>BSQW01000013.1:35245585-36512110 GCA_030161315.1 Eutrema japonicum | reverse complement strand
TCGAGGAGCCGGACCCCCGGCCAAGCATCCGTTCGCCGCCTCTGAAGCCATTCCACCCGCGACCATGGTCCATTTCGCCGTAACCAAGAGCTGCGCACCCGTGGCCAAGCCCAGTTCCGCCCAAGATGATCTGTTTCTTAACCCGAGGCCAAAACCGTATTTTCCTATCAAACTCTAAAACGACCCAAGCATGTTGAAGACCTATAAATACTTTTTTTACACAGAAATTTCGTGGACAACCTTCTACACACTAGTTTTACTTTCATTCTTGTACTCTTGCATTGAGATTTTTGTGATTGGTGAGGAGGTTTCTCACCGAACTTAGTTCTTAATTTCGTGAGGCTTCTTCACCAATCTCATGTTTAATTTAATCATGTGTTTTTCCAGTAGGAGTGAGTAGTTTAGATTGTTGCGTTTAAAGGATCATCGAGGGAGAATTCTATGTTCGATAAGGATTTCACTCTGTAAACCCTAGCCGATTTCTAGAGCTCTTTCTTATGGATTGTTGTTATTGCATGAATCTAGTGAGAACTAGAGGCTGATTCTATGTGTTTAGAACCACGAGAGTGCTGAATCTAAACATCCGAAAAGTGCATCCACCGCTGTCACGACTACGAGCGGGGTTACTATGACACATCTTGCACCCACCACTGTCACGACTCACACACTGTGTGTGACTCGTTCTACATGGATCGGAAACCGGCACCAACCAACTACTCTCAAGGACTCTCAAGGAAGCCATGAACCTCCTTAATACTGAGACGAACCTTTTTTGTCTCCCGTTGTCAACTCTAGACAACGTTCATACCATCAACACCATCAATTCTCGGACCAGCATGTGTTCAACTAAGAGATTAGCACGCGTCTGGACACAATCAATGTCATGCTTAGTCAATACCTTTATTGCCAAGTCGTGACCAAGGCTGCCATGAACAAAAGGCTAGACACAATCTACACGGAATTCAACAAGAAGTTTGATGACCTTGATGCTCACATCACCACCCTTGAGGAACAAACTCTACAAGACAATGTTGCTTTCCAAGAAAAGATAAAAATCATGGAGCAGGAACAAACGAAACAAAAATACGATATTATTCAAAATTCCATGGAGATTCGGGATTCAAAGCAAGAAATTAAAAAGACTATCGGTACAGAGAGAAGACTGATGATGAACTTCAAGAAGTTGAGTATCGTCTCAGCATACTCGAATACAAGGCTAGAGAAATCGATGCTTAGATTAGTCACTTATCCGACACACAAAAGACAAACAAGCCTTGTTTGGAGGAACTATCTAAAGATCATGAGAAACATGATTCAACACTTGATTTCCATGTTCCTGACCTAGATCAGAAGCCAAATGACTCCCAAGAACCAAAAAACACCAAAGGAGATGACGAAGACGACGAACCAGTCAAGTCCCCACGGACTCCTCTCACCACTGGCGCGAGCCTTCCAGCCGCGACCAGCCCTCTTTTTGACGCGCCTCCGTCCTCTCGACCCGTGGCCACACCACCATCCGTCATGCCTTTCGTCGATTCGTCCCGCGGCCAGCCTCTGTTCGTCTCTCTTTGAGCCGTTCGAATCCCGAGCACTCCCCTTTGAGCAAGTCGCTTTCTCCGTGGACACTCAAACTTCAGATGCGCCTTCAAGCGACCTGGAACTAGATTTATATGCACCTTTCAAGGTGATTCAAGCTCATGAAGAAGTCTCATCCTCTTCATCAATAACACTTCAAAGGAGCCCGCCAAGGAGGATCTACATGCCCTATATGCCTTACTCAGCCTTTGAAGCAACACCTCCAACAAACCCAATGCCTGAGAAGCCAAGAACACATAACATAACCCGGGAGTGATTGATTGATTTCAACCACTTCGTGAGGTCAATCCCGATGCATATATCTTTCGAAGAAGTATGGGAAAGAGGTCGTCTACAAGAATTTTGATGTTACAGCATGGAGAGCAAGAAGGACACTTACTTCAAAAGGTCGAGACACCCATTAACACCTTATGCCGCTTCCCACGCTATCCGAATCTACCGTCCCGAGAAGTACCGAGAGTACCCGAACAAGATAAACCGAGAGTAGTTGGAGGAGTACAACAACGTGGTTCGAAATCTACTTAGAGGTACTACTTTTGCTAGAGCTTTCATGGATCATATGATTAGTCACTTCTTTTGTGAAAGCAAAGAATGCTATGAACGGAAAACTCGTTAGGAGTCTCCATAAGATCGAAGAAGGAAGTCAGTTTCTAATCACTTGCAACATACGTGGAGTTGAGTTTAAAGACGTTTTTGTGATTCCGGAGCTTGCCTAAGTATCATGTCAAAATCAAACGCCAAGCATATCGGTCTCAAGCACGTGCACCGTACCTTAAAGAAGCTCAGCATGGCCGACGAGACTTGTGCCACACCAAAAGGGATTGTCCGAGATATGCCAATAAGAATCGGAGATTGCATAGCCCTCGTCGATTTTTACATCGTCCAAACACCGAAAAAGATGCAACGCCGATAATTCTAGGATGGCTGTTCTTATCAACCGTTGGAGCCATCATGGATTGGCTCAATCGACATGTTTCATTCGCTAACATCGACAAAGACGTGTTGTACACTGCCATACCACTAAAAATGAGAAGAAAGACGTTCTAGCACGATGGATCCTGAACTTTATCCCGATCCCGATTCACGAACAAGTGATGATTCACATGACGAGGAAAAAAAAGGAGATCAAAGAAGACTTGTCGTAAGACACTGTCCTTCCACGACTAAGCTCCCCTCGATACCAACGTCGAGCTAAACGACTTTAAACAAAAGCGCTCAATGGGAGGCAACCCATTTTAGGTACGTTTTTATCTTTGGTTTTTCTTTCTTTTTCTACGAACTTTTTCTTTTCTTAGTTTTCAGTTTTCAAAAAACAAAAAACAAAACCCCCCCCCCCCCCCCCAAAAAAAAACCGAAAAGACAAAAAGATGGAGACAAGGTTCGAAGCTGCTCGGTCCAGCTCAAACCGCAAGGAAGGACTCGACCACAAAAGAAGCTCGACCGCAGCTGCACAAGACAAACCCACGGTGAGCTAGCCCTTGGACGCGGTCGTGATCAACCGACCCGCGGCCAGCTTGCCAATGGTCGCAGCTGCAACCCTTCGAACCGCGGCCAACCCCATCCTGATCCCGAACGATTTGTTTCGATCCTCGATTGATTCCAAACCATTCCCATCACCATCTACCATCCCCCATTCACCACCATTCCATTCCCACATCCATTCCCCAACCGCACCCAGGTAAGTTTTCTTTTTCCTTTAAACTTTTTCAATTATTTACATCCATCTATTTATTCGTCCTTACCTGATTTCTTTCACACTTAGGATAGTGTGATTTAAGTCTGGGGGAGGATTCCATCTCTTACTAACCACCACTTCTTTCATTTGTTTTTGCATTTTGCATTTTTCGACGTTTTCCAAGTTTTTTGAAAAGCGTAAGAATACGTTTTGAGGGAATGATGAAAGGAATCCATGACGATAACCGACCAGTGTGCTTCTACGCTATCTCCTAGTAACATGCTCTTTCGTAATTTGGTTCTAGACTAGGCGGTAGCTAGAGTTTCTGTTAATGCGAAATCCATAGAGTAATTTAGACCGTAGAGGTTCTTTAGGATGGAATATGCTAGCTATATTTTATTTGGACTTAATCCTGACTTAATTTTCACATCAAAGTTTTAGGCAAATATAACGAACCATACATTCATCACGTACTTTTACCTTTTACCACTCTTTGTCGTACATGAATGGCCAGCTCATATTTAGTTGGTATCCCACCCGAAACTTAACCATTGTTCAAACCTCATGCAACTCTCTTTGTAACTTATGTGCAGATATGTGCAAAAACGCCGGAGAAGGAGGAATGACACATCTTTCAGTCACAAAAGACGAAGACTATACGCGACCGGTGGTGGTGAATTCAAAAAAGATGGGAGCTTGGTTATGCCTTGGAAAAACTCATAATCATGGTAAATTTTCTTGTCCTTAAGACTCTGCTTCAATAAAAATCGAAAAGAAGTGAAAGGGAAAGGAAACAAGAGCTTTAAAAGAGTCTAGGTTGGTCGAAATACTTATGAGGCATACCGTAAAATTACGGTAACTCAAAACACTCTTAACTTCAGCTCTAAATGCCTTTTAATACCTAGCATCGATTGTCTTGGTTTAATATTTTTGATCAGAAACCCACGCCTATACTTAATGAATGTAGAGAGCTAGTTGACCTGATTTTTGGATTTTGAAAGTTTATATTTCGTATGACGGATACCGTGGACTAGTGTTACGGGAACTTCTAGTGAGAATTTTCTAGGCTAGATTGCGATTGATGTAGTTCGATGGTTATGGTTTAGAAGGATGGTCTCTGAGATTTCTAGTTCCCAATGATTTCGATTGATCATTTCCAAACTTAAGCTTTGTCTTGTTTGAGGACAAACAAGGTTTAAGTCTGGGGTGTGATAACACCGTATTTTTACCCGTTTTGCTATATATTTTAGAACACTTTAATAAGTGTTCCACTTGGTTTTCTATGGTTTTACTACGGGTTTCGCATGTTTGCGGTTTTAAAACTCTTTTCAGGTAACTCGGGATTAAATAGTGTATTTCGGAGCAAAAATACGTTTTTGGATAAACTTGGACCGTCAAGAAGTCTTGTAGTCAAAGAAGACCTTTTCACCGTCTGATCATCACCAAATTTGGATACAACAAAGTAGAGACAACCAGCTTTCAAATGCAATTAGATTGGGGACAATCCAATTGTTGGATCCTTAATTATACTTGAAGCACTGAAGACCGACGAAGCTGCCCGTAGGAGCAGTCCACCGCGGGTCGAGGAGCCGGACCCACGGCCAAGCATCAGTTTGCTCCCCCTGGAGCCATTCCACCCACGGCCAAGCATCAGTTTGCTCCCCCTGGAGCCATTCCACCCACGGCCATGGTCCATTTTGTCGTGGGCAGGAGCTGCGCACCCGCAGCCAAGCCTAGTTCCGCCAAAGATGATCTGTTTCTTAACCCGAGGCCAAAACCATATTTTCCCGTCAAACCGTAAAACGACCCAAGCGTGTTGAAGACCTATAAATACTTGTTTTAGAAAGAAATTTTGTGGACAACATTCTACACACTAGTTTTACTTTCATTCTTGTACTCTTGCATTGAAATATTCGGGATTGGAGAGGAGGTTTCTCACCGAACTTAGTTCTTGAATTCGTGAGGCTTCTTCACCAATCTCATGTTTAATTTAATCATGTCTTTTTCCAGTAGGTGTGAGTAGTTTAGATTGTTTGGTTTAAATGATCATCGAGGGGGATTCTATGTTTGATAAGGATTTCACTCGGTAAACCCTAGCCGGTTTCTAGAGCTCTTTCTTATGGATTGTTGTTAATGCATGAATCTAGTGAGAACTAGCGGCTGATTCTAGGTGTTTAGAACCACAAGAGTGCTGAATCTAAACATCCTAAAAGTGCATCCATAAGAGCGTGTGCATCGTAAGATTTCGAAAGTATACTTACGGAGTGGCGTGAACATATGAACCAGTAGGCTCATCAAGATTCTTCTGTGCGGCCATAGACGAAAGCTATTGGTCGAGTGTATAGATACGTTGGTGCGTAAGTTGTACGGGAGTAGACTACGCCATTTTCTGTTCAGTTCATGGAGTTGAAATCTAGAAACACCGATTAATAAAGAGCTAGGGACCGTGTAATTGAATTGAGCATACCCCGAGATATTCCTCTCGACCCAGCAACGTTTTAGAATAGATTTCAAACCAAATATCTTAGTGTCCTTAGAAATAGACTCCATTAGGGTAGTTAGTTATCGATTTTTATTAGGTTTAGCTTAGTAGTCGAATTTTCGTAGTATTAGGTTAGTTAGAGTTCTTCTTAGGATTAGTTTGGTTTTAGTTTTATAGTCTCTCTTAGGATTAGGTTAGTAGTTAGTTCCCCTAGATTAAAGTAGCCATCGATTTCCTTAGAAATAGTTTAGTAGAAATTTTTTGTTTTTCGTTCTTTACAATTCTAGTTACAAAAACCCTATAAAAATATATTTGTTCTAGGTTTATTTACTATACAGTGTCTAAGGTCTCATAGAACAGCACCCTCTCCATGTGGATCGATACCTCAAGTACTACAATGCACATCTGTGCACTTACAGGCTTTAAGGTTTACAAATTTAAGACCTGAAGTTTCGGAGACGAATCCGTTACGCATCACATTTGCAGCTCGTATGCGTGCATCATCCCAACCACTTGGTCGAACTTCAACTCATTTGGGTTAAGGGAGACATCAATAGTATACTTGTGTGAGTGAAACTTAGCAGGAAAACTCCTGAGAAACTTCTTCACCAGCTTCTTGTCCTTGTATATCTTCCCCAAAACAACTACCTCCAGAGAAATTGAATTCATCTTGCTGCTGAACTCATCAACAAACTCACCATCTCCCATGGTCAGATTCTCAAATTCTGAGGCCAATATGTCGAGTACGCTTCACATTAGTGGTGCGTTCAAATGAGACCTGCAGAATGTCCCAAGCCTCCTTTGCAAACGTACACCCTTGCACCCGAGTGAACTGGTTCATGGGCAACAAAGCAAAAATGACAGATAGAGCTTGAGATTTGTGTTTTGCTCATGTCTTCTCATCGGCAGTCCATGTATTCTTGAGCTTTGAAACCGTTTCCCCAGCTTCGTTCTTCATCATTGGTGGTGTCCATCCATCTTCCACTGTGAACCAAGCATCCATATCAATACTTAAATCACTTGTCTGATGGATACCTTCCAGTAACCATAGTGCTCAGCGTCAAGTTTCAACGGCTTTAGTACTGCAACAAACTTATATGCCTTCTCCATACCTTGTCACTAGATCTCACATGTTGAAAAGATAAACAACACTCCTTTATCAGGTGTCCGCTCTGATACTAATTGTAGAGGTATAGAGGTGCACAACAACATGACTTTGACTTGGAACGCGCCAAGTTCAACGCTTGTATACTTGTCCTTATTGATAAATAATGTTTTACAAGGATCTCTTTTATCTAGAAAGTTACTTAACATATTCTACCCAATAGATCAAATCCGACTAAGAATAAATCTAAGTCTAACTCTCCTTTGATCATATTCACCTGCTTGTGAAAGACAAAGAGAGTTAATCAGACACTCACCTTCTCAGCTTGTCTTTTGCTTCGAAGTTTACAACATTTCAACAAAATTCTAGAGTGCTTGAGAAATCGGCTCATGGCCTCTCTAGAATATGTATACTCATCCGAAAACCCTCGACATAGAATCTTCGAAAATCAGCAGTTAGGGATATTCTTTGTTTTTCAAGCTTATCTCTTCCTTGTTTGTTGCGAAGAATATTCACTAAATCGGCAGAACAATCCAAGCCTATATCTCCCTACCTAGTCAGCTCACGCTTCTTGCCTCGTCACATCATCAGCTTCTGGTATGTCACGTCAGCTCCCGCGTCCATCTCAGCAACTCAGCTGCCTGATGTAATCTGATGCAACTTCCTGATCCAACCAGCGAGTTGTGTCAGAATCTATATCTTCAATATGCATTATCAAATGTCTAATTGCAAATAGCTTACCCGTATAGTCTCTTTACATCTCTATACGGGTATTTACATATATATATAATGGGTATAAAAAGTAGGTAGACAAAGTTATGCTTACACATGTCTGCATTTTAGGAGAAAACCTTATATAATTTCTTAAAAGACCAATGCAACCACTTTAATCACTAATCAAATCTTATATTGCATAAAGTGGATACGCGGAAGCGAAGCGTTTGGAAACGATTTCAATTTGACATTTATAGGAATCGCGTTTCCGCGGCGCTTCCAAAAGCTTCTGATTCCAATTCCAATTCCAAAGCGGAAAACGGACTTTAGATGAAGCTTCCATGCCACCTATTTAAATCTGTATACTAGATCGATGGAGACTAGGTGAAATGTTAAGATGGATATTGATGTGAATGAATATTGTTCATCAAATTATATGAAGACTAGGACTTAACCCGCGCTAATTATAGCTTGTGTAATTTTTTTTTAAAGAAATTGTTTTGAAATTTAAGAAATTTTATTTTTATTTGAATTTTATAATATGTCTAACTCATGATTATAGATAAAGTTGTCAAACGGAATAATTTATCTATTTAACCCGTTTTGCGGTGGGTTATGGGTGTCAGATCATCGGCCAGTCTTGGCTAGAATCCAATCGAAACCGGGTAGAGTCCACAAGGGTTTCAAATTCGATAAACGATGGTTAGGAAAAGTTGGGCTCAAAGATACCATTGCAGAGGGTTGGGGATCTCCCGATGATTCTGAGTCTATAGATTTCCACTCTCAAATAGGAAATTGTCGTAAATCGATATCTAGATGGAAGAGATTAAACTCATCCAATGCAGCAAAGAAAATGAAGATATCAAGCGTTTACTTGAGCAAGCCCAAACAGATGATTCCTTCCTGAGTGAAGAGATCCTAAATCTAAAATGGAATTTATGTGCGGCTTTTCGCGAAGAAGAACTTTATTGGAAGCAAAAAAAGTCGAGTTTTATGGCTAAAGGAAGGAGATCGAAATACAAAAAATTTACACGGGTCAACTAAACATCGACGGGCACGAAACAGAATCACCAAGATCAAAAAATTTGACGGATCTTGGGCAGAAGATGAAGACAGCATAGAGAAGGTAGCCACAAATTATTTCCAGAATCTCTTCACGTCGTCACAGTCAAATGACTTTAAGGAAGCTCTCCGGTACGTCACCGCGCAAGTCTCCCCATAGATTAATGCTTCCCTCACCCGACCTCCAACGGACGAGGAGATAAAAAAAGGCCGTCTTTGAGATAAATCCCAAAAAAGCACCCAACCCGGATAGGATGACGGGCTTATTCTACCAGAAGTTCTGGGAAGTGACAGCAAAACATATCGTCATGATAGTAAAAGACTTCTTTGTCACGGGAAGTTTTGATGAACGCCTCAACCAAACTAATATTTGTTTAATCCCGAAAACAGAGAGGTCGAGAGAGATGACGGAATTCAGACCCATCAGCATGTGCAACGTAAGCTACAAGATTATTTCCAAAAAAAATTGTAAACGACTAAAGCGGTTCCTCCCGAAGTTAATCTCGGAGACTCAATCATCCTTTGTGGCTAGACGTCTGATCACATATAATATATTGGTTTCCTAGGAAATTTTCCATGCCTTACGAACGAACCCTATTTGCAAATCTAAATTTGTGGCAATAAAAATGGATATGAGTAAGGCATATGATAGGGTGGAATGGAGCTTCTTGGAAGCTCTAATGCTCAAAATGGGCTTCGATGCGAAGTGGGTTTCATGGATCCGATTGTGCATGTCTTTTGTTTTATATCAAGTCCTCCTGAATGGAGAGCCGAAAGAAAATATAAGCTCATCTCGGGGCCTTCGTCAAGGGGACCCTCTTTCACCCTTCTTATTTATCATCCTTACTGAAGCTCTTATCGCTTAGCTCCAAGGAGCGGAAGCAGAAGGGCGTATAACGGGTCTAAAATAGCGCAAGCAAGCCCAATAGTTTCCCATCTTCTGTTTATGGATGATAGCATTTTCTTATATAAAGCGGATGTCCTGCAATGTGCAGAGTTGATGAAGATCATAAATTGCTATTGCCGAGTTTCAGGACATCAACTAAATGCCTCAAAATCGTCCATCATATTCGGAAGTAAAGTGGCCCCCGAGGTCAAGACTGAACTTAAGAGGATGCTAGGTATATAGAAGAAAGGAGGTATGGGTATGTATCTAGGCCTCCCCAAAAGGATATGTGGCTCGAAGAAACAGGCTTTCACCTATATTCAAAAGCGTCTAAATAGCCGAATTAATTATTGGTCAGCAAAGTGCCTATCAAAAGGAGGAAAGGAAGTCCTTATCAAATCGGTTGCGCAAGCTCTCCCGACCTATGTTATGTCATGTTTCCTCATACCCTAGGAGATTATTAATAAACTCTAAGGCGCTATCTCGAAATGTTTCTGGAGTACCAAGCAAAATAATTGGGGCCTACATTGGATAGCATGAGACAAAATATGTCTCCCTATAGATAAAGGTGGTCTGGGCTTTCGTGATCTAAGAAACTTTAATCTCACACTCCTTGCGAAGAAATTATGACGTCTTATCCAATTTTCGTCATCACTCCTCGCCTGAGTTCTAAAAGAAAGGTATTTTCGATACTCAACCCCAGTGGAAGTGGGGAAAGCAAACTCCCCATCTTATGGGTGGTGATGCATTATGGCTTCTCGTAGTCTCCTCCAAGCCGACTTAAAGAAATCGATAGGATCGGGTTTTAATACGAGAGTATGGCTTGACAATTGGATCGCAGTAATCCCTTCTAGACCAGCCTCAGATAATGGCATCTTCCGAGATCTGCATTTATACGTTGGACACCTGATCGATCAGAATACCAAGGAATAGAGATTGGAGAGTTTACAGAACCTAATTGCCCCTAAAGACATCCCGTTAATACGAAGTATTAAGCCGAGCCGAGGCTACAACGCGGTTGTTTTTGCTGGAATCATACCAAGTCTGGCATATATTCGGTCAAATCAGGCTACGCACTCGCAACTCAGCTAGAGGAGGAAGAAGGTCCACAACAGATCCTCGAACCCAATATCACACCACTAAAAAGCAAAGTCTGGACTCTGAAAATGATGTGTTGCGTTTTTAACACATTGTAACCCAAGTCTTCAAGTATTTTTCGAGTTCTTTTAGTGTTTATCGAGTCTTTTCATGTTGAAACACGTTTGGATGGAGTCTTAGGCGTCAAGAGCAACGATCGAACGCAAAACGAGCTTGATACGTGAAAAAGTGGATTCGATCGAGCGATCCTTTTTCGAAGCCCGGGCAGACTACTTCTCGATCGATCAATCCTCCATTGGATCGATCGATCCTTTCCCTGACGATCACGAAGAGCACAGTTCGATTGATCGATCCTTTTCCTGAAGATAGAGCATAAGACTTTTCGATCGATCCTTTCCTAAACCGGCCAGTTAAGCGACGTTGAAAAAAAAAGGAAATTTCAGTTTTCATTATTCTGGACCGGTTTTGCCTGAGATTTGAAAAAACGTGTTTTAGACATATTTATTCTTTTTTAAGCCATTGTTTAGGCTATGCTTTATTGTATTCATCGGAGAACTTTTGGCTTTGCACTTGTAAGATGTGGGGAGACGAATCTCTAACTCACACCGGAGAAGATTTATGAACCATGTTTTCTATTTTCTAATCTTATTATGCAATTCTTTTCATCTCTTTGTGTTTTCTCTGCAACTATATGCGAGTAGTCGTTTAGTTAGGTTTAGGGTTTAAAAGGATTTCATGAGTTAAGAGTTGTCGATGATTAATTAGGGAATTATCTTTTGGATTCTTCATCTATGTTGTTCTTAGTGCTTGAACTAGATTGATCACTTAGTTCATGATCTTAGGGTATTTAACACACCGAAAGTGTTTGATTAAATGTCTATAAGAACCTAGATGGGCAAAACATACTTAGCCAATGGGAGTTGATGTTAAGGTGTTTTGTGAACATATCTAATCAAAGTAGAATACATGCTTAGGACTTTTGAATTCAACGGGAGTTAGTTTTCATAGATCTTAGCATATAGATTTATACTTTGGGAAAAGATTAATATAATCTTTGGTTTGAGTTCTAGAACGATACTTAATGCATTCCATGTTTAAGATACTTTAACTGTTACTCATGTGTCCTGCGAATTGACCTCAGGACCTAGCGTTTTTCATTATTAAATTTAAATCGTTTCAATTGTCATTCTTAGACTTCTAAAGTTACAAACCACAAATCATTGCATTTATCTTAGATTTATTTTCCTTATGCATTCTCGTAGGGTTACACGTGATCTCTATGGATTCGATCCAAAAGTACTACATTGACATACAGTTATGATTGCGGTAGTGTGCACTTTAGTTATTAATTGATGTGGTAAAAGTACTTAAAACAGAAAACATCCAGGAAGATCCAACATTTTCTGTGGCAGGCGGTTTTGGGGTGTGTTCCCGTATGTAATAACCTAGCAGATCGCCACTGCGGTTTGGACCGATTCTGTCCGAGATGTGGAGCGGAGGTGGAATCTATAAATCGCCTCCTCTTCGAGTGTCCTCCAGCAGTCCAAACCTTTGAAATTTCAGGGATTCCATCCAGTCCGGGCCTTTTCCCGAGTGAGTCTCTCTACCGGAACTTCGATTATCTCCTTTGAGGTGCAAAGAAATGAGGTGAACTGGAAAAATATTTAGAGGCCTTCCCGTGGATAATTTGGTATATTTTTGATGGCCATGAATGACAAAGCCTTTAATGGCAAGTATGTATCTCCCATTGACACCCTTCAACTCGCAATCCACGAAGCAGAAAATTGGAAAGTAGCATATGTGGTCTGGAAAATAGGTGAAAAAGCGTCAATCCACCGGGCTCGCCCCAAGGTGTGGAGAGAAGCGGACCAAGACCTCGATGTCAAACTGATGCCTCATGGGCTTCTGGTGATGACCTGTACGGGGGTGGTTGTATAATAGAGCTAGTGAACGGACGAAGAACCTTATGCGCCTTTGCGAAGGAAAGAAATTTATCTACCCATCATGCTGAATTTAATACTTTATTATGGGCCATAAAAATCGTCATGTTGCCAGGAGAACTTGCGATGACTTTTGAAACAGATTGCCTACAGATGGTTAAGGTGATCAATGAAGAGGAAGATTGTCCCGCTTTGGCCTCGAAAATTGATGAGTTCAATCATTTACGCTCTACTTTTGTTCATTTAGATATTTCCTTTATTCCTCGTATTTTCAATGTCCGTGCCGATTCCCTTTCAAAAAGGGCTCGAGCCCGAGGTATTGTGTTTTCCAATGTAGACTATTTGATTCTGATCTGGATGGCCTCCGAGGCCACCCTACTCGAATCATTGTAATAATATATGGAGCTTTTTTCGTCAAAAAAATGGCAACAAATACTTTCAATATTCTCTTCAATAGTTTTAAAAAGCAATTATATTCTTTTTTATTTCAATTATTTTTTATTATTTATAATGACATAATATATAATAACTTACAAAATAAAGTTTATTTTTCTAAATGACTTTTTAAATAATAATATAGAGATGACAAACCTTAAGAAAAAAATAGTAAATACCATTTTTGTAAAATGTCCTTTCTTTTTCTGGCTCCCTCGCTCTCTTTCAAAGCAGCAGTCGGAATATTCCAACGATCCTAAAATATTCTATTAAAAGTTCATAATCGAACCAATAAGGAAAACCCAATTATTTTTTAATATATATATAGTATAATAGAATAACGCTTTAAAAGTTTTGTTTGTAGAATAATAACTCTACTGACAATTCCAGCTAGATTTACATTTCCTCCTTGTCCTAATGCTTTACACATTCTTCTTCGTTTTTCTTCTTCACGAGGTCAATAACAATGGCTGATCAACCTCCAAATCCCCAAAGTAGAATCAAACTTCGCGATGGTCGATACTTGGCTTACCAGGAAAGAGGTGTCCCCAAAGATGATGCCAAGTTCACCATCGTTCTTGTTCATGGATTTGGTAGCTCCAAAGACATGAACTTAAATGTCTCACAAGTATACACTAATCTTTTTTTATTTCTTGATCCTCTCTATTTCTATCTGTTTCCTTTTTTTTCAGAGTCATCGATCCAAAATTTTTCTACTTTTAATCTTGACATCCAAGTATACACTATGTGCTTTAGATTAATTTTCCAATTGTGTTAAATTGCTTGTGTACTCCTATTCTCGTTTTTACAACTTTGTGGATTTTTTTAATGAACAATTTGGATCCAAGAAAACTTCAGATTCTAGTCGATTAGAGGATCCAAGAAACTGAGTTTTGGAGAGCACATAATATTTTGTAATGGTCAATATTTTCTGAAAAGCTAAACTATTTTCAGTTTTCCAAAGATTAAACCAAAATCAAAAGGCAAATTTAATTTTAAAAAAAATCAAGAAATGGAGATGTTGTTAAAGATTTTAATTGATTACTAACGAGGTTTGTTTTAGTTATAATCTCAGGAGCTAGCAGAAGAAAGTGGGATATACTTTGTGCTATACGATCGAGCTGGTTATGGAGAGAGTTACCCAAATCCAAAACGTTCGTTGAAGAGCGAAGCTTCCGATGTTCAAGAACTCGCGGATCGGTTACAGATCGGATCAAGGTTTTATTTGATCGGAATCTCGATGGGGTCATATACCGTTTGGAGTTGCCTAAAACATATTCCTCAAAGGTAAATAAATCAAATCGAATAATTAGATTAGATTAACTTACTATAATTGCGTAAAAGTCTTCCAAGACACATGTTGCAAGAAAATTGCTTCAAGATTGGATAAAGTCATAAAATTGTCAGAGAACACGTTCAAATTTATATTGTAGGGTCAATTTGTTTTTAATATTTGTGATAACAATCTCACAACCATAAATTCTACTAAATTCTGATAGCTCTTTTAATATTTCTGTTAAGTGCAAAAAAAACAAAATGTTTTGAAACTCGGTTCTCGTCAAATTAACCGAGCCAATTTTTGTTTTAATCAAAATATTGCTTTGATTAAAACAAAAATTGGCTCGGTTAATTTGACTACAATATCACACTTAGTAAATATATGCTCTACATTATTAGCGACACTACAATTTACCAAACAACTATAGTTAATATCATTGATTTACAAATTAAGATCGTCGTGTATTGTATCTAGTAAGCCATATTAATTATTATACGGGTTACATATGATCCAATTTAATTCATAGATCAAAAAATCTAAAAAATAATACTTGCTATACTATGATTGATCAGAACTAAGAATTATCATAAATATGATATGTAACAGGTTAGCAGGAGTGGCGATGGTGGCTCCAGTTGCGAATTACCGGTGGCCGTCGATTCCAAAGAGTTTGATGAAAAACGATTACAGAAGAGAAGTGATGAGATGGTCTTTTTGGATTGCTAACTATTTTCCGGGACTTCTTCATTGGTGGTTGACTCAAAACATGTTTCCTTCAACTTCGATGATAGAGAAAAACCCTCTTTACTTCAACGACCAAGATATCGAAATCCTCAAGCACACGAAAGGCTTCCCAATGCTCACTAAGGTACCAAATACTTTCAGAAGACTAATATAATTTCTTTAAATTTTTGTTCCCATATATTCCTTTAATTCTAATCAAGCAAATTTACACCCAATATTATCCATGACTTTGATTTAGGAGACAAAAACGACATATTTTAACAAATTAAATAAGAGTTTGGGATTTGTATTTTAGTGGCTTGTGTTTATGTTGTTGGTGTTATAATCTGGATTTGTACGTTGTAGACTGAAAATAGAATAATGTTTTACAAACAGTATCGAAGGGGAAAATAGAATAATGTTACTGTTTGTTTCTGACAATTTCCACCAAATTATATATAATTACTATTGTACTTATTTAAATTACAAAATCTGATAATTGTTTAGAATCAGATATATTGAGGGGAAAAAATGTGGTTATTACTATTAGTCAAAATTAAGAATACTCATGGATGTGTCCACAGGAGAGATTACGAGAACGCTGCGTTTTCGAGACGCTGAGAAGCGATTTCTTGGTTGCGTTCGGCGACTGGGACTTCGACCCGGCGGACCTACCCGACCCGTTTCTGTCTGGACCCAAGAAGAGCCTATCATCTGTTCACATATGGCAAGGCTACGAAGATAAAGTGATGCCGTTTCAGCTGCAAAGATGCTTATGCCGCAAGCTACCATGGATCAAGTACCATGAGGTTCCTAAAGGAGGCCATTTGATCGTGCACTACGAGGGAGTCTGCGACGCGATCTTGAAATCGCTTCTTCTAGGAGAAGATCTTCCAATGTACAGACCTAAAGCTGTGATCATTGAACCTTAGAGACAAGTGTCATTGTTCTTAATTTGTTCGTTTCTTGCTTGATTCTTTTGATTTTGATTGATAGGAATCGAAATCTTGTTTGGTTCAGTGAATATGTTCTATTGTCTTTCTCCCTGAGAATGTTTTATTATTGTAAATTACTTTTTCGTTTCATATCATTTTCACTAATAATACGAGTTGAAATATAAAAGCCGGTGGAAGATGTAGAAATCCCAGAAAACAAACCCAAAAGAAGAAAACGAAGCCCAAACAACGAGTCTGTACAAGAATGAAAGTAATCCTTAAGAATCGATTGGCGCAGCCTACAAACCTAGGGTTCAGCTCAACTAAGAAACTTGAGAGATAAGTTTCAAAGGACCTGCTTTCTTGATCGATGAATTGAATCAAATCTAACAAGGAAGAAGAGAAATTCTCTATGCTTTATTAAAATCAATCGTGGGTTTTACAATAGAGGTAGAACCCTTTATATAGCCAAGTCTCTTTCTATTTGTAGTTTTTAGGAAAACTAGATAATGACTAGAAAATAATATGAAAGATACTAAATAAGAGATAAAGCCAAATCCTAATAAAGAGAAAAGAAAAACTAACACCAAAAGATAAACTTGAATGTTTTCCTGTTGCAACTAGGATGATACTGCATCAGGTCCCCCCAGGTGAGAAAAATTCGACCCCGAATAAAGGTCCGGATCTGGTGGTACGAACTTGGAAAGGTACTTGACATTGAATACGTCAGAAGTGTTGATATCCGCAGGTAAACGTAAGCGATAAGCGTTGTCATATATACGTTCCAACACCTCAAGATGAACAATCTTCTTTGCTTTGAGTTTGTTGTAAGCGTGTGCGGGCATTCGATCACGAGTCAGAACCGCCCAGACCTTATCGCCCACCTCGAACACAAGACGACGTCTATGAGTATTAGCTGCTGCTTTATACTTGGCAGTCGACGTCTGAAGATTTGTTAGTACTTGCTCGTGAACTGTGTTAATTGTATCGACAAAATCATTTGCGACACCATGGAGATGCGTACGATCCGGAAGAGTAGAAAGATCAACTGGTCCGCGAGGAAGAAGGCCATAGACAACCTGAAATGGACTAAACCCATAACTCCGATTGAGCGCGTGATTATGCGCGAACTCAGCTTGAGGAAGCTTTGAGTCCCATGTCCGCAAAGCGTCACCTACTAGACAACGTAGTAAGTTATCCAAAGAACGATTAGTGACCTCGGTTTGATCATCACTCTGTGGATGGTAAGCATAGCTCATATCAAGGATAGTGTTCAATAGTTTCCAAAGGGAATGCCAAAAGTTTCCAAGAAAACGAGAGTCACGATCAAAGACGATAGACTAAGATAATCCATGAAGGCGATAGATTTCTCGGAAGAAAAGAGTGGCGACTTGAACGGCATCCGTTGTACACTTGCAAGGGACAAAATGAACCATCTTGGAGAAGCGATCAACAACGACGAAGATAGAATCAAAGCCTCGTTGGGTCCGAGGAAGTCCTACAACGAAATCCATACTAATATCCGTCAAAGGCTGTGTCGGTATTGGGAGAGGAATGTATAGACCCGCATTGGTGGCTTGACCCTTCGATTTTTGGTATATCACACAACGTTCCACAAACCGCTCCACATCGCGTCGTAAACTGGGCCAAAAGTATGAGCTCGACACAAGATGTAATGTACGATCTCTTCCGACATGCCCTTCGTTATGACATTCTGCGATGAGTTTAAGACGAAGGCTGCAATCGGGGATGCACAAGGGATCTCGCCAAAAGAGGAACTCATCATGAATGGTGAAATCAGAAGAAAGTCCTGCGCGTGCGTCTGCAAGAATTCGCCCAAAGTAAGCATCAGTAGAATAAAGCTCGACAAATGTGCCAAGACTAGGAACATATACGTGAAGAACAACTAATAAAGCATGCCGGCGACTCAATGCATCAGCTACACGATTGGAAGTGCCAGAAGTGCGCTTAATAACGAAGGTAAATTGTTGCAAATATGCGATCCATCCAGCATGGCGAGAAGACACTTTATCCTGAGTACTCAAGTGCTTAAGTGCGTCATGGTCTGTAAGAAGAACGAATTCTTTATGAAAGAGATAGTGACGCCAGTGCTTCACTGCTTGAGCGACGGCATAAAATTCAACATCGTACGTGTTGTAGCGTGATCGAGTACCTGCTAACTTCTCACTAAAATAAGCGATAGGCCGGTTTTGTTGACTTAAAACCGCGCCGATGCCGGACTTTGAGGCGTCACAATGAAGTTCGAAGACGCTTGAGAAGTCGGGAAGAGCCAAAACGGGAGCCAAACTGAGTTTGAGTTTAATGTTGTCGAATGCTTGAGAGGCCTCCTTTGTCCATTGAAACGGACCATCGCGACGCATACAGTCCGTGATTGGAGCCATAACACTGCTGAATTGGGGCACGAACCGACGGTAAAAAGACGCAAGGCCGTGAAAGCTGCGTGTTTCAGTCAATGTTGAAGGCTTAGACCATGACTGAATGGTAGAGACCTTGCTGGAATCGACTGATAAGTCATTACCGGAGACGAGATAACCAAGAAATTGTACTTCCGGATTGCCAAATTCGCACTTCTTCAAGGTAGAATAAAACTGATCACGACGAAGCACTACCAAGACTTCTCGTAAGTGACGGAGATGCTCTTCGATAGTCATGCTCTTTGAACCGACGATAAAAAGACGGAGATGCCGTCTTCCATTCATCACTGGGACGAACGCGAATCTGATGATATCCACTTCGCAAATCCAATTTAGAGAAGATTGCAGCTGTTCCGATCTGGTCAAGAATATCATCAAGCCGCGGTATAGGGAATCGGTAACGTACGGTAATCTTGTTGATGGCGCGACTGTCGACACACATTCTCCACAATCCATCTTTTTTTGGGACAAGTAAAGCAGGAACCGCGCATGGGCTCAAACTTTGGTGCTCTTGTAGGACAAATTCGGGTTGTTCCTATAATTCTGGTTGAAACTTCTGTTCTGCACATACCCTTGTCTGCTAACGTAGTTCACCTCTTGCAGCTCATCAATCTCATCATCGGCCGATCCTTGACAAAGGATCGCATCTCATGTTTCCTCGCAAGACTACACACCTCTCTGATTCCCCTTTAGTATTAGGTTCACCTTTGCAGTCAGCTCGTCTATCTTCTACGAGTCTACACCATTTGGACGTTTAGACCTGTCATACTCGGGACATCAATTCCCATAACTTGCAGCTAGGTTCTCTATCAATTGGTATGCTCCTTCCTTGGTCTTGGTCATGAAATCTCCATTGCTTGCACCATTAAGGGCGTTCTTGTAGTCCCAATCAACTCCATCGTAGAAGATGCTTAGAATATGTTCATCTGAGTACCCATGATGAGGGCACTCCCTATGGTACTCTCTAAACCTTTCCCAAGCTTCGCAAAAGAACCCCCCTGGATACTGCTGGAAAGCCGCGATCTTGTTCTGAAGCGAAGCCGTCTTGGACTTAGTGTAGAAATGATACAAGAAAGTAGCCCTGCATCCGTCCCAAGTAGTCAATGACCCGGCATGGAGTGACTTGAGCCACCTCAATGCCTTACCCGCCAAAGAGAAGGAGAAAAGTTTGCACTTAAAGAAATCAGCAGGGACTCCGTTCGACTTGGTCATGCTGCAAATCTCTTCAAAATTATCGATGTGATCCATTGGATGCTCTGCAGGCAAACCATGGAACATGTGCTGCTTCACCAATGCAATCATATGAGGTTTGATCTCATAATCTTGCCTCGTAAGAGCTGGCGGACGGATGGCATCTCTGTTCTGGTAAAAGGCGTGCGGCGTGTCCACGTCCCCGATGGCAGGTTGCTACTGCTGCTGCTGTTGTTGTTGTTGTTGCATTTGCTGCACTTGTTGTTGCAACCTCTGGATCTCGACGGCTGCGGCATTCTGTTGGTTGTCATTCTGATCGTCCATAATGGCAGGAGTTGATCTTGCTCGTCTGTTCGTTCGTTCTAGCCTTGCTAGCTCTTCGTTGCTGAGCTCGCGAAGGCTTTCGGATTCCTTGATTCTGGTAACTCTATTCAGTTTTATGCTGGTTACTTGAACAAGCGAACAAAGTAGAATACGTTAGTAAATCTTAGACTAAATTTCAAATTCAGAATCGAAGGTAACGCTATTGGTACCCGGCAACGGCGCCAAATTTATTTAAGCGTTTTCACTCAGTCAATTAAAACTAAAGTTCACACTACCGCAATCATAACGGTTGTCAATGCAGTACTTTAGGATCGAATCCACAGAGACCAAAGTTACACTACTATTCTCACAATCATGAAATTAAGCTAAGACAGAAATATGGTTTGTTTTATTAAAGTAACAAGAGCAATTTAAACGATGTAAATTCAATAAAGGAAAGGCGTTAGGTCGAGGGTTTATTCGCAGGAATCCAGAGACCATAAATCAGACAACTATTCAAGGAAGGATTAAAAAGAAAGTTTCAAACTCAAACATAAATATCTAACCAATCCACTTCCGTACTCATGGTTACTAAATCTTGCAGCCTAAAATCCTAACTTCCGTTGGCATAAAATTCTAGATCAGCATTAACAAGCTGGTTCAATATGTTCACGAATCGCCTTAACATCAACTTCCGCAGGCTAAGGACAATTCGCTCACTTATGTTCTTTCTAGCAACCTAAGATACTTTCACACTCTTAGATTGCCCTAGTTCATAGACCTAGCGGTCAGCTCAAGTCTAAGCAATAAACACAACAATAAGCGAAAACCACAAAATATAAATCCCTATTTGTTTCTAATTCAATGACTCATGATCGCCTTGAAGGCCCTAACCTAACTATGGAACTACTCATACATAGTAATGAAGAACAAGCAAGGAGATGAAGAAATCATAATATAAATAAAGAGAGAAAAGGTTTAGAATTCTTCTCAACAGATGCAGAGATTCTTCTCCAAAGCTTACAATGATTCAATAGCAAAAAGTCTGAATATAACAAAAGGTGGCTGCCTGCAAGAGGCTAAACGTAGAGTATATATAGGTCTAGGTCGAATTAGGTCAAAACATGAAGTTCCCAGGGCAAAATAAGGAAAACATAAGTTTCCTTTCTTCTTCTCGTCGGCTGGTATCGGTCGATACTATCTTAGCATCGGTCGATGCTGACCTCTCGTGTAGGGGTAGCATTGACCGGCCCATCGATCTTCCTCCTTGGCATCAGTCGATGTTGACCTTTCGGGTAGGGGTAGCATCGACCGGTCTATCGATCTTTCTCCTTGGCATCGGCCGATGCTGACCTCTCGGGTAGGGGTAGGATCGACCGTTCTTCTTCAGCATCGGTTGATGCTGACCTCTCGGGTAGGGGTAGCATCGAACGGTTCTATCGGCATCTTCACTAGCATCGGTCAATGCCAACCTCTCGGGTAGGGAGGGCATGGACCTGTTCCACCGGTATCGACCGATGTTGTCTCTTTCTTCACGGTTTCGTGCGTTTTTGCCCTCGTAACTCTACTTTCATCTTTGAACGTCTGTTTATCTGTGATATCTAAATAGAAGACTAAAAGACTCTAAAAATGGACTTTGACTCGATAAAAAAATTGGAAGAAACATTAAAACATGTTTTAGAAAGCGATAAAAACCAAGCATATCATTGGCGCGGACGGTTGCAACGTAAAGTTCCTATTGTTAAAACGGAAACTATGGGTGTTGCAAAAGCCATCATGTTGTACTTTGCGGTCGTAAAGCCAAGGTCGACCGAGAAGTATGTGGCAAGCATCCATCTGCACAATGTCAAAGAAAAGTTTATCCTCATAAGCATTACCAATCGAAAACGAGATCAATGTGCGTTTGGTGACAACGACGTCTGAGCCTTGCTGTAGACCTGCTAATTTGTATGGTGATGGATGAGGCTCGGAGGAAAGGTTCAACTTCGTGATGACCTCCTGGGCGACGGTGTTTTCACTGCTACTGGAATCGATAATAAACGTACAAACTTTGCCATTGATTGTGCATTGTGAATGAAAAAGGTTATGTCGTTGTGAATTATCGTCTTGACCATGACGACTGAGACACACACGGCGGATCATTAGTGTTGTTCATGTATTAGCGATTAAGTCTTCTGTCAGCTCATCGGGTTCTTCGTCGTAAACAACCTCAACATCGGTCCTTGTTGAATCAAGCAGGAGCCCGCGTCGATTGCGTGTGGGACATGCTGACTGGCGATGACCAATGTTACCACAAGCGAAGCATCGAAGTGAGTTTTTGTCGTAGATTGCGAGCATCAGTGACAGGGGTGGTTGCGGATTCTGTTTTGGTGGTGGAGAGATCGTTGGAAACGGTTGATGTTGGGATTGATTGGAGGTATCAGATGGCCTTAGATGCTGCGAGTAATGGGAACTTCAACACCAGGTATCCTGACGATGCTTATGTGCTTATTGAGAACTTGGCATCTAGCAATAGTACCAAGAATGCAAACTTCGAGCGAAGGAAGCAGGCCAGGAGCATTGATGGATCGCAGATTGCTGAGGTTCAAGCTAAGTTGGATTCAGTGCACAATCTCTTGATGGAAAAGACGATGAAGGCTGTTCATTTTGCTGATAAGGTTGAGAACTTCAATGAGGATGAAGTGGAAGGTGTTAACTACATTGGTGGTTCTGATTTTCAAGGTTAGAGAAATCAATACCATCAAAACAACAACGGAAACTTCACCAACAATGCTCAGCAATGAGGGTACCAATCTGAAGTCAACCCAGCTGGTTTTAGAACCTATGGAAATTCGTCCTACCAATCTCCACCACCCAAAACTCCTGAAAGCAAAGTTGAATCTATGCTGGAACAGATTCTTGAGGGACATCAGAAGATGACAGTGGATTTCAATGGGAAGATGGATGCTAAGTACATAGACCTGAATGAGAAAATTGAGTATCTCAGTATTCATCAAAAGATGCTGGAAACTCAAAAAGCTAAGACTGCAGCAGCTGTAAAGGGAAAGATGGTTCATTCACTGAATGAATACGTCAATGTAATCACCTCAAGAAGTGCTAAAGAGGTCAATGCAGTGGTAGAAAAGGGTTTGAATGCAGAAATATTCGTGGAGATAGAAGAGGTTGAAGGTGATTTTGAGCCTGATACATCTGTGTCGACCGACACCATTGTTGGTATCGATCGACACCTACCTGAAGAGGCGACATATGAGCCATGTGTCGATCGACACCAATCTGGTATCGGTCAACACCCCTCGCAGATTGAGCCAGAAATTGTAAAAAAAAACAGGAGATGACTGAGGAACGCTTTATAAGCCTAAGGTGCCATATCCTCGACCACCTAGACATCTCATGAATCCAATAACTGCAGAGAAGTTGCTCGGTTTTGAGAAGATGGTAAGGAGAGTTCCCCATACTATGTATTTTGAAGAAGCTTTCGAATACCGCCCTTTGCTTTGTCACTTCCGAGATTGCAGAGAAACTCTATAAGAGATCAAGGCACTCTTCATCAAAGCAAGAAGCGCACCACCACCAATGAAGTAGTTGACTAAGAGGGAAGACTCAGTAAAATTTTCAGTTCCATGCTTTATCTCTGGAATTTAATTCAAAGAGTCTCTCATTGATTCAGGGTCTAGCGTCAATGTCATGTCAAAGGCAATTGCAGAGAGCATGGGAATTTCGGATATAAGACCTCCTACGATGACTCTCGCATTCACGAACTCTTCCACCTCAGTTCCATACGGTACAATCCCTGATTTGCTTGTTAAAGTAGGAGATTGCATGGTTCCTACTGATTTTCAGGTTGTGGAGATGAGTGCAAGATCTAATACGCCTTTGATTCTGGGAAGACCGTTCATGGCTACAGTTGGTGCAGTTATAGACACGTCCAATAAGAGGATCTCGTTCTCATACATTGACAAGGAGATCTCCTACAAAGCCATCCCCTCTGGAAGAGCTCCCACACATATCTATTGCATCACCGTTGTTACAGGAGAGCCGTTGATGGTTGATCTTTTGGAACAGCCTTATGATGAGCCAAATGTCATAGACATTTTAGATGGTCCTTCTATCATCACCAAGAAAGACATCAAAATGGCTAAGGCAAAGAAGAAGGTGAAGAACAAAAGAGTCAAGGGTGCTGCCTATATGACTTTAATCTCTCAGAAGTGTGATGGAGATTCAATTGAGTATAAGGTGAAGTGCAAAGGAACCTCTAAACCATTCTCTACGGCTAGAGTTGTTCTTACTTCAGAGTTGAAAGAGAAAGGAAAGGAGGTTGTAAAGAGTATATTGAGCAGAACTCTGAAGCTGGAAGTGTCTAGTTGTAGAACTTGCCTGGGAGTAAGTTCTCAATTTTCTCCTGACTGATCACCTGAGCCAAAGTCAAGCTAGTGACGTAAAACAAGTGCTTGGTGGGAGGCAACCCACTGGTGAGTCTGTACATAAGTTCTTTTACTTTTCTTTATTTTTGTTTTTGGTTTTTTTGTGTTTTATGTGAATCATGTGCGAAGAGGCTCTGGTGTCGGTCGACACCACACCAACAAATAAAAAAAAAAAAATAATAATGGTGTGGTGAGAGTGGAGGCAACCCACAGGGACAAACATGACACCACATGCATCAATGTCGATGTCAAAGAGTCTCTGTGTCGACCTAAGCCTTGTATCGCTCGATACCAGTGATGTGTGTCGGTCGACACCCGTACTCCACTCAGGTAACGTTTCTGATTTTCAAGCATTCACTTGGCCGTTATAATTTTTTTTCCCGCCTTTGGGCTAGATAATATTGGGGACAGTGTTGTTTAAGTCTGGGGGGGAGGTAGTTGCTGACATTGTGTTTGTTTATAGGATTTGCGAGTTATCCCAAATAATATATTAGTCCACTGCATAACGGATTAAATAGACAAATTATTCTGTTTGACAACTCTATCTATAATCATGAGTTAGACATATTATAAAATTCAAATAAAAATATTTGTTCTTAAATTATTATGCGCTATAATTAGCGCGGGTTAAGTCCTAGTAAACATTTAAAACTAAAAAAGGTTTGAAAAATTAACCTTGTTTAGTAGATAGAGAGAAATACCAAATTTTAGAGAGAATGAGTAAAACTTTGAGTTGTGATAAAATGAGAAGAGAATGTTCTATTTATAAAATAAAACTGTGATGGAGAACGATTTTATTGACACTTCTTGGTCAACCAATACCATTTTGAATGAACTCCTTAAATCTATGTGATATGTTTTAAAAAGTTGCACAATATAATTTTCATTGTTATTGTCCAAAACTTGATTAATCTCATTGATGAGAATAGCAGAAGTGAGTGTTTGGAAGGCTATGATGCAACACAATGCAAACAACATAAAGACCACTCAGCATGCTGAACAAAAATTGTGTGAAAATACATCGCAAAGTTCTATTTCTCGCCTATAGGTTGTGGATTACAATACCATTTATGCATCTTCACGGTTTCTGCCACTTGATTACTGTTAGCATTTTTCTTCCACTTGATTGTAATTTGAGTTGATGGGTAATAAAACGCCTTATGCTCCCTTTCGTTCTCCATCATGCAAATATGTTGAACAAATTAATTCCTAGAAACAGAAAACATATTGTTAACATATTACACACATCTACATGTTGACAACGAGTTGCATACAAAAAAACACTCACTTGGTTGAAGATACCATAGTGGAACGGCCATGACATTTAAAGGCAGTCAAGTTATGCTAGATGAAGACCAAGTTTCCTCGATGTGATGGCCATGACGTGGAACCTCCTACTCAGTAATTGCACGGCCAGCATAGAAAGCACAAGAACATGAGCAATTCCATAGCTCATGTTGCATCGGACTCGTAGTCACCATCACAAGCACAAGAACATGAGCAATTCCATCCTACATCTGCAATATGCCAATATCAATATACTATTTCCTATTTAGTAATGTGCTCTTGATATATCATGGTTTTTACCCATTTTTGGCCATAATATAGGTCTTATTTATATCGTTTTTTTAGTAT
Organism: Eutrema japonicum; assembly: GCA_030161315.1. Lineage (NCBI taxonomy): Eukaryota > Viridiplantae > Streptophyta > Magnoliopsida > Brassicales > Brassicaceae > Eutrema > Eutrema japonicum. The sequence goes on along the minus strand of BSQW01000013.1, from coordinate 36,486,195 downwards.
TTTGGAGTCCTTTCGAGTCTTTTCAAGTTGTAGGTGACTTTGGGAGAAAATGAACCGTTTTGGGTGAAAATGAGCATATGGAAATGCAGAGTCATGCAAAGACATCAGAAGTTTGTCATTCGTTGAAGAACTTCCCACCAACGGATTGATCTCAAATTTGGATACAAAACAGATCAATGGATTAGCTTTCATTTGGAAGTTGTTTGAGGCCATTCCAACGGTGCGATAAAACGTTATGATAGTTTTCGTGAAGACAGTCCAGTCTGGTGAGCAGAAGAGTCGACACGCAAGCTTGGTATCGATCGATACCAATAATGGTGTCGACCGATACCGACTTCAGAAAGAAGGAAACGTGACTTTTTACAAGTTTCAAGTTTGCAGCTTGGTCCAGAAAACTTTAATAATTACTAGAAGCCCCAAAACGTGTTTTAGGTTATAAATTAGGTTTTTCAGCCACTTTTGTTGGCTAAGCTTTATTTTATTCTTGATACTTTGAGAGATTTGTGTGTCGGTCGACACACGTACTCCCCTCAGGTAACTTCTCTGATTTTCACGCATTCACTTGGCTGTTATAATTTCTTTTACCGCCTTTAGGCTAGATAACACTGGGGACAGTGTTGTTTAAGTCTGGAGAGGTAGTTGCTGACATTGTGTTTGTTTTTCTTAGAGTCAGTAGTTTTTGAGTCAAAATTTGTTTTATTGAGTCAAAACTTGTTGGAGATGATGATCTTTTTCTTGAATCTATTGTTCTGACCTTGCTTCTAAGTGACCATTGTTACAGAATCAGTTCTAGATCAGACTAATGAAAAATCTAAAGGCTGACCAGTTACTAGAAAACGCCCATGTTTCCAGCAGAATCCATTAAAGCCTGAGCTAATTTTTGCACTTCATCGATGTGGTTGATGTTCATAGAGCTTGATTCCTCATTCATATCTGACAAAAGAACTCATGTGTAGAAAGTAATGGTATTCTTCTCCCTTGTTATAAGTTAATAGATAAAAGCATGAAAATATGAAATAATTTTCTTCTGAGTAGAGGGATAGGAAAATTTCCAGCGATCCCATTATTCTACCTCATAAGGAATGATCACACAAAGGTGGAAGCGAGGTTAGGAAAATTTCCTGTGATTCCATTATTCGCCTACACATTTGATTACTTTTGAGGGAAGAACCGGGGATTCGGTGGCAAACACCATCAATACTCGCGTTCCGAACCTTAATATGTATATACAAGAAAACATGATGTGAAATAAGTCTAGGGGAGAGGAACCAATACCAAAAAGTGTGAAAATTAGGTGGTTCTTTTGTCATGATATTGTATGGGAAAGAGTCTACAAGGTTCTTTGCATTGATTACAGCAATGAAACTGGCGATGATGGCTTTATTGGACGATGTTGTGAAATAATGTGTGTAGTCTAGGAAGCTGTGAATGTCTACGGAGAAGTACATGGTGGTTAGATTTGGAACTGGTTAAGTAATATGTGGAGCACTAAGAAAAAGGGTCATTGCAATGTTTCAAGAACAAGTGAGTCTCCGTGTTTTTCAAACCTCTTTCTCTTGTTTAGCTTTATGTTTGCTTGAGGGCAAGCAAAGGCTAAGTCTGGGGGAGTTGATATATCATGGTTTTTACCCATTTTTAGCCATGATATAGGTCTTATTTATATAGTATTTCTAGTATTTTGGAGTCTTTTAGAGTCTTCTCAGGTTTTAGGTGACTTTGGGAGAAAATGAGCCGTTTTAGGTGAAAATAAGCATATGGAAATGCAGAGTCATGCAGAGACGTCATACGTTTGGCATTCGTTGAAGAACTTCCCACCGATGGATTGAGCTCAAATTTGGATACAAGATATATAAAATGCATTAGCTTTCATTTGGAAGTGGTTTGAGGCTATTCCAACGGTGCGATCAAAAGTTATGACAGTTTTCGTGAAGATAGGCCAGTCTGGCGAGCAGAAGAGTCGACACGCAAGCTTGGTATCGATCGATACCACTAATGGTGTCGACCGATACCGACTTCAGAAAGAAGGAAACGTGACTTTTTACAAGTTTGAAGTTTACAGATTGGTCCAGAAGACTTTAATAATTATTAGAAGCCCCAAAACGTGTTTTAGGTTATAAATTAGGTTTTTCAGCCACTTTTGTTGGCTAAGTTTTATTTTATTCTTGATACTTTGAGAGAGATTTGTTCCAGGGTTTTTGGGAGACAACTCTGAACCCTTGTTTCTTATTGATTTCTTTTATGCAATTCTATTCATCTATGATTTCTGTTCCATTGATCATGTCTGAGTAGATCTCCTTTAGGTTTAAGGTTCTCATTAAGGATATATTTGAATGTTAGGTTAATTGATTGATTAGGGTTCATAATCTGAATTAGTTCTTCACCATAGGTTGTTCTCAAAGCTAATTCTAGGTTGACGAATATGGAACTTAGATCTTAGATTAATCGATTAGACACGACAATGCAATTGATAATCTGACATAACTTAGGGAGAGCAAAATAGCTATCCGCAAAGAGATTTGGTTTAGTTGTTTTGTGAACATATCAAACATGAACTTTAAAGCTGGTTTAGATCTTTAGGATTTGCAATGAGATTTAGGATTCTGGGATTTAGACTTAGATAATTCTCGCAATGACAGTTGGTTAATTATAGCTTAGTGATTTGAGTTCAAGAACCGTGCATAACCTGAACCCTGACTAGTTAGTTTGTCTGCATTCATTAATTTCCTGAGAAATACCCTGAACCTATCTTTCCTCCATCGAATTTACAATAAGATTAATCTACGTTATTTCTTTCAATTACATCGATCACTTAGCTTAATTCAACCCTTAAAATCTATTGTGTGATTCTTGAGTCTCTGTGGATTCGACCCCTAAGTATTACAATCGACAAAGCTGTTAGTACTTTAGGGTATTACATCTGAGCTTATCAAATTTGGCGCCGTTGTAGGGGATTCTTAATTCGCCATTAGATTTTAGTCTAGAATTTTGACTAAACCCGTGTATCGATCGATACTAGTCAGTGTCGGTCGATACTCGTCGTGTTTGTTGGTATCGATCGACATCCACCCAGTGCCTTGTCTAGTGTGTTTCAGGTGTATGCACACTCGCGAAACCAAAAAGAACAAGAGCACTCAGCTAGTTAATCTTTCCAACAAGGAGCTAGCTAACTTGGAACGCACAAACAGGAAAACAAAGAGGCCATCAGAGATGAACAATCCAGTGGTATTGATTCGTGATGATGCTGGAGCTTTGAGAGACCAAGAGGGTCAATTGGGCAATGAGAGAGGGCAACGACTTGATGGGGATGGAAACATCATTGTTCCTGCAGCTGTTGTGAATGTTGGGAATGATGTGGTTAATCGTGGTAGAACGATTGGTGAGTACAACAGGCCTGATCAGTTCTATGTCAATCGATCAGCGATTCGCCCTCCTGCTTTTCAGAGGAATGACTTTGAGCTGAAACCTGCATAATTCACTCTTGTGGGTCAGCACCTTTTTCACGGTCTTTCTCATGAACACCCCATGGATCACATTGAGAAGTTTGAGGACTTGGTTACTAGCATTAAATACATTGGAGTGTCCAATGATTTCCTCTTCTGTAAGATTTTCCCATACTCTCTTAGTGGAGATGCAGCTTATTGGCTTAAGCAGTTGCCCCCTGGATCACTGACTACTTAGGAGGAGCCTAAGAATGCCTTCCTGAATAATTTTTATGATGATACAAGATCCGATCAGCTCAGGAATAAGATCTCCTAGTTTTCTCAGGGAGTGACTGAAGCATTCAAGGCTGCTTGGATTAGATTCAGATCATATCAGAGAGATTGTCTACACCACGGGTTCACTAACGTTCAGTTGCTGGGTATATTCTTTAGAGGGATTGATTGGAGGTATCATATGGCCTTAGATGTTGCGAGTAATGGGAACTTCAACACCAGGTATCCTGACGATGCTTATGTGCTTATTGAGAACTTGGCATCTAGCAATAGTACCAAGAATGCAAACTTCGAGCGAAGGAAGCAGGCCGGGAGCATTGATGGATCGCATATTGCTGAGGTTCAAGCTAAGTTGGATTCAGTGCACAATCTCTTGATGGGAAAGACGATGAAGGCTGTTCATTTTGCTGATAAGGTTGAGAACTTCAATGAGGATGAAGTGGAAGGTGTTAACTACATTGGTGGTTATGGTTTTCAAGGTTAGAGAAATCAATACCAGCAAAACAACAACTGAAACTTCACCAACAATGCTCAGTAATGAGGGTACCAATCTGAAGTCAACCCAGCTGGTTTTAGAACCTATGTAAATTCGTCCTACCAATCTCCACCACCCAAAACTCCTGATAGCAAAGTTGAATCTATGCTGGAATAGATTCTTGAGGTACAGCAGAAGATGACAGTGGATTTCAATGGGAAGATGGATGTTATGTACACATACCTGAATGGGAAAATTGAGTATCTCAGTATTCATTAGAAGATGCTGGAAACTCAAATAGCTCAGACTGCAGCAGCTGTCAAGGGAAAGATGGTTCATTCACAGAATGAATACGTCAATGTAATCACCTCAAGAAGTGCTAAAGAGGTCACTGCAGTGGTAGAAAAGGGTTTGAATGCAGAAAAATTCGTGGAGATAGAAGAGGTTGATGGTGATTTTGAGCCTAATACGTCTGTGTCGACCGACACCATTGTTGGTATCGATCGACACCTACCTGAAGAGACGACATATGAGCCGTGTGTCGATCGACACCAATCTGGTGTCGGTCAACACCCCTCGCAGACTGAGCCAGAAATTTTTAAAAAAAACCAGAGATGACTGAGGAACTCCTTACAAGCCTAAGGTGCCATATCCTCGACCACCTAGACATCTCATGAATCCAATAATTGCAGAGAAGTTGCTCGGTTTTGAGAAGATAGTAAGGAGAGTTCCCCATACTATGTCTTTTGAAGAAACTTTGGAATACCGCCCTTTGCTTTGTCACTTCTGAGATTGCAGAGAAACTCTATAAGAGATCAAGGCACTCTTCATCAAAGCAAGAAGCGCACCACCACCAATGAAGTAGTTGACTAAGAGGGAAGACCCAGGAAAATTTTTAGTTCCATGCTTTATCTCTGAGGTTAATGCAGACTTAACAAGAATAGCCAATGCATTAGGACCAATTGGTATACGACCAATTTTGTACATCGGTTCACAAGAGCATAATTCTCCTTCACCAATAACAACATCTTCTGACTCAAACCAATCCAGTATTTGTACTCTCACTCCTTCTTTGAAATCAGCAACACTCTCAGATGTTTCATTATCACCATTAATTTTCTGACAGAATGAAAAGGAATTATTAAATGTCATAAGACTAGTTGACCAAGTGTCATATGAAAATACTTACCTTCTTTCCAGCCAAGTCTCGGACCATTGCCTTTAAATTTTCAATCTCACTTTGCATATCAGCAATCTTTGTGTCTCTAGATTTCAGAAATGCTAGCTTAGTAGTCGTAATCCCTCTGCCAAATCCCCTTACTCGGCCAGGTTTGTCTTTTCCCAAAATCTTGCTCACAGCATCTTCCCTTATATTATCAGAAGCTGATGTAGAGTCCATTTGACTATCAAGTGACTGTATTTGTTCCTGATACAAACATTAATTATACACAAGATAACAAGTTTCAGAATTCTTACAATAGTCTCAGCAAATTGAGGATTCACAGGTCTACCATCAGAATGAGTGTGTCCCGCAATCCATATCTTACTCCTACTTATCTTACTTGGGTCTTTACTCTTTTTTCTCTATATAAAATACAGACATATTTGAGTACCATTTTATTCTACCATACAATATAGATGATTGAGTACTCTTTTTACCATATCATCAGCTAATCGAAGCATTCCTTTGCGGCTGGTGGTGTGAGGAATCTGATTTCTTCTCAGCTCTCTGTACTTGTGACTTATTTCCTACCATATAAATTTGAGTGTGATTAAATCTATAAGACATGACCTATAAACAAGAAAGTAACTTATTAAACATGGATAATTAACCTTGAAAGTTGTGGTAGTCTTGCTCCTAACCCAAGAGTTCCATATTTGAATGGATGGGATGTTGCTGGGTTTTAAAGCTATTCTCTCAGCAGCATTCTTCGCATCTCGTACTTGTGTCACTAGCCTTGACTTCCCAGCCCTCCACAAACATCCCAACTGCTTCAAAATAACAGTTTTCTGCCACTCTTCTTGCACGTTAAACTTCCCCTGCATCAAAATATACAAAGGTCAAACATGTTTATAATTTCATAGTTATTAAAAAAAAACTTAGTTGCATATATACCTGAATTTCCTCCCACATTGTGTCTCTTGTCACTGCATCAAGTTTTCTCCAATCAGTAAGTGTTACCGGAACGTGTTCCCTCGCAAGAGGACCAAGAAAAGATGATAGTGTTACTGAACCAGGTCCAACATGATCACAAAAGTCAGTGAATGTAACTGCAACATTTTCATGAGGATTTTCAGCCACTTTACGCATCTTTGTTGGTCCTCTTTTCTTTTTTTCTTTCAATACATCATCAGTGTTAGCATTGCTAACTCCATCTTGTTCCATATTGACAGCTTCTTCTTCATTCTCATTCTGTTCCAGTCCAGTCAAACAACCTTCTGCTTCTATCTCAGGAAATTCTTGCTGAGACCCTTGGTTCTCAGTAACTTCTTTCTGAGAAATTTCTTTCTCAGCAACTTCATATTCAGACATTACTTTCTCAGCCTCATCCTCATCATCTTCATTAACTTCATTAACTTCAGCGTCAACATCTTCTTCCACAGCATCTTCTACATCATCAAGTTGAGCAACCACTGTCTTTTTTCTACCAGTTCTTCTCTTAATCACCTTTAGTGTTGTTGCAGGTGTGGCCTCCAAGCCTTGATTACGTTTACTACGACGGATTACAACTTCTCCTCCTCGTATTGGCTTTCCCATTTCTAAAACTGATGAATAAACGAAAACAGCATAGTGAAAATCGTGTTTCATTACTTACAAAGAAAACATAATGAATCTCAAACTCAATCTTAATAAAAAAATCAAAACAGAAATCGACAGAACCCAACATGCATCAAAACTCAAACAGAAACAAAAATCAAAACTCAAACAGAAACTCAGAATGAAAATCGATGTGTCTAAAATCGATGTGTCTAAACCTCAAAATCGATGTGTCTAAAATCAATTCTTGCTGAGACTCTTGTTTCTCTGATTGAATGAGAACAAACCTTTTTGATTGAATAATGAAGCTTCGAATCGATGGGAAATAATCGCCAAAGGAAGAAAGAGAGAGTTTGGATTTTTCTGAAAATCACAATAGATTTTCGTGTTCCGGGTTAAGTGTCGAGCAAATTGGAGCCAAAGGGACAAGAGGGAAGAGGGAAGAGGGAAGAGGGAAGAAGTTTCCCCAAATTTTGGCTAAGTGTCGCGGGTTTGTTCTGAGACTCTCTTTTTTGTTTTTTGTTTTTTTATCAAAGGTCTAAGAGGGATAATTTTTGGGGGAAAATTTTGATGAATTTTTTTTGTCTAAAGTGTTTTTTCTGTTCTATATTAGGTATTAGTATGAAACAATTTATTGAGAAATATTAACAAAATTCTTACAAGTGTGTTTGATATATCAAACACTTATTAATACTTAAATTTATATTTTTATTGTTAGTAAAACACAAAAATATATCATAATCCTAAACCGTAAATCTCAAACCCTATGCCCTAAATCTCAAACCATATGCCCTAAACTCATTAATACTTAAAATTATATTTCTATTGTTAGTAGAACAGTTAAAAATATCATAACCCTAAACCCTAAATCTCAAACCATATGCCCTAAATCTCAAACCCTATGCCCTAAACTCTTAGTACATTGCATTAGTTTGTAAGGTTTGTATATGTGTTTGTAATCATTTTAATTTTGCAATGATTTTGCAATCATTTCCAATCATTGACAATCATTTTCATTTGTTAATTGACAACATAACTTAACAAATCAATATAACCTAAACCCTAAATCAACATAACCTAAACCCGAAACGAGAATACCCTAAACCCTAAATAAAATACTCAACGCTTAAATCCTTTTAAAATTTTTGCTAAAAATTTATTTTATATAAGTATAGTAGTTGATGTTTATTTTAAAGAGTTTTACGATTTAAAATATAAAATTTATGATCAAGATACAATTTAACTCTTATGCATTATACACTAATATATTTCGGTTCGTCATTAACATATTTTTATTTTTTCGACCCTAATTTTCTGTAAATATTAATTTAATTTAAAAAGAAAAATTATAAAAAAAAAAGATTCACATTAACTCGAGGTTTCATATTATCAAACACATTACAAAATACATAGTTTAAACTAAATACATAGATTCCCATTAAACCAACTAGTCTTTTTACACATTACAAAATACATAGCTTATGCTCCTTAGTCTCAACGACGACCCTTGCCTCTTGAGGATTCTCCTTGTTCTTGTTTTGGTCGTTTCATTGAAGCGGAGTTGAGTTGGTTTGTGAGCCTTTGTTCTTCCTTTCTGAGGTGTGGAATAATTCTTCGGAAATCAGGTTCGATGTCTTCATCGTCTTCCTCAGCCCGTATCAAGTATCCACGGTGAGCGAGAGAGCGTCTATACTCTAGTTGCGTGATCTCCTCCACATGACTTCCTGTATCAACTTGAGATTCTTGTCGTGCCTGTTGGAGGAAGTGTGGTATGATTCCATACGCTGGTAGTCCGCAAATGATCTCTTTCCTTGCTTCCATTATGTCCTCTTTTTTGTTACTGGTCCAAAAGGCAAACAAAGATCATAGTGAAAGAGTTCATGGGAATACCATCATCGTTCTGTTGTCATTAAACGATTGCAATCATAGCAGTCATAATAAATGAGAAGTGAAATGCGAAGCTTTATCCATTTTACAACAGCTCCAAGCAAATGTGCATACAATTAATTCACAATGCAAAGAAAAAGCTTATTATGCAGGCGGTGAGAAATCATATTATGTAACTTCACAATGCAAAGCTATTTTAGAGGTGAGACTAGCTAGGTACCAATCTCAATCTCAAAGAGACTTAAAACTATACTACATGTGCAAAACAAAGATCATCAACAAAAGAATCGTGATACCCAAAACAATTAGGCAACTTAAAAATCACACTGCCAAATCAATGTCATAGCTAACTTCAAACAACAACAACAGTGAAATAAATTGTGAGACTTGTTAGCTACCATTTACATTAGGGTGTTTTCAACATACCATTCAACACAGAGAATATGAGAAGAAATGAGTCACATAATTAATGAATCACCTGCTAAATTTGTGTCCGTATTTGTTGACTGCAAACCCAAACCTCTCTGCAAAAAAATGGAAGCATCGATTACAGTTAGAAAAAACACTTATAAAATATATACAACACTTAGACTTGGAGATGCTAAGCCGTAAATCGATTGCAATTAGAGAAACAGTGGATCAAAAACACAAATTGAAACAAAAACCCAATAAATTGCACATACCTTTCACTCACTCGCACCCTGAAAGATACCTGGAAAACAGTAACATAGGGTTTCGGGTTGGGGAATTGAGATTTCGAGATGTAGAGTGAGGATTCGAGAGGGAGAGTGAGGATTCGCGAGGGAGAGTGAGGATTGGAGTGGGGAATTGAGATTTCGAGATGAAACAAAGATGTTTAGATCTAGGTAAAGATGAGAGTTCTTTTTTGTTTTTTGCACGAATGGTCTATTCTAAGTGATTTTGGGGGAAACTTTTCTAAGTGTCGCGGGAGAGTATACCGCCTAACACTTCCATAACGTTTCAATTATGGTTCTGCTATAAAACGAGATGCCTAATTTTGTTTTTAACATCTATGACTCTATCATAGCGTTTACAAATATACAAACGCTATGTAAAAAGGTATGTCAACCATAGCATAATCGAAAAAAACGCTATACTGTCCTGCTATAAAAACCCTGATTTCTTGTAGTGTTGGGTTTGCACACTTCACTCCATGCTATTTTTGCTTTCCTCGTGTTTAACTCCGGACCCGACCAAAGAAAAGCAGAGCATAGTTTATCAATTTCTGTCATACAGGCTTTCGGTAAACGAAATGCAGAGATCCAGAAATTCGTCAAACTATGAATAACGGATCCAATGAGTTGGAGACGCCCAGCAAAGGAGAGATACCGTGCTGTCCAACTTCTTATCTTTATCCGAATCTTCTCTAAGAGCGGAGAATAGTCATGTATTATCATACGTTTGGTCAGGAGTGGTAAGCCCAAATATCGAACCGGCAAAATACCCGAATCAAACGGAAACTGACCTAGGATCATATCTCGATTCTCTTCCGAAACTCCGGCCATATATAATGTAGATTTCTCAAGACTAATAGACAGCCCAGAATGCTTTTCAAAGATGTCAAAAACCTGCAGAATCTCTTCCACATATTCTTTCTTCCCATCAGCAAACACGAGCAGGTCATCGGCAAAACATAAATGTGTAAGTTTAAGAGCTTGGCAATTTGGGTGATAGCCGATTTGCCCTTCTTGAGTCGCCTTATCCAGAATTTTTGAGAGAACATTCATACATATCACAAATAGATAAGGAGAGAGAGCACACCCTTGCCGAAGACCCCTTTCACTCCTAAAATATCTAGCTAGCTCACCATTCACTTGAACCGAGAATGAAGTTGTAGTGATACACAATCTTATCCAATGTATAAATTTTTCCAAAAAATTCATGGCCGAGAGTGTTGCAAGCAGGAAATCCCATTGCACCGAGTGATACTTTAGGGTATTACATTTGAGCTTATCAGCTCCCTCTCTCTCTCTCTCTCTCAAAACCTTTGGCGACGCTTTGTGACTTTGCGAAGGTTTATGTTAGAGTCGGGTTAGATATCGAATTGGTTTGTATTAAGCATATCGGTTACATTTCGGACTGCCTCTTGCTTAATGTTAGCATTTTTCTTCCACTTGCATTTAGCATCTGCTTTGTCTTGGATTGGAATTTCGGTTCCTGGGTAATAGAACACTCATGCTCGCTTTCGTTTTCCGTCATGCAAATCTGTTGAAAACATTCCTAGAAACAAAAAAACAAAATATTAACATATTACAAATATCAACATGTTAACAGCTAGTTTATTTAAATACACTCACTTGGTTGAAGATCCCACGATGGAACGGCCATGATGTTTAAAGGAAGTTCAACTATGCTAGATGGAAAACCAAGTTCCGTAGATGCAATGACTTTCATGTATATTATTTCTTCAGAATTTATGTCGTTTTTATTAATAATTGAAGGTGGAACCTCGTGCTCAGTATAGTCATGGGCGTTCGGGTTCGAATCAGGTCTTTCGGGTATCGGGTTTAGTATTTAGGACCCATTCGGATATTTTTTTGTTGGGGCGGTTCGGATCGGTTCTAATCGGGTTCGGGTTAGTTCGGATCTTTTAATTAGGAACCGATCTTTACCCAAAATTTTTGGGTTCAGATTGGATCGGTTATATTGTACCCGAACATAACCTAGCATGTTAAAATACCCGACACCAATCCAATTTAACCAAAAATAAGACACTTTGTATAGAAAAACTTTCAATAAACTTGATCCGATTTTAATCTAACTTGTCAAACATTCATAAAAACAAAAACAATCATCAAAGAAACATCAAAAGATGAGTTTCAAGCTTTCAAACATCCATATTCCATAACAAGGTTCAAAGTTCAAATGAAAAGTTTGGTTACTTCGGTTACTAATTCGGGTATTATCCGAACCGAACCGATACCCGAAGTAACTCACCCTATAGACCCATTCATGTATTTTTATAGATTTGAACCTGAATCGAATTGATTTTTTCGGATCGGTTCCGGTTCGGTTTTTTGGGTTTGGATATCATGCCCAAGACTAACTCAGTATTTGCACGACCAGAAGGGAAAGGACATCAATAATCATACTGCTTCTCTCGATGGCAGTCCTAGAGGTAACAATCATCCCCGACAACACATATGAAGATCTAGGCATGGGCATTTTACCCGGACCCAAATACCCGAACCGAGCCGTCCCAAAAAACAGGGGTTCGGTTCAGTTTCGGATATGTATAAATACTCGTTCGAATCTTCTTTCAATTTAGTTCGGGTATCGGGTCGGTTCGGGTAGTACCTGATACCCGTTCGGGTATCCGAAATAATTGACTTGCTACTTTCCTTAACTCGTTCATATTCCTCCGCAATCACGATTCATAAAAATCACTCAACCTGCTATCACCTATATTCTCTCGTTAATCAATCAGTAAAACTAAAAGCCCTAAATTACCTATTCAATCCATCCGCATCAGCTCCTAATCCATCCTCAACTGAGAAATTTGATAATCAATCTCTTCCTTCAGAGGTTTCAAGAACTCACTCGCATTCACATGTATGGAGGATTTCAACTCAGATTTTTCTTCACTTCTTGTCCTTGCAAATTTGCAACTGCCGAACACTCCAATTGTGATTGTGATTTCTTCTTCAATTCTTCTCCTTCCGTCATCTTCTCCTTTTGTCGTTCTCACCTTCAATTGCCAAAGCTGAAATTCAAAAGTTTCAGTGATTGGTTATTGATATATCATGGTTTTTACCCTATTTAGGCCATGATATAAGTCCTTTTATAGAGTCTTTTCTTGTGTTTTGGAGTCTTTTAGAGTCTTTCACAGGTTATAGCACGTCTGGAGCTTAATTGGAATTATTGGAGCTTTTCTGGAGCATTCTGGAGCGAAACTGAAGTCTGCTGGCTAAATTACTCGAATTCACGTCAAGTATCGATCGATACCCCCTGGTATCGATCGATACCCATCGAAGCAGATTTCAAAGTCGCGACTTAATGAAGTTTGAAGAATTGCAAAAAGTGCCCAGAAGACTTGGATAATTACAAGAAGGCCCCAAATCGTGATTTAGGTTATAAATAGGATTTTACAGCCATTGTTTAGGCTATGCTTTATTTTTGCTTGAGTTTAAGAGAGATTTTGGGGAGAGACAAGTCTGGTTTCCCTTCGTCCGAGATCAGATCTCAAAACCTTGTTTCTCTTTCTGATTTAATATAAGAGTATTTTATTCAACATGTTTATTAATTTAATATCCATGTCTGAGTAGATCTCCTGTTAGGTTTAGGGTTTTCTCATAGGGATTTCTTTGAATGCTAGGTTGATTATCTGTTAGGATTCACTATCTGATTAGTTCTTCACCTTTGGTTGTTCTCAAGGCTACTTCTAGATTAGTCACCTAGAATTTAGATCTTAGGATAATTAATTAGGCACGAGAGTGCGATTAATTACCTGATAGAACCTTAGGTGAGCAAATTGATTATTTGCAAAGAGATTTGGTTTAATTGATTTGTGAACATATCAAACCTGATTTTAAAGCTGATTTAGACTTTAGGATTCGCAAAGAGATTTGGAATTTCTAGGATTTAGATTTAGATAGTTTTCGCAACGAGAGTTGGTTAATTATATTTTAGTGATTTGAGTTCTAGAACAGTGCTTAATCTGAATCTTGTTAATGAGTTTACCTGCATTCATTGATTTCCTGAGAAATACCCTAAGCCTACATTCCCCCAATTGAATTTACAAACGTTTTACTTGCAACCCTGTTTTTCAATTACATCATCTGGTTTAGCTTGTTTCTGATCTATAGAATCTATTGAGTGATTCTTGAGTTCTTGTGTTCGACCCCTGATTTACTGCAGCAACTGCTTTAGTACTTTTTAGGGTATTAAATTGAGCATATCAATTTTGGCGCCGTTGCCGGGGACTCAATTCGCCGTTAGATTTTAGCTAGGAAATTCGTCTAAATCGCCAGAGTATCGATCGATACCCTTGAGTATCGGTCGATACCCGTCGTAAATTTCAGTTACTTACGCTCTTTACTTGTGATTTCAGGTGCATGCATAATCTTGAAACCAGAAGCAAAAAGAGCACTCCGCTAGTTGATCTATCACTGGAACAGCTAGCACAAGTTGAACGCACAAACAGGAAAGCAAAGAAGTCAGCTAAGATGAACAACAATCAAGTTGGGTTGGTTCGTGATGCTGCTGGAGCTTACAGGGACCAACAGGGTCGGTTGTGCAATGAGCAAGGACAACGTCTGGATGGAGAGGGGATTGTCATTCCACCTGCTCCTGTTGTCGCTGAGAATGCCGCTAGGGACGCAAGGGATGCTGTGGTTAATCGTGGTAGAACGATTGGTGAACACAACAGGCCAGAGCAATTTTTCGCCAATCGCTCTGCGATTCGTCCCCCTGCGTATGAGCGGAATGACTTTGAGCTGAAGCCTGCTTACTACACTCTAGTAGGACAGCATCTCTTCCATGGTTTGCCTCATGAGCATCCAATGGATCATGTAGAGAAATTCGAGGACTTGGTCACTAGCATCAAGAGCAATGGAGTGTCCTACGATTATCTCTTCTGCAAGCTCTTCCCCTACTCTCTAGGTGGAGAGGCTACTTACTGGCTGAGGCAGCTACCTCCTGGATCACTGACTAATTGGGAAGACACCAAGAGAGCCTTCCTAATTAACTTCTATGATGATGGACGATCTGAAGATCTGAGGAATAAGATCTCCACTTTTTCTCAAGGACCTACTGAGGCGTTCAAGGCTGCTTGGACAAGATTCAGATCGTACCAAAGAGACTGTCCACACCATGGATACTCTGATGTGCAGCTGCTAGGTATCTTCTTCAGAGGAGTAGATTGGAGGTATCAGATGGCTCTGGACTCTTCAAGCAATGGGAACTTCAACACCAACTATCCTGAGGACGCCTATGTGTTGATTGAGAATTTTGCATCTAGCAGCAGCACAAAGAGTGCAGATTTCGAGCGCAAGAAGCTGGCTGGTAATCAAGATAGATCGCAGATCGCTGAGTTTAAAGCTCAACTAGATTCTATGCACAGTCTTCTGCTGGGAAAGACAACAAAAGCTGTCCATTTTGCTGAGGATGTTGAGGTTTTCACTGAGAATGAAGCAGAAGACGTGAACTACATTGGTGGTTCTGGCTATCAGGGACAGAGGAACCAGTTCAACAACAATCGGGGCTTCAACAACAACTTCCAGCAAGGAGGATTCAACCAGAAACCTGCCCAGATCAGTGGTTACACCAGGAACTACGGAAGTCCTTCTTACGAGCCTGTGACTGCTAAGACATCAGAGAACAAGATTGAAGCCATGCTTGAAACACTCGTTCAAGGACAGCAGCAGATTACAGTGACCTTCAATGGTAAGATGGACGCCATGTACAAAGATCTGAGTGGAAGGATCGATTCTCTGGGTATTGGTCAGAAGAAGCTGGAAACTCAGGTAGCTCAGACTTCAGAGAGTTCAAGAAGACAAGAAGGTTTTCTACCAGGAAAAGGAGAGAACCCAAGGGCACACATCAATGCCATTACCTTGAGAAGTGGTAAGGAGGTCAAATCAGGGGCAAAAGTGGATCAGCCTACTGTAAATTTCGAGATGTCTGACGATGAAGACACTGAAATCGCTAAGGCATCGATCGACACCACTCAGCATCGATCGACACCGATCGCGATTCTCAGACGGGAAGACT
This sequence comes from Eutrema japonicum, assembly GCA_030161315.1. NCBI lineage: Eukaryota > Viridiplantae > Streptophyta > Magnoliopsida > Brassicales > Brassicaceae > Eutrema > Eutrema japonicum. Next base: position 36,470,630 of record BSQW01000013.1, on the reverse strand, counting down.
CAAATTCCCGTGTATCGATCGATACCCCCCCTGTATCGATCGATACCGAACCTGAAGACGATGCAGAAGTTGAGGTTGTGAAGGAGAAGCCTAAAGCAGCACCAGAGAGGGTCTACATCCCGAGGATACCCTATCCCAGAGCTCTTGGGAAGACTAAGAAGGAAGTAGAGGATGCTAAGTGCAAGGAAATTTTGGACAAGCTGGTTGTTGAACTTCCCTTCATCGATGCTATCAAGACCTCTGTAGCTTTCAAGAGGTATGTCAAGAAGATGGTGTCCAGCAATGTGAACCTTGAAGAAGGCTGTCTGATGATCACTCATGAGTGCAGTGCAATCCTAAGCAACAGGATCCCAACGAAACTTCCAGATCCAGGGAGCTTTGTCTTGGATTGCACAATCGCTACTGACAGGTTTGAGCGTTCTCTCTGTGACCTTGGCTCAAGTGTCAACCTCATGCCATACTCGGTTGCTAAGAGGATGGGAATGACAGACTTCACTGCTACTAGAATCTCGCTGATTCTCGCTGATCGTTCAATTAGACTTCCAGAAGGATTGCTAGAGGATGTTCCGATTGTGATTGGGAACTGCTTAATCCCAACTGATTTCATTGTCTTGGAGTATGATTCGGAACCCAGAGATCCTCTCATCTTGGGAAGGCCATTCCTAGCAACAGCTGGTGCTCTGATTGATTGCAGGAATGGGAAGATATCTCTTAACATTGGTGAGTTGGTCATGACTTTTAACATGGAGAAGATGATGAAGAGACCAACCATCGATGGGCGGACTTTCTTCGTTGATACCTTCTGTGATATTGCTGAGGAGTACTTCTTAGAGATGCATCCTGAGGACCCATTGGAGAGAGCATTGGCCTGTTCGGTTGAGTCAGAGGTTAAGCCACACGATGCTGCTGCTGATTACGGAAGGATACTCGATTCAGCACGACCAGTATCGATCGATACTCTGATGGTATCGATCGATACCCTACGGCCAGAAAGAAGTTTGGCCGAAAGAACTATGCAAGCTGCTGGGCTTGGAGATTGGAGCGAGGAGAACGCTCCTAAAGTGGAACTCAAACCACTTCCTGCGAATCTAAGGTATGGTTTTCTTGGTCCTAATTCCACGTACCCTGTAATCCTTAATTCTTCTTTGAACAACGCAGAGGTCACTTTACTGCTAAGCAAGCTGCGCAAGTATCGCAAAACTCTTGGCTATTCTCTTGATGACATTTCAGGTATTTCACCGAACCTGTGCATGCATAGGATTCATCTTGAGGACGAGTCAAAGGCTTCAGTTGAGCATCAAAGGAAGCTGAATCCAAACCTGAAGGAGGTGGTTAAGAAAGAGGTCATGAAACTCTTGGATGCAGGAGTTATCTATGCCATCTCAGATAGCTCTTGGGTCAGTCCAGTGCACGTTGTTCCTAAGAAAGGAGGGATAACTGTGATGAAGAACAACATGGATGAGATGATTCCCACAAGGACTATCACTGGACATCGAATGTGCATTGATTACAGGAAGTTGAACGCGGCCACACGGAAAGATCACTTCCCATTGCCATTCATTGACCAGATGTTGGAGAGGTTGGCCAGTCATCCCTACTACTGCTTCCTTGATGGATATTCAGGTTTCTTCCAGATTCCTATCCATCCAGATGACCAAGGGTATACCACTTTCACGTGTCCCTATGGCACGTTCGCATACAGGAGAATGCCATTTGGATTGTGCAACGCTCCAGCCACTTTTCAGAGGTGCATGATGTCTATCTTCACAGACATGATCGAGGACTTCATGGAGGTGTTCATGGATGATTTTTCAGTATATGGGTCATCATTCAAGATCTGTTTGGCTAATCTGTGCAAGGTGCTACAGAGGTGTGAAGAGAAACACTTGGTCCTTAACTGGGAAAAGTGTCATTTTATGGTTCAGGATGGCATTGTACTTGGGCACAAGGTCTCTGAAGCTGGAATCGAAGTTGACAAAGCCAAGATTCAGGTCATGACAAGTCTCCAACCACCTACTTCTGTAAAGGATATTCGGAGCTTCCTTGGTCATGCTGGGTTTTACAGGAGGTTCATCAAGGATTTCTCCAAGATAGCACGTCCACTCACTGCTCTGCTGTGCAAAGAGATCAAATTTGATTTCACAACTGATTGTCTTGCAGCCTTTGAGGAGATCAAAAAGGCTTTAGTGAGTGCTCCTGTTGTGCAACCTCCTGATTGGACTCTGCCTTTCGAGATCATGTGTGATGCCAGTGACTTTGCTGTGGGGTCAGTTCTGGGTCAGAGGAAAGACAGGAAGCTGCACGTCATCTACTATGCCAGCAGGACTTTGGATGATGCTCAGAGGAATTACAGCACCACAGAGAAGGAGCTACTTGCTGTTGTTTTCTCTTTTGAGAAATTCCGATCTTACTTGATTGGGAGCAAGGTGGTTGTTCATACTGATCATGCTTCTCTCAAGTATCTGATGAATAACAAGGATCTCAAGCCTCGTCTCTGTCGTTGGGTTCTTTTGCTACAAGGGTTTGACATTGAGGTTAAGGACAAGAAAGGCATAGAGAATGGAGTTGCTGACCATCTCTCGCGGATGCGGATCGATGAAGACGTCCCCATTGATGATCAACTACCTGAGGAAGCCATCTACTTCATTGAAACTGGGTTTCAGATGAATCTGGCCGAGAATCAGCAATTTCCACGAGTTGCAGGTTTCGGTATCGATCGATACCATGATGGTATCGGTCGATACCCTGACGATTCAGAAGCTGTTTTCATCATCGATCATTCAGTCGCTTCTAACCACCATCTCGTCGCTGCAGCAGATTCTGATACTCCATGGTACGCTGATATTGCCAATTATCTCGCTGCAGATGCAAAGCCAAACCACCTCAAGAAGTATGACAAGAAGAAGTTCATGCGCGACATAAGGAGATTCTTTTGGGATGAACCTTACTTGTACAAGCATTGTTCTGATGGCATATACAGGAGATGCATTGCTGAGTCAGAGGTTTCAGATGTTTTGTTTCATTGCCATGGATCAGACTATGCTGGACACTTTGCCACCTTCAAGACAGTATCCAAGGCTCTTCAAGCAGGCTTCTGGTGGCCTACCATGTTCAAGGATGCTCACACTTTCGTCTCACAGTGCGACACTTGTCAGAGGAGAGGGAAGATCAGTAAGAGACATGAGATGCCACAAAATTTCATCCTTGAGGTTGAAGTTTTTGATTGCTGGGGCATTGACTTTATGGGTCCTTTCCCATCTTCACACAAGAAGAACTACATCCTGGTTGCTGTGGACTATGTGTCCAAATGGGTGGAAGCGATAGCTAGTGAGAAGAATGACTCTGCGGTGGTTCTTAAGCTGTTTAAGACCATCATTTTCCCTCGCTTTGGAATACCTCGAGTTGTGATAAGTGATGGTGGCTCTCACTTTATCAACAAGGTGTTCGAGAGGTTGTTGAAGAAGTATGGTGTAAACCATCGTGTGGCTACTCCATATCACCCTCAGACAAGTGGGCAAGTTGAAGTCTCCAACAGGCAGATCAAGGAGATCTTGGAGAAGACAGTGAATGCTTCTAGGAATAATTGGTCTACAAAGCTGGATGATGCACTTTGGGCATACAGGACTGCCTTCAAGACACCGCTGGGTACTACACCTTTCCAAATGCTGTATGGGAAAGCATGCCACCTTCCAGTGGAGATTGAGCACAAGGCTGCATGGGCAACAAAGATGCTGAACTTCGACATCAAGCCTGCTGCTGAGAGGAGGTTGATTCAGCTGAACGAGCTGGATCAGATCAGGCACCATGCTTATGAGAACTCGAGGCTGTACAAGGAGAGAACCAAAGCTTATCATGATAAGAAGATCATCTCCAGACACTTCGAGCCGAACGACCAGGTACTTCTGTATAACTCTCGTTTGCAATTGTTTCCTGGTAAACTGCGTTCACGTTGGTCAGGTCCCTTCAAAATCAAAGAGGTCAGACCACATGGTGCTGTAGTGCTGATAAATCGCAAAGGCGAGGAATTCACTGTCAATGGACAAAGAGTGAAACACTATTGGGCGCAAGCCGAGATTCCAACAGGGCAGATAATGCCTCTGGATGATGCACCAACAGCCTGAATGGCGTTACAGTCAAGCTATTGACGTCAAACGAGCGCTTGGTGGGAGGCAACCCACTGGTGAGTCTGTCCTTGAGTCGTTTTTCCTTTTAATTTTTCGTTTGTTTTGAGTCTGTGTCAGGATGAACAAGGAGCAACTCGAAATCGCCTAAGTATCGATCGATACCCCATTGGTATCGATCGACACCAATCGCAGATGAAAGTTCACCAAGTCGATCTAAGCGTGGTATCGATCGATACCATGCTGTGTGTCGATCGACACTCGGTATTCCAGGAAGGTAATTTCTTGTTTCTCTTCATTCTATCCTTTTCTTTTGTTTCTTTTACCTACTCTAGGCTAGATAACACTGGGGACAGTGTTGTTCAAGTCTGGGGGAGGTGTCTGCTGACAACGTTTTTGTTTTTCTTAGAGTCAGTCGTTTTATAGAGTCAAAACTGTTTTATTGAGTCAAAATTTGTTGGAGATTATGATCCTGTGCTTGAACCTATTGATGTGATTTTGTTTTTGAGTGCACAGTGTTACAGGATCAGTTCTAGATCGACTAATGAAAAATCCAAAGACTGACCAGTTGACTAGAAAACATTCATGTCTCCAGCAGAGTTCTTCTGAAGCCTGAGCCAAATTTTTGCACTTCATCAATGTGGTTAGTGTTCATAGAGCTTGATTCATCATTCATATCTGATAAAGGAACCCGTGTGTTTAGGATTATGGTATCTCTCTCCCCTGAAATAAGTTGATAGATTAAGAGCATAAAAGATTGAAATGATTTTCTTCTGAGTAGAGGGTTAGGAAAATTTCCAGCGATCCCATTATTCTACTTAAGAGGGGATGATCACACAAAGGATTGGAAGCGAGGCTAGGATTTTCCTATGATGCCATTATTCGCCTACACCCTTTGATACATAGAGAGGGAAGAACCGGGGATTTGGTGGCAAACACCATCAATACTCGCGTCTCCTACCTTGATATGTATATGCTAAGCTGAAAATAAAAAAAATAATAAGGATATAATAAGAAATAAGTCTGGAGGAGAGAAATTGATACAAAAGAAGTGTGAAAAGGGTGGTTCCTTTGTCAAGATATTGTCTGGTAAAGAGTCTAGAAGGTTCTTAAAAATTAGCTGCAGAGATGAAACTGGCGATGAGGGCTTTACTTGAATAATGCTGTGGGATTTTGTGTGGAGTCTGGGAAAGCTGCAAATGTCTACGGAGAAGTACATGGTGGTTAGATCGAAAGCTGATCAGGTGACATTTGGGTACTTGGGAAAAGGGTCTTTTCGATGGTTCAGGAACAGGTGAGTCTCTACGTTTTCAAACCTCTTTTTCTGGTTTAGTCTTCTATTTGCTTGAGGGCAAGCAAAAGGCTAAGTCTGGGGGAGTTGATATATCATGGTTTTTACCCTATTTAGGCCATGATATAAGTCCTTTTATAGAGTCTTTTCTTGTGTTTTGGAGTCTTTTAGAGTCTTTCACAGGTTATAGCACGTCTGGAGCTTAATTGGAATTATTGGAGCTTTTCTGGAGCATTCTGGAGCGAAACTGAAGTCTGCTGGCTAAATTACTCGAATTCACGTCAAGTATCGATCGATACCCCCTGGTATCGATCGATACCCATCGAAGCAGATTTCAAAGTCGCGACTTAATGAAGTTTGAAGAATTGCAAAAAGTGCCCAGAAGACTTGGATAATTACAAGAAGGCCCCAAATCGTGATTTAGGTTATAAATAGGATTTTACAGCCTTTGTTTAGGCTATGCTTTATTTTTGCTTGAGTTTAAGAGAGATTTTGGGGAGAGACAAGTCTGGTTTCCCTTCGTCCGAGATCAGATCTCAAAACCTTGTTTCTCTTTCTGATTTAATATAAGAGTATTTTATTCAACATGTTTATTAATTTAATATCCATGTCTGAGTAGATCTCCTGTTAGGTTTAGGGTTTTCTCATAGGGATTTCTTTGAATGCTAGGTTGATTATCTGTTAGGATTCACTATCTGATTAGTTCTTCACCTTTGGTTGTTCTCAAGGCTACTTCTAGATTAGTCACCTAGAATTTAGATCTTAGGATAATTAATTAGGCACGAGAGTGCGATTAATTACCTGATAGAACCTTAGGTGAGCAAATTGATTATTCGCAAAGAGATTTGGTTTAATTGATTTGTGAACATATCAAACCTGATTTTAAAGCTGATTTAGACTTTAGGATTCGCAAAGAGATTTAGAATTTCTAGGATTTAGATTTAGATAGTTTTCGCAACGAGAGTTGGTTAATTATATTTTAGTGATTTGAGTTCTAGAACAGTGCTTAATCTGAATCTTGTTAATGAGTTTACCTGCATTCATTGATTTCCTGAGAAATACCCTAAGCCTACATTCCCCCAATTGAATTTACAAACGTTTTACTTGCAACCCTGTTTTTCAATTACATCATCTGGTTTAGCTTGTTTCTGATCTATAGAATCTATTGAGTGATTCTTGAGTTCTTGTGTTCGACCCCTGATTTACTGCAGCAACTGCTTTAGTACTTTTTAGGGTATTAAATTGAGCATATCAGTTATTAACCAAAAAAGTTCCAATAGTTTTTCTAAAGATGAAAACATTCGTGTTGACAATGAATGTTTTGTGTCTTGTTTACCTTATTTGCAATCGATACAGCTTTGCGTTTCGACCAACTGTTTACTTCAGCTTGCTTAATCACTTGAAGAAGAAAGAAGATATGAGGAAGATGATTGGTGATCGAAAGGGTGTCTCTTACCACTGATATATGGATTGCTCCAACAACAGGTCATAGTTACATGGTGATAACAGCACATTTCTTTGATGGAAATTGGCACTTAAGGAAGCTCATCATTGGGTTTAAGAATGTTGAGGATCATAAAGGACTATACCATCAGTTATTCTTGAGTGTTTAGCTGAATGGGTATAAAGAATCTTCACCATCACAGTTGATAATGCTACTGCCAATACTTTAGCTCTCAAGAGGTTTAAGGAAGGATTCAACGAAGTGGGAGCTAATGCCTTGGTTTTAGATGCTGAGTTTATGCATATGAGGTGTGTTTCTCACATTATCAATTTAGTTGTTAGGGATGGTTTACAAGAAGTTGATGCAAGTGTGGCAACCATTCGTAATTGTGTGACTTATGTCATATCTTCTACTTCAAGAGTTAAGTCATTCGAATTACGGGTTGATAGTGGTAAGATGACTAGAGGTAGTTTTAGTTTAGATTGCAAAACTCGTTGGAACTCGACTTATTTGATCTTAACAAGAGCAATGAAGTTCAGTGTGGCTTTTGATAAGATGGAAGCATAAGACATGTTCTATAATGAGTATTTTGATGAGAAAGTCGATGGAAGAAAAAGAGTTGGGCCTCCAAGTAAGACTGATTGGGAAGCAATTGAAAGATTGGTAAGATTTCTCAGATTTTTTTACAATTCAACTTTGGTGGTTTTTGCATCTAATCGAGTTAACGCATCTAAGTGTTATATTGAGATTTGCACTATTGAGAGTGGAATCTGATTAACATTATTGAAGAACCTGATGAAGAGTTGCGGAAGAAGGCTAAAGCTATGAGAGAAAAGTTTGACAAATATTGGGAAGACTTAAAGGAGATCAACATACTTTTGATTGTTGCTAGTGTCTTCGTCCCTAGGAAAAAATGCATTTTGTTAGTATGTGTTTTGAGATGGTTTATGGAGAGGGTAGTGCAGAATATGAGGAGCTTCATCAATCAGTCTCTGGCGTTTTAAGGAGTCTTTTTAAAGAATATACTTCTGTTTTTGGCAAATCAGAGACTAATGGTGGTGCAACACAATCTCAATCACCTGGTACATCATCTCAAAATGATCTTGAATGTGACATAATGGATTTAGATGATGATAACGGTGGGTATGAAAGAATGGATTTTGTCTACATAGCAATGGTTAATGAAAAAGGAATTCAAGATGCTAGTGATGAACTTAACTTTATTTGAAAGAAAAAGTTGAAAATCAACATATTATAAAGGGAACAGATTGGGATGTTTTGTCATGGTGGCAACGCAATGATCCGAAGTATCATATTCTATCTGAGATAGCTAAAGATGTACTTGCAATGCAAACACTACAAAAAAACAGGGGTATTTTCGACGGAAATTCCGACGGCGATAATTCCGTCGGAAATTTCTGACGGTTTATCGACGGATTTCCGACGAACTAGTCATCCGTCGAAAATCCGTCGGAAAAGTGTACCCGTCGGAAATTTCAGACGGATTTCCGACAACCATAATCCGTCGGAAACTTTCCGACAGATTTCCGACGACTTTCCGAGAAATGCTGATGTTGCCGACATACTGCTGACGGATATCCGACGACGGTCATCCGTCAGAAATTTCCGACGGATGTCTGACAGATTGTGACTTTGCTGACATAGTTGCCGACATTGTTGCCGACATCTATAATATCTACTTTAAATCCGTCGGAAAATGCACAAAATTTTTCTTATAAAAACGTATCCACCCATCATTTATAATCACAAAAAAAAAATCTATCTTATCTACTTCCGTACGAAAATGTCTTTTTCAAATCCTTATAATTATTTTCGATCATGTTATAATTATTTTTGATCATGGATGGATAAGCCTCATCAAATTCCGGACACGGGCCTAGTTACGGAGGAATTCGAAAAAGGTCTGCAGGAATTCATGGCATTTGCGGGTATGCAGAAGAAAGCAAAAAAACCTGGTAAAATCTATTGCCCTTGTACCAATTGTGGGAATCGTAGATTTATCGTGATAGATGAAGTATGGTCACACTTGTATTGTCATGGGTTTATGCCGGGTTACAAGATTTGGTATTATCATGGAGAAAATGATACAATGGTGGATAATTATGCTAGTACTAGTGAACATTATATTGGGGATAACGCTAGCTTAGAAGAACCCGCAATGGAAGTACAAAGTACTGTAGGTCATGTTCAGATGGTGAACGATGCATTTCGTGAAAGTATACCATCGGTTGCTGAGTATGGAGATAGGGGAGAAGAACCTAACTTAGAAGCTCGGAGATTCTTTGATATGTTAGACGCTGCTAAACATCCGTTATATGATGGGTGTAGAGGTGAACATTCCCCTTTATCAACTGCAACAAGGATTATGGTTATAAAGACGGATTTCAATTTGAGTGAGGAGTGCGTGGATGCAATCGCTGATTTTGTGAAAGACAGAAACTATGAGATAATCTTGCACCGGCATCATACTATGAGATACAGAAACTTGTTCAAGGTCTAGGATTGCCGTATCAGATGATAGATGTATGCATAGACAAATGTATGCTCTACTGGAGAGAGGACGCAGACCGTTTGACATGCCGTTTTTATCGCAAACCTCGGTATAAGGAAACAGGTGGAAGAGTGCCAGTGCCATATAAACGGATGTGGTATTTACCGTTAACAGAGAGATTGAAGAGGTTATATCAGTCAGAGCGCACAGCGGGAGCAATGAGATGGCATGCAGAGCATACAACAGATTGACAAATCGCCCATCCGTCAGACGCAGGAGCATGGAAACATTTTCAATCAATGTATCCCAGCTTTGCGTTTGAGGCGAGGAACGTATACATTGGATTATGTACCGATGGTTTCAACCCTTTTGGGAAGCACGACAGACAATATTCTTTGTGGCCAGTAATTGTAACACCTTACAATTTGCCGCCATCTTTGTGCATGCGAAGGGAGTTCTTGTTCCTTAACATTCTCGTTCCTGGACCAGAGCATCCGAAAAGATCACTTGATGTGTTTTTGCAACCATTGATTTTTGAGCTGCGAATGTTATGGGACCAAGGTATTGAAGCGTTTGATGTTTCTTGTCACTAAATTTCATCATGCGGTCGGTACTTATGTGGACCATTAGCGATTTTCCAGCATATGGCATGTTATCAGGATGGACAACGCATGGAAGGTTATCGTGCCCGTACTGTCAAGATAACCCTGATGCGTTCCAATTGAAGCACGGACGGAAAACGTCTTGGTTTGATCATCATAGGCGATTCCTACCTAGCGATCATCCTTATCGTCGGAGCACCACATTGTTTAGGAAAAACCGGAAAGTATTTCATGGTCCACCTCCTAAGTTAGATGGTGAGTATTTGTTGACTCAGTTCAGAGATTTTGGTGCAGAGAGGACCGTTGATTGTGGTGGTAACGGGCATCATCCTGTTGATGGTTGTGGCAACGTTCATAATTGGCACAAGAGGAGCATTTTCTGGGATTTACCTTATTGGAAGAACCATCTTTTGAGGCATAATCTGGATGTCATGCACATTGAGAAGAATTTTTTGGACAACATTATGAACACCGTTCTCAATGTCCAAGGGAAGACGAAGGACAATCTGAAGTCTAGATTGGACTTGCCAGACATTTGTTCTCGTAGAGAACTACATGTGACAGATAACGGGAAGCCTCCGGTCCCGGCTTTTCGTTTGGATGAACCTTCAAAGGCCGAGTTTTTTTACTGGATTGCCGAAAGTGTTAGATTCCCGGACGGATACACATCTAACCTTCGGAACTACGTTGATCATGGGGAAGGGAAGTTTACTGGGATGAAAAGTCATGATTGTCATGTGGTGATGCAGCGCCTCCTTCCATTTGCCTTTGCATGTCTTCTACCACGTAATGTCCACGAAGCAATTGCAGGTACAATCATGAAATTATTTTTTTACTACTTTACACAATATATACTTTATTATTTAATTATTCATTTGTTATCCATATTTTGCAGGGATTGGTGCCTTTTTCCGAGATATATGTTCTCGCTCTCTTACATCAGACGATATCCGCAATCTTGGGGCTAATATACCTGTAATCCTTTGCAATTTGGAGAAGATATTTCCGCCTTCCTTCTTTGATGTTATGGAACATCTAACAATTCATCTCCCTCGAGAAGCAGAGCTTGGGGGCCCGGTTCAGTACCGTTGGATGTATCCTTTCGAACGGTATGTGTTTCATCTAAAGAAGAAGGTGAAAAATTTGAGCAGAGTGGAGGGTTCTATCCTCGCACAAAGCATCAATGAAGAAACCTCACATTTTGCCGAGTTATACTTTCCATCACAAGTCAAAACAAAGATTCGTAGAGCAGCTCGACATGATGACGGAGGCGTACTACCTTTCTGTCAGGTCGATGTTCCTCATATATTTTTAGAGATTGGACGACTTAGTGGAAAAGGCAAGAAGAGGAGACTTTCATCACAGGAGCGAGAGCATTTGCATATGTATATTCTCACAAACTGCGACGGAGTTGATGAATATGAGAGGTATTATATTGAACCAAATTATTAATTACTTATTGTGTTCTTGATTATATATATATGTACTAACGTACTAATTGCTTCCGGACAAAACAGAGGACGAGCTAATCGAGCTCAAACAGGAAGAGTTCGGACGTTGGTTAAGAGATTATGTAAGTCTTTTAATTGCCTTGTTTTTAACTATCATCATATGTAATGAATGATTTATTTGACATTTTTTTATTTTAATTGTGCAGGTCAAGACAGAGAAGGCTAACGGACAAACATTTCCCACGTGGTTAGAAGAAATTGTGCGATTTCCACTAGCAACCGTGCAGTCACATGTGATGTATAGCACACGGGGGTACGCTTTTAAGATTTTTCGGGATAATAGGAGTGCGACAACTTCAGATTATGGTGTATCAACTCAGTCAGGTGATCTTGTATACTATGGTGTCGTACGTGAGATTTTCGATGTTCAGTACCCGAGAATGCTCGGTCTAAGATGCGTTGCATTTTTATGCGACTGGAATGACCCATTAGTAGGAAGCGGTGTGCGACACGACCAATTTGGTGTTACATCATTACATAACAGAAGAAAACTCCAGAAATACGAGCCATTTGTACTTGCATCACAAGCAGACCATGTTTGTTTTTATTTTACGTTAATTTTTAATTTAGTATTGTTGCATTCCCGTGGTTAAATTTTTACATGGTGTAGGTATCCTACATTCCCTATCCTCGGGTGACAAACAAGCAAGACCCGTGGGTTACAGTCACATCGATAAACCCGAGAGGAATAGTTCATGGGATGTCTGATCATGAACCCCTCCAACAAAGCTCCGTAGGTTTGGGTTCAATCGAGCATTCCCTTGAGGTCGACCTTGTCGTTGATTTCACCATACAGGCAGACGATCGGGTATTTGAGGATTCAGAAGAAGAATTTGACGAATTTGGGGAAACTTCCGATTCAGGAGAATCAGATTGCTCATCATCGGATTCAGAGTAGTTTTTATTAAAAACTTTGCATTGTAAAATATGTACTTATATTTGAACTAGAATTGTAATGTGTAATATATCAGTTATGTGGAAGTTTTATAAACTTAGATATTTGATTAAGTGTAACAAAAGCGGAAAATATATATATATATATATAAGTACATATTTTCCGACGGATTCAGTTACCCCGGTGAATCCGTCGGAAATCCGTCGGATATTTCCGACGGGTATATTCAAAAATGTTGCTTAGGGTATAGGGTATACGTTTTTTGTGGAAATTGTTTACAAACACTTGTATGATTTATATACAATAGGTTGACCTTGTCATATTTAAACAAATGTGTTATATAGAATTTATAAAATTTGTTGGAAGTGTTTGTATAAGTTATAGTATAAGATATAGTTGATTTATGTGAAATGATATGTTTTAATGTTGTATAATTTATAAACTCATGCAAAGCCTTTAATATTGATGAACTTCATATATATTGAATGAAAGATGTAAATTACACGTCCTTAAATCATATAAAAAACCCTAAACCCTAAACCCCAAATATACCCTAATTCCACGTGCCTGTTGACGAATATGGCAAATATGACACGTGCCTGTTGACTGGCCAATCGACAAACATGCAAGGAATATACCTTATCTTTTCTGACGAATTTCCGACGGTCTTTGATATTTTCGAGACCGCGGAAATATCAACCGCGTAAATAAAATTATTTTTCGGAATCCGACAGACATCGATATATATCGACGAACGCGTAAGTTTATTTCCTCATTTCTCTCTTGTCTCTCTCTGTCTTCCGACTCTTCTTCTCCCTCTTCTCTTTTCTTCTTCCTCACCGAGAATCTCTTCTCTCTTCTTCTTCCTTACAATTTCTCATTTCTTCTTCTTCTCTCTTCAATTCCTCAAGTCTCATCTCAAAACCATGTAAGTTTCATCAATTCCTTAAAAAAATTTTATATCTTGTTAGATTTTAGAGAATATATTAGTTAGGTTATTAGAATTCCATTTATGTGTATTGTTAGGTGGTTAGAATAGAATTTGTTATGTAGAATAATATTAGTGTTAGGATTTATGTGATTAGATTGTTGATTTAGAATTGTTAGATTTAGAAAACAAAATTTTGATTTTTTAAAAACGTTTGTGTATATTAAAATCATTTTTAGATCTTGTTTGATTTTCTAAAAATATTTTAAAAACGTTTTTAGATCTTGTTTGATTTTTTAAAAATATTTGTATATATTAAAATCGTTTTTAAAATATTGTTTTAGTAATAAAAACGTTTTTAAAATACTTTTATATATTAAATTCGTTTAAAAATATTTATTTAGTAATAAAAACGTTTTTTAAATATTTGTATATATTAAATTCGTTTTTAAAATATTGTTTTAGTAATAAAAACGTTTTAAAAATATTTGTATATATTAAATTCGTTTTTAAAATATTTTGTTAGTAATAAAAACGTTTTTAAAATATTTGTATATATTAAATTCGTTTTTTAAATATGTTTTTAGTAATAAAAACATTTTTCAAATATTTGTATATATTAAATTCGTTTTTAAATTATTTTTTAGTAATAAAAACGTTTTTCCAATATTTGTATATATAAAAATCGTTTTTAAAATATTTGTTTGGTGATAAAACATTTTTAAAATATTTGTATATATTAAAACCGTTTTTAAAATATTTTTCCAAATTTTTGAATTTTTTGAAAAATTTGATTTTTTTGGAAAATTTGTATTTTTCGAAAAATTTGAATTTTTTCGAAAATTTATATGGAAAATTTCAAAATTTTTGGTAATTTTTGAAATTTTTGTTAATTTACTAACGAATTTACGGTTTTCCGCAGGGATCACGAGGACGTACTTCAATTGGGAGGCGGCAACCAAGGACGCCATTCTCGGGGTTCTCGGTGTACGCCTCCGGGACCAACGAGCTTGGGAACTCATATCCCGGATTCCCAACAATCCGCTGCTCGGAGCAACATTCTAATCGAGGAGCTAGTCCAGCAGCCGAACCGGGGCCATTGCATCCGACTCGACCCGAAGTTTGAGGACGGGACTTGGTAAGATAATTTTTGTATATTATTTCAATTTATTTAGATTTTTAAACTTAACATATTTTTATATCTTTTCATAATGTTTTCAGGTTTAAGCTGTCGACTGAGATCGCCAAGGCGATATTACGGATGCTCCACAACATGTTGGACAAACCGTACGAGAAGTATTCGGACATGCCTACCGAGGAGAAAGACGTGTGGCACCGGACATTCGCGGTAAGTTATTTATTGATTTATTTTTTATTTTTTACTTCATTTTGTCGATTTTGTTTTTTGAAATTTAACATATATTTTTTTTAATTGTAGCAAGAGTTCACGTGGGACTCTCATTATACGCGCAAAATTATTGCCACATTCGACAAGTATGCCGCAAACTCGTACTCGAAGCACATGTACGAGTGGAAGCAGAAGTGGAAGTACAACAAAGACAAGCCGAAGGACCTTGACGACGACGTCTGGAAGGGTTTCTGCGAGTACTGGAGTAGGCCTGCGACGAAAAAGACCTCCGACCAACAGTCGAAGAACCGAAATAGCCAACGAGGCGGGAAAGGGGTCTACATCCACAACGGGGGCGTAAAGACCATCGAACGGGAAGCGATGGAAATGGTAAGTTTAATTTCAATTTTTTATTACTAATTTTGTTTTTTATATTTATTTAACTTAACAAAATTTTCCAGGCGAAAGAATCTGGTTCCGAACCCGATTATCTTAAAGTCATCGAGCACAGACACACCAACAAGAAAACCGGTCAGATACAGGACTTGGGAATGCGGGATGTTGTCGAGAAGAGCAAGAAGACGAAGCTGGACCGTGAAGTTTCAATATCTTAGCTCACTATCGACGGATCGACGTCCTCGAACTCGTTATCCCGGGAAGAGATAAACCAGATTGTACTTCAGGTAAGTTTTAATTTCATTTCGTTTTCTTTTTATTTTCGTTATTTAATTATTAACGGTTATAATTATTCGCAGAAAACCCGGCAAGTGAAAGGTCGATTCGCTGGGTTAGGCACCCTTCCGACCCAGGAATCTTCTTCCTCGCTTCCTCGTTATCCTTCAGAGTACCGGGTAGAAATCGAGAAGCTCACCCAAACGGTGAAAGACCGTGACCAGCAGGTCGAAGAGCAATGGACGGAGCAACAGTCTACCAATAAGAAGCTCTCCTCGTTGGAGAAGATGATGCAGAAATGTTTCCCGCATATGTTTCGGGATAATAATCCGACGACGACTCCGGGGACTCTACAACCGCTCCAACCGTTTAAATATTTTATTTTCTGGTTTTTTTTTTTGAACAATTTTTTTAATGTGAAATGAATTTTTAATTTTGTTCAATGAATTTTAATATTTATTATTTATCAAATTTATATTTCAATTTATAAATTTCAAAAAAAAAAATTAATTATATACAATTCAAAATATAATTTCTTCTTTATCCGTCGGAATTCCGTCGGAAACAGTTACCGTCGTAAATCCGTCGGAATCTATTTCCGACGAATATCCGACGGACTTCCGATACAAACTTCCGATCAATTATCCGTCGTAAATCCGTTGGAAACATTTACCGTCGGAAATCCGTCGGAACCTATTTCCGACGAACATCCGACGGACTTCCGACACAAACATCCCGATCAATTATCCGTCGGAAATATATATGTCGGAATTCTGTCGGAAATACCCGACTGATAACCGACGGATTTCCGACGGCATTTCCGATCAAAGATCCCTCGGAAATGCCGTCGGAAATGAGGCCGTCGGTTTTCCTTCGAAAAATTCCGACGGATTTTCGACAGAAGTCACATTTCCGACGAGCTGTAACCGACAGCTGAAATCCGACGGAAAAGGTATTTTCCGACGGATTTCCGACGGATTTGGCCGTCGGAAAATGCTTGTTTTCTTGTAGTGAAATAGTTTTTGTTGCATCTGAATATGTCTGTATCACAAGTGGTCGTATTCTAGACCCGTATAGGAGTTGTCTAACTCATTATATGATTGAAGTGTTGATCTGCACAGAGCAATGGCTTAAATGTATAGATGTATGGTTATCACTAATCAAAAACTCATTTTTGAGATTGAACTAGAAGATGAACTTGAAAAAAGTAAGTTATGTCTTTAAAAATCTGCTTGTCATTCCTTAAATTTCTGTTTTTAACTTTCTGTTTTTATGTCTTCTTTAGAGTTTTAGAATAGCTAGATGGAAAAAACTAATCTTTTGGACTTAGAGACTTGTGAATCGTTATCTACAATAGTAAATGTTATAACTTACAACTTCTTAGTTACATTATTCATTTTTTTTTTAAGTTTTTTGGTTTCATACACTTACAAATTATATGATTCAATTTCAACAACTTGAAACTCTGTTTTGAGTTTGGATTTTGAGCAAATGTTACTGTATTTCAGCTGCAAATGTTACTGTGTTTCAGCTGCAAAGTGACTAAATGGTGTCTAGTCAGATCGTCTAGTCAGATTTGAGCAAATGGTGTCTCTGTTCATACGTTTGTTTGCTCATGTTAGTATGTTACTGTGTTTCAGCTGCAAAGTGAGGGTCAAAGTCAATTTATTTGGTCTTGTTTTTCTTCTTTAATTTTACACGTCAAGTCTGTTACGGGATTTGCTTTGGCTACTAATAGTTTTTGAAAGGTTTTTTATTCATGGAATATATAGAGATCATTGTCTTATTATCAATTACTATAATATGCTTGAGCTTTAATGTCGTTTCAAGTGAAATCATTTCTTTTTGAGTTTCTTAGTTTCTTACTTCTTAGTTCTTATCAATTGTAACAGGGACTTCAAGCTGATGCGGTGTTCTTTTGGTGACAATCTTTGTCTCTTAAACTCTTACTCTCTACCTATGTGTAACTTTGCAGTTTGCACTTTGGATTTTGGTTATGTTTTGGTCCTTTATTATGTTTCTTTTTTACTCTCTATGTTCTATATTAAGTGATGTTTAAGGTTTTTACACACATATTAAGGATTCATTTAATTTTTATTTTTCTATACTAAAAACATCATTTATTATAAATTTAAACACAATTCAACCAATAAAAAAACAATCTGCAAAATACAAAGGATCAAAAAAAAAAAAAAAAAAACTATTTAATTTTGTATTGATTTGTGAGAACATCACTTATTTGAGAACAAAAAAAAACCTCTAAAACATCACTTATTATATAACGGAGGGAGTATTTTTTTTTTATCTATCATCTTGTTTTTGGGATGTTGTCTCTTAAACCCTTACTCTCTACCTTTTTGTGTTTGGAATGTTGGAATCTTTGAATGTTTGAAGTTGGAAACATGTGTATTGTGTCCTTGTTTTTCATTTTTTTGGGTAATTTTGGTTATTATGGTTTAAACGGTTATTTGTAGGTAAAATCGGGTAATATGGTTACACAATAACCAACCCGAACCGAAACCGAAATATACCCAAACAAATTTCGGTTCTAAGTCGGTTCCAAAATCAAGTAAACATACCGAACCGAACCCAAAAGGACCCGAACCGATATGACCCAAACAAGTTTTGGTTCGTATGTAGTTACTAAAAGTCTATACCCGAAATACTTAATATCCGAAATACCTAAACCGAATCCGAACGGATAACCCCATGGCCAAGCCTATGAAGATCTACCAAGAGCTTTCAGATCTAACATTCAAATCTCATAATCTATAAGTCCTTGTCCCAAATAAATTATGACCACCAGAAGACATCAAAGACATATCAATAG
Source organism: Eutrema japonicum (assembly GCA_030161315.1). NCBI lineage: Eukaryota > Viridiplantae > Streptophyta > Magnoliopsida > Brassicales > Brassicaceae > Eutrema > Eutrema japonicum. The sequence continues at coordinate 36,452,476 of BSQW01000013.1, read as the reverse complement.
ACAAAGAAACAACAATCAATATTTAACTCTCCATAATCTAACAGTACCCATCTTTTATATATATGAAAATCTAGCAAGAGCTTTCTGAATTTAATATTCAAATTCCCATAATATTAAAATATCTTCCATATCATATTAGGATATTTTCCAAATCTCTTGTATTTTCTTATTCTCTTACACTACAAGAAAACTGCCCATTTCGTACGGCCAAATTCGTCGGTATCCCGTGGGAAACAGCCATTCCCAACAGAATTCCAACGGATTTGAGACGTCGGATCAATCTCCTCGGAAATAGAAATTCGTCTGAAATTCCTCCGAATTTTCCGATGGATTTCCGAGGGCTAAATTACCCAACGTATTTCCGAGAACTAGTCCGTCCAGGTTAATTCTGAGGGATTACCGAGGACCATTTCGTCCGGGTTAATTCTGAGGGATTTATGAGGACTAGTTCGTCAGGGTATTTCCGAGGACCAGTCCGTCCGGATAATTCCGACGGATTTCCGAGGGTCAACATTTCCGATGGATTTCTGAGGGTCAACATTTTCGATGGATTTCTAAGGATTAAGTTTCTCCGGCTTAAACTGAAACCCCGGCTAAACTTTATCTGTCGGAAATCCGTCGCTATACCCTCAAAAATCCCTCGACTAAAACTATATAATTACTGACATTCCCCCTGCTAAACTTAATCCGTCGGAAATCCCTCGGAATTTTCGACGGATTTTTAAAAATCGATATTTTAAAAAAACTAACTTATTTTAATTATTGAATTATTCATTTTTAAATAATTTTTACAAAAACCAAAATAAAAATTAATTAATATTTAAAAATTTATAAAATTATAAAATATTATTAAAGTTGTAGAAATTGTTGGAAAATTACAAAAAAAAACTAAATCAAAATAAATCAGATGGACAATCATCGAACTTCGATTTAAAGTAATCCGCTATTTTCCCGCTGTTCGTTTTCTGAGTGGAGAGCTTGTCCCCCAAAGTCGTGACCTTCTCCTTGAGGTTTTTGTTTTGCCGGATAATGTCTTCATCCATCGAGAAACCGGCCGAAGAAGATGCTAGTTGGGTCGCAATCTTACCCAATCCTGGCCGACGACCTTTTTTAACGGGTACCTCCTACAAAAACATTAGATCTTTTATTAACAAATAATTATCTAAATTGAAATGATAATCTATAATTTTTACTTAGCCCGAGCACTAGGTCTTTGATCTCGATCCGAGTGAGGTCGTTGTAATCATTGATGCGGTCCAGCGATTTCTGGGTCAGGATCTCCTCTTGCGCTTTCGTCACCTTTCCGACGATCTCCCTGATGGCAAGATCTTCATTTGGCCGGTCTTCTTGCTGGTTTGCGTCCTCACCATCACTTTCAGGTGATCGGGAGCTTCGCCGTCTTCTTCCGTCTACAAAATAACTAAAAACGTTAGTTACTAATAAATATATTAAAAACAATATTTGAAAATAACTAAAAACACCAAAATACTTACCATTTCGATTTTAGATTTTTTTAAGCTCTTCGCCCCGTTGTTGTGGACAACAGGTCCCTTCCCTTCTCGGGGACTCTTCTGGTTCTTGGAGTTAGTCTGAGAGAGAGCTTAGGTCTCGGTCTCTTCCCAGTACGAGATGTAGTCCTTCCACACCTCTGCGTTCAAGCCTTTTGGTTTAGCTCTACCATTTCTCCAAATCTGCTTTCACTCGTACATGTTGCGCGAGAATTGCATGGAGGCCTCCCTGAAAAATTCCGTCTACATCGTTTTCGTGATGGTAGAGCTCCAATTAAATTGCTACAAATTCAATACTTTTAAAAAATATATATAATTTAAAAAAACATTTTAAAAAAATATTTTTATTAAAAAAGTTTTTAATAATTAAATATATAAAAAAGGTTTTACAAAATTGATTTATAAAAAATGTTTTTAAAAAAATTATTTATGAAAAACGTTTTTAAAAAACAAAATTTATCAAAAACGTTAAAAATATATATATTTATAAAAAACGTTTTACAAAATATATGTATTAAAAACGTTTTTACAAAATATATTCAATCTATCTAAAATCTAGTCCATTAAACCTAATTTATCAAACATTCAAACATACAACACAAAATTATTCCAATCTAATCCATAAAACCAAAAAACAAATTACAATCTAACAACCTAGTTACATAATCTAACCTCATTCCAAAACTAACATATCAAACCCAAAAAATTAAAAAAAGAACCGATACTTACATAATCGACGGCGGCGGCGAGCAAAGAAGAAGAAGGGCGGTGGTGGTGGCAGCGGGCGAGGGTTAGCTCCAGCTGCGGTGGGCAGGCGACGGTGGCGAGCTCCGGTGGCCGAGTAAGAAGCGAGAAGAAGACTCGGAAGAAGAAGAGAAGAAGAAAAGAAGAGAGAAAGGAAAAGAGAAGGATTCGGCGAAGGCATCAATCGGCGGAGATGAGAGAAGATCGAGAGAGATATTTGAAGATCAGAGAAGAAAATGAGAGACAAGGAGATTAATTTTATATTTATAAAGGTTTCCGATGGACCATTTCCCTCAGGAATCCGTCGGAAATCAAATTTAATTAACCACCTCGATTTTGAGCAATTCTCGTTTGGCGATTTAAATTCGCGGGTAAATTTCAGGATCTGTCGGAAATCACTCAGAAAGTTTCGAGGGATTTCCGACGGACATTGAAATTTCATGCTTTCTCATTGGGCAGTCAACACGGTCTTATCTTGAAAAATATATGTATCCGTTCCGAGGGATTTCCGACGGATCTTGATATTTTGATGTTTTACACTTAGTATTTTTTCGAGTTTAAATCAATAAAATCTCAAAGTCCGTCGGAACTTTCCGACGGTTTTAGTGTATAGGGTATAGATTTTCAATATTTCATAAAATTTAATATTTAATAGCGATTACGGTCACTTAGTAATAAGGAAAACTTTTTAAAACCAAACAAAAGACGTTATTCTGGATTTTGTAACAATCGATCGAACAACCAGTTCAAGTTTTCATAAAAACACATAAAACATCTAAGAACACTTATGTGTTTGATTAGGGTTTCAATTAAAAAGTTTAAAATGTTTGATAATTAAAAAATTTTCACATAAAGTAATTTGTTACTTCTACATTTATCAAGACCAAACATGTTCAAAATCCGGCTTATTTGAGGATTATTACCCTAAACCGTTGGAAATGCGTCAAAAATTATGAGGGATTTCCGACGGATTAATAATCCCCGGCTAAAACTGAAACCCTCGGCCAAACTATATAATTACTGACATTCCCTTGGCTAAACTATATAATTTCCGTAATATTTCCGAGGGATTAAGTTTAGCCCGGAGAATGTCAGTAATTATATAGTTTTAGCAGGGTATTCTTAATCCGTCGGAACTCCCTCAGAATTATTCGACGGATTTTCGACGGATTAAAAATCAATGAAACCCTCAGCTAAACTATATAATTACCAGGAGAATGTTAGTAATTATATAGTTTTAGCCGTGGGTTTCAGTTTTAGCCGACGAATTTCCAAAGGATTTAGATATATTTCAAGGGATTTCCATTCTAGCCTGGAAAAACTAGGTTTTTATTTCATCAAAAGGTGAAAAACATTACACGGCTGCAAGGGGACCTTATATAATGGTCCTATCAGCTTAGACTCAATGAAATAAAAGACTCGAAACAACATTACTTGTGAAAAGAAAAATTACAAGGTGTTTAATCGCAAAAATTAACTCCGTTTTGAAATATATATAAAAAATACATAGAGAAATATAATTAATTACTCCGAGTCCGACGAATAATCTGACGTAGCTAAATCAGAATCCTCGTCAAATTCGCCGATCTCTTCCTCAGAATTCTCAAATACCTCGTAATCCCCGTCCATGGTGAAATCAACCATGAGGTCAATTTTAAGAGAATGCTCGATCGAACCTAAGTTACCAATTGTGTTTTCCTGAAAAAGGGTCATGCTCGGAAACACCATAAACTCTTCCCCTTTGGTGTATCGACGTAACAATAATCCAAGGGTCTTACTTGTTCATAACTCGGGGGTATCGAATGTAGGAAACCTGATCCGCTTGTGAAGCAAGAATGAAAGGATCATATTTATGAAGTCGCATTCGAGAGTGGACAGATGTAACACCAAATGCGTCCTGACGTAGACCTTCAACTGGATTATACCAATTGCAGTAGAATGCAATGCACCTCAAGTCAATCATTCCCGGATAATGGACCTCCAATATTTCTCGGAGGACACCGTAGTAGAAAACTTCTCCAGATTGAGACGATATACCATAATTACAAGTTTTCTTTGAGTTTCCTTTCCGATGAGCCTTAAAAGCATACCCTCAAGTGCAATACATCAGATAAGACTGTGCAATAAACGTCGGACCTTTCACCATCTTAATTAACCACGTCGGAAACGATTCTCCTTGTGCATTCATCTGACCAACCTGTAAAAAATTTATGTGTATCAATAATCGACACAATGTTTATATAAGGAAGTTATACAATTTAATTATATAATAAAACACCATTTAACACTTACATAATATTTTAACCAATCACCAAAGTCATTATGCTTGATGACAACAAGCTCATCATCTGTGTAATTTGGATACCAATCGCGTATTTGGGCCATGAACATCCTGTGCATGAACAATTGCATTAGAAAATAGCATTAGTAAACTTAATTTGTTACTAATTAAAACAAATATTTAGGTACCTCTCATATTCCAAAACGTCATCGCAGTTTGACAAAATATACCTATGCAAGTGTCTTTGCTCCTCCTCTAATAGTCGTTGATCCTTGCTTTTCCAATTAGTCGTCCAATCTGAGTAAATATATCGGGACATAGACAGGATAACTAGCTATGTTCCCTCCATCACCATGTCGTGCGGGGCATCTATTTTTTTATTGGACTTGAACTGGAAAGTAGTACCCGGCAAAGTTGGAAGTTTCTTCATTAATGTTCTGTGCGACAATAGAACCCTCGATTCTAGCAAGATTTTTCACCTTCTTCTTTTGGTGGAACATATACCGCTCAAAAGGGTACATCCATCGGTATGGAACCGGCCCACCAAGTGCTGCTTCTCAAGGAAAATGAATAGGAATATGTTCCATAACATCAAAAATGGCATGAAGAAATATTTTTCGAGGTTGGAAAGGAGAACCGGTATGTTTTCCCCCAGATTTTGGATTCCGGTTGAGGTAAGTGATCTCGTGCATAGATCCTGGAAGAAATCACTGATCCCATCATATATAGTAGACATACAAAGTTAAATAACTTACGTATAATGATCACAATTGTTTGTTCAAAATGGTAACATACGTAATAGTGTAAATGTATGTACATGCAATAGCTCCATGGACGTTCATAGGAAGAAGACCTTCAAATGCAAATGGAAGGACGCGCTGCATGACAACATGAAAATCATGACTCTTCATCCTAGAAAACATCCCTTCTGAACTATCAACGCAATTACGAAGGTTAGATGCGTATCCGTTTGGGAATTTGACACAGTGCATAATCCAATCGAAGAACTCCTTCTTTGAAGTCTCATCCAACCGGAAAGCAGGGGGCAGTGATTTCCTGTTCGCCATTACATGCAACTCCTTACGGGAACATATATCTGGCAATTCCAATCTGGCCTTCAAATTATCTTTAGTCTTTCCTTGCACATTTAGAACAGTGTTCATGATGTTGTCGAAAAAGTTATTTTTAATGTGCATCACATCTAGATTATGGCGCAACAAATGGTCCTTCCAATATGTCAAATCCCAGAAAATACCCTTCTTGTGCCAATTGTGGTACTCGCCACAACCGTCAACGGAATAATGCCCATTATCCCCACATAAAACTGTCCTATCAACACCAAAATCTCTCAACTGAGTCATAATATATTTTCTTTCTAACTCAGGAGGTGAACCATCAAAAACATTTTTGTTCTTTCTAAACAATATTGTGCTCCGACGATATGGATGATCAAGCGGTAGAAATCTTCGATGACAATCGAACCAAGAGGTCTTACGTCCATTCTTCAATTGGAACGCATCCGTGTTATCTTGAAAATACAGACACGCTAGTCTTCCATGCGTTGACTATCCAGATAGCATATTGTATGCTGGGAAATAACTTATAGTCCACATAAGTACCGCACGCTTCATAAAATTATGTTGCAGGGAAACATCGAACGTTTAAACACCATTTTTCCACAACATTCTCAACTCATAAATTAATGGCTATAAGAAAATATCAAGGGATCTCTTACGATGCTATGGACCGGGGACGAGGATCGTGAGGAACAAACGCTCTCGTTTCATGCACAAAGTTGGCGGTAAATTGTAAGGTGTGACGATTACTGGCCACAACAAATATTGCCTCCCATGCTTTCCAAAAAGGTTGAATCCATCCGTAGATAACCCGAGGTATACGTTCCTTGGCTCACACACAAAACTAGGATAAACCTCTTGAAAATGTTTTCATGCTTATGCATTTGAGGGATGCGCAATCTCTCCATTTGAGTTATGTTCTACATGCCATCTCTTAGGCCCTGCCGTGCGCTCAGATTGATATAACCTCTTCAACTTATCAGCTAGGGGAAAATACCACATCAGTTTATGTGTAACATGTACTCTTCCACACGTATCCTGATACCGAGGTTTGTGACAAAAGCGACACTTCAACCAATTTTCGTCCTTTCTCCAGTAGATCATACAATTGTCGATGCAAACATTTATCATGTGATACAGTAATCCAAGCCAGCTACAAGCTTCTGAATCTCGTAGTATGAAGCCGGTAAAATATTATCTTCAGGTAAGATATCTCTCACAAAATCAGCTATCGCATCAACACAATCCTCGGCTAAGTTAAAATCCATCTTTATAATCATCAACCTGCTTGCAGTTGATAAAGGCGATATTCTACCTCTACATCATTTGTATAATGGCTGCTTAGACGTATCTAGCATATCAAAAAGATTTTGTGCTTCTAAATTTGGTTCCTTTATCGTGTTACCATCCTCAACATGATACGATATTATGTTTTCACGAAATGCATCATTCACCATATTAGTGTAACCTGCGTTGACATATACTTCCGGTGTTGGTTCCTCTAACCTAGTACCCAAAGTACTACCAAACCTATCTGATGTGCTACCATAATTACCATAATATTGCACCATTGAATAAGTAGTATACCAAATCTTGTAACCATACATAAATCCAGTCCTATATAAGTGCTTCTTTAATTCCCTAACAGAGACTAATCTATGATTCTGGCATTTAGTACAAGGACAATACATATTACCGTATTCCGATGTCATGCTATTGTTTGACGCAAAGTTCATGAACTCCTCCACACCTTGTGCGAACTCATCCGTCAATTCCCCCGTCGTGGGATCACGCATAGGTTTGTCCATCCACGATCGAAAATAAGACATTTTGTAATTTTTTGTTCTTTGTGTTTGTTGTTAATGTTGTGAATGAGGGGGATATATATTTATAGAAAAATATTCAGCGATTTTCCGATGGTATTCCGAGGGATTTCTAACGGATTTCAAACGGCTATAAAACGGCTACTACAACGGATACATTAACGGATATATATCCGTCGGAAATCGGTCGGCAATTTCCAACGGCTATATATCCCTCAGATATCGATCGAAAATTACTCACCGATTTCTGACGGCCTTGAAACGGTCGGAATGTTCTGACCGATTTCTGAGGGAATACCAGCAATTATAAATGCGTCCGAATTTCGTCGGAAATTCTTCGGAAAATTCCAACCAATTTCCGACGATCCTCTAACCGTCGGAATTTTACGACCGATTTCCGAGGGAATTATTTAAGCCCGTTGGAAATGCCGTCGGAAATGTGCGTGTTTTCTTGTAGTGTTAGAATATGTGACCTAAACTCTTGTAATATAAATATCTCTCTTCTGATTAATAAAGATTCAAGGTGTTCATATCAATTTGGTATGGTAGCAGAACCAAACCCTAATCGATCCGAACACCAAGAAACTTTCGATCTCCGCAAATCATGACATCTCTCACCGAATCTCAAACTTCTCCTCCAAAAAAAGATGAGATCTCCTCATCGTCGTATTATCTCCATCCATCAGATCATCCTCACCATGCTCTTACTACAATCATGTCGAACGGTGACGATACGAACGATGGAAAAAACTCGCCAGAAACAATCTCCGAGCCAAGCAAAAACTTTGTTTCATCGGCAAAACTATTTCCCAACCATCGACTACCTCTAAGGAGTACAATAGCTGGCTTACCGTCAACTCCATGCTAATTGGGTGGTTATACGCAAGTATTGAACCAAAAATCCATAATGCTATCTCAATGGTTGAGAACGCTTAAGTTATGTGGGATAGTTTGAAAACTTGATTCTCAGCCGGTAACGCGCCGCGTGTTCATGAGTTAAAATCTGATCTCGTGGCGTGTCGCCAAGAAGGACAAGACGTTGCAACTTGCTTCGGCAAACTCAAGGTCATGTGGGATGATCTTGATGACTACGAGCCCATTCTTGGTTGTTGCTGCAAGAAACTCGATTGTGCAATACATGTATCTAACAACAAAAGGCGTGATCATGAAAGGATATATCAATTTCTCATGGGTTTGGATGCTTCAAGGTTTGGTACTACCCGTACAAATCTGTTGGGACCACTACACCAAAACAGGGTTTTTGCTACTGATTGTTGCTACTGATTACGCAGTCGGTAAATTTACCGACTGTTTCCCTACTGATTTATGACTGATTTGCGACTATTTTCAAACAGTCGCAAATCAGTAGGTATTTAGTGACTAAAAATTCCAGTCGTTAATTAGTAGCCATTTTACGAGTGATTAGTGACTGAATTGTAGTTGGAAACATGCAGTAGCTAATCAGTAATAATTTTAGCGACTGATTTGCTACTGAATTTGGTGGGTCGTAGAAAAGTAGCAAGTCAGTAGCAAAATAGTAGCAAAAAGTAGTTATAAACCACGTGGATTTCATTTGGTGGTTGGTGTACCTAATTTGGTTTGCAGTCGGGAATCAGTCAGGAAATTTTCTATATATTTGTCATACTCGAATTTTCTTGTCACAATTGTAGAAATACAAAGTAAAGAAAGAGTTTATAAACACAAATCAAAGAGAGAATAAGGTTTCTCAACTTAGAATGTCGGGAAATTATAATTATGGTAATTTCCGGGAGAGGATGTATAATAGGTTTGATGAAGCGACGGGAAATCTCTCGGCAGAGTTCAGAGTGGGGGTGGATCAATTCGTGGCATTTGCAAATAGCCAGCCTCTAGCGCAGAGAAATCATGGTATGTTTCACTGCCCTTGTCTTGTTTGCGAGAATGAGAAATTTATCCCGGGTACAAGAGTTTTGAGACATTTGTATAGTAGAGGATTTATGCCAGATTATTATATTTGGTATAAGCATGGTGAAGAACTGGATATGGATTTAGGAACGAGTTATGTTGATAGGACGCATGTAAGTGGGAGTGAAGATGTGGGTAATGTAGTAGAAGATAGATATATGGATATGGTGAATGATGCGTTTCGTGATAACAAGAGTTTTGATAACTACTATCATCAGGATGTTAGTTATCAGAATGTAGAAGAACCGGTGCGTAATCATTCAAAAAAATTATACGACTTGTTAGATGGAGCGAATACTCCATTATACGATGGTTATCGTGAAGGTCACTCACAGTTATCCTTAGCTGCTCGAATCATGCAAAATAAGGCAGATCATAATATGAGTGAAAAGTTAGTGGATTCGGTATGTGGAATCTTGACAGATTATTTACCAGAAGGAAACCAAGCTACCGGTTCAAATTACGAGACAGACAGATTGATGCGCAATTTGGGGCTCCCATGTCATGCAATTGATGTTTGCATTAACAATTGTATGATCTTCTGGAAAGATGATGAAAGGTTAGATGAGTGTCGGTTTTGTAATCCAAAAAGATGGATGCCTAACGAGCAAAACCGTAGGACCAATGTACCATATAGTCGTATGTGGTATATGCCTATTGCTGACAGATTAAAGAGAATGTATCCGAGCGAGAAGACTGCAGTGACAATGAGATGGCATGCCGAGAACGAAGCAAATGAGGAAGCAATGTGTCATCCGTCTGATGGGGCGGAGTGGAAATATTTTCAAGATCAACATCCTCGGTTTGCCGAAGAACCCGGAAACATAGTGTTTGGTATTTTGAATTGATGATATAGTTTTTTATTCAGGTTAAGTGCTTCCTTAACTAATTTGTTATGTTTTGGATTTTGATTGATGATATAGTGTTTGGTATTAATTTTCTTTCTTTTATTTTGGTAGTCTACGTTCACAAACGATAGAGGATACCTGTTTGGCATTGGAAGCCTCAAGAATCAGCTCATGGGAAAGGGAAAACACCTGGAAACCTCTACTTCTTTCCAGCAGATACAACAACAGCTTGAAGCGACTCAAAGGAAATTGGAGGAACAAGCTGCTCATATCGCCTAGCAAGAAGCAGAGAATGCTCGACTTGCAGCTGCTCACAAGGCCCAGACCGCCGAGCTTGCGATTGTGAAAAAGTTCTTGAAAACTGACAACCGATTCCTCGCATTCATTGCCCAAGAAACTGATGCTGATGGTCCATCCTCTTCCTCTCCACTGATTTAGCTAACTTTTTCTCCCTTCTTTAGCTCACTTGAAACCTTAAACTTATGTTATCTTTTGGAAATGGAAAGAACTCCTCAATTGGAGTTGTCTTTCCATTTTGGTTTAGAACATGAAAGTTATTTTGTTGTATGAATTCGTAGTTTGGTGTATGATTTTGGTCTTATCTGATTGTTTGCTTCACTTCTGTTTAGAGTTTCAAGCTTTTATTATAATAAACAACCCAATATGTTGCTAAACAAATTATGAAATTGATAATCTAGTTGTAGGTTTTTAGTAGCAACTTAGTAACATAAAAATTAAAAAACCAGTCGGTAAACGGTCGTAAAAAATGCCAAAAAATACAAAACCGATGCTCATTTCAGTCGTTAATAAGTAGCAAAAATAGTAGGTAATCAGTCGCAACGCAGTCGTTATATTTTACGACTGATCACCGACGACTTAAGTAGTAGCAACCTTCAGTCGCTATTCAGTCACTAATCAGTCGTAAACATTTACGACTGATTACCGACGACCTAAGTAGTATCAACTTTCAGTCGCTATTCAGTCACTAATCAGTCGTAAATTTTTGGGACTGATTAACGACTGAATAGTGACCGCATAGATCAGTCGTAAATGAGTCGTAAATCAGTAGCAATTTTGCGACTGATTGTATTTGCGACCAGACCTTTACCTACAACAGATATCAGTCGGTAATCAGTCGTAACAGGATCTTTTGCTACTGATTTCCGACTGTTTTTGCAGTAGTAAAAAAAACTGTTTTCTTGTAGTGGACGTCTCACTCGTGAAAAAGATCTTGGTTTAGATCAAATTTATTTGGTGCTTGTTGCGGAAGAATGACATCTCACCGTTTCTCGGACCAAAGGAAGAACGCATCAACGTGGTTAGTTTTGTTGTTCAATCTGGCGTGAACGCGATTAATTATGTTAGACGAGGTCGGAATAATTTGGTGTGTACACATTGTGGTCGCACAAACCACATGGTTGATACTTGTTTTGTGAAGTACGGATACCCAGATGGTTGGTTCGACTCATCCAATGAATGAAGAGAATGTGGTCGTGGCAGGGGCGGTCGCGGTAGAGGACGCTCAGCTCCACCTCGAGCTAATAATGCTCAGGCTACTCCTACTTCAACTCCAGATTTCCTGAATCTTCCTGGTGGTAGCAAAGAAACTTGGTCCGCGATAGTGAATTTGCTAAAAACATAAAAATTCACTTTCCTTCGAAAAGATTTCCGGTAAAGTTGATTTTCTTTTAGACTCAGGAGCATCACATCACATGACTGGTGATGCCGATCTCCTTACTAATCTCAGTGATATCTCTAGTTGCATAGTTGTTTTACCAAATGGAAAACACTCGTTTGCCACCAAAGAAGGATCACTTCGTCTTGGAGGCGATATAATTCTTCGTCATGTGATTTATCTGCCTGATTTATTTTGCACACTTATATCACTAGCTCGCCTTCTAAGAGAACATTCATGCTTTGCCTTATTCACTAACAAGTTTTGCGTTATACATGACCGTTCTTCGAAGATGCCGATTGGAGCAGGTGAAGTAGAGAACGGGGTCTATCATTTTCGCGGGGTTGTTCAAGCCAAAGCACACAAAACATCGATAGTGGCAGAGGCAGTTATGTGGCATCAACGTTTAGAACATCCCATCAAGACAGTTTTATCTATGTTCTTATATAGTTGATGTTAAGAATTTTGATTTTACGGAGCTTTGTGATATTTGCATTCGGGCAAAACAAAAACGTGATTCTTTCACCAACAGTAATAATAAAGCTGCTGAGTATTTTTCTCAAATTCATTACGATGTGTGGGGACCCTATTGCATTCTCTCATCGTGTGGTGCCTATTATTTCCTTACCATTGTTGACGACCATTCACGCGCAGTATGGACTCACTTATTACTTGCAAAAAGTGAAGTATCTTCCGTTCTCAAGAATTTCCTTGCAATGACGGAACATCAGTTTGGAAAGAAAGTTCACACAGTTCGCAGCGACAACGGCACATAATTCACATGCATAGAATCTTACTTTGCTTCTCACGGTATCCTCCATCAAACCTCTTGTGTTGGGACACCACAAAAAAACGGTAGAACCGAACGTAAACATCGACATCTCTTAAACATGGCGAGGGCTCTTCTCTTTCAAAGCAACTTACCTACAAAATTTTGGGGTGAAAGTATCCTTACCGATGTGTACCTCATAAATTGCACGCCTACTCCTCTTCTCAATGGCAAATCTCCTTACGAGCTCCTCTACAGTGTACCTCCGCATTACTGTAGTCTTCACATATATGGGAGCCTTTGTTATGCAAAACGTCAAGTTGCAAGAACAGACAAATTTGATGCACGCAGCAAGCGTTGCGTTTTTCTCGGATATCCTCAAGGTCAAAAGGGTTGGAAGGTTCTTGATCTTGACACAGGCTCTATTTTCGTCTCTAGAGATGTTATTTTTCAAGAGACTTATGTCCCTTGTGGATCTATTGTGTCGGAAAATATCTTGCTCGATGATGTCTCTACTCCATCTCCACCACAACCTCCCATTATCGAGGATCTTCGCGTATGTTTTGAGGAATAATTAGATTTGTCTCCTCTCGCAGTTGACACTACTCCTCCAGAACCATCAGCTTCGCCTCCTCTCGTGCTTGATCAATCTCCTACGAAAACATCAAATGATGCACTCTCCACTTCTCTTGTTCAAAATTCATCTCCAGCTGCGCCTATGGTTAAAGAATTGGGTCGTGGCATGAGAAAAAAGAAACGATCTACACGTCTTCAGCCGTACATCACATACTCGTCTAATTGCGAATTAAACCCCGTTCTCAACACCAACTCCGATTCGGCCTCTTCTGGTACGTGTCCTTATCCTATCGCTAACTTTGTCAATTGTGAATGTTTTTCTAGTGATCATACAACTTTCTTAGCCGCTATTACGATCAACATGGAACCTATTCATTTTAAAGATGCTGTTACATTTGAAGTGTGGCGAAAGGCAATGGGGCTTGAGTTTGTCGCTCTTGAGGAGAACAAAACATGGTCCTTGGCTAAGCTTCCTCTGGGCAAGAAGGCTCTTGCATCCAAATGGTTTCTTCGCATCAAATACAACGCGGATGGATCCATTGAAAGATATAAAGCACGGTTGGCTATTATGGAAAATTTTCAAGAAGAAGGCATAGACTATGATGAAACTTTTGTTCATGTGGTCAAAATGAATACTATTCGAATTTTACTTGGAGCAGCATCAGCTAAGAACTGGGAGATTCACTAAATAGATGTACATAATGCATTCCTCCATGGTGATTTAGACGAAGAAATATACATGAAGCCACCACCGGGTTTTCATCCGTCTGATCCATCGCTTGTTTGCAAACTTGACAAGTCATTATACGGTCTCAAACAAGCGCCACACTGCTGGTTTTCGAAGCTCTCCAAAGCATTGCTCGGCTATGGTTTTATTCAATGTCGTAAAGACTATTCACTTTTTACTCGTGTCCGTGGCTCCACCGTCTTACATAGCCTTGTATATGTCGATGATTTGGTTATTTTTGGTAATGATTCCGCTATGATCTCTCAATTTAAGGAGTGTCTTCACACATGCTTTCGGAAGAAGGATTTGAGGCCGTTGAAATATTTTTTGGGTCTTGAAGTTTCTCGTACGTGGTCCTGATGGTATTTATCTCTCCTAAAGCAAATATTGTCTGGACATAATCTCAGAATGTGGTCTTAGAGGTTCGCGTCCCGTCGATACACCACTTGAGCAAAATCACCGTCTTGCTTCCGATAGTGGTTCGTTCTATGTGAATGTTTCCAAATATCGAAGACTCATTGGTCGATTGGTTTATCTAGTGCTTACACGTCCCGAACTCAGCTATTGTTTTCATATTCTCGCTCAGTTCATGCAAGTTCCAAGAAAAGCACATTGGAACGCAGCTATACGCATTGTTCGATACCTTAAGGGATGTCGAGTCAGGATATTTTGCTTTCCTCAAGTTGTGATCTTCGCGTTACAGCTTATTGTGACTCTGACTTGGCATTTTGTCTTCTCACTCGCCGTTCTCTCAGTAGCTATGTTATGTTTTTTGGTGATTCACCAGTTTCGTGGAAGACCAAGAAACAAGATAAAGTAGCTCGTTCCTCTGTATAGAAGCAGAATATCGATCAATGGCGTTGGCTACTCATGAACTCTTGTGGATCAAGGAACTACTTCATTCTGTTGGGATTAATCATACAGATCCGATGAAGCTCTTTTGTGACAGCAAGTCAGTTCTTCATATCGCAGCAAATCAGGTCTTTCACGAACGTATCAAACATATTGAAAACGACTGCCATTTTATACGAGATGAGATTATTGCGGGAACTATAGCCACTGCACATGTTGGTACAACGGAGCAACTTGATGATATTCTCATCAAAGTATTGGGACGACAACAATTTACATACTTACTTCGCAAGTTAAGCATTTGTAATCTCCACGCTCTAAATTGAAAAGGGAGGAAGAGGTATTAGTATATCTTCCATATCATATTAGGATATTTTCCAAATCTCTTGTATTTCTTTATTCCCTTAGAATATGTGACATAAACTCTTGTAATATAAATACCGTGATTAATAAAGATTCACGGTGTTCATATCACGTTCATATCAATTCGGCACATAATCTATAAATTTCTTTCACAGAGTATGACCACGGGAAGACATCTTAGACATATCATGAGACAAAGAAGCAATAATCAAAATAATTAACTTTCCATAATCTATTTGACGTATACAACATATCGTAAACATATGAAATGTGTTGTAAACGTGCACAATACATTGTACTATCTACGATATACTTTACACATCTAAAGTTTTACAATAACGATAGGCCAATTAGCTACGAGGTAAAAACTCGGTAGAAGAGTAATCGCAAGAAGAATATAGGAAAGAATTTTTAGCAGGAAAAGTAAGACAAGTGTCATGAACGTGTCAATGGATAAACGAGAAGGCAAAGAATCGATACCCGATTCGACGTACCACATTAATAAATATCAAATATTTATTTTATGTTTTCCTTAATTTGGCAGTTACACTCTTCTTCACTACTACTCCAATGACTCTTTTATCTTTTCGTTTAATTAAAATAAATATCACTCGCATGGATGCATATATATATACACAACACATACATACATCGCCATTGTAAACTCCGCCTCATCTTCATTTTAAAAGTATCTCCTTAAGCTCCAGTTTCCACTGACACAATACTGCTCGTCTCCTACACTATTTTCCTTTCTTCTTCTTCTTATATTATTGTTTCCAGGTAACAAAAATCATCTCTTTTTATATTACTTTATAAAATTTTGTGATCTAATGCAAATTTGGCTCACGATGTCTTAACCAAATCTGTTTCAATAGTCAGGCTTCACCTTGATTTTTATTTTTATTTTTGGCAAGGAAAGCCTTTTTAGCTGGTTAATTAGTTACAAACCCTCACATTCTTTAATGAAATTAACATTTATATCTATAGAAAAAAACAGTTTGTTCTTGCTTATTGTAACTCTGTTTGGAAATTTAGAATCTCCGATTGATATATGAATGCATGTTCACATTTCAAGATTTCTAGGTCTTGAAACGATGTCGGTTTTCGAATCAGAGACTTCGACCTTCCACGTTTTCAATCCCGAACTCCAAACGCGACCGCAACCGCAAACGCAACTGCAAACGTATATGCATGAAACCGCGGTAGAGGAGAACGCACCGGTAGGCAGACAAAACTCGATCTTGTCGCTGACTCTTGAGGAGATTCAGATGAAAAGCGGCAAGAGCTTCGGAGCAATGAACATGGACGAGTTCCTCGCGAACTTGTGGACGACCGTCGAGGAAAACGACAACAGAGGAGGTGGGGCCCATCACGACGGAGAGAAACCGACCGTATTGCAACGTCAGGGGTCGTTGTCAGTCCCCATACCTTTGTGCAAGAAAACCGTCGAGGAGGTTTGGTTCGAGATACAAAACGGCGTACAACAACAACAACCGCCGTCGTCGACTTCCGGTCAAATCTCCGACGAAAATATCCGCCGGAAACAAACCCTCGGTGAGATTACGCTAGAGGATTTTCTTGTTAAGGCCGGAGTTGTACAAGAACCGTTGAAGACGACGATGAGGATGGTGAGTTCTGATTTCGGTTATAACCCGGAATATGGAGTTGGTTTACATTGCCAAAATCAAAATAATTATGGTGGTAACCAGTCGGTTTACAATGAAAACCAGCCGTTTTACTCGGTTTTGGGGGAATCGTCAAGCTGTATGACCGGAAATGGTAGGAGTAATCAGTATTTAACCGGTTTAGATGCTTTCCGGATTAAGAAACGGATAATTGACGGTCCACCGGAAATTTTGATGGAGCGGAGACAGCGGCGGATGATTAAAAACCGCGAATCTGCGGCTCGGTCTCGAGCCCGGAGACAAGTAAGTCGGAGTCTTGAAATTAAGATCTGTATACTTTAAAACATACCTATAGGGTTTTTGGTTAAATCCGGTTTGTAACTTTATTTATTTTTCGATTTCTTAGAGACTACATTTATATTTACTTGAATTTTTGGCTTGTGTGATTAATTTTTGTTTTGTTTTACTCTTTTAGGCGTATACTGTGGAATTGGAGTTAGAGTTGAACCAACTCTCGGAAGAAAACATGAAGCTGAAGACAATTGTGGTACTTTCTTGATTAAGCATTATTGCAAATTACAACATGTATTAGCTAAACTCTTATATAAGGAAAAAATATATTATATCATATTATTCATTTTCAATTTCTATTTTTTTATTGGTAGGAGGAAAACGAAAAGAAAAGAAGGCAAGAGGTAATAATACTAATTAAATTTTCATATATGTTATAAGAAATAATTTCCCAAATAAAAACAATACAAATTTCATATGTACTAAAACGGTCATCGAAAGAGTGTGGATTATCAAAATATACCATTTTTAAAAATTAATGTGCTAGTATTGGAGTCAAAGTTGATAATGGTGGGTAAAGTAAATCTCGTTATGTAACGGATTAATTAATAAATGTGATACATATGTGACGGATTGATTAATATATGTGATAAATATGTTATGAAAAACCTTTAATGATAATTAACTAATGCAATGGCATGCAGGTGATGAATAGAAGCACACAAATTACTAAAGAGAAGAACGGAGACAAATTGAGGAGGATTCGTAGGATGGCTAGTGCCGGGTGGTAGATGAGAGTTTGTGTAATTACATATATATATAGATCACTTCCATCTATACACATATTTATATATAAGTTATTTTGTGAATTTGTATATAGGATCATCTCTTTTGTCATCAAATATCTATACTATTAATTGAGAATTATTTAAGAAAAATAATTTATAGTTGACGTGTTATTTACCGAGAATGCTATTGAAAATCAATGAAAATGTTAGGATCCGAGTGAGGATATTTCCAACAAATTAAATAGTCAAAATCGTTTGGAGCATTGAAAGTTAAATACACCCGCTTACATACAATTATGGGCCCTACACTTATTTGGTTTTTTTTTTTTTTTTTTTGTAACACCCCCGATCCGTACGGATCCGTTCGTGGAGCCGAACCAGGGAGGTGTCACAAGTTAGGGGCGATCACTAAAACAATCCTGTCAGAGCCAACTACCCCGTAAGCTAGACTGGCTCGGAGGTCGATCCCCGTTCCCCGTTCCCCTTTCTTCTCGACTTCTAGCCTAAAGCTTTCCAACCCGTTCTAGTTGCCGAGAGTTTCCGAACGTGGTCTAGTATCATTAGGATTGAGGTTTTATGGAAAATGCACTCAACTTAACTATCATGGTGAGTATAGTATAACCGTTAAGTATCCATTTCAATGAATTTTCTAATGGATTTAAAGTATGACACAATTTGACTGGTCAAATAAAAACGGTTAGATAATTTCACGTATATATATATCGATCTCTTGCTTAGACCTACACGATAACTCCTTCACAAATAAGAACAACTAGCCCATTACCTCTATGTTTCTTTTTTTGATTTGTGTTCTTGGAATCCTTTCTCTTCAATTTCTTCTTCTGAACAGCTATGTTCTTCTCTTCAATCTCCTAGACTTTTACAGCTTCCTCTAAAACACACAACCAACAAGTTCACTAAACAAACATTCCACGCATGTCTTTGCCGTTTAAGTTCTTCAATCAACCGTTGTTCTGCCAATCAAAGAGTACATAAACCTTAACAAAGGATTTATATAAATCAATACCAAAACTGCAATCTCAGTGTCTGAAATCTAACTTTCCTCTCGAAAATTATTAGTGTCCAAATAAACAAATTGGTTAAAGAATATTTGATTTGTTAGATAATATACAGATCTTATATAACACTGTTAATTGGAGTAATTAATATACTTGTGAGGATACGATTCGTTTCAGTGGAATTTGCTAAAGCTTGTTGGGCCGATATTGAGTGTTAAAGGCCTATACGGACAAGAAGCTTGGTCAAGCCCAGAAAAGGTAAAACTGTTGAGTAGGATGTCGTTTTGTGTGATCAAGTGTGTGTCTTGATGCGATGAACCTTGGCGATAAGGTTAATTATTGTAACTAAAAGGTGCATGACCTCGAGACAGCTGAGCTGGACCGGATACACAATAAGGTCGACGTTGCTCAGGAATACAGAGTGTGGAAAATATACGTAAGCTCAGCACCGACTCAACACTTTTAGAGGTTTTGGGGCAAAATGTTTTTGTTTTGGGTTCCTGAGTAAAAAAAAATTTTAGACCCTGTTGGGCAATAAAATTTTTGAACAAAAAAAAAAAAAAATGCGGGCCCTGGGGCGGTCGCACTGCTGGCCCACCTAGATCTAAAGAGATAAAAGAGAGAGATAGAAGAGCTTATCTTCATTAGCTTTCTTCTTCTTTTTCTAGGCTATTTTTCTCTTGTGATTGATCATTTTTGGTTTCTTGTATTTGGTTAAATCGTATAATGAAATCCCTGTGATCTGAATTAGATCACCAAGACGTATCTTGGCGGATTTGCCTTGGTAATTTGTAATTGATGTGTCTTCTTCTTCTTTATTTTCTGAACAAGTAACAAACTCAAAACAGAGCACTAGTGTGTTAGATCATGACATAGTAAACTGGTTAATGGATCAAGGATAAAACCACAACAAGTGGTATCAGAGCTCTAGGTTGGAGCGGTCAAAAGTGGTTTCTGGTTTTCTGGTTGATATGTTTTGTTTTTACCGTTTTCTAACACATGTTTTGGTGTTTCTTTTGAGTATTTTATCGAGTCAAAGTTCGTTTTTAGAGTCTTTTAGTTTTTTATTTAGTTATCTTAGGTAAAAAAGCGTTTAAGGAAGAAATTGGAGTTACGTGGGCAAAAACGCATGGAACAGTGCAGAAAAGAGCAAAATCGATCGATGCAACACCATCAGAGAAGTCCAAATCGATCGATGCACTCCTTGCATCGATCGATGTGACATCACCAGAGAAGTTCAAATCGACCGATGCATGAGTGAAGCTGGTCGATGCACAATTGAAGCCGGTCGATGCAACCCCATCAGAAGAACCATAATCGATCGATGCAAGGAGTGAATCGATCGATGGAGCATGTCCAGAGAGTCCATAATTGATCGATAATATATGCATCGATCGATGCACGTCGGCGAAAAGAAAAGGAAATTTTGTTTTTCCTGTTTTGCCCCGGAAACTGCATACTTTGACCTAATCCGCCCAGAACCCTATATATACATTATTTTTAGCCACTTTTAGGCTATCTCCCTTTTTAACGCTTTCTATTCTATTCAGATTTTTGGCCATTGATATTGTAAGCTTTTGGAAGAAGAATCTATGCATATATTGAGAAGAATTATCAACCCTTTCCTCTCTTTGATTTATATTATGAGTTCATCGTCTTTCTGCTGCCATGTCTGAGTAGTTTCATAGTTAGGTTTAGGGTTTCAACGGGATCCATGAATCATTGAATTAGACACAAATAGTTAATTATCTTTTGTGGTTTTCGCTTATTGTTGTGTTTACTGCTTAGGCTAGGTTGACCGCTTTGCCTCTGATCTAGGGTTTAATCTATACCACAGAAGTGTCGTAGGTTGCTAGAAAGAACATAAGCGAGCGAATTGTCCTTAACCAACAAAAGTTGATGTTAAGGCGATTCGTGAACATATTGAACCTATTTGTTAATGCTGGTCTAGAACTCTAGGTTCAACGGAAGTTAGAATTTTAGGTTGCTAGATTTAGTAATCAATGCCACAAATGTGGATTGGTTAGATATTTATGTTTGAGTTTGAAACTTGTGTTTAATCGTTCCCTAAATAGTTGTCATGATCTCTGGATTCCTGCAAAGAAACCCTCGACCTAACGTTTTTCTCTTATTGAATTTACACTGCTTTTAGTTATTTTCATTACTTTGCAAATCAATCCTTATTATCGTCTTAGCTTAATTTCATCTTGTGAGAATCATAGTGTAACCTTGGTCTCTGTGGATTCAATCCTAAAGTATTGTATTGACATACCGTTACGATTACGGTAATGTGAACTTTAGTTATTAATTGACTTAGTAAAACACCTAAATCAATTTGGCGCAGTTGCCGGGGACTAATAGCGTTACCTTCAATTTTGAATTTCAAATTTAGTCTAAGATTTACTAACATATTCTACCTTGATCACTTTTTCGTTTCAGGTGACTGCAGAAAATCTGAATAGAGTTACCAGAAGCAGGGGCTTTGAAAACCTTCGCGAGCTCAGCAACGAAGAGCTAGCAAGGTTAGAACGAACAAACCGGAGAGCAAGGTCAATTCCTATAATCATGGACGATCAAAACAACGACTAACAAAACGCTGCAGCTGCCGAACTCTAGAGACTACAACAACAAGTGCAGCAGTTGCAATAACTGCAACAACAGCAACAACATCATCAACAATAACCTGGCATTGGAGACTTGGACACGCCTCATGCCTTCTACCAGAACAGAGCTGCTATCCGTCCACTGGCTATTAAGAGACAAGATTATGAGATCAAACCTCAGATGATTGCATTGGTGAAGCAGCACATGTTCCATGGTTTACCTGCAGAGCATCCAATGGACCACATCGAAAATTTTGAAGAAATCTGCAGCACTACTAAGTCGAATGGGGTACCAACCGATTACCTCAAGTGCAAGCTCTTCAATTTCTCTTTGGCGGACAAGGCGCTAAGAAGGCTCAAGTCACTTCCACGTGGGTCGTTGACTACATGGGAATAATGCATAACTACTTTCTTGGACCACTTCTACACCAAGTCTAAGACAGCTTCACTGCGAAATAAAATCACCACCTTCCAGCAGCACGCATGAGAGTCTTTTTGCAAAGCTTGGGAGAGGTTAAGAGAGTACCGCAGGGAGTGCCTTCATCATGGGTATTCAGATGAGCAGATTCTAAGCATCTTCTACGATGGAGTTGACTGAGACTATAAGAACGCCCTTAATGCTGCAATCAATGGAGATTTCATGACAAAGACTAAGGAAGGGGCGTACCAGCTGATAGAGAACTTGGCTTCAAGTTTTTGAAATCGATGTCCTGAGTATGACAGGTCTAAACGTGTCAACGGTGTGGATTCGCAGAAGATTGATGAGCTGACTACCAAAGTGAACTTGCTACTGAAGGGAAATCAGAGAGGTGTGCAGTCTTGCGAGGAGGCAGGAGATGAAATTTTCTGTCAAGGATTAGCTGAAGACGAAACTAATGAGCAGCAGGAGGTGAACTACGTTAGTGGACATGGGTACATGCAGAACAGAGGTTTCAACCATAATTACAGGAACCATCCGAATCTATCTTACAGAAGCACCAACGTCGAGAATACCCAGGATCAAGTCTACCCCTAGCAAGTTCAACACCCCCAAGGGATAACATTTGTGAAAAACGTAGGCGTCTCAGGATTCTCTCAAGGTTTCCAGGGCCAGAACAGGTTTCAAGGTGGGTTCCAGCAGAAAAAACCGTTCAACTCCTTCCAGACAACAAAACCTGCCCCATTCCAAGCTTCTGCAAGCTCTGCAAATGAATCTCAGGATGAGCTTGAAGTTCTAATGCAACAACTTCTACTCAATCAACAACAATCTGCTAAAGAGATCAATGTCAAGGTTGATAAGATGTACAACGATCTCAATAACAAGTATGAAGGTGTGTGCACTCATGTGAAGAAGCTGGATACTCAGGTTGTTCAAACTGCTGAAGCAATCAAGAGACCCCAAGGAACTCTTCCAGGGAAAGTAGAGCAAAATCCAAGGAATGAGTTCGTCAACGCCATTACACTCAGAAGTGGGAAAGAGTTGGAACCGACTGCACAGAAAGGAGAAGATGCTTATGTCGTCATTGATCTAGGAGAGGTTGACAAGGGGACAACCAAAATGGGGAAGGCTTTCACAAGTGTAGACGCTACAGATGAGCCACATGTGCTACCCCCTACACGCGTCTACACTCCAAGGATCCCCTACCCTACTCGTCCAAGGAAGTCGCGTAAAGACCTAGAAGAAGCCAAGTGCAAGGAAATGCTAAATGATCTTGTGGTGAAGCTTCACCTTGTTGATGCAATCCAAAGGATACCTTCATTGAACAAGTATATGAAGAGCTTAGTGACAAGTAAGGTGTCTACTGAAGATAATGTCATGATGGTTTCTAAGGATTGCAGTGCTGTCCTCCAAAACAAGATGCCAAAGAAGCTAGGCGACCCATGAAAGTTCATTCTCTCTGTGCATATTGGAGCAATGACTTTTGCCTGCTCTTTATGTGATCTTGGGTCCTGCGTCAACCTAATGCCATACTATGTGGCTAAGCGGTTTGGATTCACAAAGTTCAAGCAAACTAAGAGCTCTCTAGTGTTTGCCGATCGTTATGTGAAGCTGCCTGTTGGTGTTCTTGAGGATATACATGTGCGAATTGGCAATTCATTTGTTCCTACAGATTTTGTGGTTCTAGAGCTGGATGAAAAACCAAAGGATTCTCTCATTTTAGGAAGACCTTTGTTATGTACAACATGAGCCATCATAGATGTGAGGAACATGCGAATAGATTTCCACCTGGGAGACATTGTCATGAAGTTTGAGATGGATAAGATGTTGAAGAAGCCTATGTTGGACGGTCAAACGTTCTCAATAGATGACTCACTAGAAATCTCTGACGAATTGGTTGAAGAGATTCTAGTCGATGACCCGTTGGAGACTGTTTTGACAAAGGCAGAGAGTGAGCATGGGTTTATGAGTGACGATGCGACCGGTTATGCTAAGATGCTGAACTCAAGCCAGAAAACGGGGAAGATGACCGAGTACATCATATTAGATGGAGCCGCATAGATGACTCCAGCAACAAGTCTTCTTGCGCCTTCTGTTGACCCGTGGAGCGAGCTGAAAGCTCCAAAGATCGAGCTCAAAACACTCCCAGCTGGGCTATTGTACGCATTTCTTGGCCCTAATTCCACTTACCCTGTGATTATCAATGCTGAGTTGAACAATGTGGAAACTGTTTTGCTTCTTTGTGAGCTTATAAAGTATCGTAAAGCTTTAGGCTATTCACTAGATGATCTCATATGGATTTCACCTGACCTTTGTATGCTTATAATACATCTAGAGGATGAATCGATGACTTTGATAGAACATCAGAGACAGTTAAATCCGAATCTAAAAGATGTTGTAAAGAAGGAGATAATGAAACTTCTAGAGGCGGGCATCATATACGCTATCTCTGATAGTACTTGGGTGAGCCCAGTCCATGTTGTGCCAAAGAAAGGTGGTGTGACAGTTGTTAAAAATGAGAAAAATGAGTTGATACCAACTAGAACTGCCACATGGCATATGATGTGTATTGACTCTAGGAGGTTGAATGACGCTACTCATAAAGATCATTTTCCTTTGCCTTTTATTGATCAGATGCTTGAAAGATTGGCTAACCACCCCTAATACTGTTTTCTAGATGGTTATTCTGGTTTCTTTCAGATTCCCATCCACTCAGACGACCAGGAGAATACTACATTCACATGTCCTTATGGCACTTTTGCTTATCGCAGAATGCCATTTGGATTATGCAATGCCCCAGCAACATTCCAGCGATGCATGATGTCGATTTTCACTGACTTGATTGAGGACATAATGGAGGTTTTCATGGACGATTTCTCTGTGTATGGATCCTCCTTTTCTGTCTGTCTTTCAAATTTGTGCAGGGTATTACAGCGCTGCGAGGAAAAGCATATGGTGTTGAACTAAGAGAAGTGCCACTTTATGGTCAGAGATGGGATAGTCTTGGGTCATCGGATTTCAGAGCAGGGTATCGAAGTGGACAAGGCAAAGATCGAGGTGATGACTAGTCTACAGCCGCCATATTCTGTCAAGGGGATTATAAGCTTTTTGGGACATGCTGGGTTCTATAGGAGGTTCATTAAAGAGGAACGAAATGCCACAAAATTTCATCTTGGAGGTTGAAGTGTTCGATGTGTGGGGTATTGATTTAATGGGTCCTTTTCCATCCTCTTATGGAAATCAATACATTCTCGTTGCAGTCGACTATGTATCTAAATGGGTTGAAGCGCTGGCTAGCCCAACAAATGATGCCAAGGTGGTCTTAAAGATGTTCAAATCTGTGATCTTTCCAAGGTTTGGTGTGCCTAGAGTCAACGATGGTGGGTCTCATTTCATCAACAAAGTCTTTGAAGGGCTCATGAAGAAACATGCAGTCAAGCATAAGGTAGCCACTCCTTACCATCCGCAGACGAGTGGACATGTCAAAATTTCCAACAGGGAGATCAAGGGTATCCTGCAAAAGACAGTGAACATGACGAGGAAAGATTGGGATACAAAGCTGGATGACGCTATTTGGGCGTACATGACTGCCTACAAGACACCTTTGGGCACGACACCATTCCATCTTGTCTATGGAAAATCATGTCATCTTCCTGTGGAGCTCGAGTACAAGGCAGCATGGGCTGTAAAGTTGCTGAACTTTGACATCAAATCTGCTTCTGAAAGACGGACGATGCAACTACACGAGCTATAAGAGATTCGTCATATGGCCTATGAGAGCTCAAGGATTTACAAGGAGAATACCAAGACCTATCATGACAAGAAGATCATTCCCAGGAACTTTGCTGCAAATGATCAAGTGTTGCTTTTCAACTCTCGCCTTAAACTTTTTCCAGGGAAGCTGAGATCAAGATGGTCCGGACCATTCACAATTAAGGAGGTGAGACCGTACGGAGCTGTGGTGTTGTTGGGCACTATAGGAAATGAGTTTGTGGTTAATGGTCAGCGCCTAAAGCCATACCTCGCTGACGTATAAATCGTTGGGGAAGAAACCATTCCCCTCAGTGATCCATCTCACGCCTTAAAGTCTATAAAGCCAAGCTAATGACTTTAAGCAAGCTCTGGGTGAGAGGCAACCGACCGGTACATTTTCTTTTGTTTTATTTTCTTTTCTTTTATTTTATCTTTCTTTGGGTCTGTTTTGCCTTCCTCTTGATTTACTCTCACACCGAGACGGTGTGAAGTAAGTCTGGGGGAGGGTCTTTGTCATTACTAACGTTGTTTTCTTTCTTTTGTTTTCTCTTTCAAGTCATTTTGATGTTTTCTTTGAGTCATTCTGTTTTATTGAGTCAAAACTTGTTGGAGATTATGATCACGACCTTTGAATTTTTTTTCTGTGATTTCGCATCTAAGTGACCATTGTTACAGAGTTAGCTACATATCAGACTAATGAAAAATCTAAAGGCTGACCAGTTAATCAGAGGCATTCATGTTTCTAGAAAAATTCAAAAAGCTTGAGCTAGTTTCTGAGCTCTTCCTTTTACCTCATCATCGTGATTGGTGTCTTCAGAACTTACTCCTCATTCGTATCTGACAAAACAACATGTGTAAAAGTATGGTACTCCTCTCCCTTATTTAAAATAAAAAGCATAAAAGATGAAATGATTTTCTTTCGAGTAAAGGGGTAGGAAAATTTCCATCGATCCCATTATTTTACTTCGAAAGAGATGATCACACTAAGGTTGGAAGCGAGGTTAGGAAAATTTCCAGATATACCACTATTCGCCTACACCTTAGAATAAAAGGGTGGCACTAAAATGAACCGGGGATTCGGTGGAAAAAACCATCAATACTCGCGTTCCATCACCCATTGACCCTACAGAAAGAAAATGAGAAAATAATAAGTCTGGGGGAGGGAAAAAGTACCAAAGGTTGTGTTGTTGTCTCGTCACGATATCGAAAGGGAAAGAGTCGAGAAGGTTCTTGGCACTATGATCTTTGATGAGACCCAACAATAATGGCTTTTGATTATTCTACGAAATAATGAGTTGAATCTGGGAGGATGCGATGCTTGCAGAGAAGTACATGGTGGTTTGATCTAGAGGTAGTTTGGCAATACCTGGATTACTAAGGTAATGGTCATTGCAGAATTCTAAAGGAAATGTGAGTCTCCGTATTTTTCAAACTTTTTCTTCTTGCTTATTTTCTGTTTGCTTGAGGACAAGCAAAAGACTAAGTCTGGGAGAATTGATATGCTTGGTTTTTACCGCTTTCTAACACATGTTTTGGTGTTTCTTTTGAGTATTTTATCGAGTCAAAATTCATTTTTAGAGTCTTTTAGTTATTTATTTAGTTATCTCAGGTAAAAAGACGTTTAAAGAAGAAATTTGAGTTACGTGGGCAAAAACGCATGGAACAGTGCAGAAAAGAGCAAAATTGATCGATGCAACACCATCAGAGAAGTCCAAATCGATCAATGCACTCCTTGCATCGATCGATGTGACATCACCAGAGAAGTTCAAATCGACCGAAGCATGAGTGAAGTTGGTCGATGCACAATTGAAGCCGATCGATGCAACTCCATCAGAAGAACCAGAATCGATCGATGCAAATATTGCATCGATCGATGCAAGTCGGCGAGAAGAAAAGGAAATTTCTTATTTTCCTGTTTTGCCCCGGAAACTGCCTACTTTGACCTAATCCTCCCAGAACCCTATATATACATTATTTTTAGTCACTTTTAGGCTATCTCTCTTTTTAACGCTTTCTATTCTATTCAGATTTTTGGCCATTGATATTGTAAGCTTTTGGAAGAAGAATCTATGCATCTATTGAGAAGAATTCTAAACCCTTTTCTCTCTTTGATTTATATTATGAGTTATTCGTCTTTATGCTTGTTCTCTGCTGCCATGTCTGAGTAGTTTCATAGTTAGGTTTAGGGTTTCCACGGGATCCATGAATCATTGAATTAGACACATATAGGGAATTATCTTTTGGGATTTTCGCTTATTGTTATGTTTACTACTTAGGCTAGGTTGACCGCTTTGCCTCTGATCTAGGGTTTAATCTATACCACAGAAGTGTCGTAGGTTGCTAGAAAGAACATAAGCGAGCTAATTGTCCTTAGCCAACGGAAGTTGATGTTAAGACGATTTGTGAACATATTGAACCTATTTGTTAATGCTGGTCTAGAACTCTAGGTTCAACAGAAGTTAGGATTTTTGGTTGCTAGGTTTAATAATCAATGCCACGGAAGTGTATTGGTTAGATATTTATGTTTGAGTTTGATACTTGTGTTTAATCGTTCCCTGAATAGTTGTCTGATTCATGATCTCTGGATTCCTGCGAAGAAACCCT
Source organism: Eutrema japonicum (assembly GCA_030161315.1). Taxonomy (NCBI): domain Eukaryota; kingdom Viridiplantae; phylum Streptophyta; class Magnoliopsida; order Brassicales; family Brassicaceae; genus Eutrema; species Eutrema japonicum. The sequence goes on along the minus strand of BSQW01000013.1, from coordinate 36,424,189 downwards.
CGACCTAACGTTTTTCTCTTATTGAATTTACACCGCTTTTAGTTATTTTCATTACTTTGCAAATCAAACCTTATTATCGTCTTAGCTTAATTTCATCTTGTGAGAATTGTAGTGTAACCTTGGTCTATGTGGATTCGATCCTAAAGTATTGCATTGACATACCGTTACGATTGCGGTAGTGTGAACTTTAGTTATCAATTAATTTCGTAAAACACCTAAATCACTGGTTCAGAAGGAGAAGGACTCAGCAAGTATTAGATCTTTCACCTGGTTTATGGGCCAGGTTATTTCTCATATGGATCTACTGGTTTTACGATTTTCTCATCTGATCTATACATCTGGTTATTCTCTGGGTGTTGTGTTGCTGGTGTTTTACTGGGTATTGGTTATTTTGCTTGGATATTTTTGGTTATGGGTTTCAAGAGTTCATATCTGGTGAAGCAGAATGGTTGAGCCTACTCAAGGAAGATGGGGAGGTAGAAAAATTTGACGGGGAAGGTGATTACACTATATGGAAATATAGAGTTCTAGCTCAGCTAGAGATCCTTGGACTTGACTCAGTTTTAAAGATTGATGGTGAGACATCAATACCAGATCCTAAAGATAAATGGACTGATGAAGAGGTTAAAACTGATCCTAAAAGGTTGGTGAAGGATCGTAGGGTTAGAAATCTGCTGAGTATGAGTCTGACTGATATGGTGCTAAGGAAGGTTGGCTTGAAATATGTGGGATTCTCTTGAATCACAATACCAAAATAAATCATTGCCTAATGATGCGTTATTGGATTCGTCTCAGAAACTTCAGGTCTTAAATTTATAAACCTTAAAGCCTGCAAGTGCACAAATGTGCGTTGTAGTAATTAAGGTATCGATCCACAGGGAGGGAATGCTGTTCTGCGAGACCTTAGACACTGTATAGTAAATACACCTAAGACGAATATATGTTTATAGGGTTTTGTCACGACCTCGAAACTAGGAATCTAAACTATACTAAACTATACTAAACTAGATTAAACTAAACTAAGCTAGAAAATAAGAAAGCGAACGAGACTAAACTAACCGAATAAATATATCTAATCTAAGTGAACAATAGCAATCAATAATTATTTCGAGGTTGTAAATCAATTAACGAAGCGTTGGGCTATCGAGAATTCTTTAGGGTTCATGGCCGATTTTCACTGAGAATTTGCTAGGATTTCTAAAGCGACTTTTTATCGTCTTTGGGTTCTTGAACTTGAAACACGTACGCTGTGTGTAGTCTACTTCCGTAATCCTACATACCTACTCACTTCAGTACTCGGACGGTAGCTTTCGTCTCCGACCGCGCAAAGGTCGTTTACGCCCACAATACCTCTGTAAATATACTTTCAAAATCTTACGACGGATTTGCTCGTCTACCCTAGGTCAAACGATTAGATTCAACACTCTCATGGCCTAAAACGCCTAATATCAGTTGCTAAGATAGTTATTCAAGCAACGCATTAACAACAAGGATAGAACGAAGAACCCTAATCGGTATCCTAGTCGAAAAACTCAATCAAAAATCGAACCATGAGAGCCCCTTTGAAGCCTTATACCCAACGAGAGAACTACTTAGCCACAACCATGCAAGACAAAATGAAGCTTCTTAATTGCACAATAAATATATAAGAAATCAAACAAGAGGGTTGAAGGGAAATCCCTATCTCCATAAACAAAGAACAAATAACAAGAGCAAAAGTTTGGTGCAAATCAAGTCTAAAAGTGTAACAATAGGGGGCTACGAAATTCTGTCTTAGATAACATATTTATAGGTCTTCCACTCTTGATTTCGTCGACCTTAGGGTTTAGTTGAAGAGAAAACGAAGGGGCTTGAAGATGGGCTTTGAAATAGATGGTCTTGGGCTGTTTCTGCTTCACCGCTGGTGCGAGGCTTGGACCCGCGGCCAAAGGTTCATTCGCCGCGGATGGAGAGCCAATATCAACGTCCAGGAGTGTCTTCTCCATGGCCAGGAGTGCTGGACCCGCGGTGGTTGGAATATAGTTTTGAAACTTCAATTTTTCTCTTGTTTCGCTCGGGAGACTGCAGCACATGCCTTCAGTAAATTGGATGTATCTTGAGATCTAACCGTTGGATTGTCTTGAAACCAACTGGGTATGAAAGGTAGTTATCCCTTATATCTTGTGTCACAATTTGGTCGTGATCAAATGGTGAAAATGTCTCCATCCGCTGCCAAAATTCTGGTGGTCCAAAATTATCCAAAATCTGGATCTACTACAATTTGCGTCGTTTTTACTTAAGGAACCTGAAACGAGTTTTGGAACGATAAATATGAAAATATCATAGTAAAGGTAAATAAAAACAAGTGAAACACTTATTAAAGTGTTCTAAAATAGATAGTAGAATGGGTAAAAATACGGTGTTATCAACTCCCTCAGACTTGGACTTTGTTTGTCCTTAAACAAAACAAAACCAAAGCTCGGAAAGATCAAACAAAAATCATAGGGAACTAGAAATCTCGGAGACCGTCCTTCTAAACCATAACCATCGAACTACATCAATCGAAATATAGCCTAGAAAATTCTCACTAGAAGTTTCTGTAACACCAGTCCACGGTATCCGTCATACGAAATATAAACTTTCAAAATCAAAAACTCATGTCAACTAGCTATCTACATTCATTAAGTATAGGTATGGGTTTCTCATCAAAAGGATTAAACCAAGATAATCGAGGCTAGGTATTAAAGGTATTTAGAGATGAGGTTAAGAGTGTTCCGGGTTACCTTAATTTCACCGGAGGGTGAAAGATATTATGCAAAACAGCAAGAGAGGAAATACCTACTGATAACCACATCTTCCAGTCACTTCTTCTTGCGTAAAAATGTTGCACTTCCTCCTTCTTCTGAAAACAGAAGTTTTCTGTCAGACTTAGAATTTTCTGTGGGCTCGGAATGACAGATTTCTCACAAGCGAACCATGGATGCCTCATAAGTATTTCGACCAACCTAGAATATTTTTAGACTTTTGTTTCTTTTCCCTTTTGATTATTTTCGAATTTTTATTTTTTGTTTGGATGAAAGGGGAAACGTCTTTATGATATAGAGTCTTAGGGGCACGAAAATTTACCATGTTTTTGAGGTTTTCCAAGGCATAACCAAGCTCACATCTTTGTTGAATTCACTTCCACCGATAGCGTATAGTCTCCATCTTTAGTGACTGAAAATTGTGTCGTTCCTCCCTCTCCGACGTTTTTGCACATAAGACACAAAGAAAGTTGCATGTGGTTTGGATAATGGTTAAGTTTCGGGTGAGATACCAACTAAAGATGAGTTGGCCATTCATGTACGACAAAGAGTGGTAAAAGGTAAATGTACGTCATGAATGTATGGTCCATTATCTTTGCCTAAACCTTTGATGAGAAAATTTAAGTCAAGATTAAGTCCAAATAAAATCGAGATTGCGTATTCCATCATAAAAAATCTCTACGGTTTAAATTCCTATGGGGATTTCGTATTAACAGAAACTCTAGCTACCACCTAGTCTAGAACCAAATTACGAAAGAGCATGTTACTAGGAGATAGCGTAGAAGCACACTGGTCGGTTATCGTCATGGATTCCTTTCATCATTCCCTAAAAACGTATTCATACGCTTCTCGAAAAACTTGAAATTTTTTAAGAAAACGTAGATTTTTTTTAAGAAAAGCGTCGGAAAATGCAAAATGCAAACACAAATGAAAGAATTGGTGGTTAGTAAGGGATGGAATCCTCCCCCAGACTTAAATCACACTTTCCTTAGTGTGAAATAAATCGGGTAAGGACGAATAATTATATGGATGTAATAATTAAAAACGTTTAAGGGAAAATAAAACTTACCTGGATGCGGTTGGGGGATGGATGTGGGAATGGAATGGTGGTGAATGGGGGATGGTAGATGGTGATATGGTGATGGGAATGGATGTGGGGATGTTTGGGAATGGCTTGGAATCAATCGAGGATCGAAACAAATCGTTCAGGATCGGTAGGGGGCTGGCCGCGGTTCGGGCTTGTGTAGCCGCGACCATTGGCAAGCCGGCCGCCGGTCGGTTGATTGCGACCGTGTCCACGGGCTAGCTCGCCGCGGGTCTTGCTTGTGCAGCCGCGGTCGAGTCCTTCCTTGCTGTTCGGGCTGGACCGAGCAGCTTCGAACAATGTCTCCATCTTTTTGTATTTTCGGTTTTTTTATTTTTATTTTTTGGGTTTTTTGATTTTTTTAGAAAGCTAAAAAACAAAGAAAGAAAACGTCAATAGAAAAAGAAAGAAAAACTAAGAAGAAAACGTACCTAAAATGGGTTGCCTCCCATTGAGCTCTTTTGCTTAAAGTCGTTTAGTTCGACGTTGGTAACGACGTGAGCTTAGTCGTAGAAGGGTCTTGTCCGAAACCAAATTTCCTTTGATTTAAACTTGTAATCATCACGCCATTCCCACTCGGGATTTCTGTCATCAAGTCCAAGAAGGTGATCTCCTCTGGGATCACAATGAAAAATCAGACTTGGAGATTCCTCGAAGTATGATTCGTCAACATTGTCCGTGCTTGGCGAACGTGTTGGATGCTTGTATGTTGAAGTGTATGAGGTTTGTGTCACGTCGTAAGATCGAATCATGTTGAAAGATGCATGGGGGAACGGTCCTTCATGATATGAAGTGGTGAAGCATCCAAGGTGAAGACGATTTGCTCGAAGAGGTTTGGCAAGATCACAAACCGTCAGAAAAAAGCAAAACAGGGGATGGCCGCTACTTGAGGAAGCAGAGCCGCGGTGGAGAGCAGGTCGGCTGCGGGTTGGGATCACACACCCGCGGCAAATAGAGGTTTAGCTGCGGGTCGAGGAGGCGCGACCGCATTGGAGGTGCCTCGGGCGGACTTGCTCGAATCGTCATCTCCTTTGTCTCTAATGATGTTTTCTGGTCCTAGGAGAATATTTGGCTTCTCCTTGGTTTCATTTAAGCCTCCATTACGTCTCATATGAGCAAGGGCATAGTGTGCATCAAAAAGAACCCTTTTGTACGTCTCGTCGGTTTGATGTTTTCTTCAAGAGTGACAGGTGCACCTTCTTCTAGAACGTTATCAACGTTTTGTGTAGCTCCTCCAGGGTCTAAAAGTGGTTCATCTCCGCTGCACGTGTTCATGAAATAAGAGTCACGCAATTCTATTACCTTGATCGAGCATGGAAAGTCAAATCTTTCGGGATCCTTCTCCTTAGAAAATGTCTTCAATGGCGGCTTGGGTGTATCTGTTAGTGTCTCATCCTTCACGAGGTCTGTCTCACACTCAACGTGGTGAGGAGCAGAAGGAGGAGAAGGCTTTGGTTCGTCGAGTGGAGGCAGCTTGTGGTCTTGTTTGTCGTCTTCAAAACTCTCGAACGAATCGATAGAGATAACATCGTCAGTAGGAATAAAAACATATCCTTCTTTTCCTTGACGTTTTGCTTCGTTGAAACCATCATTTTCGTGCATAGATTCGTTGAGTTCTTGAAGAATATCCTCCATTTGTGCCTTGTAGACCATCAGCTTCTCATAATTTTCATCGGTTTGTTGAGGTTGATTGTTAAGCCAAGGGGTTTGAAGATCATAATTTTTCGAAGAAAGGTATATGATCATTGCATCGAGTCGTTCTAAGCGAAGGCTAATTTCCAAGATATCATCGTGCTGGTCCGAGGGTTGATGAGGAAGACCGTAAGGACTTTGTCGTGAGTCAAAAAACGGAGGCTCAAAAGGCTCATCTTGGTAGTAATGAGGTTCGTAGCATCTTTGAGAGTAGTTGGTCGGTGCCGGTTTCCGATCCATGTAGTACGAATCATGGTAGTGGTGTGAATCGTGAGAGTAGTGAGCATAAGATGGGTCATAAGAACCCTGCTTGTAGTAATCATCTCACATCAGAGGCGAGTTCATGTTTCAAAACCTGAAACGAAGAAAAACAAAAAGAATAAAAATTGTCTTAGAGTCGATTTACTAACCTCTAAAGTGTGGCAGAACGAGTAGCGATTGTCTCCCCGGCAAAGGCGCCAAAAACTTGATGCGTTATCGGATTCGTCTCCGAAACTTCAGGTCTTAAATTTATAAACCTTAAAGCCTGCAAGTGCACATATGTGCGTTGTAGTACTTAAGGTATCGATCCATAGGGAGGGAATGCTGTTCTGCAAGACATTAGACATTATATAGTAAATAAACCTAAGACAAATATATGTTTATAGGGGTTTGTCACGAACTCGAAACTAGGAATTTGAACTATACTAAACTAAACTAAGCGAGAAAATAAGAAAACGAACGAGACTAAACTAAGCTAAACTAATTGAATAAATAAATCTAATCTAAGTGAACAGTAGCAAGAAATAATTATTTCGAGGTTGTAAATCAATTAACGAAGCGTTGAGCAATCGGAAATTCTGTAGGGTTCATGGCCGATTTTCACCGAGAATTCGCTAGGATTTATAAAGCGACGTTTTGTCGTCTTTGGGTTCTTGAACTTGGAACACGTACGCTGTGTGTAGTCTACTCCCGTAATCCTACACAACTACTCACTTCAGTACTCGGACAGTAGCGTTCGTCTCTGCCCGCGCAAGAAGTGAATGATACTCTCAAAGGTCGTTAACCCCCACAATTCCTCCGTAAGTATACTTTCGAAATCTTACGACGGATTTGCTCGTCTACCCTAGGTCAAGCGATTAGATTCAGCACTCTCATGGCTCTAAAACGCCTAATATCAGTTGCTAAGATGTTTAGTCAAGCAACACATTAACAACAAGGATAAAACGAAGAACCCTAATCGGTATCCTAGTCGAAAAACTCAATCAAAAATCGAACCATGAGAGCCCCTTTGAACCTCTATACCCAATGAGAGAACTACTCAGCCACGACCATGCAAGTCAAAATCAAGCTTCTGAATTGCACAATCAATAAATAAGAGGGTCAAGGGAAATCCCTATCTCCCTAAACAAAGAACAAAGAACAAGAGCAAAAGTTTGGTGCAAAACAAGTCTAAAAGTGTAACAAGAGGGGGCTACGAAATTCTGTCTTAGAACACATATTTATAGGTCATCCACTCTTGATTTTGTCAACCTTAGGGTTTAGTTGAAGAGAAAACGAAGGGGCTTGAAGATGGGCTTTGCAATAGATGGTCTTGAGCCGTTTCTGCTTCATCGCTGGTAAGAGGCTTGGACCCGCGGTCAAATGGTCATTCAACGCGGCTGGAGAGCCTAGACCAGCGGCCAGGAGTGCTTGACCCGCGGTGGTTGGCCTATAGCTTTGAAACTTCAATTCTTCTCTTGTTTTGCTCGCGAGACTACATCACATGCCTTCAGTCAATTGGATGTATCTTGAGATCTAACCGTTGGATTGCCTTGAAACCAACTGGGTATAAAATTTGGTTCTCCCTTCTATCTTGTGTCCAAATTTGGCTGTGATCAGTCTGTAAGAAGGGCTCCATCCGATGCTAAACTTCTGAAGGTCCAAACTTGTCCAAAATCTGGATCTACTCTAATTGCGTCGTTTTTACCTAAGGAACCTGAAAAGAGTCTTAGAACTACAAATATGTAAATATCATAGTAAAAGTATATTAAAACAAGTGAAACACTTATTAAAGTATTCTAAAATAGATAATAGAATGGGTAAAAATACGGTGTTATCACCTAACAGATTCTATCTCAAACAGAGGTTCTATAGTTTCAAGAGGGAAGAGGGAAATAATATAGAGAAGAATCTGGACATCTTTAACAAGTCTAAATATTCAGTCTAAGGCTCAGACTGATAAAAAGGTTAACAATAAGGGTAAACAGCAGGACAAAGGCAAATCAAAGGTTAAGAACAAAAGAACTTGTTGGATATGTGGAGCAGAAGGACATATCAAGAAAAACTGTCCTAAGAGATTGATAATCCCATATTTTACATCTTTTAGCATGCATGTTATTTGGTGTTTTGTATCTCATGCATGTGTCTTGCATAGTTTTTATAGCATTTTGGTATTTATTAGAGTATTAGGTGTTTGCATTAGGTCTTAGTGAGTTTTGCATGCATTTGGAGTGTTTTTAGGTGTTTTGGAGACAATTGATGGTGTTTGGAGTTATGGAGCATGGTAGAATGCAAAGTCCATCCGAGACGTCGGAAAGAACTAGACGAACGAAGGCCTTCCGATTTGATTCAGCTTCCACTACCTTCATAGAAGTTGTAGAGGAGTGAATTATCTTTACACAGGAGGGTGAATCGGGTTATTTAGACGTATGGATAGGGAGATAAGACGGATTTACAAAAGGTATATCCGTCTGGCCGAGAGAAGATGACACCGTCCAAAGAACCGACAAAACGAAGGCCTTCCGGTTTGCGTCAGCTTCAACTGACTTCATGGAAGTTATAGAAGACTGAGTTATCTGTTCAAAGATGCTGGAATCAGGTCATTCGGATGTCAGGTTCAAGAGTTATGGTAAAATTACTAAGGACAGGTCCGCCTGCCCGAAACAGTTTCTTCAACACCGATGTCACACATCGGTATTGGCAATACCGATGTCACATATCGGTATTGAACATCGGTATTGTCAATACCGATATCACTCCTCGGTGCAACAAATCGGTGCTAAGGGTTTTTCGCCCTGTTTTCATACCGAGATGTTGCTCCGATTTGTTACATCGGTATTAAAGGGTCTCCAATCCCAATTAGCCTCGGAAGTTTTTCTACAAAGTTGTAGCCCAGTGAGTTAGCTATCCACAGGAGGTGGTTTGAGGCCATTCTGACATGTGGTTCGACATATATGGCTGATTACCAGAGACATATCCGCTAGCCGAAGCCACCCGACGTGCCTGAAAGACCTGGCTGTACGAAGGGTCTCCGATGGGAATTAGCTTCGGAGGTATTCAACAAAGTTGTAGCCCAGTGTATTAGCTGTCTACAGAAGGTGGTGTGAGGATATTCTGACATGTATTCTAAGAGATATCGTGGTGTTTGTGAAGGTGCTACACAAGACCAGATTTGACCCACGACTTGACCGGGTCAATACCCGGTTTGTTCCGGGTTGACCCGGTCCGCCCAAGACTTTTTATAAATAGTCAAAACCTAATTTTTATGATCTAAGCATTCTTTTCCTAGAGTTGGGTTTTCTCCCAAACTTTTCTTATGATGATTTTGGATGGATCTTCATCATTCATGCCACTCTGGTGAAGGATTCTTCAACCTATCTTTATATTATGTTTATTTAATCTTTGTTCTTTATCTTTATGTCTTTTTCTCTTGTGTTCTTCATATTTAGGCCTTAGGCCCCTTTTTGTTGGATCTTAGATTTAGCTTGATTTAGATGATTTGATAATTGATTCTTGATGCTTATGTTCTTAATCCTTGCATTCCTTTCTTGTTTAGTGTTCCTAATGCTAGATATAGCTTGCGAAAGTAGATCTAGATCATAAGGCATTTAATGCACACCAAGTGTTTGATGAAATGCCTTGATGAACTATTCAAGAGACTTATGCTCCTAGCCTAAGGGATTAGTTGTCTAGGGTGTATTTTGGTTGATCTAGTTATTATTTTTAATGCTTGCTAATTGATAATCCACAAATGGGAATTTGCTAATGGATTTGATAATTAACATAGTGATTAGTTTCTTGAAAGAGAATTAATCAAGATTAGTGATCTTAACCTAAGGATTAGCATTGATTGTGTGTATTAGCATCATTATTAGATGATGCTGATTTAGGTTGATTCTTGTTAGATCCTTCACTTAGGTTGGTTCTTAATGCTAGATTTGATAAGATAAAAGAAAAGTTTAGAACTACACCTAGATTAGGTAGCTCTAGTTGGCGTGACAAACCAATCTAGAGCTACACCTTAGGATTTTTGGTCTCATCCCATGCATTAGGGAGAGATTCGAGAAAACGGTGTTAGTGCTAGATTAGATTTATCGATTCGAGTCTCGAACTTAGGCATTTCACTCCTAACCCAAGTTTAAATGAATTGCTTGAACAAAACCTTTTGTGAGCTTTTCTTGCTTAGCCAACGAGAGTTGATGTCTAGGGTGATTAGTGAACTAAGTGGGATTGGATATTAATTCTTGTTAATCATCTTATCACAAACGATGGTTTGTTCTTGATTTGGTGATTAACAAAGTGATTAGTGCCACGACGGTAGATTAGTCATAATTGTGAATTCCATGTTCTAGGATAGTGTTTAATGCAATCTTTGACATCGTTATTTGATTGTTAATCATTCATTTGATAGTTCATTCCATGATTCAACACTTATATCTTTGTTTTCCTTCTTGCATTTGTTTCTTTTCCCATAAACATAAAACCCAAATTAAAACATTGCTCTAGCTTAGGAAGTTTCATGCATTCCTAGTGTATTGATCTTAACCTCTTTGGTTCGATACCTCAAATACTACAGTGATATGAGTAGGTTTGAGTAATTGACTAGTAAAAATCCTACTATCAATTTGGCGCCGTTGCCGGGGAGGTTTAGCATTGATCATTAGGATTTTGATTTTTCTTGAGACTAGAGCTTTTTATTTTCTTTTGTTGCTAATCCTTTCACTTCTCTTGTGAGTTTCATGAAAGGAGTTACAATGAGGAAGCAACCGTCAAGTTAGTGACGTTAAACGCGCCCCTTGGGGACCTCCCCGAGCCTATCCCTTGTCGAGCTTGAGACACAAAACAAGCAAACCAATAAGGGTCTCTTGGGTCCAAGGTCGGGGTTTGTGTTGAAAGGAGGTTTCGTCCACAACATGCCACACTCCTCTCCTCCTCGATTCAATTCCAAGATACGATTCTCACTCCATTTCATTGTATATACTTTTTTGCATATTTTTATCTTCTCCTTGACTTTGTTTGCACCGGGACGGTACAATTCAAGTTTGGGGGTGGGGTTTATGTTATCTAACATTGTGTTTTGTGTCTTATTTTCATTTTGCATGTTGAGTCTCATGCATTTTCATGCATTTTCAATAAATTTGAAATTTTGTTCATTTCATCTAGGATCGAGTCTAGTTTTCATGTTTGCATATTGCATTGGGAGCATTGGGAGCATTGATGAGCTAAGGTATCATTTTAAGACATTGGTTCAACGTCCACGTTCGTAGTTGTCTAATGCATGGTAGTGAGTTTGAATGTAAGGATGCACCATCTTTAGATCTCATGCATTGATTTTCTTGTCTTGATTGAAGTAAGTGTGAATTGAATTCTACCCTATCAATTAGAACTCTAATCTTGACTTGAAATTATCATGTTTATGCATTTTTGGATGGACTCGTGGATACCGTATACATACTTGGATCTTCTTTTTCCTTTTTACCACTCTTGTGGATCCAAATAGCCATATCCCATTTTTGGAATGGTTCCCATACCTTGAACTAACCTCCTTTCTAGCCAACGATCTTCGTGTGTGATTGAGAGGCCTTCTTTCGAGCTAACTTGGCAAAAAGTGTTAGGTTTAAGGCGACAAGGAGGAATTCTCATGTAGATCTAGTTCCCACATCAAGGAGCTAGACTAGGGCTAAGTTAGCTAGGATGGGGAATCTTGGGGTGTTTTGGGACGAGTGAAAAGAAAGGGATTTGGTGGAATGAAAAGAAAAAATATGGGGACAAAGCAAAGGGGAATGCAAATATGATAAGTGGTTGGTGACAAGCTATGAGATTAGCTCTTAAAACTAGATTAGCCTCAAAGTGTGCAAGAAAAAGGAAAGAAGCCGAAAATTGGCTAAGACATCAAAAGATGAGAAATGAGGTAAAACAAAGAAAGAAGAAAGAGAAGAGCTAAAGCAACAAGAAAGAGGAGCACCAAGCCACAAGTTCAATGGAGAAGAAGAAACCCCAATTTGAGGAAACGATGAAGTGGAGCAACAAGCAAAACGTGTGAGGCGTGAAGGCAAAAGGCCTTGTAAAAAGGGTAGTTTAGGTTTGGAACTTCATCGTAAAGAGACGTCTTAGGCATTGGGTAGATGAGAATTCACCCTTGTATGCATAGATTGCCTTTTACCTTTAGCATTTTGCTAAAATTTGCTCATTCCGAGAGAGATCCTTGTATTGGAATACCCGCATGTGTGATTGAGATCATCTTCATCTCAAAAACCTTATCCCTTGGCCAAACGAGTTCATTTGATTTTGCATGAGCATAATTCACATAGAAAATTAATGAATGACAAAGGGTTGAAGGATAAGAACGTTTTGTGTAGGTTGGGACTTGAACTTGATGCATGTAGAGATGGAAATGGTTAACTCTTTTGGAGTAGACTCACTTTATGCATTCTAGAATTTCAAAACTTGGGCGTTGAATTCGATTTCCTCTTGTGATGCTTTTAGTTCCTAAGTCTCATCTTCATGTCTATCTCTCTCTTTGTTCTTGTTTGTTTGCTTGAGGACAAGCAACTGAATAAGTTTGGGGGAGTTGATAATCCCATATTTTACATCTTTTAGCATGCATATTATTTTGTATTTTGTGTCTCATGCATGCGTCTTGCATAGTTTTTATAGCATTTTGGTATTTATTAGAGTATTAGGTATTTGCATTAGGTCCTAGTGAGTTTTGCATGCATATGGAGTGTTTTTAGGTGTTTTGGAGACAATTGATGGTGTTTGGAGTTATGGAGCATGGTAGAATGCAAAGTCCATCCGAGATACCGGAAAGAACTGGAAGAACGAAGGCCTTACGATTTGATTTAGCTTCAACTGCCTTTATAGAAGTTGTATAGAGTGAATCAGCTTTACACAGGAGTTTGAATCGTGTTATTTAGCCGTATGGATTGGGAGATAAGACGGATTTACTGAAGGTATGTCCGTCTGGCCGAGAGAAGATGACACCATCCAAAGAACCGGCAAAACGAAGGCCTTCCGATTTGAGTAAGCTTCAACTGTCTTCATGGAAGTTGTATAGGACTCTGTTAGTTGTTCAGAAAGGCTGGAATCATGTCATTCGGATGTAAAGTTCAGGAGTTATGGTAAAATTACTTATAATAGGTCCGCCTGGCCGAGATGGTTTCTTCAACACCGATGTCACACATCGGTATGCACATCGGTATTGGCAATACCGATGTCACATGTCGGTATTGGACATCGGTATTGTCAATACCGATGTCACTTCTCGATGTAACAAATCGGTGCTAAGGGTTTTTCCCCTTGTTTTCATACTGAGATGTTGTACCGATTTGTTACAACGGTATTGAAGGGTCTCCAGTCCGAGTTAGCCTCGGAAGTCTTCTACAAAGCTGTAGCCCAGTGAGTTAGCTGTCCACTGGAGGTGGTTTGAAGCCATTCGGACATATGGTTCGACAGATATGGCTGATTTACCAGAGACATATGCGCTAGCCGAAGCCACCCAACGTGCCTGGAAGACCTGGCTGTACGAAGGGTCTCCGTTGGGAATTAGCTTCGGAGGTATTCAACAACGTTGTATCCCAGTGTATTAGCTGTCTACAGAAGGTGGTCTGAGGCCATTCTGATATGTATTCCAGGAGATATCGTGGTTTTGGCGAAGGTGCTACACAAGACTAGATTTGACCCAAGACTTGACCGGGTCAATACACGGTTTGTTCCTGGTTGACCTGGTCCGCCCAAAATTTTTATAAATTGTCAAAACCTAATTTTTATGATCTAAACTTTCTTTTCCTAAAGTTGGATTTTCTCCCAAACTCTTCTTATGATGATTTTCGATGGATCTTCATCATTCATGCCACTCTGGTGAAGGATTCTTCAACCTATCTTTATATTATGTTTATTTAATCTTTGTTCTTTATCTTTATGTCTTTTTCTCTTGTGTTCTTCATATTTAGGCCTGCCCCTTTTTGTTGGATCTTAGATTTAGCTTGATTTAGATGATTTGATAATTGATTCTTGATACTTATGTTCTTAATCCTTGCATTCCTTTCTTGTTTAGTGTTCCTAATGCTAGATCTAGCTTGAGAAACTAGATCTAGATCATAAGGCATTTCATGCACACCAAGTGTTTGATGAAATGCCTTGATGAACTATTCAAAGGATTTATGATCCTAGCCTAAGGGATTAGTTGTCTAGGGTGTATTTTGGTTGATCTTGTTATTATTCTTAATGCTTGCTAATTGATAATCCAAAAATGGGAATTTGCTAATGGATTTGATAATTAACATAGTGATTAGTTGCTTGAAAGAGAATTAATCAAGATTAGTGATCTTAACCTAAAGATTAGCATTGATTGTGTGTGTTAGCATCATTAGTTAATTGTCTTGATGATTAGATGATGATGATTTAGGTTGATTCTTGTTAGATCATTCACTTAGGTTGGTTCTTAATGCTAGATTTGATAAGATAAGCCAAAGTTTAGAACTAAACCTAGATTAGGTAGCTCTAGTTGGCGTGACAAACCAATCTAGAGCTACACCTTAGGATTTTTGGTCTCATCCCATGCATTATGGAGAGATTCGAGTAAACGGTGTTAGTGCTAGATTAGATTTATCGATTCGAGTCTCGAACTTAGGCATTTCACTCCTAACCCGAGTTTAAATGAATTGCTTGAACAAAACTTTTTGTGAGCTTTTCTTGCCTTGCCAACGAGAGTTGATGTCTAGGGTGATTAGTGAACTAAGTGGGATTGGAGATTAATGCTTGTTAATCATCTTATCACAAACGATGGTTTGTTCTTAATTTGGTGATTAACAAAATGATTAGTGCCACGACGGTGGATTAGTCATAATTGTGAATTCCATGTTCTAGGATAGTGTTTAATGCAATCTTTGACATCGTTATTTGATTGGTAATCATTCATTTGATAGTTCATTCCATGATTCAACACTTATATCTTTGTTTTCCTTCTTGCATTTGTTTCTTTTCTCATAAACATAAAACCCAAAAACATTGCTCTAGCTTAGGAAGTTTCATGCATTCCTAGTGTATTGATCTTAACCTCTTTTAGTTCGATACCTCAAATACTACAATGATATGAGTAGGTTTGAGTAATTGACTACTAAAAACACTATTATCAGAGATGACAGTCATCTAATTCTCAAGCTAATATTAGACATGTTCTGGATGATGAACCTTTATTGTTAACTGCATCAGAAGTTCATTCTAGAGATGGTTGGCTACTTGACTCAGGATGCTCGTATCATTTAACCTGCAGAAAACATTTGGTGCAAATCAAGTCTAAAAGTGTAACAAGAGGGGGCTACGAAATTCTGTCTTAGATCACATATTTATAGGTCTTCCACTCTTGATTTGGTCGTGATCAGATGGTTGAAATGTCTCCATCCGCTGCCAAAATTCTGATGGTCCAAAATTATCCAAAATCTGGATCTACTCCAATTTGCGTCGTTTTTACCTTAGGAACCTGAAAAAAGTTTTGGAACTATAAATATGAAAATATCATAGTAAAGGTATATAAAAACAAGTGAAACACTTATTAAAGTGTTCTAAAATAGATAATAGAATGGGTAAAAATACGGTGTTATCAACTCCCCCAGACTTGGACTTTGTTTGTCCTTAAACAAAACAAAACCAAAGCTCGGAAAGATCAAACAAAAATCATAGGGAACTAGAAATCTCGGAGACCGTCCTTCTAAACAATAACCATCGAAATACATCAATCGAAATCTAGCCTAGAAAATTCTCACTAGAAGTTCCCGTAACACTAGTCCACGGTATCCGTCATACGAAATATAAACTTTCAAAATCCAAAAATCAGGTCCACTAGCTATCTACATTCATTAAGTATAGGTATGGGTTTCTCATCAAAAGGATTAAACCAAGACAATCGAGGCTAGGGATTAAAGGTATTTAGAGATGAGGTTAAGAGTGTTTCGGGTTACCTTAATTTCACCGGAGGGTGAAAGATATTATGCAAAACAGCAAGAGAGGAAAGACCTACTGATAACCACAGCTTCCAGTCACTTCTTCTTGCGTAAAAATGTTGCACTTCCTCCTTCTTCTGAAAACAAAAGTTTTCTATCATTCCCCCAGACTTAGAATTTTTTGTGGGCTCGGAATGACAGATTTCTCACAAACGAACCATGCATGCCTCATAAGTATTTCGACCAACCTAGAATCTTTTTAGACTTTTGTTTCTGTTCCCTTTTGATTATTTTCGATTTTTTTATTTTTTGTTTGGATGAAAGGGGAAACGCCTTTATGATATAGAGTCTTAGGGGCACAAAAATTTACCATGTTTTTGAGGTTTTCCAAGGCATAACCAAGCTCACATCTTTGTTGAATTCACTTCCACTAATAGCGTATAGTCTCCATCTTTAGTGACTGAAAATTGTGTCGTTCCTCCCTCTCCGACGTTTTTGCACATATCTGCACATAATACACAAAGAAAGTTGCATGTGGTTTGAATAATGGTTAAGTTTCGGGTGAGATACCAACTAAAGATGAGTTGGCCATTAATGTACGACAAAGAGTGGTAAAAGGTAAAAGTACGTCATGAATGTATGGTTCATTATCTTTGCCTAAACCTTTGATGAGAAAATTTAAGTCAAGATTAAGTCCAAATAAAATAGAGCTTGCGTATTCCATCATAAAGAATCTCTACGGTTTAAATTCCTCTGGGGATTTCGTATTAACATAAACTCTAGCTACCACCTAGTCTAGAACCAAATTACGAAAGAGCATGTTACTAGGAGATAGCGTAGAAGCACACTAGTCGGTTATCGTCATGGATTCCTTTCATCATTCCCTAAAAACGTATTCCTACGCTTCTCGAAAAACTTGAAAGTTTTTAAGAAAACGTAGAATTTTTTTA
Source organism: Eutrema japonicum (assembly GCA_030161315.1). NCBI lineage: Eukaryota > Viridiplantae > Streptophyta > Magnoliopsida > Brassicales > Brassicaceae > Eutrema > Eutrema japonicum. The sequence continues at coordinate 36,407,499 of BSQW01000013.1, read as the reverse complement.
AGAAAAGCGTCGAAAAATGCAAAATGCAAACACAAATGAAAGAAGTGGTGGTTAGTAAGGGATGGAATCCTCCCCCAGACTTAAATCACACTTTCCTCAGTGTGAAATAAATCGGGTAAGGACTAATAAATATATAGATGTAATAATTAAAAACGTTTAAGGGAAAAGAAAACTTACCTGGATGCGGTTGGGGAATGGATGTGGGAATAGAATGGTGGTGAATGGGGGATGGTAGATGGAGATATGGTGATGGGAATGGATGTGGAGATGTTTGGAATGGTTTGGAATCGATCAAGGAACGAAACAAATCGTTCAGGATCGGCAGGGGGCTGGCCGCTGTTCGGGCTTGTGTAGCCGCGATCATTGGCAAGCCGGCTGCGGGTCGGTTGATTGCGACCGCGTCCACGGGCTAGCTCCCCGCAGGTCTGGCTTGTGTAGCCACGGTCGAGTTTCTTTTGCGGTCGAGTCCTTCCTTGCTGTTCGGGCTGGACCGAGCAGCTTCGAACAGTGTCTCCATCTTTTTGTATTTTCGGTTTTTTTTTTATTTTTATTTTTGGGGTTTTTTCTTTTATTTAGAAAGCTGAAAACAAAGAAAGAAAACGTCAATAGAAAAAGAAAGAAAAACTAAGAAGAAAACGTACCTAAAATGGGTTGCCTCCCATTGAGCTCTTTTGTTTAAAGTCTTTTAGTTCGACGTTGGTAACGAGGTGAGCTTAGTCGTAGAAGGGTCTTGTCCGAAACCAAATTTCCTTTGATTTAACCTTGTAATCATCACGCCATTCCCACTCAGGATTTCTGTCATCAAGTCCAAGAAGGTGATCTCCTCTGGGATCACAATGAAAAATCAGACTTGGAGATTCCTCGAAGTATGATTCGTCAACATTGTCCGTGCTTGGCGAACGTGTTGGATGCTTGTATGTTGAAGTGTATGAGGTTTGTGTCACGTCGTACGATCGAATCATGTTGAAAGATGCATGGGGGAACGGTCCTTCATGATCTGAAGTGGTGAAGCATCCAAGGTGAAGACGATTTGCTCGAAGAGGTTTGACAAGATCACAAACCGTCAGAAAAAAGCAAAACAGGGGATGGCCGCTACTTGAGGAAGCAGAGTCGCGGTGGAGAGCAGGTCGGCTGCGGGTTGGGATCACACACCCGCGGCAAATAGAGGTTTAGCTGCGGGTCGAGGAGGTGCGACCGCATTGGAGGTGCCTCGGGCGGACTTGCTCGAATCGTCATCTCCTTTGTCTCTAATGATGTTTTCTGGTCCTAGGAGAATATTTGGCTTCTCCTTGGCTTCATTTAAGCCTCCATTACGTCTCATATGAGTAAGGGCATAGTGTGCATCAAAAAGAACCCTTTTGTACGTCGAACTCGTCGGTTTGATGTTTTCTTCAAGAGTGACAGGTGCACCTTCTTCTAGAACGTTATCAACGTTTTGTGTAGCTCCTCCAGGGTCTAAAAGTGGTTCATCTCCGCTGCACGTGTTCATGAAATAAGAGTCACGCAATTCTATTACCTTGATCGAGCATGGAAAGTCAAATCTTTCGGGATCCTTCTCCTTAGAAAATGTCTTCAATGGCGGCTTGGGTGTATCTGTTAGTGTCTCATCCTTCACGAGGTCTGTCTCACACTCAACGTGGTGAGGAGCAGAAGGAGGAGAAGGCTTTGGTTCGTCGAGTGGAGGCAGCTTGTGGTCTTGTTTGTCGTCTTCAAAACTCTCGAACGAATCGATAGAGATAACATCGTCAGTAGGAATAAAAACATATCCTTCTTTTCCTTGACGTTTTGCTTCGTTGAAACCATCATTTTCGTGCATAGATTCGTTGAGTTCTTGAAGAATATCCTCCATTTGTTCCTTGTAGACCATCAGCTTCTCATAATTTTCATCGGTTTGTTGAGGTTGATTGTTAAGCCAAGGGATTTGAAGATCATAATTTTACGAAGAAAGGTATATGATCATTGCATCGAGTCGTTCTAAGCGAAGGCTAATTTCCAAGATATCATCGTGCTGGTCTGAGGTTTGATGAGGAAGACCGTAAGGACTTTGTCGTGAGTCAAAAAACGGAGGCTCAAAAGGCTCATCTTGGTAGTAATGAGGTTCGTAGCATCTTTGAGAGTAGTTGGTCGGTGCCGGTTTCCGATCCATGTAGTACGAATCATGGTAGTGGTGTGAATCGTGAGAGTAGTGAGCATAAGATGGGTCATAAGAACCCTGCTTGTAGTAATCATCTCACATCAGAGGCGAGTTCATGTTTCAAAACCTGAAACGAAGAAAAACAAAAAGAATAAAAATTGTCTTAGAGTCGATTTACTAACCTCTAAAGTGTGGCAGAACGAGTAGCGATTGTCTCCCCGACAAAGGCGCCAAAAACTTGATGCGTTATCGGATTCGTCTCCGAAACTTCATGAATTAAATTTATAAGCCTTAAAGCCTGCAAGCGCACATATGTGCGTTGTAGTACTTAAGGTCTCGATCCATAGGGAGGGAATGCTGTTCTGCGAGACCTTAGACATTGTATAGTAAATAAACCTAAGACGAATATATGTTTATAGGGGTTTTGTCACGAACTCGAAACTAGGAATTTGAACTATACTAAACTAAACTAAGCGAGAAAATAAGAAAACGAACGAGACTAAACTAAGCTAAACTAACTGAATAAATAAATCTAATCGAAGTGAACAGTAGCAAGCAATAATTATTTTGAGGTTGTAAATCAATTAACGAAGCGTTGAGCAATCGGAAATTCTGTAGGGTTCATGGCCGATTTTCACCGAGAATTCGCTAGGATTTATAAAGCGACGTTTTGTCGTCTTTGGGTTCTTGAACTTGGAACACGTACGCTGTGTGTAGTCTACTCCCGTAATCCTACACAACTACTCACTTCAGTACTCGGACGGCAGCGTTCGTCTCCGCCTGCGCAAGAAGTGAATGATACTCTCAAAGGTCGTTAACGCCCATAATTCCTCCGTAAGTATACTTTCAAAATCTTACGACGGATTTGCTCGTCTACCCTAGGTCAAGCGATTAGATTCAACACTCTCGTGGCTCTAAAACGCCTAATATCAGTTGCTAAGATGGTTAGTCAAGCAACACATTAACAAAAAGGATAGAACGAAGAACCCTAATCGGTATCCTAGTCGAAAAACTCAATCAAAAATCGAACCATGAGAGCCCCTTTGAACCCCTATACCCAATGAGATAACTACTCAGCCACGACCATGGAAGACAAAATCAAGCTTCTGAATTGCACAATCAATAAATAAGAAATCAAACAAGAGGGTTCAAGGGAAATCCCTATCTCCCTAAACAAAGAACAAAGAATAAGAGCAAAAGTTTGGTGCAAAACAAGTCTAAAAGTGTAACAAGAGGGGGCTACGAAATTCTGTCTTAGAACACATATTTATAGGTCATCCACTCTTGATTTCGTCGACCTTAGGGTTTAGTTGAAGAGAAAACGAAGGGGCTTGAAGATGGGCTTTGAAATAGATGGTCTTGGGCCGTTTCTACTTCATCGCTGGTGGGAGGCTTGGACCCGCGGTCAAATGGTCATTCACCACGGCTGGAGAGCCTAGACCAGCGGCCAGGAGTGCTTGACCCGCGGTGGTTGGCCTATAGCTTTGAAACTTCAATTCTTCTCTTGCTTTGCTCGCGAAACTACATCACATGCCTTCAGTCAATTGGATGTATCTTGAGATCTAACCGTTGGATTGCCTTGAAACCAACTGGGTATGAAATTTGGTTTTCCCTTCTATCTTGTGTCCAAATTTGGCTGTGATCAGACTGTAAGAAGGGCTCCATCCGATGCTAAACTTCTGGAGGTCCAAACTTGTCCAAAATCTGGATCTACTCTAATTTGCGTCGTTTTTACCTAAGGAACCTGAAAAGAGTCTTGGAACTACAAATATGTAAATATCATAGTAAAAGTATATTAAAAAAGTGAAACACTTATTAAAGTATTCTAAAATAGATAGTAGAATGGGTAAAAATACGGTGTTATCACCTAACAGATTCTATCTCAAACAGAGGTTCTATAGTTTCAAGATGGAAGAGGGAAATAATATAGAGAAGAATGTGGACATCTTTAACAAGTCTAAATATTCAGTCTAAGGCTCAGACTGATAAAAAGGTTAACAATAAGGGTAAACAGCAGGACAAAGGCAAATCAAAGGTTAAGAACAAAAGAACTTGTTGGATATGTGGAGCAGAAGGACATATCAAGAAAAACTGTCCTAAGAGATTGATAATCCCATATTTTACATCTTTTAGCATGCATGTTATTTGGTGTTTTGTATCTCATGCATGTGTCTTGCATAGTTTTTATAGCATTTTGGTATTTATTAGAGTATTAGGTGTTTGCATTAGGTCTTAGTGAGTTTTGCATGCATTTGGAGTGTTTTTAGGTGTTTTGGAGACAATTGATGGTGTTTGGAGTTATGGAGCATGGTAGAATGCAAAGTCCATACGAGACGTCGGAAAGAACTAGACGAACGAAGGCCTTCCGATTTGATTCAGCTTCCACTACCTTCATAGAAGTTGTAGAGGAGTGAATTATCTTTACACAGGAGGGTGAATCGGGTTATTTAGACGTATGGATAGGGAGATAAGACGGATTTACAAAAGGTATATCCGTCTGGCCGAGAGAAGATGACACCGTCCAAAGAACCGACAAAACGAAGGCCTTCCGGTTTGCGCCAGCTTCAACTGACTTCATGGAAGTTATAGAAGACTGAGTTATCTGTTCAAAGATGCTGGAATCAGGTCATTCGGATGTCAGGTTCAGGAGTTATGGTAAAATTACTAAGGACAGGTCCGCCTGCCCGAAACGGTTTCTTCAACACCGATGTCACACATCGGTATGCACATCGGTATTGGAAATACCGATGTCACATGTCGGTATTGGACATCGGTATTGTCAATACCGATGTCACTCCTCGGTGCAACAAATAGGTGCTAAGGGTTTTTCCCCCTGTTTTCATACCGAGATGTTGCACAGATTTGTTACATCGGTATTGAATGGTCTCCAATCAGAATCAGCCTCGGAAGTCTTCTAAAAAGTTGTAGCCCAGTGAGTGAGCTATCCACAGGAGGTGGTTTGAGGCCATTCTGACATGTGGTTCGACAGATATGGCTTATTACAAGAGACATATCCGCCATCCGAATCCACCCAACGTGCCTGAAAGACCTGGCTGTACGAAGGGTCTCTGATGGGAATTAGCTTCGGAGGGCTTCAACAAAGTTGTAGCCCAGTGTATTAGCTGTCTACAGAAGGTGGGTTAAGGCCATTCTGACATGTAGCCTTGGAGATATCGTGGTTTTTGTGAATGTGATACACAAGACAAGATTTGACCCAAGACTTGATCGGGTCAATACCCGGTTTGTTCCGGGTTGACCCGGTCCGCCCAAGACTTTTTATAAATAGTCAAAACCTAATTTTTATGATCTAAGCTTTCTTTTCCTAGAGTTGGGTTTTCTCCCAAACTCTTCTTATGATGATTTTGGATGGATCTTCATCATTCATGCCACTCTTGTGAAGGATTCTTCAACCTATCTTTATATTATGTTTATTTAATCTTTGTTCTCTATCTTTATGTCTTTTTCTCTTGTGTTCTTCTTGTGTTCTTCATATTTAGGCTTTAGGCCCCTTTTTGTTGGATCTTAGATTTAGCTTGATTTAGATGATTTGATAATTGATTCTTGATGCGTATGTTCTTAATCCTTACATTCTTTTCTTGTTTAGTGTTCCTAATGCTAGATCTAGCTTGAGAAAGTAGATCTAGATCATAAGGCATTTCATGCACACCAAGTGTTTGATGAAATGCCTTGATGAACTATTCAAGAGATTTATGCTCCTAGCCTAAGGGATTAGTTGTCTAGGGTGTATTTTGGTTGATCTTGTTATTATTTTTAATGCTTGCTAATTGATAATCCACAAATGGGAATTTGCTAATGGATTTGATAATTAACATAGTGATTAGTTGCTTGAAAGAGAATTAATCAAGATTAGTGATCTTAACATAAGGATTAGCATTGATTGTGTGTATTAGCATCATTATTAGATGATGATGATTTAGGTTGATTCTTGTTAGATCCTTCACTTAGGTTGGTTCTTAATGCTAGATTTGATAAGATAAACCAAAGTTTAGAGATACACCTAGATTAGGTAGCTCTAGTTGGCGTGACAAACCAATCTAGAGCTACACCTTAGGATTTTTAGTCTCATCCCATGCATTAGGGAGAGATTCGAGTAAACGGTGTTAGTGCTAGATTAGATTTATTGATTCGAGTCTCGAACTTAGGCATTTCACTCCTAACCCGAGTTTAAATGAATTGCTTGAACAAAACCTTTTGTGAGTTTTTCTGGCTTAGCCAACGAGAGTTGATGTCTAGGGTGATTAGTGAACAGATTTACTGAAGGTATGTCCGTCTGGCCGAGAGAAGATGACACTGTCCAAAGAACCGGCCAAACGAAGGCCTTCCGTTTTGATTCAGCTTCAACTGTCTTCACAGAAGTTGTATAGTACTGAGTTAGCTGTTCAGAGAAGCTGGAATCAGGTCATTCGGATGTCAAGTTCAGGAGTTATGGCAAAATTACTAATGACAGGTCCGCCTGGCCGAGACGGTTTCTTCAACACCGATGTCACACATCGGATTGCACATCGGTATTGGCAATACCGATGTCACATGTCGGTATTGGACATCGGTATTGTCAATACCGATGTCACTTCTCGATGCAACAAATCGCTGCTAAGGGTTTTTCCCCCTGTTTTCATACCGAGATGTTGCACCGATTTGTTACATCGGTATTGAAGGGTCTCCAATCCGAAATAGCCTCGGAAGTCTACTACAAAGTTGTAGCCCAGTGAATTATCAGTCCACTGGAGGTGGTTTGAAGCCATTCAAACATGTGGTTCGACAGATATGGCTGATTTACCAGAGACATATACGCCAGCCGAAGCCACCCGACGTGCTTGAAAGACCTGGCTGTACAAACGGTCTCCGATGGGAATTAGCCTCGGAGGTATTCAACAACGTTGTAGCCCAGTGTATTAGCTGTCTACAGAAGGTGGTTTGAGGCCATTCTGACATGTATTCCGGGCGATATCGTGGTTTCTGCGAAGGTGCTATACAAGACCAGATTTGACCCAAGACTTGACCGGGTCAATACACGGTTTGTTCCGGGTTGACCTGGTCCGCCCAAGACTTTTTATAAATAGTCAAAACCTATGATGATTTTGGATGGATCTTCATCATTCATGCCACTCTGGTGAAGGATTCTTCAACCTATCTTTATATTATGTTTATTTAATCTTTATTCTTTATCTTTATGTCTTTTTCTCTTGTGTTCTTCATATTTAGGCTTTAAGCCCCTTTTTTGTTGGATCTTAGATTTAGCTTGATTTAGATGATTTGATAATTGATTCTTGATGCGTATGTTCTTAATCCTTGCATTCTTTTCTTGTTTAGTGTTCCTAATGCTAGATCTAGCTTGAGAAAGTAGATCTAGATCATAAGGCATTTCATGCACACCAAGTGTTTGATGAAATGCCTTGATGAACTATTCAAGAGATTTATGCTCCTAGCCTAAGGGATTAGTTGTCTAGGGTGTATTTTGGTTGATCTTGTTATTATTTTTAATGCTTGCTAATTGATAATCCACAAATGGGAATTTTCTAATGGATTTGATAATTAACATAGTGATTAGTTGCTTGAAAGAGAATTAATCAAGATTAGTGATCTTAACCTAAGGATTAGCATTGATTGTGTGTATTAGCATCATTATTAGATGATGATGATTTAGGTTGATTCTTGTTAGATCCTTCACTTAGGTTGGTTCTTAATGCTAGATTTGATAAGATAAACCAAAGTTTAGAGCTACACCTAGATTAGGTAGCTCTAGTTGGCGTGACAAACCAATCTAGAGCTACACCTTAGGATTTTTATTCTCATCCCATGCATTAAGGAGAGATTCGAGTAAACGGTGTTAGTGCTAGATTAGATTTATTGATTCGAGTCTCGAACTTAGGCATTTCACTCCTAACCCGAGTTTAAATGAATTGCTTGAACAAAACCTTTTGTGAGTTTTTCTGGCTTAGCCAACGAGAGTTGATGTCTAGGGTGATTAGTGAACAGATTTACTGAAGGTATGTCCGTCTGGCCGAGAGAAGATGACACTGTCCAAAGAACCGGCCAAACGAAGGCCTTCCGTTTTGAGTCAGCTTCAACTGTCTTCACAGAAGTTGTATAGTACTGAGTTAGCTGTTCAGAGAAGCTGGAATCAGGTCATTCGGATGTCAAGTTCAGGAGTTATGGTAAAATTACTAATGACAGGTCCGCCTGACCGAGACGGTTTCTTCAACACCGATGTCACACATCGGATTGCACATCGGTATTGGCAATACCGATGTCACATGTCGGTATTGGACATCGGTATTGTCAATACCGATGTCACTTCTCGATGCAACAAATCGCTGCTAAGGGTTTTTCCCCCTGTTTTCATACCGAGATGTTGCACCGATTTGTTACATCGGTATTGAAGGGTCTCCAATCCGAAATAGCCTCGGAAGTCTACTACAAAGTTGTAGCCCAGTGAGTTATCAGTCCACTGGAGGTGGTTTGAAGCCATTCAAACATGTGGTTCGACAGATATGGCTGATTTACCAGAGACATATACGCCAACCGAAGCCACCCGACGTGCTTGAAAGACCTGGCTGTACAAACGGTCTCCGATGGGAATTAGCCTTGGAGATATTCAACAACGTTGTAGCCCAGTGTATTAGCTGTCTACAGAAGGTGGTTTGAGGCCATTCTGACATGTATTCCGGGCGATATCGTGGTTTCTGCGAAGGTGCTATACAAGACCAGATTTGACCCAAGACTTGACCGGGTCAATACACGGTTTGTTCCGGGTTGACCTGGTCCGCCCAAGACTTTTTTATAAATAGTCAAAACCTATGATGATTTTGGATGGATCTTCATCATTCATGCCACTCTGGTGAAGGATTCTTCAACCTATCTTTATATTATGTTTATTTAATCTTTATTCTTTATCTTTATGTCTTTTTCTCTTGTGTTCTTCTTGTGTTCTTCATATTTAGGCTTTAAGCCCCTTTTTTGTTGGATCTTAGATTTAGCTTGATTTAGATGATTTGATAATTGATTCTTGATGCGTATGTTCTTAATCCTTGCATTCTTTTCTTGTTTAGTGTTCCTAATGCTAGATCTAGCTTGAGAAAGTAGATCTAGATCATAAGGCATTTCATGCACACCAAGTGTTTGATGAAATGCCTTGATGAACTATTCAAGAGATTTATGCTCCTAGCCTAAGGGATTAGTTGTCTAGGGTGTATTTTGGTTGATCTTGTTATTATTTTTAATGCTTGCTAATTGATAATCCACAAATGGGAATTTTCTAATGGATTTGATAATTAACATAGTGATTAGTTGCTTGAAAGAGAATTAATCAAGATTAGTGATCTTAACCTAAGGATTAGCATTGATTGTGTGTATTAGCATCATTATTAGATGATGATGATTTAGGTTGATTCTTGTTAGATCCTTCACTTAGGTTGGTTCTTAATGCTAGATTTGATAAGATAAACCAAAGTTTAGAGCTACACCTAGATTAGGTAGCTCTAGTTGGCGTGACAAACCAATCTAGAGCTACACCTTAGGATTTTTATTCTCATCCCATGCATTAGGGAGAGATTCGAGTAAACGGTGTTAGTGCTAGATTAGATTTATTGATTCGAGTCTCGAACTTAGGCATTTCACTCCTAACCCGAGTTTAAATGAATTGCTTGAACAAAACCTTTTGTGAGTTTTTCTGGCTTAGCCAACGAGAGTTGATGTCTAGGGTGATTAGTGAACAGATTTACTGAAGGTATGTCCGTCTGGCCGAGAGAAGATGACACTGTCCAAAGAACCGGCCAAACAAAGGCCTTCCGTTTTGAGTCAGCTTCAACTGTCTTCACAGAAGTTGTATAGTACTGAGTTAGCTGTTCAGAGAAGCTGGAATCAGGTCATTCGGATGTCAAGTTCAGGAGTTATGGTAAAATTACTAATGACAGGTCCGCCTGGCCGAGACGGTTTCTTCAACACCGATGTCACACATCGGATTGCACATCGGTATTGGCAATACCGATGTCACATGTCGGTATTGGACATCGGTATTGTCAATACCGATGTCACTTCTCGATGCAACAAATCGCTGCTAAGGGTTTTTCCCCCTGTTTTCATACCGAGATGTTGCACCGATTTGTTACATCGGTATTGAAGGGTCTCCAATCCGAAATAGCCTCGGAAGTCTACTACAAAGTTGTAGCCCAGTGAGTTATCAGTCCACTGGAGGTGGTTTGAAGCCATTCAAACATGTGGTTCGACAGATATGGCTGATTTACCAGAGACATATACGCCAGCCGAAGCCACCCGACGTGCTTGAAAGACCTGGCTGTACAAACGGTCTCCGATGGGAATTAGCCTCGAAGGTATTCAACAACGTTGTAGCCCAGTGTATTAGCTGTCTACAGAAGGTGGTTTGAGGCCATTCTGACATGTATTCCGGGCGATATCGTGGTTTCTGCGAAGGTGCTATACAAGACCAGATTTGACCCAAGACTTGACCGGGTCAATACACGGTTTGTTCCGGGTTGACCTGGTCCGCCCAAGACTTTTTTATAAATAGTCAAAACCTATGATGATTTTGGATGGATCTTCATCATTCATGCCACTCTGGTGAAGGATTCTTCAACCTATCTTTATATTATGTTTATTTAATCTTTATTCTTTATCTTTATGTCTTTTTCTCTTGTGTTCTTCTTGTGTTCTTCATATTTAGGCTTTAAGCCCCTTTTTTGTTGGATCTTAGATTTAGCTTGATTTAGATGATTTGATAATTGATTCTTGATGCGTATGTTCTTAATCCTTGCATTCTTTTCTTGTTTAGTGTTCCTAATGCTAGATCTAGCTTGAGAAAGTAGATCTAGATCATAAGGCATTTCATGCACACCAAGTGTTTGATGAAATGCCTTGATGAACTATTCAAGAGATTTATGCTCCTAGCCTAAGGGATTAGTTGTCTAGGGTGTATTTTGGTTGATCTTGTTATTATTTTTAATGCTTGCTAATTGATAATCCACAAATGGGAATTTTCTAATGGATTTGATAATTAACATAGTGATTAGTTGCTTGAAAGAGAATTAATCAAGATTAGTGATCTTAACCTAAGGATTAGCATTGATTGTGTGTATTAGCATCATTATTAGATGACGATGATTTAGGTTGATTCTTGTTAGATCCTTCACTTAGGTTGGTTCTTAATGCTAGATTTGATAAGATAAACCAAAGTTTAGAGCTACACCTAGATTAGGTAGCTCTAGTTGGCGTGACAAACCAATCTAGAGCTACACCTTAGGATTTTTAGTCTCATCCCATGCATTAGGGAGAGATTCGAGTAAACGGTGTTAGTGCTAGATTAGATTTATTGATTCGAGTCTCGAACTTAGGCATTTCACTCCTAACCCGAGTTTAAATGAATTGCTTGAACAAAACCTTTTGTGAGTTTTTCTGGCTTAGCCAACGAGAGTTGATGTCTAGGGTGATTAGTGAACAGATTTACTGAAGGTATGTCCGTCTGGCCGAGAGAAGATGACACTGTCCAAAGAACCGGCCAAACAAAGGCCTTCCGTTTTGAGTCAGCTTCAACTGTCTTCACAGAAGTTGTATAGTACTGAGTTAGCTGTTCAGAGAAGCTGGAATCAGGTCATTCGGATGTCAAGTTCAGGAGTTATGGCAAAATTACTAATGACAGGTCCGCCTGGCCGAGACGGTTTCTTCAACACCGATGTCACACATCGGTATGCACATCGGTATTGGCAATACCGATGTCACATGTCGGTATTGGACATCGGTATTGTCAATACCGATGTCACTTCTCGATGCAACAAATCGCTGCTAAGGGTTTTTCCCCCTGTTTTCATACCGAGATGTTGCACCGATTTGTTACATCGGTATTGAAGGGTCTCCAATCCGAAATAGCCTCGGAAGTCTACTACAAAGTTGTAGCCCAGTGAGTTATCAGTCCACTGGAGGTGGTTTGAAGCCATTCAAACATGTGGTTCGACAGATATGGCTGATTTACCAGAGACATATACGCCAGCCGAAGCCACCCGACGTGCTTGAAAGACCTGGCTGTACAAACGGTCTCCGATGGGAATTAGCCTCGAAGGTATTCAACAACGTTGTAGCCCAGTGTATTAGCTGTCTACAGAAGGTGGTTTGAGGCCATTCTGACATGTATTCCGGGCGATATCGTGGTTTCTGCGAAGGTGCTATACAAGACCAGATTTGACCCAAGACTTGACCGGGTCAATACACGGTTTGTTCCGGGTTGACCTGGTCCGCCGAAGACTTTTTATAAATAGTCAAAACCTATGATGATTTTGGATGGATCTTCATCATTCATGCCACTCTGGTGAAGGATTCTTCAACCTATCTTTATATTATGTTTATTTAATCTTTATTCTTTATCTTTATGTCTTTTTCTCTTGTGTTCTTCTTGTGTTCTTCATATTTAGGCTTTAAGCCCCTTTTTTGTTGGATCTTAGATTTAGCTTGATTTAGATGATTTGATAATTGATTCTTGATGCGTATGTTCTTAATCCTTGCATTATTTTCTTGTTTAGTGTTCCTAATGCTAGATCTAGCTTGAGAAAGTAGATCTAGATCATAAGGCATTTCATGCACACCAAGTGTTTGATGAAATGCCTTGATGAACTATTCAAGAGATTTATGCTCCTAGCCTAAGGGATTAGTTGTCTAGGGTGTATTTTGGTTGATCTTGTTATTATTTTTAATGCTTGCTAATTGATAATCCACAAATGGGAATTTTCTAATGGATTTGATAATTAACATAGTGATTAGTTGCTTGAAAGAGAATTAATCAAGATTAGTGATCTTAACCTAAGGATTAGCATTGATTGTGTGTATTAGCATCATTATTAGATGATGATGATTTAGGTTGATTCTTGTTAGATCCTTCACTTAGGTTGGTTCTTAATGCTAGATTTGATAAGATAAACCAAAGTTTAGAGCTACACCTAGATTAGGTAGCTCTAGTTGGCGTGACAAACCAATCTAGAGCTACACCTTAGGATTTTTAGTCTCATCCCATGCATTAGGGAGAGATTCGAGTAAACGGTGTTAGTGCTAGATTAGATTTATTGATTCGAGTCTCGAACTTAGGCATTTCACTCCTAACCCGAGTTTAAATGAATTGCTTGAACAAAACCTTTTGTGAGTTTTTCTGGCTTAGCCAACGAGAGTTGATGTCTAGGGTGATTAGTGAACTAAGTGGGATTGGAGATTAATGCTTGTTAATCATCTTATCACAAACGATGGTTTGTTCTTGATTTTGTGATTAACAAAGTGATTAGTGCCACAAAGGTGGATTAGTGTTTAATGCAATCTTTGGCATCGTTATTTGATTGTTAATTATTCATTTGATAGTTCATTCCATGATTCAACACTTATATCTTTGTTTTCCTTCTTGCATTTGTTTCTTTTCCCATAAACATAAAACCCAAAAACATTGCTCTAGCTTAGGAAGTTTCATGCATTCCTAGTGTATTGATCTTAACCTCTTTGGTTCGATACCTCAAATACTACAATGATATGAGTAGGTTTGAGTAATTGACTAGTAAAAATCCTACTATCAATTTGGCGCCGTTGCCGGGGAGGTTTAGCATTGATCATTAGAATTTTGATTTTTCTTGAGACTAGAGCTTTTTATTTTCTTTTGTTGCTAATCCTTTCACTTCTCTTGTGAGTTTCATGAAAGGAGTGACAATGAGGAAGCAACCGTCAAGCTAGTGACGTTAAACGCGCCCCTTGGGGACCTCCCCGAGCCTATCCCTTGTCGAGCTTGAGACACAAAACAAGCAAATCAATAAGGGTCTCTTGGGTCCAAGGTCGGGGTTTGTGTTGAAAGGAGGTTTCGTCCACAACATGCCACACTCCTCTCCTCCTCGATTCAATTCCAAGGTACGATTCTCACTCCATTTCATTGTATATACTTTTTGCATATTTTTACCTTCTCCTTGACTTTGTTTGCACCGGGACGGTGCAATTCAAGTTTGGGGGAGGGGTTTATGTTATCTAACATTGTGTTTTGTGTCTTATTTTCATTTTGCATCTTGAGTCTCATGCATTTTCATGCATTTTGAATAAATTTGAAATTTTGTTCATTTCATCTAGGATCGAGTCTTGTTTTCATGTTTGCATATTGCATTGGGAGCATTGGGAGCATTGATGAGCTAAGGTATCATTTTAAGACATTGGTTCAACGCCCACGTTCGTAGTTGTCTAATGCATGGTAGTGAGTTGAAAGTAAGGATGCACCATCTTTAGATCTCGTGCATTGATTTTCTTGTCTTGATTGAAGCAAGTGTGAATTGAATTCTACACTATCAATTTGAACTCTAATATTGACTTGAAATTATCATGTTTATGCATTTTTTGATGGACTCGTGGATACCGTATACATACTTGGATCTTCTTTTTCCTTTTTACCACTCTTGTGGATCCAAGTAGCCATATCCCATTTTTGGAATGGTTCCCATACCTTGAACTAACCTCCTTTCTAGCCAACGATCTTCGTGTGTGATTGAGAGGCCTCTTTCGAGCAAACTTGGCAAAAAGTGTTAGGTTTAGGGCGACAAGGAGGAATTCTCATGTAGATCTAGTTCCCACATCAAGGAGCTAGACTAGGGCTAAGTTAGCTAGGATGGGGAATCTTGGGGTGTTTTGGGACGAGTGAAAAGAAAGGGATTTGGTGGAATGAAAAGAAAAAAGATGGGGACAAAGCAAAGGGGAATGCAAAGATGATAAGTGGTTGGTGACAAGCTATGAGATTAGCTCTTAAAACTAGATTAGCCTCAAAGTGTGCGAGAAAAAGGAAAGAAGCCGAAAATTGGCTAAGGCATCAAAAGATGAGAAATGAGGTAAAACAAAGAAAGAAGAAAGAAAAGAGCTAAAGCAACAAGAAAGAGGAGCACCAAGCCACAAGTTCAATGGAGAAGAAGAAACCCCAATTTGAGGAAAAGATGAAGTGGAGCAACAAGCAAAACATGTGAGGCGTCAAGGCAAAAGGCCTTGTGAAAAGGGTAGTTTAGGTTTGGAACTTCATGGTAAAGAGACGTCTTAGGCATTGGGTAGATGAGAATTCACCCTTGTATGCATAGATTGCCTTTTACCTTTAACATTTTGCTAAAGTTTGCTCATTCCTAGAGAGATCCTTGTATTGGAATACCCGCATGTGTGATTGAGATCATCTTCATCTCAAAAACCTTATCCCTTGGCCAAACGAGTTCATTTGATTTTGCATGAGAATAATTCACATAGAAAATTAATGAATGACAAAGGATAAGAACGTTTTGTGTAGGTTGGGACTTGAACTTGATGCATGTAGAGATGGAAATGGCTAACTCTTTTGGAGTAGACTCACTTTATGCATTCTAGAATTTCAAACTTGGGCGTTGAATTCGATTTCCTCTTGTGATGCTTTTAGTTCCTAAGTCTCATCTCCATGTCTATCTCTCTCTTTGTTCTTGTTTGTTTGCTTGAGGACAAGCAACTGAATAAGTTTGGGGGAGTTGATAATCCCATATTTTACATCTTTTAGCATGCATATTATTTGGTGTTTTGTGTCTCATGCATGCGTCTTGCATAGTTTTATAGAATTTTGGTATTTATTAGAGTATTAGGTATTTGCATTAGGTCCTACTGAGTTTCGCATGCATTTGGAGTGTTTTTAGGTGTTTTGGAGACAATTGATGGTGTTTGGAGTTATGGAGCATGGTAGAATGCAAAGTCCATCCAAGATGCCAGAAAGAACTGGAAGCACGAAGGCCTTACGATTAGATTCAGCTTCAATTGCCTTCATAGAAGTTGTATAGGAGTGAATCAGCTTTACACATGAGTTTTAATGGAGTTATTTGGACGTATGGATAGGGAGATAAGACGGATTTACTGAAGGTATGTCCGTCTGGCCGAGAGAAGATGACACTGTCCAAAGAACCGGCCAAACGAAGGCCTTCCGTTTTGAGTCAGCTTCAACTGCCTTCACGGAAGTTGTATAGAACTGCGTTAGCTGTTCATAGAAGCTGGAATCAGGTCATTCGGATATCACGTTCAGGAGTTATGGCAAAATTACTAATGACAGGTCCGCCTGGCCGAGACGGTTTCTTCAACACCGATGTCACACATCGGTATGCACATCGGTATTGGCAATACCGATGTCACATGTCGGTATTGGACATCGGTATTGTCAATACCGATGTCACTTCTCGATGCAACAAATCGGTGCTAAGGGTTTTTCCCCCTGTTTTCATACCGAGATGTTGCAGCGATTTGTTACATCGGTATTGAAGGGTCTCCAATCCGAATTAGCCTCGGAAGTCTTCTACAAAGTTGTAGCCCAGTGAGTTATCGGTCCACTGGAGGTGGTTTGAAGCCATTCAAACATGTGGTTCGACATATATGGCTGATTTACCAGAGACATATACGCCAGCTGAAGCCACCCGACGTGCTTGAAAGACCTGGCTGTACAAACGGTCTCCGATGGGAATTAGCTTCGGAGGTATTCAACAACGTTGTAGCCCAGTGTATTAGCTGTCTACAGAAGGTGGTTTGAGGCCATTCTGACATGTATTCCGGGCGATATCGTGGTTTCTGCGAAGGTGCTATAGAAGACCAGATTTGACCCAAGACTTGACCGGGTCAATACACGGTTTGTTCCGGGTTGACCTGGTCCGCCCAAGACTTTTTATAAATAGTCAAAACCTAATTTTTATGATCTAAACTTTCTTTTCCTAGAGTTGGGTTTTCTCCCAAACTCTTCTTATGATGATTTTGGATGGATATTCATCATTCATGCCACTCTGGTGAAGGATTCTTCAACCTATCTTTATATTATGTTTATTTAATCTTTTTTCTTTATCTTTATGTCTTTTTCTCTTGTGTTCTTCATATTTAGGCCCTAGGCCCGTTTTTGTTGGATCTTAGATTTAGCTTGATTTAGATGATTTGATAATTGATTCTTGATACTTATGTTCTTAATCCTTGCATTCCTTTCTTGTTTAGTGTTCCTAATGCTAGATCTAGCTTGAAAAATAGATCTAGATTATAAGGCATTTCATGCACACCAAGTGTTTGATGAAATGCCTTGATGAACTATTCAATGGATTTATGCTCCTAGCCTAAGGGATTAGTTGTCTAGGGTGTATTTTGGTTGATCTTGTTATTATTCTTAATTCTTGCTAATTGATAATCCAAAAATGGGAATTTTCTAATGGATTTGATAATTAACATAGTGATTAGTTGCTTGAAAGAGAATTAATCAAGATTAGTGATCTTAACCTAAGGATTAGCATTGATTGTGTGTATTAGCATCATTAGTTAATTGTATTGATGATTAGATGATGATGATTTAGGTTGATTTTTGTTAGATCCTTCACTTAGGTTGGTTTTTAATGCTAGATTTGATAAGATAAGCCAAAGTTTAGAACTACACCTAGATTAGGTAGCTCTAGTTGGCGTGACAACCCAATCTAGAGCTACACCTTATGATTTTTGGTCTCATCCCATGCATTAGGGAGAGATTCGAGTAAACAGTGTTAGTACTAGATTAGATTTATCGATTCGAGTCTCGAACTTAGGCATTTCACTCCTAACCCGAGTTTAAATGAATTGCTTGAACAAAACCTTTTGTGAGCTTTTCTTTCCTAGCCAACGAGAGTTGATGTCTAGGGTGATTAGTGAACTAAGTGGGATTGGAGATTAATGCTTGTTAATCATCTTATCACAAACGATGGTTTGTTCTTGATTTGGTGATTAACAAAATGATTAGTGCCACGACGGTGGATTAGTCATAATTGTGAATTCCATGTTCTAGGATAGTGTTTAATGCAATCTTTGACATCGTTATTTGATTGTGAATCATTCATTTGATAGTTCATTCCATGATTCAACACTTATATCTTTGTTTTCCTTCTTGCATTTGTTTCTTTTCCCATAAACATAAAACCCAAAAACATTGCTCTACCTTAGGAAGTTTCATGCATTCCTAGTGTATTGATCTTAACCTCTTTGGTTCGATACCTCAAAACTACAATGATATGAGTAGGTTTGAGTAATTGACTAGTAAAAACCCTACTATCAGAGATGACAGTCATCTAATTCTCAAGCTAATATTGGACATGTTCTGGATGATGAACCTTTATTGTTAACTGCATCAGAAATTCATTCTAGAGATGGTTGGCTACTTGACTCAGGATGTTCGTATCATTTAACCTACAGAAAAAATTTACTAGTTGATGTTGAAGATATTGATGGAAAAAGATCTTAATGGGTAATGATACACACTGTTTTGTCACGGCCATACAACAGTTGTTTTGGTGTAGTAACTAATATCTTAATGGATAATTACAACAAAACAACTGTTGTATTAACTAAGGTGAGGTATTCTCCTACGGCAAAGAGGATTTTGATTTCATTAGGACAATTGGAGTCACATGGCTGTCGGTTTCAGTCTAAAAATTTTAGACTACATGTGTTCTACAAGGAAAGAGAAGTTCTCGCATGGAATTACCAGAATACTCTTTATATCCTAGATGGCAAACCAATAAGAGATCATGCCAATGCATCAGTTAAGGCATGTGATAATACTATGCTCTGACATAGCATGATGGGACATATGAGTGCAAAGAGATTGCAAGTTTTAGTCAAAAAGGAGTTGCTGAAATCAGAAGACATTACAAAACTGAAACAATGTGAATTTTGTATTATGGGGAAGTCTCACAAGCTGTCTTATAAAAGAGAAAAACATGTTTCAAAAAAAAAATTGGAGTATGTTCATTCTGATCTCTGGGGTTTTCTGAATGTTACACCAAGTTTATCAAAGTGTCAATACTATATTTCATTTGTGGATGATTTCTCAAGGAAGGTCTGGCTCTATTTTCTCAGAACTAAAGATGAAGCATTCAACAAGCTTGTTGAGTGGAAGGTGTTTGTTGAAAATCAAAGTGGAAAGAAACTTAAGGCTTTAAGAACTGATAATGGGATGAAGTACTTCAACAAAATATTTGATGATCACTGCAAGGCTCATGGAATTCTAAGGCATAAGACTTGTCCATATACACCTCAACAAAATGGTGTGGATGAGAGGTTATATTGGAAAAGGTGAGGAGTCTCCTAAGTGAAACAGGATTGTGTGAAGCATTCTGGGCAAAAGCTGCATCAACTGTGGTTTATATAATCAACATGTCACCATATGTTCCTCTCTGGTTAGAGATTCCAGAGCAGGTTTGGACTGGTGTAAAACCAGATTATTCTCATATGAAGAGGTGTTGATGTTTGGCTTATTATCATGTCGATCAGGGTAAACTAAAGCCTAAGACTAAGAAGAATGTCTTCATGGAATATCCACAAGGAGTCAAAGGTTACATGATTTGGAGTTATGATGAAAGGAAATGTGTCATTAGCCGTGATGTAGTTTTATGGTAAAATACTCTTTTCAAGGATATTGAAAAAAACAAAGCTGTTACTGGTCAGAATGGAAAAGGAAAGGAAAAGATTTCGATTGAATACAAGAAAAGTGACAATGGAGATCTGATTCAAGGAGAGGCTTTAGGTGAAGGTGGAGCTGTCTCAAAGTCATAAGTAGTTGAAAATTCAGAGGAAAAGGAATCTGAATGAGAAAACTCATCACCTGATCTTGGTGATGATCTCTTAGCCAGAGATAGGGAAAGAAGACTGAATATTAAACCTCCAAGTAGATTTGATGATGAAGATGAGTCTTATGTAGCTGCCTATGCTCTAAGTGTAGCAGAAATAATTGAGGTTGAAGAACCAAAGTCATTTCAAGAAGCTATGAAAGGAGTTAATAGAGATAAGTGGTTGTGAGCTACTGATGAAGAAATGGATTCTCTAAATAATAATTTTACATGGAAGCTTATTGATAGGCCATAAGGACATAGAACTATTGGTTGCAAGTGGGTATTCAAGCTCAAGCATAGAATCCCATGATTAGAATAACCAAGGTTTAAAGCAAAACTTGTTGCAAAAGGGTTTTCTCAGATTGAGGGAATTGATTATCATGAAGTGTTTTCACCAGTTGTTAAGCACACTACGATTAGACTGTATCTATCTATGGTGGTTAAGATGGATCTTGAGTTGGAACAGTTCGACGTGAAAACTGCATTTCTACATGGTAATTTGGATGAATGGATTCTTATGGAGCAACCTAAGGGATATTCTAAATGAAACAATGTCTGCTTATTACAGAGATCTCTGTATGGTCTTAAGCAGTCTCCTCGTCAGTGTAATCTAAGGTTTAATCAATTCATGAAAGCACAAAAGTTTTCAAGGAGTCAGTTGAATATTTGTGTGTATTTCAAAGCTTATGGTGATGGAAGTTTTGGGTATCTTTTGCTTTACGTTGGTGATATGTTGGTTGCAGCTAAAGATTTGAAGGAAGTTCAGAAGGTTAAATATTTGTTAAGCCGTGAATTTGAAATGAAGGACCTAGGACCTGCCAGGAGGATCCTAGGCATGGATATCATTAGAGACATAAATAACGGTACTTCTTATATGTATCAGAAGTCTTACATTGAGAAGGTTCTTAAAAGTTTTGATGCTACTAATTTGAAGACAATTCAAACTCCAATTAGGTGTCATTTCAAACTAGCTATAGTACTAAGGCTGAAGAAAGATGTAACACCCGACCCGCCATACAGGCTAAGTCAGCGTGTTGGCCTTCTGGCCTGGCCCAAAACGATTTGTAACCGAAATTTCCGCAAACTCATTTGAATTTAAATGCTTGTCTTAACACACCTGCAAGAGAAAAGAAAAAGGGAAAACACAGGGGAGGGGATGAGTAATTTAGATTACTCAGGAGAACGAACACAACATAGACTTGCCACGCCTAAATTACGACAATGCGCAGACTAAGGCTAAAACGACCAAGCAAGCAACAGTCCTGACATAATCATATATTTCATGTTTTAGCATGCATCTCACTTAGAGTTTTGTGTCATTTATATGCATAATCATGGTTTTGTCTTACATTTAGATCTCATTTAGAGATTAGGACATATTGCATTAGGTCTAGTGAGTTCTTGCATGTTTTGGAGTACTTTCTAGGTGATTGGAGGTAATTTATGCATATTTGGAGAGTTGGACCAAAGTAGAGTGCAAGGTCCATCCGATACAGCGGAAAGATGTGGCTGGCAGGAGGCCCTTCGGTCTGAATAGGCTTGGATGACCTTCATCAATGTTGTAGAGGGGTGAGTTACCTGTCTACCAAAGTTGGATTGAGGCCATTCGGACGTGTGGTTCGGGAGTTACGGCCATTTTACCAGAGATATATCCGCATGCCGAGTAAGCTTTGACTTACACCGACGCCACGAAGCGATGCAACTGATCGGTGGAGGTCCAGGCCCTTAACATTGACCCAGCCCCTTCTTACATCGACCTGTTACCTCGATGCTTCACCTCAGGACAGTTACATCGACTCCACAGGTCGATGCAGCACCAACTGAAGTGACTCAAAGATCAGGCCAAATGAAGACCTTCCCGTGCCCAGTTTAATCTGAGGTCTTTATGAAAGTCATAGAAAATCGAGCTGACGTTCGTTTAGTAGTGGTTTCATGTCATTCAGATCGGCCGTTCAAGAGATATGGTAAATATAGCAATGACATGTCTGTCTGGCATCCAAACGAGTTCTACTCTAAATACGACATCTGAAAGATCAACCCAGACGAAGGGTTTCCACTCCGATTCAGATTCTGCGTTCTTCATAGAACTTGTAGATAATTGAGTTGGATGTCTTCTGGAGGTGGTTTGAGGTCATTCAGATGTCAGGTTAAGGAGTTATGGCTGATTCACTGCAGGCGTTCTTGACCACGACCCAGATTCGGCCGGGTCAATACCCGGTTTGTCCCGGGTTGACCTGGTCCGACCCAAACTTCTTTAAATAGTGAAAAACCTAATTTTTGGATCTAAGCTTTCTTTTCTCTAGAGTTGGGTTTTATCCCAAACTCTTCTTATGATGACTTTGGATGGATATTCATCATTCATGCCACTCTAGTGAATGATTCTTCAACCTATGTTTATATTATGTTTATTTAAACCTTGTTCTTTATCTTTATGTCTCTTTTTATCTTGTGTTCTTCCTTGCTCTTTATGTTTAGGTTTTAGGCCCTTTTTTGTTGGATTTTGGATTTTGCTTGATTTGGATGGTTTGATGGTTGATTATTGATGCTTAGGACAGGATAAACATTTGTTCTCATGTTAGGAAGGATCTTAATGCTAGGATTGAATTGAAAACTTATTTCTAGAACTTAGACATTTCATGCACACAAGGTGTTCGATGAAATGTCTAGAAAATTTCTGAGCATATTTTTCATTCTAAGTGATCGGTGGATGCTGATTTTATGATGAATTGTTGACTAAAATGGACTTGTGGTAAATTATGGATTATCTAAATGATCGGTGGATGCTGACTTTAGATGGTTCGTATAATGATTAGTGTCATGGAAGTGAACTAATCTACTTGAAAGTGTTCCATGTCATAAGAATAAATGTGCATTGAATGTTTAGGCATCGTTAGTCAATTGCCTTGATGGTTAGATGATGATGATTTAGGTTGCATCTTGTTAAATCCTTCACTTAGGTTGATCTTAAAGCTAGTTTTGGATTGAGAGATCAAAGCTCGAGCTTAAGCATTTCACGCCCGGTAGGTGTTCGATGAAATGCTTGAACCAAACCTTTTTTGAGCTTTTCATGCCTAGCCAATGAGAGTTGATGTCTAGGGTGATTAGTGAACTAAGTGGGATTGGAGATTAAAGCTTGTTAATCATCTTATCACAAACGAGAGTTCGATCTTGATTTGGTGATTAACAAAGTGATTAGTGCCACGAGAGTGGATTAGTCAAAATTATGAATTTCATGTTCTAGGATAGTGTTTAATTCAATTTTTATCATCATTGTTTGTTCATTAATCATCTTCTTGATAGTTAATTGATTTTCCAACACTTCTATCTTTTGTTTTCTTTCTTGCATTTGATTCTTTTCCCATAAACATAAAAACCCAAAAACATTTGCTATAGCTTATGAAGTTTCATGTATTCTTGGTGCATTGATCTTAACCTCTTTGGTTCGATATCTCTTATACTACCTAGTATTTAGAGTAATTGATATGAGCTTAACACAAATTATATTTATCAAGTCCTAAAACTTACGACACACGCAAACATACCGCGCAAAACACATATGGGACTACATCCCAAAAACACCGCCAAAACGCGGCCTAGGATATCACCATCCTTAGTGCCTTACGGGATCCCTCGTGCCTAAGCACTTCTTCCAGTACATTCAGCTCGTCAGCCACCATCTTGGCCTATCAAGCATCACGCTCTCATAGGCCATCACGCAGCTATAGAGAAGTGCTTTGACATGCTCAGCCGGACGGGTCTCAACGCACTGACGCCATGCGAGCGACCTTCTTTACAGGTCCTATTGCGGTTTCCCGCTACTAGTGCCTCCGGCTCTAAGCCGCACTTATAACATACCATAAAACATCATCTCAAGCAACAACCATATTATGTTTAGTTATCAACTCTTAACATGTATACTAGGTTCTCAATCAGTCAACAATCACGAGACAATCAACAATCACGAATCGATTCATTAATTAATATTTCGTTTTAATTATCAATATTCCACACTCAGAACAATTAACGATTCGACTTACATTCCGGAATTCTACCTACTTGCAGAGTAAGCAACCATCAAACAATGATAGGTTAAACTCGGCTAAGCATTAATCGTAATCTAAACATGGGGAGTAAAGGTTGGGCCCGCTCTAACTTTTGCCTTTGAAGCGGAGGACACGACTAAGAGGCTTTCATTCATGAATTCACGGTTTCGGTCAGGTTCCATTTTAATCTATAACGGATACACAACAACGCCGGGTTAGGAAGTTGATTTGGTTTAAAAACACGTGTTTTTGATTTAATTAAACCGAAACACGACCACTAGGATCCTTGGTTTAGCTAAACCGGATTCACAATTAATTAATACCCAATTAATTAATTACCAACTAAACCAATCCTAACCCAATTCACAATTCCAAAACAAAAACCAATTAAACCAATTAATTTCCAATTTGCAGCCACAACCAACTAAACCAATTGAACCAGACTTAACCGATTAAACCAATTTCCAAGTCCCAATTTGCTGCAACAATCCAACAACTCCGATTACAATTCAACGACCAAACCAAGCTGATTACCAATCCAATTCCAATTCAAATCCAATTGCAAAAATCTGATTAACTTAACCAAGCTAAACCGGCTGAACCAATCTCTAAATTGCAAATCCATAATCCTATGCAAAACGACAACGTCACATCTCGGAAAAAGGGTTCTCACCGATTCCTCTCAGTGGAGCTCGGAGCTCGGAAAAATGGAGACAGCGGCGACGAAGCTCTCCGGTCGGGTCTCGACGGTGGTTGGCGACAAGCAAGGCGTGAAGGAAGCGGAGTCGTGCAGTGATGGCAAAGAACACTGGTGGCTGCTTGGATCGATGAACGGACCACAGCTGAACGACGGTGGTGCAAAGGCGAGGCTGAGGGAGCAGATCGGAGTAACTGATGTCATCAACCAACTCGAACGGAGGAGGTGCATCAGTACCTTGCGACGCAACCAACAACTCAAATCCAACTTAGGTCACAATTCCAGGGCTCGACGGTGATGCGGCAGCTCTCCAACGACGGCGGCGTCATCCCTGATACACGGCGGAGACTCAACGACGAAGAACATATGCATTGGTGGTGGTGGTGTTCAACACACACACACCACACACGGACTGAAGAAACGAAGCGGAGAAGAAGACGATGATGGTTACCTCACGACGGCTCAACAACGGTGACACGGCAAGGCGAGACGAGTCTACAACTCTCTCTCTCTCTCTCTCTCTCGATGAAGGAGGCGGCACACCTTTAGGTCAAACGAAGAGGGGGATACATACATCGTATATATATGTCGACAACCCAAAGAATAAAATAAATGGGTTTATTGGGCCACAACAATTTTAAATGGGCCTTGGCCAGTGGATCCGGGATGTTACAAAAGAGTTCAAACTGAGATGCAGATGAGGAAGGTACCTTATTCAAGTGATGTCGGTAGCCTGATGTACGCCATGGTTGGGTCTCGTCCAGACAGCTCATGCAGTGGGACTGGTTAGTCGCTTCATTAGTGCTCCTAACAAAGAACACTGGAATGCGGTTAAATGGGTTCTACGGTACTTAAAAGGAAGCTCAAATTACAGGCTGACATTTACAAAGTCACATGAATTTGAAATCAAAGGCTACTGTGACAGTGACTATGCTGCTGACCTAGATTGAAGAAGATCGATCACTGGCTATGTTTTATAGGATGGAGGTAACACGGTGAGCTGGCGCTCAAGCCTGCAACAGATGGTAGAACTGTCTCCGACGAAAGCAGAATACATGGCTTTAGCAAAAGCAACTAAGGAAGCGCTATGTTTAAAGAGAATTACCTGCGAGATGGGTTATCTTCAGAAGATGGTTGAGATCTTATGTGACTCACAAAGCGCTATTTGCCTTGCTAAGAACAGCGTATTCCACGCGAGGACGAAGCACATCCAGACTCGTTAGTACTTCATCAGAGATGTCATCGCAGAAGGGGATCTAGTGGTGTCTAAGATCGACACGAAGATAAGCTACAAGCA
This sequence comes from Eutrema japonicum, assembly GCA_030161315.1. NCBI lineage: Eukaryota > Viridiplantae > Streptophyta > Magnoliopsida > Brassicales > Brassicaceae > Eutrema > Eutrema japonicum. Next base: position 36,381,692 of record BSQW01000013.1, on the reverse strand, counting down.
GGAGTGATCTAGAGAGAGAGAAAAGAGAGAGAGAAGAGCTTATCTTCATTAGCTTTCTTCTTCTTCCTTTTCTAGGCTATTTTTCTCTGGTGATTGATCATTCTTGGTTTATTGTACTTGGTTAAAATGTATAGGGAAATCCTTGTGATCTGGATTAGATCACCAAGACGTACCTCGGCATATTTGTCTTGGGAACTTGTAATTGCTGTGTTTTCTACTTCTTTATTTCCTGCACAAGTAACAAACTCAAAACAGAGCACTAGTGTGTTAGATCATGACATAGTAAACTGGTTAATGGATGAAGGATGAAAGCACAACAATACTCATTTCTAAAAATTTTGAGGATGTCACAAACATACCTGATTTTATGAGAGGAAGACGTCGCTAAACTTATGCCATCCATTAGTCACGATTGGGTACATTCCATCCTGTGTTACAAATCTCGATTTTGGATACAAATCTCGAAGGAACACATATCAAAAAATTTGAGATATGAAATTTAAAAGAATCTTAACGGCAATAATGATAATGATTAAGGATCGTGTGTCTCTATCAATTAGGATTAATCGCTAATGAAACAGATTAATCCCAATTTTTGACGTGGGTCGTTACCAATTAAAAAGAACGATGTTGAACACATTGATTGCTTGCAAAAACAATTAAATCAAGCGGTAAAAGTCACGAATATATAAATGCATGATGTATATGGTTTTTTGGATTCCGAAGAACCATCTTCTCTTTCCGCTGGTGGACCTCTACGCCGACAAGATCTTTCCGACCTCCTTCATCCTCACCGGTTTTCATGGCGCCTAAGGTCGAGTCTCTGTTCACACTCTTGCCTTCATCTCATGCTCTGTTGTGCTCAGCCGATCTGTTCTCTCACCTCCGCGAGGTGACTTTTCCGGCACAGCCGAACCCTCCTCTCCCGCCGGAGCCACCAGACCCACCGGCTCCGCCCGATTCACGCTCTCTTCCTCTGCTATTGTCCATTGCTCTGAGGATTTCCCCTAGTTTGCTTTCATCACTCACCTCTCTGGATCTCTTGTCAGTGTTTGCTGTGTGCTTGTGGCTGGGATTATTTTTCAACTTTTGTTTCCCGCGGATAGCCTTCAGCCTCGATGCCAAAGATCCCGCTTGCCGACGGCACGCTGCAAGTTCGGATTTCTTCTCGGGTTGCTCCTGAAGATTGATGTCTCGTCTATCAGGGTTGCGCTTGTGCTCCCTCCGCCTCAGTCTGCTAATCGCTGGCCATCAAAGCCACATCTCTCTAACCGGGAAAAGTCAATCTGACAACGACATAATCTCTATCCTTTCCCGGAGTTGTACAAATTTGGGCCTGGCCCATGATTTTCTTGTAACGAGTTTGTTACCTAATTTTTCCTATTCTGGAAGGCTCGGTTACATGTTATTAGTTTCCTCCCTTTGGGAGAGATCTTTTCCATCTTCCTCCCAGAAAGAGGAGGGAAACTTTCTACCATATCCCCTCTCTATGAGAGGCTGTTTCTTCTCGGATTCAATGCTAGGAAAATTTCTCAACTTCTTCACCGTTTTGCTATCTTATGTAGCGGTCCGCACGGGATCAGGAGATACAATCGGGCACATATCAACGAAACCCGGAGGTAGGAGTTGGTTTTCACATCACAATCCAAATTGACTAAGTTACAACATTCCAACTTTGTCGTGAAGCTGTTATCGACGCACTCGAGATTTGGTTCAAGTTTGCTGTCAATGTATCATGATCTATCTATTTTATTTGCTATTGTCTTTAAGTTTTATTGTTGTAATCAAAGAGGATGGATAATTCCCTCTGTAATCGCAAAGTTTGAATGAATGAAAAGAACGGTTGCATACAAAAATGGGTTTTTGGATCATTTTGATATTGTTTTTTCCTTTGTTCATTTCACACTTTGCATCATTTTGTAGAAGTCACAGATATATAAATGGTGTGTATGGTTTTTGCATCATTTTGACATTTTTTTTCCTTTGCTCATTTCACATTTTGCATCTTTTTGTAGCATAATTATGCATTTGAGTTTAGTTTTCTATTGTCCTAGAGCCTTAGATTAAATATACTGCATTTGCATCTGCATTCGAGTCATTTTGGGTACCTATGGAGAAACAGAAATGGAGGACTTCTTAAGAAAGAGGACTAGGGGGGGGGGGGGGGGGGGGTCTAGGGGTGGATGGGGAAGGATCAAAGAGAAGATGGAGAACAAGCAGAAGAAGGTTTGTATCGATTGTTGGACCGAGATGGTGGTATAACGATACCCAATGAAGAGGAGAAACGGAGTCTCTGAAGAGCACTGTATCGGTTGTTGGGGTGATACAACCTAGCGACGCGGCACCCCAAAACAACAAGAAAATTTTCTGTGAGTAGTCCATATCGGCCACTGCACCGATGGAGCGCGCCAACGACGCACCCCAACTATATGTGGAGACTACTATATCGTTCGAGTGACCGATACAGTCGACTGATGCACGCGCAAACCTTTGTTATTTATAGGAACTGACCCGGTTTGTTCCACGTCATCCCGGTTTGATTTCTAAAAGCTATAAATACATTTTGTGTGTTTTCCTAAACCTAAGTTTTATATATTCTTGCATCTTTCCTTAAAAAAAGTACAAAACCTAAGTTATTCTTGGATCTTAAATCCTTTTATGAGCAATTAGTGAAATTTTCTTTTTCTCTTTTATCTTTTTTTAAATTTTCTTTAATCATGTCTTCTTTAATCATTATTGCTTTTGTTTCTACCATCATGTGTGAGTAGTTTCTTTATGGATTATGGGCTAGGTAGATTTTGTTGATTAAAGGTTGATTAATGATGTCTAGGCTTGTATTTTTATAGATCCACATGATTAGAGTGTGTTTAATGCTAGGATTGATCCCTTGCTAACTAAAACCTAGATCTTGGACATTTTATGCATTGAAAGTGTTTGATAAAATGTCTAGACCAACTCTAAGTCATGCATTTTATTATTAGCCAATGGAAATTGATGATTAAAATGAATTGTAGGCTAAATAGACTTATGCTTAAGGATTATTATTCATTTGATTACTATTGGAAAATTGACTAGTCAAACAATTAGATAATAGATTAATAGCATCAAAATGGATTAGTTCTCTTTGTGTGATCTATACCTTTGTATTGAGCATGCTAGAATCATAGGTTAATCATTAATCATACCAAATCAATGATCTTAGCCCATGGTCCATATTTCTCTTATTGCTCAATCTTTGTTTTATTGATATCTTGTTTGCTTTGTTTTATTTTCCACTTCTCCTTTAGTCATTTTCCATTTACATCTCACCTTATTTTACCCATGAAAAACCCATCGTCGTTTTAGAGTCAGCCCCTTTCGAAGGAGGTGATTTAGGGAGATCTAGATCTGGTGAGGAAGTCACTTTGACTTGACCTGATATTTGATTAATGGTCGAGAAAATCACATTAATAGAAGCTTTTGGGCATACAGAGGAGAAGAAGAGCTTGTTGGGTATGGGGAGAAGTGAACAACTTCTTACCGGAATAGATGGAGAGTGAGTGGAATTTCATGGAGATGAATCGTGAAGGAGATTCTTTTTAAGGTTTTTTCTTCTCCATGAGGAGTACTTCACTTTTTTGCCCTTATAGAAAATAGAAAATATAATAGTGTTCTGACGTCGATAAAACGTCGGAGGTGAGAAGATGAATAGTTCACTTTTTTGCCCTATTAGAAAGAGAAAGAAAAGAAGATTCCACACCAACCTTTTTCAATATTGACACCTCTGCTTTCTTATTTGAATCTTCACTAGTATATTTGTGCATTTTTTTCCGTTCAAGTTTCCAGCTTAAGTTCAATATTTATGAAACTATTCAAAAGTAGAAATAAGATCTTCAAATCGGGTAGTTAAAAAGAAAAAATCTTTATGGTAATGAAACAATTAGGTGCACAATATATATATATATATATATATATATATATATATATATATATGTAACAGTGCCACGGTATCAGTAACACTGTTATATATTAGGTGCACAATCCCTCTCCCTTACACTGTAACAGTTACACTATATATATATATTATATTTAATTGGTGATCCAAAGCGGTAAAGATTTTTTAATGGGAAAAATGAGCGTTAAACAGTAACAAAATACTTAGAAAGGTAAACAATTAGGTGCACAATATATATATATATATATATATATATATATATATGTAACAGTGCCACGGTATCAGTAACACTGTTATATATTAGGTGCACAATCCCTCTCCCTTACACTGTAACAGTTACACTATATATATATATATTATATTTAATTGGTGATCCAAAGCGGTAAAGATTTTTTAATGGGAAAAATGAGCGTTAAACAGTAACAAAATACTTAGAAAGGTAAACAGAAGTAATATTACTTCTATTCTATACTATTAAAACAAGATCAATTCAGAAAAAATCCTAGGAAACATGCGTTAAATATTACATAAAATGCCATTGGGCACATTTGATTTTCCTAGTCTTAGAGAGAGAGAGAGAGAGAGAGAGTTGGTAGGGTTCACGTTTTACCTTAAAGCTTCACCATTTTCTGTTTTGCGATTTTGGTTTTGGAATTCGTAAAACAGAAAGATCAAAAGAAATCAAAATTGGGTCTAAGAAAATTAGACAGGAAAAAACAATATCTTCGAGATTGATTTCTTCTTCCTCTTCTATCACTAATTGATTCAAGAGATATCCCACAACCACCGCATCAACAGCTTCAACAACCACTGGGAATATTAATGAGTCGTGACTGTAACCCTAACGCCGCCGCAATAATGGGTCCCACCTCAACATCTCAATCCCGCACCACGTTTTACCTTAAAGCTTCACCATTTTCTGTTTTGTGATTTTGGTCTTGGAATTCGTAAAACAGAAAAATCAAAAGAAATCAAAACTGGTCTACGAAAATTAGACCGGAAAAAACAATATCTTCGAGATTGATTTCTTCTTCCTCTTCTATCTCTAATGGATTCAAGATATATCCCACAACCACCATATCTAATGGATTCAAGAGACATCCCACAACCATCGCATCAACATCTTCAACAACCACTGGGAATATTAATGAGTCGTGACTGTAACCCTAACGCCGCCGCAAACGCTTCAGCAGTAACAACAACATATTAATGGATAAGAAAACACTCGAATCGCTTGGATTCGGTGACAGATCGCATTCTTCTCAATTGATGCGATTTGCGATCGATCAGAATCAGCAAACATCAAGTGAAGAAGAAGCGTGGTAAATATGCTTATGATGGTAACATTGCGTTAGGTTTAGTGCTGCAGTCAGCAAAATCATGCATGTGATGCGATCATGGAAAGCCCTAAGAAGCATGAGCTTGAACCAGATCTTGTAGCTGAGCTAGAAACCGAGGAGAGTTCACTTATAGCCAAGGATCCCTTAGTTGTAGCCGTTGGTCCCATGACTCGGGCTAGAACAACGAAACTCAAGGAAGCAATTGGAGGTTACCTCACTTCGAGTAATGAAGATCACTTGGGCCAGATTGAAGAAGAAGTATCTCACACCACTTTGGTGGTGATACAAGCCCAAGAAGATCACTAGATAGGGTATGTGACCCATTTGCACTCTTTTTCCCGTTCTTTGGTTTTGTCCCAATCAATTTTTTAAAGAAAAGTTTTTAATGAGACAATGTGCCATATTCTACCAAGCCCAACATCAATTTCGTCCATGTCATTAGAAGGGTCATTTTGACCATGAAGTTCAAGGATTATTCAATCACAAGAAGTCAAAGGAGCATTCCAACTTAGTCTTTAAGTTTGTCTTTGTTTATTTTCAATGTAGCTTTGTTTCCCCCACTTTTCCTTCTATATAAACTCTTGTAATCTCATTTTATCAATCATCCAACTTTTTTATCTACTTCTTTTCTTGAGAGCTTTTCTAATTTGTTCCTTGTGAACATTTTTGATTACTTGGTGGGTTTACCCAAGTCGTCATTCGGTATATCAAGTGTTCTTCATCACACTTGACGTCGCCATTCATTTACCTGAGTTGGTAGATTCGTCATAAGTCACTACAAGAAAACTGTTAATTTACAACAAAATTTTACGCCGATTACAATTCGTCGTAAAGTACCAACTATTTTACAACAGCATTACGACGATTTATGAGGTCGATGCAATTTCGTCGTAAATATTGGTCGTCGTAATTGACCAATGTATTTACGACGATTTTACAATGATGGCAGTTAACTTATGACGATATCAGAAATCGTCGTAATATCGTGGTTACGTTACATCGATATTACGACGAATATGACTTTCGTAAATTACGTCGTAAAGTCGATGTAATTCAGTTACGACGATTACAATTCAGTTACGACGATTACAATTTAGTTACGACGATTGAATAAATCGTCGTAAATCCGATCTACATCTATATCAATTTTACGACGAATTTGACTTTCGTAAATTTACGACGATTTCGCATCGATTGTTTCTAGGTAGGTGAACACGTTTTCCACCAGGATCACCTAATTATTTACGACTAATCTACTCATCATAAATAAATTCGATTTAAATCCGTTGGTAATATGAAAAACTTTCGATAAATACGTCCGACTTTCAAACGAAAGTTTCAAACAAAAAAAGAACAAACACTTCCACCCAAAAAAAAAACCTATAAAATATTTTTTCAAAAAATAAAATGTCTATATTCGATCTACGAAAATGGATGTATACGCAAAAGGATTCGAACGGAGCGTTAACGAAAGAATTCAAAAAGGGGCTTGAAATATTCATGTATCAGGCCGAAAATATGCAAACAACCCTGGAAAGCAGTAAGATATTGCAAGAATACGAGATATATTCTTATTGAGACGGTGTGGAAGCATTTACTAAATAGATGGTTTATGCCGCAATATTATATTTGGTATCAACATGGAGAGGGTTTTGAAAGGACGTTTCAAGCAGGTGCTAGTAGTAGTAATTATCAAGGTCATGTAGATTTTGATCAGGATAGTAGTTATCATCATGGTGAATATCAATTTGATCAGGGTCAAGATCATGATAGGATGTATGCCATGGTTACTGATGCATTTCATGAAACAAATGTTGATAATACTGTTGAGGAACCCAACGTAGATGCGAAACGATTTTATGATATGCCAGACGCTGCAAATCAGCCAATCTACGATGGATGTAAAGAAGGCCAGTCTAAATTGTCGTTAGCAGCTAGGATGATGACAATTAAAACTGATCATAACTTAGCTGAGGTTTGCATGGATGATTGGGCTTATCTTATTAAATAGTATTTGCCAGAGGATAATTTGGCAGCCGAAACATACTATGAGATACAGAAGTTGGTGTTTAGTCTTGGCTTGCTTTATGAGATGATAGATGTATGTGTTGACAATTGTATGATTTTTTGGAAAGATAATGATAAGCTGCAGGAATGTCGATTTTACCAAAAACCAAAATTTAGATCGCAAAATTCTGGGCGTAGTAAGATACCGTACCAACGGATGTGGTATCTTCCTATAACTGATAGGTTGAAATGATTGTATCAATCTGAAAGGACAGCTGCATCGATGAGGTGGCATGCAGAAAATTCACAGAGAGAAGGAGAAGTGACTCAAACGTCAAATGCAAAAGCTTGGAAACACTTTAACACAGTACACCCAGACTTTGCTAAATCTAAGCGAAATGTGTATCTTGGTCTTTGCACTGATGGATTTAGTCCATTCGGTATGTCTGGTAGGAAATATTCTTTGTGGTTAGTTATCGTAACGCCTTATAATCTTCCCTCAGATATGTGCATGCAAAGGGAATTTTTATTCCTAAATATTTTATTACCTGAAACATGGTCAAAAACATGCTGGTTTGATTGTCACCGGAGGTTTCTACCAATCAACCATCCATATCGGAGAAACAAGCGGCTGTTTAGGAAGAACAAAATCGTGCGTGTCCCACTACGTGTGTATCTATCTGGAGAAGAACTAGAAGCGCAAATAGATCATTTTAGGGGACTAGAAACAGTGAATCGTGGGGGGGGGGGGGGGGGGGGGGGGGGGGAATTGGCACACTCCAGCTAATATGCCTGATGGATACGGGGTCAATCATAATTGGCACAAGAAAAGCATATTTTGGGAACTTCCGTACTGGAAAAATCATCTGCTGAGACACAATCTTGATGTCATGCACATTGAGAAAAACGTTTTTGATAACATCATGCATACAGTGCTAAACGTAAAAGGAAGAACCAAAGACAGCGGAAAGTCAAGGTTGGACTTGCCCGATATTTACAACAGAAATGAGTTGCACATAATGAGCAATGGAAAATCATCAGTTCCTATATTTCGGTTGGGTGCAAAAGAAAAGGCATCGTTGTTCAATTGGGTTTCATCTGACGTGAAATTTCCTGATGGGTACGTATCCAATCTTGTTAAATCTGTTGAAAAAGGACAAAAGTTTGCAGGGATGAAGAGTCAGGACTGCCACGTGTTTATGCAGCGATTACTTCCTTTCGCATTTGCCGAACTCCTTCCAAGATATGTTCAATGAAGCAATAGGAGGTAAGATACATCATCACATATAAAAGTGTTGATATTAATTATATATTTTCAAATATAACAATATATAATTTTGATTGTTCAGGTATCAGAGTTTTTTTCCGGGATCTTAGTACACGGACGTTGTCAGAAGATGTAATTGCACAGTTGGCTGCCAATATTCCAATATTGTTGTACAATTTGGAGAAGATATTCCTGCCGGCGTTTTTTGCTGTTATGGAACATCTTCCCATTCATCTCCCTCACGAAGCCGAACTAGGCGGCCCTGTTCAGTTTAGGTGGATGTACCCATTCGAGCGCTTCATGAAATATTTAAAGGGGAAGGCAAAAAATTTAGTATGGGTTAAAGGATCTATTGTTGCCGGAAGTTTGACTGAAGAAACTTCACACTTCACTTCATACTAAGACTAGTGGATGTACCCATTCGGATATGCCGTCATCATCTGCCACACCGTCTGCGGTGCCGGATTCTGGGTTTTCACCTGCGCTGCCGCCACCTCCTCCAAATGCTCCTCGGCCCGCATTGCTCTATGCGGAATATACGTTGCAGGATTTTTTGCTATCGCCGGGTCGTGAGGGTCTACCTCGGTTAGATCCGAATCGGCCACCGAACAGTTTTTGGTAAGTAATTTATAATTTTTTTGATGTAACATTAATTTTTTATACTAATAAATATCGTTTTATATTTTTAGGTTTAAGGAAGATAACAAAGTCGGACGGAGTGTGTCTGACATAATAAAAGGCTATTTCCAGGAGCCTCACCACAATTGGTCTGCGGTTCTGGATGACGTAATCGAGACACGGTTCAAATGCTTGATGAAGGACTTTTGCAAGTCTCGAGATCAATTACTCGATATACTATTGCTAGTATAAGAGGTTCAATCCAATGGGCAAGATTCCAAAGCAACAAGAATGCAAGGCACTTCTTAAGTTAAGCAAAATAAGCAAGAGTTGTTGTTTATCTAGAGAACTAAGCAACTTAAAATAAGAACAAGAAATAGCAAACTAAGCAAGTTGTAATGCAAGAAATATAAACGAATTCAAGGATGGGATACTCGAATTAATATGATCCAAGACTAATTCCTGATGCTCAATGAACATGCAAGCTATCCCTAGGAAATGATCACTAAGTGTAACTAATCCTTTCTCAAGGCATTAATCACCATGCTAATTACTAATCCAAGATCAAACTCTCATTTGTGAATTGTCAATTAGCAAGCATTAGGTGTAAACAATCAAGATCAACCAAATAAACATCCTAGACAACTACTCTCATAGGCTAGGAATGAATATCTCTTGAATAGTTCATCAAGGCATTTCATCAAACACCTTGTGGGTGTGAAATGCCAATTGATCTAGATTGGCTCTCTCAAGCCTAATCTAGCATTAAGATCACTAATCAAGAAGAAAAACAAGACAATCTAAACCTAAGCATCATAAATCAATCTTGGAATCACCCTAAAACTAACCCATCCTCAAACTCTAAGAACTACTCACTAATCACCATGGTTTCAACAAGTCTCATAAAAGAAGAGTTAAAACCCATGATCAAATGATTGGATGATTAGGAAATAAAAGATAGGAAGAATGAACCAAGAAAACAATACTCAAATTTGCATAAATAAAAAAAGGATCAATCTCTTACAATCACTCTAGATCACACTTAGCTAGGGTTTTTGCTTAAGAAAAGGCTTAACCCATGAAAACTAGGTTAATGAACTTAAATAGTGAACAGTGGTGAACCAGGTCAACCCGGGACAAACCGGGTACCGACCCGGTTTAGTTGGGTAAAAGTGTGACAGGGGTCAACACCGATGTCACTCATCGGTGCAACATCTCAGTATTGGACCTGGGTTTGTGCACCGATGAAGCACACCGATTTGTGACCTCAGTGCTAAACTTGAAGTTGCTTGGTGTTCGTGTGAGATACACCGATGTCATACGTCGGTATTGCACATCGGTGTTAAGGCTGATTTCCCTCGTATTTCCACCGGGAGTTGCACCGACTTGTTGCACCAACTTGTGACCTCGGTGTCGAGGTGAAGCTGACTTGGAGGAGTGGTACCGATGAAGCACACCGATATGTGACGTCGGTGTAATCCCATGAATCTCCAACACCGATGTCACTCCTCGGTGCTAGACATCGGTGTTAAGCTCGATTTTCCCCGGTTTCCACACCGATGAGTCACACCGATATGTGACCTCGGTACCTCGGGGTAGTCCCATGAGGCTTCAACACCGATCGTGCACACCGATATGTGACCTCAGTATCCTGGCTTGCCAAGACTCCTCATGAGTTTGGCTTCGTCTCCTTGTTTCCAATCCGATCGGCCTCACGTCTCGAGCATCGAGTCTTCTCCAAAGTACCTAAAACACGTCCCGAAGCATGCAAAACTCCCTAGGACCTAATGCAACATCCTAACCTCTAAAAGGGACCTAAATGCTAGACAAAGCTATGGTTATGCATGTAAATGCAAACTAAAATGCATGCTATAACATGTAAATTGTGAGAATATCAACTCCCCCAAACTTACCATTTTGCTTGTCCTCAAGCAGCCAAACACGAGCAAGTAGAGAGAGAAGATAGAGAGCGGGAGCTCAAATCCACAAGTATCACAAAAAGAATTTAAGCCCAATGTCAAAGTTGCAAATCCTAGGATGCGATCAAACAAGTCTACTCAAAAAGAGCTAGCCATATCTATCCGTACATGAATCGGACCCAAGTCTCAACCTACACAAGCCTTCCTATCATCCAATCCTTTGAAATTTATTTAATTGGCTAAAGTGAATCTTGTTTTATGCAAGGCAAGTGAATTCATTTGGCTAAGGTATGGTTTTGAGATAAAGGTGATCTCAACACAAGTAGTGGATTCCAAGAAAGGGGGTCTCTCAAAAAGAATCAACTAATGCAAAATGCTAAGAGTAAAGCCCAATAGATGCATACAAGGATGACTTCCATCTACCCAATGCCTCAAATCGATCTCAACTCCTAATTTCTAAACCCTTTTTTCATAAGCTACAATTTTTTCATAAGGCCATTTGCCTTTTCTACCCAAATTGTCTCACCATCTTTCTTTCACTTAAGCACTTAGGGGATTTTCTTCTTCACCAAATGGCTTGGCTTTCAACGCTTTCTTTCACGTAGCTCTTCTTTTACTCTCTCTAGTCTCCATTATTTCATTTTCTTTTGCTTTAGCCAATTTTTTTTGGCTCCTTTTCTTTCTTTTTGAAAGCTAGAGACTACTGTTCTTTGATACTTAGAGCTATTTCAAGACTTTTCTTGCCAACCGTTTTAAGCATTTGCTTATCCCCTACTTCTTCTCCTGATTCTTCCCTCGTTACACACTCTCGTTCTTTACTTCATCCCCAAACTCCCATCCTATCTAGCCCTAACCTATGTCTAGCCCTTTGACTTAGAGCTAGCTCTACATGGAAGCTTCTCCTTGTCATTCTAAACTCAACACTTTTTGCCTAGTTGATTCGAAAAAGGCCTCACGTCACTCATAAATAGTTTTTGGCTTGAAGGACGGTTGGGTGATGGGAATGGTTAACCGTTCTAATGATGGGAACCGGCTATTCGAGCTAACAAAGAGTGGTAAAAAGAGGAAGATAGCCCAAATATGTGTATCGGTATCCATGAATTCGCTATGCAATGCACAAACATGATAATTAGATGTCAAAATTATGGTTTTCACCTAAATAGAATTGGACATCAAATCACACTTGCTTTAGCTAAGACATGGGTAATGAAACATGACATCAACATATGGTTCATCCTTGATTTCAAACACGAGATCAAAAGCATCAAACAACTAGCAACGAGGGCATTGGACCGAGCTCTTAAACTGATACTCTACTAGGAAAAATCATCATTGCTCCCTATGCACGTGCAATGCAACCTATATGCTACTAGACTCGATCCTACTCATGAAATGCAACTACAAGATGTTTTTTTTGTGTTTTCATAATTTTCAAAAAAATTCGATTTTTTTGGTTTTTCTATGCCTTAAATGGATGCATGAATGCATAAGACTCAAAATACGAAATCGAAAATAAGATCAAAATAAACATGATTAGATACTGGCCCCTCCCTCAAACTTAAATCACACCGTCCCGGTGTGAAATAAATTCAAGAGAAGAGCCCAAAACAAAAGAAAACTGTACAATGCATGACTCAATAAAAGAAATATTATGTACAAGAGTTTCGGGAAGTACCTAAAAACTTTGAGATGAGGATGAAGACCCCATCGAGTATGACGGATTACTTGAGATGGGAGACGGGGACCGCATTGCTCTCCTCTTCGTTGCCTTCTCCGCGCGGGCCGTGGGTTGGCTCGCGCTCTCTACCAATGCCATTTCTCCACCTTGTGGCGCGAAGTTTGTGTCCATGACGACATCCCCTACTTCTCGGGTTCTTGAGGAGCTTGCTCCGCAACCGCCTCCCTTGAGCTCATTGATGGTTTCACCCATGGCATTAACAGTCTTCTTCAAACTCTTGATCGTTTTAACCATCTTCTTCATGTTGGTGTTCTGCCACTTGCACCAACGTTGTAGGAGTCGAGTTTGGTGATGAGCGTGCCTTGTTGCCACGTTAGGCATAGCCCCATCATAAGGATCAAAATGGTAAAGCTCACTACCGTAGACGGTTTCGGGCGATGACTCATTTGGCACTTTTTCTTCAAGATCAAGAGACTCGTCGGTGTTGCTTCTTGTTTCCGTGGTGCTCTTCCTTTATGATATCTTGCGGAATGCTTGCATTGGTGGGTCGGCGGAGAGGTTGTAGAGGTACTCTTGGGGTGAAATAAACATGACGTTCCTCGGATCACGGAGGTTGGTGAGTACGAGATTAGGCAACAAAACATGTGCAAGGGATGTCTCGATGAGTTGAAGGTTGTATTCTAACTTGCCGTCAATAATCCCTTTGTAGAACCTAGTCTTTGCAAGATAGCCCCCATCCAAAAACATCCACTAATTGGCGCTAACCGAGAGTTTGACACCCTTCGCCATAGGAATAGGCGTGATAATCCATCCGATGCATATTGCGGCCTTTTTTGCCTTTGTCTTCCAAGCCCAGTTCCGATAAGCAAACAAGTGCCTCACCAAGAGCGTCGCGAGACAAGGATGTCTATCCGGACCTTCGAATTCTTTTCCATTGCGGAGAGTGGGGATAATGGGTTTTAAACCGAGCCCCAACAATTTTGTTTCCTCCGTTGTAACCGTGTCAATCTCCACTTTAGAATAGAGCATGTGAACCAACAACTTGTGCGCGTAGCGGAGAGCCAGATGCCGTATGCTTACGTTCTTAGAGGAGCCGGCCTCAAATTCACCGGATGCAATCGTTGCCCAAAGAGTTCGGAGCTCGTGCCTCGGATAGTCGAAGTATTTCCCACCTTAAGTCCCTTCTTCCTTGAACCTGAATATCTCGCATATCTCGCAGAAAGTGACCGAGTAGGTGACTTTCAAAATCTTGAATTTCAAGACACCAAACCCGGAATCTGCATCACCCGTTTCGTCGAATCTAGCTCGAAGAGTGGCTAGGAACATGTTAGAGAGCGCCTTGAAAGCTTCATACTTCATGCTCATGAACTTGCTAACGCCCATATTCTCAAAAAACATCCACACGTCTTCCCTTATCCCCATCTTATCCAACATCTCCGAGTCAATGAATTTGCCTTGCTCGAACTTCATTTGGCAAAACTTGTCAAAGTAATCTCTCTCGTTTGGCTTTGCCGGTTGCATTTCCGCGCTTGAGCTTCCTTCGTCCGAGCTCTCACTTTCCTCTTCGTCTTCCTCAACTCTCTTGCCTTTACCCTTCTTATTGGATTCCTTGGCCCGAGCAAGCGTCAACCCGCGAGGTAGAGATGTCGATGCCGTGGGTTTTCCCTTGGTATTGGAAGCCTTGGCAACGACTTTGCCCTTTGCAGCGGTTGAAGCCTTGGTTCTTGCTCGAGTTGATGGAGCACCTTTGTCCGTCATTGTGCCTACAAATATTCTCGAGAAAAATCGTGAGCATTGGCACAATGATTTCTCAAAATCAAACTATGGTTTTTCAAACCGATGCTAAACCAACAAGGAAACATCCAACTACACTACAAGAAAACATCCCGATTTTCGACCGCCATATTGGTCGGAATACCGTCGGAAAACGGCTTTCCCGACCAATTTCAGACCGATTTGGCTCGTCGGGACTATCGCGTCGGAAATCAATATTGGTCGGAAATTGGTATGGACTTTCCGACGGATTCCCGACCATTATTTTCCCGACCAATTAGCGACGTTATAAAGCGTCGGTAATTACCCGACGAGTTCCCGACAACAGTCCGACTAACTTATTTCTGACCAAATACCGACCATACTTTTTTCGACTATATTCCGACCAATTTAACTTCCGACCAATTTAACTTCCGACTAAACAAAATCCCGACCAGATTCCGACCAACATCAATTCCGACCAAACTAAATTCCGACTAGATTCTGACCAACCTAAATTCCGACCACATTCCGACCAAACTAAATTCCGACTGAATTCCGACCAACCTAAATTCCGACCAAATTCTGACCAAACTAAATTCCGACTGAATTCCGACCAACCTAAATTCGGACTAAATTCCGACCAAGTTGAAATACTGTATATAAATTCGAAATTATTTTGAAATTTTTGAATTTTGATTAATTAATTTAATTTAATTAATTCGAAAATAAAAATTTAAATTAATATTAAACATTAAAATATTATAAAATAAAATATTTTTGAAAATAAAATAACAGAAATTGTTTTTAAAACATTAAACATATTAAACATTTGCGGATCCCGATCCCGATCCCGTTCCCGGGTAATCCGGAAACTTCGCTCTCATCCAAGACGACA
Source organism: Eutrema japonicum (assembly GCA_030161315.1). Taxonomy (NCBI): domain Eukaryota; kingdom Viridiplantae; phylum Streptophyta; class Magnoliopsida; order Brassicales; family Brassicaceae; genus Eutrema; species Eutrema japonicum. The sequence continues at coordinate 36,366,279 of BSQW01000013.1, read as the reverse complement.
TGCTAGCGATATCTGACCTCGCCTCCGAAAGCTCATCTTGCGTGGCACCTAACTTGAATTCGGTGTCCGTTTTCGCCGCCTCCAAAGCTTCTACTTTGGACTTGAGCTCTTCATTCTGCTGGATGAGATCTTCAGAGAAAAAAAACCAGAAGAAGACCGGTCGTCCATAAACGGGATTGTACACAAACCCCCGCGACGCCGCCCTTTTTTATCAAGGGGAAATTCCTGTATAAAATATAAATAAATTAGAACATAATAAAATTATAATGTAAAACTATATAAAAAAAAAACTTACGTTCATAACGAGACTGTTGACCGCTTCCCGCGACATCTCGAAGGAGGAGGAGGAGTCACCTTGTGACTGTTGGGTCAGCTCGATGTCGATCTTCTGCTTCGTCACGTTCTCATAGATCTCCTTATGAGGAGATCCTGAATAAGCCCAGTTGTCTTGTTCGTATGGCACCTCTTCATTAAGTCCAATTGATTCGGACGCACACCTCCGGCCTCATTAGTCTATAAAAACGAATAAAAAAATGAATAAATAATTTAATAAATAATTAAAAAGAGAAAACAATGTCAACAATAAAAGATTACCATTTGAATTTCTCGGGTCTGGAAGCTGCTCGAACCGGAGTTGTGGATGTATTGGCCCTTCCCGTTGCGCTCACTCTTTCGGTTTCCCGAATTAGTCTTCGAGAGTTTCTCTGTCGCCGGCTGTTGCCAATATGGTCTGTAGTTATTCCAAACCTCCAAATTCAAGCCTTTCGGCTTGTCTGCCCCTTTCCTCCACTTTTTCTTCCACTCGTTCATGTGTCTCTTGAACTGCGTACCCGCTTCATTCATAAATAACTTTTCCACCATGACACTGTGAGAGGGATGCCATGTAAACTCTTGCTACGAAAACATAAATAAAAATGCTTAGCAAAATATTAATAAAATACTTATAAATATAGGAAAAATATAGTAATTGACAACTTACCGCAAATTGTCTAAACCAAATTTGCTTCTCATCATACGGGACTTCTGAAAACTTCTTGTACGGTTTGTCGAGGATCGAATGGAACATCCTCATAATGGCCTTGCTAATCCCGTTGTTCGATATACCAAACCTACAAAAAAAAGATAAACTATAAACAATTTGATATTAAATATATATATATATATATATATATATATATATGAACTAAGGGTTTTTACCATGTCGATCTTCCAACGAGATGTGGATCAAGCCGGATGTGCAAGTCCCGGCCCGGTTGTTGGAATAACTCCTCGATGGTCATGATTCGAGGAGCTTGACTCTGCGACTCTGGGATAGTCGATGCGGCCGGACTTGGTGGTTCTGCCCCTCGAGTTGAACCACCGGTACGTGGAGGTTGTTGCATCCCTTGAGACGAACCACTCAAGTTCGCGAAACCATCGTAAGACCTTAACAAAAACGCAAAATTTGTTAGATATTAAACGCAAACGCAAATTATAAATAAAACGCAAACTATAAATAAAACGCAAACTTTGTTAGATATTAAATGCAAACGTAAACTAAAATTAAAACACAAACTATAAATAAAACGCAAACTATAAATAAAACGCAAACAAAAAAACGATTACTATGAAAATATTCACAAAAACACAAAACAATTACCAAAAACCCGGAAAAATTACCAAAAACAACCCAGATAAGATGAAACAGGGCTTCTCGTCAGATTTTGAGTGGAAAAAAACAAGTTTTGAATTGCTAAAGTTTCTACTCGTAGAGCTGACATTTGTTTCATCTTTCAACTCGAAACTGAAACCACACAAATTGAAACATATCCCCTAGATTCAATAAATTCTATGCCACAAAAGATCAAAGCCTGCCACTTTTAAACCGAGGACACGTAGAGCTCAACAGGGAAACGTCATTGCCTTAAAATTATACAAAATTCTAAACCTAGAGTTGCATAAATGGTTAGCTAGATAACAACCACTGAAAGAAGAGCAAGCTAGAATATTTTTAAACACTATATAATGAAATGTGCAACTTGATCAAGCTCTAAAGAGACATCTAAAGAACCTAATCCCAGACGCAATTTATTGAGTTTGATGATCAGTCACAAAGCTAATATTCTAACAATTCTTGATGCAATCTACATTTACCTATAAAGATCATAGTGTACATTTTAAAAGGAATTTGTCAAATTACAACGAGAATTTGTCAAAAATTATAATTAAACAAATCTACCATAAAAACCTAAACAAAAAAAAATTACAACCTAAACTAAAATCTAACAACAAATCCAAAAAATCCCACAACAAATCTCACAAATCTAACCTCAAATCACAACAACTAACATCCTAATCTCAAATCTAACCACAAATCTCAAGCTAAAAGAACTACACATCCTAATCTTCAAATCCAAACAACAACAACCACAAATCTTAAAATTACTTACATGGTAAGAAGAAGTCGGCGGCGGAGGAGGGACGGCGGCTGCGGAGGAGGGACGGCGGCTCCGGCGGACGGCGGCTCCGGCGATCTACAAAACAAGAGACGAAAAAAATTAGGAGAAGAAAAGAGGATGAGAAGAGGAAGAGAAGAGGGAGAGAAGAGAAGGAAGAGGAAGAGGGAGACTTACCAGGGAGAGGGACGGCGGTGAAGGTCGGCGGAGAGAGAGAATCGACGGTTTGAGAGAAGAGAGATCGACCAAATGAAGGAGAAGATGCGTATGTGGTATTTAGATCTACGTATTTCCGACCACCGAATCGGTCGGAATTTGGTCGGGTTTGAAAATATCAAACAGCCAAAATTTTTCATTTAGCGGTTAATTTCCCCGGGTTTTATTTCGGGTTGGTCGGAGATCAGTCGGTATTTCCGACGAGATTCCGACTAACCCATAATATTGCATGTCTTCTGATTGGTTTAGATATATTTTAAACACTTAGCATTCTTTTCGAAAATATTCATATTGGTCGAAAATTAGTCGGAATTTCCGACCAATTTCCGACCAATATGAATATTTCTGAAACAAATGCTAAGGTTTGAGGTTTCGAAACTCCAAAGGGTCGGAATTTGGTCGGAAATGTCGAGAACTTCCGACCATTTTTCGACCAAACAAAGAAAAATATTAATATTGGTCGGAAATTAGTCGGAAATTCCGATCATTTAGGGTTTCGAGTATAAAACACTAAATTTTCAAATTGTATACTGTATAATAAACATGTAAACATCTTATGTCTAACAAATATGTGGCAAAGTAAACATATAATAAAATATATGATGTTTTTATAAATTGAAAGTATATCGAATTAAACCGTTCATAACGAAACATTCACTTTATATTTATACTTTTCGGTTTCTTTTAGGTTTTATAGGATATGCCCCAAAATTGGTTTAGTTAAGATATATGGACATTGAATTCTTTCAAAAGATCATATCTAACCATATTAAACATAGTCCAAATCAAATTTATGCGGTTTGAGGTTTCGAAACTCCAAAGAGTCGGAATTTGGTCGGAAATGTCCAAACATTCCGACCATTTTCCGACCAAACAAAAAAAAATATTAATATTGGTCGGAAATTAGTCGGAAATTCCGACCATTTAGGGTTTCGAGTATAAAATACTAAATTTTCAAATTGTATACTGTATAATAAACATGTAAACATCTTATGTCTAACAAATATGTGGCAAAGTAAACATATAATAAAATATATGATGTTTTTATAAATTGAAAGTATATCGAATTAAACCGTTCATAACGAAACATTCACTTTATATTTATACTTTTCGGTTTCTTTTAGGTTTTATAGGATATGCCCCAAAATTAGTTTAGTTAAGATATATGGACATTGAATATTTTCAAAAGATCATATCTAACAATATTAAACATAGTCCAAATCAAATTTATGCGGTTTGAGGTTTCGAAACCCCGAAGGGTCGGAATTTGGTCGGAAATGTCGAGAAATTCCGACCGTTTTCCGACCATACAAAGAAAAATATTAATATTGGTCGGAAATTAGTCGGCAATTCCGACCAAATTCCGACCATTTAGGGTTTCGATTTTCCGACCAGTTTCCGACCAAACAAAGAATAGCCGAGGGAAGTTTTAGCCGGGGGAAGTTTTAGCCGGGGCAAATATAATTCAATCCTTCCCGACCATTTTCCGACCGATCCTCGTGTGCGGTCAGAAAATGGTCGGAATATATAATTAAATGTATTAAAAAATACGTAGACCATATTTAAGCATTTGAAAAATTTTGAAAATTTTGTTGATTTAAAATAGATGCATATGAAAAAACATTGTTAAAAATTTATTCTGAAACTGATGAATAAAATTAAATAGATGTATAGGAATCCTTATTAATTAAAAATATTCTTACAACTAATTAAAGCATGGGAAAAAAGTTTCATAAATTTTTTAATTAAAAATAAATGCATATAAAATATTTTTTACAAAAACCTATTCTGAGTCCGATGAATAATCTGAAGATGCTGAATCGGATTCCTCATCAAATTCTCCTCTCTCTTCTTCAGAATCCTCAAATAGTTCGCCCATGCCGGTGAAGTCAACCACAAGGTCAACCTCTAGAGAATGCTCGATTTCACCTAAATTACCAATTGGCATTTCCTGTAAAGGGTCATGCTCGGAAACACCAGATATCATTCCTCTTGGTTGTATCGATGTTACTGCAATCCACGGATCTTGCTTGTTCCTAACCCGGGGGTATCGAATGTAGGAAACCTGGTCTGCTTGTGAAGCAAGAATAAATGGATCGTATTTTCGATGTCGCTTGCCTCCGTGAACAGATGTCACACCGAATTCGTCCTGACGTAGACCTTCCACTAGATCATACCAATCGCAATAGAACACAATGCACTTCAAACCAATCATTCCTGGATATTTGACTTCTAATATTTCGCGGAGTATTCCGTAGTAGACAAATTCTCCGGATGTAGACGAAATACCGTAGTTGCATGTTGTCCTTGAACTCCCATCCCGAAAAGCCTTAAAAGCATACCCCCGAGTGCAATACATCGGATAAACACTTGGAACATAAGTAGGGCCACGCACCATCTCAACTAACCAAGTGGGAATCGATGTCCCGGTAGTATTCATCTGATCAACCTGTACAATTTGTGGACACTCATAAACAGTATGTGTAAGCATGTAAAATTTAGTTTAATTTCGGGAAATCGAGCACTTACGTAATATTTCAACCAATCCGCGAATTCATTCTATTTACGGACCATAAGCTCATCCTCTGTGCAATTTGGAAACCAATTCCTTATTTGCTCCATGTATATACTGTGAATAAAACAAATACATTATTCAAAATACTATCAAGGATTAATTTTTGGTAATTACTAAACAAATACATTATTCAAAATCAAGTGACGTACCTCTCATATTCGAAAACGTCTTCGCAGTTTGTCAGAAGATATGTATGTAAATGCCTTTGTTCCTCCTCTGTTAGTCGTCTAGACCTCCCTTTTCCACTAAGCCTTCCAATTTCTGCAAAAATATTTGGGACATAGACCGGATACAGCGGTTTTTCTCCTCCATCATCATGACGTGCAGGTCGTCTACTTTTAGTCTTCACCGAAGATGGAAAGTAGTAGCTAGCAAAGTTGGATGCTTCTTTATTCACGCTCTGTGCAACAATAGAACCCTCGACTCTTGCAAGATTTTTCACCTTCTTCTTTAGGTGGAGCATATATCGCTCAAACGGATACATCCATCGATATTGAACTGGCCCACCAAGTCTTGCTTCCCTAGGAAGATGAATAGGAAGATGTTCCATAACATCGAAAAATGCTGGTGGAAATATTTTCTCGAGGTTGCATAGGAGAGCCGGTATCTTCTCCTCCAAATTTTGGATACCGTCTGCTGTAAGTGATCTCGTGCATAAATCCCGGAAGAAAGCACCGATCCCTGCATAAATGATAAATAAAATTAGTAAAATTTAGACAATTTAGATAAATTTAGTAAAATTTAGATATAATTTTGTAAATTATAAATGTACCTGCAATAGCTCCATGGACGTTTCTAGGAAGAAGACCGGCAAAGGCAAATGGAAGGAGGCGTTGCATGATAACGTGACAATCATGACTCTTCAACCCTGAAAACTTCCCTTCTCTAATATTAACGCAATTACGAAGTTTAGATGCGTATCCGTCTGGGAATTGAACACTATGCTTAATCCAGTCGAAGAACACCTCTTTTGAAGGCTCATCCAAACGGAAAGCGGGGGCCAGAGATTTTCCGTTCGCCATTATATGGAGTTCCTTCCGAGAACAAATTTCTGGCAAATCCAATCTGGCCTTCAAATTATCTTTCGTCTTCCCTTGCACATTTAGAACAGTATTCATGATGTTGTCAAAAATTGTTTTTTCAATGTGCATGACATCTAGATTATGGCGCAGCAGATGGTTCTTCCATTATGGCAAATCCAAAAAATACTCTTCTTGTTCCAATTGTGGTACTCGCCACAACCATCTACGGGAAAACGACCATTACCACCACATGAAACAGTCTTCTCAGCACCAAAATCTCTCAACTGAGTGATGATGTTATTCCCATCTGGCTCAGGAGGTGGACCATCAAATACTTTTTTGTTCTTCTTAAACAATGTCGTGCTCCGACGATATGGATGATCATGCGGCAGAAATCGTCGATGACAATCGAACCAAGAAGTCTTTCGACCGTGCTTCAATTGGAACGCATCAGTGTTATCTTGACAATACGGGCACGCCAACCTTCCATGAGTCGACCATCCAGATAGCATACCAAATGCTGGAAAATCACTTATGGTCCACATAAGTACCGCACACATCGTGAAATTCTGTTGGCGAGAAACATCGAACGCTTGAACACCATCTTTCCATAACATTTTCAACTCATAAATTAATGGCTGCAAGAAAATATCAAGGGATCTCTTAGGATGCTCCGGTCCGGGGACAAGAATTGTGAGGAACAAAAACTCTCGTTTCATGCACAAACTAGGCGGCAAATTGTAAGGTGTGACGATTACTGGCCACAATGAATATTGCCTCCCATGTTTCCCAAAAGGGTTGAATCCATCTGTAGATAACCCGAGGTATACGTTACTTGGCTCAGCCGCAAAACTAGGATACACCTCTTGAAAATGTTTCCACTCTTCTGGATCTGAAGGATGCGCAATCTCTCCATATGAGTTATGTTCTGCATGCCATCTCATAGCTCCTGCCGTGCGCTCGGATTGATATAACCTCTTCAACCTATCTGTTAACGGAAAATACCACATCCGTTTATGTGGAACTGGTACTCTTCCACCCGTTTCCTGATACCGAGGTTTCCCACAAAAACGACACTTGCGACGGTTTTCGTCCTTTCTCCAGTATATCATACAATTGTTGATGCACACATCTATCATCTGATACTGCAATCCAAGTCCAGCTACAAGTTTCTGAACCTCGTAGTATGAAGCCGGTGAGAGATTATCTTCAGGTAAAATATCTTTCACAAAATCAGCTATCGCATCCACACAATCCTCTGCCAAGTTGAAATCGGTCTTTATTGTCATCAACATGCTTGCAGTTGATAAAGGTGATATTCCCTCTCTACATCCTTCGTATAGTGGATGCTTAGCTGCATCTAGCATATCAAAAAACTTCCGAGCTTCTAAATTAGGTTCCTCTATTCTAATACCATCCGGAACATACGATGCTACGTTTCCGCGATACGCATCATTCACCATCTGAACGTTTGCATCTACTTCTGGTGTTGGTTCCTCTATTCTACCCGAATAATTAAAACCAGTACAATGATGTTGCACCATTGCATCAGTTTCTCCATGCGTATACCAAATCTTATAACTCGGCATTAACCCATTCCAATAAAGATGCTTCCATACTTCCCCAACAGAGACTAATCTATGATTCCGACATTTAGAACAAGGACAATACAATTTACCGTATTCCGACGTCATGCTATTGTTTGTCGCAAATGTCATGTATTCCTCAACACCTTGTGCATACTCATCCGTCAGTAAATTCGTCGCTGGATCTTGCCGTGGTCTATCCATCCACGATCGAAAATAATCTCTAGTGTTTGGATTTGAAGAAGACATTTTCTATTTTTTTTTGGTGTGAATTGTGAATGAGGGTGGTGTTGTATTTATAATTAAAATTTCCGCGGATTCCCGACCAATTTCCGACCATTGTAAAAAAAATTCAAACGGCTATGAAACGGGTAGTGCAACGGGCAGATTAACGTATATATTTCGTCGGAATTTAGTCGGATTCCTTACTGGTCGGAAATTGGTCGGAAATTTAATCCAATTTCCGACCAATTTCCGACTATAATAATATTCGCCAACGGCTATAAACGGCTAATGCAACGGGTATATTAACGTGTATATCTCGTCGAAAAACAGTCGAAAATTGGTCTGTAATACCGACCAATTTCCGACGATTGTTAGTCGGTCTCCAATACGTCGGAAATCCGTCGGGATTTCCGACCAAATTTCCGGCCAACTTAGAATTGTCGGGAATTACCGACCAATTTCCGACGGGTGTGTTTTAATCGGAATGTCGTCGGTATGTGGTTGGAAATTACCGACCATTTTAAATTGGTCGGAAATGTGGTCGGAAATCGGGATGTTTTCTTGTAGTGCTATGAGCAAGCAAAATTAGCATATCGATGCACTTGGCTTCAAGAAACACAAACAAATTCCCCGAATTTCAATCTCCAATTCCAATATATCTCAAAATTCCAAATTCTCAAATTTTCTCCAAATAATCCTAAAATAATATCAAAATAAACATGATTAGATACCGAATTGATAAATAGGATTTTACCTACTCAAAAATCAATCCTAAATACACATGTCATTGTAGTGTTTTAGGTGTCAATACAATCTAGGGTCTAGTTCAATGCAACAAGAATGCAATATACTCTTAAGTTAAGCAAACAAAGTGGTTTTTGGTTATCTAACAACCTAATTCAATTCAAATCAAACAATTCAACAAGTAAAAAGACTAAAAACGAGATTAGAAAGATAATATAGGCAAGCTCTTGGATGTGGTTATGGATTTTGGGTCCTTTCATGATCAATCTAGATGTCAATACACACAAACAAACATTTCCCGTAGCATATAACACCTTAACAAGCTTAAGCCACTCTCATGGTCTTAATTACTTTGCTAATCACCAAATCAAGAACAAACTCTCGTTTGTGATAAGATGATTAGCAAGCATTAAACGTAGGTTCCAATAGCCCTAATAATCCTTAGACAACTACTTTCGTAGGCTAAGCAAGTAAAATCCCTTATTTAGCTCTTTGGGAATTTCATCGAGCACCTTGTGTGCATGAAATTCCCTATGATCTAGATTAGCTATCTCTAGCCTAATCTAGCATTATGAACACTAAATAAGAGAGAGAAGATGTAAACTAAGCCCTAGAAATCCTAGATCTATCACGAAATCCCCCTAATCTACCTCATCCATGAGCTCTAAAAAAAACTACTCACTTATCATGAAGAACACACCAAATCTCATGAAAGAGGTGATGTTAATCATGATTAGAGAATAGGAATGTGAAAGATTAGAGAAAAAACACAAGATATAAACTTAAACTTGCATAAAAAGTGTATACTCTCTCATACAAATCACAAGAACAAAGTTTTTCACTTAGAAAAGAGATAAGAAAAGAGATAAACCAAGAAAATAGGGTTTTTGGGCTTAAATAATGAAATGGGGCGAATCAGGTCGACCAGGGACAAAATGGGTACCGACCCAGTCGAAATGGGTCAAATCTGGTCTTGAGTGGCTTCACACCGATGTCACAAATCGGTGCAACACATCGGTATTGGATCTGGGTGTGTGCGGTAGGTGAGAAGAATACCGGTTGGTAAAACCGCGATATCTCTTGGAATACATGGCCGAATGGTCTCAAACCACCTCCCGTGGACAGCTGACTCACTGGGATACAACTGTTGTGAAGACTACCGAGGCTTATTTTGATTGGAGACCCCTCTTTCGGCTAGATCGTTTAGGCATGTCGGGTGGCTTCGACTGGTTTGGGTGAGATAAGTGTTACACCGATCAGTCACACCGACTTGTGATGTCGGTGTAATCCCCTGAAGTTGCAACACCGATTTCACATGTCAGTGCTACACATCGGTGCTAAGGACATTTAGCGTCTTTTTCTACACCGATTTGTTGCACCGACTTGTGACCTCGGTGTTGAAGAAACCGTCTCGGCCAGGCAGACCTGTATCTGGTAAATCAGGCATATCTCTCAAACCAAACATCCGAATGACTTGATTTCAACTTATGTGGACAGCCAACTCCTTCCTCTACAACTTCCATGAGGTCTATTGAAGCTGGATCTGACTGGAAACCCTTCGTCCGACCCGTTTATTCAGACACTCTGGACGGACTCTTCTTTCTCTTATGCTCCATAACTCCAAACATCATCAATTGTCTCCAAAACACCTAAAAACACTCCAAATGCACGAAAAACTGACTAAGACCTAATTAATGCAAACACCTAATACTCTAATAAAGACCAAAATGCTATAAAAACTATGCAAGACACTTGCATGAGACACAAAACAATAACATAAATGCATGTTAAAACGGGTAAAATATGGGAATATCAATGCTTCGCGGTAATTTAATCGTTTTCTATTTGTTTTTGTGAATTCTTTTTATTTAATCGTTTCCAATTTTTTTTTGTCTTTTTAATAGTAAAAATGATATTGGGACATTGCTATCAACGAGATGGTGAAGACGCAATTTAAAAAGAAGGCAAAATTGCGGCTCAATAACACCGTCTCCGATTGGAAGAGGAAGTGGGAGGTTAACGGCGATAACGAGAAGCCCCCATACATGTCTTCTGAAGTGTGGAACGGATTGAAAGCGTACTGGACGAATCTGCACTCCCAGATAGTGGCCGGCAAGTGTTCAACTTCTCGTAATACTGTCGGTCCAGATGGACTTCCGGCGGTTATGGCCCATACTTCGGGTCAAACGTCTTTTGCGGGAAGGCGCCTTCAAATGGTAAGAAATTTTCGATTATTATATATTTTTTTATTAATTAAAATTAATCAATAAATGTTTAACTTTGTTTACAAATGTCGTTTTGTTAGGCAAGCGGCGGTGAACTTCCGCCAAAGACCTGTGTTTTTGAGGAAACTCACAAAAAGAAAGATGTTTCTTTTGTCTGTCTCTCTTGTGCGGTCTTTAGATCGAAGTTGAGAAGTTTCACTACCCACAAGGCCTTGTATTCTAAATCAACCGGCAAGTGACAAGCTTTCCCATAGAGAATGTTGAATGGGGTGGTTCCTATCGGTGTCTTGAAGGCGGTTCGATAAGCCCACAACGCATCATCTAGCTTGTTGGACCAATCTTTCCTTGAACTTCCAACCGTCTTCTCAAGTATCGCCTTGATTTGCCGGTTAGAAACCTCCACTTGGCCACTCGTTTGAGGATGGTAAGGCGTGGCCACCTTGTGCTTCACTCCGTGTTTCCTAAGCAAGCTTTTGAAAACATTGTTGATAAAGTGCGAGCCCCCATCGGTTATCACAACCTGTGGTACGCCAAATCTAGGGAAGATTATCGACTTGAACATCTTGAGAACGACTTTTGCATCGTTTGTGGTAATCGCAATCTCCTCTACCCATTTGGAGACATAGTCAACCGCCACTAGAATGTATTGATTTCCATATGAAGAAGGGAACGGTCCCATGAAATCTATTCCCCACACATCAAAACGTTCAACTTTAAGAATCGGGTTTTGAGGCATCTCATCTCTTCTACCAATGTTCCCCTTTCTCTGGCACGCGTCACAAGCGGAAACAAAAGCATGTGCATCCTTGAATAGGCTTGGCCACCAAAAACCCGATTGGAGAACTCTTGTAGCCGTCTTGTACGAAGCAAAGTGTCCACCATAGGCCGACCCATGACAATGGAATAAGACCCATTGAACCTCTTCTTCCGCCACACACCTTCGATACAAACCATCCGAACACAACTTGTACAAGAATGGCTCATCCCAATAGTACCTTGTGACGTCATGAAATAACTTTTTCTTCTTATACCCATCCAAGTTTGGAGACTCTTTCCCACAAACTAAATAGTTCACCAAATCCGCGAACCACGGTAGCTTCTCATCTTGCAAACCGCTAGCACTCTCAAGACTCCTCACGGCCTCTACTCCTTTCTTCAAGACGCTCACCACCATAAGACTCTCCTCGGGGAGTTTGTCTTCTATTGGAACTAGGTTCTCAATCCTCAACCTTGATAGGTGATCCGCGACCCCGTTCTCAATACCTTTCTTGTCCACAATTTCCATATCAAACTCTTGCAAGAGTAGAATCCAACGGAGAAGTCTCGGCTTGGTGTCTTTCTTAGCATGTATGTAACTCAAAGCCGCATGATCCGTGTAGACTATGATTTCGAGCCCACTACGTATGACCGTAACTTCTCCATGGCAAACACCACCGCCAACAATTCCTTCTCCGTGGTAGCATACCTTGCTTGAGTGTCATCCATAGTTCTGCGTAGTAGATGACGTTGGTCTTCTTGTCCTTCCTTTGGCCTAAGACGGATCCAACCGCGAAGCCACTCGCGTCACACATAATATCGAAAGGAAGATCCCAATCCGGGGCTTGGACAATGGGAGCACTAACCAATGCTTTTTAATCTCCAAGAACGCCATCATACACTCTTCATCAAGGTTGAACTCAACATCCTTGCAAAGTAGCCTAGTGAGAGGCTTTGTGATCTTTGAGAAGTCTTTGATGAAACGGCGATAGAATCCCGTATGACCCAAAAAGCTTCGGACATCCTTAACCGTCCGTGGTGGCTCCAAGCTAACCATGACCTCTATCTTGGCCTTGTCTACCTCAATCCCCTTCTCGGAGATCTTATGCCCAAGCACAATACCCTCACGTACCATGAAATGGCACTTCTCCCAATTGAGCACCAAGTTTTCTTCTTCACATCGTTGCAAAACCCTACAAAGATTAGACAAGCAAACACCAAACGAAGAGCCATATACGAAAAAATCGTCCATAAAGACCTCAACCATTTCTTCGATCAAATCCAAAAATATAGACATCATACACCGTTGAAAAGTTGCCGGTGCATTACATAACCCGTAAGGCATCCTTCGATATGCGAAGGTACCATAAGGGCATGTGAAAGTCATTTTCTCTTGGTCGTTCGGGTGTATGGGAATTTGATAGAAACCCGAATAACCGTCTAGAAAACAATAAAATGGATGATTAGCTAAATGTTCAAGCATTTGATCTATAAAAGGTAATGGAAAGTGATCCTTACGAGTAGATGAATTGAGCATCCTATAGTCAATGCACATCCTATGCCCGGTTATTGTCCTAGTCGGTATCATTTCATCCTTTTCATTTTTAACAACGGTAATCCCCCCTTCTTTAGGCACACAATGAACCGGTGAGACCCAAGTACTACCCTATATTCGGTAGATAATACCCGCATCTAAAAGCTAGAGAATCTCTTTTTTTACAACTTCCTTCAAATTCGGATTCAACCTCTTTTGATGTTCAATATAAGTCCTTGATTCATCTTCTAGATGGACTCTATGTGTGCATAAAGTAGAGGAAATACCCATGATGTCATCCAAAGAATTACCAATGGTTTTCCTATACTTCCCAAGTTCAACTAAGAGGGAGGATAGTTCATTCTCGTTCAAACTATCATTTACGATAACCTGGTATGACTCGTTTGGACCTAGGAAAGTGTACCTTAGCCCAACGGGAAGTTTCTTTAGGTCCACCTTAGGGGCGTTGAGCTCGCTCCAATAGTCATCCTCTAAAGTAGTCTTACCCTTGCTAGTTCCTTCCACGACTAACGCAAAGCTCTCTTGAACCATACCCGTGCTTGACCCAACTTCAAACCTTGTCACTTGGTTACCCAACTCCACAAATGGCGCCTCTCTTTCAACCGGCTTGTGCAAGTCCATGAGTAGCTCATATCCTTGGCTTTCTTTATCCAAGAATCCATGCACACCATGCTCTTGTGTCAAGACCACTTGCAAACCGTCTTCAATACTCAACTCTTCAAGCAACTTATCCGCGAGTTCATCCATTATCTCTATGTAGAAACATTTCCCATTTATGGTGGGCTTCTTCATCACGTTGTTGATGTTGAACTCGAGGACTTCACCTTTTCCCAAATGCATGTCAATCTTGCCCTTTCTCACGTCAATAATGGCTCCCGCGGTCGCCAAAAACGGTCTTCCAAAGATAATTGGATCTTTTGGCTCCTCATCCATTTCGAGAACAACAAAGTCCGTGGGGACGATGAAATCTCTAACCATTATTGGGAGATCTTCAAGCAAACCAATGGGTACCCTCACACTCCTATCCGCCAATACAAGCTTTGTACCTTGTGAAACCCAACCGCTTTGCAACCGAGAACGGCATAAGGCTAACGCTTGCTCCAAGGTCACAAAAAAAATTTTCGAAGGCCAAGGGTCCAAGGGCACACGGAAGGGTGAATGAACCGGGATCCCCAATTTTGTTGGTGCCAACTTCTTTTGGATGATGGCACTACATTCTTCGGTCAAGATTACCATGGATTCCATTTCCTTGGCTCTTTCCTTCAATGCGTCCTTGAGGAACTTTGTATATTGGGGGTACAAGTAGAAAGGCATCAACCAATGGCATTGTAAGTTCAACCTTCTCCATTTGCTTGTCGAAGACCGCCTTATACTTGTCCATGAGTTGTTTCTTGAAACGCCCCGTGAAAGGTAACTTAGGCACATAAGGTTTTGGCACAAATACACTCTATTTCTTCTTAGGCACTTCTTGAAACACGGCCTTGGTCTTCACCTCTTCAACCCATTTCCCTTTGTCTTGACTTCTCACTACCACTTCCTCAACCAAGTCTTCATCTTCTTGAAGTTCCACCCCCCCCTCACTTTGGTTAGCAACGTCCACGTTGAGGTAGAAGGGACATCTCTTGTGGGTAAGACTGTGCCACTCCTTAGGGTGATAGCATTCACATATTCCTTGGGGTTTGGTATGGGTTTACCCGGCAAAGTGCCTTGAGCACTTGAAGAAGATGAGGCGTCCTTGGTCTTCATGTGTTTGACCTTGGAGTTTAAAGCTTCAATCTTGTTGTTGAGGTCGGTGTAGGAGCAATCTACCCGTGTATTGATCTCCGCTTGTCCCTTTAGCAATTGTTGGAACATGGAGTTCAAGTCAAGCTCTTGCGGTTTAGACGTAGTTGCTTGACCTTGAGGAAAAAACCCTTGTTGTTGGCCTTGAAAACCGGGTGGAGCTTTGGGTTGGAATCCACTTTGGTTCCCTTAAAATTTGTTCCTTGGGACATAACCTTGTTGGTTGGTGTTAGAAGCTTGGCATTGGGGTTGGAATTGCTTTTGTGGTTCTCCTTGAGCTTGATTAGATTGCAGAGGGTAGACTTGGTCTTGTGGATTCTCAACATTGGTGTTCCGGTAAGAGAAGTTGTTGTGATTCCTATAGTTTTGGTTGAACCCTTGTCTTTGGTATTTCCCTTGGTTTTGGTAGTTCCCTTGGTTCTCCACGTAGTTCACATCCTCTTGGGTGTTCATGTCCACGTTCTCCTCTTGATAGCAACCTTGATTCTCATCATAAGCATCCACAAAGCTAAACGTCTTTTGAGAAGACACTAGGAGTTTATCAATCAAGTTGGCTTGCTTGTCTAACTTTTCATTAAGCGCTTTCATATCTTTGGCTCGCTTGTTCTCATCAAAGTCGCTTGTGGTCCTTGTGGCGCGGTCATAATCGTCGCCATAGGTCCCGTCACTTTGGGCCAAGTTCTCTAGTAGCTCCATTGCTTCCTCAACGTTCGTAGCCAAGAAGTTACCGTTTGATGCCGTGTCAAGTAACATACGGATCTTAGGCAAGGTACCTCGGTAGAGAGTGCTAAGGAGATAGGCGTTGCTAAAGCCGTGATGAGGGCATTGAGAAGTGTAGCTTCTAAATCTCTCCCAAGCCTCGTTGAAAGACTCGTTGGACCGTTGTGTGAAACTTGAGATCTCATTGCGAAGCTTGGCGGTTCAAGCCGCTGAAAAGAATTTGGCAAGAAACGCACGTTTGCAATCATCCCACGAAGTGATAGATCCTTGGGGCAAGTTCTTTTCCCATTGGTGAGCCTTGTCACCTAAAGAGAATGGGAAGAGACGAAGCTTGAAACCGTTTTCGGAGACCCCGTTGATCTTAGTGAGACCACATATCGGGTTTTGGTGAGCATTAGCGGCGTCACCCTGTCCAATAACGTTTCTAGCTCTTGGTGGATAGTGTGGGCGGTTTGGTTGGTGATGGTTTCCATTGCCACCACCTCCTTGGTTGTTCCCATTCTCACTGTTCCTTTTGTGGGGAATGTAATCATGAATGTTCCCAAGTGGAATATCATGAAGATCTTCCATTTCGTTACCAACTTCTTCTTGTACTCTTACTCGGCTTCGTCGTGCTCTTGAACCTCTCTCAGGTTGATCAATGTCGTCCCTCGATTCTATTAGGTTAGTATTGCCACGGGAATGGGTATGCATGCACCTATAGAGAGAAAGAGCAATAGGAAGTAAAGAAGATTAGTATTCTTGGTCGAAAATAAAACTTAATCTCACAAAGAGCCTAAATCTAAATGTTAAAATCCAATCCCAATATGGCAACGGCGCCAAATTGATACTAAGACTTTTCGGTTTTAAAGAGCTATCAATTGTTAGATTTTATGAGAGATTGCTCATCACAAAACAGAAACTCGATCTCAAGAGAGAGTAGAGACAATCAACTTGTGATTGTCTCCACACATTAAACACATGTTAAACCGTGAAACAGCTCTAGTATGAAGCTTAGATCTGCCCATAATAACACAACACTTAGAGTTTGTGTACTTAGAGAGAGAGGCAGATCTAGGATCAATAAGCTAGAGATAAGAGAATAAAGAAGAGTTTAAGTGAGTTTGACAAGTATTAGGCTGCCTTAAGGCAGCCCTTAAATCGTTTCTCTACAAACACTCTATATTGTAAATGATCAATCTACATTAGGTAAATTGATTATGCACAAGGAAGAGAGAGAGAGGAACACACACGAAATTAAGAAGAGAGAACTTGTATATTATTTGTGTTATTGATAATGAGCACATTACATCTCTATTTATAGAGAAAACAATGGCATGGAAGCCCTAGCACATTATACAAGAGAGAAAGTGACACATGAGGATAAAGACAAAGCTTGTGGTCCACCATGGTCACATGTGACTTATTTCAAATTCAAACTAATGGGGGGAAGATTCAAACTCGTTTCCCTCCTTGTCTACATAGACTTCTGATCCCGAGCTTTAGACGGACTTCTTATCCCGAGCTTTGCACGGAATGATTTTCCTTATTCGCACTCTTGAGCATCTTGTGTGTTGTGCAAACTCCGTGTGTGCAAAACCCGTGTTTTGCACAACCCGTGTTTTGCACGCGCCTAATAATGCACGCTTTTGAGGTGGTCTTCGGCCTTGTCTTGATGACTTCGGCCTTGCCTTTCTTCTTCCTCTCTAATACTCCCCCGCAAGATTGGTCGTCGGGACGCCAAAAGGACCAAAGCCCAAGCTTGCAACACGCGAATGACTACCTCATTAAAAACCTTAACAAAGAAAACCTCTTGGGATAAAACTTTGTTAAGGGAAAAAGAGTATAGGCTTCACGGTGCTTGATGTAGCTTTGACCCCAGTTTAAAATAAGATGATTGAACCGGCTCCTTTCTCCCAAGTGTTTCCATTCTTTTAGCCCTTCTTGACTTGAATTCTCTTCTTATGGACCTCTTCATTTCATCTAGAGCTTCTTTTGAGAATGTCCACGCATTCCTCCTATCCTTTAAACCTTCATGATTTAAAGAAAATTTTTAAAGTATATGTCGTGGGGTTTAAGAAACACATAGCTAAAACTTGAGTTTGCAAATGAAAGAATCAATCTTATGGACTATTAGTAAGGTAATGAAATAAATAAATAAAAATTGGGAAAAGAGTTTAGAGAGTAGCCTTTGAAGAAGATTCTTAGATGCGGTTTGAGCTCCCCCGCAATCTTTACTTGCTCATGGTTTAAAACCATCTTTTGAGCTTAGAAACCTTGTGCAATGCACATCCGATCTACTTTTGAACCTAGAAACCTTGTGCAATGCACATCCGATCTAGTGTTCAACAACTAGCACCATTGCCTTGGACTGATTCAACGTATTCCACCAGATTGATTCTTCACTAGAGGCTCCACCAAAGCCACCTTCTAGGTCTGCTATCTTCAGGTCAGCCTCTTGGGTCCGCCATCTTCAATTCAGCCATGTTAACTAGGTGGGAATATCTAGTGGTATATGATGGCTACCGGTTCTAGTTCCAAACATGTGCTTCACAGATTATACTTGTCATGTCTTCTTGAGACTGCAAGCAAATCAAAAGTATAAGTATCCAGAATCAGTATCCAGAATGAGAGAATTAGAGTATAAGTAACCAGAATGAGTAACAAGAGAATAAGTAACCAGAATGAGTAACCAGAATTTGAGAGAATCAGATTGAGTAACCAGAATATGAGCGGAAGCAAATGCAGCCAAGAACAGCCAAGAATCACAAGATTTTGGTGTTTTAATGACTGTAACTAAATAACAAGGAATTTGGATCCATCAAGGCCTTAATGCTAGTACCCATAAGAGTCAAGCGGACCAAGGTTCTCTTCCTTTGCTATTTTAAAGAAAACAAGGGACTTGGATTCATCAAGGCCTTATGCTTGTACCCATAAGAGTCAAGCGGACCAAGGTTCTCTTCCTTTGCTATTTTAAAGAAAACAAGGGACTTGGATTCATCAAGGCCTTATGCTTGTACCCATAAGAGTCAAGCGGACCAAGGTTCTCTTCCTTTGATATTTTTACAGAAAAACAAGGGACTTGGATTCATCAAGGCTTTATGCTTATTCCTCATAAGAGTAAAGCTTTACCATGGTTCTCTTCCCTTTAATTTTCTGTAAAACCAAACAGAGATGAGAATGGGGCTTAAATAATGGTTCATCACCACAGCCACAATTTCTTGTGACTAAGAGATTGAATGGAGCTTAAAGAATGGTTCTTCACCACAGCCTCCATTTCTTTACTCCTCACTGTCCAAAAATGTTTTAACATGAAACCAAGTGACTAAGAGATTGAATGGTGCTTTAAAGAATGGTTTTTCACCACAGCCTCCATATCTTTACTCCTCACTGTCGAAAAATGTTTTTAACAGAAAACAAGTGACTAAGAGATTGAATGTGGCTTAAAGAATGGTTCTTCACCACATCCTCCATTTCTTTTCTCCTCACTGTCAAAAACGAGTTTAACATGAAACAAGAGATGACTTGGAGATTGGAATGGAGCTTAGAGAGGGTGAGAGAGTAAGGACCAAGAACCAGGATCTAAGATGTTCCATTCCCGAGGGAAGGTGCTTAAGAATCCGTGGGTTTATCTAGGCATTCCTTCTCATTCACCCAGCCACCATTCGTTTCTCTTCATTGTATTCTCTTGAGAAACGAGTTTAAAGAGTCACCAAGAAAGGATGCTTTGATACCATGTTAGATTTTATGAGAGATTGCTCATCACAAAACAGAAACTCGATCTCAAGAGAGAGTAGAGACAATCAACTTGTGATTGTCTCCACACATTAAACACATGTTAAACCGTGAAACAGCTCTAGTATGAAGCTTAGATCTGCCCAGAATAACACAACACTTAGAGTGTGTGTACTTAGAGAGAGTGGCAGATCTAGGATCAATAAGCAAGAGATAAGAGAATAAAGAAGAGTTTAAGTGAGTTTGACAAGTATTAGGCTGCCTTAAGGTAGCCCTTAAATCGTTTCTCTACAAACACTCTACATTGTAAATGATCAATCTACATTAGGTAAATTGATTATGCACAAGGAAGAGAGAGAGAGAGGAAAACACACGAAATTAAGAAGAGAGAACTTGTATATTATTTGTGTTATTGATAATGAGCACATTACATCTCTATTTATAGAGAAAACAATGGCATGGAAGCCCTAGCACATTATACAAGAGAGAAAGTGACACATGAGGATAAAGACAAAGCTTGTGGTCCACCATGGTCACATGTGACTTATTTCAAATTCAAATTAATGGGGGGAAGATTCAAATTCGTTTCCCTCCTTGTCTACACAGACTTCTGATCCCGAGCTTTGGACGGACTTCTTATCCCGAGCTTTGTACGGAATGATTTTCCTTATTCGCACTCTTGAGCATCTTGTGTGTTGTGCAAACTCCGTGTGTGCAAAACCCGTGTTTTGCACAACCCGTGTTTTGCACGCCCCTGATAATGCACTCTTTTGAGGTGGTCTTCGGCCTTGTCTTGATGACTTCGGCTTTGCCTTTCTTCTTCCTCTCTAATATCAATAACTCTAAATACAAGTATTATAAGAGGTTATCAATTCTTATTAGGAGATGACTCTAAGCATTAAGAATGCAAGGAACCTATGTACGTTAAGCTAATTAAAAAGGGTATTGTGATTAAGTATCCAAATTAAAAAAAGTAAAGCAACTAAACAAGATGTAAATCAATAAGCAAAAGAGGATTCAAAGATGGGATTATTGATATAAGATAACCCAAGTTCAATTCATGATGTTCATTTACTCAAACAAGCTAATCCCTATGACCCTTAACTTGACTAATTCTCTTTCAAGAAATTAATCACTATGCTAATCACCTAATCCATTAACAAAATCTCATTTGTGGATTATTGATTAGCAAGCATTAAGTTTAAATAAACAAGATCAACCAAAGATATACCCTAGACAACTATTATCATAGGCAAGGAGTATAAATCTCTTGTTTAGTTCATAAAGGCATTTCATATAACACTTGGTGTGCATGAAATGCCTTATGATCTAGACCTACTTTTTCAAGTTAGATCTAGCCTTAAGAACACTAAACAAGAAGGGATATAAGAATATATAACCCTAAACACCATGAATCAAGCCTTGGATCATCCTAATCTACCCCATCTCTAAACCCTAAAAGACTACTCAAGACCCATTAAGAACAACCCAAAATCGATGGAGATAGAGGTTAATTCAATGGATGGATGATGAATAATCAAGATAGAAGATAGATAGATGCAAGGAATTGATGGAAATAAACACTACATTGCATAAAACAAAGGTTTCCCCTTACAAATCTCAAGCTCTCTCAAAGGTAAGGGTTTTAGGCTTAAGAAAAATCATAAAAAATAAAATTAGGTTTAGATTGTCTTTAAATAAAAAAGTGGGCGACCGGGTCAACCCGGAACAAACCGGGTATTCACCGGGTCTGATCTTGGGTCATGTCTTCTATACCGGCCAAAATGGGTCCGGTATGCATGTGGCCGGTATGAGTTGCAATAAGGAAAAGGGGATACCGGGCCGATTGGTTCCGGGATGCACAGCCGGCAATCTCCCTGGTGCAGTGAAAGTCGGACACCGGGCGAGAGAACTGTCGCGTGCCGGGCCGGTACGAGAGTCTTCATCGGGGGAGGTCGCTTCTTGATGCCGGGGGAAATGGAGCCGGTACGCGCAGTCGACAAACTTCCTGGTGGGATGAAAGTTCCACGCCGGGGGAAAGAGCTGTCTTTTGCCGGGCTGGTACGAGAGTCTTCATCGGGGGAGGTCGCTTCTTCATGCCGGGGGAAATGGAGCTGGTACGCGCAGCCGGTAAACTTCCTGGTTGGGATGAAAGTTCCACACCGGGGGAAATGGAGCCGGTACGCATGGCCGGTATGGTGAGTGCGATCCGCCTTTGCTTCTAAGCGTTGCCTCAAGGTCCCAAGCCAAGTGTGAACTCCTCCAAAGTCTCCAAAAGCCTCCAAAGTACCTAAAAGATACTCCAAAACATGCAAGACTCTCTAGGACTTAGTATGAAATCCCTAAACTCTAAATGAGAGAAACAAAATAAGAAATGCAATGAAACTATATGCGTATGAGATAAAACCTAAACTAAATGAATGCATAGAAGAGACAAAATATGGGAATATCACACGCATGAAGGAGATTGCAAACTGTAAAGAGAAGAAAACAAGACCAATCACCAATATCACTTAGCCGAAAATCTACAAATCAGCTACCAAGTGGTCCCCTAGCTCGTCTTGACTAGGCGGAGACAATCGTTAGGAATAGAGGCCTCAGAAATTAAGATGAAGAAGAAGCAGCTATCCCAGTCGCTATCCTTGCTCGGGAACCCTCAGATGATCTTTCACTCCCTTTTATTGGAAATATAAAACCTCTCAGAGTTGGGAACTCTTCGGATTTCCAAGAGGTTTCGGAGGTGGTTAATGCAAATATAAACATCAGACTCAATGCACCGAATTAAAATTCCCACGAGATGACGAAGCCCGCGAGGCGTAACTTGCCATAATCAACCCCGTGCCTCCACAAATATTGAAGGATCATTTCTGAAATTGGGAACCATAAAAATCACATGCGGAAGAATCTCTCATAAGTAGTGAAACTACCTGAAGGAGGATTGTTGGCTCGATCAGACGGTTCGGGAATAATAAACTCAACCGCTTCGGATATGCCGAAGCGACGCTTCTGCTCATCCAAAGACTACTCGGTGGAAAAGGTAGAACCAGGGGGATCGGCTCGTATTTTCTTTTTCTCCCCATTCTTTGTCGCGGTTCATCGATCTGATGGACCAGCCATATGACTTTGCATAGTACGCTCCAACTTTCTTCTCGCCTCGGCAGGGTCACAAGAGAAATCTGTAATCTCTTTTTTCACTTCACTAGCAATAACCTCGATTCCCGATCCCTCTATCGCGAAAGAAGTTAGATATGCAGAGGGATTTGCTTCGGTTTGTCTATTTGCCGTGACATGATTGTTTGCCTCAAAGGATCTGTTTGCCTCATTTCCCCTGACATGTTCATTTCGTTAGATTTTCTCGCCTCGGCGTCTTGTGGGGGGGGGGGGGGGGGGCAACATTACGGTCGAGCCGTGTAGGGGAGTCATGCGCGCCAGCCGAATCGTTCAATTCAAGGTTCGACATTATACCTCAATAAAAATTTATCATATGAAGATAGATCGGCGGTGTTGAAGATGGATCGGCAAATTTGAAGACTCGCCGCGGTTTGTATAAAGATGGATCAGATAAATTAAATGACACGACAGTGGATCAGAAAACCCTAGCCGGCAATCAAACAAAGAAAGAGAAAGAAGAGAGAGAGAGGAGAGCTACATGTTTTTGCGAAAATTTGGTGAAGTGAATAATGAAAGGAACCCAAGGGAAAGCCTCGTTATTTATAGGCAATGGGCGCGTGGATGCGCGTGATCTCGGGAAGATAATAGCGCGTGACCTCGGGAAATAACGAAAAAACTCTTGCAATTGCGGAGGTAATTAAAGCAAAGTGTGTGGATACGCGGGAGTACCAACGGTTATAAAACTCCTGAAGCAAGTCAAATGTCCCAGAACGTCCAGAGGTGAAGAAACGACGGTTCGGCGGCAGCAAAGAGATTCCTCTCCTCGTCAAAGAAGAAAAGCCAGCAGGATGCCACAACAAAGTAATCAACAAGACACCTCGTCGCCCCTTCATCTCGGCAATACTAGAAGATCGGCGGTTCGGCGCCACTTTGGTGGAGCAGTTAATCACGATCTCAACAATTCACATCGTCACAATCATTACTCAGCCTCTTCTTTCCCACTGGAGATTAACTGATCAAAACGACTAAATATGGAGAGGGCCTCTTGGCCTAGCCGACCCAAAGGAAAACAAGAAGACAATAGAGCCGTAGTACAGCTCAGCCTCGTTCTGTTCACCTCGGCATGATTAATTTTAGACAACTCACTTTGGTTAGCTTGCCTCAGTCAATTCACCTCAGGCAAAATGGGACAGAGCCGAGGCGAAATCAACATCATTTCCTTGACGAACCAAAACCAAATCGAGTTTGAATCAAAACTAAAACCGAACCGAGACCAAATTAAGACTATGCCGACATGGTTCGTCTTAGCAAAATGTCATGGGCCGAGGCAAACATTTCTTGGGGCGATACGAAGATCACCCTTCAAACGTAATGGGCCGAACCACGAGTCCATCCGATGAATTAGGTTAGTATTTGTCCTGATTCGGTGGCCTCTCAAGGAAAAAGGAAATATTCCAAATACTTTCTGAGATCCTTGCTCAAGAGACTTGTATAAAATAGTTAGCACTGTAATCATAAAATTGGGGGGGGGGGGGGGGGGGCTTTCGACCTAGAAAATCACATAAACACATACTTGTACTGAGAAGTTTTCATAACAGCAATAATAAAACCATCTTTCGATCCTTGTTCTTGTGTTCGATCTTAGAAACTTATGTTCCTTCTAAAAATCCTTACATGAATTTGGTTGTGCGAGTTTCGACTCCTACAAAGATTTAAATAAGAACCCAGAGGTGTTAATATTAAAATGTAGAGGTGTCAGTAAGAAAGAAGAGTGTCAATATTTAATCATAACAATGATCTTTAAATCTAAATGTATGTGCAAAATTTTGAATGTTATCCAATTAATGTTTTCTCTTTAACATCGCGGGTGATCTATTGTTACGGAGTAAATAAATTTGCAGTACATAGTTAGAGTTTGTGGTGAGAAGCATCTAGATGAACTGATTCAGTATTTATTTATATGTTTAGTAAGTTCCAACATTGAAGTTCTTAGTCGAGTTCTTTTTTTTGTTAATATGTAGTTGATATTCCCATATTTTGCATCTTTTATAATGCATTCTTGTTATTGTTTTGTGTCTCATGCATGTGTCATGCATAGGTTTTATGAAATTTTGGCCTTTATTAGAGTTTAAGATATTGCATTAGGTCCTAGAGAGTTTTTGCATTTATTTGGAGTGTTTCTAGGTATTTTGGAGACATTTGAGATGATTGGAGTGGTTGAGCATCAAGAGAAGGAAGAGCTCATCCGACACGCCGAAAAGATGTGGCTCGACTGAGGTCCTCCATTATGAATCAGCTTGGATGACCTGCATGCAAGCTGTAGCGGAGTGAGTTAGCTAGCCACTGGAATTAGAATCAGGGGAGTTGGACTTGTGGTTTGGAAGATATGACCGTTTTACTGAAGACATGTCCGTCTGGCCGATGCAGTTTATTCAACACCGATGTGTGACATCGGTATTGAAGCCTCATGGGAATACACCGATGTCACACATTGGTGTAACACCTCGGTATTGTCTCTCTGAAGTGACTAGGAGCAAAAAAACCTTAACACCGAGGTCCAACACCGATGTGTGACCTCGGTGTTGGACATCTCTCACCCGAACCAGCCGAGCTCGTCCGAAGTGTCTCAAAGATGTGGCTAGAAGGGGACCGTAGAGGAGTGAATCAGCTTTACAAAGGAATTTGAATTGTGCTATTTACACATATGGATAGGGAGATCAGATAGATTTACTGAAGGTATGTCCGTCTGGCCGAGAGAAGATGACATCGTCCAAAGAACCGGGAAAATGATAGCCTTCCGGTATGAATAAACTCAAACGGTCTTCATAAGAATTGTAGAGAGACGAATTAGCTATCTACAGGAGTTGGATTTAGGTCATTCGGATGTGAGGTTCAGGAGTATGACCTATTCACTGAAACTGTATCCAAGTTTCGGCCGGGTCAATACCCAGTTTGTCCCGGGTTGACCCGGTTCGACCCAAACTCATTTAAATAATGAAAACCCTAATTTTTTAGATCTAAGCTTTCTTTTCCTAGAGTTGGGTTTTATCCCAAACTCTTCCTAAGATGATTTTGGATGGATCTTCATCATTCATGCCACTCTAGTGAAGGATTCTTCAACCTATCTTTATATTATGTTTATTTAATCTTTGTTCTTTACCTTTATGTCTCTTTTTCCCTTGTGTTCTATCTTGTTCTTCATGTTTAGGCTTTAGACCCTTTTTTGTTGGATTTTGGATTTAGTTTGATTTTGATGATTTGGTGATTGATTCTTGATGCGTATGTTCTTAATCCTTGCTTTCCTTTCTTTCTCAGTGATCCTAGTGCTAGATTGGGCTTGAGAGAGTCAATCTAGATCATAGGGAAAATCATGCACACCAAGTGTTCGATGAAATTTCCCTAAAAGCTTAGTAAGAGATAAACATTTTTAAACTATGAAAGTAGTTGCTTAAGGTGTTTATTGATTAGATGATGATGATTTAGGTTGATCTTTGTTAAATCTTTCAATTAGGTTGGTTTTTAATGCTAGATTTGATAAGATAAACAAAAGTTTTGAACTACGCCTAGATTAGGTAGTGCTAGTTGGCGTGACAAACCAATCTAGAGCTACACCCTAGGATTTATGGTTTCATCCCATGCATTAGGGAGAGATTCGAGTAAACGGTGTTAGTGCTAGATTAGATTTATCCATTCGAGTCTTGAACTTAGGCATTTCACTCCTAACCCGAGTTTAAATGAATTGTTTGAACCGAACCTTTTGTGAGCTTTTCTTGCCTAGCAAACTAGAGTTGATGTCTAGGGTGATTAGTGAACTAAGTGGGATTGAAGATTAATGCTTGTTAATCATCTTATCACAAACGATGGTTTGTTCTTGATTTGGTGATTAACAAAGTGATTAGTGCCACGAGAGTGGATTAGTCATAATTGTGAATTCCATGTTCTAGGATAGTGTTTAATGCAATCTTTGTCATCATTATTTGATTGTTAATCATTCATTTGATAGTTCATTCCATGATCCCACACTTATATCTTTGTTTTCTTTCTTGCATTTTACATTCTAATCTAAAAATATAAAAACCCAAAATATTTGCTCTAGCTTAGGAAGTTTCATGTATTCTTAGTGCTTCAATCTTAACCTCTTTGGTTCGATCTTCAAATACTATAATGATACGAGTAGGTTTGAGTAATTGATATGAGCTTAACATAAATTTTACTTATCAGTAGTCAAGTTCTTTAGACTAATGTTTATATTTGTTGTTGGATGTTTCTCTAGGATATGCCTTTTTATGTTAAATTTAAAGTAGTACTGATACAGTTTTTTTTTCTCGGCTTAGATACTATTTCCATGGATTATGGGCGTATAATGATATATCATGGTTTTTACCCAATTTAAGCCTTGATATAAGTCCTTTTTATAGAGCCTTTCTAGTATTTTGGAGTCTTTTAGAGTCTTTTCAGATTTTAGGTACGTTTGGAGCATTATTGGAGATATTGAAGCATTTTGGAGCTTTTTCGAGCAAAGCAGAGATCCTGTAGCTGAGACACCGATTTGATGCCTGAGTATCGATCGATACACGTATGGTATCGGTCGATACCAGTCGAGGAAACATAAGGATCGCGACTTATTCGAAGATTTGAGAAATTGCAAATTGCCCCATAAGGCTTTATTATTTACAAGAAGCCCCAAAACGTGTTTTAGGTTATATTTTAGGTTTTTCAGCCACTTTTGTTGGCTACGCTTTGATTACGCATTATTCTAATTTGGTTTTTGTGAGAGAGCTTTCGGAGGGAGACAAGTCTGAAACTATGTTCGTCCGAGAGAAGATTTCGAACCCCTGTTTTACTCTCTTTCTTATTATTTATTCAGTCATTTATTCAAACATGTTTATTGTTTCAATCTCCATGTCTGAGTAGATCTCATGTTAGGTTTAGGGTTCTCATAAGGGATTTATTTGAATGCTAGGTTGATTTATTGTTTAAGGTTCATAATCTGAATTAGTTCTTCGCCTTAAGTTGTTCTCAAAGCTAATTCTAGATTGATCACCTAGAACTTAGATTTTAGGTTAATCGATTAGGCATGAGAGTGCAATTGAGAAACCTGAGAGAACTTAGGATGAGCAAAATAATTATTCGCACAGAGATTTGGTTTAGTTGTTTTGTGAACAAATCAAACTTGAACTAAAAGCTGGTTTAGACTTTACGATTCACAAAGAGATTTGGAATTCTAGGATTTATACTTAGATAATTCTCGCAACGAGAGTTGGTTAATTATACTTTAGTGATTTGAGTTCAAGAACCGTGCGTAACCTGAGCCCTGATTAATTAGCTTATCTGCATTCATTGATTTCCTGAGAAATACCATGAACCTATCTTCTTTCCAATCTACTTACACCTTGTTTAATTTACGTATTGATCACTTAGCTTAATTTTCATCTATACAATCTATTGTGTGTTTCCTTGAGTCTCTGTGGATTCGATTCCTAAGTATTACAATCGACAAAGCTTTAGTACTTTTAGGGTATTATTTTGAGCTTATCAAATTTCGCGCCGTTGCCGGAGACTATTAGATTTTACTTTGAGAATTTCGACTAAGTTCGACCAGTATCGATCGACACCCTAGTGGTATCGGTCGATACCTGTCGTAAATTTCTGTGTTACTTACGTTCTTGACTTTTGTGTTTCAGGTGCATGCCTAATCGTAGAACCAGAAGGAACAAGAGCACTCCGCTAGTTAATCTGTCATTAGAGCAGCTAGCACTTCTGGAATGCACAATCATAAGAGTAAAGAAGCCAGCAGAGATGAACAACAACCCAGTGGTTTTGGTTCAAGATGAAGCTGGTGCTTACAGAGACCAAGAGGGTCAATTGTGCAATGAGAGAGGGCAACGATTAGATGGAGAGGGGAACATCATCCCACCTCCTGCTGTTGTGGAGGAGATTGTCGCTGGGAATGTCGCTAGGAATGCGAATGCAAGGAATGTTGTGGCTGATCATGGTAGAACAATTGGTGAGTACAACAGGCCTGATCAGTTTTATGCTAATCGATCAGCGATTCGCCATCCACCATTTCAAAGAACGTCCAGAGGTGAAGAAACGACGGTTCGGCGTCAGCAAAGAGATTCCTCTCCTCGTCAAAGAAGACAAGCCAGCAGGATGCCACAACAAAGTAATCAACAAGACACCTCGTCGCCCCTTCATCTCGGCAATACTAGAAGATCGGCGGTTCGGCGCCACTTTGGTTGAGCAGTTAATCATGATCTCAACAATTCACATCGTCACAATCATTACTCAGCCTCTTCTTTCCCACTGGAAATTAACTGATCAAAACGACTAAATATGGAGAGGGCCTCTTGGCTGAGCCTACCCAAAGGAAAACAAGAAGACAATAGAGCCGAAGTACAGCTCGGCCTCGTTCTGTTCACCTCGGCATGATTCATTTTAGACAACTCA
This sequence comes from Eutrema japonicum, assembly GCA_030161315.1. Lineage (NCBI taxonomy): Eukaryota > Viridiplantae > Streptophyta > Magnoliopsida > Brassicales > Brassicaceae > Eutrema > Eutrema japonicum. The sequence goes on along the minus strand of BSQW01000013.1, from coordinate 36,337,163 downwards.
CTTCGGATAGCTTGCCTCGGTCAGTTCACCTCAGGCAAAACGGGACAGAGCCGAGGCGAGATCAACATCATTTCCTTGACGAACCAAAACCAAACCGAGTTTGAATCAAAACTAAAACCGAACCGAGACCAAATTAAGACTATGCCGACATGGTTCGTCTTAGCAAAATGTCATGGGCCGAGGCAAACATTTCTTGGGGCGATACGAAGATCACCCTTCAAACGTAATGGGCCGAACCACGAGTCCATCCGATGAATTAGGTTAGTATTTGTCCTGATTCGGTGGCCTCTCAAGGAAAAAGGAAATATTCCAAATACTTTCTGAGATCCTTGCTCAAGAGACTTGTATAAAATAGTTAGCACTGTAATCATAAAATTGGGGGGGGGGGGGGGGGGGCTTTCGACCTAGAAAATCACATAAACACATACTTGTACTGAGAAGTTTTCATAACAGCAATAATAAAACCATCTTTCGATCCTTGTTCTTGTGTTCGATCTTAGAAACTTATGTTCCCTCTAAAAATCCTTACATGAATTTGGTTGTGCGAGTTTCGACTCCCACAAAGATTTAAATAAGAAACCAGAGGTGTAAATATTAAAATGTAGAGGTGTCAGTAAGAAAGAAGAGGTGTCAATATTTAATCATAACAATGATCTTTAAATCTAAATGTATGTGCAAAATTTTGAATGTTATCCAATTAATGTTTTCTCTTTAACATCGCGGGTGATCTATTGTTACGGAGTAAATAAATTTGCAGTACATAGTTAGAGTTTGTGGTGAGAAGCATCTAGATGAACTGATTCAGCATTTATTTATATGTTTAGTAAGTTCCAACATTGAAGTTCTTAGTCGAGTTCTTTTTTTTTGTTAATATGTAGTTGATATTCCCATATTTTGCATCTCTTTGCATGCATTCTTGTTATTGTTTTGTGTCTCATGCATGTGTCTTACATAGTTTTTATGACATTTTGGCCTTTATTAGAGTTTACGATATTGCATTAGGTCCTAGAGAGTTTTTGCATTTATTTGGAGTGTTTCTAGGTGTTTTGGAGACATTTGGGATGATTGGAGTGGTTGAGCATCAAGAGATGGAAGAGCTCATCTGACATGCCGGAAAGATATGGCTCGACTGAGGCCCTACGTTATGAATCAACTTGGATGACCTTCATGCAAGCTGTATAGGAGTGAGTTATATAGCCACTGGAATTGGAATCAGGGGATTTGGACTTGTGGTTTGGAAAATATGGCCGTTTTACTGAAGACATGTCCGTCTGGCCGATGCAGTTTATTCAACACCGATGTGTGACATCGGTATTGAAGCCTCAGGGGAATACACCGATGTCACACATCGGTGTAACACCTCGGTATTGCCTCTCTGAAGTGACTAGGAGCAAAAAAACCTTAGCACCGAGGTCAAACAACGATGTGTGACCTCGGTGTTGGACATCTCTCACCCGAACCAGCCGAGCTTATCCGAAGTGTCTCAAAGATGTGACTAGACGGGGACCTTAAAATCAGATTCAGCTTCAACTGCCTTCATAGAAGTTGTAGAGGAGTGAATCAGCTTTACAAAGGACTTTCAATCGTGTTATGTAGACTTATGGATAGGGAGATAAGATGGATTTACTTAAGGTATGTCCGTCTGGCCCAGAGAAGATGACATCGTCCTAAGAACCGGGAACACGAAGGCCTTCCGTTATGAAGCTACTCAAATGGTCTTCATAAGAATTGTAGAGAGACGAGTTAGTTGTCTACAGGAGTTGGAGTTAGGTCATTCGGATGTGAGGTTCAGGAGTTATGACCGATTCACGGAAGATAAATCCAAGTTTCGGCCGGGTCAATACCCAGTTTGTCCCGGGTTGACCCGGTTCGACCCAAACGCATTTAAATAATGAAAACCCTAATTTTTTTAGATCTAAGCTTTCTTTTCCTAGAGTTGGGTTTTATCCCAAACTTTTTCTAAGATGATTTTGGATGGATCTTCATCATTCATGCCACTCTAGTGAAGGATTCTTCAACCTATCTTTATATTATGTTTATTTAATCTTTGTTCTTTACCTTTATGTCTCTTTTTCCCTTGTGTTCTATCTTGTTCTTCATGTTTAGGCTTTAGACCCTTTTTTGTTGGATTTTGGATTTAGTTTGATTTTGATGATTTGGTGATTGATTCTTGATGCTTATGTTCTTAATCCTTGCTTTCCTTTCTTTCTAAGTGATCCTAGTGCTAGATTGGGCTTGAGAGAGTCAATCTAGATCATAGGGAAAATCATGCACACCAAGTGTTCGATGAAATTTCCCTAGAAGCTTAGTAAGAGATAAACATTCTTAATCTACGAAAGTAGTTTCTTAAGGTGTTTATTGATTAGATGATGATGATTTAGGTTGATCTTTGTTAAATCTTTCACTTAGGTTGGTTCTTAATGCTAGATTTGATAAGATAATCCAAAGTTTAGAACTGCACCTAGATTAGGTAGTTCTAGTTGGCGTGACAAACCAATCTAGAGCTACACCCTAGGATTTATGGTCTCATCCCATGCATTAGGGAGAGATTCGAGTAAACGGTGTTAGTGCTAGATTAGATTTATCCATTCGAGTTTTGAACTTAGGCATTTCACTCCTAACCCGAGTTTAAATGAATTGCTTGAACCGAACCTTTTGTGAGCTTTTCTTGCCTAGCCAACGAGAGTTATTGTCCAAGGTGATTAGTGAACTAAGTGGGATTGAAGATTAATGCTTGTTAATCATCTTATCACAAACGATGGTTTGTTCTTGATTTGGTAGTGAATAAAGTGGGATTGACATTGCTGAAGAGTACTTCAGTGACATTGCTGAAGAGTACTTCCTGGAGACGCATCCTGAGGATCCATTGGAGAGAGCATTGGTCTTTTCAGCTGAGTCGGAGGTTTATTCGGATGATGATACTGCTGGATACTCGAAGATGCTCAATACATCACCACTAGTATCGATCGATACTCCCCTAGTAACGATCGATACCCTGCAGCCGGAAAGGGAGTTGGCCGAAAGTTCTAAGCAAGCTGCTGGGCTTGGAGATTGGAACGAGGAGAAAGCTCCTAAAGTGGAACTCAATGCACTTCCAGTAAATCTAAGGTATGGTTTTCTTGGTCCTAATTCCACATACCCAATGATTATTAATGCTTCTCTGAACAACGCAGAGATTACCTTACTGCTAAGCAAGCTGCGCAAGTATCGCAAATCTCTTGGCTATTCTCCTGATGATATTTCAGGTATATCACCGGACCTGTGCATGCATAGGATTCATCTTGAGGACGAGTCAAAGGCTTTAATTGAGCATCAGAGGAGGCTGAATCCAAAACTGAAAGAAGTGGTTAAGAAGGAGGTCATGAAACTCTTGGATGTAGGAGTTATCTATGCCATATCGGACAGTTCTTGTGTCAGTCTAGTGCACTTTGTTCCTAAGAAAGAAGGGATAACCGTAGTGAAGAATGAGAAGGATGAGATGATTCCTACTAGGACTATCACTGGGCATCGAATGTGCATTGACTACAGAAAGTTGAATGCAGCCACAAGGAAAGATCACTTCCCATTGCCATTCATTGACCAGATGTTGGAGAGGTTGGCTAGTCATCCCTACTACTGTTTTCTCGATGGGTATTCAGGTTTCTTCCAGATTCCGATACATCTAGATGACCAAGGGAAGACAACTTTTACATGTCCTTATGGCACATTCGCCTATAGGAGAATGCCATTCGGATTGTGTAATGCTCAAGCCACTTTTCAGAGATGCATGATGTCTATCTTCACAGACATGATTGAGAATTTTATAGGGGTGTTCATGGATGATTTTTCAGTGTATGGATCATCCACTACAAGAAAACTGCCTTTTTACAACTAACAGAATCGTCGTAAATTGGTCGTAAAACATGGTTTACAACGGATTAGCGACGATTAACAATTCGTCGTAATATGATCGTCGTTAATTGGAAATCGTCGTAAATTGATTGTAACATTAAGGAGGACTAAAAATCGTCGTATATTATTCGTCGTAAAATCGACGTAAATATACATCGATTTTACGACGAATACATTACATCGATTTTACATCGATATCACGATGAAACATTACATCGATTTTACATCGAATTATACAATTTGTTTTTTGACAATTCGTCGTAAATTCGTCGCAATAGGTAGTTGTAAATGCGTTGGTAAATCGATGTAAAATAATCGATGTAAATTCATCGTAAATTATTGAACGATGTAAAATCGATGTAAATGTTGAGTCGATGCAAACTCGATGTAATACATATATATATATATAAAATATATATTTTTTATTTTTTCAATTAAAATTAAAAAAAATAATTAATAAAATTATATTTATAAATTAAAATTTTATAAATAAATTCAAAATATAAAATACAAAATAAAATTCTTAATATAAACTATTGTCCAGCTGGAAAACGTAAATTATCAAAAAGGTCGTCTTCCGATCCATTTTTCTCCATATTCGCTCGTTCTTGCGCGAGCGGATCACTCGGCTGGCCCGATGTCGGTTCTTCCTGTTGCCTCAGTGCAGCCGCCAAAGTCGGGTTAGTCAGGGAAATAATATCAAAGAGAGTGTTGTATCGTATACTTGGATCATCTCATCTTATACCACCTGCTTCGCCCTCAAAGTGTTGATCTCGGAGTTGGCTGTGTTTAACTTGGTCCGCAAAATACCCGGATCGTCGAAAAGCTGACGACGGGACGATGCGGTGGCACTATCTGCGATCGATCCCATCCCTAAGACTCTGCCATTTTTCTTCGGGGCAACCTTTAAAAAAGAAACGTAAAATTTAATAAATTGTATAAAGAAACGTTAACTTTTGTAAAAAAAAAACGTTAAATTACCTCTGCGTATATCTCGTCCATCTGGGCAACCGTCAAAGTTGTAGTGGATTGGACCAAACTACCGCCAGGTGATAGGTGCTGAGAAAGCTGAGTTTGACGCTCGTCGATCCTTGCATGCACGTCATTGTAGATCGCCTCTGCTCGAGGATCTACAAAAGAGCCGTCTTTCTTCTTGTGAGTTTCCGCAAAAACTCGGGTCATTGGAGGAAGTTCGCCTCCATTTGCCTAGCAAAAAAGACATTCAAAAAGAAATCAAACGGTTGATGGGTAATATAAATTAATAACAAATTAAAATCACATAAATAAAATACTAACCGAAAAAATTATTACCATTTGAAGGCGTCTTCCCGCAAAAGTCGTTTGACCCGACGTATGAGGCATAAGCGCTGGAAGACCGTCTGGACCCATAGTGTTCCGAGAAGCCGAAAACTTAGCGGCCACTTGCTGCGAATGCGGATCCCTCCAGTATGCCTTCAAGCCGTTCCAAATATCGGAAGACATGTATGGAGGCTTCCCATGATCGCCTTTAACCTCCCACTTCCTCTTCCAATCGGAGACGGTATTGTTGAGCCGCAATTTTCCCTTCTTTTTGAATTCCGTCTTCACCGTCTCGTTGATCGCAACGTCCCAATGCCATTTTTTCTATACAAAAAAAAATTAAAATAAAATTAGAAACGATTAAAGAAAAAGAATTCTCCAAAATAATAATGAATTAAAAAAAAAAAAAAATTACCCCGAAACATTTAAACCATGTCTCGACAATGTCTTCCAGAACCGAAGACCAATTGCGGTGAGGCTCCATGAAATAGGCTTTAATGGTGTCAGCCACACTCCGTCCAACTTTGTTATCTTCCTTAAACCTAAGAAATAAAACAAAAATTATTAGTAAAAAAAAACAAATTCATAATGTTATTAAGAAACAAATATTTGTAGTTACGTACCAAAATGTATTTGGGAGCCGTCGAGGATCTAACCGGTCTAAAGAATAATGCCCCGGCGACTGCAAAATATATTTGACCGTCAATCCCGCATACAACAACGGCGGTCGAGCACCTGCTTCTGGAGGCGGAGCTGGTCCGGAAAAAGAATCCGGAACAGCGGACTGTGTCGCAGAAGATGACGGGAGTTGCGAATTAGCACTCGGTCCCGTCTCGAGAAACTGCCAATAGTGTGTCCTACGTGGCGCCATATTTAAAAATATTTTAAAATAACTCAATTCCAGTATAATATAATTCCATTCCTAACTAATAATTCTAATCCTAACTAATAAAAATTACAATCCTAACTAACAATTCAAAATCCTCACAAACAATAATATAATTTAAGAAACCAAAAAAATAAATTTTTTTACCTTTTTCTTAGGTAGAGAGAGGTGAGACCGTTTTAGAGAGAGGGTGAGTTTGTGTGAGATTGTGGGGGAGGAAAAATCTGGTCACGTATATATAGATTTTGTGGCCGTCGTAAAATCGTTGGTAATTTACGACAATTTTACGACAATCGCTAGGTTAATTTATTGTTTAGGGTTCATAATCTGAATTAGTTCTTCGCCTTAAGTTTTTCTCAAAACTAATTCTAGATTGATCACCTAGAACTTAGATTTTAGGTTAATCGATTAGGCACGAGAGTTCAATTGAGAAACCTGATAGAACTTAGGATTAGCAAAATTACTATTCGCAAAGAGATTTGGTTTAGTTGTTTTGTGAACAAATCCCTTATGAGAACCCTAAACCTATATTACATATATTACATTAAGAACAACCCAAAATCGATGGAGATAGAGGTTGAATACATGGATGGATGATGAATAATCAAGATAGAAGATAGATAGATGCAAGGAATTGATGGAAATAAACACTAGATTGCATAAAACAAAGGTTTCCCCTTACAAATCTCAAGCTCTCTCAAAGGTAAGGGTTTTAGACTTAAGAAAAAGCATAAAATAATGAAATTAGGTTTAGATTGTCTTTAAATAAAAAAGGGGGCGACCGGGTATACCCGGAACAAACCGGGTATTGACCCGGTCGGATCTTGGGTCATGTCTTCTATACCGGCCAAAACGGGTCCGGTATGCATGTGGCCGGTATGAGTTGCAATAAGGAAAAGGGGATACCGGGCCGATTGGATACGGGATGCACAGCCGGCAATCTCCCTGGTGGAGTGAAAGTCGGACACCGGGCAAGAGAGCTGTTGCGTGCCGGGCCGGTACGAGAGTCTTCATCGGGGGAGATCGCTTCTTCATGCCGGGGGAAATGGAGCCGGTACGCGCAGCCGGTAAACTTCCTGGTGGGATGAAAGTTCCACGCCGGGGGAAAGAGCTGTCTTATGCCGGTCCGGTACGAGAGTCTTCATCGGGGGAGGTCGCTTCTTCATGCCGGGGGAAATCGAGCCGGTACGCGCAGCCGGTAAACTTCCTGGTTGGGATGAAAGTTCCACACCGGGGGAAATGGAGCTGGTACGCATGGCCGGTATTGTGAGTGCGATACACCTTTGCTTCTAGGCGTTGCCTCAAGGTCCTAAGCCAAGTGTGAACTCCTCCAAAGTCTCCAAAAGCCTCCAAAGTACCTAAAAGAAACTCCAAAACATGCAAGACTCTCTAGGACTTAGTATGAAATCCCTAAACTCTAAATGAGAGAAACAAAATAAGAAATGCAATGAAACTATATGCGTATGAGATAAAACCTAAACTAAATGAATGCATAGAAGAGACAAAATATGGGAATATCACACGCATGAAGGAGATTGCAAACTGTAAAGAGAAGAAAACAAGACCAATCACCAATATCACCGAGCCGAAAATCTACAAATCAGCTACCAAGTGGTCCCCTAGCTCGTCTTGACTAGGCGGAGACAATCGTTAGGAATAGAGGCCTCAGAAATTAAGATGAAGAAGAAGCAGCTATCCCAGTCGCTATCCTTGCTCGGGAACCCTCAGATGATCTTTCACTCCCTTTTATTGGAAATATAAACCCTCTCCGAGTTGGGAACTCTTCGGATTTCCAAGAGGTTTCGGAGGTGGTTAATGCCAATATAAACATCAGACTCAATACATCAGTCTCCGAGTTGGGAACTCTCGTTGCGAAAACTATCTAAGTCTAAATCCAAGGAATTCCAAATCTTTTTGCGAATCCTAAAGTCTAAATCAGCTTTTATTATCAAGTTTGATTTGTTCACAAAACAACTAAACCAAATCTCTTTGCGAATAGTTATTTTGCTCACCCTAGGTTCTGTCAGGTAATTAATCGCACTCTCGCGCCTAATCAATTATCCTAAGATCTAAGTTCTAGGTGATCAATCTAGAATTAGCTTTGCAAAACAACCTATGGCGAAGAATCAATTCATATAGTGAATCCTAATAACAAATCAATCTAGCATTCAGAGAAAATCCTATTGAGAACCCTGAACCTAACAAGAGATCTACTCAGACATGAAAATTGAAACAATCAACATAACTGAATAAATCATCAATAGAATAAATAAGAGTAGAGAATAAAACAGAGGTTCGAAATCTTCTCTCAGACGAACAGAGTTCTGACTTGTCTCCTCTCTCTCAAGCTCTCTCTGAAATCCTCAAAATAATCTTAATGAAAAGCACACAGCCAAAGTGGTTGTAAAACCTAATTTAATAGTCTAAACACGAATTGGGGTCTTCTTGTAAATATTAAAGTCTTCTGGGCAAGTTCTGCAATTCTTCAAACTTCATTAAAGTCGCGACTTCTAATCTGCTTCGATGGGTGTCGATCGATACCCTGGTATCGATCGATGCTTGATGCTTTGATGGGGCACTTAGTCACCAGACTTCAGTTTTGCTCCAGAATGCTCCATAAAACTCCAATATCTCCAATAATGCTCCAAATGTGCTAAAACCTGTAAAAGGCTCTAAAAGATTCTATAATAGAATAAAGACTCGATAAAACGGACCTATATCATGGCTTAAACAGGGTAAAACAATGATATATCAACTCCCCCAGACTTAGCCTTTGCTTGCCCTCAAGGAAATAGAAGACTAAACCAGAGAAAGAGGTTTGAAAACGTAGAGACTCACCTGTTCATGAAACATTAAAATGACCAATTTCCCAAGCACCCAAATGTTACCTAACCAGCTTTTTGATCTAACCACCATGTATTTTTCCGTAGATATTCGCAGCTTCCCAGACTACACACATGATCTCACAGCATCGTTCGATCAAGCCATCCTCGCCAGTTTCATCGCTGTGGATTAATATCAAGAACCTTATAGATTCTTTCCCATACAATATCATGACAAAAAACCACCATTTTTCACACTTTTTGGTATTATTTCTCTCCCCCAGACTTATTTCTTATTATATCTCTTGCATGTACCAATTAAGGTTCGAGACGCGAGTATTGATGGTGTTTGCCACCGAATCCCTGGTTCTTCCCTCAAAAGCAATCAAAGGTGTAGGCGAATAACGGTATCACAGGAAATTTTCCAAACCTCGCTTCCACATTTGTGTGATCATTTCCTCTGAAGTAGAATAATGGGATCGCAGGAAATTTTCCTAACCCTCTACTCTGAAGAAAATCATTTCATCTTTTAATGCATCTTATTTTTAACTTGTAACAGGGAGAGAAATACCATTACTTCAAACACATGGGTTCCTTTGTCAGATACGAATGAGGAATCAAGCTCTATAGATACTAACCACATCGATGAAGTGCAAAAATTTGGCTCAGGCTTTAAGGAACTTTGCTGGAAACATGAGTGTCTTTTGGTTAACTGGTCAGCCTTTGGATTTTTTATTAGTCGATCTAGAGCTGATTCTGTAACAATGGTCACTTAGAAGCAAGGTCAGCTCAATAGATTCAAGAAAAAGATCACAGTCTCAGACAAAGTTTTGACTCAATAAAACAACCAATGTCATTCTTGAGAGCGATCTTCCCATTCTTGACCAAATCACCAATGTTGAGAGCGATCTTCCCATTCTTGCAATCAATCAAAGCACCAGCTATTTCAAGGAAAGGTCTGCCTAGGATAAGAGGGTCCTTAGGCTCAGCATCATACTTCAGGACGATGAAATCAGTTGGAATCAAGCAATTTCCAATCTTAATCGGGACGTCTTCGAGTATTCCTTCTGGAAGTCTAACCGAACGATCAGCAAGTATCAGAGATATCCTTGTGGTTGTGAAGTCTGTCATCCCCATCCTTTTGGCAACGGAATATGGCATGAGGTTGACACTTGAGCCAAGATCACAAAGAGAACGTTCAAACTTGTCTGTGAATATCGTACAATCCAACACAAAACTCCCAGGGTCTGGCAATTTCCTCAGGATCCTGTTGGTCAGGATTGCACTGCACTCATGAGTAATCAACAAGCATCATTCTTCAAGATTCAAGTTACTGGACACCATTCTTTTGACATATCTCCTGAAGGCTGGAGAATTCTTGATGGTGTCGATAAAAGGTAGTTCAACGATTTACTTATCCATAATTGCCTTGCATCTAGAGTCTTCTACCTCCTTTTTAGTCTTCCCAGCAGCTCTAGGATAAGGTATCCTTGGCGTGTAAACTCTTGCTGCCACCACATCAGGCACTTCCTTCAAAACCTTAGGAGTTGATTCAGCTGCGGGATCAGTATCGATCGATACTGGAGTAGTTTCGATCGACACTCGTGGTTTTGATTTATCCTGTGAGAGTATCTTGAGGGGTTTCGATCGATGCTGGCTAGTGTCGATCGATACTGGAGCGATTTTGGTATCCTCATCGTCAAGATCAACGAGACTATCTGCAATCGGGTCAATTTTTACTCCTGGAGTGACCTCTCTTCCACTCCTTAAAGTGATTGCATTGATGTGAGCTCTTGGGTTCTCTACTTTCCCTGGAAGAAAGCCTTCTTGCCTTTTCACAGCTTCTGAGGTCTGAGCTATCTGGAGTTCCAGCTTCTTCTGTTGAATGTTGATAGCGTCGATTCTTCCGCTCAGGTCATTGTATAGGACATCAATCTTCCCATTGAAATCTATAGTGAGCTTCTGTTGTCCTTGAAGAAGTTGTTCCAACATAGACTCGATCTTGCTATCTGGGAGCTTAACAGGTACATGCTGATAAGATGAATTCCCATAGTTCCTGACATACCCACTGTTCTGAGATGGTTTCTGGATAAACTGATTCGACCCTCCTTGCTGATAGTTGTTGTTGAAGTTTCGGTTGTTGTTGAATTGATTTCTCTGACCCTGAAAACCAGAACCAACAATGTAGTTAACATCCTCCACTTCATCCTCGTTGAATACCTCGACATCTTCAGCAAAGGATACCTGGTGTTGAAGTTTCCATTGCTTGAAGCATCCAAAGTTATTTGGTACCTCCAATCAAGTCTTTTAAAGAAGAACCCCATCAGCGGAACATCAGAGTATCCATGATGTGGACAGTCTCTCTGATACGATTTGAACCTCGTCCAAGCAGCCTTGAACGCCTCAGTAGGTCCTTGAGAAAATTGGAGATTTTGTTCCTCAGGTCCTCGGATCTTGCATCATCATAAAAGTTGGTTAGGAAAGCAGTCTTAGTTTCCTCCCAGTTAGTCAGCGATCCAAGAGGTAACTGCTTCAGCCAGTAAGTTGCTTCCCCACCAAGAGTGTATGGGAAAAGCTTGCAGAAAAGGTAGTCGTAAGAGACTCCATTGCTCTTAATGCTAGTGACTAAGTCCTCGAAACTCTCAACATGATCCATAGGATGCTCGCTGGAAAGACCATGAAAAGGGTGTTGTCCCACAAGAGTGTAGTATGCAGGGTTCAGCTCAAAGTCATTCCTTGGAAAAGCAGGAGGACAGATCGCAAAGCGATTTGCGTAAAACTAGTCAGGTCTGTTGCACTCACCAATCGTCCTACCACGGTTAACCACAGCGTTCTCAGCATTCTCTGGATTCGCGTTCCCATCGGCATTCCCAGCGACAACAGGAGCAGCCTCATCTCGAACCAGAAGTTGTCCTCTCCATCCAGACGTTGTCCTCTCTCATTGCACAAACGACCCTCTCTGTCTTTGTAGGCACCAGCCTCATCTCGAACCAATTCTACTTGATTGTTGTTCATCTCTGCTGGTTTCTTTGCCTTTCTGTTTGTGCGTTCTACAAGTGCTAGTTGCTCCAATAACAGTTCAACTAGCTGAGTGTTCTTGTTCCTTCTTGTCTTATGATATGGCATACACCTGAAAACAGAAGTCAAGAACATAAGTAACTTGGTAACACGTTAAGTATCGATCGATACCAACTGGTGTCGATTGATATCAACAAAAGAGGACGACGAGTATCGACCGATACTAGTGATTATCGATCGATACCGACGAACTTAGTCGAAATTCACAAACGTAATCTAATGGCGAATTGAGTCCCCGGCAACGGCGCCAGATTTGATATGCTCAAATTAATACCCTATTTAGATACTAAAGCAGTAGTTATAGTATAGCTAGGGATTGAACACAAGGACTCACAGAAACACACAATATATTAAAGATGTGAGAATTACGCTAAGTGATTAATGGTATTGAAAACATAATGCAAGTTAAAACGGTTGTGAAATCATTTGGAGAAAGATAGGTTCAGGGTATTTCTCAGAGAATCACTAAATGCAGATAAATTATCTGACAGAATTCAGATTTAGTACGGTTCTTGAACTCAAATCACTAAGATATAGCTAACCAACTCTCGTTGCGAAAACTATCTAAGTCTAAATCCTAGGAATTCCAAATCTCTTTGCGAATCCTAAAGTCTAAACCAGCTTTTATTATCAAGTTTGATTTGTTCACAAAACAACTAAACCAAATCTCTTTGCGAATAGTTATTTTGCTCACCCTAGGTTATGTCAGGTAATTAATCGCACTCTCGCGCCTAATCAATTATCCTAAGATCTAAGTTCTAGGTGATCAATCTAGAATTAGCTTTGCAAACAACCTATGGCGAAGAATCAATTCAGATAGTGAATCCTAATAACAAATCAATCTAGCATTTAGAGAAAACCCTATTGAGAACCCCGAACCTAACAAGAGATCTACTCAGACATGGAAATTGAAACAATCAACATAACTGAATAAATCATCAATAGAATAAATAAGAGTAGAGAATAAAATAGAGGTTCGAAATCTTCTCTCAGACGAACAGAGTTCTGACTTGTCTCCTCTCTCTCAAGCTCTCTCTGAAATCCTCAAAATAATCTTAATGAAAAGCACACAACCAAAGTGGCTGTAAAACCTAATTTAATAGTCTAAACACGAATTGGAGTCTTCTTGTAAATATTAAAGTCTTCTGGGCAAGTTCTGCAATTCTTCAAACTTCATTAAAGCCGCGACTTGTTATCTGCTTCGATGGGTGTCGATCGATACCAGGGGGTATCGATCGATGCTTGACGCTTTGATCGGGCACTTAGTCACCAGACTTCAGTTTTGCTCCAGAATGCTCCATAAAACTCCAATATCTCCAATAATGCTCCAAATGTGCTAAAACCTGTAAAAAGACTCTAAAAGACTCTATAATAGAATAAAGACTCGATAAAACGGACTTATATCATGGCTTAAACAGGGTAAAAACCATGATATATAAAGTCTACATGAGAATTCCCTCTTGTCGCCCTAAACCTAACACGTTTTGCCAAGTTTGTACGAAAGAAAAGGCCTCACAATTTACACACTAATAACAATGGCTAGAAAGAAGGTTGAGGTTAAGGTTGGGGAAACCATTCCAATGATGGGATATGGCTACTTGGATAAACAAGAGTGGTAAAAAGGGAAAAGATTATCCAAGTATGTATAAGCGATCCATGAATTCATTCAAAATTGTATAAACACAATAATTACAAGTCAAGATTAGGGTTATCACTTAGATGAGATTGGATGAAATTCAAGCATGCTTTAATCAAGGCAAGTATGATGATACATGAGAACTAAGAATGGTGCATCTTTACTTTCATACTCACATAAATGCATCAAACAACTATGAACGTGAATTAATTTCTTAAAGTGCTACCCTACAAGGAAGATTCATCATTATTCTCATGCATATGCAATGAATCCTAAGTATGCAATCCTAGACTCAATGTACAAATGCAAATGCATTTCAAATGACAACCTAAATGACTTCTTTTTGTGTTTCAATTTTCAAAATTTTCAAAAAAAAATTTGTTTGTTTTTCTATGCCTTAGATGAATGCATGAGACTCAAAATGCAAAACTCAAAATAAGACAAAAAAAAATGACATTAGATACCGGTCCCTCCCCCAAACTTAAATCACACCGTCCCGGTGTGAAATAAATCAAAGGAATAGACCCAAAAATAATAAAATAAAATGCTAGACTCAAGGAAACGAAAAACTATTTACAAGGTTTTGGAGTGATGGGGAAGAAGACCCCATCGAGTATGAAGGATTGCTAGAGCACGGAGACGGTGTCCTCGTTGCCTTTCTCTTGGTTGCTTTCACCTCGGAGGAGGATGGAATGTACTCGTCGTCGTGAATCACCAACTCTCCTCCATGTAGTTGAAGACGTTGGTCCAACGGTGTAGAACGTTCTCCAATCTCCTCTTGCTCCACCGTGCTCGGCTCTACTTGGCCGCGAGAGGAGCTAGCCTATCCTTTCTTCCCCTTGAGCTCTCTTACCGTGTCCTTCAAATCCTTGACCGCCTTTACATCTTCCGGATTGTCTTATCTTGCCACTTCCACCAACGTTCAAGTAACCTTGTTTGGTGGTTGGCATGTCTAGTGGCAACGTCCAGCATCCTCCCATCATAAGGAGCAAAGCAATACCTCTCACTTCCATACTTGGGCATAGTGGGAATAGAGTATGCATCTTCTTCCTCATCCTCACGGCCATTGGGTGACTCAACATCTTCTCTCGGTAATTTCTTCCCCTTCTTTCTTTGTGATCGAATCACCTCTAGTAGTGGGTCCGTGGCTGGGTTGTAGAAATGATCATTGGTTGGATAGAAATAGATCTCTTTCCTCCGGCGGAGTGTGGTGAGAGGAGTGTTATGCAAAAGGACATTGACCGTGTTGGTCTCGGTGAGTTTTAGGTTGTAGGCGAAAGTCTTTCCTATCTTGCCTTCGAAGAACTTGGTCCTTGAGAGATATGCCTCATCCATAAGCTCCACGTTCTTAGTATCCTCCACCAACTTAATCCCTTTAGCCTTGAGGATTGAAGTTACCAAACCGCCTATGAAGATTTTAGGCTCCTTGCTCTTTGTAGTGAGAGCCCTATCTTTGTAGCCAAGTAAGTGGTTCACTAGAACGGCAGCTTGGCATGGGTGTGCACCCTCTCCAATGAAAAGCCGCTTGTCTTGAGGTGTGTCAAGAAACGGTGTCAAGCCTAAAGCAAGCAACTCCATATCTTCTTCTGAAACCGTTCCAAACTCCTTCTTGGCAATAAGAACGTGTGAGCAAGGATCTTGTGGGCATAACGAAGGGCGGGTGGCGGATGCACGTGCCTTTAATGGTGCCGGGATTATATACTCCCATACAAATGACTCTCCACAAGTAAGTCAAGTCGTTATTTCCATAGTGAAACTTGAGGCCTCTCTTGGTTCCTTATTCTTTGAACCCAAACACTTGACTTAGCTCATGTAATGTCATCTTGTATGCTTCTCTACCCACCTTAAACTCAATTAAACCGTGGCCATCTTCCTCATTAGCGTCTCGAACACCTCGTTCATGGAACATAGCTTCCAATGATGCAAGAAATTGGCAAGCTTGGTCTTTATGAGAAGGGTTAGCCACTTCAAAAATTCCACCGAAACCCATGTTGG
This sequence comes from Eutrema japonicum, assembly GCA_030161315.1. Lineage (NCBI taxonomy): Eukaryota > Viridiplantae > Streptophyta > Magnoliopsida > Brassicales > Brassicaceae > Eutrema > Eutrema japonicum. The sequence continues at coordinate 36,321,556 of BSQW01000013.1, read as the reverse complement.
TGAAAATCGTTTTCACATCCTCAAAGATTCCCATCTTCTCAAGTACGATCTTGTCCGGGAATTTTGACTCCTCGAATTTCACCGCCTTGAGCTTCTTGGCATACTCACTATAGGTAGGGACTCTTCTTGGCTTGGGCTTGGGGACCTTCTTCTTCCTTTTCACTTGCACCACGTCTTCCACATTTTCATCTTCGTCATTAGCAAGTGCCTTCTTTTTCCTCTCTTCGGTGCCTTTATTGCTTTCCGCTAATGCTAACTCTCTCTTTCGAGTCGGTGGACCTGAAACTTTGATTGGGTCGCTTGTTATCGCCATGGTACCTACATTGTCTCAAAGAATGTATAAGTTCCAAGAAACCAAGATACAACCTTTGTCATTATCAAGAAAAGGCAATCATGAGACAAAGAGGATAGTACTCAATTTGCAAAAGGACAATCAATTTCTCATTGGTAAAATTGAGTATGACAATTAAATGCCCCCAAGAACTCATTCAAATCTCCAAGGTTGCAACTTTTAGCACAAGACACCAAAATCGATTTTCTTGGTTCAAAAATCCAAAATTTCTCAAGTGCATCACAAATTAGCAAAAGAACTACCAAGCCTAGCCATTTCGAACCTAATCCCAAGGTTTTTATTCAAGTGTAAGCTCTACCCAAACAAATCCATGAAATTTTTCACTTATGAGCAAGTTCTTGATTTTTCATTAAAAATAGGAGTAAAATACCTTGGGGATGCAAGATTTAAATGGGAAAATTGTGGGTAGATCCAGAAAGAGGATGAAAAATCTGGAATTTAGCAACTTGAATCACGATTTTTGGGTAAGAAATGAGAGAGTTATGAGTGAATGAAGATTGAGAGGAGAAAGAATGGATATGGCTGCGATTTTTCGAGGAAGAAGACTTACCTGGCGGTCCATTGGGTAATAGATCTAAACCATGGACCATTGGACAAAGGCTCGGACTGATGGTCAATACCAATCCCGGGCAAAACACGGGCGGTATGCACGTCCGGTGTGCGTGTGCATCATATCACGTAGCGGGCAAGATACGTCTGGGATGCATGCCCAGTGCACATCAAGTTTTTCATGCCGGGCTAATTACGAACGGTACATAGGACTGCTATTTCCCCTGTTTTCGTTGCCTTCCAATACCGGGCCACATCCATCTTTTTGCACCGAGCCGGTATCGTTCTCCTTCGGCTAACTTAATCCGACGTGCAAGGGAAACATTTTCATGCTGGGCCAATCACAACCGGTATATGGGGCCGGTAAAACTCATGTGCTTGCAAAAGTTCTGTACCAGGCCTTCCCACATCTGTGTACCGGGCCGGTAATGCTGCTTTTGCTAAGTTTCATTTAATGCACAAGGGAAAACGAATGTGCACCGGGCCGGTTACAACCGGCATGTCAAGCCGGTATTGCTTCATTTAGGAACTTTTTCCACGCCGGCTCCACGTATCGGTTTCAACTTTGCCGGTGTGAGTGCTTCCCCCACGTTTTGAACATTCCATTGCAAGGCTTCACCACTTCGGACACCAAGTACCCTATGAATACTTAACAAAAAGATCAAAAAGTACTAGCAAAGTATGAAAAAGAGAAAATTAAAAGTATATACAAGGATAAGCTTGGGGTGTCTCCCAAGAGCACTTTGTTTTACGTCACTAAGTTCGACGTTGGTTACCGCATTCAAGCGAGGGGAACATCATCGAGAGGGATCGAGCCTCCCTCTTCAATGATTTCCTTGGCATGGTATGGTTTGAGTCTTTGGCCGTTTGCAATGAATTCTTGGTCACTCTTGTTCACAAGTACCACGGCCCCATATGGCATCACCTCCTTGATCTCGAACGGTCCGGACCATCTTGAATTGAGCTTCCCGGGAAAAAGCTTCAACCGGGAGTTGAACAATAGCACTAGGTTTCCAACTTTGAAGTCCTTTCGCAAGATCTTCTTGTAATGGAACACCTTGGTCCTTTCCTTGTAGATCTTTGAGCTCTCATAGGCTTCTAGCCTAATCTCATCTAACTCTTGGAGTTGAATCAACCGCCTCTCTTATGCGGTCTTTAGATCGAAGTTGAGAAGTTTCACTACCCACAAGGCCTTGTATTCTTACTCAATCGGCAAGTGACAAGCTTTCCCATAGAGAATGTTGAATGGGGTGGTTCCTACCGGTGTCTTGAAGGCGGTTCGATAAGCCCACAACGAATCATCTAGCTTGTTGGACCAATCTTTCCTTGAACTTCCAACCGTCTTCTCAAGTATCGCCTTGATTTGCCGGTTAGAACCTCCACTTGGCCACTCGTTTGAGGATGGTAAGGCGTAGCCACCTTGTGCTTCACTCCGTGTTTCCTAAGCAAGCTTTCGAAAACTTTGTTGATAAAGTGCGAGACCCCATCGCTTATCACAACCTGTGGTACGCCAAATCTAGGGAAGATTATCGACTTGAACATCTTGAGAACGATTTTTGCATCGTTTGTGGGACTCGCAATCTCCCCTACGCATTTGGAGACATAGTCAACCGCCACTAGAATGTATTGGTTTTCATATGAAGAAGGGAACGGTCCCATGAAATCTATTCCCCACACATCAAAAAGTTCAACTTTAAGAATTGGGTTTTGAGGCATCTCATCTCTTCTACCAATGTTCCCCTTTCTTTGGCACGCGTCACAAGCGGAAACAATAGCATGTGCATCCTTGAATAGGCTTGGCCACCAAAACCCCGATTGGAGAATTCTTGTAGCCGTCTTGTACGAAGCAAAGTGTCCACCATAGGCCGACCCATGACAATGGAATAAGACCCATTGGACCTCTTCTTCCGTCACACACCTTCGATACAAACCATCCGAACACAACTTGTACAAGAATGGCTCATCCCAATAGTACCTTGTGACGTCATAAAATAACTTTTTCTTCTTATACCCATCCAAGTTTGGAGGCTCTTTCCCACAAACTAAATAGTTCACCAAATCCGCGAACCACGGTAGCTTCTCATCTTGCAAACCGCTAGCACTCTCAAGACTCCTCACGGCCTCTACTCCTTTCTTCAAGACGCTCACCACCATAAGACTCTCCTCGGGGAGTTTGTCTTCTATTGGAACTAGGTTCTCAATCCTCAACCTTGATAGGTGATCCGCAACCCCGTTCTCAATACCTTTCATGTCCATAATCATTATATCAAACTCTTGCAAGAGTAGAATCCAACGGAGAAGTCTCGGCTAGGTGTCTTTCTTAGCGTGTATGTACCTCAAAGCCGCATGATCCGTGTAGACTATGATCTTCGAGCCCACTACGTATGATCGTAACTTCTCCATGGCAAACACCACCGCTAACAATTCCTTCTCTGTGGTAGCATACCTTGCTTGAGTGTCATCAAAAGTTCTACTTGCGTAGTAGATGACGTTGGTCTTCTTGTCCTTTCTTTGGCCTAAGACGGATCCAACCGCGAAGTCACTCGCGTCACACATAATCTCGAAAGGAAAATCCCAATCCGGGGCTTGGACAATGGGAGCACTAACCAATGCTTTCTTAATCTCCAAGAACGCCATCATACACTCTTCATCAAGGTTGAACTCAACATCCTTGCAAAGTAGCCTAGTGAGAGGCTTTGTGATCTTTGAGAAGTCTTTGATGAAACGGCGATAGAATCCCGCATGACCCAAAAAGCTTCGGACATCCTTAACCGTCCGTGTGGCTCCATGCTAACCATGACTTCTATCTTGGCCTTGTCTACCACAATCCCCTTCTCGGAGATCTTATGCCCAAGCACGATACCCTCACGTACCATGAAATAGCACTTCTCCCAAATGAGCACCAAGTTTGCTTCTTCGCATCGTTGCAAGACCCTACAAAGATTAGACAAGCAAACACCAAACGAAGAGTCATATACGGAAAAATCGTCCATAAAGACCTCAACCATTTCTTCGATCAAATCCAAAAATATAGACATCATACACCGTTGAAAAGTTGCCGGTGCATTACATAACCCGAACGGCATCCTTCGATATGCGAATGTACCATAAGGGCATGTGAAAGTCATTTTCTCTTGGTCGTTCGGGTGTATGGAAATTTGAAAGAAACCCGAATAACCGTCTAGAAAACAATAAAATGGATGATTAGCTAAACGTTCAAGCATTTGATCTATAAAAGGTAATGGAAAGTGATCCTTACGAGTAGATGAATTGAGCTTCCTATAGTCAATGCACATCCTATACCCGGTTATGGTCCTAGTCGGTATCATTTCATCCTTTTCATTTTTAACAACCGTAATCCCCCTTCTTTAGGCACACAATGAACCGGTGAGACCTAAGTACTATCCTATATTGGGTAGATAATACCCGCATCTAAAAGCTTAAGAATCTCTTTTTTTACAACTTCCTTCAAATTCGGATTCAACCTCTTTTGATGTTCAATAGAAGTCCTTGATTCATCTTCTAGATGGATTCTAAGTGTGCAAAAAGTAGAGGAAATACCCATGACGTCATCCAAAGAATAACCAATGGTTTTCCTATACTTCCCAAGTTCAACTAAGTCATCCTCTAAACTAGTCTTACCCTTGCTAGTTCCTTCCACGACTAACGCAAAGCTCTCTTGAACCATACCCGTGCTTGACACAACTTCAAACCTTGTCACTTGGTTACCCAACTCCACAAATGGCGTCTCTCTTTCAACCGGCTTGTGCAAGTCCATGAGTAGCTCATATCCTTGGCTTTCTTCATCAAAGAATCCATGCACACCGTGCTCTTGTGTCAAGACCACTTGAAAACCGTCTTCAATACTCAACTCTTCAAGCAACTTATCCGCGAGTTCATCCATTATCTCTATGTAGAAACATTTCCCATTTATGGTGGGCTTCTTCATCACGTTGTTGATGTTGAACTCGAGGACTTCACCTTTTCCCAAATGCAAGTCAATATTGCCCTTTCTCACGTCAATAATGGCTCCCGCGGTCGCCAAAAATGGTCTTCCAAAGATAATTGGATCTTTTGGCTCCTCATCCATTTCGAGAACAACAAAGTCCGTGGGGACGATGAAATCTTTAACCATTATTGGGAGATCTTCAAGCAAACCAATGGGTACCCTCACACTCCTATCCGCCAATATCAATAAGATGTTGCAAGCTTTGTTCCTTGTGAAACCCAACCGCTTTGCAACCGAGAACGGCATAAGGCTAACGCTTGCTCCAAGGTCACAAAGAAAATTTTCGAAGGCCAAGGGTCCAAGGGCACACGGAAGGGTGAATGAACCGGGATCCCCAATTTTGTTGGTGCCACCTTCTTTTGGATGATGGCACTACACTCTACGGTCAAGATTACCATGGATTCCATTTCCTTGGCTCTTTCCTTCAATGCGTCCTTGAGGAACTTTGTATATTGGGGTACAAGTAGAAAGGCAACAACCAATGGCATTGTAAGTTCAACCTTCTGCATTTGCTTGTCGAAGACCGCCTTATACTTGTCCATGAGTTGTTTCTTGAAACGCCCCAGGAAAGGTAACTTAGGCACATAAGGTTTTGGCACAAATACACTCTCTTTCTTCTTAGGCGATTCTTGAACCACTGCCTTGGTCTTCACCTCTTCAACCCATTTCCCTTTGCCTTGAATTCTGACTACCACTTCCTCAACCAAGTCTTCATCTTCTTGAAGTTCCACCCCCCTCACTTTGGTTAGCAACATCCACGTTGAGGTAGAAGGGACATCTCTTGTGGGTAAGACCGTGCCACTCCTTAGGGTGATAGCATTCACATATTCCTTGGGGTTTGGTACGGGTTTACCCGGCAAAGTGCCTTGAGCACGTGAAGAAGATGAGGTGTCCTTGGTCTTCATGTGTTTGACCTTGGAGTTTAAAGCCTCAATCTTGTTGTTGAGGTCGGTGTAGGAGCAATCTACCCGTGTATTGATCTCCGCTTGTCCCTTTAGCAATTGTTGGAACATGGAGTTCAAGTCAAGCTCTTGCGGTTTAGACGTAGTTGCTTGACCTCGAGGCAACATTGGTGTTCCGGTAAGAGAAGTTGTTGTGGTTCCAATAGTTTTGGTTGAACCCTTGTCTTTGGTAGTTCCCTTGGTTTTGGTAGTTCTCTTGGTTCCCCACATAGTTCACATCCTCTTGGGTGTTCATGTCCACGTTCACCTCTTGATAGCAACCTTGATTGTCATCATAAGCATCCACAAAGCTAACCGTCTTTTGAGAAGACACTAGGAGTTTATCAATCAAGTTGGCTTGCTTGTCTAACTTTTCATTAAGCACTTTCATATCTTTGGCCCGCTTGTTCTCATCAAAGTCGCTCGTGGTCTTTGTGGCACGGTCATCCCGTTACTTTGGGCCAAGTTCTCTACTAGCTCCATTGCTTCCTCAACGTCCTTAGCCAAGAAGTTACCGTTTGATGCCGTGTCAAGTAGCATACGGATCTTAGGCAAGGTACCTCGGTAGATAGTGGTAAGGAGAGAGGCGTTGCTAAAGCCGTGATGAGGGCATTGAAAAGTGTAGCTTCTAAATCTCTCCCAAGCCTCGTTGAAAAACTCGTTGGACCGTTGTGTGAAACTTGAGATCTCATTGCGAAGCTTGGCGGTTCAAGCCGGTGAAAATAATTTGGCAAAAAACGCACGTTTGCAATCATCCCACGAAGTGATAGATCCTTGGGGCAAGTTCTTTTCCCATTGGTGAGCCTTGTCACCTAAAGAGAACGGGAAGAGACGAAGCTTGAAACCATCTTCGGAGACCCCGTTGATCTTAGTGAGACCACATATCCGGTTTTGGTGAGCATTAGCGGCGTCACCCTCTCCAACAACGTTTCTAGATCTTGGTGGATGGTGTGGGCGGTTTGGTAGGTGATGGTTTCCATTGCCACCACCTCCTTGGTTGTTCCCATTCCCACCGTTCCTTTGGTGGGGAATGTTATCATGAATGTTCCCAAGTGGAATATCATGAAGATCTTCCATTTCGTTACCTAATTCTTCTTGTACTCTTACTCGGCTTCGTCGTGCTCTTGAACCTCTCTCAAGTTGATCAATGTCGTCCCTCGGTTCTATTAGGTTAGTATTGCCACGGGAACGGGTATGCATGCACCTATAGAGAGAAAGAGCAATAGGAAGTAAAGAAGATTAGTAATCTTGGTAGAAAATAAAACTTAATCTCACAAAGAGCCTAAATCTAAATGTTAAAATCCAATCCCAATATGGCAACGGCACCAAATTGATACTAAGACTTTTCGGTCTTAAAGAGGTATCAATAACTCTAAATACAAGTAGTATAAGAGGTTATCAATTCTTATTAGGAGATGACTCTAAGCATTAAGAATGCAAGGAACCTATGTAAGTTAAGCTAATTAAAAAGGGTATTGTAATTAAGTATCCAAATTAAAACAAGTAAAGCAACTAAACAAGATGTAAATCAATAAGCAAAAGCGGATTCAAAGATGGGATTATTGATATAAGATAACCCAAGTTCAATTCATGATGTTCATTTACTCAAACAAGCTAATCCTTAGGCATAAGACCCTTAACTAGACTAATTCTCTTTCAATCAATTAATCACTATGCTAATCACCTAATCCATTAACAAACTCTCATTTGTGGATCATTGATTAGCAAGCATTAAGTTTAAATAAACAAGATCAAACAAAGATATACCCTAGACAACTATTATCATAGGCTAGGAGTATAAATCTCTTGTTTAGTTCATCAAGGCATTTTATCAAACACTTGGTGTGCATGAAATGCCTTATGATCTAGACCTACTTTTTCAAGTTATATCTAGCCTTAAGAACACTAAACAAGAAGGGATATAAGAATATATAACCCTAAACACCATGAATCAAGCCTTGGATCATCCTAATCTACCCCATCTCTAAACCCTAAAAGACTGCTCAAAACCCATTAAGAACAACCCAAAATCAATGGAGATAGAGGTTGAATCAATGGATGGATGATGAATAATCAAGATAGAAGATAGATAGATGCAATGAATTGATGGAAATAAACACTAGATTGCATAAAACAAAGGTTTCCCCTTACAAATCTCAAGCTCTCTCAAAGGTAAGGGTTTTAGGCTTAAAAAAAAGCATAAAAAATGAAATTAGGTTTAGATTGTCTTTAAATAAAAAAGTGGGCGACCGGGTCAACCCGGAACAAACCGGGTATTGACCCGGTCGGATCTTGGGTCATGTCTTCTATACCGGCCAAAACGGGTCCGGTATGCATGTGGCCGGTATGTGTTACAATAAGGAAAAGGGAATACCGGGCCGATTGGATCCGAGATGCACAGCCGGCAATCTCCCTGGTGAAGTGAAAGTCGGACACCGGGCGAGAGAGCTGTCGCATGCGGGTATGATAGTCTTCATCGGGGGAGGTCGCTTCTTCATGCCGGGGGAAATGGAGCCGGTACGCGCAGTCGACAAACTTCCTGGTGGGATGAAAGTTCCACGCCGGGGAAAAGAGTTGTCTTCTACCGGGCCGGTACGAGAGTCTTCATCGGGGGAGATCGCTTCTTCATGCCGGGGGAAATGGAGCCGGTACGCGCAGCCGGTAAACTTCCTGGTTGGGATGAAAGTTCCACACCGGGGGAAATGGAGCCGGTACGCATGGCCGGTATGGTGAGTGCGATCCACCTTTGCTTCTAAGCGTTTCCTCAAGGTCCCAAGCCAAGTGTGAACTCCTCTAAAGTCTCCAAAAGCCTCCAAAGTACCTAAAAGATACTCCAAAACATGTAAGACTCTCTAGGACCTAAACTCTAAATGAGAGAAAGAAAATAAGAAATGCAATGAAACTATATGCGTATGAGATAAAACCTAAGCTAAATGAATGCATAGAAGAGACAAAATATGGGAATATCACACGCAGCAAGGATATTGGAAACTGCAAAGAGAAGAAAACAAGACCAGTCACCAATATCACTGAGCCGAAAATCTACAAATCAGCTACCAAGTGGTCCCCCAGCTCGTCTTGACTAGGCGGAGACAATCGTTACGAATAGAGGCCTCAAAAATTCAGACGAAGAAGAAGCAGCTATCCCAGTCGCCATCCTTGCTCGGGAACCCTCGGATGATCTTTCACTCCCTTTTATAAAACCTCATCGAGTTGGGAACTCTTCGGATTTCCAAGAGGTTTCGGAGGTGGTTAATGCCAATATAAACATCACACTCAATGCACCGAATTAAAATTCCCACGAGATGACGAAGCCCGCGAGGCGTAACTTGCCATAATCAATCCGTGCCTCCACAAATATTGAAGGATCATTTCCGAAATTGGGAACCATAAAAAGCACATGCAGAAGAATCTATCATAAGTAGTGAAACTACCTGAAGGAGGATTCTTGGCTCGATCAGACGGTTCGGGAATAATAAACTCAACCGTTTCGGATATGCCGAAGCGACGCTTCAGCTCATCCAAAGACTCCTCGGTGGAAAAGGTAGAACCAGGGGGATCGGCTCGTCTTTTCTTTTTCTCCCCATTATTTGTCGCGGTTCATCGATCTGATGGACGAGCCATATGACTTTGCATCGTACGCTCCAACTTTCTTCTCGCCTCGGCAGGGTCACAAGAGAAATTTGTAATCTCTTTTTTCACTTCACTAGCAATAACCTCGATTCCCGATCCCTCTATTGCGAAAGAAGTTAGATATGCAGAGGGATTTGCTTCGGTTTATCTATTTTCCGTGACATGATTGTTTGCCTCAAAGGATCTGTTCGCCGCGGCATATCCGCTCATTTCCCCTGACATGTTCAACTAGTTAGATTTTCTCGCCTCGGCGTCTTGTGGGGGGGGGGGGGGGGGTGGCAACATTACGGTCGAGCCGTGTAAGGGAGTCATGCGCGCCAGCCGAATCGTTCAATTCAAGGTTCGACATTATACCTCAATAAAAATCGTTCACTTGTAAGTCTGTACATAAGTCTGTTATTTTTGTATTTTTTCGTTTTTGTGCTTTGTGTTGTTCGTGAATCAGATGAAAAAGGTCTGTGTCGACCGATACCATCACTGGTATCGATCGACATCAGGACAAACAGACGTTGCATCGACCAATTGTCCTTGTATCGATAGACACCAGTAATGGTATCGGTCGATACCCAACGCGCAGGTAACTTCTCTGATTTTTCAAGTCTCCACTTAGCTGCTTTGGTTTCTTTCACCGACTCTAGACTAGATAACACTGGGGACAGTGTTGTTTACGTCTGGGTAGTTGCTAACAGCGTTTTTGTTTTTCTTAGAGTTAAAATTTTTTTGAAAATGTGTTTTATCGAGTCAAAACCTGTTGGAGATTACGATCATGTGCTTGAATCTATTGTTCTGATTTTGCTTTTGAGTGACCAGTGTTACAGGATCAGTTATAGATCGACTAATGAAAAATCCAAAGGCTGACCAGTTGACTAGAAAACACCCATGTCTCCAGCAGAGCCCTTCTAAAGCCTGGGCCAAATTTTTGCACTTCATCGTTGTGGTTGATGTTCATAGAGCTTGATTCCTCATTCATATCTGACAAAAGAACCCATGTGTAAAAGTAATGGTATTCCTCTCCCTTGTTATAAGTAAAAGCATAAAAAGATGAAATGATTTTCTTCTAAGTAGAGGGTTAGGAAAATTTCCAGCGATCTCATTATTCTACTTGGAAGAAATGATCACACAAATGTTGAAAGCGAGGTTAGGAAAATTTCCTGTGATACCATTATTCGCCTACACCTTTGATACGTAGAGAGGGAAAAACCGGGGATTTGGTGGCAAACACCATAAATACTCGCGTCTCAAACCTTAATATGTATATGTAAGAAAACATGATGTGAAATAATTCTGGGGGAGAGGAAAATAATATCAAAAAGTGTGAAAATTAGGTGGTTCTTTTGTCATGATATCGTATGGGAAAGAATCTAGAAGGTTCTTGAACATTGGCTGAAGCGATGAAACTGGCGATGAGGGCTTTATTTAACAATGCTGTGAGATAATGTGTAGAGTCTGAGAAGCTGCGAATGTCTATGGAGAAGTACATGGTGGTTAGATCTGAAACTGGTTAGGTGATATCTGGAAATCTTAGGAAAAGGGTCATTGCGATGGTTCAGGAACAAGTGAGTTTCCGTGTTTTCAAACCTCTTTCTCTTGTTTGGTTTTCTGTTTGCTTGAGGGCAAACAAAGGCTAAATCTGGGGGAGTTGATATATCATGGTTTTTACCCATTTTTAGCCAATATATATATAAACATCTGATCCCGCCTTCCTATTTAAGGATCCTGACGAACCTGCATGACACCTTCGACCCCGTCGCTGGTTAAATGCGACGTGTCGGCTTTGACACATTTCTTACCACATTTCCAAACTCTCATTTATTCCATTAAATAATTAAAGCCAAGTCTAACAATTAATTCGTAAATTGAAATAATTAAATAAACCGAAATAAAACCAGCGATTGTCTTTTAAAAATAAATAACTGAAGTCCCCATTAAATGAATAAAACCGATTCCCGAAAAGGCGCACCACACTGGAACTACTTGTCCAGCTCCACATACTCGTCCTCATCGGATTCACCAGAAAAGAAGGGAGATGGATGAGTAATTTGGACTACCCAGTGAAAACTAAACCTACACTCTCAACACATTCAACCATTTCTTTCCAATATGCCAAATATAAATCTACACACGTATCAAACATAACGCTCTACCAGCGCACAAGCAATTTACAAGCAAAGGAACCCATCTGGCTCACCGGCCTTATCTCATACTTGGCTCACCGGCCTTTTCTCAAACCTAGAGTTCGGGAAAGCTCCTTTTAACCCCGTTGGAAGCCTACCACCGCTGGTCTCGGGTCCATCAATCAAATCGTACCACTGGTTGCTTCGCAGTGACGATGACCTCATTTCTAACTAAGTTACATTCATTATTCACACAACCGGTGATAAAACAAGGATACAAGTTATACATCTAATGCTTTTCTAATCTAGTTAATTCAACAAATGCAAGTCAAACAATATGCACACTGAAAACGTGTGCGTACTCCGTAACACGCCCTAACCTGAATATATCTAGACTCAACACACTTAAAAGAAACAACTGAACATGACGAAAAGCCTAGATCTAATTCCCACCTTTGATTTTCTGCAGATCTGACAAAGGAGAATGAATCTAAAAGACGGCGTGAAGGCGGTGGTGCTTGGCTGCTCCTCCTCGGTTCCAGCAAGACTCGCGGCGGTGCTACGCTGGTCGGCGGCGGCGGATCGGTCTTGGCGGCTGGCGGATCTGCTTGGCTCGGCTGGGGAAGCTCTCGGCTGATCTCGGACGACGCACGGATCAGCTCGGGTGCGGGCGGCGGCGACTCCTGGCTGACAGCGATGACGACAGCGGCTCGCAGCAGACAGCGGCGGCTCTCTCTCCCTCTCGGGCTGCTCTGGTTGCTGTGGAGACAAATGAGGCTCCTCTAACCCTTCTCATTCTCTTAAATAGAGTGCAGGTAGGGTTTTCTGCAACTGGGTCTCTCCTTCTTGGGCCTGCAGCTGGGCCTCTGGGATGGGTATGTTACAATTCTCCCCCGGTTGAAAGGAATTCGTCCCCGAATTCTCGCTTTCGTCTTCGGTTTCCATTCCGTCCTTAAACAGCTCAGGGTAATCCATTCTCATCTGCCGTTCAGATTCTCACGTTTCCTCGTGGATACCATTCCCTTCCCAAATGACTCTTACTGAACTTGTTCTCTTTCTGTTGACCTCTATTTCCTTAAACTCCAAGATCTCGGTTGGCTTACTCTGAACTGAGAAATTTCTTTCCAGGTTACTTGGCATCTGAGACAAAATGAGCTCGGGCTCTCTCACTACTTTCCTCAAAATCGATACATGGAATACGTCATGCCATTCTAACAATTCCCGAGGCAACTCAAGTCGGTACGCTACTTCTCCAATTCTCTCGACTATAGGGTACAGTCCCATATATCTTGGCTTAAGCTTTTTCAGTTTCCGGTGCCGGTCATTCCCTCTGAATGTTCTCAACTTTAGGTACACTTCATCTCCAACTTCAAATGACAATTCTTTTCGGCGCTTATCTGCATAACTTTTCTGACGATCATGAGCTTCTTTCAGCTTGACGTCAAGCATTTCCACTTGCTCTGCAGCTTCCTTTACCATTTCTAGATCCATATCCCTCATTTCACCTACCTCCGTCCAGCAGAGAGGTGTACGACATGGTCTCCCGTACAACGCTTCATACGGAGCCATCTTGATACTAGCGTGGTAAATGTTGTTGTATGAAAATTCTGCCTGCGGTAAATACTTTTCCCAATTTCCTTCCCAGTCTAAAACACAAGCTCTCAGCATATCTTCCAAAGTTCTAATCGTCCTTTCCGATTGTCCATCCATTTGAGGATGATATGTTGTACTCAAATGAACTTCCGTTCCCAATGCTTTCTGAAACGCTTTCCAAAACGTTGCGGTAAACTTTGCATCTCTGTCTGACACAATGCTAACCGGAACTCCATGCAATCTTACGATAAGGTCCAGATAGTTCTGCGTAACTGTTCCGTTCCATCTGTCTTTTTAATTGGCACAAAATGGGCTGACATAGTGAGGCGGTCCACGATTACCCAAATCGCATTTTTCTTATCCAACGTCATTGGCAATCCCGTTACAAATCCATAGTCACCATGTCCCATTTCCATTCTGGTAGTGGTAAAGTTTGTAACAATCCGCTAGGCGCCATCTGTTCTGCTTTCACCTGGAGACACGTCTCACACTGCAATATCCACTTAGCGATATCACGTTTCATTCCTCCCTGATGGTAGTACCTTTTCAAGTCGTAGTACATCTTGGTGTTTCCTGGGTGCACTGAAAATCGAGATTGGTGAGCTTGACTGAACACTTCGCTTCTCAAATTTTCGTCGTTAGGAACAAATACCCAATTTCTATATAGATAAGTCCCATTATCAGCTGTATGGTATCCAACCACTTGCTTTTCGACTAACTCCTTCAAAGTGTTGTCTGATTTCTGAGCTTGACATATTCTCCAGAGAAGATCTGCATTTTCTAATGCTTCTAAACCCGCGTAATCATCTCCCACTTCTGTTACGCACAATGTCAAACTAGCTAGTGTTACCGTCAACTTGTGGATTTCCTTCACTTATGCTACATCATTTATGTGCCTGCTCAGGGCATCTGCAACATGATTCACTTTTCCCGGTTGATAGGCAATATCCAGATCGTAATCGGCCAACAACTCCACCCATCTTTTCTGCCTTAGATTCAAATCACTCTTAGTGAAAACATACTTTAGACTTTTATGGTCGGTGTAAAACTACACCTTCTCTCCGTACAAATACGTACGCCAAATCTTTAGAGCAAAAACTACTGCTGCTAGCTCCAAATCGTGGGTCGGATAGTTCAACTCATGCTTCATCAACTGCCTTGACGCATAGGTTATGACCTTGCCTTCTTGCATAAGCACTGCTCCTAGTCCGGTCACACATGCATCAGTATAAACCTCAAATGGTATTCATGTCCTCAGGAGTACCAAAATTGGCATCTCAGTTAACTTTTTTTCAACTCCTCAAAACTTTTGGATCGAGCTTCAGTCCATTCAAACTCACGTCTTTTCCTATCAGACTTGTCAACGGCTTAGACAACTTTGAAAAACTCGAAACAAATCTTCGGTAATAACCAGCTAAACCCAAAAAGCTACTGACCTGAGTAACGTTTTTAGGAGTAGGCCATTCCATCACGGCTTTGATCTTTTCAGGATCCACTGCCACTCCTTCTCCGGAAACAACATGACCGAGGAATCCTGTTTCCTTCTGCCAGGACTACCCAGTGAGAACTAAACCTACACTCTCAACACATTCAACCATTTCTTTCCAATATGCCAAGTATAAATCTACACACGTATCAAACATACCGCTCTACCAGCGCACAAGCAATTTACAAGCAAAGGAACCAATCTGGCTCACCGGCCTTATCTCATACTTGGCTCACTGGCCTTTTCTCAAACCTAGAGTTCGGGAAAGCTCCTTTTAACCCCGTTGGAAGCCTACCACCGCTGGTCTCGGGTCCATCAATCAAATCGTACCACTGGTTGCTTCGCAGTGACGATGACCTCATTTCTAACTAAGTTACATTCATTATTCACACAACCGGTGATAAAACAAGGATACAAGTTATACATCTAATGCTTTTCTAATCTAGTTAATTCAACAAATGCAAGTCAAACAATATGCACACTGAAAACGTGTGCGTACTCCGTAACACGCCCTAACCTGAATATATCTAGACTCAACACACTTAAAAGAAACAACTGAACATGACGAAAAGCCTAGATCTAATTCCCACCTTTGATTTTCTGCAGATCTGACAAAGGAGAATGACTCTAAAAGACGGCGTGAAGGCGGTGGTGCTTGGCTGCTCCTCCTCGGTTCCAGCAAGACTCGCGGCGGTGCTACGCTGGTCGGCGGCGGCGGATCGGTCTTGGCGGCTGTCGGATCTGCTTGGCTCGGCTCGGGAAGCTCTCGGCTGATCTCGGACGACGCACGGATCAGCTCGGGTGCGGGCGGCGGCGACTCCTGGCTGACAGCGATGACGACAGCGGCTCGCAGCAGACAGCGGCGGCTCTCTCTCCCTCTCGGGCTGCTCTGGTTGCTGTGGAGACAAATGAGGCTCCTCTAACCCTTCTCATTCTCTTAAATAGAGTGCAGGTAGTGCAGGTAGGGTTTTCTGCAACTGGGTCTCTCCTTCTTGGGCCTGCAGCTGGGCCTCTGGGATGGGTATGTTACAATTCTCCCCCGGTTGAAAGGAATTCGTCCCCGAATTCTCCCTTTCGTCTTCGGTTTCCATTCCGTCCTTAAACAGCTCAGGGTAATCCGTTCTCATCTGCCGTTCAGATTCTCACGTTTCCTCGTGGATACCATTCCCTTCCCAAATGACTCTTACTGAACTTGTTCTCTTTCTGTTGACCTCTATTTCCTTAAACTCCAAGATCTCGGTTGGCTTACTCTGAACTGAGAAATTTCTTTCCAGGTTACTTGGCATCTGAGACAAAATGAGCTCGGGCTCTCTCACTACTTTCCTCAAAATCGATACATGGAATACGTCATGCCATTCTAACAATTCCCGAGGCAACTCAAGTCGGTACGCTACTTCTCCAATTCTCTCGACTATAGGGTACAGTCCCATATATCTTGGCTTAAGCTTTTTCAGTTTCCGGTGCCGGTCATTCCCTCTGAATGTTCTCAACTTTAGGTACACTTCATCTCCAACTTCAAATGACAATTCTTTTCGGCGCTTATCTGCATAACTTTTCTGACGATCGTGAGCTTCTTTCAGCTTGACGTCAAGCATTTCCACTTGCTCTGCAGCTTCCTTTACCATTTCTAGATCCATATCCCTCATTTCACCTACCTCCGTCCAGCAGAGAGGTGTACGACATGGTCTCCCGTACAACGCTTCATACGGAGCCATCTTGATACTAGCGTGGTAACTGTTGTTGTATGAAAATTCTGCCTGCGGTAAATACTTTTCCCAATTTCCTTCCCAGTCTAAAACACAAGCTCTCAGCATATCTTCCAAAGTTCTAATCGTCCTTTCCGATTGTCCATCCATTTGAGGATGATATGTTGTACTCAAATGAACTTCCGTTCCCAATGCTTTCTGAAACGCTTTCCAAAACGTTGCGGTAAACTTTGCATCTCTGTCTGACACAATGCTAACCGGAACTCCATGCAATCTTACGATAAGGTCCAGATAGTTCTGCGTAACTGTTCCGTTCCATCTGTCTTTTTAATTGGCACAAAATGGGCTGACATAGTGAGGCGGTCCACGATTACCCAAATCGCATTTTTCTTATCCAACGTCATTGGCAATCCCGTTACAAATCCATAGTCACCATGTCCCATTTCCATTCTGGTAGTGGTAAAGTTTGTAACAATCCGCTAGGCGCCATCTGTTCTGCTTTCACCTGGAGACACGTCTCACACTGCAATATCCACTTAGCGATATCACGTTTCATTCCTCCCCGATGGTAGTACCTTTTCAAGTCGTAGTACATCTTGGTGTTTCCTGGGTGCACTGAAAATCGAGATTGGTGAGCTTGACTGAACACTTCGCTTCTCAAATTTTCGTCGTTAGGAACAAATACCCGATTTCTATATAGATAAGTCCCATTATCAGCAGTATGGTATCCAACCACTTGCTTTTCGACTAACTCCTTCAAAGTGTTGTCTGATTTCTGAGCTTGACATATTCTCCAGAGAAGATCTGCATTTTCTAATGCTTCTTGTAACGCCCGCGTTCCGGAAAATAAATTAATTATTTAATTAATTTAATTGTTTCGGAATTTTCCTTCGGTTTTGAGCCTTAGACAAATCTGGAGAAATTAATTATTGGGGGAAATAATTAATTCGGGTTTGTTCCGGGGGTGTCATAAAACGATTTGGAAGTTGTGGGGTTTTTCTCAAAGGTTGAATCTTTGTGTTGTCTTCTTCCTTATCCTCTTGTGGCGTGAAAAACCAGATCAAAAAAAAAAAAAGGAGTTTGGTCGCGAGAGAGAGAGAGAGAGAGAGAGAGCGTGAGAAGAAGAGAGCTTGGGGAACTTGGATCTTGTGAGATCAAGAAGGGTTGAGCTTGGGAGAAGCTTGAGGAAGAGGTTGGTGGAGCTTGGTAAAGGCGTGAGCTTGGGAGGAAGGAGGGAGGTCTTCTTGAGCTTGGGGAAGTCTTCTAGAGCTCGATCCATCCGATTCAAGGTGAGTTGTGACCAAGGCTAGCATTTAAGCTTGTGTGGAGCTTGTTATTTTTGTTGTTGGGGGTCGCGACTTTGCTTGTCTCTTTGGGCGTGGGATTCGCGGCTCTTGCTTGGTGCTGGGCTATTGATTTCGTGACTCTTGCTTGCCTCTTGGTTGATGATTTCGTGGCCCGAGCTTGTCTTCTTGTTGATTGAACCGAGCTGGTTCTCCTTGGGCTTGAATCGCGATTCTTGCTTGTTGTTTTGGGTGTGGGATTCGCGATTCTTGTTGTTGTTTTGGGCGTTGGATTCGTGACCAAGCTTGTCTTCTCGGTTGTCGGTTTCGCGATCCGAGCCTGTTCTTCCTGTTCTTGTTTCGCGATTTTCTTGCTTGTTTCTTGGTTGTTGTTTCGCGATCCGGGAAGCTTAGCGGGAACGGGATCGCTAAGCTCGTGTTGGGCTTTCCTTTAATTGCGATTAATTGTAATTAATTGTTAAGCTTGTGTTGGGCTTTCCTTTAATTGTGATTAATTGCGATTAATTGTTAAGCTTGAGTTGGGCTTTCCTTTAATTGTGATTAATTGCTAAGCTTGTGTTGGTTATCCTTTTATTTGGCGTTTAATTGTGAATTGTGCTGGGTTTCTGTTAATTGGGTTAATTAATTTTCGTATGGTTAATTGTTGATTTTGTGCTTATTGGTAGCCTGTTGTTGGGATGATCAATCTCACTCAGCATTTGGTTAGCCAAATGTTGATGCATCACTTTTGTCGATGCAGGTAAAGATAAGGCGTGATCGTGGAATCAAGGCGGTGAAGAGGGGATGATTTGGACCCGGGGTTTCTTTTTGTTGTTGTTATTGCGGTTGCTTGTGTTGTTATAGAACTGCTAGTTGGTTTGAACTGTAGAACTTGGTTTGTTCTTGTATATTGCGTTGTTTAATTATTGCAAAAAAAAAAAAAAAAATGAGTACGGTCGTTTCATTTTGGTATCAGAGCCCTTACGGTTCTAGGAGCCTAGGTGGTTCTAGATTAAATTGGGTATTGTGTGGGGGTCTTAGAATCATCCTCTTCGAGCCTTGTGAGATTCCACGGTGAGTATCTTTATTGTGATGATTGTTTTTAGTTTTCTTAGTTTGTGCTTCTGCGCGTGTGCAGATGGTTAGAGGGCGCGGTAGGGGTCGTGGCCGTGGTAGAGGTCGTGGCCGTGTGCCGGCGGAGCAGGTCGAGGATTCGCGTGCGAGTCAGGTTGGGTCTGAGGGTGCGGCCGAAGTGAGTGCCGTTGGGGCTGGTGTGAGCGTCAGTGTGGCTGGTGTTCCAGCGGGTGCTGCGGGTGTAGCAGCGGGTGATGCTCGTGCCCGAGATGATCGCATAGCGGATCTGTTGACGAGGTTGTTGGAGCGGTTACCAGAGAGGGTACCGGCTCAGGTTCCTGTGGCTCCGGTGGTGGTGGAGGCTCAGCCTCAGGCGGCAGCTGCGGTTGCTGAGGAGGTCCCATCCTATCTAAGGATGATGGAGCAGATGCTGAGGATTGGCACGGGGTTCTTTTCTGGAGGTGCTAATCCGGAGGAAGCTGATGCGTGGTTGAGGAGGATAGAGAGGAATTTCCTCTCGAGTAGGTGTCCTGCGGGGTACCAGGTGGACATTGCGGTCCATTTTCTGGAGGGTGATGCGCATCTCTGGTGGAGGGGTGTGGCAGCACGGAGAGCGCAGGCCGCGATGGCTTGGGCGGATTTTGTGGAGGAGTTTAACTCCAAGTTCTTTCCTCAGGAGGCGTTCCACCGGTTAGGGGCGAGGCTTGCGAGTTTGACTCAGGGGGATCGGTCGGTACGCGAGTATGAGGTGGAGTTCGTCCGGCTCGGGTCTTATGTTAGACGAGCGGGTGAGAGTGAGTCGGCCCGTGTGCAGAGATTCTTGATGGGTCTTCGGGTTGACTTGAGGAACCGTTGCATGGTGAGGTCCTTTCGCACGGTTGATGAGTTGGTAGAGACTGCAGCTCTGCTTGAGGAGGGTCTGAAGGACGAGGTGTTAGTGGCTACACCGCGTTCTCAGGCGAGATCGGTACAGCCGCAGTCCGGTTCGAGCAGAGGCAGTAGTAAGCCGACGCACGGACAGAAGCGGAAGCGGGAGAGCGCTTCGAGTAGTAGTCGGGGTGGTCCGGGTTGCTTTGGTTGCGGGAGCATGGATCACCGAGTGGCGAGCTGTCCTCAGAAGGGCGGAGCGCGAGTGGATACTCGAGTGTGCTATCACTGCAAGGAGGCGGGGCACATCAGGCCTCAGTGTCCCCAGTTGCGGCAGAGGGAGACCTCGGTAGTGCAGCCTCTCAGGCAGGTGGCATCAGCGCCTCGAGTGTACTCTATCACCGAGACCGGCGAGCCGAGTTCCAGGCCGATCACAGGTATTTTCTTAGACTCATCTAAGTTTAATTTTTGTGTTGGGGAATGTCGTGCTCGTTGGGGTGTTAAGGTTCTCGGCACATGTATATGTGCAGGGACCTTGTGTGTTGGAGGTGTAGAGTGTCATGTGTTGTTTGACACAGGAGCATCGCATTGCTTCGTTTCCCCGGAGTTGGCCGAGAAGGCTAATCTCCGAAGCGAGCCCGGTGTGAATTTGGGTTTCGTGGAGGTCGCCGGGGGGAAGCTCCTGAGGATTCACGGTCGGGTGCGAGACGTGGATGTTCAGGTAGCAGGAGAGTCCATGGCTGCCGATTTGATTATCTGCTCAGTGGAGCTGTACGATGTCATCTTGGGCATGGATTGGCTCGGGAAGTTCAGGGCGCATCTGGACTGTCACCGAGGGCGAGTTGAGTTCGACCAGGGGAAAGGGAAGTTGGTGTATCAGGGTGTGAGACCGACTCCCGGGAGTCTCGTGATCTCGGTTGTGCACGCGGAGCGTCTGATCGAGAGAGGTTGTGAGGCGTATTTGGCTACCATTTCCTTGCCGGAGGCCGTCGGAGAGGCTAGGGTTCAGGATATTCGCGTGGTTCGTGAGTTCCAGGATGTGTTCCAGTCGTTGCAGGGGTTGCCACCATCTAGGTCGGATCCCTTCACGATCGAGTTGGAACCGGGAACGGCACCGATATCCAGGGCTCCTTATAGGATGGCTCCCGCAGAGATGGCAGAGCTGAAGAAGCAGCTGGAGGAGTTGTTGAGTAAGGGATTTATTCGTCCGAGTTCTTCACCGTGGGGAGCGCCAGTGTTGTTCGTGAAGAAGAAGGATGGGAGTTTTCGGTTGTGTATCGATTATCGGGGACTTAACCGAGTCACAGTGAAGAACAGGTATCCTCTTCCGCGGATTGATGAGCTGTTGGATCAGTTGAGAGGGGCTACTTGGTTCTCCAAGATTGACTTGGCGTCGGGTTATCATCAGATTCCCATCGATGAGGTAGATATCCGGAAGACGGCTTTCAGATCTCGTTATGGTCACTACGAGTTTGTGGTGATGCCATTTGGGTTGACTAATGCACCGGCTGCATTTATGAGATTGATGAACAGCGTTTTCCAGGAGTATCTAGATGAGTTCGTGATTATCTTTATCGATGACATCTTGGTGTATTCGAGGAGCCGGGAGGAGCATGAGGTTCATCTGCGTGTGGTTCTTTCGAGGCTGCGGGAACAGAAGTTATTTGCTAAGTTGAGCAAGTGTAGCTTCTGGCAGCGGGAGATCGGTTTTCTGTGTCACATTGTCTCTGCGGAGGGAGTGTCGGTAGATCCGGGGAAGATCCAGGCCATTAGTACTTGGCCGAGGCCAAGGAATGCCACTGAGATTCGGAGTTTTCTTGGGTTGGCAGGGTATTATCGGCGGTTCGTCAAGGGTTTTGCGAGTTTGGCTAAGCCTATGACGAAGCTAACAGGGAAGGATGTTCCTTTCGTGTGGTCCTCAGAGTGTGAGAAGAGTTTCGCAGGGCTGAAGGCCATGTTGTCTAGTACTCCAGTATTGGCGTTGCCTGAGTCGGGTGAGCCTTACGTGGTGTACACCGATGCGTCGGGAGTGGGTCTGGGTTGTGTGTTGATGCAGCGGGGGAAGGTTATTGCCTATGCTTCGCGGCAGCTGCGGAAGCATGAGGGCAACTACCCTACCCATGACTTGGAGATGGCTGCAGTGGTTTTTGCATTAAAGATTTGGAGATCTTATCTTTATGGCGGGAAGGTGCAGGTGTTCACAGATCATAAGAGCTTGAAGTACATTTTCACTCAGCCTGAGTTGAATTTGAGGCAGAGGCGCTGGATGGAGCTAGTGGCCGACTATGATCTGGAGATAGCTTACCATCCTGGTAAGGCTAATCTGGTTGCGGATGCGTTGAGTCGGAAGCGGGTGGCTTTGGCTCGGGAGCTCGAGGTAGAGTCCTTGGTGAGCGAGATTAGCACATTGCGCTTATGTGTTGTATCTCAGGAACCTTTGGGCTTGGAGGCGGCTAACCAGGTAGATCTTTTGAGCAGGGTTCGGTTGGCTCAGAGAAAAGATGAGGGTTTGGTTAAGGCTTCGAGAGCAGAGGGTTCTGAGTATCAGGTATCTGCGAACGGCACTATCCTTGTTAGTGGGAGGGTATGCGTACCTTTGGATGAGGATTTGCGGCGAGAGATCCTGAGCGAGGCTCATTCGAGTATGTTTGCCATTCATCCCGGAGCGACTAAGATGTACCGCGATCTCAAGCGCTATTATCATTGGGTCGGGATGAAGAAGGATGTGGCTAACTGGGTTGCTTCGTGCAACGTGTGCCAGTTAGTGAAGGCGGAGCACCAGGTCCCGAGTGGTTTGTTGCGGAGTTTACCCATTCCAGAGTGGAAGTGGGATATGATCACGATGGATTTCGTGGTGGGATTACCAGTTTCTCGAACCAAGGATGCTATTTGGGTCATCGTCGATCGATTGACCAAGTGTGCGCGTTTTCTGGCCATTAAGAAGACCGATGGGGCGGCAGTTTTGGCTAGGAAGTACGTGCAGGAGATTGTGAGACTGTATGGAGTACCGGTGAGTATCGTTTCGGACCGGGACCCTAAGTTCACATCGGAGTTCTGGAATGCGTTTCAGGCAGAGATGGGCACGAAGGTGCACTTGAGCACGGCGTATCATCCTCAGACAGATGGGCAGTCCGAGCGGACCATTCAGACTTTGGAGGATTTGTTGAGGATGTGCGTGCTGGATTGGGGTGGTCATTGGGTGGATCACTTGAGCTTGGTTGAGTTTGCGTATAACAATAGTTACCAGGCGAGTATTGGCATGGCTCCATACGAGGCTCTGTATGGGAGGCCCTGTCGTACCCCCTTGTGTTGGACCCAAGTGGGAGAGAGGAGCACTTTGGGTGCGAGTTTTGTTCAGGAAACTACAGAGAAGATCCGGATTTTGAAGCTGTACATGAAAGAGGCCCAGGATCGGCAAAAGAGTTATGCTGATAAGAGGCGGAAAGAGCTTGTGTTTGAGGTGGGAGATAGTGTGTATCTCAAGATGGCTTTGCTGAGAGGTCCGAACAGGTCCATTGTTGCGACTAAGTTGAGTCCGAGGTATATGGGACCGTTCCGGATTGTAGAGCGTGTTGGACCGGTAGCGTATCGGTTGGAGTTACCCGCGGTTATGCAAGCCTTTCATAAGGTATTCCATGTGTCGATGCTGAAGAAGTGTTTGCATAGGGGTGACGAGGTATTGGCTGAGATTCCGCCAGATCTCCAGCCCAATATGACCGTTGAGGCGAGACCTTTGAGAGTTCTCGAGCGGAGGGTCAAGGAGCTTCGTCGGAAGAAGATTCCGATGATGCGAGTTCTGTGGGACTGTGGCGGTGTTCAGGAGGAAACTTGGGAGCCAGAGGCTAGGATGGAAGCGAGGTTCCAGAAGTGGTTCCAGAAGCAAGCTGCGGCTTGAGTTCCATCGAAAGGTTCCAGTTTCGGTTGTAGCTGTATGCTATGTATGTTTCATTTTGTATTGCCGTTGTGTAGAACGATGTTACATTATGATGTGTAATAATATGAGTATTTCTTATTGGTGACTTGTGAGCGTTGCGTGTTTTCGTTAAGCTTGTTCGGGAAAATGAGTCGAGTGACGAGACCTGGTTATTTCACTTAGCGGTTCTATGTGGTGGGTTGGATTGCAGGCGTATGGTACTTGTTTGTTTTATTACGTTTGTATTGATGACTTACTGCAGAGAGTTGTTGGGTGTTAAAGATAGCCTAGTCGTAGTTGTCTTGGCAAGTTTTTCTAAAGCAAGCTGACACGGGAAGGTGCGCAAGGGAGGTGCGATGGCCGGGTTATTGGTCATGCACGGCAGATATTCCGGGTATGGAGTATAGTTCAGTCGAGATGCTTAGAGATATGTGATTTATTGCTCGTCGGGAGGACTGGTTCCTCCGGTGCCGATAGCTCGCAGGACTGTGTGTCTTGGGAGTGTAAGTGGCGATGTACCCAGTCTCGGGAGATTTATAGCCTAGAGTGATACGTGATACCGTGGATTCGTAAGGAGTATGTCCCAGACGTGGGATATATTGCCTAGAATTGAGTGGTATGGGGTATTGAGACTCTTGTAGGTTATATTACCGAGTGGAGTGGTACGGCATATACCTAGAACCCGGAGATGCTGCGGTGTCTTGGGTGATATGGTATGGTGGATATCCTGCGGGATATGGCTGATGCTCGGAACTCAGAGATGCTGCGGTGTCTTGAGTAATGGGGTTGGCCGGTGTTTGAGCAATAAGTGCATATAATGCCGCAGTGTTATAAGCATAGGGACTGAATGGGAAACCTCGTAGGTTGGTATTGGACCTCGTGTGAGTATTGAGATGGTCGGGTTTGGCCGAAGGTTGTGTGATCGTTGCGACGATAAGGTTCATTGGAGATGAACGGTATCGAAGATTCGAGGGCGAATCTATGTTAGTGGGGGAGAATTGTAACGCCCGCGTTCCGGAAAATAAATTAATTATTTAATTAATTTAATTGTTTCGGAATTTTCCTTCGGTTTTGAGCCTTAAACAAATCTGGAGAAATTAATTATTGGGGGAAATAATTAATTCGGGTTTGTTCCGGGGGTGTCATAAAACGATTTGGAAGTTGTGGGGTTTTTCTCAAAGGTTGAATCTTTGTGTTGTCTTCTTCCTTATCCTCTTGTGGCGTGAAAAACCAGATCAAAAAAAAAAGAAGGAGTTTGGTCGCGAGAGAGAGAGAGAGAGAGAGAGAGAGCGTGAGAAGAAGAGAGCTTGGGGAACTTGGATCTTGTGAGATCAAGAAGGGTTGAGCTTGGGAGAAGCTTGAGGAAGAGGTTGGTGGAGCTTGGTAAAGGCGTGAGCTTGGGAGGAAGGAGGGAGGTCTTCTTGAGCTTGGGGAAGTCTTCTAGAGCTCGATCCATCCGATTCAAGGTGAGTTGTGACCAAGGCTAGCATTTAAGCTTGTGTGGAGCTTGTTATTTTTGTTGTTGGGGGTCGCGACTTTGCTTGTCTCTTTGGGCGTGGGATTCGCGGCTCTTGCTTGGTGCTGGGCTATTGATTTCGTGACTCTTGCTTGCCTCTTGGTTGATGATTTCGTGGCCCGAGCTTGTCTTCTTGTTGATTGAACCGAGCTGGTTCTTCTTGGGCTTGAATCGCGATTCTTGCTTGTTGTTTTGGGTGTGGGATTCGCGATTCTTGTTGTTGTTTTGGGCGTTGGATTCGTGACCAAGCTTGTCTTCTCGGTTGTCGGTTTCGCGATCCGAGCCTGTTCTTCCTGTTCTTGTTTCGCGATTTTCTTGCTTGTTTCTTGGTTGTTGTTTCGCGATCCGGGAAGCTTAGCGGGAACGGGATCGCTAAGCTCGTGTTGGGCTTTCCTTTAATTGCGATTAATTGTAATTAATTGTTAAGCTTGTGTTGGGCTTTCCTTTAATTATGATTAATTGCGATTAATTGTTAAGCTTGAGTTGGGCTTTCCTTTAATTGTGATTAATTGCTAAGCTTGTGTTGGTTATCCTTTTATTTGGCGTTTAATTGTGAATTGTGCTGGGTTTCTGTTAATTGGGTTAATTAATTTTCGTATGGTTAATTGTTGATTTTGTGCTTATTGGTAGCCTGTTGTTGGGATGATCAATCTCACTCAGCATTTGGTTAGCCAAATGTTGATGCATCACTTTTGTCGATGCAGGTAAAGATAAGGCGTGATCGTGGAATCAAGGCGGTGAAGAGGGGATGATTTGGACCCGGGGTTTCTTTTTGTTGTTGTTATTGCGGTTGCTTGTGTTGTTATAGAACTGCTAGTTGGTTTGAACTGTAGAACTTGGTTTGTTCTTGTATATTGCGTTGTTTAATTATTGCAAAAAAAAAAAAAAAAATGAGTACGGTCGTTTCACTTCTAAACCCGCGTAATCATCTCCCACTTCTGTTACGCACAATGTCAAACTAGCTAGTGTTACCGTCAACTTGTGGATTTCCTTCACTTATGCTACATCATTTCTGTGCCTGCTCAGGGCATCTGCAACATGATTCACTTTTCCCGGTTGATAGGCAATATCCAGATCGTAATCGGCCAACAACTCCACCCATCTTTTCTGCCTTAGATTCAAATCACTCTTAGTGAAAACATACTTTAGACTTTTATGGTCGGTGTAAAACTACACCTTCTCTCCGTACAAATACGTACGCCAAATCTTTAGAGCAAAAACTACTGCTGCTAGCTCCAAATCGTGGGTCGGATAGTTCAACTCATGCTTCATCAACTGCCTTGACGCATAGGTTATGACCTTGCCTTCTTGCATAAGCACTGCTCCTAGTCCGGTCACACATGCATCAGTATAAACCTCAAATGGTATTCATGTCCTTAGGAGTACCAAAATTGGCATCTCAGTTAACTTTTTTTCAACTCCTCAAAACTTTTGGATCGAGCTTCAGTCCATTCAAACTCACGTCTTTTCCTATCAGACTTGTCAACGGCTTAGACAACTTTGAAAAACTCGAAACAAATTTTCGGTAATAACCAGCTAAACCCAAAAAGCTACTGACCTGAGTAACGTTTTTAGGAGTAGGCCATTCCATCACGGCTTTGATCTTTTCAGGATCCACTGCCACTCCTTCTCCGGAAACAACATGACCGAGGAATCCTGTTTCCTTCTGCCAGGACTACCCAGTGAGAACTAAACCTACACTCTCAACACATTCAACCATTTCTTTCCAATATGCCAAGTATAAATCTACACACGTATCAAACATACCGCTCTACCAGCGTACAAGCAATTTACAAGCAAAGGAACCAATCTGGCTCACCGGCCTTATCTCATACTTGGCTCACTGGCCTTTTCTCAAACCTAGAGCTCGTGAAAGCTCCTTTTAACCCCGTTGGAAGCCTACCACAGCTGGTCTCGGGTCCATCAATCAAATCGTACCACTGGTTCCTTCACAGTGACGATGACCTCATTTCTAACTAAGTTACATTCATTATTCACACAACCGGGTGATAAAACAAGGATGCAGGTTATTCATCTAATGCTTTCCTAATCCAGTTCATTCAACAAATGCAAGTCAAAAAATATGCACACTTAAAACGTGTTCGTACTCCGTAACAAGCCCTAACCTGAATAGATCTAGACTCAACACACTAAAAAGAAACAACTGAAGATGACGAAAAGCCTAGATTTAATTCCCACCTTTGATTTTCTGCAGATCTGACGTAGGAGAATGAATTTAGAAGACGGCGTGAAGGTGGTGGTGCTCGGCGGCTCCTCCTCGGCTCTGGCAAGACTCGCGAATTTTTTGGAACATTTCCAACGGATTAAGATATTTTTCAAGATAAGACCGTGTTGATTGGCCAATGAGAAAGCATGCAATTTCAATGTAAGTCAAAAATCCCTCGGAAATTCTGAGGGATTTCCGACGGATCCTGAAATTTACCCACGAAATTAAACCGCCAAACGAGAATTTCTCAAAATTGAGGCGGTTAATTAAATTTGATTTCCGACGGATTCCCGATGGAAAGGGTCCGTCGGAAACCTTTATAAATATCGACCTTCTCTCTCATTTTCTTCTCCGATCTTCTCTCTTCTATTCTTCTTCTCCGATATTCTCCGATCTTCTCTCACAAATCTATTCTTCTCTCTTCTTCTTTTCTTCTTCATCCGTGCTCAACCCCGCGGACGTCGCTGACCGCAGCCCACCACTGCCACCAAAAATGTAATTCACAAATTGTTTTGTTGTTGTTAAATTAGGTTGTGGAATATGTGGATTTTATGGAATTAGATTAGAATAGGTTGTTTGATTATGTTGATTTTTGTGGATTTGTGGATTTTGTTGAATTTCTGATAGTTTTTATATTAGATTTTGATGAAATTTTTAGAATTGTTAGATTCAATTAGGTTAATTAGGTTGTTAAATTTTGTTGAATTTGTGATTATATTTATAAATATATTTTTTTTTAAAAACTTGTTTGATAATATTTTTATAAATATTATTTTGTAAAACGTTTTTATAAATATATTTTTAATAAATGATTTTTATAAATCTATTTTTTAAACGCTTTTACAGATATATTTTTTTTAAAATTTTTAATTAAATTTATAAAAAATCTTTATTAAAATTCTATTTTTAAAATATATATTTTTAAATGTATTAGGAAAATATTGATGATGGTTTAATGAATTTTTTGGAAAATATTTATGATTATTTAGATGTTTTTTTAAATAATTCGGTTTTTATGTTTTTATTTTTGTAGGTCTTACGTTTAATTCGATCATGACGGTCCTAGTGGTTCGAGGCAATCGAGGCGGAGGAGCACCTCGGCAACTACGAACCCGAGTTCTTTTCCGCCTCCTACGCCTCCTATACCGGATAGTCACAGTGAAGCTCCTCCTCCGATCATGACCGTTGAGGAGCTAGTCCGACAACTGGGATGCGATTTGTTCACAGTTCTCGATCCGGACCTCCGCATTTCGAGATCTACTTGGTAATATTTTTTTTGTTTTATTACCGATTCTTAATTTGTTTTTTTATAGGTTTGGAATATCCGGGAATGGCATTAGCAAGTCGGTTTTGACAATGTTGCACTCCGTCCTAGACAAACCGCACAAGAAATTTTCGGACGTTCTGTCAGACGAAAAAACCTTTGGTTTCGAACGTTTGCGGTAAGTTATAATTTATTTAATTTTTGTTATATAATTTAAGATTTTTTAACATCTTTAATTCTATTTCTTTTGTACCAAGAATTTAATTGGAGGTCTACCATCACGAAAATGGTGGAGACGAAAGTTTTAAGGGAGGCCTCCACGCAATTCTCGCGCAACATGTACGAGTTGAAGCAGGTTTGGAGAAGGGGTGGAGCTAAGCCAAAAGGCTTGAACATGGAGGTGTGGAAGGACTACATCCCGTACTGGAAAGAGCCCGAGACCGAAGCTCTCTCTCTGACTAACTCCAAGAACGGAAGAGTCCCAGAGAAGGGTAGGGCCCCGCTATCCACAACAAAGAGGCGAAGAGTTTCAAAAAAACCGAAATCGAAATCCTAAGTATTTTAGTGTTTTTAGTTATTTTCAAATAACGTTTTTAATATATATATTAGTAACTAACGGTTTTAGTTATTTTGTAGACGGAGGAAGACGGCGAAGCTCCCGATCACCTGAAAGTGATGGTGAGGACGAACACCAACACGAAGACCGGCCAAATTCAAGATCCTGCCATCAGGGAGATTGTCGAAAAGGTGACGAATGCGCAAGAGGGGATCCTGACCGAGAGATCGCAGGACGGCATCACCGATTCCAGAGACCTCACTCGGATCGAGATCAACGACCTAGTGCTCGGGGAAAGTAAAAATTATTGATTATCATTTAAATTTAGATAATTATTGGTTAATAAAAGATCTAATGTTTTTGTAGGAGGTACCCGTTAAATAAAGGTCATCGGCCATGGTTGAGTAAGATTGCGACCCAACGAGCATCTTCTTCGGCCGGTTTCTCGATGTATGAAGACATTATCTGGCAAAACGAAGAGCTCAATGAGAAGGTCACAACTTTGGAGGACGAGCTCTAGACTCAGAAAACGAAGAGCGGGAAAATGGCGGATTACTTTAAATCAAAGTTCAATGATTTTCCAGATGCTTTATTTTGATTTAGTTTTTTTTTGTAATTTTCCAACAACTTCTAATATTTTTAATAATATTTCATAATTTTATAAGATTTTTAAATATTTATTAATATTTATTTTCGTTTTTTATAAATTATTTCAAAAATGAATAATTCATTAATTAAAATAAATAAGTTTTTAAAAAATATCAATTTTTAAAAATCCGTCGGAAATCTCTCGGAATTTTTTGACAGACTTCTGACAGACGAAGTTTAGCAAGGGGAATGTCAGTAATTAGCCGAGGGATTTTCGAGGGTTTAGAGACGGATTTCCGACGGATTAAGTTTAGCCGAGGGATTTCTGAGGGTTTAGCGACAAATTTCTTACGGAGAAAAATAAGCCGGAGGATAAAGTTTAGCCGAGGAAACTTAATCCGTCAGAAATCTCTCAAAAATCCGTCGGAAATGTTGCCCTCGAAAATCCGTCAGAATTATACAGACGGACTGGTCCTCAGAAATCTCTCTGAAATTTCTGGACAGACTAATCCTCGGAAATACCCGGACGGACTAGTCCTCGGAAATTCCTCGTAATTATTCCGGACGACATTGTCTTCGGTAATCCCTCAGAATTATCCCGGATGGATTGGTTCTCGGAAATCCGTCGGGTAATTTAGCCTTTGGAAATCCGTCGGAAAATTCTGAGGAATTTCCGACGGATTTCGATTTTCGAGAAGATAGATCCAACGGCTCAAATCCGTCGGAAATCCGTCGATAATGGGTGTTTCCGACGGGATACTGACGGATTTGGCCGTCTGGAAGTTTTCTTGTAGTGCTAGCCATAAGATCCATCTTTTTATATTTTAGTACAATCATATAATAAATATAATTTGTTTTCCAAAGCAAATATATACTTATTTTTTTCATTCCTTATTATTCTATTTTTTGCTAAAACCATGTAATTGTTTCTCTTCCCCTTAATTTATTTCTTTTTACAGCCATGTGTTAGACTCTCTTCTCTCGTTATTTTAGGTTTGAATTTTATTTCTTTTTTTCTAGACTTAATGTTTAATATGTAATTTTATTTCTTTCTTTTTTTATAATAAGAAGAAAAATATAAGAAAAATTTAAACAAACCTTGACAGTGATATATCACCAGCAGCTAGCAAATAAGGTGATGAATGTGAGATTATATTAGTCACTTGGTGTGATGACATGAAACCTTTGTGTGATATTCTTTCATGCTTGCTATTCATTGTGGGTATCGGTGTGCGACTTTCATGGAGAATATTCTCATCTTATAAACACCTCTTCACAAGAAACCTGGAAACATGAATTGGATAATGTCGAAAGATGAAGACTCTATTTGTTTGAAAGTTCCTATGCAAAACGCATTGTAAAATTGGAAGAGGTGCACGCATATGATTATCGACAACTAGAAGAGAGTTCTTGTCTGAAACCAAAGACTGGGGTGAGGAGAAAAAGGACCACTTACCATCAGTTTGGAAAGTGAAAAGGAGACACGGACGAGCAAAAGACATCTTCAAGAACAGATCGGTTAAATTTGCACGGTAGAGAATGAAAGCCCAGTCTTTTGACACACAACGAAACCTGGTTGTAGATTTTGCAGGCAGTCTCTGTGTGAGTCGAAATTCACACAATCATTTTTTGTAAAGGATTTTTGAGGGAACATAAACTTTTGAGAAAAAACACAGGCAGAGATCCAAAGATGGGTTTTATTGTTGTTTGTAAGCATTTCAGTATAAGTGTAATGTTGCCAAGAACTTATGCTAGTGTTTTTTTTTGCGGATCTTTTTCTCCCAGCCATTAAGACTGCTATTTATACGAATCTATATTAGCGAGTATCTCGGAAATAAGAGAAATATTTCCTTTTGCTTCATGTGGCCACGGACTTGAGTTCTTGCTAGGGTAATCGGCGATCTGGGCTTCTAACACGTTCCAAATGAGTTGGTGAATGATCTATATCTCGGCCCATAAACGTTCCTCATGTCCCATAAAAGCTAAGTTCCAAAGGAAACATTTTTAATGATGATATGATAAGAATACCGAGTGAAAAAATCTGATTATATACTAGATGGAAACATTACCACATAAAATTAATTAGATAAACATTTACAATATTTTTAGTGTTTAATTTTAAACTGTAAAAATAACATTTCTTTTAATTTAAAGAACCAATGGGTTTTAAAATGAGAAATTATTATAAAAATTAATATAAATTAATATAATATACCTAGTAAATTACATTATTCTTAAAACGTGTTTGATGAATGTAATAACAATAATGTTCGAGAATAATAAATTATCATCTATAGATAAAAATGATTGTCGTCTAGGGTTCGAGAACTAAGTTCAAAATAAATATTTTTGGTAAGTATATGACAAAACTAACAACCAAGCCAAACATGATTGTAAACAAAAATGAAAAAACTACCTCATAAACAAAATTAAATGAAAAACTACAATATTTTTAGTTTTGTTGTTACATTCTTAAAATTTAACTTTTGCTTAATAAAAATAATCAATGGATTTTAAAAAGAGAAAGTATTAATTTTATTTTTGAAAATTTAATATAAATTAATATAATTTAAATATCAAATTTGTTATTTTTTCGGTGTCCGGAGATTATAATAATAATAATAATAAGTATATACTAACTTGCGCGCCCGTGCGGAGTAAAATTCTTTGTAGATTAAATTGTGTGATATACACAATGTGAAATGATAAATAAGATCTAATTTAAGTGTTAGTATTCAAATATGTTGAGTTTGTAATTATTAGATTTATAGTGAGAAGATAATATTTTGTTGATTTGTTGAGAAATATGTGTTTTGATGTTTATACCATATTTCCGAATTAGGTTATTCTCAAACTGATTAGAAATCTAAAGTAAGTTAGAATCGTAAAATTATTGTGTAGTTATTAATGAAAAATAAAGTTTTTATAGTTTATTAAATTTTATATTAATTTGGTTTTATACTAATTAGGTTTGGACCAATAATTGATGAATTTTATCTTATACTAATTAGATTTTATATGTTTATTTCATTTTAAACTAATTAGGTTTTGTAAAAGATCATTTATTGACAATGATATACTAATTAGAACATCTATACTATAAAAAAAACCAAAAAAACAATACTAATCGACAATCTGTTGTGTCTCACCGTAGACATAAATTTTCGACCACATATAAAATAACTAAATTGAGACGACTCAAACTCGAGTTGACATGCATAATAGCGCTGCACCGAGAAAAGTTATATCATAGCATGGACACTCAAGCCAAAGGA
Source organism: Eutrema japonicum (assembly GCA_030161315.1). Lineage (NCBI taxonomy): Eukaryota > Viridiplantae > Streptophyta > Magnoliopsida > Brassicales > Brassicaceae > Eutrema > Eutrema japonicum. Next base: position 36,288,610 of record BSQW01000013.1, on the reverse strand, counting down.
ACCAGGAGTACATATTTTATTTAACTATAATCAGAAGAAAAGTGTAAGAAATATTTAAACAAATCTCGATATTGCTACATCACCAGCAGTTGGCATATCAGGTGATGATGACTCTGGAATTTTATTAGTCACTTGGTGTGATGATATAAAGCCTCTGTGTGATATGTTTTTATGCTTGGTACTCATTGTGGACATCGGTGTGCGAATTCAATGGAGAATATTCCCATCTGATAAGCACCTCTTCATAAGAAACCTGGAAACATAGTATCTAGAGCCATGACCATAGATGTAACGAAATACAGTCAAAATATTTTTGATGGTGGGAATTGGAAGTTATGGTGGAGATCGACATTTCATGGAATGGATAATGTCGAAAGATGACGACTCTATTTGTTTCAAATTTCCTATGCAAAACTCATTGCAAATAGGTCTACAATATTTAGAACTCATATAGCTCCTAGAATCATCAAAGTATGTACGATATTAGAAATTGTATAGCTCCTAAATCATCAAAGTATGGCTAAAGAAGAAAATGAAATCCTCAAAACCTAAAGAAGAAAATGGAATCCTCCAAACCTGGATGACTCTTTTCTGAATAAAATTAGGTGAAATGACCTATTCCATAATATCTTATCGAATAGGTCAAAGTTACCAATCCACTACTCATACATATATATATATGTGTATATATATATATATGTATATATATATATATGTATATATATATATGTATATATATATGTATATATATATGTATATATATATATATATGTATATATATATATATATGTTATCATTTAAAATGAAAATTCAAAGTTGTTTATCACAGATGTTATGTTGAAATAATTAAGAGTGTAAGCAAATTATGCTGTAAATCAGTCCATTACTAGTTGACCAAAAAAAACAAATCATTCCACTACTCAAAACAAGATGAACGTGATGGAACGTATGAGATACAAAAATTAAAAAAAGTAAAAAAATATTATTCATATCATCCCATTTATCTCTTAAATTGATGTTATTCAATTCATTTTTATCCCATTAATTTCTATTCATTATGTTCAGTATACCCCTTAATATAAATACCATATATACCTACCTACATGGTAGCAACAAATTATATACGCTGATTATGGGTGAATATTTGAAATCCAATTTTGCAGTCACAGAAACCTACTTTTCATTTTCCCTCCCATGCATATATCTCCATTTCGTCATCTACAATTATGCAGTTACAAAGAACGTTACTATCATGAGCGTATTTACCTCGCTTCTTCTTCACTTGCTGTTTGCTGATTCTTATCGACCCCAAATCGCATTGGCTGCGAAGAAGTTGATCTGTCGCCGAATCCAAGCAATTCGAGCGTTTTCTGATCCATTAACTTTATGTTGTTGCTGCTGAAGCGTTTGAGGCGGTTGCTGTTGTTGTGGTACGAGATTGAGATGTTGAAGTGGGACCCATTATTGCGGCGGCGTTAGGGTTACATTAATGACTCATTAACATATATGGTGGTGGTTGAAGCTGTTGATGCGGTGGTTGTAGGATATCCCTTGAATCTATTAGAGAGAGAAGAGGAAGAAGTAATCAATCTCGAAGATATTGTTTCTTCTTCTCTAATTTTTGTAGAACCAATTTTGATTTCTTTTAATTTTTCTGTTTTACGAATTCCAAGACCAAAATCGAAAAATAGAAAATGGTGAAACTTTAAGGTAAAACGTGAATGCTACCAACTCTCTCACACACACACAGAGTCCAAGAGTTTTCAAGAGATTTTATAGAAACAAATATATTTTGATTTAGGGTGTTCAAGAGATTTTTGTGTGTATGATTTGTTAATTTAATTTAATTAATATATATATTTAGGATCCTAGAGTTGTTTCGCAATATGTTTAATGTGAATAATTGTTTTTTGTCAACATGTTTAATGTCAATGGTAAATTACCAAAATTCATTTACTGAGTCACTAGTAAAATTAAATGTGCCCAATGGCTTCATGTAATATATAACACAATTTTCCTAGGTTTTTTTCTGAAGTGATCATGTTTTAATAGTATAGATGTTTATAGATTGTAATAATAAAAGTGTCAAATTTATGCTCGCTTAGATTTAGTGTGATTTATGGGTTTAAGTGAGTTGTATTTGGTTATGATTCCTAATTTCTTGATTTATGGCTCAATCCTCGTTTTATCAAGATTTTTGGTTTTATAGTTTTTTGGAATTTGGGCTCATTTCTTGTTTTTACTCATTTGTACATCGGGCTAAACCAAGGTGAAAGAAGCTAATCAAATTATCGGTGATGGCAACCATCATCGTAACTTTGTCATTCTCATAATTATACAATTTAATGTTTTTATTCAGCTAATTGAATATAATTATTTTTATTATTTTATATTATATCCCTATAATATTACCAATCGGAGTAATATTACTTATGTTTACCTTTTTAAGTATTTTGTTACCGTTTAACGTTCATTTTTCCCATTAAAAAATATTTACTGCTTTGAATCACCAATTAAATATATATATATACCTAATTGTTTCTTTACCACGAAGATTTTCTCCTTTTAACAACCCAATTTGAAGATCTTATTTCTACTTTTGAAGAATTTCATAAATATTGAACTTACGCTGGAAACTTGAACTCTGAAAGTCTAAAACCAAAACTACATCAAACACTGGAAAAAGATGCACAACTATACTAGTGACAATTCAAATAAGAAAGCAGATGTGTCGATATTGAAAAAGGTTGGCGTGAAATCTTCTTTTCTTTCTCTTTCTAAAAGGGCAATATTTTGAATGTTTTTAAATTTTTATGAAAGTTTTGAAAATTTTGGAACATTTTGAAAATTTGACATTTTTGAAAATTTTGGGCGGTTCCCAAGGACGCCGTTCTCGGGGTTCTCGGGCTACGCCTCCTGGCAGATCGAGCTCGAGAAATCAAGTACCGGAGTCCGAGCAATCCGCTGCTCGGACACAGATTAGGATCGATGATCTTGTCCAGCAGCCGAAGCGGGGCCATTGCATCCGACTTGACCCGAAGCTCGAAGACGGGAGTTGGTAAGTGAAGTTTTGTTTATTATTTCAATTTATTTAGATTATGAATCTATTAGTATTTAATTCTTTTTTTTTAAATGTTTTCAGGTTTAAGTTATCGACTGAGATCACGAAGGCGATATTGCGGATGCTCCACAACATGGTTGACAACCCGTATGAGAAGTACTCGGACATGCCGAAAGACGAGAAGGGCTTGTGGTACCGAAGTTTCGCAGTAAATAATTTTTTGATTTTTTTCCTTCTAGTTAATTTTGTCAATTTTAATCGCGGAAACTAACATTATGTGTTTTTTCAATGTAGTAAGACTTCACTTGGGACCACACGATGACCGACAAAGTATTTAACACTTTCGATCCCTATGCCGCGATCTAGTACTTGAAGCACATGTACGAATGTAAGCAGAAGTGGGTGCAGCAGAAAGACAAGCCGGAGGACCTCGAGGACGACGTGTGGAAGGGTTTTTGCGAGTACTAGAGTAAGCCTGCGACGAAGAAGCTCTCCGAAAAAAACTCGAAGAACCGTAAGAGCGAGCGAGGAGGGAAGGGAATCTACATTCACAACAAGGGCGCAAAGACCGTCGAACACAAGGCGATCGAAATGGTAAGTTTAATTTCCATTTTTAATTACTAATTTTGTTTTTATTATTATTTTACTTAACAAAATTTCACAAGCGAAAGAAGCTGGTACCGCTTATGATTACTTTAAAGTCATGGAGAAGAAGCACGCCAATAAACAAAACTGGTGTGATCCAGGATTTGGGGGTTCGTTACGTTGTTGAAAGATCCAAGAAGAAGAATGTGGAACGTGAAGTTTTAATGTTGCCGCTCAGTCTTGACGGATCGTCTTCCTCAAACGAGTTAGCCCGGGAAGAGATCAACGAAATTATTCTCGCTGTAAGTTTTTATTTGTTTTCATTAATATTTTTTTTCTTCGTAATTTCATTAATATTTTTTTAATCTTTCGTAGGAAACTCCACAAGTCAAAGGTCGATTCGCTAGGTTATACGGACTTCCGACCTAGGAATCTTCTTCCTCGGTTCCTCGGTATGCTTCGGAGTACAAAGAAGAAATCCAGAGGCTCATCCAAATAGTGAAAGACCGTGACGCCAAAGTCGTTGAGTTGGAGTCCGCACACGAGGAGTTAGAGTCCGCACACAACTCAATCCGATTTGCAGGCGACCATGAAGGCGGCCTTCCCCCATCTCTTTCCGAACTTTATTTTCAGTTTTTTTTTAATAACATTTTATGTTTTTATGAATTTTAAAGGTTTAATGATTTTTTTTTAATTCCAAAAATATAATATTTATAAATTATTTAAACAATTTGATTATTTCTTTTTAATTAAAAAATTGAATTAATTTATTAATTATTATAAAAAGACTAAAAAACAAATTATAGATGGCCGTCGGAAATCCGTTGGAAGGCATTGCGTCGGAAATATTTTCGACTGATTACCGACAGAATATTCCGTCAAAGATCCGTCGAAATATCCGTCGAAAACAAAGCCCGTCGGAATACTATCAGAAATATTTCCGACGGCTTTCTGACATCGTTCTGACGCGTATTTCCGAGCAAACATCCGTCGGAAATATGGCCGTCGGAAATATTGCCGTCGGTTATCCGTCAGAAATATTCCGACCATTTTCCGACGACTACTCTCCGTCGGCACATTCCGACGTATTTCCGACCAAAATCAATTTCCGACATACTGCCGTTAGAATTCCCATGTTTTCTTGTAGTGTAAGGTTGTGTGAAGAGTTGTTATGCAAGCATATTGGTACTCTCTGTATCTAGTGTCGAGTAGAGCGACTCTCGCAACTACATGTAGACCTTTTCTTCCATGAAGGGTTAGCGCCATGCGTATTGCTCCATAGTGAAGGTGGGTATAGCCATGAACTCTCCATTGACGAATAATCCCATCGTTGAAGCAAAAAGCAATCATCTGCTAGGTTTCTATTGCTCCATTTGTGAGGCTAGAACAAGCTCTCTTGCAGCATGTTTGCTGGGACCAAACACCTGTTTAATGAATTTTGGGAAAGTGGAGTTTGGTTTTGTGAAGGCTTTATATGGGTTGAGTAAGGATAATTGGGTAATAGGGACTTTGTTATCTTCACTTACATATTCTACTTCATAGAGATAATATATTTTATTAGAGGTTGATTTTCTGAAAGAATGTGGGTTTGTCAAAGAAAATGTACTTTCCATGGTGTGTATTGAGACCAGACACCAAGACATAATACTTTATTTTTTATCTATCCCTTGAAGTAATATTAAACCATGAGTTGTTTGTTTTTACATGTGGTGCTAAAAATATGGTGAGAGAATTCCTGAGGTATTTTTGCTACATAACTGAGGCAATACTTTCTTTGTTTGATTTGAGCATTACAACCTCATGGATTTTTCTCTATATTCTTCTTTTCTTGGTTTAGTTGGATTTTTGGTTTGCAAGATTGATATGCTCAAATTAATACCTTAAAAGTATTAAAGCAGTAGTTGTAATAAGTTAGGGGTCGAGCACAAAGACTCAAGAAAATCACGCAATATACCTAATAGTATCGAATCAAGCTAAGCAATTCAGCTAAAACAAAAAGCAATAAAAAGTAAAAGAGTTGTAAAATCGATGGGAGGAAAATAGGTTCAGGGTATTTCTCAAGAAATCAATGAATGCAGATAAACTACCTAATCAGGGTTCATGTTATGCTAGGTTCTTGAACTCAAATCACTAAATTATAATTAACCAACTGTCGTTGCGAGAATTATCTAAATCTAAATCCTAGAATTCCAAATCTCTTTGCGAATCCTAAAGTCTAAACCAGCTTTTAGTTCAAGTTTGATTTGTTCACAAAACAACTAAACCAAGTCTCTTTGTGAATAGTTATTTTGCTCACCCTAAGTTCTATCAGATTTTTCAATTGCACGCTCGTGCCTAATCGATTAACCTAAGATCTAAGTTCTAGGTGATCAATCTAGAATTAGCTTTGAGAACAACTTATGATGAAGAACTAATTCAGATTATGAACCCTAAATAATAAATCAACCTAGCATTCAAGGAAATCCCTTATGAGAACCCTAAACCAAACAAAAGATCTACTCAGACATGGAGATTGAAATAATAAACATGACTGAATAAATATTTGAATAAATAATAAGAAAGAGAGTAAAACAGGGGTTCGAAATATTCTCTCAGATGAACAGAGTTTCAGACTTGTCTCCTTCAGAAAGCTCTCTCACCAAAACCAAAGTAGAATAATCTCTGTCTGAAGTTATGAAACCGTAGCCACCAAAGTGGTTGTAAAACCTAAATAAATACTACTAAACACGTTCTGGGCATTCTTGTAAATAATAAAGTCTCCTGGCAATTTTGCAATTCTTCAACTCTTCATTTAAAGTCGCGACTCGTGTCTGCTTCAGTGAGTATCGATCGATATTAGTCAGTATCGATCGATACTGAGGCTTCAAATCGGGTACTCAGCTACACGAACTTCTGATTTGCTCCAAAATGCTCTAGAAAGCTCCAATATCTCCAATTATGCTCCAAACATGCCAAAACCTGTAAAAGACTCTAAAAAACTCCAAAATACTAGAAAGACTCTATAAAAGACTTATATCATGGCTTAAAACGGGTAAAAACTATGATATATCAACTCCCCCAGACTTAGCCTTTGTTTGCCCTCAAGCAAAACAGAAAACTAAACCAGAGAAAGAGGTTTGAAAACACGGAGACTCACATGTTCATGAACCATCGCAAAGATCCTTTTCCCAAATGTCCCCTAATCAGCTCTTGATCTAACCACCATGTACTTCTCTGTAGACATTCGCAGCTTTCCCAGACTTCACACATTATCTCGCAGCATTGTTCAAATAAAGCCCTCATCGCCAATTTCATCGTTGTAGCCAATGTTCAAGAACCTTCTAGATTCTTTCCCATACAATATCATGACAAAAGAACCACCAAATTCACACATGTTTTGGTATTGTCTCTCTCCCCCAGAATTGTTTCTTGTCATGTTCTTTCTCTCTTTTTAGATCTGCATATACACATTAAGGTCTGAAACGCGAGTATTGATGGTGTTTGCCACCGAATCTCCGGTTCTTTCCTCTCTATGTATCAAAGGCTTAGGCGAATAGTGGTATCATTGGAAATTTTCCTAACATCGCTTTCAACCTTTGTGTGATCGTTCCTTCACAAGTAGAATAATGGGATCGCTGGAAATTTTCCTAGCCCTCTACTCAGAAGAAAGTCATTTCATCTTTTATGTTCTTATTTATTAACTTATAACAGAGGAGGGAGATACCATTACTTTAAACACATGGATTCCTTTGTCAGATATGAATGATGAATCAAGCCCTTTAAACATCAATTGCATCGATGAAGTGCAAAAATCTGGCTCATGCTTTAGAAGAACTCTGCTGGAGATATGGATGTTTTCTAGTCAACTAGTCAGTCTTTGGATTTTTCATTAGTCGATCTAGAACTGATGCTGTAACACTGTTCACTCAAAAAAAAAATTTCAGAACAATAGGTTCAAGCACAGGATCATCATCTCCAACAAGTTTTGACTCAATAAAATGATTTTGACTCAATAAAACGACTGACTCTAAGAAAAACAAAAACAATGTCAGCCACTACCTCCCCCAGACTTAAATGACACAGTCATCAATGTTATCTAGTCTAGAGTCGGTGAAAGAAACCAAAACAGCTAAGTGGAGACGTGAAAAATCAGAGAAGTTACCTGCGCGTTGGGTATCGACCGATACCATTACTGGTGTCGATCGATACAAGAACGATTAGTCAATGCAACGTTTGTTTCTCCTGGTGCTGATCGATACCAGTGATGGTATAGATCGACACGGACCTTCTTCATCTGATTTACACGTAAACACTAGACACAAAAACGAAAAATACAAAAAGAAAATACTTATGTACAGACTTACCAGTGGATTGCCTCCCACCAAGCGCTTGTTTAACGTCATTAGCTTGACTGTACCGCCGTTCAGGCAGTGGGTGCATCATCCAAAGGCATTATGTGTCCTTCTGGAATCTCGCCTTTCGCCCAATAGTGTTTCACCCTTTGTCCATAGATAGTGAACTCTTCGTATGTAGGACTAATCAGTACAACGGCACCATGTGGTCTGACCTCCTTGATTGTGAAGGGACCTGACCAACGAGAACGCAATTTACCAGGAAACAATTGCAAACGAGAGTTATACAGAAGTACCTGGTCGTTCGGCTCGAAATTTCTGGAGGTGATCTTTTTATCATGATAGGCCTTAGTTCTCTCCTTGTACAGCTTCGAGTTCTCATAGGCATGGTGCCTAATCTCATCCAACTCGTTCAGCTGAATCAATCTCCTCTCAGCAGCAGGCTTGATGTCGAAATTCAGCAACTTCGTCGCCCATGCTGCCTTGTGCTCGATCTCCACTGGAAGGTGACATGCTTTCCCATACAGCAAGTGAAACGTTGTAGTACCCAGCAGTGTCTTGAAAGCAGTCCTGTAAGCCCATAGCGCGTCATCCAGCTCTGTAGACCAATCCTTTCTAGAAGTACCCACTGTCTTCTCCAAAATCTCCTTGATTTGCCTGTTGGAGACCTGTACTTGTCCACTGGTCTGAGGGTGATATGGAGTAGCCACACGATGATTTACACCATGCTTCTTCAGCAACTTCTCAAAAACCTTGTTAATAAAGTGACTGCCACCATCACTTATAACAATACGCGGCACTCCAAATCGTGGGAAAATGATGGTCTTAAACAGCTTAAGAACCACCGAAGAGTCGTTGGTTGGACTAGCAATCGCTTCCACCCATTTGGACACATAGTCCACAGCAACCAGGATGTATCTGTTTTGTGTGACGAGGGAAATGGACCCATAAAAATCGATGACCCAACAATCGAAAACTTCAACATCAAGGATGAAATTATGTGGCATCTCATGCCTCTTGCTGATCTTCCCTCTCCTCTGATAGATATCACACTGTGAGATATAAGCATGCGCATCTCTGAACATATTAGGCCACCAGAAGCCTGTTTGAATAACCTTGGACACTATTTTGAAAGTAGCAAAGTGTCCAACATACTCAGACCCATGACAATGAAAAAGAATCGCAGGCACCTCAGACTCTGCAACACATCTTCTGTAGATACCATCGGAGCAGTGCTTGTATAGGTAAGGCTCATCCCAGAAGAATCGTCTCATCTCGCGCATAAAATTCTTCATCGCATACTTCGTGGGATGGTTTGGCTCAGTCTCTACAGCAAGATAGTTGGCAATGTCGGCGTACCATGGTCGTGCAGGAGTAGATACAACAGCTAGATAGGCGTCATAAGAATCGAAGTACTTTGTAGGCAAAACAGGTCCGAAACGGGTCCGGTATCGACCGATACTAGGTGAGTATCGATCGATACTGAAGGTATGCACTCGCGAAAATTGCAGATTTTTGGAACAAACATCCTGAAATTTAGTCGCAATGAAGTAGATACCCTCTGGCAAGAAATCATCAATAGGCACGACTTCATCGATCTTTATTCGCGATAGGTAGTCAACAACTCCATTCTCAACTCCCTTCTTGTCCTTGATCTCGATATCGAACCCTTGGAGCAAAAGTACCCATCGGCAAAGACGAGGCTTGAGGTCCTTATTCTTCATCAAGTATTTGAGAGTAGCATGGTCTGTATGAACAATAACCTTGCTCCCAATCAAGTAGGACCGAAATTTTTCAAAAGAGAAGACAACTGTAAGTAACTCCTTCTCAGTGGTGCTGTAATTTCGTTGAGCATCATCCAACGTCCTGCTGGCATAATAAATAGCATGGAGCTTCTTATCTTTCCTCTGACCCAATACAGCTCCAACAGCAAAGTCACCCGCATCGCATACAACCTCAAAAGGTAAACTCCAATCAGGTGGTTGGATAAAATGAGCACTCACCAATGCGTTCTTAATCTCCTCGAAGGCTGCAAGGCAATCAGATGTGAAATTAAATTTGACTTCCTTGCACTACAGGGCTGTGACTGGGCGTGCAAGCTTAGAGAAATCTTTGATGAACCTCCTGTAAAACCCAGCATGACAAAGGAAGCTTCGAATCTTAGATACAGATCGTGGGGGGTTGTAGGCTTGTCATGACCTGAACCTTTGCTTTGTCAACTTCGATCCCTGCCTTAGAAACCATGTGCCCAAGAACGATGCCATCTTGTACCATGAAGTGGCACTTCTCCCAATTAAGAACCAAGTGCTTCTCCTCGCATCGCTGAAGCAATTTGCACAAGTTATCTAGACAATCCTTGAATGACGATCCATACACTGAAACTTCATCCATGAAAGACCTCCATAAACTCCTCAATCATGTCTGTGAAAATTGACATTATGCATCTCTGAAAGGTCGCTGGAGCGTTACATAATCCAAATGGCATCCTTCTGCAGGCGAATGTGCCATAAGGACATGTAAAAGTCGTCTTCCCCTGGTCATCTGGATGTATAGGAATCTGGAAAAAGCATGAGTACCCATCGAGAAAACAGTGGTATGGGTGACTCGCTAATCTCTCCAGCATCTGGTCGATGAATGGCAATGGGAAGTGATCATTCCTTGTGGCCGCATTCATCTTCCTGTAGTCAATACACATCTTGTGACCAGTGATTGTCCTTGTAGGGATCAGCTCATACTTCTCGTTTTTCACCACTGTTATGCCTCCTTTCTTAGGCACAACGTGAACTGGACTAACCCAAGAACTATCTGAGATGGCATAGATAATCCCTGCTTCCAACAGCTTCATCACCTCCTTCCTGACCACTTCCTTCAGGTTCGGATTCAGCCTCCTCTGACACTCAATCGAAGACTTTGACTCATCCTCCAGGTGAATCCGACGCATGCACAAGTCTGGTGCTATACCTGAAATATCATCAAGAGAATAGCCAAGAGTTTTGCGATACTTGCGCAGCTTGCTCAACAGTAAGGTAATCTCTGGGTTGTTCAAGAAAGCATTGACAATCATAGGGTATATGGAATTAGGACCAAGAAAAGCATACCTCAATTCGGCTGGGAGTGGCATGAGTTCAATCTTAGGAGCTTTCTCCTCACTCCAATCACCAAGCTCACCGGCTTTCTTAGGAGTTTCGGCCAACTCCTCTATCGCACCTTAGATGACACTCAAGCCCGATATGCCACAACGGAAAAGGAGTTGCTAGCCGTTGTCTTTGCAATGGAGAAATTGAGGTCTTATGTTGTGGGATCGAAAGTGATGGTCTACACCGATCACGTGGTTTTGAGATACATTCATGCCAAGAAAGACACCAAGCCAAGGCTACTCCGTTGGATCTTGCTTCTACAAGAGTTTGACTTAGAGATAGTTGACAAGAAGGGGGTAGAGAATGGTATCGCGGATCACTTTCTAGAATGAGGATTGAAGACCTTGTCCCAATTGATGATAAGCTCCCCAAGGAGAGTCTCATGGTAGTTGGCGTCTTGAAGAAAGGGGTTGAAGCCGTGCAAGGACTAGAGAGTGCCAATGAGTTACAAGACGAGAGACTACCATGGTTTGCGGATCTAGTGAACTACCTAGTGTGCGGGAAGGAACCGCCTTTCGATGGGTATAAGAAGAAAAAGTTCTTCCACGACGTGACTAGATACAATAGGGACGAGCCCTACTTATACAAGTTGTACTCGGATGGGTTGTATAGAAAATGCGTGGTGGAAGAAGAAGTCCAAGGGATCGTACTCCATTGTCTCGGGTCAAGCTATGGCGGGCATCATGCATCCTAAAAAACCGCTACAAAGGTCTTGCAATCCGGTTTTTGGTGGCCTTCATTATTCAAAGATGCACACCTCTTTGTCTCCACATGTGATGCATGCCAAAGGAAAGGAAATATTGGGAGGAGAAATGAAATTCCCCAAAACCCAATCCTTGTGGTGGAAATGTTTGACGTGTGGGGCATCGACTTTATGGGACCTTTCCCGTCATCATATGGTAACCAATACATATTGGTGGCGGTCGATTACGTCTCCAAATGGGTGGAAGCCATTGCAAGCCCGACCAAAGATGCCAAGGTCGTTCTAAAATTATTCAAATCCATCATTTTCCCAAGGTTCGGAGTTCCAAGGGTAGTCATTAGTGATGGAGGTAGTCATTTCATCAACAAGGTGTTTGAAACTTACTTAAGAAGCATGGTGTGAAGCATAAGGTAGCAACACCTTATCATCCTCAAACGAGTGGCCAAGTAGAAGTGTCCAACCGGCAAATCAAAGCCATACTTGAGAAGACGGTTGGGGGTTCAAGGAAGGATTGGGCCAACAAGTTAGATGATGCTTTATGGGCATACCAGATCACTTTTAAAACACCTATAGGGACTACACCATTCAACTTGATTTATGGAAAGTCATGCCATCTACCGGTTGAGTTAGATTACGAGGCCCTATGGGTGGTGAAGCTACTTAACTTCGACATCAAGACCGCACAAGAGAAGCGGTTGATTCAACTTCAAGAGTTAGAGGAGACTAGGCTCGTAGCCTATGAGAGCTCGAGAATATACAAGGAGAGGACCAAAGCATTCCACGACAAGAGGATAGTGCACAAGGATTTAAAGGTTGGGGACCTAGTGTTGGTATTCAATTCCCGGTTGAAGCTCTTTCCCGGGAAACTCAAGTCAAGGTGGTCGGGTCCGTTTGAGGTTAAAGAAGTAAGGCCATATGGAGCCGTGGTGCTTGTTAACAAGGAGGGCCAAGATTTCATTGCGAATGGCCAAAGGCTCAAACTCTACCGAGCAAATCAAATCGTCGAAAAGGGAGGATCGATCCCCCTCGATGATGTCCCTCTAGCTTGAGAACGGTAACAAACGTCGAACTTAGTGACGTTAAAAAAAGTGCTCTTGGGAGACACCCCAAGCTTATCATTGTATATATTTTCTTTTTGTTTATCTTTTTTTCTATCTTTTCTAGATCTCTTTGATGTTTTTGTTAAGTGTGCATAGGGTTCCAAAGAAATGGGGTCAATACCGAACTGTGGTACCGAGGAGTGACCTCGGTATGAACTCACCGAGGGACAATACCGGCGTCACAGATCGGTGCAACACGTCGGTATGGAAACAAGAGGAAAATCCCTTAGCACCGACGTGTGGTACCGAGGAGTGACATCGGTATGCCAATACCGATGTGTGACACCAAGGAGTGACATCGGTATGACAATACCGACGCCTAACACTGAGGAACCAATACCAACGTCACAGATCGGTGCAACACGTCGGTATGGAAACAGGAGGAAAATCCCTTAGCACCGACGTGTGGTACCGAAGAGTGACATCGGTATGCCAATACCGATGTGTGACACCGAGGAGTGACATCGGTATGACAATACCGATGCCTAACACCGAGGAACCAATACCGACGTCACAGATCGGTGCAACAAGTCCGTATGGAAACAGGAAGAAAATCCCTTAGCACCGACGTGTGGTACCGAGGAGTGACATCGGTATGCCAATACCGATGTGTGACACCGAGGAGTGACATCGGTGTTCGCCGAAAAGTTTTAAAAAATCAGTCAATACCGAGCAGTGGTACCGACCAGTGACCTCGGTATTGACCAATTTTTTAAAATATCCGGACCCGACCCAGGTAAGATCCGACCTTACCCAGGTAAGATCCGATCCGACCCAGGTAAGTCTCCTTCTTCTTCCTCTTCCACGCGACCAAACCCATTATTTTCCCCCTCACATTCGCGATTCAAGATAGAAAATTTCCCAATCTCCCTCTTTTCTCAACCAAATTTTGTGATTCAAAGCCCTATAATCTCGATTTTCATTGCTCTTTTTGGATTTATCATCATTTCAAGCATCTAATCCGAATTCCCCAAGGTATTATTCAATTAAATTTTTGAAAACCATGGTTTTGTTCTTGAGGAAATTTTGCTTGAATATGGTTTTGATATTGTCTTTCGCTATGCAAATACCTTGGGGATGGTTTATCTACGCTTAAATTTGATTATTCATGTGCCAATTGTCGATGGTTAGGGATTTTGAGAAATTAGGATTTTGAAAAATTAGGATTTTGAGAAATTAGGGATTGTGAAGAGGGATAATTTGCTTGTTAAATGTGAATTGTCACATTGGTTTATTGCTCTTAGATCATCTTTTGGTGATCCCTTGTTGATTTGATAAGAAATTGTACCTAGGCTCACAAATTGTCTCAAGGATATTTGTAGGTACAATGTCGGACAAGGGCGCTCCATCGACACGGGCACGGACCAAGGTTTCAACAATTGGGAAAGGAAAAGGAATTGCCCAAGCTACAGCCGCGGAAAAAGGGAAAGGGGTTGCCAAGGCTAGTGCCAAGGCAAAGGCTAAAACCGCGGCTACGAGCTCTAAAGCCAAGAAAACGGAAAAGGGAAATGGCAAGAAAGTCGAAGAAGAGGTCGAGAGTGAGAGCTCAAGTGGAGAAATTCCAGTGCCGCAACGGACAAAGCCAAGCGAGCAAGATTACTTCGACAAATTTAGCCAAATGAAGTTCGAGCAAGGCAAATTTTTCGATGCGGAGACGATGGATATGATGGGCATAAGTGACAAAGTGTGGACTCTTTTTGAGAATATAGGGCTACGGAAGTTCATGAGAATGAAGCAGGAAGCTTTAAAGGCACTCACCGGCAAGTTCCTAGCCACCCTTCGAGCTAAGTTCTACAAAACGGAAGTTGGAAATTCCGGATTTAGAGTTTTGAAGTTCGGGCTCATGGGCACCACCTACACCGTCACTTTCCACGAGCTTTGCGAGATATTCAGGTTTAGAGAAGAAGGTACATACGGCGGGCAATACTTCGATTACCCAAGATTTGAGCTCCGAAATCTTTGGGCAACGATTGCAAGCGGAGAGTTTAGAGCCGGTGACTCTAAGAGTGCAAACATACGCCACCCGGCTCTCCGTTACGCACACAAGGCGTTGGTCCACAATTTCTACCACAAGGTAGAGATTGACACGGTTACTACGGAAGAGATGGAGTTGTTAGGGCTTGGTCTAAAGCCCATTCTCCCCGTTCTCAGATACGGTAAAGCATTCGTGGGACTGGAGAAACTTCCTTGTCTCGCAACACTCTTGGTGAGACACTTGTTTGCTTACCGGGATTGGGCTTGGAAGACCATGTCGAAAAAGGCCGTGATTTGCCTCGGATGGATGATAACGCCTATTCTAATGGCAAAGGGCATCAAGGTTGCACTTGGCCAATATGATTAGAAATCTTTGGATATGGCCTACCTTTCAAAGACAAAGTTCTTCAAGGGCTATATCGAGGGCAAGATGGCTTACAACCTCCAACTCACCGAGACATCCGTGGCACAAGTCCTTTTGCCTAATCACGCGCTCACCAACTTCCATGACCCGAGGAACGTCATGTTCATTCCTCTCCAAGAGTACCTCTACAACTCCACCGTCGACCCGCCTATGCAAGCATTCCGCAAGAGAGCACAACGGAGAACCGCTACCGAGGAAACTATTGACCTAGACAAGGAAGTGCCACATGAGTCATCACCCGAGACCGTGTACGGTAGTGAGCGCTACCACTTTGACCCTTATGATGGGACTATCACTAACGCGGCTACAAGACACGCTCATCACCAAACTCGTCTCCTCCAACGCATGTGTAAGTGGCAAAACAAAAACATGAAGAAGATGGTTAAGACGATCAAGTCTTTGAAGAAGACAGTTAAAGCCATGGGTCGAACTATCAATGAGCTCAAGGACGGAGGTTGTGGAGCGAGTTAATCAAGGGCCGGTGAAGGAGGAAACGTCGTCATTGACACTAACCTCGCACCTCGGGGAGATGATTGGGCATTGGTCATGAGCTCTAGCCGACCCACGGCCCGACCAGAAAAAGCACCAAAGAGGAGAGCTATGCGGTCCCCGTCTCCCGTTTCAAGTAATCCATCTTACTCAATGGTGTCTACATCCCCCATCTCCAAGCGTCTAGGTACGAATCCAAAACTCTTGTATATATTTTTCTTTTAAGTCCTGCATTGTATAGTTATCTCTTGTTTTTGGTCCTTTCCTTAGGCTTATTTCACACCGAGACGGTGTGATTTAAGTTTGGGGGAGGGACCGGTATCTAATGACATTTACTTGGTCTTATTTTGAATTTGCATCTTGAGTCTCATGCATACATCTAAGGCATAGAAAAACCAAACAAATTTGAAAAAATTTGAAAATGAAAAGACAAAAAGAAGTCATTTAAGACGCATTTGCACTTCATGTAGGATCGAGTCTAGATGCATAGCACGTAGATAATGCCTTTCATGTGCATTAAGAGCTAGAATGATTCCTCCTTGTGAAGTGTCGCTTTAAGAGTTTAAGTCCTATGCTCTAGATCTCGTGTACGAAATCAAGGCCGAACCATGTTTGGATTTCATGTCCCATTACTTAGGTCTTAGCCAAAGCAAGTTGATTTGAGTCCATTCCTACTTAAGTGATAACCATAATCTAACATTGTAATTATCATGTTTGTGCATTGCATAGTGAATGCATGGTTACCACATACATATTTGGGCTATCTTATCCGCTTTGCCATTCTCTTGTTAGCCCGAATAGCCGATTCCCATCATTGGAACGGTTAACCACTCCTTTAACCCAACCTCCTTTCAAGCCAAATGCTACTTGTGAGTGTTTGTGAGGCCTTTTTCGAATCAACTAGGCAAAAGGTGTTGAGTTTAGAACGACAAGGAAAAACTTTCGTGTAGAACTAGCTCGACATCAATGAGCTAGGCATAAGATAAGGCTAGATAGGTTGGGAACTTGGGACAAGGGAAAGAAAAGAGATTGTGGGAATGAGAAAAAGGGATGAAGAAAAATAGGGGATAAGCAAAAAGCTTGAAATGGTTGGCAATAATCGTTTATGGAAAAAAATCTCTAAGTGAAAAGGAAAAGAAAAGAAAATAGTCTCTAGTCTTCAAAAGAAAGAAGGAAAGCCAAAAAGGCTAAAGCAAAGAAAAGAAATAAGAGAGACTAGAGAAAATAAAGAAGAGCTAAGTAAAGAAAAATGTTGAAAGCCAAACCGTTTGGTGAAGAAGGAAATCCCCTAAGTGTTTAAGAGGAAAAGGAATGTGAAAAGATATGAGTAGTGAAGGAAAAATGCCTTGCGAAAAGGGTAGCTTAGGAAGGATCTTCATTGGGATTTAGAGATTAGGGATCAAGTTCGATGTGGGGAATTTGGGTAGATGGAAGTCGTTAAATGCAGGTTCAGGGTATTTCTCAGGAAATCAATGAATGCAGATAAACTAACAAATCAGGGTTCAGGTTATGCACGGTTCTTGAACTCAAATCACTAAAGTATAATTAACCAACTGTCGTTGCGAGAATTATCTAAGTCTAAATCCTAGAATTCCAAATCTCTTTGCGAATCCTAAAGTCTAAACAAGTTTTTAGTTCAAGTTTGATTTGTTCACAAAACAACTAAACCAAATCTCTTTGCGAATAGTTATTTTTCTCACCCTAAGTTCTATCAGGTTTCTCAATTGCACTCTCGTGCCTAATCAATTAACCTAAGATCTAAGTTCTAGGTGATCAATCTAGAATTAGCTTTGAGAACAACTTATGGTGAAGAACTAATTCAGATTATGAACCCTAAACAATAAATCAACCTAGCATTCAAGGAAATCCCTTATGAGAACCCTAAACCTAACAAAAGATCTACTCAGACATGGAGATTGAAACAATAAATATGACTGAATAAATACTTGAATAAATAATAAGAAAGAGAGTAAAACAGGGGTTCGAAATCTTCTCTCGGATGAACCGAGTTTCAGACTTGTCTCCCTCAGAATGCTCTCTCACCAAAACCAAAGTAGAATAATCTATGTCTGAAGTTATGAAAGCGTAGCCACCAAATTGGCTGTAAAACCTAAATAAATACTACTAAACACGTCTGGGCATTCTTGTAAATAATAAAGTCTTCTGGGCAATTTTGCAATTCTTCAACTATTCATTTAAAGTCGAGACTCGTGTCTGCTTCAGTGAGTATCGACCGATACTAGTCTGTATCGATTGATACTGAGGCTTCAAATCGGGTACTCAGCTATACGAACTTCTGCTTTGCTCCAAAGTGCTCCAGAAAGCTCCAATATCTCTAATTATGCTCCAAACGTGCCAGAACCTGTAAAAGACTCTAAAAACTCCAAAATACTATAAAGACTCTATAAAAAGGACTTATAACATGGTTTAAAACGGGTAAAAACTATTATATATCAAAGATCCACTAAGTGGCAACCACAGAGCATACTTTCCATACTAGCTTACGGATGAAAACAACTCATAGGCATAGTACCCCTTGGGAAGAAAATAACCAAAGCTTAGACTGCCATGGCTCTGATACCAAATTTACAGACATATAGTAGGTACAACCACGAATGAGGTTTATCAGGATCAAATAAGTATTTAGAAAAGTATTTAAAAAAAGGAGGAAGCTTTTATTTTAATGAACACTCAAAGATTACAAAGACTCACAAACCCTCTCAAACTCTACTTACTCACTTGTCTTGGCTTAAGCAATAAGGCTAGACAATTAAAGAAACTAAAAAGGCTAACACTATTAGAAATATGGGAAAAACATTGGATCATTGGCACAGTAATTGAATAGAGCAAACTATGAACCAAATTATGAAGCAACGACAACCAATAAACTCAATCCTAGAACATGAAACTCACAGATGTGGCATTCTACTATGACACTAATTATTTCATTAATCATCCGATTATGTTAGCCCATGATCGCCGATCGTTGGGTGGTTTGGTAAGTGATTGGCCTTTGATTCTTGGTTCAAAGTAGATAAAATGCTCTCCAGGAAATACAAAAGGCATATAAATGAGATATAAAAAGACATAAAGGCAAAACGAAAACAACATAGATAAAAACAAAATATATAGAGAAAAAAGAGATTACAAATTTAGATAAAAGGCTATATCATTTATGTTGTAACTGATTTTAGGTTTTTAAAGAAACCTACATTTTTTAAAAGAAAATAACAGTTTAGAAAGCTGTAAAATAAATGATTTGCTAATGGTTGAGACGGACTAGCAATCCTTAAAACTTAATTGGTTGAAGACTTCTTTGCACCAAAAGTCATTTTTTCAAATTTCCCTTAGTTTTTTGTCACTTCTGGTTTTTTTTTTGTCGTTTTGTGTCGAAATAACCATTTTACCCTTCCCCTTACAGCTCTGTGTATGGTACACGGTCGTACACACTGTACTGTGCAGAGGTGAAATTGTCATGAACACTAAAATAAGTGCTACTTTCCTAATTAAGTTCAAAAAGTTCTACTTTTTTAAAAAAAGTTTAAGAAATTAACAAAAGCTGCAAACCTCTGTTGGTTGAATAATGTTCTAGACAAGCTGTATTTTCGTATTCTACATAAATTTAAAATTTATATGTTATAGTAGATGATTGATAATGTAAATATGGTTTATAGATCAAAATTTGAGTTTGAGATTAATTTATTTATTTATTGTGATTTTAGTTAAAGTTGGTCATTGTGAACGATTGAACATTTAAATATCAAGAATTTCGTCCAAAAAGTATATATATTAAGAATATTAAAAATTTCCACAATTTTTTGTTATTGAAAGATTGATGCATTATATTAGGGGTGGGCACTACGGTTTCCGGTTTGTTTTTTTTTTGGTTTTACGGTGTATCGGTTTTACAAAAACTCAAACCATAAAACACCATATATATTTCAGTTTAGTATGGTTCGATTTACAGTTTATCAGTTTAATAAATATCAAAACTATATAAAAACCATATACATAACTTTCGACTTGGTTTGATTTGGTTTCGGATTTTTTCAATTTATTACATAACTTTCAACTTTGGGAGATAAAACGAGATGGATCCCGAAAACAACATAACCTCCTAAGAACAATTTTGATATAGAAAAAACTTAAATAGTTGTCATCAATTTCTAATTCCACATAATATCACAAGAGAAAACGTATGGAGAAATGTTGCTTCGGTTTGTAATAGTAAGTTTCACAGGGTTGAAACGGAAATGTTAAGGTTGAGTTTGATTCAAACAAAAACAAATAGATGGATAATACGATTTAGAATTTTGTTTTTTAACCATTCGGTTTTTTCGGTTTTTAACCAAACCAAACCGAAACCGGAGTCTTAAAAAATGATAACCAAATGTTTTTTTCTGTTAAACCATAACCAAACCAAATCACTTATTTTGGTTATGGTTTTTTTCCCACCCCTACATTATTTTAAAATGAAGCAAGATTTTTTTAGCCAAATTTGTTAAAATTTTAAAACTAAATAGTTTGTACATGACTCGAAATTCTATAAGTTGTATATAAAAATATAAATTTTCAAAAGTTAAAGTGTATTTATACTTGCACATATATTCTATATTGTTCTCATTGCCCATTCGGGCATTTTTTCTATATGGTGTGAGACTAACTTCGAAGATGCAAATGAAATACGTTCACTTTTCGACAATAATCAATGTCAATAAATTTATTATAAGTGTTGATCCCAGGGATCACTAATGAAAATTAAGGGGTGATTAGGAGATGAGAGGTGAGATTTTCGTTAATTAGAGCTAGTTAACCACAAACAAAAGCAGGTCGGGAATATTTTTTGGGCAGGCCGGGGGCCGTTTTCGCTTTATTGATGATAAGTGAAGGGAACAATTTAGAGTTACGAACTGGTTCCGAAGGACGTCCAGTTCGGCGTTCCAAATTGCTGTTTCGTTACAAAGAGAGAGAGGTCGGGTAACTTGTGGTAGGTGAGATACCAAAATTTTCAGATCCCCATCATTAATGACATTGAGGGGTATTTATACTGGCAGTTGACTTCCTGCTCCCCGGGATCTCGGGCCCACGTGGCGTCTTCGGCCTCTTTCGCGGGTAAGGTGGTCTAGGAAGCGTGTTCCGGCTTTCGAGGAGGGAGGTCATGATGAGCTCGGCGTGGCGAGTTGCAGGGTAGCGCACTGTTTCGCCAACTCTTCTCCACGTGTCCTTTCCTCCTTCGTCAGCTCTGCAGGGTTGGTGGGACGTCGAGTCGAAGCCGTATCCCTACGCGGGTAGGGCAATGTTCTACCAGCTCCCACGTGCCTTCTGCTCTTCTGACACTCCTGCTTTGGTGAAGTGTCAGGTCGGACCCGAGGTGCGTCGTTGGGAGCTCGGGAGCTCGGGCGATACGAGCGCGGTGCCTACAGGTCGGCGACCGAGCTGAAGAGAGACTTCCTAAGATGGGCCTAACTAATTGGGGGTGCTAGGCCCACCTCCAACAATAGGCCCTCCCCCAGTTCGGTGTCACGAGGCGAGGTGACTGATCCGAAGTTGATCTGGTGTTAGTTCGGCGCATCTTAGGACGGTCCCCCTTGCTTATACGTGTCGTCCCTTCCGAAAATCCGCGGACGGTTGGCGCGTACTCACCACGCGGGAGGACGAAAAGGCGCCTCGTTTTTCGTGTGAGCTGCCCACGCGCGGTGTGCGAAAGACGCTTCGCGTTTATCGAGGCGTCCTTTGCTTTTTGGCGTGGGGATAGCGAAGAGGCGTCATCATTAGGTTTCTGGGCGGCCGTGCTTCTTTCGACACGTGTCCAGGCGTCGCTTCACTGTCCCCCTTCTTCTATTTAACCCCCCTTTCTTCCTTCTGTTAAAACCTTCTGCGCATACTCTCAAGGTAACTCCTTCTCCCTGACCTCTTCGATTCCTCCTTCCTTTCTCTGCGTTTTTCGATTCTTCTTCCTCTTTTTTGCAATGGCACCGATGCTAGATGGAATCAGGGCCGAGTCGAGCGATGAGTCAGCATCTCGTGATAACCGTGGTGACTCTCCGAGCTCTTCTTCCGGTGGTTCTGAGCAGGGCTCCTCTCCGTGTCGAGGCGCCGACAGTGGAGAACGGCCTGCCCCTTCGACTTCGACGGCTGCCCCGCTGCCCCCTGGGACCCATCTTCGAAAAAAGGCGGTGATACGGTCCTCCGGCGGTCGCGGTGCTAGCCAGGTTGGGAGAGGAACCAGGCGTCCGGGCGACCGAGGTGGTCGTCAGGGCGGTCGCGGCAGCGGAGTACGAGTGGCCAGGGTGAAGTCTCCCCTGGTTCCTTACGAGCAGGGCGGGTCACCGACCTGGAGTACAGCGGAATCGGTAACCCTGCTGAAGGAGTTATGCGACTTCCCCGCTGGCGTCGAGCTCAGGCTACCTAGGGCGGACGAGCGCCCGTGGACTCCTCCGGCGGGCTTCGTCTGCCTGTACGAAGGGTTCTTCCAGAAGTGCGGGCTGCGCCTTCCTCTCCCCGAGCTATTCGTTCAGTACTGCCGGGCGCGGGGTTTGGCCTTCTCGCAGGTCTGCCCGTCCACGATCCAAGGGATGATCGTGCTGCTGACTTTGGGGCACGAATGCGACGTGGAGGTGACGGTGCCTATGTTCGAGGCCCTCACCCAGCAGAAGGCGAATTCTGGCATCCCGGGGACCTACTATGCTGCCTTCAATCCCGCGGCGAATATCCTGGAGGCGCCCAGCTCGGGGTCTAAGGCTAGCAAGCTGTCGAAGGTCGAGGACTGGTCTCGCAGCTACTTCTACGTCCGAGCCACCAAAGTGGTTGGGCTCGACCCGTTAGCGCGATACACCCGGGATTGGAATTTTTCCCCGGGTAGGGGTTTGTAGATCGGACTGTCCTTCTCTTACCTTAGACTTGATCTGACTGATGTTGTTTGCTCTGCTTTCAGGTCCTCATTCTTCCAGGTTCAAGCTGCCGGACTACGCGGGTATCGTTGCAGTGCTCAGGTCGGTGCGCAAAAGAGAGTGGAAGTCATTCACTGCGGCGAGAATAGCAGAAGCAATGGCCGGAGGTCGGTCATAAATTTTTTTTTTTTTTTTTTTTTTTTTTTTTTTTACTGAACTGATGGGTGCCTCTTGTAGGTAGGGCAAGGTTTTCCATTCCGCTGTACGCGGACTCGTTTGTGGCGCCGCCACCGCCGATAGTCGAGGTGCCGGTCCGGCAAGATCCGGCACCGCGGGCTGGGGGGAGTCGTCCGGGGCGGCTCCTTCGAAGAAGAGGGCGGCTGAGGTTGCCGGTGGTAAGGCCGGCAAGAAGAAGAAGAGGACCGAGGTGGGAGGGTCCACTGCCGCGGGTCGGGATGAAGTCCGGCCGGAACTGCCCGGGGACAGGCCTGAGGTACCTGCGGCCGGGGTGCCGGCAGGGGAGGTCGAGGAGACCTGGTCCCAAGGGGACGAAGAGGTCGCAGTTCCGGCGGCCGAGGGCGGCGATGCGATCGTCGTGGTGGAGGAGGGACGGGACCCTGCCGATGCGGAGGGGGAGGAGGACCGAAGCGCTGATGGGGGCGGTGTTTCGGAGGGTTCCGATGCTGAGCCGCGGGACTACAGCTTCTACTTCTGCCATGAGGACGGCAACAGCCAGATCATGGTGGACCAGGACGAGTGCGCCGAACTGGTGCAGGAATGATGTTCGGGCAGAAGCACCCGCACTTCGTGCCGCTAGAGATGGCTGAGTCTGATGCCTTTCGTCAGGCGGCGCGATCTGCAGCTCGGGTGAGGTTTTATTTTGTGTGCTGCTGTTTCATCAGGATTTGTTGTATGTCTTTGCTAACAGCTGGTTTTGACGCAGACGATGGCCCTTACCGCCTATCTGGCGGAGGCCTATGAGAAGCGGCTTGCCGAGAAGAACGCGTCGCTCGACTTCCTGAAGGCGTGCCGGGAGTCCAGCGCGCAGGCCCAGGCCCTTCGTCTCCGCGGGCTCGAGAAGGAGCTGAGGGATGAGAAGGCCCGGTCTGCGGTGATGGAGCAGGAGGCGGCGCGGGTACGTACCCGGGCTGCAGAGGTGGGCAGTTTTCAGGCCGAGATGGAGGCTGAGAGGGCCCGATCTGCCGCTGAGCGGGCTCGGGCGGCTGCCCTGGAGGAGGAGGTCGGGCTCCTGAAGGGGGAGCGGGAGACACTCCGCTCTAGGGTGAAGGGGCTGGAGTCCGCCATAGGCCGGGCGAAGGTGGCCGTGGCTGCGGAGAGCGACCGGGTGACGGCCCGGTGGGACGCGCGGAACCGAAAGTGGTCCGCGAAGATGGAGAAGATCCGCGCCCATCTCGACGGGCGCAGCCGGGCCTTAGAGCCTCACCTGCTGTACAACCAGGTGATCGGCGTCAGGGCGTGCCTCAAGAGGATGGAGGCCGAGGACGGGGTGTCGGTACCGTTCTACCGATACCAGAAGCTGGACGAGGATGAGGCGGCATTCGGTGCCGTGCTGGATGGAATGGACTTTCCGGACTTGACCCCGGAGGATCTTGACATCCCTCTGGACCGCACTCATGGCGTCCAGCTCGAGCGGCTCATGCCCGTCGCTCCTTCGGAGGCGCCCTTCGTGGATCTGACTGCGGACGCCCCCTCCTCGGCTGCGGAGGTCGTCCAAGCGGACCTGCCAGCACAAGACTCGTCCCCGCGTGCTGATGAGGCCGGTCCTGACGCGCCATCTGGGGAGGCCGTGGTTGAGGAAGAAAGGTCCGAGCAACCCTTCCTTGGTGAGAGCGGCGTGGAAGTGGAGGCGGGGGATCCCGTTGATCTGGATGGTACCCGTGCTGACGGGGTTTTAGATTTACCGGCCGATGTGGCCTTGTAAAAATTTTGCTGTTTGTAGCTTTTTTCTTTTTTTTCTCCCTTCTTTTTTTTTTTGTAAGGACCGGGCCGTAGGCCGTTTTATGTAAGTGCCGTTTCGAGGCTTTTTTGTAAGGATTAGGCCGTTGGCCCTCTTTCTGTAATAACGAGGCCGTTGGCCCTTTTGTAATGACGAGGCCGTTGGCCCTTTTTGTAATAACGAGGCCGTTGGCCCTTCCTTTTTTTGTAAGTGCCGTTTCGAGGCTTTTTTGAACGGTAGAGTAGATCGTAGCCCGTACCCTGTCATGTATGCAGGTCGTGGACCGTGCTCTTGTATTGGGTGCGAGGTACGACTCGGCTTGAGATACTTAATGCTTGTGTATCTTTAATATTTTTAGTGGGTGCGAGGTGATCTCGGCTTAAGGTACTTAAAGCTTGTGTACCTTTTTTTTCGGTGCGGGTAGCGAGCCCGGCTTTGAGACACTTAATGCTTGTGTGTCTAGTAGAGGTGCGAGCCCTGGGGCTCGGCTTTAGTACTTATAGCTTGTGTACTAGGTGAGTGCGAGCATTGGAGCTCGGCTTTAGCACTTATAACTTGTGTGCTGGGGTGAGCGAGCACCGGAGCTCGGTCCCTTTTTTTTTTTTTTTTTTGTAGTGCGAGCATTGGAGCTCGGCTTTTCTTCTTGTAGTGCGAGCGTTGGAGCTCGGCTTTTTTTTTTTTTTTTTTTTTTTTTTTGTAGTGCGAGCGTTGGAGCTCGGCTTTTCTTCTTGTAGGGTGAGCGTTGGAGCTCGGCTTTTTTTTTTTTTTTTTTTTTTTTTGAAAAGGTTTTATTAGATTAATAGCTGAGCCCTGGTTAGGGGTTGCCTACGTACCCTTTAGTATAAGGGATCAAGCCAATCGTAGTTCGTTTGCTTACAGAGATAGACGGCGGGGCGGAGCCCGGGTGATTAGTAGTAGAAGCGTTTGAGGTTGATCGAGTTCCATGAGCGCGGGATTGCGTCGCCGGTCATCGTGACTAGCTCGTAGACGCCGGGCTTCACGACCTTGGAGATAAGGTAAGGGCCCTCCCAATGTGCACCGAGCTTGCCTGCGTTTAGCTCGGCGGTGTTTTCGAAGACTTTGCGGAGGACCAGGTCGCCTTCGGTAAAGAACTTGCCTCGAACCTTCTTGTTGTAGTACTTGGAGGCGAGCTGCTGGTAGTTCTGGATTCGGAGGAGGGAATGGTCCCGCTGTTCCTCGAGAAAATCCAGCTCGGTTAGTAGGACGGTGTCGTTCAGGGCGGGCTGCTGGGTGAGCATAGCGCGGCGAGGAGTGGGGAGGCCGACTTCCGATGGGGCCATTGCTTCCATCCCGTGAGAGAGGCTGAACGGTGTGCGGCCTGTCGACGTCTTCGGCGTTGTGCGATGGGACCAGAGGACTCCATCGAGTTCGTCGGCCCAGGAGCCTTTCTTGTCGTCTAGTCGCTTTTTGAGGCCGTCAAGGATTGTTTTGTTGGTGGCCTCGGCTTGTCCGTTCCCTTGGGGGTACCTCGGGGTGGACTTACTTAGTCTGATTTTCCACTTCGCGCAGAAGTCTTCGAAGAGGGTCGACGTGAACTGGGCACCGTTGTCGGTCACGATCTCGTAGGGCAGCCCGTGCCGGCAGATGATGAACTTCCAGACGAATTTTCGGACGTCCTATGCCGTGATTTTGGCGTAAGCTTCGGCTTCGACCCACTTGGTGAAGAAGTCGGTCATGACCAGGATGAAGCGCTTTTGGCGAGATCGGGGAAGGGGCCCGACTATGTCCATGGCCCATCGCATGAAGGGGTAGGGTGCTACCGCAGTGGTAAGGAGCTCGGTGGGACAGTGAATGAGGGGGCCGTGACGCTGGCACTTTTCGCATCGGGCTGCGAATTTTTCGCAGTCTTGAAGCATTGTTGGCCAGTAGTGTCCTTGGTTCCGTATTCTCAGGGCGAGAGCCCGGCCGCTGGAGTGGTTTCCGTCGGCGCCTTCGTGCATTTCCTTCATCACGTCAATGGTTTCCTGCCCGTGGAGGCAGCCGAGCAAGGTTCCCGAGGCGCTCCACCAGAACAGATTGCCGTCCAGCATCGTGTATCGGGCGCACTTCTTCCTTAGTCGGCGAGCGGCCCACCGGTCAGGGGGATAGACGCCGTCTGCGATGTACAGAAGTAGGTCGACTCGCCAGTCTGGTAGTTTGGGCTCGGCCGGTGGTGGCGGCAGATCTTCGGGAGGTGGGACGCCTTCGTCAGGGTCCGCGGCCTGGGGGTTGATAGGGTAGGCCCCTTTTGGAAGCTCGATGCTGGGGAAGTCGATGCTCTCGACTGGGATCACCCGTCGTTGGGCTGGGGCCGAGGTGGAGGCCAGCGCAGTGAGGGCGTATGCGGAAGTATTATCGCCTCGGGGGATCTTTGTCAGGGTGAACTCGGAGAATTCTGCGGCCAGGCCTTGGGTTACCTTGAGGTAGGCATCCATGCGATCATTCTTGGCCTCGTATTCCCCGCTGAATTGATTGGCGACGAGCTGGGAGTCGCAGTAAGCTTGGATTTTCTTCGCGCCGACCTCCTTTGCTAGGCGCAGGCCGGCAATCAGAGCTTCGTACTCTGCCTCGTTGTTTGACGCCGGGAAGGCCAGACGGAAAGACTGCTCGAGGATCTCCTTGGTCGGGGACTCGAGGCGTATGCCGACGCCGGACCCGTGCTTGGAGGCCGATCCGTCGACATGCAGAACCCACACTTCGGGGACCTCGGCGACTGCTAGCTCGGGTACCAACTCAACCAGGAAATCGGCCAGTGCTTGAGATTTGATTGCGGTCCGACCTCGGTACTCGATTTCATACTCGCTCAGCTCAACAGCCCACTTCATTATCCGGCCAGATCGGCTTGGGCTGTGGAGGATGGTTCTGAGGGGGTAGGTGCTTAGGACGGCAATCGTGTGGGATTGAAAATAAGGCCGGAGCTTTCTGGCCGCGACGACCACTGCCAAGGCGAGCTTCTCCAGAGTTGGGTACCTGCTCTCCGCGTCGTCAAGGGATTTACTGACGTAAGAGATGGGCCTCTGGTCGCCCCGGTCTTCCCGCACTAATACCCCGCTCACTGCTGACTCCGAGATGGCGATGTAGAGGTAGAGAGTCTCGCCTTCTTCTGGTTTGGATAGGACGGGAGGAGTGGATATGTACTCCTTGAACTGCTGGAGGGCTTCCTCGCACTTGTCGTCCCATTTGAACCGCTTGTTAGATCGGAGCAGTTGGTAGAACGTGAGGCATCTGTCGGTAGAGCGGGAGATGAACCGGTTCAGCGCGGCGATTCTCTCGGTGAGTCGCTGCACTTGACGCGTGCTCTCCGGGGATTTGAGTTCGGTGATAGCTCGGATTTGCTTGGGATTAGCCTCGATCCCGCGCTGGGTGATGATGTATCCGAGGAACTCGCCCGACGTGACGCCGAAAGAACATTTGGCTGGGTTCAGCTTCATGTTGTATTCGTTCAACGTTCGGAAGCAAGACCGGAGATGAGCGACGTGGTCGGTTGCTACCAGGGACTTCACCAGCATGTCATCTATGTATACTTCCATAGTGCGGCCAATTTGATCGGCGAACATCCGGTTGACGAGCCGTTGATAGGTGGCTCCGGCGTTTTTGAGTCCGAAGGGCATTACCTTGTAGCAATAAATGCCTCGGTCCGTGATGAACGCGGTCTTCTCCTGGTTGTCGGGGTGCATGGGGATCTGGTTGTACCCTGAGAAGGCATCCATGAAGGAGAGCAGCTCGTTCCCCGCGGTGGCTTCGACGACTTGGTCGATTCGGGGGAGGGGGAAGCTGTCATTTGGGCACGCCTTGTTGAGGTCGGTGAAATCAACGCAGACCCTCCATTTCCCGCTCTTCTTCTTGACTACCACCGGGTTGGCCAGCCAGTCTGGGTATCTAACTTCGGTGGTTGAGCCGGCTGCGGTGAGCCTTTCCACCTCGTCATTGACTGCCTGGGCGCGCTCAGGGCCCAGCTTTCGCCGCTTCTGCTTGATCGGTCTGCAGGTCGGATCCACGTTGAGCTCGTGACTGCATGTGGCCGGGTCGATGCCGGGCATGTCGCCGATTGACCAGGCGAAGGTGGAGACGTTCTGCCCCAGGAACTCGACCAGCTCTCGTTTGATGCTCTCGTCGAGGTCGGTTCCGATGCCAACGCAGCGGGCGGGGTCGCGTGAATCGATGTTGACCTGGGTGAAGAGGTCTTCTCCCGGGAGATCCCGAGCAATTGTCTCACCGGGCTGATACGCGCTGACAGCCAAGCAGGCCGGCGCGGCGTGGCGCAGCTTGTGCTCAATGGCGAAGCAGGCGCGAGAGACCCTCTGGTTACTCCTAAGAGTATACGTGCCGGCCTGGTTGGGGAACTTGAGGCACTGATGGTACGTCGATGTGACTGCCTTCATCGAGTGCAGCCAGGGGGTTCCGAGAATGACGTTGTAGATCGTGGTGGTATCAAAGACCACGAACTTGACGACTTTCGTAACCCGACCTACGTAGACCGGCAATTCAATGGTGCCGATTCCGTTGACGGTATCCCCGGCGAAGCCGGTTAGCGGGATGGAGTGCGGTTTGATCGCGGCTCCGTTCAGGTTCATCCTAGTGAGGGTGTCCTTGAAGATGAGATCGACCGAGCAGCCCGTATCGACGAGGACTCGGTTGACGTCGCAGTCGGCTACGCGGACTTGTACGACGAGGGGGTCGTTGTGGGGCTGGTGGACCCCGGCCGCGTCGGCCTCGGTGAAACATATCCCCCTCTTGCTCGTGTCCTGAGCGTCGATCTCCGGCCCGGAGTGCCACTTCAGGGAGGCGTCGGTCTTCCTCTCATGACGCTTGATGGACCGCACTGAGTCATTGCACGAGAGGAGGCCTCCCATGATCATTCCTATCAGAGTCCAGGCCGGGGGGAGGCGATCTGCCCGTTTCCTGGTCTCGCGAGGGCACGGTTGTAAGGCCTAGCCCGGCTGTCCTCGCGACCTCGGTTATCGCGGGGCTGCACTCGATCGCCGTCCCGGGCATGCGGACGCAGCCGCTCTGGCACGCGGATTTCCCCCCGTTGAAATTGGTTCAACAGGACTTCTTGGAGTGCGCGGCAGTGCGAGGTCGGGTGCCCCTTGCACTGGTGAAAGTCGTAGAACGCCGACCTGTCGTACTGCTCATCTGGTCGGGGCTCCCTGTCGCTCGGCTCGTCGGGACGCCGATCTTTCTGGTGGGGATCCCGGACATACTTGTTCCAAGGCAGCCTTGGCGCGGGGTTGGGGGGGAAGGACGGGATCGCGCAGACGGAGGCCGGCGGGCGGTCCGTTGACGAGGAATGTGGCGGCCTGCTTTCCTTTGCTGCGCTGATACTCGTCATCGTAGTGTTGACGAGGCTCCTGGCATCTTTCCTGGGGCCGCTCCTTCGGGACCGGGGCCCTGTGCGAGGCGATGTTCCTTGACTCAGCCGCCTTCTCCTCCTCGAGCTCGACGAAGAGTCCAGCGCGGTGTAAGGCGTCTTCCAGCGAGCGCGGCCTGTTGAGCTTCATATCGTCCTTGAAGGCCGAATCAGCCCGCAGGCCCTTCCTTAGAGCGGGGAGCGCCGACTCGTCCGTCACGTTGCTTTGTGAGGCCGTGGCCTTGAAGCGCTCTATGAACGACCTGAGCGACTCCTTCGCTCCCTGGTTCATCCCCCAGAGGTCCGCGCTGGATGCGGACTGCCTGATGTATATGGAGTAGTGCTCGAGGAAGGTGGTTGACAGATCTCTGAAGCTGTCTATGGAGTGTGTCCTCAGCCGAGAGAACCGTGTGAGGGCCGGGCCGGTGAGGTTCTCGACGAAGAGCTGGCAGTGGGCGGTTTCGCGCTCATCTGGAGAGAAGTGAGCGCGGCCCATAGCGATGGTGAACGCCGTAAGATACTGGACCGGGTCGGTGGTGCCCGCGTAGGGCTGGAGCTTAAGCTTCCCGAGGTGCTGGAGCGGGACAGAGGCGATCCGGCGGGTGAACGGCGTGTTTTGCGTCTCTCTGAGGACGCGGTCTATTTCCGGGGCCGCGCTGGTGGCCTGATGGATTTTGGAGGACATCACGCGGATTGTCTCCTTCATAGCCTCGAACTCGGCGTCCCTGGAGCGCTCCGAGCTGGATCGGAGATGGTGGGCTTCGTCGCCCGGGTGACTTCCTATGGCCGGGGCGAAACGTCCGCCCGGGCCTTCGGATCCTGTCGGTGAGTCGCCGGGCCGGCTTATCCGGATGCGCGGGGTTTCTTCCCGAGAGGCCGGCTCTCTGAGATGGACGTCCGGGGAGCCGGTGTTGTCCGACCGGTCACGGGAGGCTCCTAGCGTGGTGAACCGTTGATCGGTAGCTCGCGTCAGCTCGTCTATTCTGGCGAGCAGGGTTTGCATTACGGCGGACAACGTGGGCTGGTCCTCCGATGCTCGGGGCGCGTTGTGGGCAGCTGAGCCGTCGGAAGGAGTGGGCGTTGGAGCCGGGGGCGGAGCCCTGAAGAACTGCTCTCGAGGAATTGGTTGGTTGGTAGCTGCTTGAACTGACGGCGGAGCGGCCGTTGTTGCTTGGGTCGTCGGCGGGGCCGTTGACTGGGCCTGGGCCGTTGTTTGGGCCGGGGTCTCCTGGTCTGACAGCACTCTTGGAGGCAGAATTGCCATCGTCGCTGCGGTTGCGGTTGTGGTTGAACTGCTCCTTGCGTATAGAAGAATCTCTAAACCCCCTCCTTCTAGCGCCAATTGTTGATCCCAAGGATCACTAATGAAGATTAAGGGGTGATTAGGAGATGAGAGGTGAGATTTTCGTTAATTAGAGCTAGTTAACCACAAACAAAAGCAGGTCGGGAATATTTTTTGGGCAGGCCGGGGGCCGTGTTCGCTTTATTGATGATAAGTGAAGGGAAAAATTTAGAGTTACGAACTGGTTCCGAAGGACGTCCAGTTCGGCGTTCTAAATTGCTGTTTCGTTACAAAGAGAGAGAGGTCGGGTAACTTGTGGTAGGTGAGATACCAAAATTTTCAGATCCCCATCATTAATGACATCGAGGGGTATTTATACTGGCAGTTGACTTCCTGCTCCCCGGGATCTCGGGCCCACGTGGCGTCTTCGGCCTGTTTCGCGGGTAAGGTGGTCTAGGAAGCGTGTTCCGGCTTTCGAGGAGGGAGGTCATGATGAGCTCGGCGTGGCGTGTTGCAGGGCAGCGCACTGTTTCGCCAACTCTTCTCCACGTGTCCTTTCCTCCTTCGTCAGCTCTGCAGGGTTGGTGGGACGTCGAGTCGAAGCCGTATCCCTATGCGGGTAGGGCACTGTTCTACCAGCTCCCACGTGCCTTCTGCTCTTCTGACACTCCTGCTTTGGTGAAGTGTCAGGTCGGACCCGAGGTGCGTCCTTGGGAACTCGGGAGCTCGGGAGCTCGGGCGATACGAGCGCGGTGCCTACAGGTCGGCGACCAAGCTGAAGATAGACTTCCTAAGATGGGCCTAACTAATTGGGGGTGCTAGGCCCACCTCCAACAATAAGAATAAAAATTAATAATAAAAGCAATTTTATATTTATTTATTAGATTATAAAGAAGTTGAATATTGAAAGCCTGAAAGGTAATATAAACATTTGTGTTGCTGTTGCAATGTGTACATGAAAATACAAATCAGACGTGTATATGCATGTTTATTCCATGAATGCATAGATACAAGAAAGAAAATTATCCCAAATTACTGGCTGTCACATTTTTTACACGTGTTTTAACAAAATATGCATACTCTTATGCTCCTACCATATACAATTTTATAAAAAAAATTATTTCTCAAAATGAAAACTTAACACTAGAAAAAAGGATACAAATATTAAAATGTAAAAGAAGACTAAATTTAATTATATTTCTCTTATAATGGTAGAAAAAACTAAATTTAGTTATCTACTTATTTAATTAATATTATGCAATCCAATCACGTTGTGCCACATGGATAAAAGGATAAGATTATGAAATTAATAATCAACTATGTGTCTCTCAATTTTCTTCTGTTTTCTTTGAGCATGTAGGGTAAATTAAGTGTCTCTCCCTCTCACACTATATATATCACCATTAAATTCATTAGCACACTCAGTAATCCTCACTGCAATTAACTCTCTCCTTTGAACGTTACGCCTTAAAACCGCTTCGTAAAACCATCAGCGATTTTCTGACCAAACTCATTGTCTATCGATAGAATTCAAGGGTTTCTCCTATTTTTCATCGACATCGTATATCTGTTATATTAAGTAATCTTCTCATTAATCACAAATATGTCTTGGATTTTATTCTTTTTTTTCTTCTTCTGATTAAATTTGTTGCACCATTCCATTTTATGGTAAAAATACCGAATTATCAATAACGTCTTTGTTTATCTATCAAGTTCATATACATACATCAAATGATAAAATGATTCTTATTTACGTTGCCATTAGGACCGTATTTTTGTTCACAGATTTATATTTATTTTTATTTTTTCTCGTTTACAGAAAGAGAGTGAGACAAAGATGGAGGGAGAGATGAAGCTCACAAAGGAACAATAAAACATGAAGATAACAAATATTTGATTTTTCTTGAGTTCAGACAGACAAACCTTAAAAGGTATCGCTAGATCCTCTTTGTTATCATTTTTCATTTTACGTTTTTGTATTTAATTATGCATCCACGTTTTTATATGTGTATTTAATTATGCATCCACGTTTTAGTGTGGGAGATTTAATAGATCCACACTTTTATATATATATGAATTAATAGATCCACACTTTGATTCTTTGTTGTTGGTCGTCCTTGCAGATCCATATGATATCATGTTTTTTTCTTCTTTCCTCAATACAAAATCTGATAATATTTCTGAAAAAAAAAGATAATTTTTAGTTGAACTGCTTTAATAATTAAAATATATTGATTAACCAAAATCAAAATATATTTTCATTCAATATTCAAAAATATGCGTGCTAATATGTTGTGGTCTAACGTAGATATTAATGGGTGAATAATTGGTGATTTTGCCATATTATCATATTTTATATATTTAAGTAATGTAAAATATAAATATGTGATGTTACATATTTTATGGTATTTTTTTAATTTTTCAGAGTATTATACAAAAATAAAATAAAAGAATAATTGAATATGAATAGGAAGTTTAGGTCGATTAATAGAGACGGAACCATATAAAATTTCAATATTATTTCTGCTTCGGTTCATATTGTGATCATAAATTAGTCTCGGAGAACTCATAATGTTTATCTCTGCTGGTAAGGTTTTTATTTTATTTTATTTTTACCTAATTCATTTTTTCTAAAATATTTTTGGGTTAATATGATTCTGTCTATAAAATTCAATTTGTGTTAACTGTTTGTTATCGTGCTGATTGTGATGTTAAGCGTTTTGTTTTGTCTTTAATTCAACAGGTGGGTCCTTTAATTACAACTATCACCCTCAATTTCTTTTTCTATATTATTGTCTGTTTCTCTTTTTATTTTAAGATCTTCAAGAAGAAGAGAGATAAGCGCAGATAAAAGTGGTTGACTCGGAAAAGCTAACTTTTTGTAGTAATGAATTTAGTGGATGTGTGTGTGAGAGAGAGAGAGAATCTGTTGTCTATATATTAAGGAAAACCAAGAAAACAAAAAACTTTCTCGCAAACCCTAGTTTCTAGATATTATGAGTAAACATATCATTTTTTTTATTAAAATTCTGCAGTTTCTAGTAACTCACTTTAGTTTTTGAACTATTAAGATCTTCCAGAACACATGATTATATAAAAAACATATTTGATGTTTTTGAACTATAATAAAAATTTACCATATTTTTTTCTTATTTGAACCTTTTTGAACTCTAGGGTAAGAAAGCTAAGTTCCATAGAAAATATTTTTGATGATTATATGATTAGACTAACGAGTGAACAAAATCAAATTATATACTAGATGGAAAAATTACCACATAAAATTAATTAAATAAAAATTTACCATATTTTAGTGTTTTTGCACTCTAAAAATCTATTTTGTTTTAGAATTCAAAGAACCAATGGTATTTAAAATGAGAAATTATTATAAAAATATAATTTAAATTAATGTAATATACCTAGCAAATTACATTATTCTTAAGGCGTGTTTGAAAATTGTTATAACAGTAATGTTTGAGAATAACAAATTATCATATATAGATAAAAATGATTGTCGTCTAGGGCCAGAGAGCTAAGTTCAAAAGAAACATTGTTTTTAAGTATATAAACAAGACTAACAGCCGAGCAAAACATGATTGTAAACAAAAATGAAAAAAACTACCTCATAAACAAAATTAAATGAAAAACTACAATGTTTTAAGTTTTTTTTTTGTTACACTCTAAATTTATTATTTTTGGTGCGTGTCCGAAGATTATAATAATAATAACAAGATTCTAACATGCGCGCCCGCGCAGAGTAAATTTTTTATAGATTAAATTTTGAAATATACAAAATGTTACTAGAACTCTAATAAAATGTTATATGAACACATGATCACTTTAGTCTTATCATATAATCATGAAACAATATCGTTTCTACCAATTAGTCAAATCTAATAAATGTTGACTTTAATTCATTGCAAGAAAGTTAGTACATAGTCTAATATTTTTTTTTTAATTCTATTTAGGGCTAGAGGAGTTATATTTTTGAACCTAACACAACCTAAGAAACTAGAACTCTAGAAGACATAATATAGTCTCACGCCAGCTTTTTATAAATACCTATTCACCACAGTGTATTGTTCTTCTTATGTGCCACGTTCCCTATCTCAAGCTCGCCAGGTGAAACTTCTTGATTTTCCTCAAATTCAACTTTTATATCTTTTTTTTTAGGTTTATCTCGATTTTTTTTTTTTTTTTTTTTTTTTTTTTTCATTATCTCGATTTTTTTTTTTTGATAATACGTAAAATACTATGTACCATAAGAAACATTGTTTTACAACAGTTTGGCGAAACTAGAGTTTTGAAAAGACCAAAAAAATAATAAAGTAGCTTAATCGATACAGGATAAAAGTTATCATATACTAATAAATTTTAACTTACTCATTGCCCAAAAAAATCCTAGCAGTCATGCTTCTTTCAAAGCCCTTGTTATTCATATCTTAAACCCAAGTTATCCATTAATTAGTCTTGAAATGCCATTCTCTTTGATGATTTTGAGATCGTTATTGGATTTCTCCAAGTCTTTATGACCTGACTCCCACATATACTCAAGTAATGAGTTTGATTGTAATTATACAAAGAATCCACATTTCCATGATTCATTGATGGTGGAACAGCAACTTCAACACAATTCCATTTTCTGTTGTACTTTTTCTCTGATCAAAAGCAGCACCAATAGAAGCTACATCGGATTGCATAATAGTAAAAAGTAAAAATACATGATTTTTGATTTCAAAAATAAAGATCAGAATTATAGAGAGAGAGAGGAAAAAGAAGAATAAGCAAACGTTTGGTTTTGGTGTTTCAAAACAGGGCCACCATTCCGTTGCACGATACTGTTGCAACGAGGACAATGTTTGGTTTTTTAAAAGATCCATGCAACGCTCTTTAATACCTCCAAGATGTGATTCCACCAAAGAAAAGCATTGTTGCAAGTCACGGATCGATGTGATTCGTGCTAGCAACTCAAATAGAAGGTGTGACCACCAAACCTAAACACACCACACCAACACCAAGAGAAGACTCATAATCTATACGTGATATGTCCAATGTGGATATTGCATCACATCTATGAAAAATACAATCATGATATGATATGATATCACATATAGATTATGAATCTTCTTTTGATTTTGGTGTGCTGTGTTTGTATTTATTTGGTCACACCTTTGGTTTAAGTTGCTAGCTCGAGTCACATCGACCCGTGATTTGCAACAATGATTCTCTTCTGTGGAATCTCGTCTTAGATGTATTAAAGAACGTTGCATGGGTCCTTTAAAAAACCAAACGTTGTCCTCGTTGCAACAATACCGTGCAATGGAATAGTGACCCTGATTTAAAACACCAAAACCAAACATTTTCTTCTTCTTCTTTTTTTTCTTCTCTCTCTTTCTCTCACTCTTTCTAAAAATTCAAATCTTTATTTTGAAATTAAAACTCATTTAGTTTTTTTTTTTTACTGTTATGCAATCAGTTGTAGCTTCTGCTGGTGTAGCTTTTGATAAGAGGAAGAGTACAACGGAAAATGGATTTGTGTTGAAGTCGATGTTCCACCATCAAAAAATCAAGAAAAGGTTGATTCTTCGAATAATTACACTCGAACTCATTACCTCAGTATGTGGGAGTCAGGTCACAAAGACTTGGAGAAATCCAAGACCGATGCCAAAGTCATCGAGGAGAATGGCAGCCCAAGACTAATGGATAACTTGGGTTTAAGAAACGAAGACACAAGGACTCTGAAAGAAGCATGGTTGTTAGGATTTTGTGGATTTCTCTTTTAACCCTTTTTATTAATTTTCTTTCTCTTTGTTTTGTGATATATTAAACATTAAATATAGAAATCTATTTATAGAGTTTTAATTCTAAACAATAATAGTATATTAATATTTCCAATTGTTACAATGTTCTTTCTTTCACAACAAACATCTTTCACAACATCATTCACCCATATTTGTTTTAACAACCTATCACATCTAAGTGTCTCATATCCTCATCCAAAACGAACAAGTATAACGATGTGTGTATGCATATATATATAAGTTCAAGAAACAACCAAATACATGTATATTCCTAGAGACACATAGGTCTGCATAGCTTAACAAGTGACTACTCGTCACGACGCGATAACAATTGAAAGAGGAAGAGATCACAATAATTAATTTGATAGTTTAAAATTAATAATAATAATAATGTGTTAAGAAATTTATTGTTTTCGAAATGTGTATGAAAACTGTAATAATAATAATGTTTAGGAATAATAAACTATCATTTATGGATAAAAATAACTGTCGTCTAGAGTAAAAAGCTAAGTTCAAAGGAAACATTTTTTGATGATTATATGATAAGACTACCGAGTGAAAAAAATCTGATTTTTTACAAGATGGAAAAATTATCACATAAAATTAATTAAATAAAAAATTATAATATTTTTAGTGTTTGTTTTTGCACACTAACACTCATTTTTTTTTAATTCTAAGAACCAAATGGTTTTTAAATGAAAAATTATTATAAAAATAAAATATAAATTATTGTGATATACCTAGAAATTTACATTATTCTTAACGCGTGTTTTAAGATTATAATAACAATAATTTTCCAGAATAATAAATTATCATCTATAGAAAAAAAAATGATTGTCGTTTAGGGTCAGAGAACTAAGTTCAAAATAAACATTTTTGTTAAGTATATGAAAAGACTAACAACCGAGCCAAACATGATTGTAAACAAAAATGAAAAGACAACCTCATAAACAAAATTAAATGAAAAACTACAATATTTTGTTTTGTTGTTACACTCTTAAAATTTGATTTTTGCTTAATTCAAATAACCAATGGATTTTTCTTAAAAAGAAAGTATTAATTTTTATTTTTCAAAATTTAATATAAATTAATATAATATAAATATCAAATTTATTATTTTTGTCGGTGTCCGAAGATTATAATAATAATAATAACTAGATTCTAACATGTGCGTTCGTGCTGAGTAATATGTTTTTTAGATTAATTTGTGTAATATAATAAATGTAAACTAATAAATAAGATCTAATTAAAGTGTTAGTATTCAAATATGTTGAGTTTGTAATTCTTAGATTTATAGTGAGAAGCTAATATTTTGTTGATTTGTTGTGTAATCTGTGTTTTGATGTTTATATCATATTTCCGAATTAAGTTATTCTCAAACTGATTAGAAATCTAATATAAGTTAGAATCATAAAATTATTGTGTAGTTATTATTGAAAAATAAAGTTTTTATAGTTTATTAAATTTTATACTAATTAGGTTTTATACTAATTAAGTTTGGACCAATAATTGATAAATTTGAGTTTATAATAAATAGATTTTATATGTTTATTTGATTTTAACCTAATTAGGTTTTGTAAAAGATCATTTATTGAAAATTCTATACTAATTAGAAAATCTATACTATTAAAAAATACTATCTTCTTATACTTTAATATGACTACTTTAGTTTAAAAAAAAAAATACTAATCGACAATTTGTTGTGTCTCACCGTAGACATAACTAAATTGATATGAGTCAAACTTGAGTTGAGATGCACAATAGCACAGCACCGAGCAAAATTCATTCATAGCATGGACACTCAAGCAAAAGGAACCATGAGTTCATATTTTATTTAACTATAATCGGAAGAAAAATGTGAGAAAGATTTAAACAAACCTTGATATTGCTACATCACACCAGCAGCTGGCATATCAGGTGATGACTCTAAAATTATATTAGTCATTTGGTGTGATAACATGAAGCCTCTGTGTGATATGTTTTCATGCTTGCTACTCATTGTGGACATCGGTGTGCGATTTTAATTGAAAATATTATCATATGATAAGCACATCTTCACAAGAAACCAGGAAACATAGTATTAATTGTCATGATCATAGATGCAGTCAAAATATTTTTGAAAGTGGAAATTGGAAGTTATGGCGGAGATTGATATTTCATGAAAGTAATAATGTCGAAAGATGACAACTCTATTTGTTTCAAAGTTCCTATGCAAAACTCATTGCAAATATGTTTACAATATTTAGGTTTACAATATTTAGAACTCGTATAGCTCCTAGAATAATCAAAGTATGTATGATATTAGAACTCGTATAGCTCCTAAAATCATCAAAGTATGCTTAAAGAAGAAAATGGAATCTTAAAAACCTAAAGAAGAAAATGGAATCCTCAAAACCTGGATGACTCTTATCTTAATAAAATGAGGTGGAATGACCTATTCATAATATCTTATATATATATACCATTTAAAATGAAAATTAAATGGTGTTATAAATTAAAAATGGCCGTTCAATTTGGAATAGACCAATATACAAAATGGTATATGCAAACCTAGTTTTGGTTAAACAGGCTAAACATATTGCACTAACTTTGTAATTTTATTTTAACTTAGACTTGTTTTTTAAATTTATGATCAATTGTTTTAGTCAAACATGTTTTAGATAATAATTTGGTAATAAAATATTGACCGGCGAACTATGTTTAATGATATTTGCTTAATTTCACGACCACTGCGATTTTTGAAATAAAATGATACATATCTATCTTCTATATTGGAAAAATTTTATTTTATAAATTTTGCGATCGATCTAGTTAATAGTAATACCATATTAAGTTTTTCATATAATTTCTTATTCGGAGATCTTTATATTTTTTTATAAAATACCAATCTAGTCAATAATAACATAATATATTTTTCATTCGGTTTCAAATTTCATTGACCCCAGATCTTTTAACTATATTATTATTTATAAGATGGATTAATAATATACATATTTATCATAAAAATATATTCACTGTCAAATATGTAAGATAATCACAAAATTAATAGAACCAACAGTCATAAGAAAATAAGAAAATTGATCATAAAAATCTCATATATATTTTACTTGAAAAAAATATAAGATAATATTTTATATTTTTTTTAATATTTATTAAAAACGTTTTGATAATGTATTTTCAGATTGAAATTTAAAACTTGAAAATTTAAATAATTTTACATGTTTTTAACAAAATATGCATACTCTAAGGCTCCTACCATATACGATTTTTTTTTAAAAAATTATTTCTCAAAATGAAAAATAAAAACAACAAAAATTGATAAAAAATATTAAAATGTAAAAGAAGAATAAATTTAATTATATTTCTCTTATAATGGCAGAAAAAATTAAATTTAGTTATCTCCTTATTAAATTAATATTATGCAATAATACATAACCATAAATGGAATCCAATCACGTTGTGCCACGTGGATAAAATGACGAAATTATAAAATTAATAATCAACTATGTGTCTCTCCCTTTTCTTCTGTTTTCTTTGAGCGTGTAGGGTAAATTAAGTCTCTCTCTCTCTCTCTCTCACACACACTATATATATCACCATTAAATTCAGTAGCACACTCAGTAATCCTCACTGCAATTAACTCTCTCCTTTGAACGTAATGCCTCAAAACCGTTTCGTAAAACCATCAGCGGTTTTCCGACCAAATTCATTGCCTATCGATATAATTCAAGGGTTTCTCCTATTTTTCATCGACAACGTATATCTGTAATATTCATTAATAATGTCTTTGTTTATCTATCAAGTTCATATACATACATCAAATGATGAAATGATTCTTATTTACGTTGCCATTAGGACCGTATTTTTGTTCACAGATTTATATTTATTTTTATTTTCTTCTCGTTTATAGAAAGAGAGTGATACAAAGATGGAGCGAGATATGAAGCTAGCAAAGGAACAATAAAACAGGAAGATAAAAATATTTGATTCTTCTTGAGTTCAGACAGACAAACCTTAAAAGGTATCGCTAGATCCTCTTTGTTATCATTTTTCATTTTACGTTTTTGTATTTAATTATGCATCCCCATTTAAATATGTGTATTAAACGCAAATTAGTGGGGGGGAAATTTAATAGATCCACAACTATATATATATCTTTGATTCCTTGCTATTGGTCGTCCTTGTAGATCCATATGATATCATGTTTTTTTCTTCTTTCGTCAATACAAAATCTGATAATATTTCTGAAAGAAAAAGATAACTTTTTAGTTGAATTGCTTTAATAATTAAAATCTATTGATTAACCAAAATCAAAATATGTTTTCTTTCAATATTCAAAAATTTGTACGCTAAGCGCTAATCTGGTGTGGTCTAACGAAGATATTAATGGGTGAATAATGTAAATTAATTTAATATACCTAACAAATTACATTATTCTTAACGCGTGTTTAAAGATTGTTATAACAATAATATTTGAGAATAATAAATTATCATCCATAGATAAAAAATGATTGTCGTCTAGGGTCAGAGAGATAAGTTCAAAATAAACATTGTTGTTAAGTATATAAACAAAACTAACAGCCGAGCAAAACATGAATGTAAACAAAATTAAATAAAAACTATATCATAAACAAAATTAAATGAAAAACTACAATATTTTTAATTTTTTTTTTACACTCTAATTTTTTTAACATTTGCTTAATTCAAATAACTAATGGATTTTTAAAAAGACAACGTATTAATTGTTATTTTTCAAAATTTAATATAAATTAATATAATTTAAATATCAAATTTATTATTTTTTGACGGGTGTCCGAAGATTAAAATAATATTAACCATATTCTAACATGCGCGTCCGCGCTGAGTAAATTTTTTTATAGATTAAAATTGTTAATATAAAAAATGTGAAATGAGAAATAATATCTAATTTAATTTTTATTTATTCAAATATGTTGAGTGTGAAATTCTTAGAGTATTAGTAAGAAGATAATATTGTGTTGATTTGATGTGCATTATGTGTTTTGATGTTTATACCACATTTCTAAATTAAGTTATTCTCTTTCTGATTAGAAATATAATATAAGTTAGAAACGTAAAATTATTTCGTAGTTATTATAAAAAACTAAAGGTTTATATGGTTATTAAATTTTATATTAATTAGGGTTTGACCAATAATTGACAAAGCTGAGTTTATACTAATTAGATTTTTTATGTTTATTTGATTTTAAACTAATTATGTTCTGTAAGAAATCATTTATTAACAATTCTATACTAATTAGAAAATATATACTAATAAAAAACTATTTTTATACTTTAATAAAACTAATTTAGTTTACAAAAAAAAAATACAATACTAATCAAAAATTTGTTGTGTCTAGACATAAGTTTTTGACCACAAACAAAAATAACTAAATCGAGACGACTTAAACTCGAGTTGATATGCACAATAGTGCTCCACCGAGAAAAATTCATTCATAGCATGGACACTCAAGCTAAAGGAACCAGAAGTACATATTTTATTTAACTATAATATGAAGAAAAATGTAAGAAAGATATAAAAAACCTCGATATTGCTACATCACTAGCAGCTAGCATATCAGGTGATGACTCTGAAATTATATTAGTCACTAGGTGTAATGACATGAAGCCTTTGTGTGATATGATTTCATGCTTGCTACTCATTGTGAACATCGGTGTGCGATTTTCATGGAGAATATTCCCATATGATAAACACCTCTTCACAAGAAATTTGGAAACATAGTATTAG
This sequence comes from Eutrema japonicum, assembly GCA_030161315.1. Lineage (NCBI taxonomy): Eukaryota > Viridiplantae > Streptophyta > Magnoliopsida > Brassicales > Brassicaceae > Eutrema > Eutrema japonicum. The sequence goes on along the minus strand of BSQW01000013.1, from coordinate 36,245,762 downwards.
GAGCCATGATCATAGATGTAGCGAAACACAGTCAAAATATTTTGGGAATTGGAAATTGGAAATTGGAAGTTCTGGTGGAGATTGACATTCCATGAAAGAGATAATGTCGAAAGGGATACCATGGGACAACAAACTACCAGACAAAAAGGATGTCGTATAAGCCTCTCGGCACTACACGCGGATCTAGATGGGCTCCTTTGGGCAATGGCATGTTTAAGAAAAAAACACGATATATCGGCATCTTTTGAGACGGATTGTGCAGAGCTACTGAAGATGACAGAAGGCCCAAAGGATTGGCCAAATTTCTAATCGGAACTAGAATATTTCCATGATCTTAGAAGTTATTTTGAGACTTTTTTGTTAAGTAAAATTCCTCGTAGCCAAAATGTCAGTTTCTTTCATACTAACTTTTTTGCAATAAATTAAAGTAAAAATTTATTAGATTTGATTAATTGGTAGAAATTCACATTGAAATCTAAAAAAAAAATTCTTAATTTTGAAATAAATATTTTAAACAAAACTTTTTGTGGAAATAAATTAAACGTATGCGTTATAGTCTTATAAAAAGAAAATAATATTTACTGTCTAAATATTGTCTAAATATTTTATATAAATAACATATATATAGATATGGATATGGATAAAATTTTGGAAGAACGTAAACGAAATGTGATAATAGTGTTTTTCTATTGGAGCTCTATCTAGGGGTTTCATTTCATTTTCATGTAATGTCCGCCATGAAAAAACGAAAGGGTCAAGTCTCCATGGATGAGGTTCGCCTAACCATCCCTTCAATGAATGAAATAGGAAAACACTCGGGTTCGATTCCAGCAGATCTCATTGTTAACATACTCTCGAGATTGCCTGCAAAATCCACAGGCAGGTTTTGTTTTGTGTCAAAGGACTGGGCTTTCATTCTCTGCCGTCAAGATTTCACCAATCTATTCTTTAATATGTCTTATGCTCGTCCGCGTCTCAGTTTTACTTTCCAAGCTGATGGTAACTGGTAAGTGGTCCTTTTCTCCTCACCCCAGTCCTTGGTTTCATACCAAAACTCTTTTTTTTTTTGAATCGAATGTAAAATTAATTCAACAAAAAATGTTTTTACAAAATGTGCTTCTTACTTTGAAAAAGATTGATAAAAAAGCTTCAAACTAATCTAATAGTTTTTTCTTATATTGAAGCGAGCCATGCGTTCATCCCCGCCCCCTTCGTATCTATTATCCCCCATAGCTCGTATTGAGGACCAGAACTCTCTTCTAGTTGTGGATAATCATATGCATGTCTCTAAATATTATCAAAATAGCTCCTAGAACTCTCTTCTAGTTGTCAAAATATCATATGCATGTCCCTAAATATTATCAAAGTATGTTGTGCATTATGTGTTTCGATGATTATACCACATTTCTGAATTAATTTGTTCTCTTTCTGATTAGAAATCTAATATAAGTTAGAATCGTAAAATTATTGTATAGTTATTATTGAAAAATAAAAGTTTTATATGTTTATTAAATTTTATATTAATTAGGTTTACAATATTTTGACAACTAGAAGAGAGTTCTAGGAGCTATTTTGATAATATTTAGGGAAATGCATATGATTATCCACAACTAGAAGAGAGTTATGGTCCTCAATACGAGCTATGGGGGATAATAGATACGAAGGGGGGGGGGGGGGGGGGGGGGGGATGAAAGCATTATTCGCTTCAAGATAAGAAAATTCTATTAGATTAGTTTGAAGCTTTTTTATCAATCTTTTTCAATGTAAGAAGCACATTTTGTAAAAACGATTTTTTTATTGAATTGATTTTACATTCGATTCCAAAAAAAAGAGTTTTGGTATGAAACAAAGGAGTGGGATGAGGACAAAAAGACCACTCACCAGTTACCATCAGTTTGGAAAGTGAAAAGGAGACACAAACGAGCATAAGCATATTCAAAGATAGATCGGTGAAATCATGACGGCAGAGAATGAAAGCCCAGTCCTTTGACACACAACGAAACCTGCCTGTGGATTTTGCAGGCAATCTCGAGAGTATGTTAATGATTAGATGTGCTGGAATCGAGTGTTCTCCTATTCCATTCATTGAAGGGATGGTTAGGCGAACCTCATCCTTGGATACTTGACCCTTTTGTTTTTTCATGGCGGACATTACATGAAAATGAAATGAAACCCCTAGATAGAGCTCCAATAGACAAACACTATTGCCACATTTTTTTTTACGTTCTTCGAAAATTTTATCCATATTCATATCTCTATATATGTTATTTATATACAATATTTAGACAGTAAATATTTTTCCTTTTTATAAGACTATGACTCATACGTTTAATTTATTTCCACAAAAAGTTTTGTTTAAATTACTAATTTAAAATCTAAGAATTTCCATTTTATAGATTTCAATGTGAATTTCTACCAATTAGTCAAATCTAATAAATTTTGACTTTAATTCATTGCAAAAAGTTAGTATGTAGTCTAATATATATTAAGTAAAATTTCTCGTAGCTCGCTTTCTTTTAGGTTAACCTTCTTGATGTTCCTCTTAGTGTGGTTTTGTTTCTCAAATTCAACTTCTATATCTTTTTCTTAGGTTTATCTCGGTTTTTTTTTTTGATAATATGTAAAATAATATGTACCATAAGAAACATTGTTTTACAACAGTTTGGCCAAACTAGAATTTTGAGAAGGCCAAAAAATAATAAAAATAGCTTAATCGATACAGGATTAAATTTATCCTATATTAATAAATTTTAACTTACTCATTTCCCAAAAAATCCTAATAGCCAGGCTTTTTTCGAAGTCCGTGTGTCTTCATTTCTTAAACACAAGTTATCTGTTAGTCTTGGAAATTGATAGTAGACTTGTTGCAAGTCTTTGAGACCAATTACTCAATATACAATTAGTATAAGAGGTATCGAATCCAATGGGTTTAGTTCTAAATACCAAGAATGCAAAGTACTAATTGAGTTAAGCAAATGTAAAAAAGTTGTTGTTTAGCTAATGAACCTAACAACTTAAATAAAGGAAGAGAGATAGCAAACTAAACAAGTGTAATGCAAGAGATATAAGCGAATCTAAGGATGGGGTAATTGAGTTTAGATGACCTAGACCAATTCATGATGCTCAATTAACAAACAAGCTAATCCCTAGGCATAAGACCATTAACTTGACTAATTCTCTTTCAAGCAATTAATCACTATTCTAATCACTTAATGCATTAACAAACTCTCATTTGTGGATCATTGATTAACAAGCATTAAGTTTATATAAACAAGATCAATCAAAGATACACCCTAGACAACTATTATCATAGGCTAGGAGCATAAATCTCTTATTTAGTTCATCAAGGCATTTCATCAAACACTTGGTGTTCATGAAATGTCTTATGATCTAGACCCACTTTCTCAAACTAGATCTAGCCTTAAGAACACTAAACAAGAAGGGATATACGAATATCTAATCTTAAACATCATAAATTAGTCTTGGAATCATCCTAACTCTAACCCATCCTCAAACTCTAAGAACTACTCACTAATCATCATGGTCCCAACAAATCCAATAAAAGAAGAGTTAAAACCCATGGTCAAGATGATTGGATGATTAGAAAATAGGAGATAGATAGATTCAATCAAGAAAACAATACTCAAATTGCATAAATCAAAAAGATCAATCTCTTACAAATCACTCTTAGAGAGGGTTTTTGCTTAAGAAAAGACTTAGCCCATAAAAATTAAGTTTTTGGGCTTAAATATTGAATAGTGATGAACCGGGTCGACCCGGGACAAACCGGGTACCGACCCGGTTTAAATGGATAAAAAGTGTTTTGGGGGTCAATACCGATGTCACTCATCGGTACAAAACCTCGGTATTGAACGTGGGTATGTGTACCGATGAGGGATACCGACCAGTGACGTCGGTACTGAGGTGAAATGCCTTGACGCTCCTTCAATGAATACCGATGCCACTGATCGGTATTGTAGCTCGGTGCTAAGGGATTTTCCTCCGGATTTCCCCCGGGAGTTGGAGAGATGGTACCGAGGTGTTGTACCGAGTTGTGACGTCGGTACAATCCCCTGAAGCCGCGATACCGACGTCACTCTTCGGTGTTGCACGTCGGTACTGGGGCTGCCTTCCTCTGTCTTCTATACCGATCAGTCATATCGATCAGTGACATCGGTATGACCCTTCTGCCTTCAATACCGATGAGCCATTCCGACGTGTGACGTCGGTATAGCCTCCGTCTTCTCTCCGCGGGTCTCGAATCTCCTCCGAAGCACCTAAAACACGATTTAAAACAATCAAGGACTCTCTAGGACTTAATGTGCAAACACTAAACTCCTAAGATGACTAAAATGCTAAAGAGATATCATGAACTATATGAAATTACTCGAAACGTAAGTGAAATGGATGCTAGGATGATGCAAAATATAATGATATCAATTCCCCCAAACTTAGTTCTTTGCTTGCCCTCAAGCAACCAAAGATAAACAAAAGGGAAAATATATATGAGACCGGGAGGTCAAATCCTCAAGCAACACGGAAAATAAATCACATTCATCGCCCAAGTTTGTAGTTCTAGAATGCACCAAGCGCGTCTACTCCAAAGGAGTTAGCCATTCCTATCTCATCATGCATCAAAATTCAAACCCCAATCTACACAAGCAATCATATTCCCCAACCCCTTAACATTCATTAGTGGTGTAACCATGAATCGTGTTTATGCAAGGTTAAATCGAATTCGTTTGGCTAAAGGTTTGGTTATGAGATGAAGGTGATCTCATTATCATGCACTGGTAATTAAGTTCAAGGATCTCTCATGGAATGAACAAACTTTAGCAAAATGTTAAAGGTAAAAGGCAACCTATGCATACAAGGGAGAATTCTCATCTACCCAAATGCCTAGAGTGTCTCTAACCTAAAGCCTTCTAACCCGTTGTGCCCACATCCTAAGCTACCCTTTTTATCCCAAGGCATTTTTTCTTCTCAAACCCACACATGCTTCTTGTGTTTCCGCTTGACTTAGCTCTTCTTTTCTTCATTTTTATTCACGCCTCTTCTCATCTTCGATGCTTTGGCCATTCGGCTTTCTTCTTTTTCCTTGAATCTCTTTAGGCTATCTTATTCTTAGAGCTAGTCTTATGATTAAATTTTTTTTATTTAGCACCAACCAATCTACATAAATCCGATCCCCGTTTTCTTTCCTCCTTTTCATCTTTTCCAATCCACATTACCATTCCGAACATATCCAATTGCCAAGTTTCAAACCGTTCCCCCAAACTTGAATCAAGAACCGCCATCCTAACTAGCCTATTTCTAGATTAACTCCGTGATGATGGAGCTAAGTCTACCTAAGAATTCCCTCTTGTCGCCCTAAACCTAACACGTTTTGCCAAGTTCGTTCGAAAGAAAGGCCTCACAATTCACACACTAATAACAATGGCTAGAAAGAAAGTTGAGGTTAAGGTAGGGGAAACCATTCCAATGATGGGATATGGCTACTTGGATAAACAAGAGTGGTGGAAGGGAAAAGATTATCCAAGTATGTATAAGTGATCCACGAATTCATTCAAATATGCATAAACACAATAATTACAAGTCAAGATTAGGGTAATCACTTATATGGAGTTGGGTATAATTTAAGATTGTTTCGACCAAGGCAAGTATGATGAAGTATGAGATCTAAAAATGGTTCGTCTTTACTTTCAAACTCGCCTAGATGCATCAAACACTACAAGTGAATCAATTTCTTTAGGTGCTACCCTAATGAGGAAAAATCATCATTGCTCCCTATGCACGTACAATACAACCTATATGCTACAAGACTCGATCCTATTCATGCAATGCAAACTAAATGACTTCTATTTTTTTTTTTTTCTAATTTTTCGATTTTTTTGGTTTTTTTCTATGCCTTAGATGAATGAATGAGATGCATGAGACTCGAAAAGCGAAATTGAAAATAAGATCAAAATAAACAAGATTAGATGCCGATCCCTCCCTCAAACTTAAATCACACTGTCTCGGTGTGAAATAATTTTAAAGAAAGGAACAAAAACAAAAGAAAACTAGACAATGCAAGACTCAAAAGAAAAAGAATAAATATATACAAGAGTTTTGGAAACGTACCTAGAAACTTTGAGATGAGGATGAAGATCCCATCGAGTATGATGGATTACTTGAGACGGGGACCGCATCGCTCTCCTCTTCGTTGCTTTATCCGCTTGGGCCGTGGATCGGCTAGTACTCACGACCAATTCCCTATCTCCTCCTTGAGGTGCGAGGGTAGTGCCTATGACGACATCTCCTCCTTCACCGGTCCTTGAGGAACTCGCTCCGTAACCTCCATCCTTGAGCTCATTGATGGTTCGACCCATGGCTTTAACCGTCTTCTTCAAAGACTTGATCGTCTTGACCATCTTCTTCATGTTGTTGTTTTGCCACTTGCACATGCGTTGTAGGAGGCGAGTTTGGTGGTGAGCATGTCTTGTAGCCGCATTAGGAATAGCCCCATCATAAGGGTCAAAGTGGTAGTGCTCACTACCGTACACGGTTTCGGGTGATGACTCATTTTGCACCTCCTCGTCGAGATCAAGAAACTCGTCGGTGATGGTTCTCCTTTGTGCTCTCTTACGGAACGCTTGCATTGCCGGATCGGAGGTGGAGTTGCAGAGGTACTCTTGGGGAGGAATAAACATGATGTTCCTCGGATCATGGAAGTTGGTGAGTGCGGGATTGGGCAAAAAGACTTGTGCAATAGACGTCTCGGTGAGTTGGAGGTTGTAAGATATCTTGCCGTCGATAAATCCCTTGTAGAACCTAATCTTCGAAAGATAGGCCGCATCCAAAGACTTCCACTCATCGGCGCTAACCGAGACTTTGATGTCCTTTACCAAGACAATAGGCGTGATGATCCATCCGATGCAAATGGCGGCCTTTTTCGACTTTGTCTTCCAAGCCCAATTTTGGTAAGCAAACAAGTGTCTCACCAAGAGCGTTGCAAGACAAGGAAGTCTCTTCGTCCCCTCGAACGCTCTACCATTGCGGGAGTGTGGAGAACGGGCTTTAGACCGAGCCCCAACAACTCCATTTCCTCCGTAGTAACCGTGTCAATCTCCACCTTGTGATAGAACAAGTGGACTAATGCCTTGTGCGCGTAGCGGAGAGCCGGGTGCCGTATGCTTGCATTCTTAGAGGCTCTGCCCTCAAATTCTCCGAATGCAATCGTTGCCCAAAGATTACGGAGCTCGAGCCTCGGATAATCAAAGTATTGCCCACCGTAGGTCCCTTCTTCCTTGAACCCGAATATCTCGCAAAGCTCATGGAAAGTGACTTGGTGAGTGGTGTCCATAAGTCGGAATTTCCAGACTCAAAACCCGGAATTTTCATCACCCGTTTCGTAGAACTTAGCTCGAATGGTGGCTAGGAACATGGTAGAGAGCGCCTTGAAAGCTTCATACTTCATGCTCATGAACTTCCTTAGCCCTATATTCTCAAAAATAGTCCACACCTCATCACTTATTCCCATCTTATCCATCATCTCCTCATCAACGAATTTGCCTTTCTCGAACTTCATTTGATAAAACTTTTCGAAGTATTCTTGCTCGTTTGGCTTTGCGCGTTGCACTTCCTGTATTTCTGATAGATAGAATTTGGTGTTAAGCTCATATCAATTACTCAAACCTACTTATATCATTGTAGTATTTGAGGATCGAACCAAAGAGGTTAAGATTGAAGCACTAAGAATACATGAAACTTCCTAAGCTAGAGCAAATCTTTTGGGTTTTTAAGTTTATGGGAAAAAAACAAATGCAAGAAGGAAAACAAAAGATAGAAGTGTTGGAGAATGAATTAACTATCAAGAAGATGATTAATGAACAAAAAATGATGATAAAGATTGAATTAAACACTATCCTAGAACATGGAATTCACAATTATTACTAATCCACTCTCGTGATACTAATCACTTTGTTAATCACCAAATCAGGATCAAACTATCGTTTGTGATAAGATGATTAACAAGCTTTAGACTCCAATCCCAATTAGTTCACTAATCACCTTAGACATCAACTCTCATTGGCTAGGCAAGAAAAGCTCACCAAAGGTTTGGTTCAAGCATTTCATCGAACACCTATCGGACGTGAAATGCTTAAGCTCTAGCTTTGATCTCTCAATCCAAAATTAGCCTTAAGATCAACCTAAGTGAAGGATCTAACAAGATGCAACCTAAATCATCATCATCTAATCATCAAGATAATTAACTAATGATGCTAATACACACAATCAATGCTAATCCTTAGGTTAAGATCACTAACTATGACTAATACTCTCTCAAGGCACTAATCACTTTGCTAATCACTAAATCAAGATCAAACTATCATTTGTGATAAAATGTTAAGCAAGCATTAAGATCAACATTCAAATCAACCAATAAACACCTTAAGCAACTACTTTCATAGGTTAAGAATGTTTATCTCTTACTAAGATTCTAGGGGAATTTCATCGAACACTTGGTGTGCAAGATTTTCCGTATAATCTAGATTAACTCTCTCAAGCCCAATCTAGCACTAGGATCACTTAGAAAGAAAGGAAAGCAAGGATTAAGAACATAAGCAACACAAATCAACCATCAAATCATCAAAATCAAGCATAATCCAAAATCCAACAAAAAGGGATCTAAAGCCTAAACATGAAGAACAAGGAAGAATACAAGGGAAAAAGAGACATAAAGATAAAGAACAAGAATAATATAAAGATAGGTTGAAGAATCCTTCACTAGAGTGGCATTATTGATGAAGATCCATCCAAAATAATCTTAGGAAGAGTTTGAGATAAAATCCAACTCTAGGGAAAAGAAGGCTTAGATCTAAAAATTAGGTTTTTCACTATTTAAAGAAGTTTGGTTCGGACCGGGTCAACCCGGGAAAAACCGGGTATTGACCCGGCCGAATCTGGGTAGTGGTCAAGAACACCTGCAGTGAATCAGCCATAACTCCTGAACCTAAACTCTGAATGACCTCAAACCACCTCCAGAAAACAGCCAACTCAATTATCCACAACTTCTATGAAGAACGCATAATCTGAATCGGAGTGAAAACCCTTCGTCTGGGTTGATCTTTCAGACGTCGTATTTGTAGCAGAACTCGTTTGGATACCAGCCGGACATATCCTTGCTATATTTGCCATATCTCTTGAAGCGCCGATCTGAATAACATAAAACCACCACTAAACGAATGTCAGCTCGATTGTCTATGACTTTCATGGGGACCTCAGATAAAACTGAGCACGGGAAGGTCTTCATTTGGCCTGATCTTTGAGTCACTTCTGCTGGTGCTGCATCGATCAGTTGCATCGATCTGTGGTCGTTGGTTGCTGGTCGATGCTAAGGTCCTGGAGCAGCACCGGTCCGTTGCATCGCTCAGTGGTCGCAGTCTAGATGTCCTGAAGTGCAACATCGCAACAACTGGGCGACGTGGGAAGGAGCTGGGTCGATGCTAAGGACCTGGTCCTCCATCGCTCGGTTGCATCGCCGGGTGGTCGCGGTGTAAGCGTCCTGAGGCGACTTCAGTAAAACCACGGTAGCTCTCGAACCACACGTCTAAATCGCCTGATTCAACTTCTCCTGGACAGCTAACTCACCCCTCTACAACATTCATGAAGGTCGCCAAGGCTGATTCAGATCGGAGGGCTGTCGTCCATACACATCTTTCCGGTAACTCGGATGGACTTCGCACTCCTCTTAAGGATCCCTTGTCATCGAGATTGGAACGGGACATAGAAGGAGGTTGTGCAGAGTGATGACTGCATCTACAGACCCATCTTGGAAGAGTGGGATGATTATGACACGCTGCACTATAACTCGTGGTTGGGAGTTGTTATACAGCCTACTCGGTTTGTTGACGCGGTCTCCATGTGTCGATTATGTCTTGACACAGAACTGGCCCGTTTGCTTGAGAAGATTGGTCTTGGCCAGATGGCTACCCAGCAGTATGATCTTTACCTGGACTTGGTTCGTCAGTTCATGGCTACAATTCGCGTTTACTACCAGGATGAGGTTCTCCGGGATGCACAAGAGGGTACTTTGACTTTCATATATGGCTCATGGAGTGAGGTACAGGTTGCCACTCCCTGATCTCTGTGACATCTATGGTTTTCTGCGGGATTACAGGAGGGTTACTCTTCCCGCGCAGCATCCTGACATGCTGCGATTTTGGGAGCATTTCGGAAATGGTGCTTATTTCTCTAAGGAGTCCACTCATATGGATATACGACACCCGGTTATGTGCTGTTTGGTTAGGATCCTGAGCACCACTCTCTTGTGCAAGATGGAACCAAACAAGATGAGGGTGTCCGAGTATCTACTTATGTGCCTGGCTATCAGAGATATTATTCCTGAGGAGGATTTCGCATGGCCTAAGCTTACAGAGGTCAACCTTGGCGCTGTATTTGCGCATCATGTGGTCTCTTTGAAGACCAAACCACTCACAGGCATGAGCATGAAGGCCAAGACAGAGACAGTTGGTAGTCTCCTCACTCCTATCTTTCAGCACCTAGGGATAAGTACTACGAGCTACTCGATAATCACTACGCGTCGGTTTATGGATGAGAGCCATCTGAAGAACCTTACGTGGCTGAAGCCCCAGAGGCGTTGGTTTTTCACTACATCTGCTGGAGATTTTCTGGTGCAGCTCCCTAACGACACGCTGACAGATATTCTCGAGGATCCTTCTCAGCTTCGTTTCGAGCCTCCTCCGCACCTTTTGATTCGAGCACCTGCGACTAGACGATGAGCTCCTGCTCCTGCACCTGCTGCTGCTGACATTCCATCTACTTCACGCCAGGCAGGACGAGCCCAGCGATCGCGAGCAGCGAATTCTTCTATCCTTGCACCGTCATTTCCTTCTCATTCGGAACTTCCGATGGAGCCAGCTGCCTTTCAGAAGGTGATGATAGAGAGTATGAGGAGCATCTGGACTGCTATTTCTCGCTGCCGCTGCATGACTGACACGGATGCTGCTCCTTCGTCTCAGCCTGGAACCTCGCAGACTCCGGTTGATCCTTATCCTGTTGGTGATCCTGATGCTGATGGTGATTCTGAGGCGACAGAGGATTAGTCTTCTTCTGTTTTCACGTTTTTTTTCTTTTTCTTTTTCTTTTATTCTTTTTCTTTTTCGTTTGTGTTAAACTTATGTCAGCTTTATTTTTTGCATTTGAACTCATGGGTTTATGCTTGATTATCTTGTTGCTATTACCTTATTTTTGAGTGTTCCTAACAGTGCTAACTTCAAACACTTTGGATCACTTTCCCATGTGTCGACATACAGCTGGTACGATCGATACCAGTCTGTATCGATCGACACTCATCACCTTCACATGTACGATTTCTGATTTTCACAATCCATTTATTAATTTTGTTTCTTTTCACTAACTCTAGACTAGATAACACTGGGGACAGTGTTGTTTAAGTCTGGGGGAGGTAGTCGCTGACATTGTTTTTGTTTTTCTTAGAGTCAGTCGTTTTTGAGTCATTCGTTGTTTTATTGAGTCAAAATCTGTTGGAGACTGTGATCTTTTTCTTGACTCTATTGTTCTGACTTTGCTTCTAAGTGACCACTGTTACAGAATCAGTTACAGATCGACTAATTAAAAATCCAAAGGCTGACCAGTTAACTAGAAGACACTCATGTTTCCAGCAAAGTTCTTTAAAGCCTGAGCCAAATTTTTGCACTTCATTGATGAGATTGATGTCCATAGAGCTTGATTCCTCATTCGTATCTGACAAAGGAACCCACGTGTTTAAAGTGATGGTATTTCTCTCCCTGTTACAAGTTAATAAATAAGATTCATTAAAAGATGAAATGATTTTCTTCTAAGTAGAGGGTTAGGAAAATTTCCAGCGATCCCATTATTCTACTTCAGAGGGAATGATCACACAAAGGTGGAAGCGAGGTTAGGAAAATTTCCTGTGATACCATTATTAGTCTACACCTTTGATTACTTTTTAACGGAAAAACCGGGGATTCAGTGGCAAACACCATCAATACTCGCGTCTCGAACCTTAATAAGCATATGCGAGAATATAATAAGAAATAAGTCTGGGGGAGAGAAAACAATACCAGAAAGTGTGAAATTGGATGGCTCCTTATCATGATATTATATGGGAAAGAACCTAGAAGGTTCTTGGTATTAATCACAGCAATGAAACTGGCGATGAGGGCTTTATTGGGTAATGCTGTGAAATAATGTATGTAGTATGGGAAGCTGCGAATGTCTACGGAGAAGTACATGGTGGTTGGATTTGAAATTGGTTATGTAATATGTGGAGCACTAAGGAAAAGGGTCATTGCAATATTTCAAGAACATGTGAGTCTCTATGTTTTCAAACCTCTTTCTCTGGTTTAGCCTTCTATTTGCTTGAGGGCAAGCAAATGATAAGTCTGGGGGAGTTGATATATCATGGTTTTTACCCCTTTTAAGTCATGATATAAGTCCATTTTATAGAGTCTTTCTACTATTTTGTAGTGTTTTAGAGTCTTTTACAGGTTTTAGCACGTTTGGAACATAATTGGAAATATTGGAGCTTTCTGGAGCATTTTGGAGCAAAGCTGAAGTTCGTGTAGCTGAGTACCCGATTTGAAGCTTCAGTATCGATCGATATTGACTAGTATCGGTCGATACTCACTGCAGCAAGACACGAGTCGCGACGTAAATGAAGAATTGAGGAATTGCAAAATTGCCCAGAAGACTTTATTATTTACAAGAAGCCCCAAAACGTTATTTAGGTTATTTAATAGGATTTTACAGCCACTTTGATGGCTATGCTTATTTTACTTTGGTTTTGTGAGAGAACTTTGGAAGGGAGACAAGTCTGAAACTCTGTTCGTCCGAGAGAAGATTTCGAACCCTCTTGTTACTCTTTCTTATTTATTTGAGTATTTATTCAATCATGTTTATTGTTTCAATTTCCATGTCTGAGTAGATCCACTTTAGGTTTAGGGTTTTCTCATAGGGTTTTCTCTGATTGCTGGTAATTGATTAGTTAAGATTCACCATCTGAATTAGTTCTTCACCATAGGTTGTTCTCAAAGCTAATTCTAGGTTGACGAATCTGGAACTTAGATCTTAGGATAATTGATTAGGCACGAGAATACGATTAATTACCTGATAGAACTTAGGGTGAGCAAAATAACTATTCGCAAAGAGATTTGGTTTAATTGTTTTGTGAACAAATCAAACTTGAACTAAAAGCTGGTTTAGACTTTAGGATTCGCAAAGAGATTTGGAATTCTAGGATTTAGACTTAGATAATTCTCGCAACGAGAGTTGGTTAATTATACTTTAGTGATTTGAGTTCAAGAACCGCGCTAAATCTGAATCCTGACTGATTTGTTATATGCATTCATTGATCTCCTGAGAAATACCCTGGGCCTATATTTTTCCATCGATTTTACAACTCTTTTACTGTTTATTGCTTTTTATTTCAACTGAATTTCTTAGCTTGATTCGACACTAAATAATCTATTGTGTGATGTATTGAGTTCTTGTGTTCGACCTCTACTTTACTACAACTACTGCTTTAGTACTTTTAGGGTATTAATTTGAGCATATCAGGTGCTTCGGTATATTTTAGGTTCCAACCATTGGATTGCCCCCAATCTAACTGCATTTGAAAGCTGGTTGTCTCTACTTTGTTGTGTCAAAATTTGGGGATGATCGGGCGGTGAAGAGGTCTTCATAAGCTGCAAGAATTCTTGACAGTCTAAGTTTATCCAAAAATGTACTTTTGTTCCGAAATGCACTCTTTTATCTCGAGTTACCTGAAAAGAGTTTTAAAACCGTAAACACGCGAAATCCGTAATAAAAGCATAGAAAACCAAGTGGAATACTTATTAAAGTGTTCTAAAATATATAGCAAAACTGGTAAAAACACGGTGTTATCATCAACACTGTTTTTAGTCACTCGAGAAGACAGAAGACTTGATGGATTCGGTTAAGGAGGTATCAATAATTCAAGCTTAAAAGTTTCTTTGGAAATCTTTTATTATTGGTCATTTTTGTCCTCCCTAAGACTCCCATCTAAAAGCATTTCCCATTTCAAAAAAAAACAATTTAACAAAAATAAAGGAAACAAAGCCTAAAGAGTCTTAGGTGATCGATATTTTTATACCAAGGTAACCATGTTTCGTTTGTGAGGAGTAAGACGCCATTCGAATCATTACCCGGAGAAAAATCTAAGGCTGGGGGAATGGCAGAAAAGTTTCAAAGGAGGAATTCGCAACAACACTTATGTGAATAGGAAGTGACTGGAAACTGGATCTCAACAGCTCCATCCTCTCTTGATGTTTTGTATAATATCTAGCATCCTTCGGTGGAAATACAGTAACCCAAAACACTTTTAACCTCACCTCTAAAAGCTTTTAATGCCTAGCCTCGATTGTCTTGGTTAGTACTTTTGATGAGAATCACGCAACCCTTAATGAATGTTAAGAGCTAGTTGATTGAAAGTTAGGGTTTAAGTGTTTAGATTTTCTCATGACGGATACCGTGAACTAGCGTTGCAGTACTTTGGTGCGAATTTTCTAGACTAAGTCCCGATTGATGCATTACCTTGGTTATGGTTTAAAAGGGTTGTCACTGAGATTTTGTTAGTGCCTACGTTTTTGAAAACTTCTTTCTGAGGTTAGATTTCTGTTTTGTTTTAGAGCAAACAAAGATCTAAGTCTGGGGGAATTGATAACACCGGTTTTTGATCATTTTTATGTATCACTTTAATATCTTTTACAGGTGTTTAAACTCCGTCTTGAATCGTTTTCAAATGATTTTCATGTTTTAGAGTTTTAAAAGACATTCCAGGTAACTTGGGATAAAAGAGTGCATTTCGGAGCAAAAGTAAGTTTTCGGATAAACTTGGACCGTCATAAGTCTTGCAATCAAAGAAGAGACAACCAGCTTTCAAATGCAATTGGTTTGGAGACATTCCAATGGTTAGATCCTCAAATAATCTCGAAGCACTGAAGGTAGATGAAGCTGCCTTGAAGCAGAGCCATTGCGGGTAGAGACACTGCGAATGCGACCAAGAGGAGCACCTCCGTGGTCAGAGGAGATGCGCCCGCGGCCAGGGATTGATTTGTCGCGGCCAGAGATGACGCACCCGCGGCCAGCCCATGTGCGACCAATTCGACCCCAAATATCCCCAAAGAAGGGAAGACTATAAATACATGATTCCAGGTTTTTTAAAAACAATCTCTTTCACACTTTAGACAAAGAAGAATTTTTAGCTGTTTTTATTCTTGTTCATCGATTTGGAGGGGAGGATTCTCGACTTGTATTCTTCAATAGAGAAACTTTTCTTCATCTCTTTCTCTTTAATGTTTTCTTTTATTTATTATGTTGTTTAGCTCAGCTATGTCTGAGTAGTTCTCTTGTTGGGTATAGGGTTCTCAAGGGGCTCTCATGGATTGATATATCCTTAGTTTCTTAGGTTATGATATCGATTAGGATTCTTCGTTCTAACGTTTTTGTTAATGCATATTTGCTTGATTGATCACCTATGCAACTGAACCTAGGTATTTTAAGAACCACTAAAGTGATGGATCTATATGCTTGATCTAGGGTAGGTGAGCACTTCTGCTACAAGATACGAAAGCATACTTGTAAAGGAATTGCGAGCGTTAACAAACTTGTCTTTGTCATCATAATTTTATGTGCGGCCAGCGACGAAAGTGACTGGTCGAGTATATAAATTATAAGTGTGTAGAATGTATGAAAGTAGGCTATGCATAATTTTGTGTTCCAAGTTCAAGAACCAATAGACGACAAAAATCGCTTTAAAAATTCTAATAAATTGCTTATGATAATCGATCGTGATCCGTAGAGAGTTCCCGATTGCCTAACGTTTCGTTTAATTGTTTACAACCTCGCTTTGCTTACTCGTTTATTTACTTGATTGCTTTCTTATTTTCCCGTTTAGTTATTTTAAATTCCTTGCTACAAAAATTGTGACACACAAAACCCCTTTTAAACCGATTAGGTCTATACACAACTTAGAAATCAATAGAAATCGACGGTACTCAAATCTATGTGGATTTGATCCCTTAAATACTATTGCGTTTGCTGTGCACTTGCAGGTTTTCTTAAGGATAAAACTTGTCAAGTCAATTCCCGTCACATCACAATCACGATAGTATATTAAGGGATCAAATCCACATATACTTGTGTACTTAGGACTTCAAGCTAATCTAAATTTACGTCTAGACTTATCAAATTTCAGAGTGAGTGTCAGGATTTGTAGCAAGGAAAAAAATAAACGATGTTAATTCAAGGATTAAAAATGTTGGGCGGCATGGATCGAATCAAACAAGCATTAGTCAGGATCTAAAGTGACTTTGTCGTCTAGGTTCTAGAACTAAAACACGGAATTGTGTTTAACTTACTCGCGTAGAACTAAACACATGTAGTAAAATTGAGTTCGTAATACGTTCACAATGCCCTATAAGTATGTTTTCGTATCTTATAACATAATTGTTCACCTACTCTAGTTCATATTAATAAATTCAGCACAATAGTGGTTTTATCTTCCTTAGGTCAGTTGCTATGTGATCAATCAAGTAACATGCATTAACGAACAAGAATATAACGAAGAACAAATTATAATATCCTAAGTCTAACGACCTAATAAGATAGATCCATGATTAAACCCATTCGAAAACCCTTAAAACCCAACAAGTAAACTATTCAGACATGGAATCGCAAAACATCATCATATCAATAAGAAATTGCGAAAGGTAAGAGTAAAAGAGTAAGAGGTTTCAAAATCTTCTCTATGAAGTACATAGTTGAGATCAGCTCCGGTAAAAGAAGAACGAAGAACGCCTAAAAGCTATCAAATCTCGAACTATGCTAAGTGTAAAGTAATTATTATAGTGAGTCTTCTTGGTGACGCCCTAAACAAGGTTTTTAATAGGGTCTTCAGCATCTCTTGAGGCGCCTAGGGTTTGCTTTCGTGTATCCAAGTGATGGGTTTGGAGTGGGCTTGCAATTGGGCTTGATATGGGCCGAACTGGAGCTGGCCGCTGGGTAAAAGCTTTTGGGTGTTGTGGAAAGTGCTCTAGCCATAGGCACGAGCCTCAGGTTGTGGCCAGGAGTGCTTTAACCACACTTTTTCTTCATCTTGACAGTTTGATGATGCTTCAGAGATTTTGATGGTACTTCGGATTGAATCGTTGGATCGTCTCCCAATCACTTGGAGGTGAAAGGTGGTTGTTCCTTCTATCTTGTGTCCAAAATTGAGTTTGATCAGACGGTGAGAAGGTCTTCATTTGATGTTGAACTTTTGACGGTCTGAATATGTCCAAAAACGGACTTGTGCTCCACTATTTGTTTATTTTGTCCAAATTACCTGAAAAGACTTTTAAACCTCCAAAACACTGAGATCACTTGAAAACAATTAGAAAACGATTTAAAACACTTGCAAAAGATCTTAAAATCATGTCCAAAAAGGTTTAACAATGGGTTAAATCATAGGTATGTAAGACAACTGATGCGTATCGGATTCGTCTCTGAAACTTGAATTTAAACCTTAAAGCCTGCAAGTGCATAGATGTGCGTTGTAGTACTTAAGGTATCGATCCACAGGGAGGAAATGTTGTTCTGCGAGACCTTAGACATTGTATAGTAAATAAACCTAAAATGAATATATATTTATAGAGTTTTGTCACGAACTCGAAAATAGGAATCTAAACTATACTAAACTAGACTAAACTAAACTAAGCGAGAAAATAAGAAAGCGAACGAGACTAAACTAAGCTAAACTAATCGAATAAATAAATCTAATCTAAGTGAACAGTAGCAAGCAATAATTATTTCAAAGTTGTAAATCAATTAACGAAGCGTTGGGCAATCGGGAATTCTTTAGGGTTCATGGCCGATTTTCACCGAGAATTCGCTAGGATTTCTAAAGTAACTTTTTGTCGTCTTTGGGTTCTTGAACTTGGAACACGTACGCTGTGTGTACACTACTCCCGTAATTCTACACACCTACTCACTTCAGTACTCGGACGGTAGCTTTCGTCTCCGCCCGCGCAAGAAGTGAATGATACTCTCAATGGTCGTTTACGCCCACAAATCCTCCATAAGTATACTTTCGAAATCTTACGACTGATTTGCTCATTTACCCTAGGTCAAGTGATTGGATTCAGCACTCTCGTAGCTCTAAAACACCTAATATCAGTGTCTAAGATGGTTAGTCAAGCAACGAATTAACAACAAGGATAGATCGATGAACCCTAATCGGTATCCTAGTCGAAAAACTCAAACAAAAATCGAACCATGAGAGCCCCTTTGTACCCCTATACCCAACGAGAGAACTACTCAGCCACGACAATGCAAGACAAAATCAATCTTCTGAATTGCACAATCAATAGATAAGAAATCAAACACGAGGATTCAAGAGAAATCCCTATCTCCCTAAACAAAGAACAAGAGCAAAAGTTTAGTGCAAAAAAAGTCTAAAAATGTAACAAGAGGGGGTTACGAAATTGTGGCTGTAAAACAAGTATTTATAGGTCTTCAACTCGTTTTGGTCAAGTTAGGGTTTGACGGGAAAAGACGGTTTTGGCCTCGGGTGAAGAAACGACTTTATTTAGGCAAAATTGGCTCTGGCCGCGGGTTCGTGCTCTCCAGGAGTGTTGAATTGGTGTTTGGCCGTGGGTCCGTGCTCTCCAGGAGTGGCGAACTGGTGTTTGGCCGCGGGTGGGAGCTCTCGACCCGTGTTGGACTGCTTCTCGGCAACTTCGTCAGTCTTCTGTGCTTTGGGTATATTTTAGGATCCAACCATTGGATTGTACCCAATCCAATTGCATTTGAAAGCTGGTTGTCTCTACTTTGTTGTATACAAATTTGGTGATGATCAAACGATGAGAAGGCCTTCTATTATGGCAAGACTTCTGATGGTCCGAGTTTATCCAAAAACGTACTTTTGTTCCGAAATGCACTATTTTACTCCGAGTTACCTGAAACGTCTTTCAAAACACTAAAACATGGAAATCATTTGAAAACTACGGAAAACAGAGTTAAAACACCTGCAAAAGGATATGAAAGTGATACATAAAAATGGTCAAAAACCGGTGTTATCAACTCCCCCAGACTTAGACGTTGTTTGTCCTCAAACAAAACAAAACCTAAGCCTAGAAAGATCATCGGGAACAAGGAATCTCGGAGACCATCCTTCTAAACCATAACCATCGAACTACATCAATCGCAATCTAGCCTGGAAAATTCTCACTATAAGTTCCCGTAACACTAGTCCACGGTATCCGTCATACGAAAATATAAACATCAAAATCCAAAAATCAGGTCAACAGCTCTCTACATTCATTAAGTATAGGTATGAACTTCTCATCAAAAGAATTAAACCAAGACTATTGAGGCTATGTATTAAAGGCATTTAGAGGTGAGGTTAAGAGTGTTTTGGGTTATCGTAATTCACCAGAGGGTGCGAGATATTATGCAAAACAGCAAGAGAGGAATGACCTATTGATAACCATAGCTTCCAGTCAATTCTTCTTGCGTAAAAATGTTGCACTTCCTCCTTCTTCCGAAAACAGAAGTTTTCTGTCACTCCCCCAGACTTAGAATTTTATGTGGGCTCGGAATGACATACTTCTCACAAACGAACCATGGATGCCTCATAAGTATTTCGACCAACCTAGACTCTTTTTAGGCTTTTGTTTCCTTTTCCTTTCGTTTATTTTCGATTTTTTTTTTTTTGAGATGAAAGGGGGAAACACCCTCATGATATAGAGTCTTAGGGGCACAAAAATTTACCATGTTTTTGAGTTTTTCCAAGGCATAACCAAGTTCACATCTTTGTTGAATTCACCTCCACCGATGGCGTATAGTCTCCGTCTTTAGTGACTGAAAGCTGTGTCGTTCCTCCCTCTCCGGCGTTTTTGCACATATCTGCACATAAGACACAAAGAGAGTTGAATGAGGTTTGAACAATGGTTAAGTTTCGGGTGGGATACCAACTAAAGATGAGCTGGCCATTCATGTACGACAAAGAGTGGTAAAAGGTAAAAGTACGTCATGAATGTATGGTTTGTTATCTTTGCCTAAACCTTTGATGAGAAAATGAAGTTGATATGCTCAAATTAATACCCTAAAAGTAATAAGCAGTAGTTGCAGTAAAGTAGGGGTCGAACACAAGGACTTACAGAGACACACAATTGATTATAAAGATGAGAATTAAGCTAAGCGATCAATGATATAGAAAACATAACGTAAATTAAAAAGATTGTAAATTCAATTGGAGAAAGATAGGTTTAGGGTATTTCTCAGGAAATCAATGAATGCAGATAAACTAACTAACAGGATTCAGATTTAGCGCGGTTCTTGAACTCAAATCACTAAAGTATAATTAACCAACTCTCGTTGCGAAAACTATCTAAATCTAAATCCTAGAATTCCAAATCTCTTTGCGAATCCTAAAGTCTAAACCAGCTTTTAGTTCAAGTTTTTTATTTGTTCACAAAACAACTAAACAAAATCTCTTTGCGAATAGTTATTTTGCTCACCCTAGGTTCTGTCAGGTAATTAATCGCACTCTCGTGCCTAATCAATTATCCTAAGATCTAAGTTCTAGGTGATCAATCTAGAATTAGATTTGGAAACAACCTATGGTGAAGAACTAATTCAGATAGTGAATCATAATAACTAATCAACCTAGCATTCAGAGAAAACCCTTATGAGAACCCTAAACCTAACAAGAGATCTACTCAGACATGGAAATTAAAGCAATAAACATGTTTGACTAAATCATCAAATAAAATAGAAAGAGTAACAAGAGGGTTCGAAATCTTCTCTCGGACGAACAGAGTTTCAGACTTGTCTCCCTTCAAAAGCTCACTCACAAAACCAGAATAAAATAAGCGTTGCCCTGAAAGTTGCTGTAAAATCCTATTAAATAACATAAATCACGTTTTGGGGCTTCTTGTAAATAATAAAGACTTATGGGCAATTTTACAATTCTTCAACTCTTCATTAAACTCGCGGGTCGTGTTTGCTTTGATGAGTGTAGACCGATACTAGGCGGTATCGATCGACACTAATGCTTCAAATCGGGTACTCAGCTACACGACCTTCTGCTTTGATCCAAAATGCTCCAGAAAGCTCCAATATCTCCAATTATGCTCCAAACGTGCTAAAACCTGTAAAAGACTCTAAACCACTACAAAATAGTAGAAAGACTCTATAAAGCGGACTTATATCATGGCTTAAAAGGGGTAAAAACCATGATATATCAACTCCCCCAGATTTAGCATTTGCTTGCCCTCAAGCAAAACAGAAAACTAAACCAGAGAAAGAGGTTTGAAAACACGGAGACTCACCTGTTCTTGAAACATCGCAATGACCATTTTCCTTAGTGCTCCACATATCACATAACCAGTTTCAAATCCAACCACCATGTACTTCTCCGAAGACACTCTCAGCTTCCCAGACTACACACATTATTTCACAGCATCGTTCAATCAAGCCTTCCTCGCCAGTTTCATCTCCGTGATTAACATCAATAACCTTCCAGATTCTTTCCCATACAATATAATGACAAGGAACCATACAACTTCACACTTTCTGGTATTATTTCTCTCCCCCATACTTATATCTTATTATATTATTGCAAATGCTTAATAAGGTTCGAGACGCGAGTATTGATGGTGTTTGCAACGGAATCCCCGGTTCTTCCCTTAAAAAGGTATCAAAGGTGTAGGCGAATAATGGTATCACGGGAAATTTTCCTAACCTCGCTTCCATTTTTGTGTGATCATTTCCTCTGAAGTATAATAATGGGATCGCTGGAAATATTCCTAACCCTCTACTCAGAAGAAAATCATCTCATCTTTTAATGCATCTTATTTATTAACTTGTAACAAGGAAGAGAAATACCATTACTTTAAACATGTGGGTTCTTTTGTCAGATATGAATGAGGAATCAAGCTCTATGAGTACTAACCACGTTGATGAAGTGCAAAATTTTGGCTCAGGCTTTAAAGAACTTTGCTGGAAACATGAGTGCCTTATAGTTAACTGGTAAGCCTTTGGATTTTTCATTAGTCGATCTTGAACTGATTCTGTAACAATGGTCACTTAGAAGCAAGGTCAGATCAATAGATTCAAGAAAAGTATCACAGTCTCCAACAGATTTTGACTCAATAAAACAAAATTTGGACTCAAAAACGACTGACTCTAAGAAAAACAAAAACAATGTCAACGACTACCTCCCCCAGACTTGAATAACACTGTCCCCAGTGTTATTTAGCCTAGAGTTGGTGAAAGAATACAAAAGAACCAAGTGGAACTGTGAAAAACAAGAAGTTACCGTACTGGGGTACGAGTGTCGACCGACACCCAACTTGGTATCGATCGATACCAAGTATTGGTCGACACAGGTAATTCGTTTTAAGCGTCTAAGGACAGATGTAACTCCAAAAAT
This sequence comes from Eutrema japonicum, assembly GCA_030161315.1. NCBI lineage: Eukaryota > Viridiplantae > Streptophyta > Magnoliopsida > Brassicales > Brassicaceae > Eutrema > Eutrema japonicum. Next base: position 36,223,279 of record BSQW01000013.1, on the reverse strand, counting down.
GTGTCAAACGATCCAGGTGTTAAATGTAAGAACTGTTAGACCACTCAAACACAAGTTAGGTGCAACAAAATATCATAGAAGCATAAATCCACAGGTCCAAAAGCATAAGAAAAGACACAAAAGTTCAAAAGAAAAATAAAAAGAAAAGGGAAAAGAGATAGCAAACGAGATGATCAGATAGAAAGAGGACTAATACTCCTCAGTGGCGTCAGAGTCATCGCCAGTAGTACCAGATGGTCCAATGTCAGTGGGCGTGCGCGGTGATCATGGTGAAACAGGACGTCGAGACGAAGGAGCAGCGTACGTGTCAGTCATGCAGCGGCAGCGAGAAATCGCGCTCCAGATCATCTGCAAACTCGTGACAACGTACCGCTGAAAAGGGTCCATCTCCATCTCAGGTGGTGGAGGAAGAGAAAGTGCAGCAGCAATAGGAGAGGGCTCATGTCGCGGTTGACTCCCAGCAGAGCCATGTGCAGGTGGTTGTGCTCTAGTAGCAGAGCTTCGACGTCTAGTGACCGGTGCAGGCTCCATGTCATCAACAGATGGTGCGAACAGCAGCTGAGTAGGGTCACCGCCTATGTCTGTCAGATCAGTGTTGAGGAGGTGACCTAGATAGTCCCCAACAGAGGTGCTAAAAACCCAACGCCTGTAAGGCTTCAGCCAACGCAGGTGCTCCAAATTCGCTTCGTCCATAAGCTCGCGGGAAGTAACGATCGAACAACTAGTGGTGCTGATTCCTAAATGCACGAAAATGGGAGTGAGAAGACTGGCCACCGTCTCTGTCTTCTTACGACCTGCAGTCCTGGAAATCTTGCCGCGTCCTGTAAAAGGTTTAACCTTCAGCGACTCCAAATGGTGTGCAAATACAGCACCTAGGTTGACCGCGAGATCCATCTCAGGCCACTCATATCCTCATCAGAAATGAGATTTCCAATCCCAATAGAAAGAACAATCAGCTCAGCAACTCTCATCTTGTTTGGCTCCATCTTACACAACAAAGAGTTGCTCAGGATCCTCACAAGGCAGCACAGGACGGGATGACGCACATCCATCTGTGTAGTGGTCTTACTGTCATAGACCCCATGCCCAAAGTGAGACCAGAATGCCTCAATATCCGTAAACTTGCGAGGAAGCTCGCATCTCGAAAAGTCCCGGTGAAACCCATATATGCCGCAGAGCTTCTGAAAATATATCCTATATCGCACACCACAAATCAGAAAAGTCAGAACACCCTGTTGTGTAGTTACTGGAGGTGATCCAGTGTAGTAGACGTGGACAGAAGCAAGGAACTGGCGAACCAAGTTAGGGTATAGGTCATATTGCAAAGCAGGCATTGTCCCCAATCTGATCTTACGGATCAGTCCATCAAGTTCCCTGTCAAAGCCCAAATGACGCATATTGTTCGTATCGATAAACCGAGTGGGGCGCACATCAACCTCCTGCCATGCATTGTAGAAGATCGAGTCACAATCGTCCCACTCCTCGGAAATAGGCATGTGGGTGCAAGCTGTGCTCTCTGTAATCTCCTTATCCGAACCCTCATAATCATCCCTCAGTCGTATCCTGGCTTTCTCACTGATCTTGGGCCATGGAAACCGAACTGTGGTGTGAGGAGACGATGGTGATGAAGGTGTAGGAGTCTCGAGTGGTGCGTCGCGGAGGTTCGTACCGAAAGCCAATGTAAAGTCGGTGGAGTTTACGGCCTGAACCTTGTAGCGGTTCTGAGTAAGACAGACGATAACCGATCCTAGAGTCCAAACCCCGTCATGGAAGAACTCGACTCGAGCACCTAACTGGTACTCTTTCTTAGGTGAATTGGAGCTCGATGCGGTGTCAGTGCGTGCTCTCTTCTTAGGTGCCATCTGCATCATTAACAAACACAAGACGCAGCATAAATCCAACATCTCTCTCAAACACAGCAATCTCAGCCAAGTGAAACAGTCAGCATCGACCGATACCAATGTGGTATCGATCGATACTCAAACAGGCGTCGAGCATAACATGAAGAACACAAATCCGAAAATTCAAAAAGTGCAAACCAATGGTAATTAAGTGTAATGCGGAATTCGACTAGGCCTAGAACACATAATTCAAGTGATAATCATCCAGCAAAACAAGTTCTAAGAGCCTAAAAATCGAAAATCAAACCTTGGTCCACGGATTGAAAAAATGAGAATTTGTGATTTATACCTTGTAGATCGTGAGAATGGGTGAGAGAATGAGATAGAGGATGAAAATCCGAGCAGAATAGACTCAAAAATCACTCAAATCCGTTGAGAAACGAAGATTTGTGATTTTGAGAGAGATTCTTGGTATATGTATCGAGCGATGGAGGCTGTGGGAGAAGAAAGGAAAACCCGTAGGGTTTATAGGGAAACTTACCTGCGCGTGGAGCATCGATCGATACCAGTGGGTGTCGATCGATACCGAGGGTATGGAATGATTTGCTTGCCACACGGAGGTCGGTCCAAAATGTGTACGTTTAACGATGGGTATCGACCGATACCAAGTGGTATCGATCGATACAGGACCTCCGAATCTGATCCACGTTACACACGAAACACAAAACAAAACTTAAAAAAAAAAAAAAAGAATCATATGTACAGACTTACCAGTGGGTTGTCTCCCACTCAGCACTTGTTTTACGTCACGAGTTTGACTGCACGGACGATCGGTCCGGATAATAATGAGAGCTTGCAGCAAAACAGGCTCCACAGCTTGACTTTTCTAGCTTCAGAGTTCTGCTCAACATGTGCTCCACAACTTCTTGTCCTTTCTCTTTCAGCTCTGGGGTAAGAAGAACTCTAGCCTTAGAAAATGGTGTTGAGGTCCCTTTGCATTTCATCTTATATTCGATCGAGTATCCATCGCACTTCTGAGGGATTAAGGTTACATGTGTAGCACTCTCAACTCTTCTATTCTTCACCTCTTTCTTTGCCTTAGTCTTTTTGATGACTTCCTTGGGGATGATAGGTGGGCGATCCAGGACTTCTATGACAGCTGGCTCATCATAAGGCTCTTCCAAAAGATCAACCATCAATGTTTCTCCTGCACCAACGGGGATGCAAGATATATGTGTGGGAGCTCTTCTAGAAGGGATGGCCTGGTAGGAGACCTGTTCGTCAATGTACGAGAATGAAATTCTCTTACTGGGCGTGTCCATAACTGCACCGGCTGTGGCCACGAACGGTCTTCCAAGAATCAAAGGTGTGCTAGACCTTGCATGCATCTCCACAACCTGAAAGTCTGTAGGGACCAGACAGTCTCCTACTTTAACCATCAAATCAAGGATTGTACCGTATGGACCCGATGTGGAGGAGTTCGCGAATGTGAGAGCCATCTGAGTATATCTTATGTCATCTATTTTCAGCTTCTCTGCAAGTGCCCTTAACATGACATTGACTCTAGATCCTGAATCAACTAGAGATTCTTTGAACTCAACTCCGGAGATAGAGCATGGAACCGAAAATTTTTCTGGGTCATCCCTCTTAGTCAACTGCTTCAGTGGAGGTGGTGTACTTCTGGCCTTGATGAAAAGTGCCTTAATTTCTTCCTCGGTCTCTCTGCAATCTTGGAAGTAACATTCCAGATGACGGTTTTCAAAGGCCTCTTCAAAAGATATAGTGTGGGGAATCCTCCTGACCTTCTTCTCAAAAGCCAGGAACTTCTCTGTAGTGATGGGTTTCATGAGTTGTCTAGGTGGTGTAGGATACGAAATCTTAGGCTTGTAAACACGTTCCTCCATCATCTCTGGTTCCTTTACAGTCTCCGGTTCTTCCTGCGATGGGTGTCGATCGATACAAGGTTGGTGTCGAACGACACAAGGCTCATGTGCATGTTATTCAAGTTGGTATCGATCGATATCAGAAGTAGTGTCGATCGATAATGACGAATCAGGTTCGAAATCATCTTCGACAAGGTTTTCGAGATTCCCTGCACCTCTCAAGGTGATTGGATTGACGTGTTTGTTCTGCGCCTGAGTTGTCTTTCCCTTGACAGCTGCTGCAGTTTGAGCTACTTCCGTTTCCAGCATCTTCTGATGACTACTGAGAGCCTCGATCCTTCCATTCAAATCCTTGTACACAGCATCTATCTTTCCATTGAGATCTACAGTGAGCTTAAGCTGTCCTTGAACCAACTATTCAAACATAGACTCGATTTTGCTATCTGGGAGCTTAGCATGTATTGGCTGATAAGACGAACTTCCATAGTTCCTAGTATACCCACTGTTCTGAGATAATTTCTGACCAAACTGATTCGAACCTCCTTGCTGAGAGTTGTTGTTGAAGTTTCGGTTGTTGTTGAATTCATTCCTCTGACTTTGAAAACCAGAACCACCAATGTAGTTAACATCCTCTACTTCATCTTCGTTGAATACCTCAACATCTTCAGCAAAGTGAACGGCTTTCGTTGTCTTGCCCATCAGAAGATTGTGCATAGAATCTAACTTGGCTTGAACATCAGCAATATGTGAGCTATCCATGCTACCAACTAGCTTATTCCGCTCAAAATCAGCATTCTTGGTGCTATTGCTAGACGCCAAGTTCTCAATCAGTACATAGGCATCATCAGGATACTTGGTTGAAGTTTCCATGCTTTAAGCATCCAAAGCCATATGATACCTCCAATCAATTCCTTTAAAGAAGAATCCCATCAGCTGAACATCAGAGTATCCGTGATGTGGACAGTCTCTCTGGTATGATCTGAATCTCGTCCAAGCAGCCTTGAACGCTTCAGTAGGGCCTTGAGAAAACTGGGAGCTATCTTGTTCCTCAGATCCTCGGATCGTTCATCATCATAGAAGTTGTTCAGGAAAGCAGTCTTAGTCTCTTCCCAGTTATTCAGTGATCCAGGAGGTAACTGCTTCAGCCAGTAAGTCGCATCTCCACCAAGAGAGTATGGGAAGAACTTGCAGAAGAGGTAGTCGTAGGACACTCCATTGCTCTTGATGCTAGTGACCAAATCCTCAAACCTCTCAATATGGTCCATGGGATGTTCATTGGAAAGACCATGAAAAGGGTGCTGACCCACAAGAGTGTAGTATGCAGGTTTCAGCTCAAAGTCATTCCTCTGAAAAGCAAGAGGACGAATCGCTGATCGATTGGCATAAAACTGATCAGGCCTGTTATACTCACCAATCGTTCTACCACGATTAACCACAACGTTCCCAGCGACGTTCCCAGCGACAACAGGAGCAGGTGGAATGATGTTCCCCTCTCCATCCAGACGTTGTCCTCTCTCATTGCACAACTGACCCTCTTGGTCTCTGTAAGCACCAGCATCATCTTGAACCAAAATCACTGGATTGTTGTTCATCTCTGCTGGCTTCTTTGCTTTTCTGTTTGTGCGTTCCAAAAGTGCTAGTTGATCCAATGACAGTTCGACTAGCTGAGTGTTCTTGGTCCTTCTGGTTTCACGAATAGGTATACACCTGAAAACAAAAGTCAAGAAAGTTAGTACACGGTAACACGACGAGTATCGACAGATAGTGGGTGGTGTCAATCGATATCAATAAAAGAAAACGACGAGTATCGACCGACACTAGATAGTATCGATCGATATCGACGAACTTAGTCGAAATTGACAGACTAAAATCTAATGGCGAATTGAGTCCCTGGCAACGGCGCCAAATTTGATATGCTCAAATTAATACCCTAAAAGTACTAAGCAGTAGTTGCAGTAAAGTAGGGGTCGAACACAAGGACTTACAGAGACACACAATATATTATAAAGATGAGAATTCAGCTAAGCGATCAATGATATAGAAAACATAACGTAAATTAAAACGATAGTAAATTCAATTGGAGAAAGATAGGTTTAGGGTATTTCTCAGGAAATCAATGAATGCAGATAAACTAACTAACAGGATTCAGATTTAGCGCGGTTCTTGAACTCAAATCACTAAATTATAATTAACCAACTCTCGTTGCGAAAACTATCTAAATCTAAATCCTAGAATTCCAAATCTCATTGCGAATCCTAAAGTCTAAACCAGCTTTTAGTTCAAGTTTAATTTGTTCACAAAACAACTAAACCAAATCTCTTTGCGAATAGTTATTTTGCTCACCCTAGGTTCTGTCAGGTAATTAATCGCACTCTCGTGCCTAATCAATTATCCTAAGATCTAAGTTCTAGGTGTTCAATCTAGAATTAGCTTTGGAAACAACCTATGGTGAAGAACTAATTCAGATAGTGAATTCTAATAACTAATCAACCTAGCATTCAGAGAAAACCCTTATAAGAACCCTTAACCTAACAAGAGATCTACTCAGACATGTAAATTGAAGCAATAAACATGTTTGAATAAATCATCAAATAAAATAGAAAGAGTAACAAGAGGGTCTGAAATCTTATTTCGGACGAACAGAGTTTCAGACTTGTCTCCCTTCAAAAGCTCTCTCACAAAACCAGAATAAAATAAGCGTTGCCCTGAAAGTGGCTGTAAAATCCTATTAAATAACCTAAATCACGTTTTGGGGCTTGTTGTAAATAATAAAGACTTCTGGGCAATTTTGCAATTCTTCAACTCTTCATTAAACTCGCGGGTCGTGTTTGCTTCGATGATTGTCGACCGATACTAGGCAGTTTCGATCGACACTGATGCTTCAAATCGTTTACTCAGCTACACGACCTTTTGCTTTGATCCAAAATGCTACAGAAAGCTCCAATATCTCCAATTATTCTCCAAACCTGCTAAAACCTGTAAAAGACTCTAAACCACTACAAAATAGTAGAAAGACTCTATAAAACGGACTTATATCATGGCTTGAAAGGGGTAAAAACCATGATATATCAGAAGTCAAGATTAAGTCCAAATAAAATAGAGCTAGCATATTTCATCATAAAGAATCTCTACGGTCTAAATTCCTTTGGGGATTTCGCATTAACAGAAACTCTAGCTACTGCCTAGTTTAGAACCAAATTATGAAAGAGCATGTTACTAGGAGATAGCGTAGAAGCACACTGGTTGGTTATCGTCATGGATTCCTTTCAGCATTCCCTCAAAACGTATTCCTATACGCTTTTCAAAAAACTTGAAAAGTTTTAAGAAAAACGTGGAAAAAATGCAAAATGCAACAACAAATGAAAGAAGTGGTGGTTAGTAAGGGATAGAATCCTCCCCCAGACTTAAATCACACTATCCTCAGTGTAAAATAAATCGGGTAATGACGAATAAATAGCTGGATGTAAATAATTGAAAAAGTTTAAGGGAAAAAGAAAACTAACTTGGATGCGGTCGGGGAATGGATGTGGGGATGGAATGGTGGTGAATGGGGGATGGTAGATGGTGATATGGTGATGGGAATGGATGTGGGGGTGATTGGGAATGGGTTTAGAATCGATCGGGATCGGAAGGCGGCTGGCCGCGGGTCGGTCTTGTGCAGCTGCGGTCCTTGGCAAGCTAGTCGCGGGTCGGTTGATCATGACCGCGTCCAAGGGCTGGTTCGCCGCGGGTCAGTGAGACGCACCCGCGGTCGATTCTCTTTTGCGGTCAAGTCCTTCCTCCCGGTTCGGGCTGGACCAAGCAGCCGAGCAGCTTCGAACCGTGTCTCCATCTTTTTGTCTTTTCGGTATCTTTTATTTTGGTTTTTTTTTTTTTTGGTTTTTTAGAAAACTGAAAACTAAGAAAAGAAAAAGCAAGTAGAAAAAGAAAGAAAAACTAAAAAGAAAAACGTATTGAATGGGTTGCCTCCCATCAAGCGCTTTTGGTTAAAGTCGTTAGCTCGACTTCGGTAGCTCGGTGAGCTTATTTGAAGAAAGATCTTGTCCAAAAACAAGTTTTTTCTTGATTTAACCTTGTGATCCTTCGTATAGAACATATCAAGCCATTCCCACTCGGGATTTATGTTATAAAGTCCGAGATGGTGATCTCCTCCGGGATCACAATGGAAAATCATATTTGGAGCTTCCTTGGAATATGCTTCTTCTTCTTTGATATTCTCGGTTGGTAGAGCCATGTTGCACGATACATAGATGGTAGGCTCTAGATCAGTTTGTGTCTTGGTTGGAGCTTGAGTGCTGATGGAGAAAAAGTCTTGCTCGAGGAAGTAGGATCGAGATGCAAAACATCGAAGTTGAGGAAGTTGGATCAAGATCGGGCTGGCCGCGTGTGGAGATGGCGGAGCCGCGGCAAAAGGAGGCTTGGCCGTGGGTCGGTGATGCGCACCCACGGTGGAAGGAGGTCTGACCGCGGGTGGAGAAGGCGCAGCCACGGTGGAGGTATCTCGGGCAGAGTTGCTCGGCTCGTCGTCTCCTTCGTCTCCAATGATGTATTTTGGTCCTAGGGGAGTATTTGGCTTCTCCTTGGCTTTATTTAAATATGCATCACGTCCCATATGAGCAAGTGTAGAGTGTGCATCAAAAGAGATATTTTCGCACGTCAAAATTGTCGGTTTGATGTTTTTCCTCTAGTGTGATGGGTGCACCTTCTTCTAGAACATTTTCAACGTTCTTTGTAGCTCCTCCAGGGTCTAAGCGTGGTTCATCTCTGCTGCATGTGTTCATAAAATGGGAATCACAAAATTCTATTACCTTGATCGAGCATGGAACGTCAAATTTTTCGGGATCTTTCTCCTTAGAAAACATCTTCAATGGCGGCTCGGGTGTATCCGTTAGTGTCTCATCCTTCACGAGGTATGTCTCAGACTCAACGTGGTGAGGAGCAGAAGGAGGAGAATGCTTTAGTTCGACGAGTGGAGGCAGCTTGTGGTCTTGTTTGTCGTCTTCAAACCTCTCAAACGAATCGATAGATATAACATCGTCAGAAGGAATAGAAACAGGTCCTTTTCCTTGATGTTTTGCCTCGTTGAAATCATCATTTTCGTGCATAGATTCGTTGAGTTCTTGAAGAATATGCTCCATTTGTGCCTTGTAGACCATCGGCTTCTCATAGTCTTCATCGGTTTGTTGAGTTTGATGGTTGAGCCAAGGGCCTTTAAGATCATAATCTTTCGAAGCAAGGGATATGACACTACAAGAAAACACATTTTTTGCGACCACCAAAAGAGTCCCAAAATCATTTGCGACCATTTTGGGACCAAAAAAATTAGTCGCAAATATTTGGTCGCAAAATAAAGTGGTCGCAAATTTGGGACTGATATGTGACTATAATATCAGTCCTAATTTATAGACTGATTTGTGACTATTTGTAAAAAAGAAATTCAAAAAACAAAAAAAAATTCAAAATTTTTATTTTATTTATTAAACTAATTAATTTACAAAAATGAAAAAAAAAGGAAAAAAAAAAAAAAAAAATCGAAGATCTTCTCCCTCGCCGATCTGCTCCTCCGCCTGGCCAAGATCTACTCAATACCACCGCCGATCTGCTCCTCCGCATGGCGACGATATGCTCAATATCTAAATACCCCGAACGACCCATCGGAGCAACCACCACGCGAGGCACGAACCCATCGGAGAAATCACCACGCAGCCCAACACCACTGCCGCCGAGAAGAAACCGCCGCCGCAACCCAACACCACCGCCGTCGGATCTGGAAAAAAAAAAGAGTTGTGAATTTTTTGACAAAACTCGTGTCTGTAAATAGGGATTTCGAAGAACTTACCTTGGTTAATCGAGAAATCTGGGTTGGGGGGTTTTGTAGAGGATTAAAAACCGATGGAGTTTATGATTAAGTGTTAGAGGTTTATGATTAAGTGTTAGAGGTTTATGATTTAAGATTTAGAGTTTATGATTAAGGGTTAGAGGTTTATGATTTAAGATTTATAGTTTATGATTAAGGGTTAGAGGTTTATGATTTAAGATTTAGAGTTTATGATTTAATATTTAGAGTTTATGATTAAGGGTTAGAGGTTAATTAGGGTTTAAAATTTAGGATTTATAAAATGATTATATTTTAAAAAATTGTAAGTTTGAATTTTTTTTGTATATTATTTGATGTTTATTTATTTGATGTTTTTGCATATTATTTGATGGTTTAGGGTTTAGAATTTATAGTTTATATCTTTTTTTATTATTTGATGTTTATTTTAAAAAAACCGAGTGGAGTTGCTAAACCGAAGCAAACCAGTCACAAACTTAGGACTACTTTTGCAAGTCCTTAAACAGTCGCAAATAAACGACTCTTTGCTTACTAATCTTTTTAGTCGGTAATTTGGGACTCTTTTGCCACCGCAATACCAGTGGTCGTTAAAGAGTCGCAAAGTGGTCACACTTTCGTCCCACCTTTTTACGACCAAAAAAAGAGTCCAAAAATTGGTCACAAAAAATATGTTTTCTTGTAATGGATCATTGCATCGAGTCGCTCCAAACGAAGGCTAATTTCCAAGATATCATCATGCTGGTCCGAGGTTTGATGAGGAAGACCGTAAGCACTTTGTTGTGAGTCGACAAACGGAGGCTCAAAAGGCTCGTCTTGGTAGTAATGAGGTTCGTAGCATCTTTGAGAGTAGTTGATCGGTGCCGGTTTCCAATCCATGTAGTACGAATCACGGTAGTGGTGTGAATCGTGAGAGTAGTGAGCATAAGATGGGTCGTAAGAACCCTGCTCGTAGTAGTCATATCTTACCAGAGGCGAGTTCATGTTTCAAAGCCTGAAACGAAGAAAAATCAAAAAGAAAAAATTGTCTTAGAGTCGATTTACTAACCTCTAAAGTGTGGCAGAACGAGTAGCGATTGCCTCCCCGGGAACGGTGCCAAGAACTTGATGTGTATCGGATTCGTCTCCGAAACTTCAGGTTTTAAATTTGTAAACCTTAAATCATGCAAGTGCACAGATGTGCGTTGTAGTACTTAAGGTATCGATCCACAGAGAGAGAATGATGTTCTGCGAGACCTTAGACACTGTATAATAAATAAACCTAAAATTAATATATGTTTATAGGGTTTTGTCACGAACTCGAAACTATGAATCTAAACTATACTAAACTAAACTAAGCGAGAAAATAAGAAAGCGAACCAGACTAAACTAAGCTAAACTAACCGAATAAATAAATCTAATATAAGTGAACAGTAGCAAGCAATAATTATTTCGAAGTTGTAAATCAATTAACGAAGCGTTGGGCAATCATGAATTCTGTAGGGTTCATGGCCGATTTTCACCGAGAATTCGCTAGGATTTCTAAAAAGACTTTTTGTCGTCTTTGGGTTCTTGAACTTGGAACACGTACGCTGTGTGTAGTATACTCTCGTAATCCTACACACCTACTCACTTCAGTACTCGGATGGTAGCTTTCGTCTCCGCCCGCGCAAGAAGTGAATGATACTCTCAAAGGTCGTTTACGCCCACAATTCCTCCGTAAGTATATTTTAAAAATCTTACGACAGATTTGCTCGTCTACCCTAGGTCAAGCGATTGGATTCAGCACTCTCGTGGCTCTAAAACACCTAATATCAGTTGCTAAAACGGTTAGTCAAGCAACGCATTAACAACAAGGATAGAACGAAGAACCCTAATCGGTATCCTAGTCGAAAAACTCAATCAAAAATCGAACCATGAGAGCCCCTTTGAACCCCTATACCCAACGAGAGAACTACTCAGCCATGACCATACAAGACAAAATCAAGATTCTAAAATGCACAATCAATAGATAAGAAATCAAACAAGAGGTTTCAAGGGAAATCCCAATCTTCCTAAACAAATAACAAAGAACAAGAGCAAAAGTTTGGTGCAAAACAAGTCTAAAAATGTAACAAGAGGGGGTTACAAAATTGTGGCTGTAAAACAAGTATTTATAGGTCTTCAACTTGTTTTGGTCTAGTTAGGGTTTGACGGGAAAAGACGGTTTTGGCCTCGGATGAAGAAACGACTTGATTTAGGCGAAATTGGCTCTGGCCGCGGGTCCGTGCTCTCCAGGAGTGGCGAACTCGTGTTTGGCCGCAGGTCCGTGCTCTCCAGGAGTGGCGAACTGGTGTTTCGCTACGGGTGGGAGCTCTCAACCCGCGGTGGACTGCTTCTCGGCAGCTTCATCTATCTTCGGTGCTTTGGGTATATTTTAGGATCAAACCATTGGATTGTCCCCAATCCAATTGTATTTGAAAGCTGGTTGTCTCTACTTTGTTGTATCCATATTTGGTGATGATCAGACGGTGAGAAGGCCTTCTATGATGGCAAGAATTCTGACGGTCCGAGTTTATCCAAAAACGTAATTTTGTTCTGAAACGCACTCTTTTACTCTGAGTTACCTGAAACGTCTTTCAAAACACTAAGACATGGAAATCATTTGAAAACTATTGAAAACGGAGTTAAAACACCTAAAAGATTATGAAAGTGATCCATAAAAATGGTCAAAAACCGGTGTTATCAACAGCCCACAATTCTGTTCTTGAAGTAGTCCTCTGATTAAATATTGAGTATTGCTTGAGAAAGTTGACCGAGATTTGGGAAAAACTATCACTAGATCGTTCTTCCAATATTGAGAACCAATCGAAGGCTGGCCCTGAGATGTGTTCCGTGCAAAGTTTACACAGTCCGACATACTTTCGTACTCATTGAAATGAGCTCTTCCAACTGCAATCCTAAATACAGTTAAGTGCGACTTATGATCCGTTTTCCCCTTATAAATGGGTAGCTTAAGATTTCCCACATTTCTGATGGGCGTATTGTCAACCTGAATCGAGAACGGAGTTCGTTTAGTCTCTTCGAGCACACAATCGATCTCGGGAGATGCACTAGGGGCGTTATGGACTAGTGAATTGACATCATGCAGTCATTTCCTAGTTTCCGCCAGCGGCCGATGGATGTATTCAATATTCACAGGAGCTATGTCCCTTCTAGGGTTGCCAACGAACTGGTCGTGGTTCCCTACCATTTTAGGACCATATTGGCCTTTTCCGTTCCTTTGCTCATGATTCGGGGTCAGGATGGGTCTTTGATTCGGGTTCCGTGGATGCGAATTAATCTGATCAAGAGGAAGAGGTGGAGGAAAAGTCAAAAAAATCAATCCTCTGAGGACCGTATTGGCCCTGTATGTTTCTTCGCTTGGAGTCCGGGTTCAAAACTACGATGGATCAACAAGAGGTGGTGGAGGAAAAGTCGATGGCTCGACCCGTACTTCATCCCTCAAAGGCAATTATGCATTTCCACTGTTCTGGCCGTGATGGAACTGACCAGTCCCTAAGAGAGATAAACTCCGGGATGTAGTACTATTTACATTACTTCCAAGTGGCACAGTGTGTGTCAGTGTTGGTGAGACACCCAAAATCGGTGTTGGTAAAATACCTTGTGATGGCGGAACTCGCGTTCGCACCACCTTTGAGCGAAGCTCATCAAATGATTGGGCCAATGTTGCGTGATCCGAAACAAATTTTTCAAAGTTGTGGTTCACCGCACACAATGGCCCTTCTACCATAGTGATCAGGTCGCTGGTGACTTTCTCCATAGATTCATGAATGATTGCATGTTCTTCCATGGTGGTTCTTCTATGTTGGAGTTAGACTTGCCTATCCCCCTCCTTCTAACGCCAAAGTGTTGTAGCTGGAATTACAACGGTCAAACTTTGTAAATAGGAATAAACGGTTGACTTTGGCTTATTTTTAAGAAAAGAAGAACCGATGGACTATCGAGCAATAAACAGAAAATTTGTTGCCCGACGATATCAAACAGGATTCAGAAGTGATTTGGACAAGGTTTTTTCGGGGTAAAATGGGTTTAGTATTTCTATTCTCAAGAGTGATTTTGCAAGAATAAGAACAAAGAAATCGCTGAGTGCTTATGTGTAGAACTAATGATGTATGTGTGAAGAGTTGTTCGAGATCCATTTTCTGTTTCCCCTCATCCTTTTTATATTCTGAGATCGTGCTTAATGTTACCGATGGACTATCGAGCAATAAACAGAAAATTTGTTGCCCGACGATATCAAACAAGATTCAGAAGTGATTTGGACAAGGTTTTTTCGGGGTAAAATGGGTTTAGTATTTCTATTCTCAAGAGTGATTTTGCAAGAATAAGAAGAAAGAAATCGCTGAGTGCTTATGTGTAGAACTAATGATGTATGTGTGAAGAGTTGTCCGAGATCCATTTTCTGTTTCCCCTCATCCTTTTTATATTCTGAGATCGTGCTTAATGTTACCGTTTACCCGCCTGATTAGCCATGAATGGTCTTTAATACGGAGGATCCGACCGTTACGTCCAGACGCCTTAATTCACCGATTTGAATGAGTCTTTGATTTGAATGAGACTAACGGATCTGTATTTAATCTCCTTTAACTGTAAAATCCACTCTGGTGGGTCTTTCAGCTCGCCCCGTCACCTCATCTGCTTCTTTGACTCCGTCGGTTTCTTGGACTTTGTCGAGCTTTTTTACCATTCGTTTTATTGTACCTATTTTATTGTACCGGGATTTTCACCCCCACAACTATAAAAGGAATAGCGTTTAAGTGAAATTAATTACATTGTGGTTGGTTTGATAATCGATATTTTGATGAAAATCGTTTCATTATCAACAAAAATTCCACGTGAAAACAAAAAAAGTGTAAGTTTCGAATGGTGTTAGAAGAACAATAGGAAGGAACAAGAAATGAATGAAGAGGAATAAAATTAGTGAGCAAATAATTATTCTTAGTCACAATATTGTTGTGTTGTTTGGTTTATTCATTAAAATATTTATCAACTGTTTTATTTGGTTTTTTTATAATTGAAAATGATTCAGAAACTTTCGTTCTGTCTTAACAATGAGAAAAATCAATTGATGTAGAAATTTTTTTTTAAACATTTGGAATGGAGAAATTTCAGGCCCGAGCTTGAGTTCAAGCTGGACTAGTCCATGTTTGCCTCCCTTATTTTTATAAAAATAATTGTATCCCTTAAATTTCAAAAGATCTTTTTGGGTTAAAGGTAAAATTATAAAATATATCTTTCAAGAGGTCATATTTAAGATGATAAACGGTCTATTTTTTAAGGGTCATTTGTTTGAAATTTAATATGGTAAAACAGTCAAACAATTTTTTTAACTAGCGGCTATCTAAAATTCAATTTTACTTCGATCTGCTTCAGAATCAAACAACAGGTAAACCTAGGAAAAGTCAACTTCCATTTATGAAGAATGTTTTCACATTTTTTTTGTTTTCATCTGAATCTTTTCAATTATATAAAACAGAGGAATACACATAATACAAAGTGGAATGCGGTTTGAGTACACCAAACCAGTGAAAAACGAAATTTTCCCGGAAAATAAGCCCGATACACAGGAAACTAAGTCTGATAAATGAGAAACTAAGCCGGAGCCCGATACACGGGAAACTAAGCCCAAAATACGAGAATCATAAAGAAAAAACTAATAACAACAACATAAGCCACAAATTCGTTAACCCCGAACTCAAACTTAAGAAGAAGCGACCTAAGAAGCCATAATTAAATGGCTGAACAACGAATCATTCACATATATGTTCTGAATTTTCATAAATCAAAAATTCGACTGATGAGAATAAAAAGTGCTTTTTATGGCGTGTGAGTTGTGATGTAAAAGAGAGACAAAATTGATTCTTCATTTTACCAAAAAAAAATAAAAAAATTTGATTCTTCCTGCTACGTTGTTTTCTTCCCAAAGTGGAAATAACGAAAGATCTGAAACGAATATACCCAAAAAAATATCTAGGGTGTAGCAAAACCACACATATCAATTAAATATATCTTTTCTCTGGTCAATCCAATATTTATTGTAACCAACTTGATCAACGAAAAGTAGCAAAAAAAAATATATGAATTTTTAACCAAAATCCTAAAACGACACAAATTTATAGGAGATAAAGCTAAATTATCTTAATGATATAAAAATATTCTACCATACTCTCAATTATTCTATCTACTCAGGAGATAATGAGCAACCATTCCACAGTTATAAATTTCTCTATTGGAAGATATAATACCGGTGATGGTGATGATTTCCGATAGAAATCAAAAGACCATCACATGTACGGGATAACGTTTAGGGCATCATCTATAGAGGAGATAACGTATAAGTTGTTAGTGGATAGAATATGCAGGAAAATTGGGTTAGATGAATATATGACGAAGCTGAAATTGAGTTACCTTCCGGTGCTAGTGAATGACAGTCTTCCTACATATATTTATGATGGTGAAGACATTTATGGTTATCTAACGGTTGTGGATAAACAACTATGTAGAAATGCTTTTCATAGAAGATTTTTGGGATGTGGATATAGTTCATTTGGTGTGAATTATGGTGTTAATGCTAGTGCCATAATTGTTAACGCATGAGACGAGGGAGCGAAAGAACTATATCGTACGGAGGATGTTGGTATTGGAGATGGTGAGAACAGTGTTGATGACGGTGTTGAGGACAGTGTTGATGAAGGTGTTGAGTACAGTGTTGATGACACTTGATATGCTCAAATTAATACCCTAAAAGTACTAAAGCAGTAGTTGTAGTAAAGTAGGGGTCGAACACAAGAACTCAAGAAATCACACAATAGATTATTTAGTATCAAATCAAGCTAAGCAATTCAGTTGAAATAAAAAGCAATAAACAGTAAAAGAGTTGTAAAATCGATGGAAGAATATAGGCCCAGGGTATTTTACAGGAGATCAATGAATGTAGATAACAAATCAGTCAGGAGTCAGATTTATCGCGGCTCTTGAACTCAAATCACTAAAGTATAATTAACCAACTCTCGTTGCGAGAATTATCTAAGTGTAAATCCTAGAATTTCAAATCTCTTTGCGAATCCTAAAGTCTAAACCAGCTTTTAATTCAAGTTTGATTTGTTCACAAAACAACTAAACCAAATCTCTTTGCAAATAGTTATTTTGCTCACCCTAAATTCTATCAGATAATTAATCGCACTCTCGTGCCTAATCAATTATCCTAAGATCTAAGTTCCATATTCGTCAACCTAGAATTAGATTTGGGAACAACCTATGGTGAAAAACTAATTCAGATGGTGAATCCTAACTAATCAATTACCAGCAATTAGAGAAAACCCTATGAGAAAACCCTAAACCTAAAGTGGATCTACTCAGACATGGAAATTGAAACAATAAACATGACTGAATAAATACTCAAATAAATAATAAGAATGAGTAACAAGAGGGTTCGAAATCTTCTCTCAGGTGAACAGAGTTCTGACTTGTCTCCCTTCCAAAACTCTCTCTCAAAACCAAAGTAAATTAAAGCATAGAACAAAGCCTACTCCACAAAAGTGGCTGAAAAACCTAATAAATAACCTAAGTCACGTTTTGGGGCTTTTTGTAAATAATAAAGTCTTCTGTGTAATTTTGCAATTCTTCAACTCTTCATTAAAGCTGCGACTCGTGTCTTGCTGCAATGAGTATCGACCGATACTAGTCAGTGTCGATCGATAATGAGGCTTCGAATCGGGTACTCAGCTACACGAACTTCTGCTTTGCTCCAAAATGCTCCAGAAAGCTCCAATATTTCCAATTATGCTCCAAACGTGCTTAAACCTGTAAAAGACTCTAAACCACTACAAAATAGTAGAAAGACTCTATAAAACGGACTTATATCATGGCTTAAAAAGGGTAAAAACCATGATATATCAACTCCCTCAGACTTAGCCTTTGCTTGCCCTCAAGTAAATAGAAGACTAAACCAGAGAAAGAGGTTTGAAAACATAGAGACTCACCTGTTCTTGAAGCATTGCAATGACCATTTTCCTTAGTGCTCCACATATCACATAACCAGTTTCAAATCTAACCACCATGTACTTCTCCGTAGACATTCGCAGCTTCCTAGACTACACACATTATTTCACAGCATTGCTCAATAAAGCCCACATCGCCAGTTTCATTGTTGTGATTAATACCAAGAACCTTCTAGATCCTTTCCCATACAATATCATGACAAGGAACCATCCAATTTCACACTTTCTGGTATTGTTTTCTCTCCCCCAGACTTATTTCTTATTATATTCTCGCATATGCTTAATAAGGTTCGAGATGCGAGTATTAATGGTGTTTGCCACCGAATAACCGATTCTTCTTAAAAAGTAATCAAAGGTGTAGGCGAATAATGGTATCACGGGAAATTTTCCTAACCTCGCTTCCACCTTGATGTGATCATTCCCTCTGAAGTAGAATAATGGGATCGTTGGAAATTTTTCTAACCCTCTACTCAGAAGAAAATCATTTCACCTTTTAATGCATCTTATTTATTAACTTGTAACAGGGAGAGAAATACCATCACTTTAAACATGTGTGTTCCTTTGTCAGATACGAATGAGGAATCAAGCTCTATGGACATCAATCTCATCAGTGAAGTGCAAAAATTTAGCTCAGGCTTTAAAGAAATTTTCTGGAAACATGAGTGTCTTCTAGTTAACTGGCCAGCCTTTGGATTTTTTATTAGTCGATCTAATACTGATTCTGTAACAATGGTAACTTAGAAGCAAGGTCAGATCAATAGATTCAAGAAAAAGATCACAATCTCCAACATATTTTGACTCAATAAAACAACGAATGACTCAAAAACGACTGACTCTAAGAAAAACAAAAACAATGTCAGCTACTACCTCCCCCAGACTTGAACAACACTGTCCCCAGTGTTATCTAGCCTAGAGTCGGTAAAAGAAAACAAAAGAACAGAGTTAAAATGTGAAGAACAAGAAGTTACCGTAATGGAACATCGAGTGTCGACCGACACACGGCCTGGTATCGATCGATACCAGGTTTAAGTCGACACGATGAACATTTATCATTCACGTAGGGTATCGATCGATACCAATAGAGTATCGATCGATACTCCGGCGATTTCGTGTTTGCTCCTTTTTTATCCTGACACAAACACAAAACGAAAAGAAAAAGACTCAGAAACAAACTCACCAGTGGGTTGCCTCCCACTCAGCGCTTGTTTTACGTCACGAGCTTTACTTTACGGACGATCAGTCAAGAAAAGAATGGGAGCTTGCAACAAAACAAGCTCCACAACTTGACATCTCCAGCTTCAGAGTTCTGCTCAACATGCTCTCCACAACCTCCTGCCCTTTCTCTTTCAGCTCCGGAGTAAGAATAACTCTAGCCTTAGAGAATGGTTTTGAGGTTCCTTTGCACTTCACCTTATATTCGATCGAATCTCCATTACACTTCTGAGGAATTAAAGTCACATGTGTAGCGCTCGCAACTCTTTTGTTCTTCACCTCCTGCTTTGCCTTAGTCTTTTTGATGACTTTCTCGGTGATGATAGGAGGATGATCTGAAGCGTCTATGACAGTTGGCCCATCATAAGGCTCGTCCAAAATATCAACTACCAACATCTCTCCGGTAACAATGGTGATGCAAGAGATATGTGTGGGAGTTCCTCTAGTAGGAATGGCTTTGTAGTACACCTCCTTGTCAATGTACGAGAACGAGATTCTATTGCTTGGCGTGTCCATAATTGCACCAGCCGTAGCCATGAACGGTCTTCCAAGAATCAAAAGTGTACTAGACCTTGCATGCATCTCCACAACCTCAAAATCAGTAGGGACCAGACAGTCTCCTACTTTAACCATCAAATCAGGGATTGTACCGTATGGAACCGATGTGGAAGAGTTCGCGAATGTGATAGATGTCTTGGAAGATCGAATATCAGCTCCCAATCTCTCTGCAATTGCCCTTGACAAGACATTGACGCTAGCCCCCGAGTCAACGAGAGACTCTTTGAATTCAACTCCAGAGATATAGCATGGAACTGAGAATATTCATGGGTCTTCCCTCTTAGTTAGCTGCTTCATCGGTGGTGGTGTGTTTCTTGCCTTGATGAAAATTGCCTTGATCTCTTCCTCAGTTTCTTGGCAATTTCGGAAGTAACATTCCAAAGGGCGATTGTCAAAAGCTTATTCAAAAGATATAGTATTGGGAATTTTCCTAACCATCTTCTCAAAAGCTAGCAACTTCTCCGCAGTAATAGGGTTCATGAGATGTCTAGGTGGTCGAGGGTATGGTATCTTAGGCTTGTAAACACGTTCCTCAGTCATCGTTGGTGTTTTCGCAATTTCTGGGTCGGTTTGCGAGGAGTATCGATCGATACAAGGTTGGTGTCGGTCGATACTGGGTTTTTGTGTCTCTTCTACAGACTGGTATCGATCGATACAGGGTGAGTGTCGATCGATACTAGTGGTGGATACGAACACAGCCACCTCAGGCTCAAAATCATCTTCAATCTCTGCGAATTTTTCCTCATTTAGACCTTTCTTCACCACTGGAATGACCTCTTAAGCACTTCTTACACTGATTACATTGACGTATTCATTTTGTGGATGAACCATCTCTCCTTTGGCAGCCGCTGCAGTCTGAACTATCTGAGTTTCCAGCATCTTCTGATGAATACTGAGAGCCTCGATCTTTCCACTCATCTATGTGTACATAGCATCCATCTTTCCATTGAAGTTCACTGTCATCTTCTCCTGCCCTTGAAACAGCTGTTCAAACATAGACTCAATCTTGCTCTCTGGGGTTTTAGCAGGCAGAGGTTGATAAGACGAACTCCCATAGTTCCTGGTATAGCCACTGCTCTGGAATAGTTTCTGGACAAAATGATTCGACCCAAAACCAGCTCCACCAATACAGTTAACATCCTCTACTTCATCTTCAGCAGCAAAGTGGACCGCCTTTTGGGTCTTTCTCATCAACAGATTGTGCACCGAATCCAACTTAGCATTCACCTCAGCAATCTGCGACCCATCCATGTTCACATTCTGCTTTCTTCGCTCAAAATCTGCATTCTTGGTACTATTACTATATGCCAAGTTCTCAATAAGCACATAAGCATCGTCGGGATATCTGGTGTTGAAATTTCCATTACTCGTAGCATCCAAAGCCATCTGGTACCTCCAATCAATCCCTCTGTAGAAAGTACCCAGCAACTGAAACTGAGTGAACCCATGGTGCGGACAATCTCTCTGATATGACCTAAAACGAATCCAAGCAGCCTTGAGTGCCTCTGTCGGACCCTGAGAAAACTGAGAAATCTTATTCCTGAGCTCTTCGGATCTCACATCATCATAGAAATTATTCAAGAACGCATTCTTCGTCTCCTCCCAAGTAGTCAGTGATCCAGCTGGCAACTGCTTCAGCCAATAAGCTGCATCTCCACCTAAAGAATAAGGGAAAAGCTTGCAGAAGAGGTAATCGTAGGACACTCCATTGCTCTTGATGCTAGTGACCAAATCCTCAAACTTCTCAATATGGTCCATGGGATGTTCGTTGGAAAGACCATGAAAAGGGTGCTGACCCACAAGAGTGTAGTATGCAGGTTTTAGCTCAAAGTCATTCCTCTGAAAAGCAGGAGGACGAATCGCTGATAGATTCGCATAAAACTGATCAGGCCTGTTATACTCACCAATCGTTCTACCACGATTAACCACAGCATTCCCTGCGTTCGTGTTCCCAGCGACATTCTCAGCGACAACAGGAACAGGTGGAATGATGTTCCCCTCTCCATCCAATCGTTGCCCTCGCGCATTGCACAATTGACCCTCTTGGTCTCTGTAAGCACCAGCTTCATCTTGAACCAAAACCACTGGATTGTTGTTCATCTCTGCTGGTTTCTTTGCTCTTCTGTTTGTGCATTCCACAAGTGCTAGCTGCTCCAATGACAGTTCAACTAGCTGAGTGTTCTTGTTCCTTCTAGTTTCGCGAATAGGCATACACCTGAAAGCAAAAGTCAAGAACGTAAGTAACACGATAATACGATGAGTATCGACCGACACTGGGTGGTGTCGATCGATATCAACAAAAAGAAGACAACGAGTATCGACCGATACCGACGAACTTAGTCGAAATTCTCAAACTAAAATATAATGGCGAATTGAGTCATCGGCAACGGCACCAAATTTGATATGCTCAAATTAATACCCTAAAAGTACTAAAGCAGTAGTTGTAGTAAAGTAGGGGTCGAACACAAGAACTCAAGAAATCACACAATAGATTATTTAGTATCAAATCAAGCTAAGCAATTCAGTTGAAATAAAAAAGCAATAAACAGTAAAAGAGTTGTAAAATCGATGGAAGAATATATGCCCATGGTATTTCTCAGGAGATCAATGAATGCAGATAACAAATCAGTCAGGATTCAGATTTAGCGCGGCTCTTGAACTCAAATCACTAAAGTATAATTAACCAACTCTCGTTGCGAGAATTATCTAAGTGTAAATCCTAGAATTCCAAATCTCTTTGCGAATCCTAAAGTCTAAACCAGCTTTTAATTCAAGTTTGATTTGTTCACAAAACAACTAAACCAAATCTCTTTGCGAATAGTTATTTTGCTCACCCTAAATTCTATCAGGTCAATCGCACTCTCGTGCCTAATCAATTATCCTAAGATCTAAGTTCCAGATTTGCCAACCTATAATTAGCTTTCGGAACAACCTATAGTGAAGAACTAATTCAGATGGAGAATCCTAACTAATCAATTACCAGCAATCAGAGAAAACCCTATGAGAAAACCCTATGAGAAAACCCTAAACCTAAAGTGGATCTACTCATACATGGAAATTGAAACAATAAACATGACTGAATAAATTCTCTAATAAATAATAAGAAAGAGTAACGAGAGGGTTCGAAATCTTCTCTCAGATGAACATAGTTCTGACTTGTTTCCCTTCCAAAACTCTCTCTCAAAACCAAAGTAAATTAAAGCATAGAACAAAGCCTCGTCCACAAAAGTGGCTGAAAAACCTAATAAATAACCTAAGTCACGTTTTGGGGCTTTTTGTAAATAATAAAGTCTTCTGGGCAATTTTGCAATTCTTTAACTCTTCATTAAAGTCGCGACTCGTGTCTTGCTGCAATGAGTATCGACTGATACTAGTCAGTGTCGATCGATACTGAGGCTTCAAATCGGGTACTCAGCTACACGAACTTCAGCTTTGCTCCAAAATGCTACAGAAAGCTCCAATATTTCCAATTATGCTCCAAACGTGCTAAAACCTGTAAAAGACTCTAAACCATTACAAAATAGTAGAAAGACTCTATAAAACGGACTTATATCATGGCTTAAAAAGGGTAAAAACCATGATATATCAACACTCTGGATAGGTGTGCGATTGTTGAATATGATGAGCTTACACGTCCTGCATAAGGAAGTCAATCTGTAGATGCATGGGAAGATGGTACAGGTCTGGAATTAAATCAAGAATTTGAATCTAAGAAGACAGTGATAGATTTAGTTCGGAGAGCTTCACATGAAAATTGTTTTGGGATCAGATTAAGAAACTCGGATAAAACTCGATGGGTGGTAAAATACGGTGCTGAAGGAGAAGATTATTCCTGGTATTTACGAGTTTCATAGGGTTTAAAGTCAACATGTTTCAAAGTTACTATATACAATAAGATGCATACATGCTCTCGGGGGAGTACCAGCTACCGTAGTACGAGAGGCACAAAGCGATTAGTTGCATATGTTCTGAATGAAGTTTATCCAAGACATTATAGACCCCAACTCCTAAATCTCTCATGGGTCTGGTTCAAAAGAATGTAGGTGTGTCAGTGTCATATGCTACCACATGGAGAGGGAAACATCTAGCTATTAATGAAGTGCGTGGTAGTCCAGAAGAGAGTTTCAAGTTGCTGCCTTGTTATTTGTACATGCTAGAGAAGGCGAATCCTGGTACCAAAACAAGATTGGAATTGGATGAAGAACAGAGGTTTAAGTACGTATTTATCGCTCTGGGAGCTTGCATCGAAGGGTTTCAAGGAATGAAAAAAGTGATCATTGTGGATGCAACTTTCCTAAAGGCTGGTTATAACGGTGCGCTAGTTTTTGCAACAGCTCAGAATCCAAATCATCACCATTATCCCATTGCCTTTGGTGTAATTGATGGTGAAAAACATGCAAGTTGGATTTGGTTTTTCGAAAATTTGAAAACAATTATTCCGGATAGTGCTGAGTTGGTTTTTGTTACTGACAGACATCAAAGCCTGATTAATGTGAGAGCTATAGTGTACCCGAGCTCTCAACATGGCTTTTGTATCTATCATATGTCGCAGAATGTGAAATCCCATGTTTATCATTTGAACAAAGATGAAGTTGTTGGGAAATTCATGGAATATGCAAGGATGTACACACAGGGTGAGTTTCTGCAAAAGTTTGCTGAATTTAAAGAAAAGTATCATAGCGCATCCAAATATCTTGAAAATAACCAAGAGAAAATAAGGTGTATGTGTTGCTCTTTGTTATATAGTACATGTTTAACTATGAAAATAGGGAAAACGACGTATTTACACCTCAAGTTATTCATATAGTTGTAGATCCATCCGAACTTTGAACCTCGATACAGTTTCACCTAATTCGAAAGTTTCAGACTTATTTCCCCCTAATTTGAAACATCGAAACGTAAAACCACCTAGACCATGATTTAGATCGGTTTACGACTTAAACCAGACACAAAACCACTTATACCGGATATTAAACCAAAATTAAATCAAATTACAACCTGATCCAAAAAACCAATCGACCCGACTTAAGCCAGACACAAATCGTTTGATCTTCTCTCTCTCCCATTAAATTAAACGCTTCTTCTTCTTTTTTTTTTTTTTTTTTTTGAATTGATCTTCTTCCACTTCATCTCTTTCAATCGCAATATGGGTTTTGTATTGAAGGTGGATTCATTGTTCATCATAGAGTGAGAAAATCAAAAAAAAATCTTCAGATATATCCAGAAAATCAGAAGAAATGAAGAAAAATATGTATTGGATCCATTTTAGAAAAGGGATTAAGAAATTACAACCGAAGCAAAGATTAGCACAGTATTAAATAATCAAAATTCATATTTTTTAGAAGATTCTGACTCGCGCTTGGTGGAATGATGAACCCCATCGATTTGGGCTTTTTCTTCTCAATCATCATCCTCAACATCGCCCCACTTTTTCTTCTCCGTCGTGGAGGAATTTTAAACTTTCAAGCGAAAAATGTTAAATTGAAGCTTGTTGTTTCTGAGAATACTCTCTTCAATTGAATTGAACTGAAAATGAAATGGCTTTTAAATAGCCTACAACCAACACAGAGCCATGGTCCAATGGGGACACGAACCACGATGGGCCTAAGGCATTTCATGTGAAACCCTCTATCGCATTTGTCTCAGAGAAGAAGCTCATCGTCTCTTTCTCCGGAGTCGCATTTCTCGCAGGTGACGTCACCGTAGCTGTCGTCTTGTTCCTGTTCAATCACAGGGACAGATTTTGCCATTATATCGGTGATTAATTTCATCTTCCTCGGTGGAGATTCGGAGGAGGGTCGTCTCGGTGAAGCCTTCGTTCTTCGCCTCGAGGAGACGAAACAGAAAGAAGACGCCGTGGGGGAGGAGGCGTTCCATGTGGCCATGGCGGCTCACGACGAAGAGTCGCTGGAGAAGGAATAGATGATTTTGATTGGTTGGAAACGCAGATCGGGGAGAAATGGTCGCAATCCATACCGGTAACGGAGAGTGGTCGTCGACAAAATTGGGTGGAATCAGAACTCCCGATGATGTGTTGGGTAAAACCCATGGACCTTCCTCGAATCCTCCGTTCTTCAGAATGTTCTCTGCAAACAAACAAAACAAAACAAATTTTAAAAATCGACCCCCACGAGTCTTAGATCCACCTAATTACGAAGAAGAAGAATCAATTCAAAAAAAAAAAAAGAAGAAGAAGAAGAAGAAGCGTTCAATTTAAGAGGTGAGAGAGAAGATCAAACGATTTGTGTCTGGTTTAAATCGTGTCGGTTGGTTTTTTGGATCAGGTTGTAATTTGATTTAATTTTGGTTTAATATCCAGTATAAGTGGTTTTGTGTCTGGTTTAAGTTGTAAACCGACCTAAATCATGGTCTAGGTGGTTTTACGTTTTGATGTTTCAAATTAGGGGAAAATAAGTCTAAAACTTTCGAATTAGGTGGAACTGTGTCGAGGTTCAAAATTCGGGTGGATCTACAACTATATGAATAATTTGAGGTGTAAATATGTCGTTTTCCCATGAAAATATGATACAAAATTACCACTCTGTTTTATTTTTGGTGTAGGTAAATTGGCTGGTAAAACATTCTCTTTATCAGCAACAACTAGATAGTTTCAGATTGAAAGCACATTAACATAATGCAAAGGTTTGTATTGTATAGATGAGGTTTTAATATTAAGCTTGACCAGAAAATTTAAAGAACTTACCAATTTTCTTTCTTCTCGTCTTTCTAGGTGGTTTTGGAATAGAAGAATTTCCTTTAGATTGGGGCTGTCGACTCTGAGATTTTGGTAATCTCGTGAGATCTCTTAAAATTGTCTTGAAAACTCTTATCAATGGCACATCTTGTATGGGATCAAGTTTAGATGATCCCGCAGAAATGTTTTCAGGACGGAGAAAACCTCTCATTTTCTAGAATGAACAGATTGCATCTTCAACTAATAAATTGGAAATGGAGTAATATGTACATTCATTTAAAATGAATATCTTTGTAAATCTTTGAGAATATCTAAAGTGGTTTATATGGTATCTATATACACTCTAAAATGAAATGAGTATATACAAATTATCAAACTATTGAAAACAGAGTAAAAAGAAAAAGTTTTCTATGTTGATATGTGGATATAATTTTGATGATGATATATTAAATTATTTTCTATCTTACTTAGATTTTCGTAAATCTATACTATTATTAAGGTTGGAAAAAAGTAAAAAGTTTAATAGTCTTACCTTACCAAATCACAGTAATTACTTCGGTTTATCTTACAATTTCACATTTTCAGATTTATAATCGAGAAGATGCATTACAAATCATTTTTAAGGGAAGATTGGTGAACTATTCAATTTGAAAGGTTAGCATTTCTATTGTTTTATGTTGGAATGATAGTGTAGTGCGCAATTAAGATAGCTCTGTAAATTTATAATTTGTCTCAAAGTGAAAAAAAATATCAAAAACCATAACATAAACCCAATATGTCTTGATGTGAAAGCTAAAATAAACCAAAACATAAACCAAAAAAAAACATCTAAGAAGCAGATCAGTCTATCACACTTTTTTATTCTCCACAGCATCTTTTCTTGCCGTCTATTCTTTCATTTTCTCATCTTCTGCAATTTTCTCGATCTTGATAATCTTTGTGCATTGCTTCTTAGATGTAGAATTTAGGTCTTCCAAATCATCTTTATCTTCTGATGAGCGCTTAGAAGAAGGTGTTGGATATGATCCAGAGCTTGGTTGACTTATAGTTCCAATTAGTGAAACCTAGGTATCAATGGAAATTTAGAATATTATCATAAGGGACATTGATAAGTTAATCCGGACCATTTACCTCGTCACCAGAAACCATTGAGGCAACCGTGTCCAATTGACTATCTGTATCATTCTGAGATTCAAACATTATCAGATCATGACCATTCCAAACTTTTGAACACTTGAATGTTTCAGCTCCATAGAAAATATTTTCCTTTTCAATACAAACTAAAAACTGATGATTAGCACCAACCAAATCCTTCAATGCTTGTGGTAATGCCTCAGGATCTTCAATCTGTATTTATTTGGGAAAACGTTTTAATATATTTCCTTTCACGGTTACAATTAGCTTACACAGTAATCATGTATACCTCATCAAATGAACCATTAAGGAGCTGATCAGCAGATTTTGTTACAATTCGCTCTGCAGGTTTGTCAAGTATCATAAACTTTGTTTCTGCTGTGTCGTCTTTGACCATCAGATGCAACTTAAACCTTTAATAACAAATTCGGAAAGATAAAACTTAAAAACTACTCTGATATGTTATAAAATAAATTTTCACAGTTAAATAAATACCTTGGTGAGACATCAGTGACCAAATCATCACAAACTTCACATTTGAAGATGGGTTTATTGGTTTTCACTGGTTTTGATTTAACTGCTGCGTTGGTTTTTATTCTTTGGACCCTTTTATTACACTTGTTATGTCCAAAATAATACCAACCAAAGTCGGTATCAATAGCATAGAAGGTACACATCACTTTGCATTTTTCAATCTGAAAAAGTACACAAATCACTTTAAGTAAATGAAAAATTACTCAAAAAAACTGCAAGATACATACCTCAGTGGCATTTAGCAATTCTTCTACTGATTTGATGGGTAGTTGAGACCACTTTTCTCTCTTTTTGGATATCGTAAGTTGTTGCTTTTCATTCTTGGTTTCAATTATGGCTAGAGCAAGACCATCTTGGGGTAACCTTATGTTTTAATGTAAACAAAATCTTAGTTAGTGTTGAAATACCAAATAATAGAATATATCACAAACAATGATTTATCATAAAGGTTCTATACTATGTACGTTCGTATACATATTTTATTAACTTACTTTTTCTTAAACTCATATACTTCAGGAATGTGAGGGTTGATAAGCAGAGCAGGTGAATCAAATGCATTGGTGATTTGAAGTTCTCCTGCAATGACAAATAAATCAGGTTTTAGCTTGAAACCATACATTTAAAATTCCCTGTTAAGCAAGTGTTAGTTTACTGACCTCGATAGAAGTTGATTTTTGCAAATCTGAGTAGACAAATAACCTGATCTGAACCTTCTTTTTCGCAATAAGTAGTAATTTGATCAGCAAATTTTTCCCATAGACATACAGGCAAACGCTGGTCCCTAAACCACCATAAAAACAGTATATTATCACAAAATTATTTACACATTTCAAGAATATTTGTAAATAAGGAACTTACTTAGTGTCTCGTAGGTGAAACGGAACCTTGTTCTTGTCTTTACCACCAACTTGAACGGTTTCAAGCTCACCCATATCAACCATTTGACCAATAACATTTGTATCATAACGGACGGAATAGTTAAGGGTGGCATAATATACTAATATAATACTGTGAAAATATTTTATAATATAAACTACTTGGTAGATATATTAACAGAATAGTCTTACTATTATCAAACAAACAAAGTAAATTTCAGTCAATAAATGTTTAAAAATATATATATAATTTGTGTTGATATAACTTACCAATCAAGAACTGAGTTTTGAGATTACCACTTGTAATCTGTTCAAAACTGGTCAACTCCATAAAGTTGTCATCTGATTTGACCAAAGACCGATATATAGAAGTAGTGCTCACAAAATTCATCTTGTAAACATGGTTTGTTAGTCGGTAATTGCCAGTTGCAGGAGTTAAAGAGAAGTTCTCTATTACTTTCCATTCTCCAACAGGAAGCTCTTTTTAACACGTAAAACCATGGTTTTTTTACATGAGGCATGTATTTTAACACCCTACAGAAGTCAAAGTAGAACATAAAGTTATGATAGATTCATAATCAAAACAAAGATAAAACAAAATACTAAAAGGAATATGTATTGATTTGAATTACTGTTTCATCTGCTAATATTAGCTCCAAGGTTTCACCAGCCACTGATGTGTATTGTTTCCAACAATGCACCACTTTAACATGGATTCGCCAGCTTGTTTTGTATGGTTTCACATTATTAAGAAGTGTGAATCCAGCGTTAGAACCCATTTTCTGTTTTCTCTTTCAGATTTGTGAGATCAATTGTTTTAGAGTTGTTCTGCAAATATTTGATCATTCTATTATTTATATAGATGTTAACGGAGATTTTGGTGTTTTGTGAATATTTTAGAAGATACATTGGGATTTGCTAACAAATCTTTTAAATTCTATCCAGCTTTTGGAAAATTTCCTATTTTTTCTTTTCTCATGCATATATTGGCATCTTAAACATAATTGCAAATATATTAAGAAAGATTTTATTAAATCGGCAAGTTAAACTGAATGAAGTAAAGATTTATAAGATTTGATATTTTTCGCAGATATAGGAATAGGTTTGATTTTTAAGCTATTTTGAGTATTTTACAAGTTAAATTTAAGATTTTGTACGTTTATGTTGGAATATTTTCTTTCTGTACTATCTAGATCTAGATATATAAAATATTTAACGCAGATATAGGAGTATCGTAAATGAATTAGTCAAAACTAAATCGTCCACAATAATATCTTTTACGAATTAATATTTGCTGGGTAATTAAATTTGTTTAACTTGTTATTGCAGTTTCAAAGCATATTGGAGGTTCAATTACTTGAAGATGATATGAAGCACTTCAAATGCGCAAATTAGTTCTTGAAAAACGCTAGAAGTTCTGTATAATCAAGAGCAAGACTTATTCAAACTATATTGGAGGTTGAGTAAATTAATTAAGTTTTTAATTTATACTCCTGCCAAGACTAAAATTATATATAATGCAATTTCTTAACTTGTTTAATTCTTTTTCAGATTGATATTTCCGAGAATAAATGGAATGATTTTCTCAAAGAGTTGAAGGATAGTAGAGGGAAATGAGTGATGTGTTCCATTCATATATATTCAATACCCGAATGTGAAAATACAACCGATCTTGTTAGTTTTCAATACTTTTGTAGATATTGTTAGAATGATCATGTGGATCAAAAGTGTGAGACCGATCTTGCTCTATTCTACAATATTGTGCCCTCTTCAAATTAAGGTATATTTTTAAACATTGCACATTTAAATCAAGTCATATATGCTATTAAAATTGCACTGATAATAAATAGAGTGTAAGGTTTGTGATTTAAACATTGCACATAAATAAGATTCATAACATAAGGTTTATAGACAGGTCTTATAAAACATGATTAAAAACTTCAAGTTATCAAATAAGTTGGTAGTAACAGTTGTACCAACTACATCCTTAAACAAAATATCCGAATAACATAAACAAAACAACAATGAATCATGGGTTTGAGTCTTAGAAAGGAGTAAAGCCTTGCCTGTGATCATTGTTGTAACTTTGTGGTAGAGGAAATGGGTACCTAACAAAAGTGATTGATGAAAATTTGTAATCAGGAAATACTATTATGAACTCATATTTTATACTAACATATATTAAAAACGATATTACCTATTCAGAAATTGGTAGAGTTCAGGAAATGTGTAATCTTCAAACTCTATATTTGAGAGACCTTCTTCTGCTGTAAGCCATGAATGATCTTTAAAAAACAAAATTGGTTGTTAGTACATTGTTAGCCATGAATTATCTTTTAAAACAAAATTGGTTGTTAAACTCTATTCTATTTAACTTCTTATAAATTGTTTTCAAACTTCTTTTTTATTTAAACTCACGGGCTAATGTTTTGACACGGAAACACCTTAGGATTCCAAAAATGTGCCATTCATGCTCACTCCAAAATCGTCTTGACAATTCCTCAGCCAACTCTCCGTAAGCTAAACACTCCAACCCTTTAAACCTGAAAGATTGAAAACAATTTACAAACATCTTTAAGATATGTAAAAAGAGTAAATTTTGATTATCACAAAAGCCACTTACTCTTGGTTTCTAATCGTAAATTGAACCATTGACCTCATCCTAGACTTCTCATAAGAATATCCATCCCACCATCTCTTGTTAATCTTTCCAACCTAAGTAATCACTCCTAGAACATCTATAAAGATTACAAAATTCAAAAAATAAATAGTTAAAAATAGTATGATCTAAAAAGATATACTCTGTTTTACCTATAGGGTAACGTTCTGAGACAGTTTGACTTAGGATATCAACGATTGGAGTGAAAACCAAGAAATGATGGTGGTTTGGAAAGTCAGTGAGTAGTCTCATTTCTGTGTTTGAGTTGAAGTAGATATCATAAAAGTGGTGAGTGGTATGGCCAAGAATAGGACCAAACGAAACACTAAATTCTTTAAGGGAGAACCAATAACGTTTGAAATGCTTAAGCCATGCATAAACATTTAAGGCTTCTCCGGAAACACTTGCTTCTATTTTGTTTCCCTGAAAACAAATGGAGTTTGATGTGTATTTCAGGATAATGAAGATAAGTTTAAAATAACAAACACGTTAGAAACGAAACTGAATTCCTATACTAATTAGAATCATCAATATATAAGAATTGTTGAGATATTACCTCTTCATCACACAAAATAAGATGCATGTTTGGGCCAGACAAATCAAACTCTCTAATCCAAACATGCAAGATCTTCACTCTTAGGTTCCAATCTTTTTTGCGGGTATTGATTTCTGAGATCACATGGACAGTTTCGTTTGCCATAATCAAATCAACAAAGTGTCTGGTTTAGAAAAAGAGAAAGAGAAAGATATGAAAGACGAAGGGTTTAAAATGTTAGAGAGAAGAAGTTATGAGTGTAATATATTTATGACGTAAACCGATGAAGAAGTTGAAAGGTTTTGGTCTTCTTAACTACGCTAGATTGCGTAAAAAGAAGTTAAAAAAAATTGAAGTACAAAATATATGGTAATATTCTCCTTAGGTCATTATGAGAAACAGTTTTCAAAAAAGCAATCATTAAAGAGACGAAATATTTAGTTTAGATTTGATTAGATGTTTTATTTACAGTAAGATTTGTTGATCGAAAATCTAGGTAGTTCGTTAATGATTTGCTAAGATTTGGTTCGATTACAATTTTGTTTGAAGCGGAAGTGTTGGATTTCCTGCATTAACTAAATATTTAGTTTAGCTTTGTTTAGAAGTTTTATTTACAGTAATATTTGGTTCTCGAAAATATAGATAGTTCATTAAAATTTTGGAAATGTTTGATTTTCGAAACTTTTGTTTGCAAAGATTTAGTTAATGCAATCACTTAACGAACCGGTTTGGTTTACTATTTGATGTTTTATTGTAGGTATTGAATTTGATGAACCAATACATTAACCGGGTTATGAAGATTAAGATCGAAATATATGAACAGCCAACCAATTTGAAAATAATTGTAATGTTTGTGATTCATGAAGTGATCGAAACTAATTATTTTCGAAATCTTAATTAAGTTTTAATTTATACTCGTGCCAAGACTAAAATGTTATATTATGCAATTTCTTAATTTGTTTAATTCTTTTTCAGATTGATATTTCCGAGAATAAATGGAATGATTTTCTTCTTGAATGAGCAAATGAGGAAATGGGCTTGAATATATAATTAGGAAATCGGCCTTAAAAAAAGTTGTTTGGAAACAGGATTAAAAAAGAAGGGATATTAGATATCCGGAATGGGATTACACTAAAATAGAAGGAATCCTTGTTTGGACACAAAATGTTACCCTATTTTAATAGTATAGATAAACAGCCTTGATTATTTTCTTGCAAACATTAAAATCTGATTAGAGTGAAAAGCTGACTGTTAAGGCCAAACTTCTTGATTTTATAATCAACACACCTGCTTCTCATTAAATAAATATATTGTTCCTTGTTCGATCGGCTTACCGGATGGTGGTGATGGTAGTGGCTGTAATGATTTTAGTTAATATAATATATTTGGTTTTTTATTTTACCCTATAAAAAATATGTTGGCACAAGCAAATCTTATTTCACAATTTGTTGGATTAGAATATCTTCTCAAATGACGTCGTTTTGAAATCCATTTAAAATATATGATATTATATACGTTGAAATATGGTTTTTTTGCAAAAATACCCTATAATTTGAAGTCAAAGCTAAAAATGCCCATTTCTTCTCCTATTTTTCAGAATCCCACGAATCACCCTTTAAGAATCTGGGTATTTACGCAAATGTCATTCCTCAGACTGCTGTTAGAGTCTAACGTTTTTTTCAAAAGACACAAAAAAAATTTCAGATCTAACTTAATTACGGAAATGCCATTGTCATCAATTCTCAACCTCCACGACAACCACCATCGTCGACGAGTTAATGCAGTAACTAACCCATTTTTCGCCATTAAAACCCAAGAATAGAGCTCGGACTTCCTTTTCGCGAGTTCTCCTCTCCGATTTCTCCGATTTCCCCTCGATTTTCCGATTCAAACTTACCGAAATCTTTTTTTATGGCATAAAAACGGCAAAACACGACTTAGCTTGCGGGATTTCGGTGATATTAGACGTTCTTGGCGCTCGACGAGGGTGAAAACAAACTCTAAACGGATATAGGTAAGAATTTTTGCATATCGTCGATTTTCAGATCTGAGTTGTCTACTCAGACTGCTTTAGAAGTCTGATGAAACCCACATGGTCAACGAGAGGGTAGTTTTGCAATTGACTTTTAAATACTCAGATTAAAATTGAAGTCTGACAATTTCCTTTGAAACAAAAAAAATTAAGAAAAATCCTCTGATCGAGGCATAGGGTAGTTTTGCAATTGACCGAAAACTTGACTTTTTATTCAGACTTCATATCAAGTATGAAGGAAAAATGAGCGACTTTGACCGAAATTTTTCAAAAGTTGACCAAAATGGGAGAAAAAGTATCAGACTTCTTTGGCAGTCTGAATAGGAGGGAAAAAGTATCAGTCCGAAGTCTGGGAACGAAAGTCAAACTTCGGTCAATTGCAAAACTACCCCATAAATTTTTCAGACTGCAAGAGAAGTCTGGCAAAAAAGTCAAAATTTTGGTCAATTGCAGAAATACATTTTTCTTTTTCTCAGACAACTAATGCAGTCTGACAAAAAGTCAAAGTTTGGGTCAATTGCAAAAATACCCTTTTTGTCAGATTGCGATAGAAGTCTGCTTTGATAACTTTTCGTCAGACGGCATCGGCAGTCTGCTTTGTAACATTCTAATTGCAAAAATACCCTCTTTTTAGATTGCCATATAGGTCTGACGTACTGTTTGTCAGGCTTCTGTGGTAGTCTGGATTGACAAATTTTTTTAAACCATTTTTTTATATATTTGTGATAAATTTCGTTGATTTTAAATTTTTTATATGTGTGTTAGTTGTATATGTTCCTTCTGCGTTAGTTTTACATGCTTATGTTCGGTAGGTAATTATTTTTAAATAATTTTTTTAATAATTCTGGCAATGTAGCTAATAGAATCAGACTTCGCGAAGAAATCTAATATTTCCATTAAGATCGCTAATGTTGTTTTTCCATGATTGTTTTTACAGATAATGGTGCATTTACCTGTTAATTTTGGTGAATATGTTGTGAGAGACTAGATTTGGCATTTTGTGTTGGATACTCACAAAGTTCAGGGGAAAACATCTTTTGTACTTGGTGAAAAACGCGGCGTACGCATATACGATGTACGATTTTAACCGATACATGGCCTCCTTACGAGCGGTAAATCCTGACCTTGCTAGATACTTGGAGGAGGCGGATCCGAGTTTATGGTCACTCGTTCATTTCGATGGAGACAGGTATAATCTGAAAATACATTTTTCTTATCAGACTTCTTGTGCAGTCTGATTCGTCTTTATCAGACTTCTATTGCAGTCTTTTTCTCCCTTAGAGATGGAAATGCGTTTACATGCATGTTGGTGGCTTTGAGTGTCTTCAAATATAAAATGTGCTGCCTTAGATGATGGGGTTGTATTATATAGACACAAGATTAGTTACTTCTTTTTCTTCCTTTTTTGAATTTGATGAATTACGTATGCTAGTTCTGATTTGAAATTGCATAAGTCCCATACTAAAGAGCGTAGAGACCGCTGAGTTACTCAGAATCATAACTTGTGCCAATCTTGGTGTGGTTACTTTCCCCATCGTCTCAATAAATATATACAACAAGATGCAGTGAATAAAGAAATGGCACCCAAAGCCATCATTGTTGAGTTCTCGATCTTGTTCGAGTACCCTCTCTGCAATTTTAAGATAAATTACGTGATTAAAACAGAAGCAAAACAGGTTAACAAGATAAAGAGCAAGGATTGTGTATATATATTTAATGGCACATACCTGTATTAAGCAAAACAAAATAGCTGCATTAGCTGGGACTTGAGAAAGGCTTATCATCCCTCCTCGTAATTCATTTGGTACATACCTATAAATAAAGATAACAAGTTTATCACAACAGAGAAGAAAGATTCTTGTCTCGGCTAAATAATCAGAAAAAGATGAACGAGTAAATGTATATAGGAGCATTACATGGTCTTTAATCTTGCAAGCAAAGGCAGTACTAGTCCAGCAAAGCCATGAAATAAGCAGAAAATTACTACTAAGGTTCTGATTTCCTGCAAGATAGAATGTGTGAAGCCTTCAATATGTAGGCAACAAGACTGTTTTTTTTTTCACTGAGTAATATTTTCTGAAACTAGCAAATAAGTTACCTGATAATCATAGGCTACTATAGAAAACACAACACCAAGTATTGCATATATGTAGACTAAGCAATCTTCAAGCCGGAGCAATGATTGTCCGCTCATAAGCCATGGGAATACTGTACTTCCAAGCATTCTTGAACCCAAGAAACATGGATATATCAATCCCAGATTCACTTCTCGCCCATCAGCCTGACCCAACATAACTCATTTTAAATTCAAGCAAAGGAGATAATCGTCATGCGGCTCTGCCTCGCATCCTCCACCGCTCGCTTTGCCTCGCATCCCCCAACGCTAGCTCTACCTCGCATCCCTTTATCGGAGAAGAGAATGGATTTCGCCCTCCCGGCAGCGACGACAGGCCAAACTCCAGCTTCTAGAGAAACAAAACCTCTCGCAGAGATTCCCTCTCTAGATCCGAGATGGATCTTCTGAATCAGTGGGCGTCGAGACCTTCACCAGAAGCTGACCTCAGATCTGCAACAATAGGATAAAGAAGTGAGAAAGAGATGAAGACGGGGAGATGAAGACGGGTCAGAAGATATGAAGAAAGAAGAAGAAGACCGACGGCTTACCACTACGACAACCATCAAGAATGGAGAGGCCGTAGGTTAACGGCGAGAGATGCGAGAGAGTGGAGCGGAGAGAAGTCGCCGGTGGAGCTTTAGCGGGCGAGAGAGAGAGAGGCGAGAGAGAGAGAGCGCAGAGAGGCGAGGAAGAGAGAGAGCGCCGTTTGAGAGAGGTAAGATTTTTTTACATAATTAGGGTTACTTCCTTTATATATGATGGGATAAAATTCATGGTTAGGTTAATTTTTTTGGTTTAGCAGACTTATCTGAAGTCTCAATTTAAAATCAAGTCGAAATTCAGACTTCTAAAAGAGTCTAATTCGGAAAAGTCTAATTTCAGACTTCTTCTCAAGTCTAATTCGTACAAACTCAAAATAAATGAAAGTATAATTTCAGACTTTATGTACCTTTAATTTATATACAGCAACAATGAGTATGTGTAATTTATGTAGTAAAAATTTCTAAAACCTAAATTTTTAATATTTTTTAAATTTAAATTTTCAAATTAAATACGTTTCAGACTTCTCTGTGAAGTCTGAGAAACTCCGATTCTCTGAGAAGTCTGAGAAATCCCGATTCTCTGAAAAGTCTGAGAAACCACGAAAACCATCATCGTCGACGAGTTAATGCATTAACTAACCCATTTTTCGGCCATTAAAGCTCAAGAATAGAGCTCGTAAACACTTTTCGCGACTTCTCTCTCCGATTTTTCCCATTTTCCCACTGATTTTCCGATTCAAACGTATCGAAATCGGAAATTATGGCATAAAAATGGTAAAACACGACTGGGCTTGCGGGATTTCGGTGATATTAGACGTTTTGGGCGCTCGACGAGGGTGAAAACAAACTCTAAACGGTTATAGGTACGAATTTTTGCATATCGTCGATTTTCAGATCTGAGTTGTATACTCAGACTGCTTTAGAAGTCTGATGAAACCCATATGGTCAACGAGAGGGTAGTTTTGCAATTTACTTTTAAAAAATCAGATTAAAATTGAAGTCTGGTAATCTCTAAGAAGTTTGAGAAATCCCGATTCTCTCAGACTTCTCCGATAAGTCCGAGTAACCCTAAATCTAATATTTAGCACTTATGAGTGACAATATTAAAACATAACTTCTAGGAAGCATCAAATTCGTGAAATATATGCACATTACAACACATGTGCAAATTTAAAATTTCAAATGTAAATTTGGTAAACCATGAATCTAACCCTAAAGTTATATGTAAATGTTTCCATTACAAAGCATGTTTTGAGGTTTACAACCTACTTTACCTTACATATTTTTAATTTGATTCAATTTTACGAAATTTAATTTTAATACTTCGAAATCGTCTATATTTAATTTATGTATAAGAAATTTTTAACAAAATATTTTTTTACAATTTTTAAATTTAAATTTACTAATTAAATTTGTATCAGACTTTTTCGAAAAGGCTGATATTTATTGAGGTATAGGCATAATTAACTAACCTTGTTTAATTTGATTCAATTTTATGAAATATTAATTTTTATACATCAAAATCGTCTATATTTAATTATTGTAGAAAAACGTTTTAACAATTTTTTTTAATTTTTAAATTTAAATTTACTATTTTAATCTGTATCAGACTTCTCGAATACGTCTGAGAGAATCTGGTAAGAGAAATCAATCAGACTTCTATTAGAGTCTAAATGTCAGACCTTTATAGAAGTCTGACATGTCGCGAATGTTAAAATGGTAATAGCGGTTTCGCGTTTTTTGTTTGGTCATATGGGGGTAACTGTAATTTTCCACCCCCGAAAGTGTAGCGAAGCATTTGATTGAAATGACTGTGTATTTTTGTCATAAAAATGAAATTTTGAGGTAAAAACAGCAATTTGCCCTTGAAATATATGAAGATTATATTGCGGTTTGATCGATGTGTGAATGATTGACTTACATAGTTTTTAGGTTAATAATATATGATATTCAGGTATAAAGTTTTTAATATGCTAAAGAAATATGGGTTTTAAGTGAAAGAAGACTTCACAAATAGATGTGTGGGTTGGTTGAAATTTTAAATAATCAGATAATTTATACTAACTTAATATATAAAATAAAGATATTCAAATTTAATTTATAAATTGCAAAGACATTTATATTTTTTAACCAAAATCAACAATTTTTGTTTTTTTCGAATGATGACCAAACGAATTTTAAGGGTTTAGCAAAATGAAACAAAGTCGCCTAATTTAGGTCTAGTTCGCCTTTGTTTTTTTTTTTTCATTTATGAGTTTTTGTCCACTACTTGTGATAATTTCATATTTTATAAATATTTAGAAAATAATATAGAGTATTAACACTATCTAAAAATTTATAATATAAAAATTAAATAAGTAATAATGGATAATTCAAAATTAAATAAGTAGAAAAGAAAAATATAAACCCCATTAATATCCTTTTAATTTCAAATAATTACATACAATGCCATTAACCTAAAAACTATATTATCAATGAATAAACCGACGATGCTGTTCACCAACCGCTGCCGACACTATTCATTCAAAGTCGACGACACTATTCATCATCGGAGAACGTAATATTCGATACTTGTTTTGTTAACACGCTAACAAAAATATATGGTACTTGTTAACGTGCAAACACTACAAGAAAACACCTGGATTTCCGACGGCTTTTCCGACGGTTTCAAACCGTCAGAAAATACCGACGGAATACCGAGGGCATAACAAAGGCATTCCGAGGGATTAATTTTCCTCGGAAATTGGTTGGAATATTCCGACGGATTACCAGCCGTCGGAAATCCCTCAGAATATTCCGACCGATTTCGAGGGAATATATATATTCTTGCTTTGTAAATACTTCTCCCCTTGTATATACGTTTCTTGCTTTATTTGTAAACGGTTTGGAATGTTTCCGTTGGATTACAATTGTTTTACAAAGACTGCATGCGTTTTGTAAACATTCCTTGCCTTTTTCACATGTCTTTGTTCCTAGGTTTTTCCAATATTTAATTCATGTGTTTCCTGTCTCTGGTACTTTGAAGATTCTTGTGTATAGTTGCAGAGAACAAACAAACATTTCTCTATAAATACTCCTCCCCTCGATCATTCACAACATTCACAACAAAAAAACAAAATTACACAATGTCTTATTTTAAATCATGGATGGACAAACCTCCGCGTGATTCCGCTACGGGGGAATTAACGGATGAGTTCGCACAAGGTGTGGAGTAGTTCATGAACTTTGCGTCAAACAATAGCATGACATCAGAATACGGTAAAATGTATTGTCCTTGTACTAAATGTCGGAATCATAGATTAGTCTCAGTTATCGATGTAAGGAAGCACTTATATAGAAATGGATTTATGCCTGGTTACAAGATTTGGTATACCCACGGAGAAACCGATTCAATGGTGCAATATTATGGTAGCACATTTGATAGGTTTGGTAGTACTTCGGGTACTAGGTTAGAGGAACCAACACCGGAAGTAGATGTAAACGCAGGTTACACTCAGATGGTGAATGATGTGTTTCATGAAAACATAGCATCGTATCATGTTGAGGATGGTAACAAGATAGATGAACCAAATTCAGAAGCGCGAAAGTTTTTTGATATGCTAGATGCGTCAAAACAGCCATTATACAGAGGATGTGGAGATGGAATATCACCTCTTTCAACTGCAAGCAGGTTGATAACTATAAAGACGGATTTCAACTTGGCCGAAGATTGTGTTGATGTGATAGCTGATTTTGTGAGAGATGTCTTACATGAAGATAATATTTCACCGACTTCATACTACGAGATTCAGAAGCTTGTAACTGGTCTTGGATTACCTTATTAGATGATAGATGTGTGCATCGACAACTATATGATCTACTGGAGAAAGGATGAAGACCGGTTGAAGTGTCGTTTTTGTCACAAACCTCGCTATCAGGATACAGGAGGCAGAGTACATGTTCCACATAAACGGATGTGGTATCTTCCCCTAGCTGATAGGTTGAAGAGGTTATATCAATTCCAGCGCACGGCAGGGCCTATGAGATGGCATGCAGAACATAACTCAGCTGGAGAGATAGCGCATCCTTCATATACAGAAGCATGGAAACATTTTCAAGAGGTTTATCCTAGTTTTGCGTGTGAGCCAAGGAACGTATACCTCGGGTTATCTACGGATGGATTCAACCTTTTTGTAAAGCATGGGAGGAAATATTTGTTGTGGCCAGTAATCGTCACACCGTATAATTTACCGCCATCTATGTGCATGAAACGAGAGTTTTTGTTCCTCACGATCCTCGTCCCAGGTTTAGAGTATCCTAAGAGATCGCTTGATATTTTCTTACATCCATTAATTTATGAGTTGAAAATGTTGTGGAAAGATGGTGTTGAAGCGTTCGATGTTTCCCTGCAACAGAATTTTATGATGCGCGCGGTACTTATGTGGACCATAAGTGATTTTCCAGCATACGGTATGCTATATGGATGGTCGACGCATGGAAGATTGGCGTGTCCGTATTGTCAAGATAATACTGATGGGTTCCAATTGAAGAACAGACGTAAGACTTCTTGGTTCGATTGTCATCGACGATTTCTACCGCATGATCATCCATATCATCGGAGCACAACATTGTTTTGAAAGAACAAAAAAGTTTTCGATGGTCCACCTCTTGAGTTAGATGGGAATTTTATTATGAATCAGTTCAGAGATTTTGGTGCCGAGAAGACAGTTTCATGCGGGGGTAATGGGCATTATCCCGTTGACGGTTGTGGTGAGTACCACAATTGGCACAAGAAGAGTATTTTCTGGGATTTGCCATATTGGAAAGACCATTTGCTGCGCCATAATCTAGATGTGATGCACATTGAAAAGAACATTTTCGACAACATCATGAACAGTGTTCTAAATGTGAAAGGAAAGACGAATTATAATTTGAAGGCCAGATTGGACTTGCCAGATATTTGTTCCCGTAAGGAGTTGCATGTAATGGCGAATGGAAAATCACATCCCCCTGTTTTCTGGTTAGATGTGTCTTCAAATGAGGAGTTCTTCGATTGGATTAAGCACGGTGTCAAAATTTCCAGACGGATATGCATCTAACCTTCATAATTGCGTCGATAGTTCAGAAGGGAAGTTTTCTGGGATGAAGAGTCATGATTTTCATGTTGTCATGCAGCGCCTCCTTCCATTTGCATTTGAATGTCTTCTTCCTATAAACGTTCATGGAGCTATTGCAGGTATACATACATTTACACTATTACGTATGTTGGCATATTTATATTTGTGATGATTATACGGAAGTTATTTAATTTTGTATGTATACTATATATGCAGGGATCGGTGCTTTCTTCCGGGATCTATGCACGAGATCACTTACATCAGCCGGAATCCAAAATCTAGGGGAAAACATACCGGTTCTCCTTTGCAACCTCGAGAAAATATTTCCTCCTGCCTTTTTTGATGTTATGGAACATCTTCCTATTCATCTCCCTCGAGAAGCAGCACTTGGTGGGCCGGTTCAATACCGATGGATGTACCCTTTTGAGCGGTATATGGTCCACCTAAAGAAGAAGGTGAAAAATCTTTCTAGAGTCGAGGGTTCTATTGTCGCACAGAGCATTAATGAATAAACTTCCAACTTTGCTAGCTACTACTTTCCAGCGCAAGTCCAAACAAAAAGTAGACGCCTCGCACGTCATGCTGATAGAGGGAACATAGTTAGTTATTCTGTCTGTTCCCGATATATTTACTCAGATTGAACGACTAAGTGGAAAAAGCAAGGATCGGCGACTATTAGAGGAGGAGTAAAGGCACTTGCATATGTGTATTATGACAAACTGTGATGACGTTTTAGAATATGAGAGGTACCTAAATGTTATTTTTTTATTGGTTAACAAAGTTTACTAATGTTATTAATTTTCTAATGCATTTGTTAAGGCACATGATGTTCATGATCCAAATACGCGATTGGTATCCAAATTACACAGAGGATGAGCTTGATGTCGTCAAGCAGAATGACTTTGGTGATTGGTTGAAATATCATGTATGTGTTAAATGATTATTTATTATTATATAATTAAAGTAGAATAATAATTTATATATATAAACATTGTGTCGATTATTGTCCACTTGACATTTTAACAGGTTGGTCAGATGACTGCTCTCGGGAATGAGTTTCTGACCTGGTTAGTTGAGATGGTGAAAGGCCCGACGTTTATTGCACAGTCTTATCCGATGTATTGCACCCGAGGGTATGCTTTTAAGGCTCATCGGGAAGGAAGCTCAAAGACAACTTGTAATTCTGGTATATCAACTCAATCTGGAGAAGTTGTCTACTACGGTGTCCTCCGCGAAATATTGGAGGTCCATTATCCGGGGATGCTCGACTTGAGGTGCATTGCGTTCTATTGCGATTGATATAATCCAGTAGGAGGTCTACGCCAGGATGCATTTGGTGTTATATCTGTCCATTCTCGAAGGCGACTTCAGAAATACGATCCTTTCATTCTTGCTTTACAAGCGGATCAGGTTTCCTACATTCGATACCCCCGGGTTAGAAACAAGCAAGACCCTTGGATTACTGTAACGTCGATACACCCAAGGGAAATGGATTATGGTGTGTCAGAGCACGACCCTTTGCAGGAAAATATTTTTTAAAAACGTTTTTTATATATTTA
Source organism: Eutrema japonicum (assembly GCA_030161315.1). Lineage (NCBI taxonomy): Eukaryota > Viridiplantae > Streptophyta > Magnoliopsida > Brassicales > Brassicaceae > Eutrema > Eutrema japonicum. The sequence goes on along the minus strand of BSQW01000013.1, from coordinate 36,180,155 downwards.
TTTATTAAAATTGTTTTGAGAAATTGTTTTGAGAAATTGTTTTTATAATAAACGATTTTTATTTAAGTATTTTTTGAAACAAAAGTTTTGGATTTATATAATAATATTTATGATTAGTTAAATGTTTTTAAAATGATTCCGCTTTTATTTTTTTGTAAGTTTTACGGTAGATTCGATCAAGACCGTCCTAGCGGTTCGAGGCCAGAAGCGCGGAGGGGTACTGACGCAGGTCCTAGCCAGAGTACTGTTCCGGACACAGAGAGTGTATATCAACCGAGGATCATGACCATCGAAGAGCTCGTTCAACAGCCGGGACGAGAACTACTCAAAGTTCTCGATCAGGAACTTCGGATTCCGAGATCTACTTGTTAATAATTTTGTTAACTCTTAATTAATTATTTTTCAGGTTTGATAACCATTTTTTAATTTTTTTTTTCATAGGTTTGGAATCCCCGGGAATGGCATTAGCAAGTCGATTCTCAAGATGTTTCACAGCATCCTCGACAAACCATACCTAAAATTTTCTGATATTCCGGCAGACGAACAAAACATGTGGTTTCGTACGTTTGCGATAAGTAAATCTTTATTTATTTTTTGATATATTTTGAGATTTTGTTAACATCTATATTTATATTTCTTTTTTTTAGCAAGAGTTTAATTGGAACCATACGATCACAAAGACGGTGGAGACGGAATTTTTTCGGAGGCTAGGACGCAATTCTCGCGCCACATGAACGAGTGGAAGAAAGCTTGGAAAAAGGGGAAAGATAAGCCAAAAGGCCTGAACAAGGATGTATATACGGAATACATCCCATATTGGCAATAGCAGAAGACCATAGCTCTATCTCAGACTAACTCCCAGAACCGGAAGAGTAGCCGAAGCGGGAAGAGAGAAGCTATCCACAACAACGGGGCAAAGAGCTTCTTGACAACCGAAATCGAAATGGTAATTATTTTTGCGGTTTTTAGTTCTTTTTTATAAGAAAACGATCATCTTTAACGGTTTTATTTATTTGTAGACGGAGGAATACGGCGAAGTTTCCGATCATCAGCAAGTGATGGTGAGGACGCACACCAATAAGAAGACGGGCCGAATTGACGATGGAGCCGTCAAGGAGATCGTCGAAAAGATGACGAAGGTGCAAGACGAGATTCTCACCCAGAGATCGCAGGAGGGCTACACCGGATCCAACGAAATCACTCGGTCCGAGATGAACAACCTAGTCCTCGAGGTAAGTAAAAAATATAGATTATTATTTCAATTTAGTTAATTATTTGTTAATAAAAAATTCTAATGTTTTTTTTATTGTTTTCGTAGGAGATACCCGTTAAAAAAGATCGTCGGCAGGGGTTGGGTAAGCTTACGACCCAACATGCATCCTCTTCGGCCGGTTTCTCGATAGATCCAGAACTTATCCGGCAAAACGAAGAGCTAAAGAACAAGGTCACAGTTTTGGAGGACGAGTTATCGACTCAGAAAATGAAGAGCGACAAGATGGACGAGTGGTTCAAATCGAAGTTCGATGATTACCCGTCGTTTTGATTTCGTTTTTTTGTGTGTGTAATTTTTCAACTTTCAAAAACTTTTAAAAATTATGTTATTTTGTAATTTAATTATATAATTAATTTTCTATTTTCGGTTAAAATTAAATAAATTATTCCATATTTTATTTAAAAAAATTATTACAAATTTAATAAATTAATTTTCTACTTTTAATTTAATTTTTTTAATCCGTCGGAAATCCCTCGGAAAATTGCGAGGGATTTCCGACGGAGTTTACCCTCGGATTTGTCCGAGGGATTTCCGAGGAACTCTTCCGGACGGAGGAGTCCTCGAAAATCCGTCGGAATCAGCCCCGACGGATTATTCCTCAGAAAGCCGTCGGTAAATGCTCCATCGGAAATCCGTCGGAAATTTCCGACGAAATAGAACCGACGGCCAAAATCCGTCGGAAATCCCTCGGAAATGGCCATTTCCGATATTTGTGATATTTGTAACGTGTTAACAAAGTAAGTTAACGTATTAACAATAATATATGATACTTGTGATATTCCCATATTTTACCTCTTTTTAGCATGCATTCTTGTTATTGTTTTGTGTCTCATGCATGTGTCTTGCATAGTTTTTATGATATTTAGGTCTAAATTAGAGTAATAGGTGTTTGCACTAGGTTTTAGTGAGTCTAGCATGCATAAGAAGTGTTTTTAGGTGATTTGGAGACAACTGGGCATATTTGGATAGTTGGACCAAAGTGGAGTACAAAGTCCATCCGAGATGCCGGAAAGACGTGGATGGACGGAGACCGTCCGATCCTAATCGGCTTGGATGACCTTCATCAATGTTGTAGAGGAGTGAGTTAACTGTCTAGGGGAGGTTGAATCAGGCCATTCGGACGAGTGGTTCGTGAGTTACCGTGGTTTCACTAAAGCCGTATCCGCCTGACCGAGAAAACGTGTGGCTCGTTTCAACCGACCACCACCCACTCGGTTCAATTGGGTAGGTCTTGGGTCAGAAAAAGCAACCGACCCAAAGACACTATCTCAACCGACCAGATAGTGCTCGGTCCAAACCAAGCAGTCTCAACCGACCATGATCCACATGGTCCAAACATCCAAGATACCAGCCGAAATGACTCAAAGATCAGGCCAAATAAAGATCTTCCCATGCCCAGTATAATCTGAGGTCTTCATGAAAGTCATAGACAATCGAGCTCACTTTCGTTGAGTGGTGGTTTTATGTCATTCAGATCGGCCGCTCAAGAGATATGGCAAATATATCAAGGACGTGTCTGTCTGGCATTCAAACGAGTTCTTCTCCAAATACGATATCTGAAAGATCAACCCAGACGAAGGGTTTCCACTCCGATTCAGCTTTTTCGTTCTTCATAGAGATTGTAGATAATTGAGTTGGCTATCTTGTGGAGGTGGTTTAGGGTCATTCAGATTTCAGGTTCAGGAGTTATGGTTAATTCACTGCAGGTGTCCTTGACCACGATCCAGATTCGGCCGGGTCAATACACGGTTTGTCCCGGGTTGACCCGGTCCGACCCAGCTCAAGAAAACACTTTTAAATATTATTGAGACCCATTTTTTAGATCTAAGCTTTCTTTTCTTAGAGTTGGGTTTTCTCCCAAACTCTTCTTATGATGATTTTGGATGGATCTTCATCATTCATGCCACTGTAGTGAAGGATTCTTCAACCTATCTTTATATTATGTTTATTTAATCTTTGTTCTTTATCTTTATGTCTCTTTTTCCCTTGTGTTCTATCTTTTTCTTCATGTTTAGGCTTTAGACCCCTTTTTGTTGGATTTTAGATTTAGCTTGATTTTGATGATTTGGTGATTGATTCTTGATGCTTATGTTCTTAATCCTTGTTTTCCTTTCTTGTTTAGTGTTCTTAATGCTAGATATAGCTTGAGAAAGTAGATCTAGATCATAAGGCATTTCATGCACACCAAGTGTTTGATGAAATGCCTTGATGAACTATTCAAGGGATTTATGCCCCTAGCCTAAGAGATTAGTTTTCTATGGTGTATTTTGGTTGATCTTGTTTATATTCTTAATGCTTGCTAATCATTGATCCACAAATGAGAGTTTGCTAATGGATTGAGTGATTAGCATAGTGATTAGTTGCTTGAAAGAGAATTAGTCAAGATTAGTGATCTTAACCTAAGGATTAGCATTGATTGTGTGTATTAGGATTATTAGTTAATCGTCTTGATGATTAGATGATGATGATTTAGGTTGATTCTTATTAGGTCATTCACTTAGGCTGGTTCTTAATGCTAGATTTGATAGGATAAACCAAAGTTTAGAACTGCACCTAGATTAGGTAGTTCTAGTTGGCATGACAAACCAATCTAGAGCTACACCCTAGGATTTATGGTCTCATCCCATGCATTAAGGAGAGATTCGAGTAAACGGTGTTAGTGCTAGATTAGATTTATCCATTCGAGTCTTGAACTTAGGCATTTCACTCCTAACCCGAGTTTAAATGAATTGCTTGAAACGAACCTTTTGTGAGCTTTTCACATTCTTGCCAACGAGAGTTGATGTCAAGGGTGATTAGTGAACTAATTGGGATTGGAGATTAATGCTTGTTAATCATTTTATCACAAACGATTGTTTGTTCTTGATTTGGTGATTAACAAAGTGATTAGTGCCACGAGAGTGGATTAGTCATAATTGTGAATCCCATGTTCTAGGATAGCGTTTAATGCAATCTTTGTCATCATTCTTTGATTGTTAATCATTCATTTGATAGTTCATTCCATGATCCAACACTTATATCTTTTTTTTCCTTCTTGCATTTGTTTTCTTTAGTTTAAAAACATAAAAACCCAAAAACAATTGCTCTAGCTTAGGAAGTTTCATGTATTCCTAGTGTGTTATCCTCTCACCTCCTTGGTTCGATATCTTAAATACCACAATGACATGAGTGGGATTTGAGTAATTGATTAGTAAAATCCTACTATCAACTTGTAACGTGCTAACAATAATATTTGATACTTGTTATTATTGTTAGCACTATAACAAGTATCAGATAACACGTTAACATGTACCATATATTATTGTTAAGACGTTAGTAAATATCGGATATTTTTGTTAGCACGTTAACAAGTATCGCATATTATTGTTACCACGCTAACATACTATGTTAACATGTTACAATATCAAATATTATTGTTAACACGCTAACAAGTATCAAATGGGACGTTAACAAGTATCATATAGTATTATTAACACGTTAACAGTAATATATGATACTTTTGTTAGCATGTTAACAAGTATCAGATATTATTGTTAGCACGCTAGCAAGTACCGAATATTATTTTTTCGGATGATGAATAGTGTCGACGGACAGTTGATAAACAGAGTCACCGGTTTTATTCATTAATAACACAGTTTACATGGTAATGGCATTATGAGTAATAAAGAAAAAAGATAAGACTATTTTGGTCTTAAAATTTTTCTCTTTCCTATTAAACTAATTTCAAATTATCCACTTTTATATCTCTATAATATTATTTAAGAAGACATTTTTGAAAATGAACTTTGTTTTTGTAAGTTATTACATGAAATGTCATTAAAATAACAAAGAATAATTGAAATATGCTAGGATATAATTATCTTTTACAATTAGTGATAAGAATATGGAAAGTGACCCCGATGCGATAATTCAAAATTCTATCCCTTCTATGGTGACTCCGACGTACGGAGGTTGGCGGTGTAATATTGACGGATCTTGGAAGGAGACAGATAGTTTCTCCGGATTAGGTTGGCACTGCTTTCAAGAAGGTGCCGAAGAGACTATGATGGGAGCCAGGAATCTACGCAGAAGCCTTTCCCGCCTACATGCAGAACTGGAAGTACTTATCTGGGCCATGCATTGTTTGATTGCAAACCAGAAGACAGAAATAGCTTTTGCAACAGACTGTTCCGAGTTGGTGAAGATGGTGTCTACACCTGAGGATTGGCCGGCCTTTGCATTACATTTGGAGGAATTCGAGAAGAGCAAGGAGATGTTTACTTACTTCTCCATCACACTCATTCCGCGCGCAAACAACACAACGGCAGACAAGTTAGCAAGGAGTGCTTGCGTCTACCCAGTGGATATTACTTTCGTAAATTCGGTACCCCCTGTTTGGATCTTCGAACCGCTCTAGGTATCTAGACTGTCGACAAAAAAAAAAAAGAATATGGAAAGTGTTTTATTTTGTATTAAATATGTTAGTTACTGTATATTTGTAAATAATAATCAATTCATATACAAAGAACAAAAATCTATTCAAAATCATGATATATTTTTCACTATAGTTTATTATATTTTATTTGAATTTATATCAAAATGAAAATTGTAAAATATTTTACTAATATTATAAAAAGTTAAACACAAGAAAATTTATTTTTTAAGAGTTCGTGAACTAACCACAAAACTAGAGTCATTAAACGGTGCATAATAAAGTTATGTTTTCAAGATTATATGTTTTACGGTTTAGCTCGAATAATATTTTAGTCCACTGCAAAACAGGTTAAATAGATAAATTATTTCGTTTGACAACTCTATCTATAATCATGAGTTAGACATATTACAAAATTCAAATAAAATCAATTTTTGTTAAATTTCAAAACAATTTATTTTAAAAAATGACTATGCGCTAATTATAACGTGGATTAAGTCCTAGTAACTAATTATTTTGTCAACCATTCATATATACTCTTCTATTATATATCATCTAAAATTTTAGGGTTACACAAAATTTCAAAACTAATAAACTTCTAAAATTTTATTCTATATAAAATACTTAAAAAATTAAGAATGTCTACACAATGTAGAATGACCAAAACATCCATACCAGCTTTACCACAACAAGAACAAAAACTAAAGGTCACTTCAGTCTTTTCAAAACTTCTATCATTTACAAAACTAAAGGTCACCCTCCTCTGCACTGGTCGGAAAAATCAATAATTGAAGATCTTCTTATCAAAATCACAAGGGCATAAAACCGTAATTTTCCGATGGGGTCCATGGGCCAAAAGGTAAAATGGAGCTGGAGCTCAGCCTTAATCGGAGCAGCATCAGCCGCAGCAGCAACTTCTCTCCTCAGCGCCAAACCAAAAGATCCAACTTTCCACCTTATCTCCATAGACCTCACCTCACTGAAACTCAACCTCCCTGTACTCGACGCCGAGTTAATGCTGACCGTACATGTCACAAACCCTAACATCGCAGCCATCCATTACTCCTCCACCACGATGTCGATCCTCTACGACGGCACGGTCCTTGGCACGGCTGAGGTCAAGGCTGGTTCGCAGCCGGCGAGGTCTTGTCAGCTTTTCAAGCTACCGGCGCGTCTCGACGGGATGGAGCTTGCGCAACACGCGCGGAGGTTCTTTGCTGACGTGGCGAAGAGGGAGATGAAACTCGAGGCTAAGCTTGATATTGAAGGAGCGGCTAAGGTTTTGTGGTGGGACCATAGTTTTAAGGTGCACGTGGATAGCTTTGTAACCGTTGATCCTGTCTTTCTTGATGTTATTGGTCAAGACAATAAATCTCAGATGGATTTGTTTCTTGCTTAAGAAAAATGATGATATGTTGAGTTTAATGGTGTACAATTCTTAATTTTATGGTTAATCTAATGTTTTTGTCCAGTTATTTGAGTAAGGATTTGAAGTCATTTTCAGTAAATTCAACATGACTATCCGGATACCAAAATGAATATATTAATGTAATATAAAGTTTGTAACCGGTAAAATGCCGTATTATAAAGATCTAAAGATTTTAACACAATGGAGTTTATGGAACCGGAGGATATTCTGATAATCCGCATTATCCTTTTTAAAAGGTTTTGATTTAACATCAAATCGATTAAATATTTTGTTTTTTTAATAAATATAAAATTTATTCAAACCAAAAAATTGTTTTTACCCATAAATTAAAAACTTTACAAGCAGAAGAATACTCAAAACCGCCGTAACTTCTTCATCTTGTGGGACGAGTGGCAAACTATTTGGTAAAACCATCGTCATAAGTATGATCTCCCGTTATCCGGATTAAGCTTAAGCGATTTCGGATGTTTTTTTATGAGCTTGATGAGATGAGCGTGAGGAAATGGAAGGTCACCATGCCTTCGTCCATTTCTTTCCTGCCAAACATGATATAATGTAGCTTGGAATACGTACCTTAATAACTAGAAAAGTTGTTCTCCGATCCCAATATGAGTTTTGAAGTATCAAAACTAGTTGCCCACAATTTGTAGTGTATCCCTAGGAGTCGCTGCGTGAGTACTTCCCAGATCTCCGACGAATATCCACATACAAAGAACAAGTGATCTCGAGTTTCTACCAGGTGTCCGCAGAGAATACAATCATATCTTTGACCTGTGTTCCAGTTTCTTACTTTGTCTCCCGTCGATAATCGATCATTCATTGTGAGCCATGTGATGAATGAATACTTAGGTGTTGCATGTCGAAACCACACACCCTTGTACCATTCTTTATTTGGATGCGCTGAATGAATTTGATTCCATGTCCCTCTCGTACTGAAACTACTTTTGAATTTGTTATCCGAGTAAAGCCACAAAGCTATATCTGACCCTTCATCCGTCTTCCATGAGCTCGCTTCGATAACTCTTCTTCAATCTGGTTTAAAGCTTCCACACGGTGAAATCGTCTACGGTGTGTCAAGGCTGATTCCACTGTTGCATGAGCTAGGATTCCCATATCAATCAAACCTCTTTGACCCGTTAAATCTATCAATCTGCCCATTGAAGACCAATTATCATACCAAAATGATGTAGTGGCCCCATTGTGCACTTCTGACACAATTGGAATGGTTACCGATGTGTTGGGTTTACCCTTTACTAGGCTACAAAAGTACAGCACGCGAATTAGTATTTAGGGATCGAATCCACGAGGAGATGTTGTCTAATTTCTAACGATTTCTAAGTTGTGTCTAAACGTAAGCTATATTTTTATGGGTTTTGTTGTCACGATTGTAGCTAGTAAAATAAACTAAATTAAGCAATGAAATAAAACAGAAAGTAAGCAAGCAAATGATTAAAACGAGGTTGTAAAACAATTAAACGAAACGCTGGGCAACGAGTATTCTCTAGGGTTCATGGCCGATTTCTAATAAGACTTTGCTAGGATTTCTAAGGCGACCTTTTTATCGTTTTTGGATTCTTGAACTTGGAACACGGACACTATGTGTAGTCTAATTTCGTACACCCTACACACCTACAACTTTAATACTCGACCGGTAGCTTTCGTCTCCGCCCGCGCAAAACGTTAGTGATTATACTCAAAAGTCGTTAACGCTCACAACCCCTCCACAAGTATACTTTTGAAATCTTGTGACGGTTTTGCTCGTTTACCCTAGGTCAAACATATGGATCCAGTACTTTCGTAGTTCTAAAAATACCTAAGTTCAGTTGTAAGGAGATCAATCAAGCAAACATGCACTAAGAGAAAGGATAAAACGAAGAACCCTAATCGGTATCCTAGTCTAAAAACTTAATAAGAAATCGAACCATGAGAGCCCCTTTGAAATCTTATACCCAACAAAGGAACTACTCAGCCATATCTGAGGTAAACATAATCAATATATTGAAAAGAAAACAGTAAAGAAAAGGGATGAAGAAAGCTTCTCTATCAAAGAACTCGAATCGAGAATCCTTGCTCCAAACCGAAGAACAAAGTTGCAAGAGTATTGCTTTTGCCTCAAAGCGTGAAATAAAAAGTGTCTATTGATGTGTGTCTAGCGTAAAAGACCTAAAAATAAGTATAAATAGCCTTGACTTCGTTTAGGGTTTGCTGTGGAAAGACGGTTTTGGACTCGTGTGAAGAAAAAACTCGTTTTGGTCGCAACAGGGTTTGGCCGCGGCGAAGTAGTGTTTGGCAGCGGGTCGAGCTGGGCTGGACGCGGTAAGCTTCTTCCATGCAGCTTCATCTGCCTTCAGTGCTTCGGGTGTATTTAAGGATCCAACCATTGGATCGTCTCCAATCCAATTGCATTTGGAAGCTGGTTGTATCTAGTTTGTTGTGCCAAATTTGGTGATGATCAGACGGTGATAGGGTCTTCTTTGATTGCAAGACTTCTGACGGTCCGTGTTTATCCAAAAACGTACTTTTGTTCCGAAATGCACTTTTTATCCCAAGTTACATGAAATGTCTTTCAAAACACAAAAACATGGAAATCACTTGAAAACCATTGAAAACGGAGTTAAAACACCTGCAAAAGATATTAAAGTGATCCATAAAAATTTCCAAAAACCGGTGTTATCAACTCCCCCAGACTTAGATCTTTGTTTGTCCTCAAACAAAACATAAATCTAAACTCGGAAAGAGGTTTTCGAAAATATAGGAACTAACAAAATTCTCAGTGACCATCATTCGAAACCATAACCAACCTAATGCTTCAATCGGGCTTAGTCTAGAAAATTCTCACTAAAGTACTGCAACGCTAGTCCACGGTATCCGTAATGCTAAAATTTAACCATTCGAAACCTAACTTTCAGTCAACTAGCTCTTTACATTCATTAAAAGGTGGCATGATTCTTATCAAAAATACTAACCAAGACAATCAAGGCTAGGCATTAAGGGCATTTAGAGGTGAGGTTAAAAGTGTTTCGGGTTATCGTATTTTCACCGGAGGATGCTAGATATTATGCAAAACAACAAGAGAGGATGGAGCTGTTGGTATCCACAGTTTCCAGTCACTTCCTACTCGCATAAGTGTGGTTGCGAATTCTCTCTTCTTCGTGACTTTTCTGCCTTTGACAAAACTTTTCTGTTTTTCCCTCGGATTTAGATTTTTCTCCGGGAAATACTTCTTACTCCTTATAAACGAAACATAGTTGCCTTGGTATTAAAATATCGACTCTCCTTTTCCTTTTCTTTCCTTTTCTTTTGGTTTTTTTTTTCCCGAAAGGGGGAACGCCTTTGAACGGGAGTCTTAGGGAGAATGAAAATTACCAGTGATTAAAGATTTCCAAGGCAACTTTTAAGCTTGATTTGTTGATACCTCCATAACCGAATCCATCTAGTCTTCCGTATTCTCGAGTGACTGAAAATTGTTTCGTTCCTCCCTCTCCGGCATTTTTGCACACATCTGCATATAAGACACGAAGAGAGTTGCATGAGGTTTGAACATAATGGTCAAGGTTTGGGGTGTGGTACCAGCTAAAGATGAACTGGCCATTTAGGATAACAAAGAGTGGCAAAAAGAGAAAGATGTCCTAGATGTATGACTCGTTGTCTCGCCTATAACTTTTGATAAGAAAACTAAATATAGATTAAGTTCAAATAAAATGAGGTAGTATATCCTATCAGAAAGAATTTTTATGGGTCGAAATCCTCTGGGGATGTCGCATTGCAAGTACTCTAGCTACCGCATAGTCTAGTACCAAACCACAAAAGAGCTGGCACGTGGAGATAGCGTAGAAGCACACATGTCAAAATCATCATAGATTTTGTTTCAATGTTCCTGAAAAATACTTAATAAAAATAGTAAACGAGTACATTAAATTTTTTAAATAAAGCGAAAAATAAGATAAAAAGTTCAAAGAAAAGAAAATAGATTAGTAACGGATAAACGTCCTCCCCCAGACTTAAATCACATTGTCCTTAGTGTGAAAAATGGAAAAGACATCAAAATAAAATGGCAAAATAAATCAAAGAGTTCGAAAATAAAAGATGAAAAGGGAAGAAGGTTGATTTAACCGTGGTGGTGATGTGCATGGCTACGCGTCGCCTGAGCCATCTGTCTCCGGGTCGGGCATGATGCCATCGAACTGGTGGTGTTCTTCGAGAAAGCGCATGAGACGCTTGTATTGTCTCTCTTGTCGTGCTATCTTCTTATTCATGGCTGCATATTCTGGTCCGTGTACGTGTGATGAGCTCGCGAGAGCGGATGGTGAACGGGCCTGTGATTATAGAAGTAGTTGAGTACGCTTAGCAGCTGCGTCTCGGTTGGCCTTTGCCACTAAAAACTCGCCAATAGTTGATATTCATGCATTTTACATGTTCTAGCTTGCATTTTAGTTAACACTTTGAGTCATTTGCATGCATGATCATAGTTTTGTTTAGAATTTTGGTTTGAATTAGAGTATTAGGTGTTTGCATTAGGTCATATGAGTCTTGCATGAATTTGGAGTGTTTTATAGGTGCTTGGAGTCATTTTGGAGAAATTTAGAGAAATGGAGCAAAAAAGACCATTCTCTAGCGTCTGAAAGAACTGGCAGGAAGAAGGACCCCGATCTGATTCAGATTCCATGACCTTCATGGAATTTGTATCCCAGTGAGTTAGATGTCCACAGGAGCTGGAATCAAGTCATTCGGACGTGTGGATTGAGAGATATGGTTGTTTTACGCCTGGTCGAGAAACTAGTGCCTTGTACCAGCCAACCACACCGCGGGCCTTCCATCCGGTCTGATCCATCCGGTCCTAGCACAGGGGAAATAACCGGCCCATTCACAAATCCATGACCGGCCAGAAGCCACACGGTCCAACACAGCAGCATTCACACATCCAAGTTACAGCATCAGCCGAAGTGACTCAAAGATCAGGCTAAATGAAGATCTTCCCCTGTCCAGTTTAATCTGAGGTCTTGATAGAAGTCATAGATAATCGAGTTGACTTTCGTTTAGTGGTGGTTTCATGTCATTCAGATCAGCCGTTCAAGATATATGGCAAATATAGCAAGGACACGTCTGTATGGCATCCAAACGAGTTCTGCTCCAAATACGACGTCTTAAAGATCAACCCAGACGAAGGGTCTCCACGCCGATTCAGCTTCTGCGTTCTTCATAGAAGTTGTAGCCCAGTCAGTTAGTTATCCACATGAGGTGGTTTGAGACCATTCGGACATGTATTCCAGGAGATATCGCAGGTTTACCAATCGGTGCTCTTCTCACCTCGACCCACTTTCAACCGGGTCAATACCCGGTTTGTCCTAGGTTGACCCGGTCCGCCCAGCTTCCTATGAATTGCAAAAAGACCCAAATTTCATTCTAAGTCTTTTTCCCAAAACTTTCCTAAGGCAAAAACCTCTCTTTTATTTTGTTCTTGGATTTTTGGAAGAGACCTTTTGATTTTAATGCAATCGTGAGTTTAATTCTTCTTAATCTATCTAATATTTCTTTCATTTTAATCTATATAATCTCTAATAATGGATTCAATTATCTTCCTTATGGGATTTGAGGGTTTCTCCATGATTAGTGAGTAGGTTCTTTTAGGGCTCATGGATGAGGTTGATTAGGGGTTTTCTTGTTTGATCTATGATGTCTAGTGATTAGATTACATGTTTCCTCTCTTATTTAGGGTTAATAATGCTAGATTAGGCTTGGGAAAGCTAATATAGATCATATGGAATTTCATGCACACAATGTGTTCGATGAAATTCCCCAAGAACTAAATAAGAGATTTTACTTATTTAGCCTAAGGGATTAGTTGTCTAAAGAGTATTATGGCCATTAGAACTTGATTTTCATGCTTGTTAATTAACTATCACAAATGGGAATTTGTTCTTGATTAGTTTATTAGCAAAGTGATTAAGACCATGAGAGTGGATTAGTCTTGTTTAAGTGTTCTAGACTAAGGAAGACATGTTTGATTATTTGTTTAGACATCATAGGTTAATCATAGAACTCTCCAAAGTCCATAATCTCATCCAAGAGCTTGCCTTTATTAAGTTATTAATCTCGTTTAAGCTTGTTTAGTCTTGTTTGCTTATTTACTTGCTTAAATTTCAATTAGGTTGCTAGATTAAAACCACTTGATTTGCTTAGCTTATATAGTTTCTTGGATTCCTATTGTGTTAGCCTCTCACCTCATTGGTTCGATATCTTAAATACCACAATGACATGAGTGGGATTTGAGTAATTGACTAGTAAAAATCATATTATCAATTTGGCGCCGTTTCCGGGGAGGTTTAACATTGATCATTAGGATTTTGATTCTTCTTGAGACTAGAGCTTTTTATTTTCTTTTGTTGCTAATCTTTTCACTTTTCTTGTGATTTTCATGAAGGGAGTGACAATGAGGAAGCAACCGTCAAGCTAGTGACGTTAAATGCGCCCTTGGGGACCTCCCCACGCCTATCCCTTGTCAAGCTAGTGCCACAAAACAAGCATCACTAAGGGTATCTTGGGTCCAAGGTCGTGGTTTGTGATGAAAGGAGGGCTTGAGCAACAACGTGTCACACTTCTCTCTTCACCATCTCCATTCCACTAATCTCACTCCTCATTTGTAAGTATCTCTTTTCTTTTTGAGTCTTTGCATTTCATCCTTTGTTTTGGTCTCTCTCTTGAACTTCTTTCACCCCGAGACGTTGTGATTTAAGTATGGGGGAGGGACCGGTATCTAACCGTGTGTTTTGTGTCTTATTTTCCATTTTACATCTTGAGTCTCATGCATTTTCAATAATTTTGAAATTTTTTGAATTTTTGTGCATTTCATATAGGATTGAGTCTAGATGCATAGCATATAGGGTTGCACTCACTTGCATTGGGAGAATGATCCATGTAGAATATAAACTTAAGAGCTTAATTTAATGCCCTCGTTAGGAGTTCTTTGATAAATTTGAGCAATCACGAAGTTAAGGATGATCCATGCTTTGATCTCGCGTTTTGAATGTTTATGTCTTGGTTGAAACATGCTTTGATTTTATTCCAACTCTATTTATTATTTGAACTCTAATCTTGACTCATAATTATCTTGCTTGTACATTGAAAAATTGAACTCATGGATACCATATACATATTTGAGCTATCTTCTCCCTTTCACCACTCTCTTGTTAGCTCAAATAGCCATTTCACACCTTTGGAATGGTTCACCTCACCCTTAACCTTAACCTTCTTTCAAGTCTACATTACTAGTGTGTGTCGTGAGGCCTAATTTCGAATGAGCTTAGCAAAAAGTGTTGAGTTTGGAACGACAAAGAGAAGCTTCCATGTAGAACTAGCTCACACATCATTGAGCTAGACACAGGCTAGGGTAGATAGGTTTGGGTTTTGGGTGATTGATTTAAAGGAAAGAGAGTGTGGAGAAATGGAAAGAAATAGGGAGAAGGAGATGGGGATAAGCAATTGATTGAGATGGTTGGCAAAGGAAAAGTTGGGTTAGCTCTAAGTGATAAGAAAATAGTCTCTAGCTTTGAAAAGAAAGAAAAGAAGCCAAAAATGGCTCAAGCAAGAAAAGAAATGAAAAGAGACTACATAAAGGCAAAAGAAGAGCTAAGGAAATAAACTTGTGAAAGCCAAACCATTTGCTCATAGGACGAAGAAGAGAATCCCATAAGTGTTCAAAAAGAAAAGAAGTGATGAAACATTGTGGTTTAAGAAGGCAAACGGCCTTGTGAAAAAGGGTAGCTAGCTTAGGAAAGGTTACTTTGGGGTTTAGAAATAGGAGTGAAGTTCATATTGGGGCATTGAGTAGATGGAAGGCATCCTTGTATGCATCGGTTGTTCCTTATTTTTAGCATTTTCCCAAAGTTCGTTCTTTCATGAGAGATCCCTGGCACCGGAATACCCATATTGTTTGAGATCATTCATATCTCAAGACATCTCCCTTAGCCAAATGAGTTCACTTGATGTGTATGGGCATGATTCACCATTTGCACTTAATGAATGTCAAAGAGTTGGATGATAGGAATACTTGTGGATGCTAAGGCTTAGACCCATTTTGTTTTGAAAAGAGTATGGCTAAATCTTTTGAAGTAGAGGTTTTTTGTGCATCATATAACTCCTCTCATGGGCATTGAGTCGAATTCCTTTGTTGATATTCTCGTATTTAAATTCTCACTTTCGAACCTCTCTCTCTACTTGTTTGTTTCCTTGAGGACAAGCAAATGAATAAGTTTGGGGGAGTTGATATTCCCACATTTTACCTCTTTTTAGCATGCATTCTTGTTATTTTATTGTGTTTCATGCATGTGTCTTGCATCGTTTTTATGGCATTTAGGTCTAAATTAGAGTAATAGGTGCTTGGAATAGGTTTTAGTGAGTCTAGCTTGCATATGGAGTGTTTTTAGGAGATTTTGAGACAATTGATGATATTTGGAGAAATGGGCCAAAGTAGAATGCAAAGTCCATCCGATACGCCGGAACGACGTCGCTGGACGGATACCTTCCGATCCGAATCAGCTTGGATGACCTACATCAATGTTGTAGAGGGGTGAGTTAGCTGTCCGGGGGAGGTCGAATCCGGCCATTAGAGCCAGTGGTTCAGGAGTTACCACGGTTTGACTGGATACGTATCCGCCTGGTCGAGAAACTAGTGCCTTGTACCGGCCAACCACACCGCGGGCCTTCCATCCGGTCTGATCTATCCGGTGCTAGCACAAGAGACATGACCGGGCCTTTCACAAATCCTCGACCGGCCAGAAGCCACACGGTCCAACACAGCAGCATTCACATCCAAGTTACAGCACCAGCCGAAGTAACTCAAAGATCCGGCCAAATGAAGACCTTCCCGTGCCCAGTTTAATCTAAGAAATTGATGAAAGTCATAGAAAGTCGATCTAACTTTTGTTTAGTGGTGGTTTCATGTCATTGAGAACAGCCGTTCAAGAGATATGGTAAATATATCAAGGAAATGTCTGTCTGTCATCCAAACGAGTTATGCTCCAAATACGACGTCTAAAAGATCAACCCAGACGAAGGGTTTCCACTCCGATTCAGCTTATGCATTATTCATAGAAGTTGTATATAAGTGAGTTGTCTTTAGGAGGTGGTTTCAGGTCATTCGGATGTGAGGTTCAGGAGTTATTACTGATTCACTGAAGACGTATCCGCATGGCCGAGAAAACGCACCTTGCGCCTTCCAGCCGATCTGATCCATCCGGTCCTAACACAGGGAACTCGACCTGCCAGAGCACACCGCCAAAATCAAGTCCGGTGCCAAAGTACAGACCACCAAAACCCACTTCGACCCAGATTTGACCGGGTCAATATCCGGTTTATCATTGGTTGACCCGGTTTGCCCATTTTTTATATAAATACTCTAAACCTAATTTTTGTGATCTAAGTCTTCTTCTCCCATGAGTTGGGCACGACCCAAGCTCGTTTTTGAGGGATTTTGATTGCTTTTCATACATATGCCACTCTAGAGAAGATTTCTTCACCCCTTATCTTTTATTTATGCATTTTATCTATCTTTATGTCTTTTTCTCTTGTGTTCTTCATGTTCTTTAGACTTTAGGATTTTTGGATTATGATTGATTATTGATGGTTGATTTGTGTTTTTTATGTTCTTAATCCTTGCTTTCCTTTCTTTCTAAGAGATCCTAGTGCTAGATTGAGCTTGAGAGAGTCAATCTCATGCACACCAAGTGTTCGATGAAATTCCCCTAGAAGCTTAGTAAGAGATAAACATTCTTAACCTATGAGAGTAATTGCTTAAGGTGTTTATTGGTTGATGTGAATGTTGATCTTAATGCTTGGTAATCATTTTATCACAAATGAGAATTTGATCTTGATTTAGTGATTAGCATAGTGATTAGTGCATTGAAAGAGGATTAGTCATAATTAGTGATCTTAACCTAAGGAATAGCATGGATTGTGTGCATTTGCATCATTTGTTAATTGTCTTGATGACTAGATGATGATGATTTAGGTTGCATCTTGTTAGATCCTTCACTTATGTTGATCTTAAAGCCAGTTTTGGATTGAGAAATCAAAACTAGAGATTAAGCATTTCACGCCCGGTAGGTGTTCGATGAAATGCTTGAACCAAACCTTTTGTGAGATTTTCATGCCTAGCCAATGAGAGTTGATTTCTAGGGTGATTAGTGAACTAAGTGGAATTGGAGATTAAAGCTTGTTAATCATCTTATCACAAACGAGAGTTTGATCTTGATTTGGTGATGAACAAAGTGATTAGTGCCACAAGAGTGGATTAGTCATAATTGTGAATTACATGTTCTAGGATAGTGTTTAATTCAATCTTAAACATCATTGTTTGTTCATTAATCATCTTCTAGATAATTAATTAATTTTCCTAACACTTCTATCTTTTGTTTTCCTTCTTGCATTTTTCATTCTTTGTTTAAAAACATAAAAACCCAAAAGATTTTCTCTAGATTAGTGAGATTCATGTATTCTTGGTGCATTGATCTTAACCTCTTTGGTTCGATCCTCAAATACTACAATGATATGAGTAGGTTTGAGTAATTTATATGAACTTAATACAAAAATCTATTTATCAATAGTGTATGGAAGGCGCAGGACAGTGGGTACATAGTCCATCGTCTCTGGTATCCATCTAGGTGCTGCTCCTTCACGGAGTCTAGGGACAAAGTTAGGAGGTAAGAAAACAAAGTAGGACTCACCGACGTTAGTGCAATATTTGAAGCCAAATCTGTCGGGGTCGAGTGAAGCGCGAGAGATAGTGCGGTCTCGTGAAGATTGCATGAGATCGAACCAAGTTCCTTGAAGTGGAGTCTCGGTTGAGAAATCAAAGTGAACAGCTTGTAGAATTGCCGCGATGATGCTTCCAAAAGCGGTGGTAGTGTCTTCGGGCTTCGTGGCGATTGGTTTGTGTTTCACCTTCACCAAATTCTTCGCGATGATACAAGAGAAGCAAGCATAGCATGGGTTCTCGGTAAATGGTAATTGAAGAGTGACGATTCGCCTTTGCGGATGTTTCCCATGTTTGCTCTCGAGAATATGGTGTGCGCCAAGAACTTGTGTACGAAGCGGACAGCGGGATGCGTGAGTAGGGAAGCTTTAGATCTTCTGTTGTCATAGGCGCCTTATCCCATTATGCTCCATAGATCTTCATCGGGATCCTCCTCGGGGTGAATCTCATCAAGATATTGAAGCTTCAAAGCTTCACAAAGTTCCGGAATAGTTAGAGCATAAGAGTATCCACGTACGACAATAGTAAGTGTAAGATTAAGCTTCTCGAGGTACCAAACCACGTCTTCTCTAATCCCGAGCATGTCGAGAGTCAGGTAATCTATACTAGGTGTTGATTTGATAACCATCTTCTTAAGCTTCTCGAGGTAATCGATATTCGGGTCCATAGGCTGTCCGAGATAACGTACATTTGGTCTTCGTTCCGGAGGTGGTGTTGGTTCACGTGGAGGAGAAGGTGTCAGGTCGCGTGGAGGGATAGGCACGCGAGTTCTAGTCTATCGTCTTCGACTTGCAAAGAACTCGCCAAGATCTGTGTCATCTTCCAAGCTTGTTGTGTCTGAGCCACCTTGGCTCTCCTCGTGTCGCGTGATCTCCGGGAAGATTCTCCTACGTATCCGCTCTTCTTTAAGCGAGTTATGCGAGATCTCGGGTGGGCCATTGTTCCTACAAAATAGAGAAACAACTCGGCAAAAATATGAATATGGTCTTTGAGCGAGTTATGCGAGGATACTAATTCGAGTATCAAGAGACACATTCAATAAGCAAACGAGAAATATTGAACATAAATTAAACAAATCGAGGTGATAATCATAAATTTCGGGTTTGTGACGCACTTGCATACACATTTTCTAGATATATATTTTAAGCTCATTCTCATGCAAATTTTAGTAGATTACCGTTTCCTAATGATCAATATAGCAAGACTTGTCCAAATTAATCAAAATTACTCTCCAATTTTGTTTTTAGTTAAGCTCGAAAATTTCAAATCACAAAAATCTCAAATTCATAATAATTAAGTGCTAAAATTGAAATCTAGACGCACTAGAAGTTCAATCTCAAGTTCTCTAACAATTTCTAGCTATCACATACTTAGATCTAGTTAAATTAAGAAAAACCTTAGGTTTTAGCTCATATGAAAAGTAGAGGTTTAGGTTCATACCTTGTTGGAAAAGATGATATGAATGTGGAATTGGAATATCCTTTGAAAAAGATTGAGAATTGACCAAATAAATTTTGTAAAAGCTTTGAAATTGAAAAAGTTGTTCTTACTAAAAATCTCCGGTTCTCTTGGAAGTGATGAAGAAATAGAGTTATTAATCTTGAAATACTCCTTTTGCTTTTGAAAAGTTGTTTTTATGCAAAAAGAAGTTTTCTATTTTTCAAAAACCTTTTTGGTACTTACCTTAGCGGGACACGGGAATTAAACCGGAATGGTTCAATTTCTTGTTGGGAACATGTCGGGATTGCTCGGTTCAAACTCGGTAATGGTTCAGGAAAAGTAGGGATTAAGTTCGGGTCGGAAATAGGTTGGCCGCGGGTCGAGCCTACGCGACTGCAACCAAACTCCTCTTCGCCGCAGGTCGCCTTCTTCCACCTGGGGTCGATTGCACGTTCGCTGCGTGACCAGCCCACGAAGGTCGGGCTGCTCCGACCGCGGCCAAGTGGCCTTCATCTCGGGAGTGTTTTCTCCCTCGTTTCTTTGACGTTTCTCGATCCGTTTCGAATGTCTTCCTCATTTTTTTTTGTGTTTTCTGGTTTTTTGAAGGTTTTTGGGTTTTTGTGGTTTTATATAAAGCCTGAAATACTTACAAGAAAAACGTTCATATAAAAAGAACGGTAAAATAAAAAAGGAAAAACGTACCAAATGGGTTGCCTACCCTCAAGCGCTTTTGGTTAAAGTCGTTAGCTAAAATTTTTGTGGGATCTAGGCGTGAGCAGGAGATGTCCTAGGAACAAACGTTCCTTGGGTCTCATCCTTATTATTTCCACGTTTTCTCAGAATCTTGGCGTTTTGAAAAGCTTGCTTCGTTTTCTCGATCATCTATTCCACTCGCTCTTACTTGGAGTCTCTTAAGTCGGGTGGAATGGTGATCCTGATTTTTGCAATTGGTTTAGAAATTTAAGGTTGACTTACCTTTGGAGTCATTGGGTTAGTTGACTCGTTCTTCTCTTTTTCCTTAGGAAGGATCAACTTTTTCTTCTTATGTTTGTCCTTTGGGATTGGAATTCCGTTCGGGACAGTACGATAGAACTTTCTTCGATCCATGTTCAAGAAGACAACATGACGGTTGGCGTGATCAAGGATGTCGCCAATGGTAGCTAAGAACGGTCGACCAAAAATTAATGGTCTCTCTTCGCCTCAATCCATCTCGAGGACTTGAAAATCAGCGGGAACAATCTTGTTCTCAACGAATAGTTGAAGGTCATGAATCACTCATTCGGGCTTCTTGTGCGATGAATCTCCAAAAATAACGCTCACGGTTGACGGTGTGAGAGTTTTGATACCAAGCTTCTCGGCAAACTTCATTGACATGATGTTGACGTTGGCTCCCGAATAACATAGACAATCTAGAAAATTTATCCCGGAAATCAAACAAGAAAAAGAAAAACATCCCGATTCATCGGCTTTTCTTAGCCTTTGAAACGGTGTTTGTTTTGGTACCTCAAATGGTAGTTCTAGAACCACGTTGGATTCGGTATTGGCTCTTCCATAGAGTGGGATGAATTTTGAAGCTTCTCCTTGCTTCGGTTCATTGTTGACTTCTTTCTTGGGCACGGTAGAAATCACGTTGTAAAATCTCTTCGGGTTATCTTCTACTCTTCCGGGTAAGGCTCAATTCGGTCTCTTGGATATGTCCACGGTTTGAGAGACTTGTATATCCAAATTCTTGACATGGGTTGAAAGAGATTCAAATTCCCCATTCAAATCCTTGTACATACAATCTACGGTGACGTTGAATTCTTCCGCCGTCTTCTCGTTGCTTTAAGCGAGTAGATTGCTCGAGCTTCGCTATTTGGACAGCAAGTTGGGTATTAGAAGTACCTTGTTGCTGCGTGTTTGAGTTGTTGTAAGGAGCGGCTTCAGCGTTGAAAGGTGGTCGTGGTTGGAAGTTTCCATTTCCTCCATAGTTCCCGTTTTGGAACCGGTTTTGGAAATGCTTGGATTGTTGAGGATATAGTTGATCTTGGGAGTTCTCCACGTTCTGATTTCGGTATGAAAGATTGTTGAAGTTGGGGTTGCGGAAGTTGTTGTTGAATCCGTTGTTAAAACGGCTTTGACAGTAACCTTGTGCTCCCACATAGTTAACTTCTTCTTCTTGAAAATACAAACCGTTGTTGTCGGGTTCGTAGTAAGCATCATCTTCGCCTCCATTAGTAGCTTCACAAGCATGCACTTGGAGGTTTTGGTTCTTGAGAAGTTGATTCATCATGTGCTTAAGCTCGGCTATCTCCTTGGAATCCAATGCATTCGATCTAGTCGATCTATCAAAGTCGGTAGAATTATTGCTATTAGCCATAGCAAGATTTTCGATGAGAGCTCTTCCTTGGTTGATGGTCTTTGTCGAAAAGTCTCCATTGTTGGCCATGTCGAGAGAAAGTTGATATTTCGGTAATAAGCCTCGGTAGAAAGTGTTGAGCGAATTCGGACCGGAAAAAACCGTGGTGAGGGCAATCTCTCTCGTACTCCATAAACGTTCCCATGCTTCATGGAAATATTCCACCGGTTGTTGATGAAAACTTTGAATTTTGTTTCTCAATGACTTGGATCTCGACTTGGTGTAGAAATGGTTTAGAAAGGTGGCTTTGCACTCTTCCCAATTAGTGATAGATCCTACGGGCAAAGATTTCAACCAACGGTGAGCTTTATCGGCTAAAGAAAATGGAAAAATCTTACACTGCACGTAATCGGCGGGAACTTGGTTTGTTCTTGTCGTGCTACAAATCTCTTCGAACAACTCGATATGCTCCATCGGATGCTCGGTAGTAACTCCATGAAATTGGTTTTGCTTTATCAAAACAATGATTTGAGGTTTGATCTCAAAATCGTTCCTATGAGGTAAAGGAAGTTGAATTGCGGCTCGTTTTGGAAGTGTTGATATGGTGCATCAAAATCAGCAATGATGCGGTTACGCGCTTGTCTCCTTGGAGGATTAGCGGGTAGGATAGGACAGTTGGCGTTCTCGCCATTAGGAGGAATCAATGCATTAGCTTGAGCATCGTTCCTTGGTGCATCATGATCGACGGGAAGTTGTCGCCTCAGATTTTCAGCATTTTGGTTTTGGTTTTAGTTTTCTTCGGGATCTAGATGTCGCTGGTCATTAGCACCATGGACAGCCTCTTGATCATCTTCTTGATCCGAAACATCACGGTCATTCTCGTGATCAAGTTTATCACGGTTTAGTTGATCTTCCGGACGGTCGTTCTCGGCCATCCTTAAAGTTCTTTTGAGTGTTCGGAGCTCTCTCTCGTGTCTGTCGATATCGTCTAGTTGCGGTACGGTTTCTCTAGGTGTTCTCCTAGTTTTCATGCACCTTAGAACAAACGACCAAGATAAAGAAGAATGTCAAAAGAGCAACAAAGAGCTTGAAAATCAAAAGTGTCTAGAGCAGAAATTAGAATACGAAATTAAACAAGCAAAACAATCCCCGGTGGCAACTGATACAAGGATTTTGCCGTGTATCAATTACTCAAATGCCTAAGTAGCATAAGAGGTATCGAATCCAAGGGTAGAGTTTCAAACACAAGGAATGCATACAACTAAATGAGTTAAGCAATCAAAGTGGGGTTTTAATTAAGTAACTAAATTGAAGCAAGTAAAAACAAACTAAAAAAGTTGTAATGCGATAAACAAAAGCGGATTCAAAGATGAGGTTATCGATATAAGGCAATCCAAGTCTAATCCACGGTGTTCAAACACTCCAACAAGCTAATTTCTAGGCATAAGATCCATAATCTTGACTAATTATTTCTCAAGCAACTAATCACTATGCTATTACTAATTCATTAACAAATTCTCATTTGTGAATCATTGATTAGCAAGAATTACGAATGTATAAACAAGATCAACCAAAAATATACCCTAGACAACTATTCTCATAGGCTAGGAGAATAAATCTCTTGAATAGTTCATCAAGGCATTTCATCAAACACTTGGTGTGCATGAAATGCCTTATGATCTAAACCCACTTTCTCAAGCCAGATCTAGCATTAGGATCACTATTCAAGAAGGAATATAAGATTAACTATCACTCAACACCATGGATCAAGCCTTGAATCACTCTAATCTACCCCTCCTCTAAATCCTAAAGAACTACTCAAGACCCATTAGGAACAACTCAAAATCGATGTGGATGAGGGTTGAATCCATGGATGAGTGATGAATAATCAAGAAAGAAGATAGATGGAAGGAAGAAATCAATGAAAGACAAACTTAAATTGCATAAATCAAAATGATCTCTCTTACAAATCTCCCAATCTCTCTCAAGAAGGCTTTTTAGACATGAGAAAAGAGATAAGTGGCAAAAATTAGGTAAAATGGTTTTTAAGGTAAATGGGGTCGGACCGGGTCAACCCGGGACAAACCGGGTATTGACCCGGCCGAAACCTAGATACGTCTTCAGTGAATCAGCCATAATTCCTGAACCTCTCCACCGAATGACTCGAATCCAACTTCAGAAGACAGCCAACTCAATTATCTACAACATCTATGAAGAACGCAGAAGCTGAATCGGAATGGAAACTCTTCGTCTGGATTGATCTTTCAGACATCGTATTTGGAGCAGAACTCGTTTGGATGCCAGACAGACATGTCCTTACTATATTTACCATATATCTTGAAAGCCAGATCCGAATGACATGAACCCAACACTAAATGAATGTCAGCTCGATTGTATATGACTTTCATGAAGACCTCAGATTAAACTGGGCATAGAAAAGTCTTCAATTGGCCTGATCTTTGAGTCATTTCGGCTGGTACTGTATATTGGATGTTTGGACCGGGTGGAGTTAACCGAGTGGTTCTTGGTCGGTTGAGATTGGTCTTGTCTGTAACCGAGCATGATTTGCGCGGTTAGCTTTGGTCGGTTGAGTTTCCTGTGCTAGGACCGACCCCATTAGACCATGCCGATGGTGCAAGGTCTGTTTTCTCGACCAAGCGGATACGTCTTCAGTAAAACTGCGGTAACTCATGAACCATATGTCCGATTGTTTTGAATCCAACTCCTATGAGCAGCTAACTCTCTGGGCTACAACTCGCATAAAGGTTATCGATGATGAATCTGCTTGAAGACCCTCCGTCTGACCAGTTCTTTCAGGCGCTCCGGATGGATTCCCTCTTCCCTTTAGCCCCAAATCTCCAAACGTCACCAAGTGCCTCCAATTACCTAGAAAAACACTCCAAAACATGCAAAGACTCACTAGGACCTAATGCAAATACCTAATACTCTAAATGAGACAAAACGAATAAGAAATGCTATGAAACCCCATGCATATGAGATGAAACCTAAGCTAAATGAATGCATGAGAAGGATAAAATATGAGGATATAAACTCCCCCAAACTTACTTCTTTGCTTGTCCTCAAGAAAAAACATCATTAAAAGAATCCAAGTCCAAGTGCAAGCTCTAAGGTGCGATCAAACATGTCTACTCAAAAGGAGCTACCCATGTCCATCCTTACATGAGTCAAGCCTAAGCCTTAACTTACACAAGCTTTCCTATCATCCAATCCTTTGACATTCAATTAGCGGTTTCTAGTGTATCATGCTCATGCAATGAAAACAAACTCATTTGGTTAAGGATAAGGTTTTGAGACAAAGATGATCTCACTACATGTGGCGGTTTTCGAACAAGGGATCTCTCATTGAAGGAATGAACTTTGGAAAAATGCTAAGGGTGAAGAGCAATTGATGCATAAAAGGCTAGATGTCCATCTACCCAATGCCACATTACAAAATCGACCCTAATTCTAAACCCATAAAGAAGCAATCCTAGCTACCCTTCACAAAGCATTTTTGCCTTCTTATGTCTCATCTCTTCATTATCTTTCTTTTCTTTAAGCGCCTAGGGGGTTTCTTCTTCAACCAATGGTTTGGCTTCCATTACTTTCCTTGGTTTAGCTCCTCATTTAGCTTCTTAAGTCTCTTTCATTTTTCTTCATGTCTAAGCTTAGCCATTTTGGCTTCTTTTCTTTCTTTTTCAATCTAGAGACTATCTTTTTAAAACTTAGAGCTAACCCAAATATATTCTTGCCAACCAAATCAAACTTATTGCTTCTCCCAATCATTCTCCCAAATCTCTTTCTTTCTCTCCACTTTTCCAATCCCAACATCCTTCCTTCTTTCCTTATCATCCATTTCCCGCGCCCCAATTACCAACCTATCTAACTTAGCCTAATCTAGCTCATTGATGCGCGAGCTAGTTCTATATGGAAGCCTTTCCTTGTCGCTCTAGACCCAACACTTTTTGCTAAGTTCATTCAAAAACAAGGCCTCACAACGCTCACTAAACATGTAGGCTTGAAAGAAGGTTGGGTTCAAGGTGGGGTGAACCATTCCAAAGATGGGAATTGGCTACTTGGGCCAACAAGAGTGGTAAAAAGGAATAAGATGACCTAAGTATGTATGCGGAATCCATGTGTTCATTATGCAATGCATGAACACGATAATTAATGTGTCAAAGTTAAGGTTCTCACTTAGATAGGATTGGATTTAAATCGAAACTTGCTTCAGCTAAGACCTAAGTAATGAGACATGAAACCAAACATGGTTCGACCTTGATTTCACACACGGGATCTAAAGCATAGGATTTAAAGTCTTAAAACGACACTTTACAAGGAGAAGTTATCCTAGTTCCGTATGCACATGCAATGCATTATCTCCATGCTATGCATCTAGACTAAATCCTACATGAAGTGCAAAAATCTTCAAAATATTTCAAAATTATTGAAAATGCATTATATGAATGAGACTCAAGATGCAAAAAGCAAAATAAGAACACCAAAAACGATGTTAGATAACACACAAACCCTCCCCAAAACTTAAATTACACAGTCCCTTGTGTAATAGAAGCTTAAGGAAGAGTTAACCAATGCATGAAAGAGAGGAAGAGATATGATCCAAAATGCTATGTACAAAGTTTGGAGTGTTACCTTGGGAATTGATGGAGGGGACGAGAGGGATTAAGGAGTGCCATACTCAATCACTACATCTTACGCACCTTAGACCACAAGTCCTTGCCCATTATACCATTAAAAACCTACTTGCACTAAGCAAACCCATCAAAAGGAACTAGCAACAAAAGAAAAGCGTAAAAAGAAATATATACAAGGATAAGCTTGGGGTGTCTCCCAAGAGCACTTTGTTTAAAGTCACTAAGTTTGACTTTGGTTACCCATTTTAGGTGGGTGAGAGAAGAGTGTGAGCACTCTAAGGCGGATCTTTGAGCTCGAGCTTGAGCACCTTGCTCATTACCTCTTCAAGACCGGCTTCTCCTTTTGCTTTGAGCTCGGGTGTGAGGATTGCTTTGACCGAGGCAAAGAGCTTGGGCCGACCTTTGAATTTGATCTTGTACTCGATCACTCCATCCTTGTGTTTCCATGGAGTGAGAGTCATCATAGAAGGTTGGCTTTGCTCGGACCTAAACCCATGAGGCGTGCTTGATCCGTTTCCCATTTTAGCCTTGGCTTTTGTCTTCTTCTTCGCACCCTTACTACCCTCAACGTCATTCTCCATTGTGGTGGGAGGGATCGGTTCCACACAAGTGATCATGTCAACTCCTGAAGCTTCCTTGTCGTTATCATAACCTAAATCTTTTCTCTCAAGAGACTTCTCTTCCTCTTCATAGACCTTCGGGGGTGGAGCTTCTTCAACCATATCACATCTACCCACATACCTCACTTCTTCTTCTCGAAACTCATCATCCTTCATAGTGATTGTACCACAAAGTTTATTGGATGAAGTCCTCATTGGATAGTACACCTTATCATCCACATTCAAGAGAACTACCCTTTGCTCTTTGAAGTCCATTCTAGCACCGGTAGTGAGTAGGAATGGAGTTCCAAGGAGTAGTGGAAGCTTGTTGGTCTTCTTCATTTCCATTACCACAAAGTCCGTTGGGACTATGCAATTCCCAACCTTGAGTGAATAGTCTTCGAGGAGACTAAGTGGCTTCTTTGAAGAAGCGTCTCCAAAGGTGATAGGTGATGGATGATATGCGAAGGTTCTTATCCCTAGACTCTTGAACATCTCATGGGACATGACATTCACACTTGACCCGGAATCACACAAAGCATCCTCAACGTCCAAATCACCAAGAGATCAAGCTATTGAGAACTTACCGGGATTACCAAACTTGGGGAGATACTTAGGCTCGATCCTAGTTGTGCTTGGTGAATCAATGCAAGAAATACTACCCTTTGGTTCTTGGACCATGGTCACGTCTTCATCTTTCTCAAGGGTCACTCCCCCACCTTGTTCCTCAATGTCCTCATTGAGCTTCAAGGGAGCTTGTGAACCATAGAGTAGAAGCTCAATTTCCTTAGTGGTGGCTTCATGATCATTAATGGGACGTGACTCCTTTGAAAATATGGCATTGCAATACTCCTTTGTTGCTTTCCCATTTGAAGAGCTTTGTTGTGCTTTGTCCCCATTGTTTCCCTTGGTCTCCATTTCTTGCACCTTTGAACTCAATGCCTCAAGCTTCTTGTGGAGATCATTGTATGAGCAAGTTACCTTGGTATTGATTTCCTCGATCTTCTTGCTTATATCCAATGCTCCACTTGCTTGGCCTTGAAGTAGTTGTTGAAGAACATGTTTCACATCAAGGTCTTGAGGCATGGAGTTGTTGCCTTGAGTTTGTGGGGCAAAAATTTGTTGGAAACCACTTTGATTCATTTGGAAGTTGTTCTTTGGGGCATAGCTTTGTTGGTGATTAAATGGGGCTTGACCTTGGTTGCCATAGTTGTTGTTGAAACCTCTTTGGTAGCCACCATTGTTCTCAACGTAATGCACTTCTTCGGTGTTGCTCAAATCCACCATTTCTTCAACAACAAAGTGGACCGGTTTAGTGGAAGCATTGAGAAGCTTGTAAATCATCTAGGCTTGCTTATCCAACTTCTCATTGAGAGCCATCATGGCTTTGGTTCGTTGTTGTTCCTCAAAATCACTTGTGCTTCTTGTAGACCGGTCGTACTCATCACCATATGTACCATCACTCAAAGCAAGGTTCTCAACCAACTCCATTGCTTCATTCACATATTTGCCTAAGAAGTATCCATTAGAAGCGGTATCAAGCAACATACGGATCTTAGGAAGTGCTCCGCGATAGAGTGTGCTCAAAAGGGAAGCATCCGAGAATCCATGATGAGGGCATTGCGATGTATAGCCCCTAAACCGCTCCCATGCTTCATTGAAGCTCTCATTTGCACGTTGAGTGAAGCTTGAGATCTCATTCCTTAGCTTAGCCGTTCTAGAGAGAGAAAAACTTGGCGAGGAATGATGTCTTGCATTGGTCCCATGAAGTGATGGAACCGTGGGGAAGGTTCTTTTCCCATTGCCTTGCCTTGTCTCCAAGAGAGAATGGGAACAACCTTAACTTAAAGCTATCCTCCGAGACTCCATTCATCTTTGTCTAGCCACAAATCCGGTCAAAATGATCCAAGTGATCAAGTGGATCCTCCACCGTCAAGCCATGGAATTTAATGCTTTATACCATGTTGATGAAGCTAGCTTTGACCTCAAAGTCATTGGTCTCAACCGGTGGTGCTCGAATGCCTTGGCGGTTGACATGAGCATTGGCCGCATCACCCGCTCCAACTATGTTAGGACCATTACGGGCGGGTGGGTGGTGGTTTCCATTACCACCATTTTCTCCTTGATGTGGAGCATAAGCAACGTGGTCATTACCCCCATCCGGGTTCACTTGCACGTTTTCCATACCAAGCCTAGCAATGTGCACAACCCGTTCTCTATCTCTTCTTGCTCTAAGACCGTTGTGTAAAAGGTTGATGTCGTCTCTTGGCTCAACAAGATTGTTGTTTCCTTTAGAACGCAAGTTCATGCACCTACAAGAGAGAGCTAGAAGGAGAGATTAGTAAACAAAAGAAAGAAAAAGGCTTAATCTCAAAAAGAAGTAAAATCCTAATGTCGAAAGCTAAACCCAATTGGCAACGGCGCCAAATTGATACAAGGGTTTTGCCGTGTATCAATTACTCAAATGCCTAAGTAGCATAAGAGGTATCCAATCCAAGGGTAGAGTTTCAAAGACAAGGAATGAATACAACTAAATGAGTTAAGCAATCAAAGTGGGGTTTTAATTAAGTAACTAAATTGAAGCAAGTAAAAGAAAACTAAACAAGTTGTAATGCGATAAACAAAAGCGGATTCAAAGATGAGGTTATCGATATAAGGCAATCCAAGTCTAATCCACGGTGTTCAAACACTCAGACAAGCTAATTCCTAGGCATAAGATCCTTAATCTTGACTAATTCTTTCTTAAGCAACTAATCACTATTCTAATCACTAATTCATTAACAAATTCTCATTTGTGAATCATTGATTAGCAAGCATTAAGAATGTATAAACAAGATCAACCAAAAATATACCCTAGACAACTATTCTCATGGGCTAGGAGCATAAATCTCTTGAATAGTTCATCAAGGCATTTCATCAAACACTTGGTGTGCATGAAATGCCTTATGATCTAAACCCACTTTTTCAAGCTAGATCTAGCATTAGGATCACTATTCAAGAAGGATGTAAAAGATTTACTATCCCTAAACACCATGGATCAAGCCTTGAACTAATCTACCCCATCTCTAAATCCTAAAGAACTACTCAAGACCCATTAGGAATAACTCAAAATCGATGTGGATGAGGGTTGAATCCATGGATGAGTGATGAATAATCAAGAAAGAAGATATATGGAAGGAAGAAATCAATGAAAGACAAACTTAAATTGCATAAATCAAAATGATCTCTCTTACAAATCTCCCAATCTCTCTCAAGAAGGGTTTTTAGACATGAGAAAAGAGACAAGTGGCAAAAACTAGGTAAAATGGTTTTTATAGTAAATGGGGTCTGACCGGGTCAACCCGTGACAAACCGGGTATTGACCCGGCCGAAACCTGGATACGTGTTCAGTTTATCAGCCATACCTCCTGAAATTCTCAACCGAATGACTCGACTCCAACTTCAGAAGACATCCAACTCAATTATCTACAACTTCAATGAAGAACACAGAAGCTTAATCGGTGTGGAAACCCTTCGTCTGGGTTGATCTTTCAGACGTCGTATTTGGAGCATAACTCATTTGGATGCCAGACAGACATGTCCTTGCTATATTTACCGTATCTCTTGAAAGGTAGATCTGAATGACATGAACCCAACACTAAAAGAACGTCAGCTCGATTGTCTATGACTTTCATGAATACCTCAGATTAAACTGGACAAGGAAAAGTCTTCTTTGAGTCACTTCGGCTGGTGCTGTATATTGGATGTTTGGACCGGGTGGAGTTAACCGAGTGGATCTTGGTCGGTTGAGATTGGTATTTTCTGTAACCTAACATGATATGGGTGGTTAGCTGTGGTCGGATGAGTTCCCTGTGCTAGGACCGACCCCATTAGACCATGCCGATGGTGCAAGGTCCGTTTTCTCGGCCAGGCGGATATGTCTTCAGTAAAACTGCGGTAACTCACGAACCATATGTCCGATTGTTTTGAATCTAACTCCTGTGAACATCTCATGAAGGTTATCGAGGTTGAATCTGCTTGAAGACCCTCCATCTGACCAGTTCTTTCGGGCGCTCCGGATGGATTCTCTCTTCCCTTTAGCCCCAAATCTTCAAACTTCACCAAGTGCCTCCAATTACCTAGAAAAACCTTCTAAAATATGCAAAGACTCACTATGACCTAATGCAAACACCTAATACTCTAAATGAGATAAAATGAATAAGAAATGTTATGAAACCCCATGCATATGAGATGAAACCTAAGCTAAATGAATGCATGAGAAGGGTAAAATATGAGGATATCAGCAACGGCGCCAAAACTTTGACACAATCGGAATGGTTACCGATGTGTTGGGTTTACCCTTTACTAGACTGCAAGAGTACATCACGTGAAGTAGTATTTAGGGATCGAATCCACGGGGAGATAGTGTCTAATTTCTAACGAATTCTAAGTTGTGTCTAGACGTAAGCTATATTTTTATGGGTTTTGTTGTCACAATTGTAGCTAGTAAAATAAACTAAATTAAGCAATGAAATAAAACAGAAAGTAAGCAAGAAAATGATTAAAACGAGGTTGTAAAACAATTAAACGAAACGTTGGGCAACGGGTATTCTCTAGGGTTCATGGCCGATTTCTACTAAGACTTTAATAGGATTTCTAAAGCGACCTTTTTGTCGTCTTTGGATTCTTGAACTTGGAATACGGACACTATGTGTAGTCTGCTTTCGTACACCCTACACACCTACACACCTACAACTTTAATACTCGACCGGTAGCTTTCGTCTCCGCCAGCGTAAAAAGTTAGTGATTATACTCAAAAGTCGTTAACGCTCACAACCCCTCCACAAGTATACTTTCGAAATCTTGTGACGGTTTTGCTCGTTTACCCTAGGTCAAGCATATGGATCCAGTACTTTCGTAGTTATAAAAATACCTAAGTTCAGTTGCAAGGAGATCAATCAAGCAAACATGCATTAAGAGAAAGGATAAAACGAAGAACCCTAATCGGTATCCTGCTCTAAAAACTTAATAAGAAATCGAACCAAGAGAGCCTCTTTGAAACCTTATACCCAACAAAAAAACTACTCAGCCATAGCTGAGGTAAACATAATCAATATATTGAAAAGAAAACAGTAAAGAAAATGGATGAAGAAAGCTTCTCTATCGAAGAACTCGAATCGAGAATCCTTGCTCCAAACCGAAGAACAAAGTTGCAAGAGTATTGCTTTTGCCTCAAAGCGTGAAAGAAAAAGTGTCTATTGATGTGTGTCTAGCGTAAAAGACCTAAAAATAAGTATAAATAGCCTTTACTTCGTTTAGGGTTTGATGTGGAAAGACGGTTTTGGCCTCGGTGAAGAAAAGACTTGTTTTGGTCGCAACATGCCTTGCCGCGGGTGCGGACCTTCTGGTCGTGGCGAAGAAGCGTTTAGCCGCGGGTCGAGCTGGGCTGGCCGCGATGAGCTTCTTCGAGGCAGCTTCATCTGCCTTCAGTGCTTCGGGTGTATTTAAGGATCCAACCATTAGATCATCTCAAATCCAATTGCATTTGAAAACTGGTTGTATCTACTTTGTTGTGTCCAAATTTGGTGATGATCAGACGGGGAGAGAGTCTTCTTTGATTGAAAGACTTATAATGGTCCGAGTTTATCCAAAAACGTATTTTTGTTCCGAAATGCACTCTTTTATCCCAAGTTACCCGAAATGTCTTTCAAAATACTAAAACATGGAAATCACTTTAAAACCATTGAAAACGGAGCTAAAACACTTGCAAAAGATATTAAAGTGATCCATAAAAATGGTCAAAAACAGGTGTTATCAACTTCCACCTTATAAAACTTCTTCGCTAGATCACCATACTTCAACAGTTTTTTCCACATCCAAAACCCCACACTCGTGTTATTTTTCAGCAATCATAATGAACCATTCCTTATGAGATACTTTTGAATCCAGTTCACCCATAGAGACGAGTCTAATGATAAAATTCTCCAAACTAGTTTTAGTCAACAAACCTTGTTTACTTCATGCAAAGATTTGATGCCCAATCCTCCTTCAATTTTTGGTCTACATACCTCCGTCCATGCAACATTGGTTTTCCTCGAGTTTAGGTCTGGACCATACCATAGGAATGCACCACAAAGTTGCTCGATTTCTTTGATGCAACTGTTTGGTAATCGAAACGCAGACATCCAAAAATTCGAGATACTTTCTATTACCGACTGTAAAAACTGTAGGTGTCCAACATATGAGAGGTAGCGCGCTGTCCATGAGGCCATTTTTGATCTAATTTTTCTAACAGAGGAGCATAGTCATATTTAGTCATTCGCTTGGTAAGTAACGGGAGACCCAAATACCGAACCAGAAGCTGATCCGTCGCAGAAGGGAATGTTGCAATGATATCATCTCGATTTCTGTCTGAAACCCATGCAAGATAAAGCATCGACTTCTCCAAACTTATTTTTAATCCCGATCTTCTCGCAAACTCATCAAAATAGAGATACTTACTATTTTAAATTGATATGCGATTACCATCTACAAAAACCATTAGATCATCACTAAAATAGAGATTCATGAGTATGATGTTTTAATACTTCGGATGATACTTAATCTTTCGATCCATTGCTGTGTTATTGATCATCTTCGACAATACGTTCATCCATATGACAAATATGTAGGGAAAGAGTGACTTCTGAAAAACCCCGCCAACTCTCCATTAACTTGAAATGATAACGATGATGTCGATATACATAGCTCTATCCAATGAATAAATTGCTCCGGGAAGTTTAATGCTGCAAGCATGTTCAAGAGGAATCCCCATTGAACTGAATTGAATGCTTTTGAGATGTCAATCTTCATAGCGCAACAAAATGAAATCGATTCCTTACGGTAATCCTTACCAAGCTCTGTTGCCAGTAGCACATTCTCCATTACCAATCTCTATTTCACAAAGCATATTGATTTTGGGAAATGAATTTCAGCAGAATCGTCTTGAGCCAGTTCGCTATAATCTTCGATATAATCTTGTAAAGCACATTACAACACGATATTGGCCGGTAATCTATCATCTTCAACGCCTCTTCCTTCTTCGCGATTAAAGCTAATATTGTGGAGTTAAGCCCTTTGGGTAAACAACCTTTTATGAAAAAGGATTTGACTGCATCTATAAAATCACTCCCAACAATGGACTACGCTGCTTTGAAAAATTCAGAAGTATACCCATCATGACCATGCGATTTATTATTTGGCATGGCAAATAATGTCTTTTTAATCTCATATGTAATCTCTTTCATTAGTTTCATGGAATCTACTTCATTGCATCGAAAATCCAGTACTTCCTCAATTCCCTCCTTCGACATGCCCTGAAAATCATATAGTTTATGAGTTAGAAAATCTTTTTAAAAAAATATCATGGCTTCCACCTTTATTTCATCTCCACTCTTAGCCACTTCTCCATTCGGTTTTCACACCTCTCGTATCGAATTTCTCATATTTCTAACTTGGTTTGTCTTGTGAAAGACTGTGTTGTTCCTATCTCCAACATTCAACCAATGGAATTTTGATTTTTGTCGAAGATAACTCTTCTCCAAATCTGCCAAAAACTCCCACTTTTTAAAAGCTGATATTTCCTCCTCCAGCGCATCCAATGATGGATTTTGTAGTTGATATGCTTGGTTTTTACCGTTTTCTAACGTATGTTTTAATGTTTCTTTCAATCGTTTTATCGAGTCAAAGTCCGTTTTAGAGTCCTTTAGTCTTTTATTTAGATATCTCAGGTAAAAAGGCGTTCAAGGATGAAATTGGAGTTACGAAGGCAAAAACGCACGAAACCGTGAAGAAATAGCCAGCATCGGTCGATATCGATGGAACTGGTCGATATCGATGGAACTGGTCGATGCCACCCCTACCCGAGAGGCTGGCATCGACCGATGCTGGTGAAGGTGTAGATGGAACCGGTCGATGCCACCCCTACCCGAGAGGTTGGCATCGACCGATGCCAAGGAGATCGATCGATGCCACCCCTACCCGAGAGGTTGGCATCGACCGATGCCAAGGAGATCGATCGATGGACCGGTCGATGCTAACCCTACCCGAGAGGTCAGCATCGACCGATGCTAAGAGGGTATCGACCGATACCAGCCGACGAGAAGAAGAAAGGAAACTTCTGTTTTCCTTATTTTGCCCAGGAAACTTTCTGTTTTGACCTAATTCGACATAGACCTATATATACTCTATTTTTAGCCACTTGGAGGCAGCCACCCTTTTGTTCTATTCAGACTTTTTGCTACTGAATCATTGTAAGCTGCTTTGGAGAAGAATCTCTGCATCTATTGAGAAGAATTCTAAACCCTTTCTCTCTTTATTTTATATTATGATTTCTTCATCTCCTTGCTTGTTCTTCGTTACTATGTCTGAGTAGTTCCATAGTTAGGTTAGGGTCTTCAAGGGGATCCATGTATCATTGAATTAGACACAGATATGGATTTATTTTTTGTGGTTTTTGCTTATTGCTGTGTTTATTGCTTAGACTTGAGATGACCGCTAGGTCTATGAACTAGGGCAATCTAAGAGTGCGGGAGTGTCTTAGGTTGCTAGAAAAAACATAAGTGAGCGAATTGTCCTTAGCTTGCGGAAGTTGATGTTAAGGCGATTCGTGAGCATATTGAACCAGCTCGTTAATGCTGATCTAGAATTCTATGCCAACGGAAGTTAGAATTTTAGGTTGCTAGATTTAGTAACCATGAGCACGGAAGTGGATTGGTTAGATATTTATGTTTGAGTTTGAAACTTGCTTTTAATTATTCTTTGAATAGTTGTCTGATTCATGATCTCTGGATTCCTGCGAATAAACCTTCGACATAACGCCTTTTCTAAAAGGGTATCGACCGATACCAAGATGCTAAGAGGGTATACCTTCTTAGCATCGTTGAGACACTACGGACGAGCTCGGCTGGTTCGGGTGAGAGATTGTCATGGGGTCAATACCGACGTTACTCCTCGGTACAACATGTCGGTACTAAGGAGATTTTCCTCCTGTTTCAATACCGACTTGTGATGTCGGTATTGCTGCTTTGGTGAATACCGATGTCACTCCTCGGTACAACAAGTCGGTATTGAACGAAACTGTCTCGGCATGTGGATATGTCTTCAGTAATACGGCCATATCTTCTAAACCACAAGTCCAAAACCCCTGATTCCAATTCCAATTGCTAGCTAACTCACTCCTCTACAGCTTTCGTGAAGGTAATCCAAGCTGATTCATATCGGAGTACCTCCGTCCAGCCACATATTTCCTATGTATCGGATGGACCTTGCAGTATACTTTGGTCCAACTCTCCAAATATGCCCAAATTGCCTCCAATCACCTAGAAAGTACTCCAAAACATGCAAAAACTCACTAGTCCTAATTCAATATGTCATAATCTCTAAATGAGACCTAAATACAAGACAAAACCATGATTATGCATGTAAATAACATAAAACTCTAAGTGAGATGCATGCTAAAACATGCAATATATGAGTATATCAATTCCCCCAAATTTAAACCTTTGCTTGTCCTCAAGCAAACAAGGATAAAGAAAGGGAGAAAACTAATAATGGTGGTTCAAATCCAAAAATACCATGAAAAGAATTCAACTCAATGTCCAAGTTACTTGCTCTAAGATGCGATCAAACAAGTCTACTCAAAAAGAGCTAGCCATATCCTTCCCTATACGAATCAAATTCAAGCCTTAACCTACACAAGCATCAATATCATAAAATCCTTTAACATTCATTATTTGTTTCAAGTGAATCATGCTCATGCAAGGCAAGTGAATTCATTTGGCTAGGGTAAAGGTCTTGAGACTAAGATGATCTCAAATGTATGGGGTTTCATCAATGCAAGGGACCTCTCAATGAATGAGTAAGCTTTAGCAAAATGCTAAGAGTAAAAGGCAATTTATGCATACAAGGATAGACTTACATATACCCAATGCCCAAATCGTCTCTAACCCTAGAATATCTACCCATGAAGTCATCATCCTAAGCTACCCTTTTCTCACTTGGCCTTTTTGCTTTCATGCCCCATACTTGAACTCCTTCTTCCACTTCATCATTTCTCACTTGGGGAATTTCTTCTTCTTCATTGAATATTGTGGTCTCGTTCTTCTTTTTGTTGTTTCTTTAGCTCTTTTTTCTTTCTTTTTCTTTGCCTTGCCTCATCATTTACCAATTGATGCTTTAGCCAATTTTTGGCTTTTTCCCTTGTTTCTATGAGGCTATAATTATCACTAAGAGCTATTCTTGATAACTTGCACTAACCACATCACAATATTGCATTCCCCTATCACCTTCACTTCCTTCTTTTGAACCCACTTCCTTCTTATCAACAATTCCATTAGTCACACATTTTCGTTCACACCAAACCCAAAACTTCCCTTTCCCACGAGCCTAGCCTAGTCTAGCCTTTGATGTTCGGCTAGATCTACATGCAATCCTATCCTTGTCGCCCTAAACTCAACACTTTTTGCCAAACTTACCTGAAACATTAGGCCTCACATACGCACACTAAAGATTTTGGCTTGAAAGGAGGGTAGGTTAAAGGTATGGTTAACCGTTCCAATGATGGGAATCGACTACTTGGACTAGCAAAAGAGTGGTGAAAAGGATAAGAGAGTCCAAGTATGTATATGGTAACCATGAATTCACTATGCAAAGCACAAGCATGATAATTTCAATGTCAAAATTATGGTTTTCACTTAGGTAGGATTGAAATCAAATCAAGACTTGCTTTAGCTAAGACCCTAGTAATGAAATGCAAGATCGAAATATGGTTCATCCTTGATTTCAACACGAGATCAAAAGCATCAAACAACAAGCAACGAGGGCATTGAATCAAGCTCTAAATATGATACTTTACAAGGATAAATCTATCATTGCTCCTAATGCTCATGCAAAGCTACCTAAAATGCTATGCATCTAGACTCAATCCTATATGGAATGCACATTATTTAAAAAAATTCAAATTTATTGAAAATGCATGATATGCATGAGACTCAAGATGCAAAAGGCAAAATAAGATCACCAAAAACAAAATTAGATAACACACAAACCCTCCCCCAAACTTAAATTACACAGTCCCTTGTGTAATAGAAGCTTAAGAGAGAGCTAAACAATGCATGAAAGAAAGAAAAAGATATGATTCTAAATGCTATCTACAAAGTTTGGAGTGTTACCGTGGAAATGAATGGAGGGAACGAGAGTGATCACCTCAATCCTTCACACCTTTTTTCTTAAGTTCATGATTATTAGATAACCAAGAACCTATTCACACTAAGCAAACCCATCAAAAAGAACAAGAAAACATAAAAAGACATAGAAACAAAAGTATGTACAATGATAAGCTTGGGGTGTCTCCCAAGAGCACTTTGTTTAAAGTCACTAAGTTTGACTTTGGTTACCCTTTTAGGCGGGTGAGAGAGGAGTGTGAGCACTCCAAGGCGGATCTTTGAGCTCGAGCTTGAGCACCTTGCTCTTTACCTCTTCAAGCGGCTTCTCCTTTTGCTTTGAGCTCGGCTGTGAGGATTGCTTTGACCGAGGCAAAGAGCTTGGTTCGACCTTTGCATTTGATCTTGTACTCGATCACTCCATCCTTGTGTTTCCATGGAGTGAGAGTAATCATAGAAGGTTGGCTTTGCTCGGACCTAAACCCATGAAGCGTGCTTGATCCGTTTCCCATTTTAGCCTTGGCTTTTGTCTTCTTCTTTGCACCCTTACTACCCTCAACGTCATTCTCCATTGTGGTGGGAGGGATCGGTTCCAAACAAGTGATCATGTCAACTTCCGAAGCTTCCTTTTCATTACCATAACCCAAATCATTTCTCTCAAGAGACTTATCTTCCTCTTCATAGACATTTGGGGGTGGAGCTTCTTCAACCATATCACATCTACCCACATACCTCACTTCTTCTTCTCGAAACTCATCATCCTTCATGGTGATTGTACCACAAAGTTTATTGGAAGAAGTCCTCATTGGGTAGTACACCTTATCATCCACATTCAAGAGAACTACCCATTGCTCTTTGAAATCCATTATATCACCGGTAGTGAGTAGGAATGGAGTTCCAAGGAGTAGTGGAAGCTTGTTGGTCTTCTTCATTTCCATGACCACAAAGTCCGTTGGGACTTTGCAATTCCCAACCTTGAGTGGATAGTCTTCGAGGAGACCAAGTGGCTTCTTTGAAGAAGCGTCTCCAAAGCTGATAGGTGATGGATGATAGGCAAGGGTTCTTATACCTAGACTCTTGAACATCTCATGGGACATTACATTCACACTTGACCCGGAGTCACACAAAGCGTCCTCAATCTCCAAATCTCCAAGAGACCAAGCTATAGAGAATTTACCGGGATTACCAAGTTTGGGGAGAGACTTAGGCTTGATCCAAGTTGTGCTTGGTGAATAAATGCAAGCAACACTACCCTTTGGTTCTTGAACCATGGTCACGTCCTCATCTTACTCAAGGGTCACTCCCCCACCTTGTTCCTCAATGTCCTCATTGAGCTTCAAGAGAGCTTCTCTAAGGGGAGGTGAAACGGTTTGTTATCCATAAAGTAGAAGCTCAATCTCCTAAGTGGCGGCTTCATGATCTTCAATGGGACGTAGACCGATCATAGTCATCGCCATAAGTTCCATCACACAATGCAAGGTTCTCAACCAACTCCATTGCTTCATTCACGTATTTGCCTAAGAAGTTTCCATTAGAAGCGGTATCAAGCAACATACGGATCTTAGGAAGTGCTCCGCGGTAGAGTGTGCTCAAGAGGGAAGCATCCGAGAATCCATGATGAGGGCATTGCGATGTATAGCCCCTAAACCGCTCCCATGCTTCATTGAAGCTCTCATTTACACGTTGTGTGAAGCTTGAGATCTCATTCCTTAGCTTAGCCATTCTAGAGGGAGAGAAGAACTTGGCAAGGAATGATGTCTTGCATTGGTCCCATGAAGTGATGGAACCGTAGGGAAGGTTCTTTTCACATTGCCTTGCCTTGTCTCCAAGAGAGAATGGGAACAGCCTTAGCTTAAAGCTATCTTCCGAGACTCCATTCATCTTTGTCAAGCCATAAATCCGGTCAAAATGATCCAAGTGGTCAAGTGGATCCTCCACCGTCAAACCATGGAATTTGTTGCTTTGTACCATGTTGATGAAGCTAGCTTTGACCTCAAAGTCATTGGTCTCAACCGGTGGTGCTCGAATGCCTTGGCGGTTGACATGAGCATTGGCCGCATCACCCGCTCCAACTATGTTAGGACCATTACGGGCGGGTGGGTGGTGGTTTCCATTACCACCATTTTCTCCTTGATGTGGAGCATAAGCAACGTGGTCATTACCCCCATCCGGGTTCACTTGCACGTTTTCCATACCAAGCCTAGCAATGTGCACAACCCGTTCTCTATCTCTTCTTGCTCTAAGACCGCTGTGTAAAAGGTTGATGTCGTCTCTTGGCTCAACAAGATTGTTGTTTCCTTTAGAACGCAAGTTCATGCACCTACAAGAGAGAGCTAGAAGGAAAGATTAGTAAACAAAAGAAAGAAAAAGGCTTAATCTCAAAAAGAAGTAAAATCCTAATGTCGAAAGCTAAACCCAATTGGCAACGGCGCCAAATTGATACAAGGATTTTGCCGTGTATCAATCACTCAAATGCCTAAGTAGCACATGAGGTATCAAATCCATGGGTATAAGTTTCGATCACTAAGAATGCATACAACTTTGTAAGTTAAGCTAATAAAGGTGGTTTTGGTTTCTAATCATCTAAATGATTCAAATTAAACGCAAGAACACAAGTAAACAAAGCAAAAACGAGTTTAACAAATAGATAAAGGCAAGCCCTTGGATAAGGTTATTGATTTTGGATTCTTCTATGATCTATCTAGATGTCATTTCACACAATCAAGCAA
This sequence comes from Eutrema japonicum, assembly GCA_030161315.1. NCBI lineage: Eukaryota > Viridiplantae > Streptophyta > Magnoliopsida > Brassicales > Brassicaceae > Eutrema > Eutrema japonicum. The sequence continues at coordinate 36,139,354 of BSQW01000013.1, read as the reverse complement.
TTCCCTTAGCCTAGAAAACTTAGACAAGATTAAGCCACTCTCATGGTCTTAATCACTTTGTTAATCACCAAATCAATCACAAACCATCGTTTGTGATAGGATGATTAACAAGCAATAAACATAGGTTCCTATGGCCCTAATACTCCTTAGACAACTACTCTCATAGGCTAAGAAATCAAAATCCCTTATTTGGTTCTTAAGGTAATTTCATCGAACACCTTGTGTGCATGAATTCCCTAAGATCTAGATTAACTATATCTAGCCTAATCTAGTAATATGAATATCAAATAAGAGAGAGAAGATGTAAACTAAGTCTTAGACATCAAGATCTACCACGAAATTCACCTAATCTACCTCATCCATGGGCTTAAAAAGATCTACTCACTAATCATGAAGAACACACCAAATCTTGTGAAAGAGGTGATGTTAATCATGATTAGGGAATAGGAATGTGGAAGAAAAGATAGAGATGAAAAGATATAACCTTAAACTTTCATAAATCAAAAGAATCCAAGGGAAAAATCCCAAGAACCCTAGTATTGTTCTAGAGAGAAAAGGGAGAGAAAAAGGAGAAAAAGCATAAAAAATGAGATAGATCTAAAAATCAGATCTCTAAAATATAAAAAGGTGTTTGCTGAGTTGGGTCGGCCCCGGGTCAACCCGGGACAAACCGGGTATTGACCCGGCCGAAACGTAGATACGACTTCAGTTAATCGGTCATAACTCCTGAACCTGACATCCGAATGACCTGAATCCAACTCCGGGTATTGACCCGGCCGGATCTTTGGACGCTGTCATCTTCTCTCGGCCAGAAGGACATACCTTCAGTAAATCCGTCTTATCTCCCTATCCATATATCCAAATAACCCGATTAAAACTCCTGTGTAAAGCTAATTCACTCCTCTACAACTTCTGTGAAGGCAGTTAAGCTGAATCATATTGTAAAGTCCCCGTCTAGCCACATCTTTGCGACACTTTGGACGAGCTCGGCTGGTTCAGGTGAGAGATTGTCATGGGGTCAATACCGACGTCACTCCTCGGTACAACATGTCGGTACTAAGGAGATTTTCCTCCTGTTTCAATACCGACTTGTTGTACCGACTTGTGAAGTCGGTATTGCTGCTTTGGTGAATACCGATGTCACTCCTCGGTACAACAAGTCGGTATTGAGCGAAACAGTCTCGGCAGGCGGATATGTCTTCAGTAAAACGGCCATATCTTCTAACCCACAAGTCCAAATCCCCTTATTCTAATTCCAGTGGCTAGCTAACTCACTCCTCTATAGCTTTCATGAAGGTCATCTAAGCTGATTCATATCGGAGGGCCTCAGTCCAGCCACATATTTCCGGTGTATCAGATGGACCTTGCAGTCTACTTTGGTCCAACTCACCAAATATGCCCAAATTGCCTCCAATCACCTAGAAAGTACTCCAAAACATGCAAGAACTCACTAGACCTAATGCAATATGTGCTAATCTCTAAATGAGACCTAAATACAAGACAAAAACATGATTATGCATGTAAATAACACAAAACTCAAAGTGAGATGCATGCTAAAACATGCAATATATGAGTATATCACAAGTTCTGGAAATCGATGCCCCGAGAAACGTGCCACTGGTGCAGACTTGCAGAAGATAGACGAGCTGAATGCGAAGGTGAATCTACCACTAAAGGGAAATCAGAGAAGTGTGCAGTCTAGCGAGGAGACAAGAGATGCGATCTTTTGTCAAGGATCAGCCGATGAAGAGATTGATGAGCTGCAAGAGGTGAACTACGTTAGCGGACAGGGGTATGTACATAACAGAGGTTTCAACCAGAATTATAGGAACAACCCGAATTTGTCCTACAGGAGCACCAACGTCGAGAATCCCCAGGATCAAGTCTACCCTCAGCAGGCTCAACAACCCAAAGGAAAAACCTTTGTGCAAAACGCTGGTATCTCAGGTTTTTCTCATGGCTTCCAAGGGCCTAACAGGTTTCAAGGCGGATTTCAACAGAAACAGCCGTTCAAAACATTTCAGCCAACGAAGCCCGCTCCGTTCCAAGTTACCGCCAGCCCCGCGGATAACCCCCAGGATGAGCTTAAGGCTCTCATGCAACAACTCTTGCTCAACCAGCAGCAATCCGCCAAGGAGATTAATGTTAAGGTCGACAACATGTACAACGACCTTAAGAGCAAGTACGAAGCCGTATGCACTCATGTGAAGAAGTTGGACACTCAAGTTGCTCAAATTGCCGAAGCAATTAAGAGGCCGCAAGGGGTTCTTCCAGGAAAGGTAGAGCAGAACCCAAGGATCGAATTCGTCAACTACATCACACTCAGAAGCGGGAAAGCGCTAGAACCTGTTGCACAAAAACAGAAGGATACTGATGCCGTAATCAACCTAGATGGAGATGACGAAGAAACCACCCCAAAAGAGATGGTACCTACAGATACAGGCGCTGTAGAAGAACCGCAAGCGCAGCCCCCTACTCGTATCTACACTCCGAGTGTTTCGTACCATACTCGTCAAAGGAAGTCGCGCAAGGACCTAGAAGAAGCAAAGTGTAGGGAAATGTTGAAAGATCTCGTGGTAAAGCTTCCTCTGGTCGATGCGATCCAAATGATACCCTCATTGAGGAAATATATGAAGAGCTTGGTGACGAGTAAAATGTCCACTGAAGACGGTATCATGATGGTTTCTAATGATTGCAGTGCGGTCCTCCAAAACAAGATGCCAAGGAAGCTAGGCGATCCGGGGAAGTTCGTTCTCTCAGTGCAGATTGGGGCAATGACTTTTGCTTGCTCTTTGTGTGATCTCGGTTCTAGCATTAACTTGATTCCATATTATGTGGCTAAGCAACTTGGGTTCACGAAGTTCAAGCAAACCAAGATCTCCTTGGTATTTGCCGATCATTCTGTGAGACTTCCTGTTAGTGTTCTTGAGGATCTACATGTACGGATTGGAGATGCCTTCGTTCCTACGGATTTTATGGTTCTAGAGCTTGATGAAGAACCGAGAGATCCACTCATATTGGGAAGACATTTCTTATGCACAGCGTGAGCCATAATAGATGTGAAGAATGGGCGAATAGATCTCCACCTGGGAGACATTGTGATGAAGTTTGAAATGAACAAGATGCCGAAGAAACATATGTTAGACGGGCAGACGTTCTCGATTGATGACTCACCGGAAGTCGACAACGAGGTCGTCGAAGAAATTTTGACAGACGACATTAGAGACGGTTTTGACAAGAGCTGAGAATGAACACGGGTTTATAAGTGATGACGCAACAAGGTACGCTAAGATGGTGGATTCATGCCAGACAATAGAGATGATGGTTCAACACATCAGCCTAGATGGATCCGCTGAAACGCCTCCAACGGCAAGTCATCATGCACCTCTTGCTAGCATGTGGAGCGAGTTAAAAGCTCCAAAAATTGAACTCAAACCACTTCCAACTGGGCTACGGTACGGCTTTCTTGGTCCTAATTCTACTTATCATGTGATCATAAATGCTGAGTTGAACAATGTTGAGACTGCTTTGCTTCTATGTGAACTTATAAAGTATCGTAAAGCTCTAGGCTACTCACTAGACTATCTCTCAGGGATATCTCCAGATCTTTGCATGCATAGGATACATCTACATGACCAATCAATGACTTCGATAGAACACCAGAAACGGTTAAACCCAAACCTCAAGGATGTTGTAAAGAAGGAGATAATGAAACTTCTAGAGGCGGGCATTATATATGATATCTCTGATAGTACTTGGGTGAGCCCGGTCTATGTTGTGCCAAAGAAGGGTGGTGTAACAGTTGTTAATAATGAGAAAACTGAGTTGATCCCAACTAGAACTGTTACGGGGCATATGATGTGTATTGATTATCGGAAATTATATGCTACTACTCGCAAGGATCATTTTCCTTTGCCTTTTATTAATCAAATGCTTGAAAGATTGGCTAACCACCCCTACTACTGTTTTCTATACGGCTATTCTGGTTTCTTTCAGATTCCCATCCATCCGGACGACCAGAAAACACCACGTTCACATGTCCTTATGGCACTTTTGCCTATCGCAGAATGCCGTTTGGCTTGTGTACCGCCCCATCAACTTTATAGCGATGCATGATGTCGATCTTTACCGACTTGATTGAGGACATAATGAAGGTTTTCATGGATGATTTTTCTGTCTATGGATCCTCGTTTTCTGTTTGTCTTTCTAATTTATGCATGGTATTGCAACGCTGCGAGGAAAAGTATCTGGTGTTGAATTGGGAAAAGTGCCATTTCATGGTCAGAAATGGGATTGTCTTGGGTCATCGGATTTCAGAGCAAGGAATCGAGGTGGACAAGGCAAAGATAGAAGTGATGAGTAGTCTACAACCTCCTGATTCTGTCAAGGGGATTAGAAGCTTCCTAGGACATGCGGGGTACTACAGGAGGTTCATCATGGATTTCTCCAAAATCGCAAGACCCTTAACCCGACTGCTTTGCAAGGAGGTAAAATTTGATTTTGATAGCGATTGTCTTCAAGCTTTTCGCACAATCAAGGGAGCTCCCTTTCGAAGTAATGACTGATGCCAGCGATTTCGCGGTAGGAGCTGTTTTGGGACAGCGAAAGGACAAGAAGCTTCATGTTATCTATTACGCCAGCAGGACTCTGGATGACGCACAGTGCAAGTACGCCACAACCGAAAAGGAACTTCTTGCCATAGTGTTCGCTTTTGAGAAGTTCCGGTCTTATCTCGTGGGGTCTAAGGTCATAGTGCACACAGATCACGCGGCTCTGAGGTATCTACTTACCAAGAAGGATGCCAAACCTCGACTTTTGCGTTGGATTCTTCTGTTGCAAGAATTTGATCTTGAGATCAAGGAAAAGAAAGGGATCGAGAATAGTGTTGCAAATCATCTACCAAGACTGCGTGTAGACGAAGAAGTCCCTTTAGACGATCGCCTACCTAAGGAGAACGTCTACGCGATTAACATCGGGAGCAGTGACAACTATACTCCCCCACGCCGCACCGAGCTCCCTGAAATTCCTTGGTTCGGTGAGATAGCAAATTACTTGGCCGCGGAAAAGGAACCAATTGGCTTTGCGGGAAACAAGAAAAAGAAATTTTTGAGAGACATTCGACTATTTTTGGGACGAGCCATACCTCTACAAGCAATGCTCGGATGGCGCCTTTCGAAGATGCGTTTCGGAGGAGGAAATTCCTGGTATCCTATTCCACGGTCATGGCTCGAGCTATGCGGGACACTTCGCCACATTCAAGAGGATGTCCAAAGCTTTGCAAGCCTGGTTTTGGTGGCCGACTATGTTTCGCGACGCACATGCTTTCATCTCCAAGTGCAACTCATGTGAAAGGCAAGGGAATATCAGCAAGAGGAATGAAATGCCTCAGAATTTTATCTTGGAGGTTGGTGTTCGACATATGGGGTATTGACTTCATGGGTCCTTTTCCGTCATCGTATGGTAATCAATACATCCTCGTCGCTGTAGACTATCTGTCTAAATGGGTTGAAGCGCTGGCTAGCCCAACTAACGAAGCCAAGGTAGTCTTGAAGATGTTCAAGGTTCGGTGTACCTCGAGTAGTGATCAGCGATGGTGGATCTCATTTCATCAACAGGATCTTCGAGAGTCTTTTAAGGAAGCATGGAGTCAAGCACAAGGTGGCCACTCCTTATCACCCGCAGACGAGTGGGAAGGTTGAGGTTTCCAACAGAGAGATCAAGGGCATCCTGCAAAAGACAGTGAGCACAACGAGAAAGGACTGGGCTACGAAGCTGGATGATGCTCTTTGGGCGTACAGAACCGCCTACAAAACACCTCTCGGGACAACACCATTCCATCTGATTTACGGAAAATCATGTCACCTCCCGGTAGAGCTCGAATACAAGGCAGCATGGGCTGTAAAGTTGCTTAACTTCGACATCAAATCTGCTTATAAGCGAAGAACGATGCAACTACACGAATTGGAGGAAATTCGTCACATGGCTTACGAGAGTTTGAAAATCTTTAAGGAAAAGACCAAAGCCTATCATGACAAGAAGATAACTCCAAAGAACTTCACTGTAAACGATCAGGTATTACTATTCAATTCTCGCCTTAAACTTTTTCCAGGAAAACTGAAATCGAGATGGTCGGACCATTCACCGTTAAGGAAGTACGGCCGTACGGAGCCGTGGTGTTGCTGAACACCACATGAAACGAGTTTGTGGTTAACGGCCAGCGCCTAAAACCATATCTAACTGACGTAGGACTCAATGGAGAAGAAACAATTCTCCTCGATGAGCCGTCCAACGCCTGAAATGGCTGTCAAGTCAAGCTAATGACTTAAAACGAGCGCTTGGTGGGAGGCAACCCACCGGTACGTTTTCTTTTATTTTCCCTTTTATTTTATTTTATTGAATCTGTTTCACCTTCTTCCTAATTTATTTTCACACCGAGACGGTGTGAAGTAAGTCTGGGGGAAGGTAGCTATCGTTACTAACGCTATGTTTCTTTCTTTTGTCTTTCTCTTGAGTCATATTTATGTTTTCTTAAGCTTATTATGTTTTATTGAGTCAAAACTTGTTGGAGATTGAGATCACTACTCTTGAAATTTTAATATAATTTTGCATCTAAGTGACCATTGTTACAGATTTAGCTCCCGATAAGACTAATGGAAAATCGAAAGGCCAAACAGTTAATCAGAGGAAACTATATTTCCAGGAAAATTTCAAAATTTGAGCTAGTTTCTGCGCTCTTCCTTTTACGTCATCATCGTGATTGGTGTTTTCAGAGCTTGATTCCTCGTTCATATCCGACAAGACAACTCGTGTTAAAGTATGGTACATATCTCCCTCATTTTTAATTAAAAGTAGAAAAGATGAAATGAATTTCTTTCGAGTAAAGGGCTAGGAAAATTTCCAACGATCCCATTATTTTACTTCGAAGGAGATGATCACACTAAGGTTAGAAGCGAGGTTAGGAAAATTTCTTAAGTTACCACTATTCACCTACGCCTTAGATTGAAAGGGTGGCACTAAAATGAACCGGGGATTCGGTGGCTAAAACCATCAATACTCGCGTTCCATCAGCCGTTAGCCCTATGGAAAAGAAATGAGGAAAGAATAAGTCTGGGGGAGGGGAAAGGTACCAAGGGTTGTATTGTTGTCTTGTCGTGATATCGAAAGGGAAAGAGTCTAGAAGGTTCTTGACACTATGATCTTTGATGAGACCCAACGATGATAGTTTTGGGATTATCCTGTGATATTATGTGTTGAATCTGGGAAGCTGCGAATGCCTGCAGAGAAGTACATGGCTGTCCGATCAGGAGCTACTCTAGCAATACGTGGATTAATAAGGTAACGGTCATTGCGGAACTTTAAGGGTATTGTGAATCTCTGGGTTTTCAAACTTTTCTTCCTTGCTAGCCTTCTTTTTGGTTGAGGACAAGCAAAAGACTAAGTCTGAGAGAATTGATATGCTTGGTTTTTACAGTTTTCTAACGTATGTTTTACTGTTTTTTTCAATCGTTTTATCGAGTCAAAGTCCGTTTTAGAGTCCTTTAGTCTTTTATTTAGATATCTCAGGTAAAAAGGCGTTCAAGGATGAAATTGGAGTTGCGTGGGCAAAAACGTACGAAACCGTGAAGAAAGTGCCAGCATCGGTCGATACCGATGGAACTGGTCGATGCCACCCCTACCCGAGAGGCTGGCATCGACCGATGCTGGTGAATGTGTCGATGGAACCGGTCGATGCCACCCCTACCCGAGAGGTTGGCATCGACCAATGCCAAGGAGATCGATCGATGCCACCCCTACCCGAGAGGTTGGCATCGACCGATGCCAAGGAGATCGGTCGATGGACCGGTCGATGCCACCCCTACCCGAGAGGTCAGCATCGACCGATCCTAAGAGGATATCGACCGATGCTAAGAGGGTATCGACCGATACCAGCCTACGAGAAGAAGAAAGGAAACTTCTGTTTTCCTTATCTTGCCCTGGGAACTTCCTGTTTTGACCAAATTCGACCAAATTCGACCTAGACCTATATATACTCTATTTTTAGCCTCTTGGAGGCAGCCACCCTTTTGTTCTATTCAGAGTTATTGCTACTGAATTATTGTAAGTTTTGGAGAAGAATCTTTGCATCTATTGAGAAGAATTCTGAGCCCTTTCTCTCTTTATTTTATATTATGATTTCTTCATCTCATTGCTTGTTCTTCGTTACTATGTTTGAGTAGTTCCATAGTTAGGTTAGGGTCTTCAAGGGGATCCATGAATCATTGAATTAGACACATATAGGGATTTATCTTTTGTGGTTTTTGCTTATTGTTGTGTTTATTGCTTAGACTTGAGCTAACCGCTAGGTCTATGAACTAGGGCAATCTAAGAGTGCGGGAGTGTCTTAGGTTGCTAGAAAGAACATAAGTGAGCGAATTGTCCTTAGCCTGCGGAAGTTGATGTTAAGGCGATTCGTGAATATATTGAACCAACTCGTTAATGCTGATATAGAATTCTATGCCAACGGAAGTTAGGATTTTAGGTTGCTAGATTTAGTAACCATGAGCACGGAAGTGGATTGGTTAGATATTTATGTTTGAGTTTGAAACTTGCTTTTAATTATTCCCTGAATAGTTGTCTGATTCATGATCTATGGATTCCTGCGAATAAACCCTCGACCTAACGCCTTTCCTTTATTGAATTTACATCGTTTAAATTGCTCTCGTTACTTTTCTAAAACAAACCATATTTTTGGCTTAGCTTAATTTCATAATTGTGAGAATAGTAGTGTAACATTGGTCTATGTGGATTCGATCCTAAAGTACTGGATTGACAACCATTATGATTGCGGTAGTGTGAACTTTAGTTTTAATTGGCTGAGTGGTAAAACCCTTAAATCAGTAGTGTAAGAGCTTTCTTTGCACATAAATCCTCATGAGCTTCTTTAGTATGCTTTGGTAAATCTCCTAGTTCTCCTTACCGAGACCTCATAACAACGGTTTTAAAGCTTTAAGCTTTTTCGATAATCGGTAAAGTGTTGATGTCGAAACGAATAATGGATCCGGTTTTTCCCAATAGCTTCCAACAACTGTGAGAAACTGGGGGATATTAGCAAGATTATTAACAAACTTAAATGGCTTTCTTCCTAGAACTTCCGACTCTAGATAAAATCTACCCCATGAATGATCTGAACATCCTCCTGAATCAAACACACTATACGATTGTGAGAAACTGTCTAATCATTTATCATTTACCAACACTCTATCCAATTTCTTACAGACAAGACCTTCTTCTTGCTTATTACAATAAGTGAAACGGGGACCATTATATTTGAGATCCAAGATTGAGCAATAACGTGATGTATCTTGAAAATCCCTCATCCCCGCGGGCATTGAAGGTGAACTAGTATAATTTGAATGTTCCTCTCCTTCTAGTATTTCATTGAAATCAACAAAAATCATCCAAGGTCTATTTATAAACATAGGTGAGTCATGATGATTTCCCATGTCTTCCCAAAGCTCTTTCTGATCCTACACAAAATTTGATGCATAAACAAATGAGGAAAATAACTCTTCCTCTTTACCCTCTAGTAGAACTAAACAAGTGATCATCTTATCACTTTTAAAAACTGGTGTCAGCCTTGCATTTAATCTCCATACCACCCAAATGCGGCCTAGACGGTTGAAATCGTAATTAGACCGCAAATACCAATCCTTAAAAATTGATGAAACGATTTCAGATGCTTTGTTTTCCTTAACTCTTGTCTCCAACAAGCACCCGAACTGCATTGAATATGCCAGCTGCAAATAATGAAATGTTTAGATGGTTTGTTGAATCCGCGCACATTCCAAAAGAAACCCGACATTAAGTTTTTTTTCTTTGGAACCCTTTTTGTTGACACACTTGGGACCTTGTCCTTCGTGATTGGAGCATTTGTTTCAGGTAAAATTTTATAAGCTGACTTTGACGCTCTTGGGAGTAAATAGAGTTATAGGATGATATTATACCAAATCGAGTAAATATACGGGTTATTGAGTAAATAGAGTTCAAATCTAGAAAAAGATAATAGAAGAAAACATAAATTGATTCTGTTCCAAACACATGAAAAGACCTATTAATTATAGTTTGGTATGCTTCAGCACAACATGAACTTAACCTTTCACAAATTCAATAAGATCTTTTTTTTGGAGATATGGTTTTTATGGCGGCGATCCTTTCATAATCGGGTTTGAAAAGTATGAACTTTGGTTTTATAGGCTCCATCAACATCAACTTTTCTAGAGATTTTGCGTTCCTGACAAAGAGCTTTACTATATGAAGCTCATGCAGTGGTTTTTATATCCCATGATCTCGACATACTTGATAGTGTTCAAAGGGTAGTTTCCATTATGAATATTTGGCTTATGATGAAGCTTCCACAACATATCATGTTCAAATGTGAAACCATTGATCTAAACATAACAAACCAAAGTTCTAACAGACTTATCCCATTGGTAGACGAGAAGTATTGTTTGGGTAGAGAGAGATACTTACATCGATTGAAACCCGTTTGAGGTTAGGGCACTGTGTGAGGAACTCAGCGATGCCAAAAAAAGTGAAAATTGTTGGAGATATGAAACTCTTGTAAGTTCCAAAAGAAAAAAGTCGATTTTCTCATTTCCTCACATGTGTATGTATACGTGTGATTAACACATATATTACCTAATTTGCATACTAACACAATCGAATGGTATGATGATGTAGCACTTTATGATTGAATCCAAGGAGAATTTGAATAACTACACTAAGAATGTAAGAAACTAAATGAGCTAAGAAAATATGGATTGTTTTGTTGCCTAATGATCCTAATTTTCACTAATCAAAAGCGAACAAGATAATAAACTGATAATAAAGCACTAAACAAGATGAATGACAATAAAACAAACAAACTTCGGGTAATGGTAATTGACTCGGGCAATCCCTAGCTAAACCATAATGCATAAACAATCAATGCTAATCCTTAGGTCTAAAATCACAAATTTAGACTAATCCACTTCCATAGCATTAATCTTACGGAGAAATTTTGGTGGGATCTCTTGTACACAACTTTTACTATAAGATTGATTTAGGTAAAAGGTTTTATCGAAGATAAGAAATGTATTCCACCACGAAGGAGGTTTATCATGATCAAATAAGTATTTAGAAGAGTAATTAACAAAAAGGGGAAACTATTATTATTAAAAAACACTCAAGAACACTCAAAGATTACAAAGACTCTTAAACTCTCTCAAGTTTCTCTTACTACCTTAGCTTGGTTTATGCTTCACCCAAGCTCCCTTATTTATAGTACAAGTCCTAAAGAATATTCCATGGAATATTCCATAAGATATTTTACAACACACACCACTCATATACGATCTTATCTACTCACAACTTTATCTACTCACACACCACTCATTCACATGCTTATCTACATACTTTAATTACACATCACTTATTCCCACGCATACTTTAATTATTATATACACCACTTATTCACATGCATACTTTAATTATTATATTTCCCTTGTCTCCAAAAGGAGATGGATTCCACATTATCTGAAGTCTGAGCTGGATTCCACCTTATCCAAAGTCTGAGTATGTGTCGTCTTCTTCACTGTCAGATACGATTTCTGTCACATATATTTTATGGCCCGGAATATACCTTTTGATTTTATATTTCTTTCCTTCAACCCGGTAAATTGGATGGTATGAGTTGTCTTGTGGCCACCCGTACTGATCATGGAAGCCGGTAAGTATTTGTCGTATTTCTTCGACAAAGTCTGATGGGTAGACATCTCTGTTGTGCCAGTTTGCTGTGTTGGGACAGAAAACCCTAGAATCAATTTCGGATTCTAGCTGTGTGATTGAGATTCACCATCTTACTTGTTCTCTGGTGGAATTTGCTTTCGTTAAAGGCGTTATCACTGTAGCTTGTCTGGATTTGGGCTTCACATCTTCTCTGAATTATTACACCATCTTCTTTTTGGTCTTGCTCTGTAATTATTTTGAACGTGACGAGAATTGACATTGCTCCCTGTGCACGAATATTTTCTTGCCACCATGTCACGTCATGGAACAATGTGAGCCACTTGTACAACAACTTGTAGTGCGGTTTTCTCCTTGTCATGATGCACTTTGCCAAATATTGTAGTAGCTTGCTTTTGTCAACGAGGACTCCAACGGTATACAGATCAGCTAGGTACCACAGTAGGAAATATGCTTATTCTGGAAATTTACCATAGTGGTTTGGATTCATATCTATGGTAGTAAGGAAAGGATATACCGGATGGTATGGTAGCCTAAGTAGTGGTCCTTGATCCAGACCATACCTGTTCACGTAAAGTTTCAGAAATCCATGGAGCGTGTCGACTCCTTGATAAACTAGAGCAGTGTCTAGGATTTTTTCTTGAATCCCTTGTGGCATTCCTGCAATTATCTTTTTTAAGGACTCCACTGTCGGGTTTTCTGGATTAAGGGTGTAAATCATTGGGATGATTGCTGAGATTTGTCGTTGGGTTCTTGATAAGAAATCTGGGAGGAAGTTGTCTTAGCCTTTGATGTGCCTTACGTCAAACTTCCATTGTGAGAGTCAACTAGCCCATCTGAGTAATTGTTCCTGGGGCAGGATCTTTTGCTTGAACTGGATCATTTTTGGAAAGGAGGACATGTCCATTTCTATGAGGAAATGTTGACCGACCAGATGAAACTCGAACTTCTCAATTCCTCTTTTGACTGCAAGTATCTCTTTGTAGGTAGAGTGATAGTGCTTCTCACTGTCCTTGAAAGCGCCACTTTTGTATCCACAAATGTTTCGCCTTCCCTTTTCGTCTTCTTCCAAGAGAATTGCTCCCCAGTAGCAGTCACTTGCGTCTGTTTGTAGAATTTTTTTTCCGTTGGATGGAATTTGCAATGCTAGGAGTGTCTTCGAGATTCTCTTAAGCTTTTTCACTGCTTATGTGCACCTTTCATTCCATGGAGGGGCTTCTTTCTTTAGCTGTGTTGAGAGGACTGACCTGTTTTTTTTCTAAACCGTAGATGAAATCCGCCATATAATTGACAATCCCGAGGAATTGTTGGACTTGTTTGAAGGAGAGTCCTTCATCCGGAAACTCATCGAGCTGTGTTGCAATGTGAGGTTGTAGATGATATTGTCCCTTTGAAATATGCATGCCAAGGAAGTCGATCTCTGTTTCTCCAATAACCATCTTTCTTTTAGAGAGCATGATTCCATATTTTTTCATGATGATGTGGTATTTTGTCAGTAGTCGGGTGTGGGAGTCTATATCTGGAGAGAACATGAGGAGGTCACCGATGTACACCAATGCATTTGGGAGGATTGGCTCGAATATCTTGGCCATGGCCTTTTGGAATAATGAAGGGGCCACCTTTAATCCAAATGGCATTACTCTCCAATGATAGTGCCGATTTGGTATGCAAAATCCTGTTTTGGGCCTGTCTTCTGGTTTGATTCCAAGTTGCCAAAAACCCGCCTTTAGGTCGAATTTGGAGAAGACTTGTTCTTGTGGGAGTCGCTGGAATAGAACTTCGCGTTTAGGCAAAGGAAATTTGTCATCAGCGAGAAAGTGGTTCAGTGGTTGGTAATTGATGACCAGCCTCAAGAATCACGCCATGGACCTAAGTCTCCCACGAGACACAGGAGATGCACTTCTCATCCAACTAGAATCACAACATAGCCCATCATGCATCCATATTCCCAGACTGATGCCTAGAGATGAGCTAGTCAAGCTACTCCCATAATCATGGGTAGCAAATTACGAGAAGATCCATGAAAGCAGTGTGCCAATACAGTCTATTGACTCTTCCATCCACAGAAAAAGAGATGGCACCAATGAGATTTCATTCAAACAGCAAGAGGGTGAAAAATCACGACCTTCAGCTTTCTGTACTAAGATCAACATGATCTCTAAAGCTAAAGAAACAAAAAAAAACAACAAGTACCCCTGCCTGGTGTTCCGATCGTATATTTTGATTCGCTTGGAGATCCTGTCTACGCATTCTCAGATGAGACGGGTCATAAGTTCTTTGATATCTGTTACTGTGATGCGTGCCTAATGGACAGCTCAGATGAATAGCAAACTCCAAGACAAAAGAAGAAGAATAAGAAGAAATCATCGCAACATATACTCAAGGAACGATATGAATCTGGAGATCCACAAGTCGGTCTCCTCGGAGAATCTTCTGGAAATAACTTTGAATACTATGTCTTGTATTCAAACAGATCAACCCCGACAACTCCTGATCAAGAAGATATTCAAACGTGTTATATGTTTGGTCCTTCGTCCTCTCAAGAACCGACATTTCCAACAAGGGAATTCGAAGAAGACAACATAAAGCACTCATGGAAGATCAGAAATCCGAACATCAAAAATCCAGATGGATCGATGAAGCAGATCAGTGCAGCAGAGGCAACTCTGAACTGGCAGTCGGAAAATTCTATTGTCCAGAACCATATCTTGAGCCAAATTGACAAAAATGTATCAATTTTGGATATTTCCATTAAAGAGATAAATAAAAAGATATCCTCTCTCCACCATGAACTCCTCCACCTGGCAACTACTGTTTCCATAACCTCCCCCCTCATATACCAAAAGGAGTCAGAACTAAAATCCCTCAAAGCCCAATTACAATCCTTACAAACCCAGCCCAAATGCCATTTGATATCTTCACACCATATCCAATTTATGCTTCAGCTTCTATGGTGTATACACAACCTCTCTCTTTCTCTCAAGACCCGAGCTGTTTCAGTTCATCCTCCTTTTTACCCACAATGGTCAAAGAACAACTGTTCACAAAAAAACACCCATCACTAGAGAAAGAAACTCCAATGGTATCCATACCAGACACCTCAGAAATGACTTCAACTGAGAAGAATAAAGAACAGTTCATGGTGGAATACACCAACAACCCAATCTCTGCTTTCCTCTAGAAAGTAGCAAAGCAAGAAAAGGCTCCTAAAAAGCAACGTATGGCAGAACCACAGGATAGTCCAGATGAGGATGTCCTAATTCCAAACTTCATGATGGCAGAACCTTCGGTGGAAGAAGAAATGGACAGCGACGGAGGAAATGTCCCTGAAGATGGACGAGAACATGTAAGACCTCATCCTCCGCCAGAATTAAATCCAAGAAACCATGTTGAACCGCAAGGCGGCTTCTCCTTCGACAATATCCCCCCGTCAAAATGGAAGGACAAAATCTACAAAATGCATGCATGGCTTACGGAACAACTACTCAACCCAGGAGTTACCCTTCCCACAGTGATAGAGAAATTAGTCTCCAAATTCCATGGACGCCTCAGACAATGGTGGATTAGTCTTGGTGAGTACCGATAGCTACAAATACGCCAGTCTCCGACAGTCGATGCTTTGATTGGACATATCCACAATGAATTTATTGTCACATGGGATCACTACACATTCCAAGCAAGAGAGGAGTACCTTAGCATGAGATGCTGATCTTTCAAAAGAAAAGATCTGGAAAAACACTATGAAAGGATGTCAAAAAGATTATATGCCTTAAACGGGATAAACGACGTCAACCTCAAGCAGGCATACTTAAACTCTCTTCCAGAACCTCTTGGAAATGAGACTTCACGGATGTTATCCCTCAAAAACATGGCTCTTCATCAAGGCTCGTTTTGAGAAATCTACCAGATGTCTCTCGCAGCCCTCGAAAAGTTATGCAATCACCAGAAGTTCTTCAAACAACTACAAGAACAAGGAAAGCTCCTCGGAAAAGCATGTGATCGTCTAGAACTCTCCATCAAATGCAAAGAAAAGAAGTGTGGATGCTCCTCAATTTATAAAAAGGAGAAAAAGTTTAGAAGCAAATGGCAGAAGAAGTATCCTCATTTATCCAGCAGAAAGATGTGGAAGTTCTTAAGGAGAAAGAACCAAAGAGGTTTCAAGAAATCAGACAGATACTACATCTGCAAGAAAAAAGGACACTACGCGAAGCAGTGCCCTAACAAGAAAAAGAGAGATAACCTCCTTGGATATCTAGCCCAGATTGAAGACATCTAGGATTCAGACATCGAGTCTATATTCTCTCTTGATGACGAACCAACCGATGATACAATTCTTGCAATGGGAATTGAACAAGAAGAAGGGTCCTCTGAGGAATCTGATACTGAAGAAGAAGACAACGACAACGATTTCATGCTCTTTGACCTCTACACACTTGACGCATGCAAAGTAGAAGAGTCCAAAGAAGTAGAATTAGCATATCTATCCCAACCATCTCCAATTGCCAAGATCTACATCTTTCCTACTAAATATGATAAGCCCATACCAGTGATAGCCTACTTTGACACGGGAGCCGCATCCTCCATCATGAAACCGGATTTACTCCCATCATCCCACTGGGAACCATGCTCGGTAGCATTCAAAGCAGCAAATGGCCAGATATTCCACATCTCCCTCATCGGTAAGCTTATCCATATCCAACTCTTTCCGGGATACATGGTTAAATCTAAAGTATATGGGTCTAGTCTCCCTGGAAAAGACTTTATACTTGGGTTTGATATCCTACACAGCCTCAAAAGAGTTTCATGGCACCCAAAAGGCCTTAAACACAAAAACCATCTACTACCTTGGACAACAGTCTCCCATCTCTACCCTATGGAAATTCTAAATCCGATTAGAGATGAGATTGCCAAAACCTCTTGTGCCACCTCCCACTCAGAGTTCCTCACAAAATGTTCCTCACCCCTTTGGAAAAACCTGGATTTCTTCATATCCTTACCCTTCAAGAAAAACGAGGATATCAATCCAACTAAGGCAAGCCACCCAGGGATGAATCCAGATGACTGCACTCTTGCCCTTGAAGAGGTAAATCAACTTTTGAAAGAATATTTCATTGGAAAAACTAGTTCACCATGGGCATGTGAAGCATTCTATGTTAACAAGAGGGCAGAACAAGTTCGCGGAAAATTGAGGCTGGTCATAAATTACCAAACACTCAACCACTTTCTCGCTGATGACAAATTTCCTTTGCCTAAACGCGAAGTTCTATTCCAGCGACTCCCACAAGCACAAGTCTTCTCCAAATTCGACCTAAAGACGGGTTTTTGGCAACTTGGAATCAAACCAGAAGACATGCCCAAAACAGGATTTTGCATACCAGATCGGCACTATCATTGGAGAGTAATGCCATTTGGATTAAAGGTGGCCCCTTCATTATTCCAAAAGGCCATGGCCAAGATATTCGAGCCAATCCTCCCAAATGCATTGGTGTACATCGGTGACCTCCTCCTGTTCTCTCCAGATATAGACTCCCACACCCGACTACTGACAAAATTCCACAGCATCGTGCAAAAATAAGGAATCATGCTTTTTGAAAGAAAGATGGTTATTGGAGAAACAGTGATCGACTTCCTTGGCATGCATATTTCAAAGGGACAATATCATCTACAACCTCACATTGCAACCCAGCTCGATGAGTTTTCGGATGAAGGACTCTCCTTCAAAAAAGTCCAACAATTCCTTGGGTTTTTCAATTATATGGCGGATTTCATCCACGGCTTAGCAAAAAACAGGTCAGTCATCTCAACACAGCTAAAGAAAGAAGCCCCTCCATGGAATGAAAGGTGCACAGAAGCAGTGAAAGAGCTTAAGAGAATCTCGAAGACACTCCCAGCATTGCAAATTCCATCCAACGGAAAAATAATTCTACAAACAGACGCAAGTGACTGCTACTGGGGAGCAATTCTCTTGGAAAAAGACGAAAAGGTAAGGCGAAACATTTGTGGATACAAAAGTGGCGCTTTCAAGGACAGTGAGAAGCACTATCACTCTACCTACAAAGAGATACTTGCAGTCAAAAGAGGAATTGAGAAGTTTGAGTTCCATCTGGTAGGTCAACATTTCCTCATAGAAATGGACATGTCCTCATTTCCAAAAATGATCCAGTTCAAACAAAAGATCCTGCCCCAGGCACAATTACTCAGATGGGCTAGTTGGTTCTCACAATGGAAGTTTGACGTAAGGCACATCAAAGGCAAAGACAACTTCCTCCCAGATTTCTTATCAAGAACCCAACGACAAATCTCAGCAATCATCCTTAATCCAGAAAACCCGACAGTGGAGTCCTTAAAAAAGATGATTGCAGGAATGCCACAAGGGATACAAGAAAAAATCCTAGACACTACTCTAGTCTATCAAGGAGTCGACACGCTCCATGGATTTATGAAACTCTATGTCAACATGTATGGTCTGGATCAAGGACCACTACTTGGGCTACCCTACCATCCAGTATATCCTTTCCTTACTACCATAGCCATGAATCCTAACCACTATGGTAAATTTCCAGAATAAGCATATTTCCTACTGTGTTACCTAGCTGATATGTATACCGTTGGAGTCCTCGTTGACAAAAGCAGGCTACTACAGTATTTGGCAAAGTGCATCATGACAAGGAGAAAACCGCACTACAAGTTGTTGTACAAGTGGCTCACACTGTTCCATGACGTGACATGGTGGCAAGAAAATATTCGTCCACAGGGTGCAATGTCAATTCTCATCACGTTCAAAATAATTACGGAGCAAGACCAAAACGAAGATGGTGTAATAATTCATAGAAGATATGAAGCCCAAATCCAGACAAGCTACAGTGATAACGCCTTTAACGAAAGCAACTTCCACCAGAGAACAAGTAAGATGGTGGAGCTCAATCACACAGCAGAATCTGAAATTGATTCTAGGCTTTTCTGTCCCAACACAACAAACTGGCACAACAGAGATGTCTACCCATCAGACTTTGTCGAAGAAATACGACAAATACTTACCGGCTTCCATGACCAGTACGGGTGGCCACAAGACAACCCAGACCATCCAATTTACCGGGTTGTAGGAAAGAAATATAAAATCAAAAGGTATATTCCGGACCATAAAATATATGTGATAGAAATTGTATCTGGCAGTGAAGAAGACGACACATACTCAGACTTTGGATAAGGTGGAATCCAGCTTAGACTTCAGATAAGGTGGAATCCATCTCCTTTTGGAGACAGGGGGAATATAATAATTAAAGTATGCGTGTGAATAAGTGGTGTGTAATTAAAGTATGTAGATAAGCGTGTGAATGAGTGGTGTGTGAGTAGATAAAGTTGTGAGTAGATAAGATCGTATGTGAGTGGTGTGTGTTGTAAAATATCTTATAGAATATTTTTTAGGATTTGTACTATAAATAAGGGAGTTTGGGTGAAGCATAAACCAAGCCAAGCGAATAAGAAAAACTTGAGAGAGTTTAAGAGTCTTTGTAATCTTTGAGTGTTGTTGAGTAATCTTAATAATAATAGTTTTCCCCTTTTGTTAATTATTCTTCTAAATATTTATTTGATCCTGATAAATCTCCTTCGTGGTTGTACCTACTATGTGTCTGTAAATTTATAACGTCTTTGGTAAGTTTCAACTTTTAACAACAAAATAGACGAATTGTTTTGGGCCCACTGCTTGTAAAATGTTTTGGCCCATCCTCAGAAAACAGATCGAACCATTCAAATTTCAAACCAGTTAACTTATACCAAAGCGACAACTGATCCCAAACCACACATCTACCGAGAAATTGCAAATTTAATTCCCCATTTATTTCCACTATTGAATGCTAAATTTAAATCTTTAAGTTAACGTCGACTTTATACATTTAGTTATGACAAAAGTCAACGTTAACTAAAAACACAGAAACGTTAATGTTGACTTTTTATGGATCCAATTTTGTGAAGTCAACGTAAATTTAAGAAATTAATTAGCCAAATTAAAAGTTAGAGAATTAATCTTGAAATTTGCAAAACTTGAGAAATTAAATTATCATTTCCAAAATATAGTATGCTTTTTGATAAAAATTAGTCTTCATTTTAATAATATACATATAAATTATTACGGTTTATTCATGATAATTTTCAAAATTGTCTTGTAACATTTAAAACTATTTATTTTGATAAAAAAATCAAAACAGCTATATACAGCTATAAAAGAATTTAACCGATAACTTTTTATAGTTTTAAGAAGTTTTTTTTTGTATTTTACGTCATTAATAAAGTAATCTTAGTTGATTCTCTATTGTTCATGCGTGAATGCCTAAATTTATTGGATATTGCCACCACACGTTTATAGATATATATAGTCATGCTCGATACGTAGAGAAGACGGGATTGGCCATCGCCTAGGACCACCGAATTTTAAAAAACATTATGGGCCACATTTTTATTTTAGATTAATAGTTTTTAAACCACAAAATTTAAAGTTCATGTTTTTATTTAAAGTATTATTTTCCAATAAAAAATTGGTTTGTATCACATAATTAACCATCTAAGAGTTACAATTTTTTCTTTTTAAATATGTTTGTTAAATTACTTTCTAAAGCTCTACTTATCCTTTTTTGGGTCATGTAAAAAATAATATTTTTCTTTTTTATCAATTGTTTTTAAAATATATTGGAACTAAACTTTAACAATTATGTGTATATTTTTTAAATTAAGATAATTTAATTCTTCAAGTTTTGCAATTTTGCAGATTAATTCTCCAAGTTTTAAGGTGGCAAATTAATTCCTCAAATTTACGTTGACTTCGCAAAATTGGACTCATAAAAGTCAACATTAACATCTCTGTTTTTAGTTAACGTGACTTTTTTAATGTTTTCTTCTCTAAAATTGTAAACTTGAATTAATTTTATGGTTATTTGGTTAATATTTGGGAAAAATGCCAAAAACAATCCGCCATATAATTGAAAATCCCAAGGAATTGTTGGACTTGTTTGAAGGAGAGTCCTTCATCCGGAAACTCATCGAGCTGTGTTGCAATGTGAGGTTGTAGATGATATTGTCCCTTGGAAATATGCATGCCAAGGAAGTCGATCTCTGTTTCTCCAATAACCATCTTTCTTTTAGAGAGCATGATTCCATATTTTTGCACGATGATATGGAATTTTGTCAGTAGTCGGGTGTGGTAGTCTATATCTGGAGAGAACAGGAGGAGGTCACCGATGTACACCAATGCATTTGGGAGGATTGGCTCGAATATCTTGGCCATGGCCTTTTGGAATAATGAAGGGGCCACCTTTAATCCAAATGGCATTACTCTCCAATGATGGTGCCGATTTGGTATGCAAAATCCTGTTTTGGGCCTGTCTTCTGGTTTGATTCCAAGTTGCCAAAAACCCGCCTTTAGGTCGAATTTGGGGAAGACTTGTGCTTGTGGGAGTCGCTGGAATAGAACTTCGCGTTTAGGCAAAGGAAATTTGTCATCAGCGAGAAAGTGGTTGAGTGGTTGGTAATTGATGACCAGCCTCAAGAATCACGCCATGGACCTAAGTCTCCCACGAGACACAGGAGATGCACTTCTCATCCAACTACAATCACAACATAGCCCATCATGCATCCATATTCCCAGACAGATGCCTAGAGATGAGCTAGTCAAGCTACTCCCAGAATCATGGGTAGCAAATTACGAGAAGCTCCATGAAAGCAGTGTGCCAATACAGTCTATTGACTCTTCCATCCACAGAAAAAAAGATGGCACCATTGAGATTTCATTCAAATAGCAAGAGGGTGAAAAATCACGACCTTCAGCTTTCTGTACTAAGATCAACATGATCTCTAAAGCTGAAGAAACAAAAAAACAACAAGCACCCCTCCCTGGTGTTCCGATCGTATATTTTGATTCGCTTGGAGATCCTGTCTACACATTCTCAGATGAGACGGGTCATAAGTTCTTTGATATCTGTGACTGTGATGCGTGCCTAATGGACAGCTCAGATGAATAGCAAACTCCAAGACAAAAGAAGAAGAATAAGAAGAAATCATCGCAACATATACTCAAGGAACGATATGAATCTGGAGATCCACAAGTCGGTCTCCTCGGAGAACCTTCTGGAAAGAACTTTGAATACTATGTCTTGTATTCAAACAGATCAACCCCGACAACTCCTGATCAAGAAGATATTCAAAGGTGTTATATGTTTGGTCCTTCGTTCTCTCAAGAACCGACATTTCCAACAAGGGAATTCGAAGAAGACAACATAAAGCACTCATGGAAGATCAGAAATCTGAACATCAAAAATCCAGATGGATCGATGAAGCAGATCAGTGCAGCAGAGGCAACTCTGAACTGGCAGTCGGAAAATTCTATTGTCCAGAACCATATCTTGAGCCAAATTGACAAAAAGGTATCAATTTTGGATATTTCCATTAAGGAGATAAATAAAAAGATATCCTCTCTCCACCATGAACTCCTCCACCTGGCAACTACTGTTTCCATAACCTCCCCCCCTCATATACCAAAAGGAGTCAGAACTAAAATCCCTCAAAGCCCAATTACAATCCTTACAAAACCAGCCCAAACACCAAGCCCAAATGCCATTTGATATCTTCACACCATATCCAATTTATGCTTCAGTTTCTATGGTGTATACACAACCTCTCTCTTTCTCTCAAGACCCGAGCTGTTTCGGTTCATCCTCCTTTTTACCCACAATGGTCAAAGAACAACTGTTCACACAAAAAAACACCCATCATTAGAGAAAGAAACTCCAAAGGTATCCATACCAGACACCTCAGAAATGACTTCAACTGAGAAGAATAAAGAACAGTTCATGGTGGAATACACCAACAACCCAATCTATGCTTTCCTCGATTAAGTAGCAAAGCAAGAAAAGGCTCCTAAAAAGCAACGTATGGCAGAACCACAGGATAGTCCAGATGAGGATGTCCTAATTCCAAACTTCATGATGGCAGAACCTTCGGTGGAAGAATAAATGGACAGCGACGGAGGAAATGTCCCTGAAGATAGACGAGAACATGTAAGACCTCATCCTCCGCCGGAATTAAATCCAAGCAACCATGTTGAACCGCAAGGCGGCTTCTCCTTCGACAATATCCCCCCGTCAAAATGGAGGGACAAAATCTACAAAATGCATGCATGGCTTACGGAACAACTACTCAACCCAGGAGTTACCCTTCCCACAGTGATAGAGAAATTAGTCTCCAAACACTCAACCACTTTCTCGTTGATGACAAATTTCCTTTGCCTAAACGCGAAGTTCTATTCCAGCGACTCCCACAAGCACAAGTCTTCTCCAAATTCGACCTAAAGACGGGTTTTTGGCAACTTGGAATCAAACCAGAAGACATGCCCAAAACAGGATTTTGCATACCAAATCGGCACCATCATTGGAGAGTAATGCCATTTGGATTAAAGGTGGCCCCTTCATTATTCCAAAAGGCCATGGCCAAGATATTCGAGCCAATCCTCCCAAATGCATTGGTGTACATCGGTGACCTCCTCCTGTTCTCTCCAGATATAGACTACCACACCCGACTACTGACAAAATTCCATATCATCGTGCAAAAATATGGAATCATGCTCTCTAAAAGAAAGATGGTTATTGGAGAAACAGAGATCGACTTCCTTGGCATGCATATTTCCAAGGGACAATATCATCTACAACCTCACATTGCAACACAGCTCGATGAGTTTCCGGATGAAGGACTCTCCTTCAAACAAGTCCAACAATTCCTTGGGATTTTCAATTATATGGCGGATTTCATCCACGGCTTAGCAAAAAACAGGTCAGTCATCTCAACACAGCTAAAGAAAGAAGCCCCTCCATGGAATGAAAGGTGCACAGAAGCAGTGAAAGAGCTTAAGAGAATCTCGAAGACACTCCCAGCATTGCAAATTCCATCCAACGGAAAAATAATTCTACAAACAGACGCAAGTGACTGCTACTGGGGAGCAATTCTCTTGGAAGAAGACGAAAAGGGAAGGCGAAACATTTGTGGATACAAAAGTGGCGCTTTCAAGGACAGTGAGAAGCACTATCACTCTACCTACAAAGAGATACTTGCAGTCAAAAGAGGAATTGAGAAGTTTGAGTTCCATCTGGTTGGTCAACATTTCCTCATAGAAATGGACATGTCCTCATTTCTAAAAATGATCCAGTTCAAGCAAAAGATCCTGCCCCAGGCACAATTACTCAGATGGGCTAGTTGGTTCTCATAATGGAAGTTTGACGTAAGGCACATCAAAGGCAAAGACAACTTCCTCCCAGATTTCTTATCAAGAACCCAACGACAAATCTCAGCAATCATCCTTAATCCAGAAAACCCGACAGTGGAGTCCTTAAAAAAGATGCTTTGCAGGAATGCCACAAGGGATACAAGAAAAAATCATGGACACTGCTCTAGTCTATCAAGGAGTCGACACGCTCCATGGATTTCTGAAACTCTATGTTAACAGGTATGGTCTGGATCAAGGACCACTACTTGGGCTACCCTACCATCCAGTATATCCTTTCCTTACTACCATAGACATGAATCCTAACCACTATGGTAAATTTCCAGAATAAGCATATTTCCTATTGTGGTACCTAGCTGATATGTATACCGTTGGAGTCCTCGTTGACAAAAGCAGGCTACTACAGTATTTGGCAAAGTGCATCATGACAAGGAGAAAACCGCACTACAAGTTGTTGTACAAGTGGCTCACACTGTTCCATGACGTGACATGGTGGCAAGAAAATATTCGTCCACAGGGAGCAATGTCAATTCTCATCACGTTCAAAATAATTACGGAGCAAGACCAAAAAGAAGATGGTGTAATAATTCATAGAAGATATGAAGCCCAAATCCAGACAAGCTACAGTGATAACGCCTTTAACGAAAGCAACTTCCACCAGAGAACAAGTAAGATGGTGGAGCTCAATCACACAGCAGAATCTGAAATTGATTCTAGGCTTTTCTGTCCCAACACAACAAACTGGCACAACAGAGATGTCTACCCATCAGACTTTGTCGAAGAAATACGACAAATACTTACCGGCTTCCATGACCTGTATGGGTGGCCACAAGACAACCCAGACCATCCAATTTACCGGGTTGTAGGAAAGAAATATAAAATCAAAAGGTATATTCCGGACCATAAAATATATGTGATAGAAATCGTATCTGACAGTGAAGAAGACGACACATACTCAGACTTTTGATAAGGTGGAATCCAGCTTAGACTTCAGATAAGGTGGAATCCATCTCCTTTTGGAGACAGGGGGAATATAATAATTAAAGTATTCGTGTAAATAAGTGGTGTGTAATTAAAGTATGTAGATAAGCGTGTGAATGAGTGGTGTGTGAGTAGATAAAGTTGCGAGTAGATAAGATCGTATGTGAGTGGTGTGTGTTGTAAAATATCTTATAGAATATTTTTTAGGATTTGTACTATAAATAAGGGAGTTTGGGTGAAGCATAAACCAAGCCAAGCGAGTAAGAAAAACTTGAGAGAGTTTAAGAGTCTTTGTAATCTTTGAGTGTTATTGAGTGTTCTTAATAATAATAGTTTTCCCCTTTTGTTAATTATTCTTCTAAATATTTATTTGATCCTGATAAATCTCCTTCGTGGTTGTACCTACTATGTGTCTGTAAATTTATAACGTCTTTGGTAAGTTTCAACTTTTAACAACAAAATAGACGAATTGTTTTGGGCCCACTGCTTGTAAAATGTTTTGGCCCATCCTCAGAAAACAGATCGAACCATTCAAATTTCAAACCAGTTCACTTCTACCAAAGCGACAACTGATCCCAAACCACACATCTACCGAGAAATTGCAAATTTAATTCCCCATTTATTTCCACTATTGAATGCTAAATTTAAATCTTTAAGTTAACGTCGACTTTATACATTTAGTTATGACAAAAGTCAACGTTAACTAAAAACACAGAAACGTTAATGTTGACTTTTTATGGATCCAATTTTGTGAAGTCAACGTAAATTTAAGAAATTAATTTGCCAACTTAAAAGTTAGAGAATTAATCTTGAAATTTGCAAAACTTGAGAAATTAAATTATCATTTCCAAAATATAGTATGCTTTTTGATAAAAATTAGTCTTCATTTTAATAATATACATATAAATTATTACGGTTTATTCATGATAATTTTCAAAATTGTCTTGTAACATTTAAAACTATTTATTTTTTAAAAAAATCAAAACAGCTATATACAGCTATAAAAGAATTTAACCAATAACTTTTTATAGTTTTAAGAAGTTTTTTTTTTGTATTTTACGTCATTAATAAAGTAATCTTAGTTGATTCTCTATTGTTCATGCGTGAATGCCTAAATTTATTGGATATTTCCACCGCACGTTTATAGATATATATAGTCATGCTCGATCCGTAGAGAAGACGGGATTGGCCATCGCCTAGGACCACCGAATTTTAAAAACAATTATGGGCCACATTTTTTATTTTAGATTAATAGTTTTTAAACCACAAAATTTAAAGTTCATGTTTTTCTTTAAAGTATTATTTTCCAATAAAAAATTGGTTTGTATCACATAATTAACCGTCTAAGAGTTACAATTTTTTCTTTTTAAATATGTTTGTTAAATTACTTTCTAAATCTCTACTTATCCTTTTTTGGGTCATGTAAAAAATAATCTTTTTCTTTTTTTATCAATTGTTTTTAAAATATATTGGAACTAAACTTTAACAATTATGTGTATATTTTTTAAATTAAGATAATTTAATTCTTCAAGTTTTGCAATTTTGCAGATTAATTCTCCAAGTTTTAAGGTGGCAAATTAATTCCTCAAATTTACGTTGACTTCGCAAAATTGGACTCATAAAAAGTCAACATTAACATCTCCGTTTTTAGTTAACGTGACTTTTTTTTAATGTTTTCTTCACTAAAATTGAAAACTTGAATTAATTTTATGGTTATTTGGTTAATATTTGAGAAAATGCCAAAAAAACCCTCAATTTATCACTTTCAGCCAAAAAAAGCCCCAACTATCTGATGCACAAAATAAACTCTAAACTTTGGTTGATTTTTATTTTTAATATCATATTTTCGTTGACCAGCCCATTTTAATCTCATATTTTCGTTGATCAGGCCAAATCAGACTCGTCGTTATATCTCCGTTCAGAATTTCCGTTAAACATAAAACGACGTCGTTTTGTTTAAAAAATATATATATAAATATGAGATTTGAACCCCTTACCTTCAGGACAAATCAACAAACACATTACCAACTGAGCTAAATAGTATTATTGATAAACTCACAAACACAAAAGTTTATATTGTTTAAAATAAAATACCCAAATTTTTTTTAAAAATTGCGACCTGGGTGGCTTATGGCGGAGGCAGATCGTTGCTGGTGGCTTTGCTCAGCAGTGACGGCGGCTTCCGGCGATTGCAGCGATATCGCGAAGTACAGAGGAGGCAGATCGAAGGTTTGCGACCTGGGTGGCAGAGGATTCGTCCTTCGTGAAGATTCCTGCGGCGGCGCTGAGGTTGGACGACAAAAGAGGAAGATTCGGCGGCGTTAGGGTTCAGCTCGGGTTAAGGGATTTTTGACAGCGGGACACTGCGCTAAGGTTCGGCGGTGCTAGGATTCGACGGCAAAAGAGGAGCGCCTTCGTCGATCTCCTCTCCGGACTCTCCGATTCCGGCGCCGAGACCACGTAGGTTTCGATATCGGATTCGGCTCGTTACTCGGGGTGAAGGGATTTGCCATGGTAAAAGAGGAAAACCCCTAATTTTTTAAAATTTGGGTATTTTATTTTAAACAATATAAGTATGTGTGTTTGTGTGTTTATCAATAAACTCGTCGTTTTATGTTTAACAAAAATTCGTAACGGAGACATAACGACGAATCTGATTTGGTCTGGTCAACGAACATATGAGACTAAAATTGCCTTGTCAACAAAAATATGAGATTAAAAATGGAAATCAACCAAAATTTAGAGTTTATTTGTCCAACTGATAGTTAAAACTTTTTTTGGTTGAAAATAGTAAATTAAGATATTTGTAAGGTTTTTGGTTTAATATTTGTAAAAATCAACCAAAATTGCATTTTTCCGTTTAATATTTGTAAGGTTTTTGGTTATGCCACCTAATTCTCGTTAATATATCTTCCACTAATTGCAAAAGCAGTCACACCAAAAATAGCCGTAAACGGAGTTAACTTTCTCATATCAAGAAGTGCCCGTACAGCCGTCGTCACTGTAAATGGCATTTCGTAGGGTTTTACTCTCTCACCTCCGCCGATCGCGCCACACTTGTTCCTCTCTCTCTCCTCACCATGTATCCTCCCCGTCACATCCGTCGATTGCGCTCGGTATTCTCCAATCTCGATTGTTTTCCACTCCCACGGACCTTGACCCTGAGCTGAGTCGACTGAGAGACGATTCGATCGCTGGCCTGGGAAGTGGTGGTCATGGATTAGATTTCGGCGATTTGGGCCAGGAGATGATCGGAGCTGGTGCGGCGAACCATGATTTATTGACCCGACATGTGATCTCGTTGCTTGATTCATACCATGACTTCACTGGATTGCCCTGGTAATACATAGCTTCTGCTTTCTGATTGGGTTCTCTGATTATTTCCTCTGCCATTCCTTGAAAAAACTGTGCTTTCACCTCGTAGTTTACAGCCCAATTTGTTTCTGAGGTGAAATTTTTTTGAAAAATTGTATCTTTCACAACTTAGTTTACAGACCAAGTCGTCTTGTTTCTCAGTTCATAGTTTGTGTCTGAGGGTTTTTGTTAATTTGCCTCAGATGAATTGCCAGGTGGGTCGTCATTGCTTCGTGTACTGTAGCTTTCAGAACGGCTTTGCTTCCTATACTGATTTTGCAGCGCAAGCAAACAAAAAGGATTTCACAATTCTTACCTCAGTGTGAGCATTTTTCCTCTCCTTATCTTTTGTGGCAGCACTCAACATTGGTGGTTGTGGAAGCGTTTGTGTCAAGAGACTAGTGTATGTTCACTTTTGTAAATGATTAGATGCTAATAGTTTGATAGTGGTTTTCTAGTACCGCCATTTTGGCCTCCAAAGGGTTCAGGAAGGAGTGTTGTTGAACAATTGAGGCTGTTTCGGAATGAAAGAAAAGCTGTCGGTTGCCCTTCGTTTTTTTGGATTCCTGCTTATTTCTCCATCCAGGTGATGCTTAAAAATCTCTCTCTCTCTTGTAGATGTAAAAGCAATATGGTATTCGATAGAGCCTATATAAATTTCGAAATTGCTACTCTGCATAACATTTTTTGCAGTCCCCTTTTGACTCTTGCATGAGTGAATCATGAGACCCTATTTAAGGAACTTTGATGGCTTATTTTTTGTTATAAGTACGTATTTTAGTTATTACCACTTTGTAACATTCTCAATGAGTGTAAATATATCGTATATGCATAACATGAAATAAATTTCTTTGAGTGGAAATATGTTATAGGCTTACTCCCCATTCTTCTTCCTGCAGATTTCATGTTTTTTCATGTGGTTAACTAGCATTAGAAGAATGTCACTTGATCATCATCCTGGCTTTGATACGGTAAGTCGCCAAGATATATTGGGATCAGTGATAGACATGTTTTGATATTTTTTATTCTAGGACTATATTTTTTCTTGTATTCCAGGCTTTCTGTCGTCATTTAGTCAATGTTTTGGCTAATGTCTTCTGCCGTATTTTCCTTTTGATCGAATCCTTTGTTTCATTGCTATTTGCTTGCAGGGTGGGGCTTTATGGTTCCAGAATTTGACCGAAATTCCCAATGGTCTTTATGGTCCAATTTTCCCCTTTTTAATAGCTGGTTTGCATTACACAAACACACAGGTATTTACGGTTGTTTCATTTATTGGATCATGAAACCTAAGTTTAAGTATCCTACATCTCATCAGTTGAAATAATTTCTGGTGAACTATACTTTCTGATATTTTCTGGATTCAAGCTTGTTTGAAATATATACACTATCCTGCAGATAGCTTTTTCAGCATCCTCAGTTCACAAAGTTGACAAATTCACGGAGTTAGCGAAAGTGAGGTTTTCTACTTTGTTATACCTTTTAACAATAAGAAGTCTATATTTGAACATACATTTTGTGGAACTGTTTGGCCAGAAAAGTAACTGTCCTGGCATCAAGTATATTCCAATTGCTACCGAAAAAGAAAGATCAAGTGTTCTTTATGCGTGATAATTTACAATTGATGGGTGTTCCTGTTTTCTTCTGCAGGCTTACAAGATATTTTTGAATATGATGACATTTGCTTTTTATTTCCTTGCATTCCAAATGCCTCAGGTAAAGTAATCTCTTATCATGTACCCCCTTCTAAAGTTCACATATTCCATTTTTCGGCTATGTTTGTGTAATATACTGCCAACTTTGGGTATGATTTATCTATGTGTCCAGATAGTCTTTTCCATTGACGTGACTATACTTCACTCTTGTCATTTTGTAAAACCCATAATGATCTTGAAAGTATGTCATTCAAAGTAGACCATCTTCCTTTTCCAGAGTCATGTGTATGGGTGAGTTTTGTCTAAGAGCTACTACTCTCAGTTTCCCATTACTCCCTGGAACAGCCATTTTCACTCCATTCTTTCTATTGGGATTGGGAATACTGTATTTTGCACTGCTACCTGTTCAAATTTTGTATTTTATCTCATTTTGCTTCACAATTACTTCTCAGGGAAGTCTGCTTTACTGGTCTACCAATTTGTCATTCAGCATAGCTCAGGTTTGTTCTAATGATTGCAATCTAACATCTACTAACTCTGTTTGACTTTTGATGGTGTCGAATTTTTACTTTGTGTGATGTGGTATCTATTGAGTCTAGCTCGCGTTGGACTAAAGTCTTAGTTTCTCTGTCTCGAATTCAGGCAAAACTTTAGATCTTAGTTAAACTCGTTAAGATGAATTTCGTGAAAATTGGGCAAACCAAAAAATTATTGAGGGATGTTCTTAATCTTGAATTCATGTAACTAAAAACTAAATGATAGAGTGCCAAGTTTCCACTTAGCATCTGAGTTAGGGAGGAATGACGTGGCATTTAACTTGAGGATCCAAAGCTTATCTTATACGTTGGCCCTAAGTTACTGATATATGGTGTATTAATTAGTAAAAAGTTTAGTAACTCTGTTTAGGGGAATTGGTCTTAAGAGGTTTATGGGTAGAGAGAAGTTTACCTAAGAGGAACTCCTCAGCTTTTGAATTCAGCTCTTATGAGCAATATAATTTGATTTTCTTCCTTAGTTTTTAATGCTCGTATCTCTGATCACAACAGCTATCTACCTTCCCTTTTACAGTAAATATGTAAGTGCCCTTCAGTTCTCTCATATAGTGCATTGGCTTTGTAGCAATCAATCCTCAAACATCCCGTTGTAAGTGCCAAGTTGGGCCTACAAGGAAATGACACTGTCCAGAAAGAGGCTGGAAATCCTATATTGACAAATATAAATGAAGCTAAGCTCACTGATCCATCCTCTAAAGGGCGCTTGATCTCGGTGCATAATTTAACCCCGAAGGAGCTGGTTGGTGTAAGTCAATGTCATGGATCAGGATGTTCTAACAATAATTAGTCTTCCATTTCTTTGTTACTATTGTTAACAGCTTTTCTTAACAGCTTTCTGCCAAATACTTATCCGGATGGCACAAGGAAAAATCAATTCCGCTATTAAGGTAACTATGTAGCTACGATTTCTTCTCATCACGAAAAGCATTTCCTTGGACCTATACTTGTCGATGTGGCTGTTCTTGTGAGACATAGTTGTGTTTCTTTTCAGATTGGCATTAGAAAAGGATCCTGAATATCTTCAAGCTATGGTTATTCTTGGTCAGGCTTTATATCAGAAAGAACAGTTCGCTGAAGCTGCAAAATACTTAGAGCAGGCTGCTTCAAAGGTGTGATAGTGATGCTCTTTGATCTCATTCTTTCGGGAATTAGTTAAGAAGCGTATTATTTGTTTGACTTAACCGTATTAATCTGAGTTACTTCTGTTCCTCTCAGCTTATTGATGCATGTCCAACAGAAGTTGAAGAAGTCGACCTTTTAATTGTTGCATCCCAATGGGCAGGTGTCTCCAATATACGCCAGGTACTTGCTTTCCTCTATCGATCTTTGTATATATACTCGTTGATGTGAAGAAACTCAAAGAACGAACACTCATGGCTTCAGGGGAAGACATCAGAGGGAATCACACACCTTGAAAGAGTAGCAAACATGAAAGAGCCTGACGATCCCAAGAGCAAAGCTCATTACTTAGACGCATTGGTACTCTACTCAAGGTAAAAATATAAAAAAAGAATCAAAACTATTCTCTGAGAAAGAGTTGTTTTTTGTTTGATCCTCTTTGTGTGTGTGCAGTTCTATATTCAACGAAGGAAGGAGAGAGGAAGCAGCAAAGTACTTGAGAAGAGTGGTGGCTTATGATCCATCGTTCCAGGAATTATTGAAACAATGCGAAGAAGATGATGATGATACCATTCCCATTACCAATTCAACTTCTTCTTCATCTAACTCTACCCACAAAACCTCATAACTTTTTTTTTTCTTCTTTGTTTTGTTTCTTTCATCCCTTGCTGATTTTCTTAGGGGTTTTTTGTTTCACCATTTTTTTTTTTAAATTGATTTTTTTGTTTAGTTTCGCTTTACGAATGTTGGTAGATTGTTTTCTTTTATCCAATTAAAAATAAAAAAATAGAGGAAATTTGTATAAACATTCCAAATTTTTAATGTATTTTGAAAATTAACTCATATTCTCAAAAATTGGAAAACTATATAAATACTTGAAAATAAATAAAACATATACAATGTTTTTGAATCAAAGATAATGATCTAATATTAGAAAATTGATATTATTTTATGTGATGATTAAAAGTGGAAATTAAAAAAAAAAGAAGATGGATGTTACAAATAAAATTAATAGTCATAAAAGACCACACTTAGGTTAAAGATTAAAAATGGTGGTAACCTGCAAAAAAACTTATGACTTGTGTTATAATGTTTGGTTCATTCGATCCAATCTCTCATGAATATAAAATAAAATGAAAAATTAAATTGGAAATATCTCTTTATCACTTATTTTAATACGTCGCTGATAGGAAATAAAGAAAAACAAAAATAGGTGAAATACATCATGGAAGTCAAAATCCCAGGCCAATAAAACATGTCCAATAAATCAATGATAAAAGGTTCACGAAGTCAAATGTATGGACGAGGTGACGAGCTAGACTAAAATGCCCACTCAGGTGAAACGAAGTCAAAGGGGAATAAATATAAATATGTTAGTCAATTTTGATGAGATCAAAAATTCATTCAAACCGGTGAATTAAGGCACCTGAATGTAATAGCTGTAACTTCTGAATTAAAAATCATTCATGGCGAATCATGCAGAGTAAACGGTAACGTTAGACACGGATTCGAAGTATAAAGCAAAGATGAGAGCAAAGAGCAAAGAGCAACACAACTTCTTCCATCTGCAACTATCTCTACACTTAAACACTTAGCAATTTTTTGTTTTTGTTATTGTAAAAACACTCTTGAGATCAAAATACTAATCTAATTTTATTCCACAATTCCTTGTCTAAATATGCAATTTGATCTAGTTTGGTCTCCTCGAATAACAAACTTTCTGCTTATTGTTCGATAATTCTTCGGATATTTTGTTATTAAAGATAAAGCAAAATCTTTCGTTTATTCATATTTACAAATTTTAATCGTTGTAATTCCAGCTACAATAAATCTTAATTTTGTTATATAAGCTTTGATAGACTATATAGTGCATGTACCACATGAAACCATATATACTAAAGGTAACGTGGTGTAGACAGCTTATGACGTGGGTGCAATTGTTTGTTTAACTGTTCGTTGTGTTTCCAAGTGTTGCATGAAGTTAGCTTTAGCAAAAACATAATAAATTCATCATTTGTAATCAAATAAAATATTAAGATACGTTTAAATCATAATAAACAAACTTTCATATTAATAAAGCAAGTAAAATTTGGGTATTCTCCACACATGATGATGCATTCAGTGTAATAAAAACACAAACATTTAGCAATACATAAAATAAAGCCGAAATTCATTTTATCAACGATAAAATACCATTCTTGAAACACCATGATTTATCTCTTAATTATTTCAAGCTGATCAACATCTCTTATTAAATGTGACTCTAAGCCCATGCTTCATGTGAAGAATAAGACCAGAAAATGGCTCAATCTTCTGTCCACTTACGACTTCAATGTCATAGTTTTGTAATATCTCAACAACCACAGTCTTCAACTGAGTCATAGCCATGTTCTTGCCAAGACAAGCTCTTGGGCCAGCATTAAACGAAAAGAACTTGTGAGAAGGCTCATGTCTTATTCCTCCGGTCGAGGAAACCCACCTCTCTGGCTTGAACTCCAATGCGTCTTCACCCCAAACCGCTCTCATCTTCCCCATCGCGTAAACAAAAATCATGATCGCTGAGTTTGCATCGACTTTATGCCCACTTGGAAGAACATCTGGTTTGATTGCTGACCTACGTTGGAACGGAACTGGTGGGTAAAGCCTCATTGATTCACACAATGCACCATGTAAATACACCAACTTATCCAGCTCCGCGGGATCATAAGACGATCCCTCCTGACCACTTCCGGATCTTGGTAGATTCTCTTGGAGCTCATGGTGAATATTAGTCAACACTTGAGGGCTTTCGGACAAAAGCCAGAAGAACCAAGTGAGCGTAGATGCAATTGTGTCTCTCGCCGCTAAAATGAAACCCACAATGACGTCTCTGAGGAGTTTATCATCAATAGGGTCCAAGAGCCCGAACTTTATGAAGAACGTTAAGAGATCCACAAATTCTCCATTATTTGAATGATGATTTGCCTCTTTTCGTATTTCATCTCTCTTATCAGAAACGTATTTGATATGCTCAATTTAATACCCTAAGATACTAAAGCAGTTGTTGTAGTAAGTGTAGGGGTCGAACCACAAAGACTCACAGAGATCACACAATAAATTATGAAGTGTCGAATTACGCTAAGCCAGATAGATGTAATTAAAAACAGTGCAGAAATTAAACGAGATGTAAATCAATTGGGAAATATAGGCTCAGGGTTTTTCTCAGGAAATCAGTGAATGCAGACTAACTAACTAACAGGATTCAGATTTAGCGCAGTTCTTGAACTCAAATCACTAAAATATAGCTAACCAACTCTCGTTGCGAAAACTATCTAAATCTAAATCCTATGAATTCCAAATCCCTTTGCGAATCCTAAAGTCTAAATCAGCTTTAACAACAGGTTTGATATGTTCACAAATCAATTAAACCAAATCTCTTTGCGAATAATCAATTTGCTCACCTAGGTTCTATCAGGTAATTAATTGCACTCTCGTACCTAATCAATTATCCTAAGATTTATATTCTAGGTAGCTAATCTAGAACAAGATATGAACACAACCTAAGCGAAGAACTATAATTCAGATGGTGAATCCTATAAGATATTTAACCTAGCATTCAAAGAAAACCCTTATGAGAAAACCCTAAACCTAAGGTGGATCTACTCAGACATGGAGAATGAAACAATCAACATGTTTGAATAAATCATCAATAGAATAGAAAGAAGGGTTTAGAGATCTGATCTCGGACGAAAGGAGATTCAGACTTGTCTCTCTAAAACCAAAGTAAAATCAAACACAGAAAATAAAAGCATAGCCTAAACAATGGCTGTAAAATCCTAAATATAGGCTAAAAACACGTTCTGGGCTTTCTGGTAAGTATTAAAGTCTTCTGGGCCAAGTTGCAGGGTCTTTAGGCTTCTAAAAAGTCGTGTTTCCTATTTTCCCGAGCAGTATCGATCGATACTAGGTAGTATCGGTCGATACTCATCCTATGCGTCGACTCCTCTGCTCGACAGACTAGACAGTCTTCACGAAAACTGGCATAACTTTCGATCTCACCGTTGGAATGGCTTCAAACCACTTCCAAATGAAAGCTAATTCATTGATCTATCTTGTGTCCAAATTTGAGCTCAATCCATCGGTGGGAAGGTCTTAAACGAATGCCAAATTTCTGACGTCTCTGCATGACTCTGCATCTCGATATGCTCCAGAATGCTCCAAAATGCTCCAAACGTACCTAAACCTGTAAAAGACTCTAAAAGACTCCAAAATACTATAAAGACTCTATAAAAAGGACTCATATCATGGCTTAAATAGGGTAAAAACCATGATATATCAACTCCCCCAGACTTAGCCTTTTGCTTGCCCTCAAGCAAATAGAAGACTAAACCAGAAAAAGAGGTTTGAAAACGTAGAGACTCACCTGTTCCTGAACCATCGAAAAGACCCTTTTCCCAAGTACCCAAATGTCACCTGATCAGCTTTCGATCTAACCACCATGTACTTCTCCGTAGACATTTGCAGCTTTTCCAGACTCCACACAAAATCCCACAGCATTGTTCAAGTAAAGCCCTCATCGCCAGTTTCATCTCTGCAGCTAATATTTAAGAACCTTCTAGACTCTTTACCAGACAATATCTTGACAAAGGAACCACCCTTTTTCACACTTTTTTGTATCAATTTCTCTCCTCCAGACTTATTTCTTATTATATCCTTATTATTATTTTTTATTTTCAGCTTAGCATATACATATCAAGGTAGGAGACGCGAGTATTGATGGTGTTTGCCACCAAATCCCCGGTTCTTCCCTCTCTATGTATCAAAGGATATAGGCGAATAATGGCATCATAGGAAAATCCTAGCCTCGCTTCCAATCCTTTGTGTGATCATCCCCTCTTAAGTAGAATAATGGGATCGCTGGAAATTTTCCTAACCCTCTACTCAGAAGAAAATCATTTCAATCTTTTATGCTCTTAATCTATCAACTTATTTCAGGGGAGAGAGATACCATAATTCTAAACACACGGGTTCCTTTATCAGATATGAATGATGAATCAAGCTCTATGAACACTAACCACATTGATGAAGTGCAAAAATTTGGCTCAGGCTTCAGAAGAACTCTGCTGGAGACATGAATGTTTTCTAGTCAACTGGTCAGCCTTTGGATTTTTCATTAGTCGATCTAGAACTGATCCTGTAACACTGTGCACTCAAAAACAAAATCAAATCAATAGGTTCAAGCACAGGATCATCATCTCCAACAAATTTTGACTCAATAAAACAGTTTTGACTCGATAAAACGACTGACTCTAAGAAAAACGAAAACAATGTCAGCAGACACCTCCCCCAGACTTGAACAACACTGTCCTCAGTGTTATCTAGCCTAGAGTCAGTGAAAGAAACAAAGAAAAAGGATAGAACGAAGAGAAACAAGAAATTACCGTTCTGGAACAGTCGGTGTCGATCGACACACGGCATGGTATCGATCGATACCATGCTTAGATCGACTTTGTGAATTTTCATCCGCGATTGGTGTCGATCGATACCATAGGGGTATCGATCGATGCTTAGGCGATTTCGAGTTGCTCCTTGTTCATCCTGACACAGACTCAAAACAAACGAAAATAAAAATAAAAACGAATCAAAAACAGACTCACAAGTGGGTTGCCTCCCACCAAGCGCTCGTTTAACGTCAATAGCTTGACTGTAACGCCCTTCAGGCTGGATAAGAGTGAGAGCTTGCACCAAAACAGGCTCTATCACTTGACATTACTAGCTTCAAAGTTCGGCTTAGCATGCTGTCCACAAACTCCTGCCCTTTCTCTTTCAGCTCAGAAGTAAGAAGGACTCTTGCCTTAGAGAATGGCTTCAAGGCTCCTTTGCATTTGACCTTGTACTCAATCGAATCTCCATTACACTTCTGAGGTATCAAAGTGACATGGGGATTCTCAACTTTGTTGCTCTTGGCCTTCTTCTTTGTTGCCTTAGTTTTCTTGGCAACTTCTTTGGGGGTGCTGGGCGGTTCACCTGGAACATCTGCGACAGTAGGCTCATCAGGAGGCTCTTCCAAAATATCAATCGCTAGCGACTCTCCTGTGACAACCTCGATGCTAGACACATGTGTGGGAGCACTCCTAGGGGAAATGACACCATAATAGACCCCTCTGTCAATGTAAGAGAAAGAGATTCTCTTATTAGGTGTGTCTATGATCGCGCCTGCAGTAGCCATGAACGGTCGTCCCAAAAGGATAGGCATACGAGATATTGCACCCATCTCTACAACCTGAAAATTAGTAGGAACTAGACAGTCTCCTACTTTGACCAGCAAACCATGGATAGTACCGTGTGGAAGCAAGGTGGAGTTGTTCGCGAATGTGATAGATGCCTCTGGTGATCGAATATCAGCTCCTAACCGCTCTGCAATTGCCCTTGAGATGACATTGACACTAGCCCCTGAGTCGACAAGAGACTCTTTGAACTCAACTCCAGAGATAGAGCATGGAACTACAAATTTCCCTGGATCCTCCCTTGGGGTCAACTGTCTCAGTGGAGGTGGACCTCTAGCCTTAATGAGGAGTGCCTTAATCTCTTCCTCAGTTTCTCTGCAATCCTTGAAGTGACTTAGCAGAGGGCGGCACTCTAGGGCTTCTTCAAAGGTTGAGTGGGGGGAGATCCTTCTTACCATCTTCTCAAAGCCACGCAGCTGCTTTGGAGAGATGGGATCTCTGAGGTGTTTAGGTACAGGATTCTCCTTCTTGGGCTTGCGAGCTCTTTTCTCAGCTCGTTCCTTAGCTATCGCTGCCTGACACTTTGTTTCATAGTCTTCCCAAAATTGGGCGATACTGAACCGTGCTGCTGCTACTTGAGGCTCCTTGGTCGAAATATCATGTGTCTCCTCAGAAATTGCCTTGGTATCGACCGATACCAGTGGGGTATCGATCGATACACGGGTTTTGGAAGTGTCCCGTTTCAGAATTGTAACCGGCATCGATCGACACCTGGGGGTATCGATCGATGCTCTGGCGATTTCAGAATCCTCTTCGTAATTCTCTGCACTTGAGGAGATCGCATTGACGTGTGCATGAACCGATTTTCCCTTGGAATTTGCTGCAGTCTGAGCTACTTGAGTTTCCAGCATCCTGTGACTTGTATTTAGTGCCTCGATCCTTCCACTCAAATCGGTGTACATGGTGTCCATCTTACCATTGAAGGTGGCTGTCATCTTCTCCTGCCCTTGAACCAGGTGTTCAAGCATAGCCTCAATCTTACTCTCAGGAGCTTTGGGTGGTGGGGATTGGTACCCTCCTTGCTGAGCATTGTTGGTGAAGTTTCGATTGGAGTTGTATCCGAATCGCTGACCCTGAAAACCAGAACCACCTATGTAGTTAACATCTTCCACCTCATTCTCAGTAGCAAAGTGGACGGCCTTTGTTGTCCTTCCCAGCAGAAGACTGTGCATAGAATCCAGCTGAGCTTTCACTTCAGCGATCTGTGACCCATCCATGTTACCAGCCAGCTTCTTGCGCTCGAAGTCTGCGCTCTTGGTGCTACTACTAGATGCAAAGTTCTCAATCAACACAATAGCATCCTCAGGATATCTGGTGTTGAAATTACCATTGCTCGAAGAGTCCAGACCCATCTGATATCTCCAATCTACTCCTCTGAAGAAGATACCCAGCAGCTGCACATCAGAGTATCCATGATGTGGACAATCTCTCTGATACGATCTGAATCTTGTCCAAGCAGCCTTGAACGCCTCAGTAGGTCCTTGAGAAAAAGTGGATATCTTATTTCTCAGATCTTCAGATCGCCCGTCATCATAGAAGTTAATCAGGAAGGCTCTCTTGGTGTCCTCCCAATTAGTTAGCGATCCAGGAGATAGCTGCCTCAGCCAGTAAGTAGCTTCTCCACCCAGAGAGTAGGGGAAGAGCTTGCAGAAGAGATAGTCGTAGGACACTCCATTGCTCTTGATGCTAGTGACCAAGTCCTCGAATTTCTCTACATGGTCCATTGGATGTTCATGAGGAAGACCATGGAAGAGATGCTGTCCTACTAGAGTGTAGTAAGCAGGTTTCAGCTCGAAGTCATTCCTCTCATAAGCAGGAGGACGAATCGCTGACCGATTGGCGAAAAACTGCTCTGGCCTGTTGTACTCACCAATTGTCTGAGCTCGAACACCTGCAGCATTGCCAACGTTGCCGCGCCCAGCTGGCACAACAATCTCAATAACAGGAGCAGGGACAACGATGTTTCCAGCTTCATCAAGTCGTTGCCCTCTCTCATTACACACATGACCTTCTTGGTCTCTCAGAATTCCAGCTTCATCAGCTCTTAAAACCACTGGGTTGTTCATCCCTGATGTTTGTTTGGTCTTTCTGTTTGTGCGTTCCAC
This sequence comes from Eutrema japonicum, assembly GCA_030161315.1. Lineage (NCBI taxonomy): Eukaryota > Viridiplantae > Streptophyta > Magnoliopsida > Brassicales > Brassicaceae > Eutrema > Eutrema japonicum. The sequence continues at coordinate 36,099,292 of BSQW01000013.1, read as the reverse complement.
AAGCGCTAGCTGTTCCAGTGATAGTCCAACTAGCTGAGTGCTCTTGTTGCTCCTGGTTTCACGAACATGCATACACCTGCAAGGAAAACACTAGGCAAAGCACGTAAGTAACCAGAAAAATACGTTGAGTATCGATCGATACCAAGTGGTGTCGATCGATACCAAAAAAAAAGTCGCCGGAGTATCGACCGATACTAGTGAGTATCGATCGATACCGACGAACTTAGTCGAAATTCTAAACTAAAATCTAATGGCGAAATTGAGTCCCCGGCAACGGCGCCAAAATTGATATGCTCAATTTAATACCCTAAGATACTAAAGCAGTTGTTGTAGTAAGTGTAGGGGTCGAACCACAAAGACTCACAGAGATCACACAATAAATTATGAAGTGTCGAATTACGCTAAGCCATATAGATGTAATTAAAAACAGTGCAGAAATTAAACGAGATGTAAATCAATTGGGAAATATAGGCTCAGGGTTTTTCTCAGGAAATCAGTGAATGCAGACTAACTAACTAACAGGATTCAGATTTAGCGCAGTTCTTGAACTCAAATCACTAAAATATAGCTAACCAACTCTCGTTGCGAAAACTATCTAAATCTAAATCCTAGGAATTCCAAATCCCTTTGCGAATCCTAAAGTCTAAATCAGCTTTAACAACAGGTTTGATATGTTCACAAATCAATTAAACCAAATCTCTTTGCGAATAATCAATTTGCTCACCTAGGTTCTATCAGGTAATTAATTGCACTCTCGTACCTAATCAATTATCCTAAGATTTATATTCTAGGTAGCTAATCTAGAACAAGATATGAACACAACCTAAGCGAAGAACTATAATTCAGATGGTGAATCCTAAAAGATATTTAACCTAGCATTCAAAGAAAACCCTTATGAGAAAACCCTAAACCTAAGGTGGATCTACTCAGACATGGAGAATGAAACAATCAACATGTTTGAATAAATCATCAATAGAATAGAAAGAAGGGTTTAGAGATCTGATCTCGGACGAAGGGAGATTCAGACTTGTCTCTCTAAAACCAAAGTAAAATCAAACACAGAAAATAAAAGCATAGCCTAAACAATGGCTGTAAAATCCTAAATATAGGTTAAAAACACGTTCTGGGCTTTCTGGTAAGTATTAAAGTCTTCTGGGCCAAGTTGCAGGGTCTTTAGGCTTCTAAAAAGTCGTTTTTCCTATTTTCCCGAGCAGTATCGATCGATACTAGGTAGTATCGGTCGATACTCATCCTATGCGTCGACTCCTCTGCTCGACAGACTAGACAGTCTTCACGAAAACTGGCATAACTTTCGATCTCACCGTTGGAATGGCTTCAAACCACTTCCAAATGAAAGCTAATTCATTGATCTATCTTGTGTCCAAATTTGAGCTCAATCCATCGGTGGGAAGGTCTTAAACGAATGCCAAATTTCTGACGTCTCTGCATGACTCTGCATCTCGATATGCTCCAGAATGCTCCAAAATGCTCCAAACGTACCTAAACCTGTAAAAGACTCTAAAAGACTCCAAAATACTATAAAGACTCTATAAAAAGGACTCATATCATGGCTTAAATAGGGTAAAAACCATGATATATCAGTATTTCCCACACAAACGATTAAAGATGGCATCAGCTTCTATCATCTTCTTCTCTTGTCCCAATCCCATCTTGTTTTGCAGCTTCCACGTGAATGTTGGCATCATATGCCTATACACGATTGCTACTTCAACATCTTCGAGGGCTTTGACGAACTCATCGCTGGTCATTTGAACTGAGAGAGATTTAGGATCAGACGTACCTATTGTAATTAGAGCTGTATCGAAGGTGAATCTCCGGAACACAACTTGCAAGTCTACGACTCTCCCTTCGTCAGCAAAATGATTGAAAAGAGGCAGAAGTTCTTCTTTGAGTTTATTTCTCGTGGCGCAAATTGAAAACCTTTGAAACCTTTGATCATGAAGCATGGCTTGATAACACTTCCTCAGATTATTGCATCGCTCCGAATCCGAGTTGAGTAGTCCGTTTCCAAAGATTTCGAAAACTTCTTGGAAGTTTGGACCTTTGATGTAGTTGTAGAAACTTGAGCTCATTATATGATGGATATTAGCTGGATCAACCGTGACTAATATATCCATTCCAGCGAACCACGGGCCCTTGAATGGGAACGTCATGTTGTAGTTCTCAAGAACCTCAACACCGTCGTAGATCCGGTTCAGTCTCACGAGTAAACCCGGAAACATCCCAAGAATCGGCCAGTTCTAAGGGTAGCTTTGAAATATTTTCTTGAAGAGGATGTAATCAAAAGGTTTCTTGATGAGAAAGAAATAGAATGTGAGAAAGAAATAGAAAACCATAGATGCTTCAAATAAGCCAATCGAATCCATTAAGATAAGTTGGATTTTGGATACAAAAAGAGAAAGAAAGAAGGTTGATTTATGGACGGATGATAACACATATGAGTTCTCAAGTCCTTTGTTTCACTACATCTATATAAAGGGCGAAGGGGTTGTTTAAAAAAGAAAAAAGTTTTGTTGATAAAATTAAAATCGTTACAATTTTTCTTTAAAACCCAATTAAAAATGTTCAAAATCAATGTTGACCTTTGATATATCAACTTTGGTCCATGAATTTCTCCCGTTATTATTGTTGGGGATAAATATTTATCTTTATCTTAGCGACACATGTAATTTAAAATGATCTAGATCACTTTTTTCTTAAAAGAAGTGTCAATATTCACCAATTGGTGCCATATGATCTGGAGAATGTAAACATTTCATAATGTTCACCAACTCGTGACAAGTAATCTGGAGAAGTGTGATTATTGACCAACTAGTGTCAAGGATATGGAGACGTGTTGAATTAAGGAATGAATGGTCTAGTAAAAAACGAGGAGGCAACCAGCCATGTGACCATGCATCAGGGCAACCACATAGTTAGGAAGCTTGACATCCAGACAAACCGGAGAGCAGATAACCCGACATACATCTATTCTCTTTCAAAGAGAGGGATCCGCTTTCCACTTCATTTTTTGCTTAGTATTCTCGAGATTTAGACTCATTTCTTTCTCAACTCTCTAAACACTTATTTTTTTATTGGAACCTATTCCCAACCATTTTAGGGTCATCTCTTTCGAATTCCAAACTCTTCTTTCCATCGTTTCCCACCGCAAAGAGTTCCTTTAATATTCTTAGACTCCGCGGATCTATCATTTTTCGTATTCAGTCTTTCAAACACCTTTTTCTTTATTGTCTTCCGATTCTTTCTGGTTTCCGATGTATTAATCCATGATTATTTTTTTATTAATTTGAGCGTCGGAGATTTCTCGGAAGACATTTTTCATCATGTACAATTATTTTCCTTGGTCAAATCACATTCTATCTTGAAAACAATCTGTATTCAATAATCATGTGGACTTAATGGTAAGTGAATTCCTATATATACGGATCTCATCAATAGCGAGAGAAAGTGTAGAGTTTTCTTAATTAGTAAATTAGTAACTAAAGTGAAGAAGTTTTTGAAATTTTTTGTTCCTGCATTAAATTTTAAAGAAATCATGCATGAAGCAAAGAACCATACTAATGAGAGAGATAACAAAACCCCAGCAAGGATAGCATTTAAGGGAATATTGAATCCAACACCATTCAACCATAAAATTAAACCTTACTTAGAATTTAAGCCAAGAAGAGCAAATGCTTTGCTCTGAGTCACCAGTAACACTACACCTTTTGAACGATATACGTGTTGGAAAAAAGATGATCTAAATGGACCCCACCTAAATTAATGAAGGGTTTCATAATAAGAAGTAACTTAGTTGAAGATATTTTTTTCTTGCTCAAGAAGTACTCAAAGGGTTCTTAATGGGGAACCAGCCCAATCGAAGCAGTTTTATCGTTGTTGTGTCGACCATTTAGCATTATTCCTAGATTTCACATTTTTTTTTTTTTTGAACAACTTCTCATTAAACATTCAACGAGTCTTACAGAACAGAAACAACAGATGTAAAATCATGAAGTGATTTCTTAGCAAAAGCATAAGCCCTTGCATTCTCTGCACGAGGTATAAAAGTAAACGAGATAGAGTTGAACGTAGAAGCGAGAGCGTTAATATCGAAAAGGAGACTATATATTTCTTTGATTTGCTCTTGCGATGTGATAGCTCGGATAAGTTTAAGAGCGTCTGATTTGATGCCGATGTTTGTAAATCCTTTCTCTATGGCTTGGTTTAGCGCTGCACAAATGGCTAAAGCTTCCGCCATCAGAAGAGAGGTTACTAGGGATTCTGCAGAATTTCCGTTGTCGATTTCTGAGTTAAACTGGTTGCAGAAAATATAGCATAACCCAGCTGTTTTTGATTTTTTCCTCCATGCTGCATCAGAGTAGCACATGATGAGTTCTGGGTGAGTGCATCGAGTCTCTCTCTCAGTCATGGACGTGGGTGCAATGTTTTCCAGAATCTGCGCTTGTTGCCATTCCCTTGCTTCCGATAGGGCTTTAATCACCGTTTCGTCGGCACTAAACACTATGTTTTCGAATAGGAGGTGGTTTCTAGCCGTCCAAATCGACCAGCATAGCCAGGGAAAGAGGGGTCCAGCTCCAATGCATGTTGGAGGAAGGCATACTCAGTTCTTCGACACGAGGAATCCCAAGGTGAAGTCGGGAAAAGAGGAGGGATTAAACCTGTTTTTCAACGGGACCAAAGACCAAACTCGACGGGCAAAGGCACATTTAAAGAAGAGATGTTCAGTCGATTCGAGGTCACCGCAGTGAATACAGCCAGAATCGGCCAGCAAACCACAGTTAAGAAGGTTTTCTCCTACAGGGAGAGCTCGTTAGATGATCTTCCACAGGAAGACTTTCATTTTCGGGGAGAATTTTCCTGTCCATATTTCAGAGTTCCAATTAAAGATCGGGATCTCTTGTTCTTCCGATTGGTTTTTCGCAGCTAGAACAACGAGGTAGCATGATTTAGCTGAGTAGTTCTCTGATTTGCTTTGTAGCCAGATGTGAGAATCTTATGCTCCTTTTACGCTAGGTCTGAGCGCGAGAATTTCAGAGGAATGATAGGGGATGCTTTCCTCAATTCTTTCCTTGTTCCATTCCCTTGTTTCCTCTGAGATGAGATAAAAAACTGTCAGATCTTTTGAGTTCAGGTTTGAGGGACCTATTGGTTTCTCCGGGTTATGCAGAAAAAGCCATGGGTCATTCCAAATCGTTGTTCCTTTACCATTCCCTATGGCTTTCCCGAGTTGTTTCAGTATCAAGTCTCGACCTAACAAAATACCACGCCAGCCATGAGATATGGACAAAGATGCAGGGACATCCAGCATGTGTTTATCAGTGCAATATTTACTGGTTAGAATCCGAGCTAAGAGGCTAGTTGGATTTTTGAGGATACGCCAGCTCAACTTAGCTAGGAGTGCATCGTTGAAGCTTTGAATTTCCTGGAAACCAAGCCCGCCGTCTCTCTTTGATCTCGAATGTTTTGTCCATGACAGCCAGCACATTTTCTTTTTTCCCGGTTTGGAGTCCCACCATAATCGAGTTAAGGCTGATTGGATTCTCTTGCAAAGACTTGTAGGAAGTTTGAAACTGAACATAGAATAAGTGGGGATAGTTGACAACACTGACTTTAACATTGTCAGCTTCCCAGCACTAGATAAGAACCTTGAAGACCAGTTTATTGATCTTTGTCGAATACAGTCGACAATCAGTGTAAACACATCCTTCTTTCGCAGTCCAAAACTCTCTGGGAAGCCAAGGTATTTACCTTGGCCTCCATCTCTGTCGATACCCAAGGTAACTTTGACTCTTTCTCTTGTTTCTTGTGGCGTTTTGCTTGAAAAGGTGATCGAAGATTTTTGTGAATTGATCAGTTGGCCAGAAGCATCTTCGTATTGTTGCAGGATTGATAGCAGAGTTTCACAACATCGAGGGGTAGTTTTGCAGAAGAACATGGTGTCGTCAGCAAATAACAAGTGATTAATCTTCGGGCTTCCTCTTGAGACTCTAACACCAGGCAAAAACCCATTATCTTGTGCTTTTTTAGACAATCCCGATAGTACTTCGCTGCAAAGAATGAAGATAAATGGGGATAGCGGATCTCCCTGTTGGATTCCACGCTGAGGAAAAACATGTCCTTGAGATGCTCCATTAATGAGAAAGGAGTAGGAGACCGTCGATATGCATTGCAAGATCCAGTTTATCCACTTCGCATGAAAACCTAATCTCTCGAGCACCGAAACAATGAAATCCCATTCGAGTATGTCATATGCTTTACTCATATCAGTTTTGACAGCCATTGTGCAATGTTTTCTCGCCTTTGAACCCTTCAGGAAGTGTAGCGTCTCATGTGTTATCAACACGTTGTCTGAAATTGCTCGTTCTGGAATAAAAGCTGACTGAGTTTCAGAGATGATTGTCGAGAGGAGTGGTATTAGTCTGTGTGTAAGGAGCTTTGAGATTATTTTGTAGTATACGTTGCACAAAGCTATTGGTCTGTAATCTGAGATTGTCTTCGGGCTCTGCACTTTCGGGATGAGCCGAACATGTGTATTATTAACTGATCTGGGCAGAATTTCAGTTGAGAGAATCTCAGTAATCTCTTCCGTGATTTTTGGACCAACTGTCGACCAATTTGATTGGAAAAAACTTGCTGAGAATCCATCCGGTCCTGGAGCTTTGTCCGGATGGATCGAGAAAAGTGCAACCCGTATCTCTTCCTTAGTTGGATCCGCGATCAATAGCTCATTTGCTTCGGGGGATATACACGGTTGGAGGGCTTGCGCCACTGTCTCGACGCTGTTTGATGATTTAGTGATGAAGAGGTCTTGGAAATAGGTAGTGATTGCGAGAACAATTTCCACTTCTTCAAAAACAGTAACACCATCTTTATCTTCAATGACCGAGAATTTGTTGACGGTTCGTCGTCCTCGAGTTATTGCATGGAAATATCTTGAGTTTTTGTCTCCTAGAGCAAGCCATAGAGTTCTGCTCCTTTGCTTCCAGTATTCCTCTTCTTCTTTATAGGTAGATTTCAAATTCTGGTTGATTAACTTTATGAGTTGCTCATCATGAACATTAGAACTCATTGCTTTCTCCAGCCTGTCTTTTTCTTCTTCTATTATTTTCTGACTGTTTTGTGGTGCTCGCGATTCTACTTTGAGATAGCTTTTCGACATTTAGAGATTTTCTATTCTACAGAATCAGATGGATTATCATTCCAACTCTCTGTGATCAGATGTGAGATCTCAATATTGTTTCTCACTCTTCTGTCATATCGAAACAGACCCTTTTTCACAAAAGTTGGCTCAAGAACGGTTACAACATGTATGTGGTCGGATCCTTCGAATTGGAGGTATCTGCAATGACCAGATGGAAACAGTTCTTCCCACGAGTTATTTGACAGGGCACGGTCAAGGCGGCAGTGCACAAGATGGGTGCCTCTGATTCCTCTCCATGAGAGGTGATTACCCATATGTCGCAGGTCGTAGAGGTCACATTGAGAGATAAAAGCCCTGAAGTCTCTGAAAGAGCCTTCTGCTCTAACTGGTCCCCCCCGATTTTTCAGAGTTATCACTGATGTCGTTGAAATCTCATGTAAAAATCCATGGCACATCTCGTGACACCGCCAATTCAGTGAGATCATTCCAAACAGCTCTATGCTTGGATTGGTATGGCTCTCCATAGATGAATGTTGCTGCAAACTCTTTATTTTTGTACAAGATTGTCGTGTCGATGTAGTTGTTGCAGGATGAGGAGATTTGCAAGTTGATGTCCTTTTTCCACGCTAGAAAGAGACCTCCACCTCCAGGACAATGAGGCAGGACAAAAAATTAGGATTCATAATCTAGAAAGTTCAGTGTTATTTTCACCATTTCTTCTCCATTTTTGGTCTCCATGAGTAATATTTTTTCTGGAGCAATTTTTTCTGAAACTCCTTTATTCGATGAACTGTCATGGGATTCCCTAAACCACAACAATTTCAGCTCATAATTGTTAAGAAAGAGGATTTGGGGGATCCTGAAAATCCGCTTTATCCTTTGAAATTGCAGGAACGATGGTGCTTCGGGGTGCGATTTACTTCCTCTTGTTGAGTAGTTCTCCGGGTTGGGGTGATTTAGTTACACCTTGTTCCATGATGGTGAAGCTGGGGAGTAGTTCTGCTGAGAACAATTCTTGAGAGAGGAGAGATTCAAAATTAGTTCTCCTTTTTCCTTCGATTACCATTTTCTGCAATACCCCGTGAGCATTGCTCTGTCAATTTTTTGGATGGTGGTCGCCCTCTCTTCTTCTTTGGGGGCACCAGATTTGAGATCAATGTATCGTCATCGTGAGGGGTGGTAACTTGATCAGGTGTTATCTCTCTTGCTCTTGATGTTTCTCCACGGAGTAGACCATTGCTTGTAGTATTTTCCATTTCAATTGTTGTGGTAGCTAGGAGGCGTGCTGCTGTTTCCGCCATTAATCCTCTAGATTCACTTTCTATAACTCTTTGGCTTCTAGCTGCACTCTCAATGGGGTCACCCCAGTTAATATATTGGATGGTGACTTCTTGAAGTTCTACAAAGATCTCTTCTTCTGTCTATCTAGGTGGTGGGGGAAAGACTTCCTTGTCAAGGTTTACACCAAGTGGAGGTCGAACCATTCGAGAGGAGTCAGAACTTTCAGCACTTGTAATCCTGACACTTTGAATTTTTTCACTTCATACTTGGTTAATTTGAGCTCTGTGGAAGGGCTGAGATTGGGCCTTGTTACGCAAATGGTTTCTTAGGTCGTTGTGAGTCTCTCTTTGAAGCGGTGAGTGGTGTCATTGATGGTTGTTCCTGTCCCTCTGGTAGGAGTGGGAATCGACAGGAATCCTTTGGCTAGGTATGTTCTGGACATATCTTGTATCATGCTACAGTCTCTGTTCAGGTGAGCTATTTTTTGTTATGTCCTCCCTTTGTTGGGATGGTCTCTCTCCAAAGAATCTCCCATAGCGGTCTTGTCTCTGGTTGTATGGTTGCTCATGTTCCCTCAAAGCTCTTTTTGGAGGTACAGGAGGGAACTTTTCAGGTGACCTCTCTCACGAGCTGTGATGCTTCGCCTTATGTCGTTGTTTCTGTGGGCAGTGCTCCACCCTGTGAGTCAGTTTACAGAAATATTTGCAGTAATTCTCGAGCTTCTCGTACTCAAGGGTGACATTAGCTTCTCCGCCACCATCAAATTCCACTATTGTTTCTTTTGTGAGGGGTTTTAGTCCATCAATTTCCACCAGGATGCGAGGAGAGGTCTTGGTGACTTCATGGTTTTTCAACATACCCACTTCTTTGCCGATGTTACAAATGAGTTCTTTCTTCCAGTAGTGTAATGGGGTTCCTTTAAGCTGGATCCAGAATGGGATTTGAGATGGAAAGTCATGAGATATGATAGGTTCCCATCTTTGAAGTATGAGCATCAATTTTGCGAAGTGATACGGACGGTTATCGAGGACTTTTTGTAGGTTTTCATCAAAGTCGAACCGGAATTGAAAGTAGTTATTACCCAAATCTGAGCTGATAGCTTTCCCTTTTAGTTCCCATCGCTTGGACATGAAAGGAATCATTGCCCATAGTCGTTGTTCTTCTGGGTTTGTTAAGTGGCCAATGAGAGTCATGGCATTTTCTTGAATGAGATCAGAAGTGTCTAAAACCGGTGCTCTGATTCTTTTCCAAGGCGGTGGGGAAGGGGTAAAGCTGACACCTTTTCCTTTTTCTGAGTACGTGAAGCGTTGGGACTTTGTGGCTGAGAGAGGTGAAGGTTTCGCTGGGTAGATTTTCAGCAGGTGTGGAGTTGCTTGAAGATTACTTACTTTAGAGTTTCAGAGATTGTGGTGACTCATAGTTGATGCAGAGATGCGGACTCGAGATGAGAAGGAAGGAACTGAAGGAGAGGTGGCTTACCGGCGGTGAGACGGACCCTCCGACATGAAGTCGGGGGTGGAACCACGATTGCACGAAACCAAAGGCATATTGGAGTTTGAAAATCTTTCTATTTTGGGAAAACATGGTAGATGAGCTTGAAACAGAGGGCAAATCTAGGAGGTTGGAAACTGCCTTGGACTTCGTGTCTGGGAGAGAAAAACGTCAATATCTTAAAACATTTATTTTTTCCTAGATTTCACCTTATAACCATTTATTAGAGTAAAAATTGGTACATTTTCACAATCTCCAGTGTTTTTTTTTTTTTTTTGAATTTTCATGCACATAAGTTTTGTTTTTTGGTTTTGTTAATCACATAAGGCTCTTTAGTTGGTTATCTAATTTGGAAGAAAAGATTTTAGAACAACATCCGTATTATGTAAATGTGTTTATGGCCGACCGAGTTACACAACCGTGAGATTTTAAATTATAAGAAATAAAAAGAAAGTGAAAAAGGGTGGAATTGGCTACACAGCAAACATAACTCGTCCAAGAGTTTAAAGCTACTTTGCATGGAACCATAAGCGGATATGCAGAAACGGAAATGTATGGAAGAGTAAAAACGAACAGAGGTTGATAACTCGACTGGAAATGTACCATGAAGTACTCCAAGAGGTTATAAGATCGCATGGCAGTTGGGACGGGTAAAAATATTAAAGGCTGGTCCGGACCTAGTGGGATGTACGGGGTTTGGTCCAGAACCTCATAGTTATCCACAAAAAAACGACTTATAAAAAAAGAAAGAATTGGATACATGTATATATATATATATACATATACATATATATATATATAACTAAACGTGTATATATATAAATATATAATTAATTAAACATCATACTAAATTAAAAATTGTTCTAAATATCACAAAACTCACACACATCAATTTTTCACAATCAACTTAAAATAATTCAAAATCATGATTCGAAATCAAAAATCTAAATCACCATCTTGATTTTCACTTTTCTCAACTCCATCAAATAAATTCGTCTCAAACTTTTTGTTCTCAAAAGAAAGATCATCAAACTCAAATCTTCCAAGATAATCTCATTCAACTTGTTAAATTAATAACATCTCACATATGATTTAACTAATCTTTCTAAACAAGATTTTTTTATAGATAAAGGATTAGTGGTTACAAATGCCAAAATACTATATTAGTTTTGGTTTTCTTTTCTTTATAAAATGGAAAACATATAAAAAATAAACATAGCTTTCCTATTTATTTACGATACCACATTTTTAAAACGGAAGCGCAAGCTTCCTGCGCTTCCAACGCGTTTTAAAATGATTTTTTTAGAACGTAATAGAAGAGACTTTCCAAAATTTTATGAGAGCTTTCGATTCTGATTCCATAGCGAGATAAACCCAGGAACATATCTACACTGATACAAGGTGGGGCACTTGCCCTATACTCCATATAATTATTTATATAGTGGGACTATACAATCGTTAGTCATTTAGATCAATTGGTTACTGAATTTACGATACCACATTTTTAAAACGGAAGCGCAAGCTTCCTGCGCTTCCAACGCGTTTTAAAATGACTTTTTGGAACGTAATAGAAGAGACCTTCCAAAAATTTCCGAGAGCTTTCGATTCTGATTCTATAGCGAGTTAAACCCAGGAACAGATCTACAGTGATACAAGGAGGGGCACTTGCCCTATACTCCATATAATTATTTATATAGTGGGACTTTACAATCGTTAGTCATTTAGATCAATTAGATCAAGCCTTTAATTCGACTGGAAATGTACCATGGAGTACTCCAAGAGGTTATAAGATCACATGGCAGCTGGGACGGGTAAAAATATTAAAGGGTGGTCCGGACCTAGTGGGATGTACGGGGTTCGGCCCAACCTCATGGTTATCCACAAAAAACGACTTAAAAAAAGAAAGAATTGGATACATGTATATATATATACATACATATACATATATATAACTAAACTTGTATATATATAATTCATTAAACATCATACTAGGTTAAAAAATTTTCTGAATATCACAAAACTCAACACATCAATTTTTCACAATCAACTTAAAATAATTCAGAATCATTATTCGAAATCAAAAATCTAAATCACCATCTTGATTTTCACTTTTCTCAACTCCATCAAATAAATTCGTCTCAAACTTTTTGTTCTCAAAAGAAAGATCATCAAACTCAAATCTTCCAAGATAATCTCTTTTAACTTATTAAATTAATAACATCTCACATATGATTTAACTAATCTTTCTAAACAAGATTTTGTTTTATAGGTAAAGGATTAGTGTTTACAATTGCCAAAATACTATATTAGTTTTGGTTTTCTTTTCTTTATAAAATGGAAAACATATAAAATATAAACATAGCTTTCCTATTTATTTACAATACCACATTTTTAAAACGGAAGCGCAGCTTTCAATTCTGATTTCCGAGAGCTTTCGATAGAAGAGACCTTCCAAAAATTTCCGAGAGCTTTCGATTCTGATTGTATAGCGAGATAAACCCATGAACAGATCTACAGTGATACAAGGTGGAGCACTTGCCCTATACTCCATATAATTATTTATATAGTGGGACTTTACAATCGTTAGTCATTTAGATCAATTGGTTACTGAATGCCTTTGAAAAGTTGTTAGGTAAACGGTTCGATCCCTATTTTGTTGCACTTTCTTTTTTGGTGATATTTTTTTGTCACGTTGATGCGTGTCAAGTTTAAAAAAAAACTAACCTTAACTAGACTACCCCATTGCAAGGTATGTCATCGAATAAGTTGAGGTTCGAACCACAAGAGGGGAGACTATCCTATATTAATGCAAGAAACCTAATAGTCTAGATCGATATGATGAGGTTGTTTTGATGTCTAACTATGTCTAAAAGATGCAAATGAGATCAACTAGAGGAAAGAAGACAAGCTAATGATTAAGAGATGTAAAACTATGAAATAAAGTATGGATCTTGGGCTAAGGTCAATGACTTGGACAACTATTGGTTCGTCGATGGTGCTAACAATCTCAAACAAGCTAATCCAAAGGTAAAGGTCAATAGTTATAGACTAATCATTTTCATGCATTAATCTTTTCACTAATCACTTTCTTAATCAATCTTTCGGATAGTAGGTAAGTGAATCATGAACATTAAGCATAAGACCTATCAAACCTACATATCATCTTGAGCATTAACTCCACTTGGCAAAAGATTAAAATTAATGACTAAAGTTGGGCTAGACATTTCAACAAACACTTTTAATGTATGAAATTTTTAATGTATATATTTTTAATGTTTGGACCTAAAGAAACTTTATTTTGAAATTAATTTTATTCCATTGAAAACTGATAATAGAGATCGAAATTTTAGGTTGATTGACTATTTTTTTACTTCGAATCAAAAGTTCAAGTTATTAGTTCAATTATTTGTTTGTATATGTGTTTTCTCTTTTATTTTAACTTATGTACAAAATTTATAGAAACCGTAGAAACGTAAGTAAAAATCTATTACTAATAAAAGTTGATGATATAGGTCTCTAAGGTCGTCTACATAGGATTTTAAACGACCAGTTAAATAATATCAAAAATTCTAAAAAATCGTGCCTTTTAAAATAGAAATAAATATCAAAAGAGCTAAATTAACAAAAGAAAAAAAAATCAAAAATGGAAATAAATATCAAAAGAGTTAAATGAACAAAAGAAAAAATCATTTAAAAGGAAATTAACTTGATATCTATGCTAACACTATGAAAATCTATTACTAATAAAAGTTGATGCTATAGACATCTAAAAGCGCCCACATAGAATTTTAAACGACCAGTTAAAATATGCCAAATAATCATTTTAATTAAATTTTAAGTAATGTCAAGAATTTCAAAATATCGTGTCTCTTAAAATAGAAATAAATATCAAAAGAGCTAAATGAACAAAAGAAAAAATCATTTAAAAAGAAATTAACTTGATATATATGCTAAAAGTCACTATGGAAAATCAACATAAAAAGCTTAAAAAAAAAAGAAATTATATGTCAAAATAAAATGTTATACAATTAAAAGTTAATGCTATATGCATCTAAGGATGTCCACATAGAATTCTAAATGACCAATTAAAATATGTCACATCATCATATTAATTAAATCTTAAATAATCTCAAAATTTCCAAACAAATCGTCTCTTAAAATGGAAATAAATATCAAAAACCTAAATTAACAAAAGAAAAAATTATTTAAAAGAAATTTAATTTGATATCTATGACAACTCTATGAAAAATCAACATAAAAAGCTTAACAAAAAAACAAAAAAAAATAAATGCCAAAAAATCGTGTCTGTTAAAATAGAAATAAATATCAAAAGAGTTAAATTAACAAAAGAAAAAATCAAAAATAGAAATAAATAGCTAAATAGCTAAATTGACAAAAGAAAATATTATTTAAAAGGAAATTAACTTGATATTTATAGTAACTTTATGGAAAATCAACATAAAAATCTTAACAAACAAAAAAAGAAAAATGAAATTATATGTCAAAATAAAATCTATTATTAATAAAAGTTGATGATATATGCCTCTAAAGGTATTGATTTTGCCTACTTAACTGCCTTCTTGATCAAAGCTATGCTCTGCTGGAATAAAAAATATAAAATAACGGCATGAGAAAGAATTCACCCATGTATTGAGAAAGTCGACTATAATGAAGAAAAAATGACTATGGGTAAACCAATATTCTCATATATAAAATAATATTTGTTACTTCAATATTATTTGTAATGACCGGTAAGTATGAGAATTAAATCATCATCGCTTAGGTTTATGATCTCATTGAAGAACCATTGAAAAGTTACCACAACTAAAATGTCACTAGAAAAAATTTCTGTTTCTATCTCTCCAATGTAAAATACTAAAATATGTCACGAGACAAAATTCCTGTTTCTATTTCTCCAATGTAAGATTTACAAAAGAATATATTTACTTTGTCGGTTTTTTGTTATTATAACTTTGTTTCAAAGTTCATATCATATTTATATATTGTTTTGGTTTCAAAATTGATTTTTTTCATAGATATGAGAGCAAGAGTTACGTTTATTACATTGCTTTTCAATTTGTATATTAAATTAAAATTTTGTATTGATTAAAATAGTTAAGGAATGAAAATAATTTTGGACTTTTTTGCCTTTTTTGTTGTTTTTATAGAAAACATATATAACGAGAATGAAAATAAATATGATGAAAAAACTTATTCACTCTGATTGGAAGAAGTAAGGTACAATCATTGAAAAATCATTTAAAATTTACCACTACCAATATGCTAACAGACAAAAGTCCGGTTTTTACATTTTCAAGATAAAACTAACAAAAAATTATCAATCTTTTGTGATTTCAAATTAGTTTCAAAACTCATTTCATATTCATCTATTGTCTTAATTTCAAAATTAAAATTGTCATGAATGTGAAAGCAAGAGTTGTGTTTATTAGGGTTTTTAAATTTTGTAGATTAAATCAGAAATTTGTATTAGTTAAATTAGCTAAGAAAAGAGAATAACTTTATAATTTTTTTTTTGTTTGCATAGAAAACATATATAACGAAGATGAAACTGAAAATAATTTAAAAAACTTATTTTCTTGATTTAAAGAACTGATGTATAATATTTTATCTTCGTGTCAATAATATGGTTATAAAAATAGCATTTGATTACTTTGTTACACCTTTAGTTTACTTTGATATACTAACTTATAAATGTTCGACCATATATATTCAAAACAAGATCGTTGAAACCTCACAAACTATATATCATTATTGAGATTAAAACTGCAATATTTTTAATATATATTATTACAATCACATTATACATAAAATAATATATCAATAATTATAAGTGCTCGCATATGATTTTTATCAAAATAGTATTATAAACAATACCAATGCGTAGCTTGGGTGCCAAACCTAGTTTTAAAAGGCAAAAGGTCGTGATGTGGCAAGGGTGACGAAATAGGCGATTCTAGGGTTTCATCTGTGAGGCTCTCTTCAACTGCTATGGCTGCTCCTCTGCCGTATCTTCTCATCATGACTCAGCCGGTGGAAACATTGGCATCTCCGGCAATCGAACCAAGCACATCAGAGGCTCTGAAAAAACCTTCATGGTCTTCCATTGTGCAGAACAAACCAACAGTTTCTAAACACGATTTCAACTTCACGATTATCGATGGCTCGCTGACGGTAGAGATACCAGACAAAGTTATTGACGACTCGACTCTGTTGTGGGAAGATCTAGTTATCGGGAAATTCCTCTCTACGGCTCCCCATGTAGCGAAGTTTCACGTGATCGTAAAACATTTTTGGACCGTTGGAGACAAATCAACAAAGATTGATGCGTTCATTGTCAACGAGAAGATGATCAAATTTATAATCACGGATATCTCCATGGGAGCTAGAGTTTTGCGACGTGGTATGTGGAATATCGCAGATATTACTTGAAGACTCGCAGCCAGAGATCAAGTCGATTCCCATGTGGGTGACTCTGAAAAATGTGCCGCATAAGATGTTTTCATGGAAGGGATTGAGTTTCTTGACAAGTGCTGTAGGTGATCCAAATCGATTACATCTGGATACGGAGTTATGTAAAAGTTTTGAGGAAGCTAAGGTGTTTGTTGAAGCAGATTTATACAAGGAATTTCAGAAATCAGACAGAGGACTAGATGCAATTGTTAACTACAAGTATATGTGGCATCCACCAAGATGCACAAAGTGTTTTAAATAGGGGCACCTAGTGGATACATGATATATCATGGTTTTTACCCCTTTTAGACCATGATATAAGTCCGTTTTATAGAGTCTTTCTATTATTTCGTAGTGTTTTAGAGTCCTTTACAGGTTTTAGCACGTTTGGAGCATTATTGGAGATATTGGAGCATTATTGGAGATATTGGAGTTTTATGGAGCATTCTGGAGCAAAACTGAAGTCTGTTGACTAAGTACCCGATCAAAGCGTCAAGCATCGATCGATACCCCTTGGTATCGATCGACACCCATCGAGGAGGTTACAAGTCGCGACTTTTAATGAAGTTTGAAGAATTGCAGAACTTGCCCAGAAGACTTTAATATTTACAAGAAGACCCCAATTCGTGTTTAGACTATTTAATTAGGTTTTACAGCCACTTTGTTGGCTATGCTTTATTTTTGCTTTGAATTGTAAGAGAGCTTTTGAAGGGAGACAAGTCTAAAACTCTGTCCATCCGAGAGAAGATTTCGAACCCTTTTGTTACTCTTTCTTATTTTCTATTGAGTATTTATTCAAACATGTTTATTGCTTCAATTTCCATGTCTGAGTAGATCCAGTTTAGGTTCAGGGTTCTCATAAGGGTTTTCTCTGAATGCTAGGTTGATTAGTTATTAGGATTCACCATCTGAATTAGTTCTTCACCATAGGTTGTGTTCAAAGCTAATTCTAGGTTGACGAATCTGGAACTTAGATTTTAGGATAATTGATTAGGCACGACAGTGCGATTAATTACCTGATAGAACCTTAGTTGAGCAAAATAACTATTTGCAAAGAGATTTGGTTTAGTTGTTTTGTGAACAAATCAAACCTGATCTAAAAGCTGATTTAGACTTTAGGATTCGCAAAGAGATTTGGAATTCCTAGGATTTAGATTTAGATAATTCTCGCAACGACAGTTGGTTAATTATAGCTTAGTGATTTGAGTTCAAGAACAGCGCTAAATCTTAATCATGTTAGTTAGTTTACCTGCATTCATTGATCTCCTAAGAAATACCTTGAGCCTATATTTCTCCCATCGAATTTACAACTCATTTACTGCTTATCGCTTTTACTTCCATCTGACCTGCTTAGCTTGATTCGATACTATACAATCTATTGTGTGATTTCTCTGAGTCCTTGTGTTCGACCCCTACTTTACTGCAGCAACTGCTTTAGTATTTTTAGGGTATTAATTTAAGCATATTAAAAACACCACGTTCACATGTCCTTATCGCACTTTTGCCTATCGCAGAATGTCATTTGGCTTGTGTACCGCCCCATCAACTTTATAGCGATGCATGATGTCGATCTTTACCGACTTGATTGAGGACATAATGAAGGTTTTCATGGATGATTTTTCTGTCTATGGATCCTCGTTTTCTGTTTGTCTTTCTAATTTCTGCATGGTATTGCAACGCTGCGAGGAAAAGTATCTGGTGTTGAATTGGGAAAAGTGACATTTCATGGTCAAAAATGGGATTGTCTTGGGTCATCGGATTTAAGAGCAAGGAATCGAGGTGGACAAGGCAAAGATAGAAGTGATGAGTAGTCTACAACCTCATGATTCTGTCAAGGGGATTAGAAGCTTCCTAGGACATGCGGGGTACTACAGGAGGTTCATCAAGGATTTCTCCAAAATCGCAAGACCCTTAACCCGACTGCTTTGCAAGGAGGTAAAATTTGATTTTGATAGCGATTGTCTTCAAGCTTTTTGCACAATCAAGGGAGCTCCCTTTCGAAGTAATGACTGATGCCAGCGATTTCGCGGTAGGAGCTGTTTTGGGACAGCGAAAGGACAAGAAGCTTCATGTTATCTATTACGCCAGCAGGACTCTGGATGACGCACAGTGCAAGTACGCCACAACCGAAAAGGAACTTCTTGCCATAGTGTTTGCTTTTGAGAAGTTCCGGTCTTATCTCGTGGGGTCTAAGGTCATAGTGCACACAGATCACGCGGCTCTGAGGTATCTACTTACCAAGAAGGATGCCAAACCTCGACTTTTGCGTTGGATTCTTCTGTTGCAAGAATTTGATCTTGAGATCAAGGACAAGAAAGGGATCTAGAATAGTGTTGCAAATCATCTACCAAGACTGCGTGTAGACGAAGAAGTCCCTTTAGACGATCGCCTACCTAAGGAGAACGTCTACGCGATTAACATCGGGAGCAGTGACAACTATACTCCCCCACACCGCACCGAGCTCCCTGAAATTCCTTGGTTCGGTGAGATAGCAAATTACTTGGCCGCGGAAAAGGAACCAATTGGCTTTGCGGGAAACAAGAAAAAGAAAATTTTGAGAGACATTCGACAGTATTTTTGGGAAGAGCCGTACCTCTACAAGCAATGCTCGGATGGCGCCTTTCGAAGATGCGTTTCGGAGGAGGAAATTCCTGGTATCCTATTCCACTGTCATGGCTCGAGCTATGCGGGACACTTCGCCACATTCAAGACGATGTCCAAAGCTTTGCAAGCCGGGTTTTGGTGGCCGACTCTGTTTCGCGACGCACATGCTTTCATCTCCAAGTGAAATTCATGTGAAAGGCAAGGGAATATCAGCAAGAGGAATGAAATGCCTCAGAATTTTATCTTGGAGGTTGAGGTGTTCGACATATGGGGTATTGACTTCATGGGTCCTTTTCCGTCATCGTATGGGAATCAATACATCCTCGTCGCCGTAGACTATGTGTCTAAATGGGTTGAAGCGCTGGCTAGTCCAACTAACGAAGCCAAGATAGTCTTGAAGATGTTCAAGGTTCTGTGTACCTCGAGTAGTGATCAACGATGGTGGATCTCATTTCATCAACAGGATCTTCGAGAGTCTTTTAAGGAAGCATGGTGTCAAGCACAAGGTGGCCACTCCTTATCACCCGCAGACGAGTGGGCAGGTTGAGGTTTCCAACAGAGAGATCAAGGGCATCCTACAAAAGACAGTGAGCACAACGAGAAAGGATTGGGCTACGAAGCTGGATGATGCTCTTTGGGCGTACAGAACTGCCTACAAAACACCTCTCGGGACAACACCATTCCATATGGTTTACGGAAAATCATGTCACCTCCCGGTAGAGCTCGAATACAAGGCAGCATGGGCTGTAAAGTTGCTTAACTTCAACATCAAATCTGCTTATGAGCGAAGAACGATGCAACTACACGAATTGGAGGAAATTCGTCACATGGCTTACGAGAGTTCGAAAATCTATAAGGAAAAGACCAAAGCCTATCATGACAAGAAGATAACTCCAAAGAACTTCACTGTAAACGATCATGTATTGCTATTCAATTCTCGCCTTAAACTTTTTCCAGGAAAACTGAAATCGAGATGGTCGGACCATTCACCGTTAAGGAAGTACGGCCGTACGAAGCCGTGGTGTTGCTGAACACCACATGAAACGAGTTTGTGGTTAACGGCCAGCGCCTAAAACCATATCTAGCTGACGTAGGACTCAATGGAGAAGAAACAATTCTCCTCGATGAGCCGTCCAACGCCTTAAATGGCTGTCAAGTCAAGCTAATGACTTAAAACGAGCGCTTGGTGGGAGGCAACCCACCGGTACGTTTTCTTTTATTTTCCCTTTTATTTTATTTTATTGAATCTGTTTCACCTTCTTCCTAATTTATTTTCATACCGAGACGGTGTGAAGTAAGTCTGGGGGAAGGTAGCTATCGTTACTAACGCTATGTTTCTTTCTTTTGTCTTTCTCTTGAGTCATTTTTATGTTTTAGTAAGCTTATTATGTTTTATTGAGTCAAAACTTGTTGGAGATTGAGATCACTACTCTTGAATTTTTAATATGATTTTGCATCTAAGTGACCATTGTTACAGATTTAGCTCCCGATAAGACTAATGGAAAATCGAAAGGCCAAACAGTTAATCAGAGGCAACTATATTTCCAGGAAAATTTCAAAATTTGAGCTAGTTTCTGCGCTCTTCCTTTTACCTCATCATCGTGATTGGTGTTTTCAGAGCTTGATTCCTCGTTCATATCCGACAAGACAACTCATGTTAAAGTATGGTACCTATCTCCCTCATTTTTAATTAAAAGTAGAAAAGATGAAATGATTTTCTTTCGAGTAAAGGGCTAGGAAAATTTCCAACGATCCCATTATTTTACTTCGAAGGAGATGATCACACTAAGGTTAGAAGCGAGGTTAGGAAAATTTCTTAAGTTACCACTATTCACCTACGCCTTAGATTGAAAGGGTGGCACTAAAATGAACCGGGGATTCGGTGGCTAAAACCATCATTACTCGCGTTCCATCAGCCGTTAGCCCTATGGAAAAGAAATGAGGAAAGAATAAGTCTGGGGGAGGGGAAAGGTACCAAGGGTTGTATTGTTGTCTTGTCGCGATATCGAAAGGGAAAGAGTTTAGAAGGTTCTTGACACTATGATCTTTGATGAGACCCAACGATGATAGTGTTGGGATTATCCTGTTATATTATGTGTTGAATCTGGGAAGCTGCGAACGCCTACAGAGAAGTACATGGCTGTCCGATCAGGAGCTACTCTAGCAATACGTGGATTAATAAGGTAACGGTCATTGCGGAACTTTAAGGGTATTGTGAATCTCCGGGTTTTCAAACTTTTCTTCCTTGCTAGCCTTCTGTTTGGTTGAGGACAAGCAAAAGACTAAGTCTGAGAGAATTGATATGCTTGGTTTTTACCGTTTTCTAACGTATTTTTTACTGTTTCTTTCAATCGTTTTATCGAGTCAATGTCCGTTTTAGAGTCCTTTAGTCTTTTATTTAGATATCTCAGGTAAAAAGGCGTTCAAGGATGAAATTGGAGTTGCGTGGGCAAAAACGTACGAAACCGTGAAGAAAGAGCCAGCATCGGTCGATACCGATGGAACTGGTCGATGCCACCCCTACCGAGAGGCTGGCATCGACCGATGCTGGTAAATGTGTCGATGGAACCGGTCGATGCCACCCCTACCCGAGAGGTTGGCATCGACCAATGCCAAGGAGATCGATCGATGCCACCCCTACCCGAGAGGTTGGCATCGACCGATGCCAAGGAGATCGGTCGATGGACCGGTCGATGCTACTCCTACCCGAGAGGTCAGCATCGACCGATCCTAAGAGGATATCGACCGATGCTAAGAGGGTATCGACCGATACCAGCCGACGAGAAGAATAAAGGAAACTTCTGTTTTCCTTATCTTGCCCTGGGAACTTCCTGTTTTGACCTAATTCGACCTAATTCGACCTAGACCTATATATACTCTATTTTTAGCCTATTGGAGGCAGCCACCCTTTTGTTCTATTCAGACTTTTTGCTACTGAATCATTGTAAATTTTGGAGAAGAATCTTTGCATCTACTGAGAAGAATTCTAAGCCCTTTCTCTCTTTATTTTATATTATGATTTCTTCATCTCCTTGCTTGTTCTTCGTTACTATCTTTGAGTAGTTCCATAGTTAGGTTAGGGTCTTCAAGGGGATCCATGAATCATTGAATTAGACACATATAGGGATTTATCTTTTGTGGTTTTTGGTTATTATTGTGTTTATTGCTTAGACTTGAGCTAACCGCTAGGTCTATGAACTAGGGCAATCTAAGAGTGCGGGAGTGTCTTAGGTTGTTAGAAAGAACATAAGTGAGCGAATTGTCCTTAGCCTGCGGAAGTTGATGTTAAGGCGATTCGTGAATATATTGAACCAACTCGTTAATGCTGATATAGAATTCTATGCCAACGGAAGTTAGAATTTTAGGTTGCTAGATTTAGTAACCATGAGCACGGAAGTGGATTGGTTAGATATTTATGTTTGAGTTTGAAACTTGCTTTTAATTATTCCCTGAATAGTTGTCTGATTCATGATCTCTGGATTCCTGCGAATAAACCCTCGACCTAACGCCTTTCCTTTATTGAATTTACATCGTTTAAATTGCTCTCGTTACTTTTCTAAAACAAACCATATTTTTGTCTTAGCTTAATTTCATAATTGTGAGAATAGTAGTGTAACATTGGTCTATGTGGATTCGATCCTAAAGTACTGCATTGACAACCGTTATAATAACGGTAGTGTGAACTTTAGTTTTAATTGACTGAGTGGTAAAACCCTTAAATCAGTAGTGTAAGAGCTTTCTTTGCACATAAATCCTTATGAGCTTCTTTAGTATGCTTTGGTAAATCTCCTAGTTCTCCTTACCGTGAGCTCATAACAACGGTTTTAAAGCTTTAAGCTTTTTTGATAATCGGTAAAGTGTCGATGTTGAAACGAATAATGGATCCGGTTTTTCCCAATAGCTTCCAACAACTGTGAGAAACTGTGGGATATTAGCAAGATTATTAACAAACTTAAATGGCTTTCTTCCTAGAACTTCCGACTCTAGATAAAATCTACCCCATGAATGATCTGAACATCCTCCTGAATCAAACACACAATACGATTGTGAGAAACTGTCTAGTCATTTATCATTTACCAACACTCTATCCAACTTCTTACAGACAAGACCTTCTTCTTGCTTATTACAATAAGTGAAACGGGGACCATGATATTTGAGATCCAAGATTGAGCAATAACGTGATGTATCTTGAAAATCCCTCATCCCCGCGGGCATTGAAGGTGAACTAGTATAATTTGAATGTTCCTCTCCTTCTAGTATTTCATTGAAATCAACAAAAATAACCAAGGTCTATTTATAAACATAGGTGAGTCATGATGATTTCCCATGTCTTCCCAAAGCTCTTTCCGTTCCTACACGAAATTTGATGCATAAACAAATGAGGAAAATAACTCTTCCTCTTTACCCTCTAGTAGAACTAAACAAGTGATCATCTTATCACTTTTAAAAACTGGTGTCAGCCTTGCATTTAATCTCCATACCACCCAAATGCGGCCTAGACGGTTGAAATCGTAATTAGACCGCAAATACCAATCCTGAAAAATTGATGAAACGGTTTTTGATGCTTTGTTTTCCTTAACTCTTGTCTCCAACAAGCACCCGAACTGCATTGAATATGCCAGCTGCAAATAATGAAATGTTTAGATGGTTTGTTGAATCCGCGCACATTCCAAAAGAAACCCGACATTAAGTTTTTTTTCTTTGGAACCCTTTTTGTTGACACACTTGGGACCTTGTCCTTCGTGATTGGAGCATTTGTTTCCGGTAAAATTTTATAAGCTGACTTTGACGCTCTTGGGAGTAAATAGAGTAAATATACGGGTTATTGAGTAAATAGAGTTCAAATCTAGAAAAAGATCATAGAAGAAAACATAAATTGATTCTGTTCCAAACACATGAAAAGACCTATTAATTATAGTTTGGTATGCTTCATCACAACATGAACTTAACCTTTCACAAATTCAATAAGATCTTTTTTTTGGAGATATGTTTTTTATGGCGGCGATCCTTTCATAATCGGGTTTGAAAAGTATGAACTTTGGTTTTATAGGCTCCATCAACATCAACTTTTCTAGAGATTTTGCATTCCTGACAAAGAGCTTTACTATATGAAGCTCATGCAGTGGTTTTTATATCCCATGATCTCGACATACTTGATAGTGTTCAAAGGGTAGTTTCCATTATGAATATTTGGCTTATGATGAAGCTTCCACAACATATCATGTTCAAATGTGAAACCATTGATCTAAACATAACAAACCAAAGTTCTAACAGACTTATCCCATTGGTAGACGAGAAGTATTGTTTGGGTAGAGAGAGATACTTACATCGATTGAAACCCGTTTGAGGTTAGGGCACTGTGTGAGGAACTCAGCGATGCCAAAAAGAGTGAAAATTGTTGGAGATATGAAACTCTTGTAAGTTCCAAAAGAAAAAGTCGATTTTCTCATTTCCTCACATGTGTATGTATACGTGTGATTAACACATATATTACCTAATTTGCATACTAACACAATCAAATGGTATGATGATGTAGCACTTTATGATTGAATCCAAGGAGAATTTGAATAACTACACTAAGAATGCAAGAAACTAAATGAGCTAAGAAAATATGGATTGTTTTGTTGCCTAATGATCCTAATTTTCACTAATCAAAAGCGAACAAGATAATAAATTGATAATAAAGCACTAAACAAGATGAATGACAATAAAACAAACAAACTTCGGGTAATGGTAATTGACTCGGGCAATCCCTAGATAAACCATAATGCACAAACAATCAATGCTAATCCTTAGGTCTAAAATCACTAATTTAGACTAATCCACTTCCATGGCATTAATCTTACGGAGAAATTTTGGTGGGATCTCTTGTACACAACTTTTACTATAAGATTGATTTATGTAAAAGGTTTTATCGAAGATAAGAAATGTATTCCACCACGAAGAAGGTTTATCATGATCAAATAAGTATTTAGAAGAGTAATTAACAAAAAGGGGAAACTATTATTATTAAAAACACTCAAGAACACTCAAAGATTACAAAGACTCTTAAACTCTCTCAAGTTTCTCTTACTACATTAGCTTGGTTTATGCTTCACTCAATCTCCCTTATTTATAGTACAAATCCTAAAGAATATTCCATGGAATATTCCATAAGATATTTTACAACACACACCATTCATATACGATCTTATCTACTCACAACTTTATCTACTCACACACCACTCATTCACACGCTTATCTACATACTTTAATTACATACCACTTATTCCCACGCATACTTTAATTATTATATACACCACATATTCACATGCATATTTTAATTATTATATTTCCCCTGTCTCCAAAAGGAGATGGATTCCACCTTATCTGAAGTCTGAGCTGGGTTCCACCTTATCCAAAGTCTGAGTATGTGTCGTCTTCTTCACTGTCAGATACGATTTCTGTCACATATATTTTATGGCCCGGAATATACCTTTTGATTTTATATTTCTTTCCTTCAACCCGGTAAATTGGATGGTATGAGTTGTCTTGTGGCCACCCGTACTGGTCATGGAAGCCGGTAAGTATTTGTCGTATTTCTTCGACAAAGTCTGATGGGTAGACATCTCTGTTGTGCCAGTTTGCTGTGTTGGGACAGAAAACCCTAGAATCAATTTCGGATTCTAGCTGTGTGATTGAGATCCACCATCTTACTTGTTCTCTGGTGGAAGTTGCTTTCGTTAAAGGCGTTATCACTGTAGCTTGTCTGGATTTGGGCTTCACATCTTCTCTGAATTATTACACCATATTCTTTTTGGTCTTGCTCTGTAATTATTTTGAACGTGACGAGAATTGACATTGCTCCCTGTGCACGAATATTTTCTTGCCACCATGTCATGTCATGGAACAATGTGAGCCAGTTGTACAACAACTTGTAGTGCGGTTTTCTCTTTGTCATGATGCACTTTGCCAAATACTGTAGTAGCTTGCTTTTGTCAACGAGGACTCCAACGGTATACAGATCAGCTAGGTACCACAGTAGGAAATATGCTTATTCTGGAAATTTACCATACTGGTTTGGATTCATATCTATGGTAGTAAGGAAAGGATATACCGGATGGTAGGGTAGCCTAAGTAGTGGTCCTTGATCCAGACCATACCTGTTGACGTAGAGTTTCAGAAATCCATGGAGCGTGTCGACTCCTTGATAAACTAGAGCAGTGTCTAGGATTTTTTCTTGTATCCCTTGGCATTCCTGCAATTATCTTTTTAAGGACTCCACTGTCGGGTTTTCTGGATTAAGGGTGTAAATCATTGGGATGATTGCTGAGATTTGTCGTTGGGTTCTTGATAAGAAATCTGGGAGGAAGTTGTCTTTGCCTTTGATGTGCCTTACGTCAAACTTCCATTGTGAGAACCAACTAGCCCATCTGAGTAATTGTTCCTGGGGCAGGATCTTTTGCTTGAACTGGATCATTTTTGGAAATGAGGACATGTCCATTTCTATGAGGAAATGTTGACCGACCAGATGAAACTCGAACTTCTCAATTCCTCTTTTGACTGCAAGTATCTCTTTGTAGGTAGAGTGATAGTGCTTCTCACTGTCCTTGAAAGAAAGCGCCACTTTTGTATCCACAAATGTTTCGCCTTCCCTTTTCGTCTTCTTCCAAGAGAATTGCTCCCCAGTAGCAGTCACTTGCGTCTGTTTGTAGAATTCTTTTTCCGTTGGATGGAATTTGCAATGCTAGGAGTGTCTTCGAGATTCTCTTAAGCTTTTTCACTGCTTATGTGCACCTTTCATTCCATGGAGGGGCTTCTTTCTTTAGCTGTGTTGAGAGGACTGACCTGTTTTTTGCTAAACCGTGGATGAAATCCGCCATATAATTGACAATCCCAAGGAATTATTGGACTTGTTTGAAGGAGAGTCCTTCATCCGGAAACTCATCGAGCTGTGTTGCAATGTGAGGTTGTAGATGATATTGTCCCTTGGAAATATGCATGCCAAGGAAGTCGATCTCTGTTTCTCCAATAACCATCTTTCTTTTAGAGAGCATGATTCCATATTTTTGCACGATGATGTGGAATTTTGTCAGTAGTCGGGTGTGGGAGTCTATATCTGGAGAGAACATGAGGAGGTCACCGATGTACACCAATGCATTTGGGAGGATTGGCTCGAATATCTTGGCCATGGCCTTTTGGAATAATGAAGGGGCCACCTTTAATCCAAATGGCATTACTCTCCAATGATAGTGCCGATTTGGTATGAAAAATCTTGTTTTGGGCCTGTCTTCTGGTTTGATTCCAAGTTGCCAAAAACCCGCCTTTAGGTCGAATTTGGAGAAGACTTGTGCTTGTGGGAGTCGCTGGAATAGAACTTCGCGTTTAGGCAAAGGAAATTTGTCATCAGCGAAAAAGTGGTTGAGTGGTTGGTAATTGATGACCAGCCTCAAGAATCACGCCATGGACCTAAGTCTCCCACGAGACACAGGAGATGCACTTCTCATCCAACTAGAATCACAACATAGCCCATCATGCATCCATATTCCCATACAGATGCCTAGAGATGAGCTAGTCAAGCTACTCCCAGAATCATGGGTAGCAAATTACGAGAAGCTCCATGAAAGCAGTGTGCCAATACAGTCTATTGACTCTTCCATCCACATAAAAAAATATGGCACCATTGAGATTTCATTCAAATAGCAAAAGGGTGAAAAATCACGACCTTCAGCTTTCTGTACTAAGATCAACATGATCTCTAAAGCTGAAGAAACAAAAAAAACAACAAGCACCCCTGCCTGGTGTTCAGATCGTATATTTTGATTCGCTTGGAGATCCTGTCTACGCATTCTCAGATGAGACGGGTCATAAGTTCTTTGATATCTGTGACTGTGATGCGTGCCTAATGGATAGCTCAGATGAATAGCAAACTCCAAGACAAAAGAAGAAGAATAAGAAGAAATCATCGCAACATATACTCAAGGAACGATATGAATCTGGAGATCCACAAGTCGGTCTCCTCGGAGAACCTTCTGGAAAGAACTTTGAATACTATGTCTTGTATTCAAACAGATCAACCCCGACAACTCCTGATCAAGAAGATATTCAAACGTGTTATATGTTTGGTCCTTCGTCCTCTCAAGAACCGACATTTCCAACAAGGGAATTCGAAGAAGACAACATAAAGCACTCATGGAAGATCAGAAATCCGAACATCAAAAATCCAGATGGATCGATGAAGCAGATCAGTGCAGCAGAGGCAACTCTGAACTGGCAGTCGAAAAATTCTATTGTCCAGAACCATATCTTGAGCCAAATTGACAAAAAGGTATCAATTTTGGACATTTCCATTAAAGAGATAAATAAAAAGATATCCTCTCTCCACCATGAACTCCTCCACCTGGCAACTACTGTTTCCATAACCTCCCCCCTCATATACCAAAAGGAGTCAGAACTAAAATCCCTCAAAGCCCAATTACAATCCTTACAAAACCAGCCCAAATGCCATTTGATATCTTCACACCATATCCAATTTATGCTTCAGGTTCTATGGTGTATACACAACCTCTCTCTTTCTCTCAAGACCCGAGCTGTTTCGGTTCATCCTCCTTTTTACCCACAATGGTCAAAGAACAACTGTTCACAAAAAACACCCATCATTAGAGAAAGAAACTCCAAAGGTATCCATACCAGACACCTCAGAAATGACTTCAACTGAGAAGAATAAAGAACAGTTCATGGTGGAATACACCAACAACCCAATCTATGCTTTCCTCGAGAAAGTAGCACAGCAAGAAAAGGCTCCTAAAAAGCAACGTATGGCAGAACCACAGGATAGTCCAGATGAGGATGTCCTAATTCCAAACTTCATGATGGCAGAACCTTCGGTGGAAGAAGAAATGGACAGCGACGGAGGAAATGTCCCTGAAGATGGACGAGAACATGTAAGACCTCATCCTCCGCCGGAATTAAATCCAAGAAACCATGTTGAACCGCAAGGCGGCTTCTCCTTCGACAATATCCCCCCGTCAAAATGGAGGGACAAAATCTACAAAATGCATGCATGGCTTACGGAACAACTACTCAACCCAGGAGTTACCTTTCCCACAGTGATATAGAAATTAGTCTCCAAATTCCATGGACGCCTCAGACAATGGTGGATTAGTCTTGGTGAGTACCGACAGCTACAAATACGCCAGTCTCCGACAGTCGATCCTTTGATTGGACATATCCACAATGAATTTCTTGGCACATGGGATCACTACAAAATCCAAGCAAGAGAGGAGTACCTTAGCATGAGATGCTGCTCTTTCAAAAGAAAAGATCTGGAAAAACACTATGAAAGGATGTCAAAAAGATTATATGCCTTAAACGGGATAAACGTCGTCAACGTCAAGCAGGCATACTTAAACTCTCTTCCAGAACCTCTTGGAAATGAGACTTCACGGATGTTATCCCTAAAAAACATGGCTCTTCATCAAGCCTCGTTTTGAGAAATCTACCAGATGTCTCTCGCAGCTCTCGAAAAGTTATGCAATCACCAGAAGTTCTTCAAACAACTACAAGAACAAGGAAAGCTCCTCGGAAAAGCATGTGATCGTCCAGAACTCTCCATCAAATGCAAAGAAAAGATGTGTGGATG
Organism: Eutrema japonicum; assembly: GCA_030161315.1. Taxonomy (NCBI): domain Eukaryota; kingdom Viridiplantae; phylum Streptophyta; class Magnoliopsida; order Brassicales; family Brassicaceae; genus Eutrema; species Eutrema japonicum. The sequence goes on along the minus strand of BSQW01000013.1, from coordinate 36,069,662 downwards.
CTCCTCAATTTATAAAAAGGAGAAAAAGTTTAGAAGCAAATGGCAGAAGAAGTATCCTCAGTTATCCAGCAGAAAGATGTGGAAGTTCTTTAGGAGAAAGAACCAAAGAGGTTTCAAGAAATCAGACAGATACTACATCTGCAAGAAAAAAGGACACTACGCGAAGCAGTGCACTAACAAGAAAAAGAGAGATAACCTCCTTGGATATCTAGCCCAGATTGAAGACATCGAGGATTCAGACATCGAGTCTATATTCTCTCTTGATGACGAACCAACCGATGATACAATTCTTGCAATGGGAATTGAACAAGAAGAAGGGTCCTCTGAGGAATCTGATACTGAAGAAGAAGACAACGACAACGATTTCATGCTCTTTGACCTCTACACACTTGACGCATGCAAAGTAGAAGAGTCCAAAGAAGTAGAATTAGCATATCTATCCCAACCATCTCCAATTGCCAAGATCTACATCTTTCCTACTAAATATGATAAGCCCATACCAGTGATAGCCTACTTTGACACGGGAGCCGCATCCTCCATCATGAAACCGGATTTACTCCCATCATCCCACTGGGAACCATGCTCGGTAGCATTCAAAGCAGCAAATGGCCAGATATTCCACATCTCCCTCATCAGTAAGCTTATCCATATCCAACTCTTTCTGGGATACATGGTTAAATCTAAAGTATATGGGTCTAGTCTCCCTGGAAAAGACTTTATACTTGGGTTTGATATCCTACACAACCTCAAAAGAGTTTCATGGCACCCAAAACGCCTTAAACACAAAAACCATCTACTACCTTGGACAACAGTCTCCCATCTATACCCTATGGAAATTCTAAATCCGATTAGAGATGAGATTGCCAAAACCTCTTGTGCCACCTCCCACTCAGAGTTTCTCACAAAATGTTCCTCACCCCTTTGGAAAAACCTGGATTTCTTCATATCCTTACCCTTCAAGAAAAACGAGGATATCAATCCAACTAAGGCAAGCCACCCAGGGATGAATCCAGATCACTGCACTCTTGCCCTTGAAGAGGTAAATCAACTTTTGAAAGAATATTTCAATGAAAAAACTAGTTCACCATGGGCATGTGAAGCATTCTATGTTAACAAGAGGGCAGAACAAGTTCGCGGAAAATTGAGGTTGGTCATCAATTACCAAACACTCAACCACTTTCTCGCTGATGACAAATTTCCTTTGCCTAAACGCGAAGTTCTATTCCAGCGACTCCCACAAGCACAAGTCATCTCCAAATTCGACCGAAAGACGGGTTTTTGGCAACTTGGAATCAAACCAGAAGACATGCCCAAAACAGGATTTTGCATACCAGATCGTCACTATCATTGGAGAGTAATGCCATTTGGATTACAGGTGGCCCCTTCATTATTCCAAAAGGCCATGGCCAAGATATTCGAGCCAATCCTCCCAAATGCATTGGTGTACATCGGTGACCTCCTCCTGTTCTCTCCAGATATAGACTCCCACACCCGACTACTGACAAAATTCCACAGCATCGTGCAAAAATAAGGAATCATGCTCTCTGAAAGAAAGATGGTTATTGGAGAAACAGAGATCGACTTCCTTGGCATGCATATTTCAAAGGGAAAATATCATCTACAACCTCACATTGCAACCCAGCTCGATGAGTTTTCGGATGAAAGACTCTCCTTCAAACAAGTCCAACAATTCCTTGGGATTGTCAATTATATGGCGGATTTCATCCACGGCTTAGCAAAAAACAGGTCAGTCCTCTCAACACAGCTAAAGAAAGAAGCCCCTCCATGGAATGAAAGGTGCACAGAAGCAGTAAAAGAGCTTAAGAGAATCTCGAAGACACTCCCATCATTGCAAATTCCATCCAACGGAAAAATAATTCTACAAACAGACGCAAGTGACTGCTACTGGGGAGCAATTCTCTTGGAAGAAGACGAAAAGGGAAGGCGAAACATTTGTGGATACAAAAGTGGCGCTTTCAAGGACAGTGAGAAGCACTATCACTCTACCTACAAAGAGATACTTGCAGTCAAAAGAGGAATTGAGAAGTTTGAGTTCCATCTGGTAGGTCAACATTTCCTCATAGAAATGGACATGTCCTCATTTCCAAAAATGATTCAGTTCAAGCAAAAGATCCTGCCCCAGGCACAATTACTCAGATGGGCTAGTTGGTTCTCACAATGGAAGTTTGACGTAAGGCACATCAAAGGCAAAGACAACTTCCTCCCAAATTTCTTATCAAGAACCCAACGACAAATCTCAGCAATCATCCCAATGATTTACACCCTTAATCCAGAAAACCCGACAGTGGAGTCCTTGAAAAAGATGATTGCAGGAATGCCACAAGGGATACAAGAAAAAATCCTAGACATTGCTCTAGTCTATCAAGGAGTCGACACGCTCCATGGATTTCTGAAACTCTATGTCAACAGGTTTGGTCTGGATCAAGGACCACTACTTGGGCTACCCTACCATCCAGTATATCCTTTCCTTACTACCATAGACATGAATCCTAACCACTATGGTAAATTTCCAGAATAAGCATATTTCCTACTGTGGTACCTAGCTGATATGTATACTGTTGGAGTCCTCGTTGACAAAAGCAGGATACTACAGTATTTGGCAAAGTGCATCATGACAAGGAGAAAACCGCACTACAAGTTGTTGTACAAGTGGCTCACACTGATCCATGACGTGACATGGTGGCAAGAAAATATTCGTCCACAGGGAGCAATGTCAATTCTCATCACGTTCAAAATAATTACGGAGCAAGACCAAAAAGAAGATGGTGTAATAATTCAAAGAAGATATGAAGCCCAAATCCAGACAAGCTACAGTGATAACGCCTTTAACGAAAGCAACTTCCACCAGAGAACAAGTAAGATGGTGGACCTCAATCACACAGCAGAATCTGAAATTGATTCTAGGTTTTTCTGTCCCAACACAACAAACTGGAACAACAGAGATGTCTACCCATCAGACTTTGTCGAAGAAATACGACAAATACTTACCGGCTTCCATGACCAGTACGGCTGGCCACAAGACAACCCAGACCATCCAATTTACCGGGTTGTAGGAAAGAAATATAAAATCAAAAGGTATATTCCGGACCATAAAATATATGTGACAGAAATCGTATCTGACAGTGAAGAAGACGACACATACTCAGACTTTGGATAAGGTGGAATCCAGCTTAGACTTCAGATAAGGTGGAATCCATCTCCTTTTGAAGACAAGGGGAATATAATAATTAAAGTATGCGTGTGAATAAGTGGTGTGTAATTAAAGTATGTAGATAAGCGTGTGAATGAGTGGTGTGTGAGTAGATAAAGTTGTGAGTAGATAAGATCGTATGTGAGTGGTGTGTGTTGTAAAATATCTTATAGAATATTTTTTAGGATTTGTACTATAAATAAGGGAGTTTGGGTGAAGCATAAACCAAGCCAAGCGAGTAAGAAAAACTTGAGAGAGTTTAAGAGTCTTTGTAATCTTTGAGTGTTATTGAGTGTTCTTAATAATAATAATTTTCCCCTTTTGTTAATTATTCTTCTAAATATTTATTTGATCCTGATAAATCTCCTTCGTGGTTGTACCTACTATGTGTCTGTAAATTTATAACGCCTTTGGTAAGTTTCAACTTTTAACAACAAAATAGACGAATTGTTTTGGGCCCACTGCTTGTAAAATGTTTTGGCCCATCCTCAGAAAACAAATCGAACCTTTCAAATTTCAAACCAGTTCACTTATACCAAAGCGACAACTTATCCCAAACCACACATCTACCGAGAAATTGCAAATTTAATTCCCCATTTATTTTCACTATTGAATGCTCAATTTAAATCTTTAAGTTAACGTCGATTTTATACATTTTGTTATGACAAAAGTCAACGTTAACTAAAAACACAGAAACGTTAATGTTGACTTTTATGGATCCAATTTTGTGAAGTCAACGTAAATTTAAGAAATTAATTTGCCAACTTAAAAGTTAGAGAATTAATCTTGAAATTTGCAAAACTTGAGAAATTAAATTATCATTTCCAAAATATAGTATGCCTTTTGATAAAAATTAGTCTTCATTTTAATAATATACATATAAATTATTACGGTTTATTCATGATAATTTTCAAAATTGTCTTGTAACATTTAAAACTATTTATTTTGATAAAAAATCAAAACAGCTATATACAGCTATATAAGAATTTAACCGATAACTTTTTATAGTTTTAAGAAGTTTTTTTTTTGTATTTTACGTCATTAATAAAGTAATCTTAGTTGATTCTCTATTGTTCATGCTTGAATGCCTAAATTTATTGGATCTTGCCACCACACGTTTATAGATGTATATAGTCATGCTCGATCCGTAGAGAAGACGGGATTGGCCATCGCCTAGGACCACCGAATTTTAAAAAAAATTATGGGCCACATTTTTTATTTTAGATTAATAGTTTTTAAACCACAAAATTTAAAGTTCATGTTTTTCTTTAAAGTTTTATTTTCCAATAAAAAATTGGTTTGTATCACATAATTAACCATCTAAGAGTTACAATTTTTTCTTTTTAAATATGTTTGTTAAATTACTTTCTAAAGCTCTACTTATCCTTTTTTGGGTCATGTAAAAAATAATCTTTTTCTTTTTTTATCAATTGTTTTTAAAATATATTGGAACTAAACTTTAACAATTATGTGTATATTTTTTAAATTAAGATAATTTAATTCTTCAAGTTTTGCAATTTTGCAGATTAATTCTCCAAGTTTTAAGGTGGCAAATTAATTCCTCAAATTTACGTTGACTTCGCAAAATTGGACTCATAAAAAGTCAACATTAACATCTCCGTTTTTAGTTAACGTGACTTTTTTTTAATGTTTTCTTCACTAAAATTGTAAACTTGAATTAATTTTATGGTTATTTGGTTAATATTTGAGAAAATGCCAAAAAAACCCTCAATTTATCACTTTCAGCCAAAAAAAGCCTCAACTATCTGATGCACAAAATAAACTCTAAACTTTGGTTGATTTTTATTTTTAATATCATATTTTCGTTGACCAGCCCATTTTAATCTCATATTTTCGTTGATCAGGCCAAATCAGACTCGTCGTTATATCTCCGTTCAGAATTTCCGTTAAACATAAAACGACGTCGTTTTGTTTAAAAATATATATATAAATATGAGATTTGAACCCCTTACCTTCAGGACAAATCAACAAACACATTACCAACTGAGCTAAATAGTATTATTGATAAACGCACAAACACAAAAGTTTATATTGTTTAAAATAAAATACCCAAATTTTTTTTAAAAATTGCGACCTGGGTGGCTTATGGCGGAGGCAGATCGTTGCTGGTGGCTTTGCTCAGCAGTGACGGCGGCTTCCGGCGATTGCAGCGATATCGCGAAGTACAGAGGAGGCAGATCGAAGGTTTGCGACCTGGGTGGCAGAGGATTCGTCCTTCGTGAAGATTCCTGCGGCGGCGCTGAGGTTGGACGACAAAAGAGGAAGATTCGGCGGCGTTAGGGTTCAGCTCGGGTTAAGGGATTTTTGACAGCGGGACACTGCGCTAAGGTTCGGCGGTGCTAGGATTCGACGGCAAAAGAGGAGCGCCTTCGTCGATCTCCTCTCCGGACTCTCCGATTCCGTCGCCGAGACCACGTAGGTTTCGATATCGGATTTGGCTCGTTACTCGGGGTGAAGGGATTTGCCATGGTAAAAGAGGAAAACCCCTAATTTTTTAAAATTTGGGTATTTTATTTTAAACAATATAAGTATGTGTGTTTGTGTGTTTGTGTGTTTATCAATAAACTCGTCGTTTTATGTTTAACAAAAATTCGTAACGAAGACATAACGACGAATCTGATTTGGTCTGGTCAACGAACATATGAGACTAAAATTGCCTTGTCAACAAAAATATGAGATTAAAAATGGAAATCAACCAAAATTTAGAGTTTATTTGTCCAACTGATAGTTAAAACTTTTTTTGGTTGAAAATAGTAAATTAAGAGTTTTTTTGGCATTTTTCCGTTTAATATTTGTAAGGTTTTTGGTTATGCCACCTAATCTCGTTAATATATCTTCCACTAATTGCAAAAGCAGTCACACCAAAAATAGCCGTAAACGGAGTTAACTTTCTCATATCAAGAAGTGCCCGTACAGCCGTCGTCACTGTAAATGGCATTTCGTAGGGTTTTACTCTCTCACCTCCGCCGATCGCGCCACACTTGTTCCTCTCTCTCTCCTCACCATGTATCCTCCCCGTCACATCCGTCGATTGCGCTCGGTATTCTCCAATCTCGATTGTTTTCCACTCCCACGGACCTTGACCCTGAGCTGAGTCGACTGAGAGACGATTCGATCGCTGGCCTGGGAAGTGGTGGTCATGGATTAGATTTCGGCGATTTGGGCCAGGAGATGATCGGAGCTGGTGCGGCGAACCATGATTTATTGACCCGACATGTGATCTCGTTGCTTGATTCATACCATGACTTCACTGGATTGCCCTGGTAATACATAGCTTCTGCTTTCTGATTGGGTTCTCTGATTATTTCCTCTGCCATTCCTTGAAAAAACTGTGCTTTCACCTCGTAGTTTACAGCCCAATTTGTTTCTGAGGTGAAATTTTTTTGAAAAATTGTATCTTTCACAACTTAGTTTACAGACCAAGTCGTCTTGTTTCTCAGTTCATAGTTTGTGTCTGAGGGTTTTTGTTAATTTGCCTCAGATGAATTGCCAGGTGGGTCGTCATTGCTTCGTGTACTGTAGCTTTCAGAACGGCTTTGCTTCCTATACTGATTTTGCAGCGCAAGCAAACAAAAAGGATTTCACAATTCTTACCTCAGTGTGAGCATTTTTCCTCTCCTTATCTTTTGTGGCAGCACTCAACATTGGTGGTTGTGGAAGCGTTTGTGTCAAGAGACTAGTGTATGTTCACTTTTGTAAATGATTAGATGCTAATAGTTTGATAGTGGTTTTCTAGTACCGCCATTTTGGCCTCCAAAGGGTTCAGGAAGGAGTGTTGTTGAACAATTGAGGCTGTTTCGGAATGAAAGAAAAGCTGTCGGTTGCCCTTCGTTTTTTTGGATTCCTGCTTATTTCTCCATCCAGGTGATGCTTAAAAATCTCTCTCTCTCTTGTAGATGTAAAAGCAATATGGTATTCGATAGAGCCTATATAAATTTCGAAATTGCTACTCTGCATAACATTTTTTGCAGTCCCCTTTTGACTCTTGCATGAGTGAATCATGAGACCCTATTTAAGGAACTTTGATGGCTTATTTTTTGTTATAAGTACGTATTTTAGTTATTACCACTTTGTAACATTCTCAATGAGTGTAAATATATCGTATATGCATAACATGAAATAAATTTCTTTGAGTGGAAATATGTTATAGGCTTACTCCCCATTCTTCTTCCTGCAGATTTCATGTTTTTTCATGTGGTTAACTAGCATTAGAAGAATGTCACTTGATCATCATCCTGGCTTTGATACGGTAAGTCGCCAAGATATATTGGGATCAGTGATAGACATGTTTTGATATTTTTTATTCTAGGACTATATTTTTTCTTGTATTCCAGGCTTTCTGTCGTCATTTAGTCAATGTTTTGGCTAATGTCTTCTGCCGTATTTTCCTTTTGATCGAATCCTTTGTTTCATTGCTATTTGCTTGCAGGGTGGGGCTTTATGGTTCCAGAATTTGACCGAAATTCCCAATGGTCTTTATGGTCCAATTTTCCCCTTTTTAATAGCTGGTTTGCATTACACAAACACACAGGTATTTACGGTTGTTTCATTTATTGGATCATGAAACCTAAGTTTAAGTATCCTACATCTCATCAGTTGAAATAATTTCTGGTGAACTATACTTTCTGATATTTTCTGGATTCAAGCTTGTTTGAAATATATACACTATCCTGCAGATAGCTTTTTCAGCATCCTCAGTTCACAAAGTTGACAAATTCACGGAGTTAGCGAAAGTGAGGTTTTCTACTTTGTTATACCTTTTAACAATAAGAAGTCTATATTTGAACATACATTTTGTGGAACTGTTTGGCCAGAAAAGTAACTGTCCTGGCATCAAGTATATTCCAATTGCTACCGAAAAAGAAAGATCAAGTGTTCTTTATGCGTGATAATTTACAATTGATGGGTGTTCCTGTTTTCTTCTGCAGGCTTACAAGATATTTTTGAATATGATGACATTTGCTTTTTATTTCCTTGCATTCCAAATGCCTCAGGTAAAGTAATCTCTTATCATGTACCCCCTTCTAAAGTTCACATATTCCATTTTTCGGCTACGTTTGTGTAATATACTGCCAACTTTGGGTATGATTTATCTATGTGTCCAGATAGTCTTTTCCATTGACGTGACTATACTTCACTCTTGTCATTTTGTAAAACCCATAATGATCTTGAAAGTATGTCATTCAAAGTAGACCATCTTCCTTTTCCAGAGTCATGTGTATGGGTGAGTTTTGTCTAAGAGCTACTACTCTCAGTTTCCCATTACTCCCTGGAACAGCCATTTTCACTCCATTCTTTCTATTGGGATTGGGAATACTGTATTTTGCACTGCTACCTGTTCAAATTTTGTATTTTATCTCATTTTGCTTCACAATTACTTCTCAGGGAAGTCTGCTTTACTGGTCTACCAATTTGTCATTCAGCATAGCTCAGGTTTGTTCTAATGATTGCAATCTAACATCTACTAACTCTGTTTGACTTTTGATGGTGTCGAATTTTTACTTTGTGTGATGTGGTATCTATTGAGTCTAGCTCGCGTTGGACTAAAGTCTTAGTTTCTCTGTCTCGAATTCAGGCAAAACTTTAGATCTTAGTTAAACTCGTTAAGATGAATTTCGTGAAAATTGGGCAAACCAAAAAATTATTGAGGGATGTTCTTAATCTTGAATTCATGTAACTAAAAACTAAATGATAGAGTGCCAAGTTTCCACTTAGCATCTGAGTTAGGGAGGAATGACGTGGCATTTAACTTGAGGATCCAAAGCTTATCTTATACGTTGGCCCTAAGTTACTGATATATGGTGTATTAATTAGTAAAAAGTTTAGTAACTCTGTTTAGGGGAATTGGTCTTAAGAGGTTTATGGGTAGAGAGAAGTTTACCTAAGAGGAACTCCTCAGCTTTTGAATTCAGCTCTTATGAGCAATATAATTTGATTTTCTTCCTTAGTTTTTAATGCTCGTATCTCTGATCACAACAGCTATCTACCTTCCCTTTTACAGTAAATATGTAAGTGCCCTTCAGTTCTCTCATATAGTGCATTGGCTTTGTAGCAATCAATCCTCAAACATCCCGTTGTAAGTGCCAAGTTGGGCCTACAAGGAAATGACACTGTCCAGAAAGAGGCTGGAAATCCTATATTGACAAATATAAATGAAGCTAAGCTCACTGATCCATCCTCTAAAGGGCGCTTGATCTCGGTGCATAATTTAACCCCGAAGGAGCTGGTTGGTGTAAGTCAATGTCATGGATCAGGATGTTCTAACAATAATTAGTCTTCCACTTCTTTGTTACTATTGTTAACAGCTTTTCTTAACAGCTTTCTGCCAAATACTTATCCGGAGGGCACAAGGAAAAATCAATTCCGCTATTAAGGTAACTATGTAGCTACGATTTCTTCTCATCACGAAAAGCATTTCCTTGGACCTATACTTGTCGATGTGGCTGTTCTTGTGAGACATAGTTGTGTTTCTTTTCAGATTGGCATTAGAAAAGGATCCTGAATATCTTCAAGCTATGGTTATTCTTGGTCAGGCTTTATATCAGAAAGAACAGTTCGCTGAAGCTGCAAAATACTTAGAGCAGGCTGCTTCAAAGGTGTGATAGTGATGCTCTTTGATCTCATTCTTTCGGGAATTAGTTAAGAAGCGTATTATTTGTTTGACTTAACCGTATTAATCTGAGTTACTTCTGTTCCTCTCAGCTTATTGATGCATGTCCAACAGAAGTTGAAGAAGTCGATCTTTTAATTGTTGCATCCCAATGGGCAGGTGTCTCCAATATACGCCAGGTACTTGCTTTCCTCTATCGATCTTTGTATATATACTCGTTGATGTGAAGAAACTCAAAGAACGAACACTCATGGCTTCAGGGGAAGACATCAGAGGGAATCACACACCTTGAAAGAGTAGCAAACATGAAAGAGCCTGACGATCCCAAGAGCAAAGCTCATTACTTAGACGCATTGGTACTCTACTCAAGGTAAAAATATAAAAAAAGAATCAAAACTATTCTCTGAGAAAGAGTTGTTTTTTGTTTGATCCTCTTTGTGTGTGTGTGCAGTTCTATATTCAACGAAGGAAGGAGAGAGGAAGCAGCAAAGTACTTGAGAAGAGTGGTGGCTTATGATCCATCGTTCCAGGAATTATTGAAACAATGCGAAGAAGATGATGATGATACCATTCCCATTACCAATTCAACTTCTTCTTCATCTAACTCTACCCACAAAACCTCATAACTTTTTTTTTTCTTCTTTGTTTTGTTTCTTTCATCCCTTGCTGATTTTCTTAGGGGTTTTTTGTTTCACCATTTTTTTTTTTAAATTGATTTTTTTGTTTAGTTTCGCTTTACGAATGTTGGTAGATTGTTTTCTTTTATCCAATTAAAAATAAAAAAATAGAGGAAATTTGTATAAACATTCCAAATTTTTAATGTATTTTGAAAATTAACTCATTCTCAAAAATTGGAAAACTATATAAATACTTGAAAATAAATAAAACATATACAATGTTTTTGAATCAAAGATAATGATCTAATATTAGAAAATTGATATTATTTTAGGTGATGATTAAAAGTGGAAATTAAAAAAAAAAAAAGATGGATGTTACAAATAAAATTAATAGTCATAAAAGACCACACTTAGGTTAAAGATTAAAAATGGTGGTAACCTGCAAAAAAACTTATGACTTGTGTTATAATGTTTGGTTCATTCGATCCAATCTCTCATGAATATAAAATAAAATGAAAAATTAAATTGGAAATATCTCTTTATCACTTATTTTAATACGTCGCTGATAGGAAATAAAGAAAAACAAAAATAGGTGAAATACATCATGGAAGTCAAAATCCCAGGCCAATAAAACATGTCCAATAAATCAATGATAAAAGATTCACGAAGTCAAATGTATGGACGAGGTGACGAGCTAGACTAAAATGCCCACCCAGGTGAAACGAAGTCAAAGGGGAATAAATATAAATATGTTAGTCAATTTTGATGAGACCAAAAATTTATTCAAACCGGTGAATTAAGGCACTTGAATGTAATAGCTGTAACTTCTGAATTAAAAATCATTCATGGCGAATCATGCAGAGTAAACGCTAACGTTAGACACGGATACGAAGTATAAAGCAAAGATGAGAGCAAAGAGCAAAGAGCAACACAACTTCTTCCATCTGCAACTATCTCTATACTTAAACACTTAGCAATTTTTTGTTTTTGTTATTGTAAAAACACTCTTGAGATCAAAATACTAATCTAATTTTATTCCACAATTCCTTGTCTAAATCTGCTTTTTGATCTAGTTTGGTCTCCTCGAACAACAAACTTTCTGCTTATTGTTCGATAATTCTTCGGATATTTTGTTATTAAAGATAAAGCAAAATCTTTCGTTTATTCCTATTTACAAATTTTAATCGTTGTAATTCCAGCTACAATAAATCTTAATTTTGTTATATAAGCTTTGATAGACTATAAAGTGCATGTACCACATGAAACCATATATATTAAAGGTAACGTGGTGTAGACAGCTTATGACGTGGGTGCAATTGTTTGTTTAACTGTCACTACAAGAAAACAGGCAATTTGCAACGATTTTTTGCGACGATTTTATTTCGTTGCAAATTGCCATCGTTTTGCGACGAATTTACGACGATTCTAACAGACGTCGTAAAATCGTCGCAAACTTGGGACGAAAAGTTTCGTTGTACAATCGTCGCGAATTAGCGACGATTATACAACGATTACCGACGACATTACGACGATAATCAAAATCGTCGTAAAATCGTTGTAACTTAGCGACGATTTACCGAGGTTTGTTTAAAACGTTGCAATATTGTCGTAAAATTACCCACGAATTACCAATGATTATTATAAGTTGAACTTTACATCGATTTCCCAACGATTAATAAGTTAGTTGAGCACGTTTTAAGCTCACGGTGTTCGGTTAGGTAAACATGTTTAATATTGTTGTAAAGTTGATGTAAACATTTTTAGATTCGTTGTAAAATCGATGTGAAATCGATGTAAAATCGTAGGTAATTCGAAGGTAATGAAAATAAAAATCTATATATAGTGGCCAACTTCATAATAAAAATTTCATATTCAAAAACAATATTTACTTCTTTCTGACCAACAAAAAATGTCAATATACGAAATTAGAAGATGGATGTATAATCGTCTTGATTCAGAGGGATCGCTAACAAAGGAGTTCAGTGATGGGGTGGAGGGATTCATGCATCAGGCAGGAAGTATACATAATACGATTATCAGTGGTAAGATGTACTGTCATTGTGCCAGATGCTTGAATAGGAAATTTATCATTATCTCGAAGGTGTGGTCGCATATATTAAATAGAGGGTTTATGCCGCATTACTATATATGGTATTATCATGGAGAGGGTCATGGGGGAAATGCAGCTAGTAGTAGTAGCAACTATCAAGCATCGAATATTGATGAGTCAAATAATTTTAATCAATTTGATGATCATGCGGAGCAGCATGGTGAAGATAATGATAGGATTCATGACATGGTTACAGATGCATTTCATGAAACCGTAAGTACATTTGCACATGATCATCATGATGAGGAACCCAATCTAGATGCAAAATTTTTTTATGATATGCTAGATGCTGCAAATCAGCCACTCTACGATGGATGTAGAGAAGGACATTCTAAATTGTCGTTGGCGGCTAGGATGATGACTATTAAAACTGATCATAACTTAGCTGAGGTTTGCATGGATGATTGGGCTGATTTGATTAAAGAGTATTTGCCAGAGGACAATTTAGCTGCTGAAACTTACTATGAGATACAGAAGATGGTTTATAGTCTTGGGTTGCCTTCTGAGATGATAGATGTCTGTATTGACAATTGCATGCTTTTTTGGAAAGATGATGATAAGCTGCTGGAATGTCGATTTTGCCATAAGCCAAGATATAAGCCGCAAGGTACTGGTCGGAGTAAGGTACCGTTCCAGCGGATGTGGTACCTTCCTATAACTGATAGATTAAAAAGAATGTATCAGTCTGAGAGGACAGCTGCATCGATGAGATGGCATGCAGATCATTTGCAAACAGATGCGGAGGTTACTCATCCTTCAGATGCAAAATCGTGGAAACACTTTAAGACGGTACATCCAGACTTTGCTAGAGAGAAACGTAATGTGTATCTTGGTCTTTGCACATATGGATTTAGTCCGTTTGGTATGTCTGGTAGGCAATATTCTTTATGGCCAATAATCCTAACGCCTTACAACCTACCCCCAGATATGTGCATGCAAAGGGAATTTTTATTCATGAGTATTTTAATACCAGGTCCGAAGCATCCAAAGCGTTCCCTTGATGTGTTTTTGCAGCCTCTGATACAGGAATTGGAGCAGTTGTGGTATACCGGGGTTCGGACATATGATTTTGCTAGGAAAAAAAATTTTACAATGCGTGCGGTGCTTATGCGGACAATAAGCGACTTCCCTGCGTACGGGATGTTATCAGGTTGGACTACGCATGGGCGATTGTCTTGTCCATATTGTCTCAATCGGACAGATGTGTTTCAATTGAAACATGGTCGGAAAACAAGTTGGTTTGATTGTCACCGCCGATTTCTACCGATTCATCATGCATATCGAAGAAATATGCGGTTGTTTAGAAAGAACAAAATTGTTCGTGTTCCTCCTCCTGTTTATATTTCCGGGGAAGATCTAGAAGCAGAAATTGATCATTATGGTGCATTGGAAACAGTCAATCGTGGTGGAAATTGGCACACTCCAGCTAATATGCTGGATGGATATGGGGAGCATCACAATTGGCATAAGAAAAGCATATTCTGGAAGCTTCCGTATTGGAAGGATCATTTGCTTAGACACAATTTGGATGTCATGCACATTGAGAAAAACTTTTTTGATAACATCATGCACACATTGTTAAACGTGCGTGGAAGGACTAAAGACAGCGATAAGTCAATGTTAGACTTGCCTGATCTTTGTTGTCGGAATGAGTTACATATTACAAGCAATAGGAAAGCACATGTCCCCATATTTCGAGTGGGTGCGGAAGAAAAGTCAGATTTGTTCAAATGGGCGACATCTGATGTGAAGTTCCCGGACGGGTACGTATCTAATTTAGCTAAATGTGTTGAGAATGGCCAAAAGTTTTCCGGGATGAAGAGTCATGACTGTCACGTCTTTATGCAACGACTACTTCCTTTTGCATTTGCTGAACTTCTACCAGGAAATGTACACGAAGCAATTGCAGGCATTGGAGGGTTTTTTCGGGATCTTTGTACCCGTACTTTGTCAGAAGATGTTATTGCACAACTTGATGCTAGTATTCCTATTTTGTTGTGCAACATGGAGAAAATATTTCCCCCAGCCTTTTTTGATGTTATGGAACATCTACCTATTCATCTACCTCACGAAGCATAACTTGGGGGACCTGTGCAGTATCGATGGATGTACCCATTCGAGCGATTCATGGGACATTTGAAGCGGAAGGCTAAAAATCTAGCCAAAGTTGAAGGCTCAATAGTAGCAGGAAGTTTAACAGAAGAAACTTCTCACTTCACGGGGTACTATTTTGGCTCGAAGGTTCGCACACGGAAAAGGGCAGCACGGCGATATGATGATGGAGGTGTAGGCCGAACATATGCTAATGAAGGTGTCCCAGATATCTTTTCTTCAATTGGTCGATTATGTGGAAGAGTGAAGTCAGTTTGGTTTGCCAATGAAAAAGACCATCATAGTGTACAAACGTATATCCTCTTAAATTGCGAAGAAGTTAGTCAATTCGAGACGTAAGTGTATAAACATACGTCTTATATATATGGCTAAATTATATATATGCTAGCTTTATACCAATTACAAATACTTTTGTATGCAGTGAATTTGTTAGACAAGTCCGAGAAGTCATTGAAGGAATCTCAGACGATGAAATCAACAAGCGTAAAGATCAACATTTTGCCCCGTGGTTGAAGACGCAAGTACGTAAAATTTTAAGTGATCTGATTAATTACTAACTTGGACAATTAACCTAATACATATTTTGATTACTTTTTTAATTAAATTAATTAATGAAATATAGGTCGAGTATGGGGATACCGCATATCCACTCTGGTTCCATGAGTTAATAAAAGGCACCATATCGAAGATAACGAGTGCACCCATGTATTGCACACGCGGATATATATTTCATACATTCAAATACGGAAATCAAAGAGCTACTGCCAACTACGGGGTATGTGTGCGGGGCGAAATAGATTTTTATGGAGTGTTGCAAGACATAATTGAAGTTGAGTACCCTGGTTGCTTAGGTTTGAAATGCGTTCTGTTCAAATGCGACTGGTTCGATCCAACAGTTGATCGAGGCGTCCGTAAAAACAAATTTGGGGCAATAGATGTCAACCAATCACGACGTTACAATAAGTATGAGCCATTTATCCTAGCATCACAAGCAGAACAAGTCAGCTTTGTTCCATATCCGCGAGTTCGAACCACCCGTATCTCATGGTTATCAGTTATAAAAGTTTCTCCGAGGGGTCGAATTGTGGGGGTTGATGAGGAACTACCAATGCAGCAAGATAATTGCTCTGATATGCCAGAACTAAATGAGAGCAATGAAGACATCCTTTTGATAGATCCTCAAAACAGGCAAGTTGAATATCTCCCAGACGATACAGAGGAAGAAGATGAGGAAGATGAGTTCGAAGAAAGTGATGAACCAGATGATCAAGAAACGGATGTGTACTACTCTTCGTCCGAAAATGAATCAGAGTGACCGCGCTAGCTAGTAATTATTGTGAATTTAATGTATTAATATAATATTGTGATCGAGTAGTTATTGTAAAATTTAAGTGATATGATTTCTATGAAATCCCTTAAACCCCAAACTAAATTCCATCTCCGATCTCCACTCATTTTCCGCCGTAGGTGCTGCGATTAATAAATTACGAGACATATATATGTGTCTATGTGTCATGTAATTTATTAATTGCCCCAACAACGGTGGGAAATGAGTGGTGATCGGAAATGGGATTTAGTTTGGGGTTTAAGGGATTTCAAAGAAATCGTCCCTCAATCGTCGCTAATTGTGATAGTCACAAAATCGATGCAAATTGGCGACGATTTGGCAACGACTTGAACTAATCGTGGCTAAATCGTCGCAAACACTGAATGTCGCAAAATCGATGCAACTTTGCGACGATTTAGCAACAATTTGTCATAAACCCTAAACCCTTTGCCTTAAACCCTAAACCCTAACGTATTCCCATCTCATTGTATTATGCATCTTTCAATGAAATTGATCGTGACTTTAGAGAATTGTCCGAAAATGAAAACTCGGTCAATCACAGTAATATCCACAAACTGAATAATTGTATTAATAATCTCTAACATATACGCAAACTATATGATTTACTTATTTTTCAATATCGATGAACTTATTGATAATTTCATGAATTTGGATTTACAGTAAACATGTCAAGTTGTTTATGGAACGTTATATTCGACGGTACAATTTTGTACCTATACCATAAACCCTATAACCAATTTTACAAATATCCTCACAAAATCGATGCCAATTGGCGACGATTTGGCAACGACTTGAACTAATCGTGGCTAAATCGTCGCAAACACTGAATATCGCAAAATCGATGCAAAGTTGCGACGATTTGGCAACGATTTGTCATAAACCCTAAACCCTAAACCCTTTGCCCTAAACCCTAAACCCTAACGTATTACCATCTCATTGTATTATGCATCTTTCAATGAAATTGATCATGACTTTAGAGAATTGTCCGAAAATGAAAACTCGGTCAATCACACTAATATCCACAAATTGAATCATTGTATTAATAATCTCTAACATATACGCAAACTATATGATTTACTTATTTTTCAATATCGATGAACTTATTGATAATTTCATGAATTTGGATTTACAATAAACATGTCAAGTTGTTTATGGAACGTTGTATTCGACGGTACAATTTTGTACATATACCCTAAACCCTAAAACCGATTTTACAAATATCCTCACAAAATCGATGCAAATTGGCGACGATTTGGCAACGACTTGAACTAATCGTGGCTAAATCGTCGCAAACACTGAATGTCGCAAAATCGATGCAAAGTTGCGACGATTTGGCAACGATTTGTCATAAACCCTAAACCCTAAACCCTTTTCCCTAAACCCTAAACCCTAACGTATTACCATCTCATTGTATTATGCATCTTTCAATGAAATTGATCGTGACTTTAGAGAATTGTCCGAAAATGAAAACTCGGTCAATCACAGTAATATCCACAAACTGAATCATTGTATTAATAATCTCTAACATATACGCAAACGATATGATTTACTTATTTTTCAATATCGATGAACTTATTGATAATTTCTTGAATTTAGATTTACAGTAAACATGTCAAGTTGTTTATGGAACGTTGTATTCGACGGTACAATTTTGTACCTATACCCTAAACCCTAAAACCGATTTTACAAATATCCTCACAAAATCGATGCAAATTGGCGACGATTTGGCAACGACTTGAACTAATCGTGGCTAAATCGTCGCAAACACTGAATGTCGCAAAATCGATGCAAAGTTGCGACGATTTGGCAACGATTTGTCATAAACCCTAAACCCTAAACCCTTTGCCCTAAACCCTAAACCCTAACGTATTACCATCTCATTGTATTATGCATCTTTCAATGAAATTGATCGTGACTTTAGAGAATTGTCTGAAAATGAAAACTCGGTCAATCACAGTAATATCCACAAACTGAATCATTGTATTAATAATCTCTAACATATACGCAAACTATATGATTTACTTATTTTTCAATATCGATGAACTTATTGATAATTTCATGAATTTAGATTTACAGTAAACATGTCAAGTTGTTTATGGAACGTTGTATTCGACGGTACAATTTTGTACCTATACCCTAAACCCTAAAACCGATTTTACAAATATCCTCACAAAATCGATGCAAATTGGCGACGATTTAGCAACGAATTGAACTAATCGTGGCTAAATCATCGCAAACACTGAATGTCACAAAATCGATGCAAGGTTGCGACGGTTTAGCGACGATTTGTCATTAAATATACCGCGTGTCGGTCAATTAAACTCCCGCGTGTATGAATGTCACAAAATCGTTGGAAAGTTAGCGATGAATTCGCTACGGTTCGATTGCCTCGATATAGCTACTTAGCGACGATTTCGCGACGACAAGTAATCTTATATATACATGCGAGTTCCTTGCGATTTCATTTACAAACTCCTCAATAAAAATACTACTCATAACTTCCTATCGAAATTTTTGCGAAAAAAGGTAAATTTTTTTTTAAAATGTTTTTAATTAATTAGTATAGATATTTTTTTTTATATAGTAATTTTTTATATATAAATGCCTTGATGTTTATAGATAGTAATTTTGTTTCATTATTATGCAGATGGGCCAACGTCGTGCACATTACGCTCAGTTTTTGAGAGAGATTGGTGATGCTTCGGGTACCGGGGTGCCCGTGTCTTCTGAGGTTACAGAGACGGATTTCGTCCCGGTGACGCAACCACAGAGTGCTCCGCCGCCTCCACTACCACCTCAGATTCCGCAACCTGGAGGCCATGCCCCGGCCCCATATGCACACATGACGGTTCATGATTTGCTTGCGCAGCCGGGCCGTCATAGGCTTAAAAGATTAGATCCGGATCATACTGACGGGTCGGAATGGTAATATATATAAATATATATTTTTTACATTTATTATTACATATTTATATTTATTTCTAACAATTCAAAATTTTACAATTTTTTTTTTCAGGTTTGGAGTTGAATCCAAAGTTGGACGCACCGTTTCCGACATCATCAAGTCTTATTTTATCGAGCCGCATACCAATTTTACCCAGCTTCCTCTACACGTCAAGGAGACATGGTTCAAGATGTTTGCGGTACGTATGGAAAACATATTTTTTTCTCCCTTAATTATTTTAATTATATTTAAATATATATTTAATTTAATTTTATAAAATATGTAATTATTTTTGTTTCTCATGCAGCAAAAATATCACTGGGATCTTTCGCTTCATGGCGAGGTTGAAACTTTATTTCTCGAGAGGGTGAAGTTTCGTATCCAAGGCGTGGTTGGTGAGTGGAAGAAAGCATGGAAGAAGGATGGCGATGCAGCAAAGCCCCTGCACATGGATAAAGACGTTTGGGACGGCTTGGTGCGGTATTGGATGGATCCGAAATCCATCATCACTGCTGAGAAGTGTTCGGCTTTCCGCAACACCGTTGATTCGGACGGGAGACTCAAGGCTCTGCCTCATACAGCTGGGCAAACACCTTTTGCGGGTGTTCGGCTACAGATGGTAATTAAATTTATTTAAATTAATTAATTTATTTAATTTACTTTGTCAATAACATAGTTTTTTTCTTTAGGCCGCCGAAGACGGAGGTGTACTCCCTCCGATAACCAGGGTTTTTGAGCGGACGCACCGGAAGAAGGATGGTTCCTTTGTTTCCGAGACTGCCGAGCACATCTTCAATGAGGTGACTTCCAAAGTCACCGAACGAGAGACACAGCTCTCTCAACAGCTATCTCCCGGTGGTTTGTCGGTCATGTCTGGAGGGTTGACCACACCCGATATTGACCGGATCTTCGAGCAGGTATATAGAATTGTTAGTACTTATTAATTTTTAGTTTTTGATTTTTTAAAAATTTCTAATTGTAAATTTAAATATAGGTTGCCCCTAAGAGAAAGGGGAAGGTTGTCGGGATGGGATCTATTCGAGATGTCTCGGCTGCTTCTTCATATGCTCCGCGACGACGATCGCCAGAAGATGATCCAGTCGTGTTACGTGCCACGATTACGAGTCTTCAGGAGCGGGTTGAGACCGAGGCTACTCCGTCTACGGCATATCAGGCGAAGATTGCGAGTCTTCAGCAGCGGGTTGAACTGGATGCTACGCAGAATGACGAACTCTTCGACATCTTGGCAACAGGGAACCCGACAATGCAGGCCATGCTACGGGAAAAGCGAAGACTCCGAGCAGAGGCAGATGCAGCGGCAGCGGCAGAGGCAGAGGCAGCAGCAGGCACATCCAGTTCGTCGAGACGTCCCGAAGACGATGTGAATCTCGACGATTACGATATAGTTATTTAGATTTAGGATTTCAAATTCTAATTTTGGTTTTTTTTTGTAACAGATTATAATATATTTTTTTAATAAAATATTATTATATATTATTTCTAAAATTTTTATTTTATAATTTCGAAATTAATAAAATTTTAAAAATAATAATAAAAATCATATATAGAATCGTCGTTAATTCGATGGTAAACAATAATCCTCGTTGATTCGTTGCTAAATTAATCGTCATAAAATCGTGGCTAATTTACAACGATTATACGACGATTTATTAGCAACGATGTTGCGACGATTATTTAGCAACGATTTTAGGACGATTTATTAGCAACGATGTTGCGACGATTATTTAGCAATGATTTTACGACGATTGATTTGCAACGAATTACCGGCGATAATTTTTTGCCATCGATTTAACAATGAAAGATTTCCCTTCGAATTAGCAACGATGTTACGACGTATTCATATTCGTCGTAATTTCAATGTAATATTTACGACGATTTTACGACGGCAATTTAGCGACGATTTAGCGACGAATTTTTTTCCCTCGTACTTTCCCGACGAATTTACGACGATTTGTGGTTTGCGACGATCAGTTAACAACGATCTCTTTTTCGTCGCAAAATCGATGCAAACCCTATTTTGCAACGATTTTACAACGATATCGTTCGTTGCAAAAAAGGTGTTTTTTTAAATTGATTTTTTTGTTTAATTTCGCTTTACGAATGTTGGTAGATTGTTTTCTTTTATCCAACTAAAAATAAAAAATAGAGGAAATTTGTATAAACATTCCAAAATTTTAATGTATTTTGAAAATTAACTCATATTCTCAAAAATTGGAAAACTATATAAATACTTGAAAATAAATAAAACATATACAATGTTTTTGAA
Source organism: Eutrema japonicum (assembly GCA_030161315.1). Lineage (NCBI taxonomy): Eukaryota > Viridiplantae > Streptophyta > Magnoliopsida > Brassicales > Brassicaceae > Eutrema > Eutrema japonicum. The sequence goes on along the minus strand of BSQW01000013.1, from coordinate 36,048,402 downwards.
TCAAAGATAATGATCTAATATTAGAAAATTGATATTATTTTATGTGATGATTAAAAGTGGAAATTAAAAAAAAAAAAGATGGATGTTACAAATAAAATTAATAGTCATAAAAGACCACACTTAGGTTAAAGATTAAAAATGGTGGTAACCTGCAAAAAAACTTATGACTTGTGTTATAATGTTTGGTTCATTCGATCCAATCTCTCATGAATATAAAATAAAATGAAAAATTAAATTGGAAATATCTCTTTATCAATTATTTTAATACGTCGCTGATAGGAAATAAAGAAAAACAAAAATAGGTGAAATACATCATGGAAGTCAAAATCCCAGGCCAATAAAACATGTCCAATAAATCAATGATAAAAGGTTCACGAAGTCAAATGTATGGACGAGGTGACGAGCTAGACTAAAATGCTCACCCAGGTGAAACGAAGTCAAAGGGGAATAAATATAAATATGTTAGTCAATTTTGATGATACCAAAAATTCATTCAAACCGGTGAATTAAGGCACCTGAATGTAATAGCTGTAACTTCTGAATTAAAAATCATTCATGGCGAATCATGCAGAGTAAACGGTAACGTTAGACACTGATTCGAAGTATAAAGCAAATATGAGAGCAAAGAGCAACACAACTTCTTCCATCTGCAACTATCTCTACACTTAAACACTTAGCAATTTTTTGTTTTTGTTATTGTAAAAACACTCTTGAGATCAAAATACTAATCTAATTTTATTCCACAATTCTTTGTCTAAATCTGCTTTTTGATCTAGTTTGGTCTCCTCGAACAACAAATTTTCTGCTTATTGTTCGATAATTCTTCGGATATTTTGTTATTAAAGATAAAGCAAAATCTTTCGTTTATTCCTATTTACAAATTTTAATCGTTGTAATTCCAGCTACAATAAATCTTAATTTTGTTATATAAGCTTTGATAGATTATATAGTGCATGTACCACATGAAACCATATATATTAAAGGTAACGTGGTGTAGACAGCTTATGACGTGGGTGCAATTGTTTGTTTAACTGTTCGTTGTGTTTCCAAGTGTTGCATGAAGTTAGCTTTAGCAAAAACATAATAAATTCATCATTTGTAATCAAATAAAATATTAAGATACGTTTAAATCATAATAAACCAACTTTCATATTAATAAAGCAAGTAAAATTTGGGTATTCTCCACACATGATGATGCATTCAGTGTAATAAAAACACAAACATTTAGCAATACATAAAATAAAGCCGAAATTCATTTTATCAACGATAAAATACCATTCTTGAAACACCATGATTTATCTCTTAATTATTTCAAGCTGATCAACATCTCTTATTAAATGTGACTCTAAACCCATGCTTCATGTGAAGAATAAGACCAGAAAATGGCTCAATCTTCTGTCCACTTACGACTTCAATGTCATAGTTTTGTAATATCTCAACAACCACAGTCTTCAACTGAGTCATAGCCATGTTCTTGCCAAGACAAGCTCTTGGGCCAGCATTAAACGAAAAGAACTTGTGAGAAGGCTCATGTCTTATTCCTCCGGTCGAGGAAACCCACCTCTCTGGCTTGAACTCCAATGCGTCTTCACCCCAAACCGCTCTCATCTTCCCCATCGCGTAAACAAAAATCATGATCGCTGAGTTTGCATCGACTTTATGCCCACTTGGAAGAACATCTGGTTTGATTGCTGACCTACGTTGGAACGGAACTGGTGGGTAAAGCCTCATTGATTCACACAATGCACCATGTAAATACACCAACTTATCCAGCTCCGCGGGATCATAAGACGATCCCTCCTGACCACTTCCGGATCTTGGTAGATTCTCTTGGAGCTCATGGTGAATATTAGTCAACACTTGAGGGCTTTCGGACAAAAGCCAGAAGAACCAAGTGAGCGTAGATGCAATTGTGTCTCTCGCCGCTAAAATGAAACCCACAATGACGTCTCTGAGGAGTTTATCATCAATAGGGTCCAAGAGCCCGAACTTTATGAAGAACGTTAAGAGATCCACAAATTCTCCATTATTTGAATGATGATTTGCCTCTTTTCGTATTTCATCTCTCTTATCAGAAACGTATTTCCCACACAAACGATTAAAGATGGCATCAGCTTCTATCATCTTCTTCTCTTGTCCCAATCCCATCTTGTTTTGCAGCTTCCACGTGAATGTTGGCATCATATGCCTATACACGATTGCTACTTCAACATCTTCGAGGGCTTTGACGAACTCATCGCTGGTCATTTGAACTGAGAGAGATTTAGGATCAGACGTACCTATTGTAATTAGAGCTGTATCGAAGGTGAATCTCCGGAACACAACTTGCAAGTCTACGACTCTCCCTTCGTCAGCAAAATGATTGAAAAGAGGCAGAAGTTCTTCTTTGAGTTTATTTCTCGTGGCGCAAATTGAAAACCTTTGAAACCTTTGATCATGAAGCATGGCTTGATAACACTTCCTCAGATTATTGCATCGCTCCGAATCCGAGTTGAGTAGTCCGTTTCCAAAGATTTCGAAAACTTCTTGGAAGTTTGGACCTTTGATGTAGTTGTAGAAACTTGAGCTCATTATATGATGGATATTAGCTGGATCAACCGTGACTAATATATCCATTCCAGCGAACCACGGGCCCTTGAATGGGAACGTCATGTTGTAGTTCTCAAGAACCTCAACACCGTCGTAGATCCGGTTCAGTCTCACGAGTAAACCCGGAAACATCCCAAGAATCGGCCAGTTCTAAGGGTAGCTTTGAAATATTTTCTTGAAGAGGATGTAATCAAAAGGTTTCTTGATGAGAAAGAAATAGAATGTGAGAAAGAAATAGAAAACCATAGATGCTTCAAATAAGCCAATCGAATCCATTAAGATAAGTTGGATTTTGGATACAAAAAGAGAAAGAAAGAAGGTTGATTTATGGACGGATGATAACACATATGAGTTCTCAAGTCCTTTGTTTCACTACATCTATATAAAGGGCGAAGGGGTTGTTTAAAAAAGAAAAAAGTTTTGTTGATTAAATTAAAATCGTTACAATTTTTCTTTAAAACCCAATTAAAAATGTTCAAAATCAATGTTGACCTTTGATATATCAACTTTGGTCCATGAATTTCTCCCGTTATTATTGTTGGGGATAAATATTTATCTTTATCTTAGCGACACATGTAATTTAAAATGATCTAGATCACTTTTTTCTTAAAAGAAGTGTCAATATTCACCAATTGGTGCCATATGATCTGGAGAATGTAAACATTTTATAATGTTCACCAACTCGTGACAAGTAATCGGGAGAAGTGTGACTATTGACCAACTAGTGTCAAGGATATGGAGACGTGTTGAATTAAGGAATGAATGGTCTAGTAAAAAACGAGGAGGCAACCAGCCAGGTGACCATGCATCAGGGCAACCATATAGTTAGGAAGCTTGACATCCAGACAAACCGGAGAGCAGATAACCCGACATACATCTATTCTCTTTCAAAGAGAGGGATCCGCTTTCCACTTCATTTTTTGCTTAGTATTCTCGAGATTTAGACTCATTTCTTTCTCAACTCTCTAAACACATATTTTTTATTGGAACCTATTCCCAACCATTTTAGGGTCATCTCTTTCGAACTCCAAACTCTTCTTTCCATCGTTTCCCACCGCAAAGAGTTCCTTTAATATTCTTAGACTTCGCGGATCTATCCTTTTTCGTATTCAGTCTTTCAAACACCTTTTTCTTTATTGTCTTCCGATTCTTTCTGGTTTCCGATGTATTAATCCATGATTATTTTTTTATTAATTTGAGCGTCGGAGATTTATCGGAAGACATTTTTCATCATGTACAATTATTTTCCTTGGTCAAATCACATTCTATCTTGAAAACAATCTGTATTCAATAATCATGTGGACTTAATGGTAAGTGAATTCCTATATATACGGATCTCATCAATAGCGAGCGAAAGTGTAGAGTTTTCTTAATTAGTAAATTAGTAACTAAAGTGAAGAAGTTTTTGAAATTTTTTGTTCCTGCATTAAATTTTAAAGAAATCATGCATGAAGCAAAGAACCATACTAATGAGAGAGATAACAAAACCCCAGCAAGGATAGCATTTAAGGGAAAATTGAATCCAACACCATTCAACCATAAAATTAAACCTCACTTAGAATTTAAGCCAAGAAGAGCAAATGCTTTGCTCTGAGGGATCAATTTCTATTATACTCACCCAAGTGAAAAGTATTTCTATTATACTCTTTCCCTATTTTTCAATTTCTTTTGAATTTTTTTTTAACTCGAAAATACTTAAAAGACATCACTACCCATACCCTTTTAATTTTATTACGATCCATACCAAGGATCCATGCTGTAAAAAAACAAATTCGGGTTACCCATCGGGTCAGGGCCCCACCTCTCCTTCTTCTTCCTCCAGCTTTCGATTTGTTTCTCCACGCTTTGAAACTGAAAGCAAAATCCGAAATTTCTCCCACTAAACCTTAAAATCGAACGGCATGATTACTCTTGTTATCTCTCTCTCTCTCTTTCTTAAATCTCATATTTCTCCCAATTTCGGAAATCCCCAAACTGAAACCCTAGACCCTAAGCAATGCCTATAACTCGAGGCGGCGGAAGCTCGAAGAAGACTGGCCGTAGGACGAGGAGCACGGCGAGAGAAGCAACGCCTCCTCCGGCGAGAGAAGCGACGCCTCCTCCGGCGAGAGAAGCAAATCCTCCTCCGGCGGCAGAAGCAACGCCTCCTCCGGCGAGAGAAGCGACGCCTCCTCCGGCGAGAGAAGCAAATCCTCCTCCGGCGGCAGAAGCAACGCCTCCTCCGGTGAGAGAAGCGACGCCTCCTCCGGCGAGAGAAGCAAATCCTCCTCCGGCGGTAGAAGCAACGCCCCCTCCTCTTCCGCCACCAAGAACACAAACACAGGTTAGAATCCGCCAGCAGAAAAGACAGAAGAAGACTCAAGTTGCAGCGGCGATCCCGTCTCCTCCTTCGGCCCGAGAACAGAGCCATCCTCCTTCACCTCAAGAACAGATCCCTCCTCCACGAAGAACAGAGGCCGGATCCTCATCTGATCCACAAGTAATTTTCATCCGCTTTTGTTATCCCATTTGAATTGTAAATGTATGCGGTTATGTACAACTGGGTATCACTAGACAAGTAGTATCAGTACAACTAGATATCTATAGATACAACTATTCCGTTCTTGTACAACTGGGTTTGATTGCTACAACTATTACTTACATATATGTTTGGATTGCAGGATGTTTGGGAGGGCACGGATGCACTTCCACCTGCGGAGTTATTCTTCAAACACACCGAGTATGGTAAGAGCTGCAAGATAGCATCAAAGTGTGAAGATTTCAATACGATAGAGCATATAAAAGCTCTTAAGGGAGGAGAAGAAAAGGATTGGTTTAGGAACCACCCTCAGTTCCAGCACCTGTGGCACATGCAGAGACACAAAAACCACAAAGTAATGGGTATGTGGATGCTCCTCTTACGCACGGTCTCTATGGAAAAGGGTAAGACCTGTTGGTTTGTGGTGAATGGCGTGCCCGTGAGGTATTCATTGAAAGAACATGCCCTCCTTAGCGGATTAAATTGCCAAATATATCCACCCAACTATCAAAAATTGGGGAGCCTTCGATTTGTTAAAAGACATTTTGGTCGAGCTGAAGATATTTCAGTTGGTGAGGTGAGAGGGATGCTTAAGAAGATGATAGGAGATGTAGAGCGGCTGAAAATGGCGGTGCTCTTGTTTTTAAGCACCGTCATCAAAGGATCGAGAAGGTATGGATACATTGAGCCTTTCCTTCTCCGAATTGTCGACAATATTGAGGCGTGTAAAACATTTCCGTGGGGGAGATACACGTTTGAAGATTGTATGCATGAAATTTTCCATATGATGGATAATTTCAAAGGATGTGCTAAACCTACATGGTGCTTTCCGGGTTTCATTATTCCGTTAGAGGTAAATCTCATTTATCTAATAGTATTTCCGGGTTCCTTCATCCTTTGGCCTAATGTAAGTTATTTGCAGATTTTGGCATGTGAAAGTATCCCGGTTTTGAGGAAAAAGTTTCGGGAAGATGTCCCAACCGCTGACCGTGGATGTCCGCGAATGTGCAAGCAAAAATGGTAAAAAAGTTATATGAAATGATTTCCGTTGGAAGAAATAAACGAAGCACTTGGAAAAACGAAGGTACGAGATTATACATAGTTGTAGCAGTTATACATAGTTGTAGCAGTTTTAAAAGTTATACATAGTTATAGCAGTTTTAAAAGTTATACATAGTTGTAGCAGTTATACATAGTTGTAGCAGTTGTACATAGTTGTAGCAGTTATACATAGTTGTAGCAGTTATACATAGTTGTAGTAGTTCTGTAAAACTGACTATTGGATGTTATGATATATGCGCAGAATATAATAAGCGTCATGGAACCCGAGATGCATGAGCTTGATCTCCTGTCACGTATCTTGGAAGATGGTTTAGATGGAGATGACCTAATATCTATGAACTGGAACAAGTGTTTAGTTGATGAGAACAAGAAGATCTTATGGGAGGAGTTCTTCGAATTAGATAAAGCTGGTCGGGCATTGGATATGGCAAGACAGAAAAAAAAATCTGGAAATATCCCGGCGGGGGTTCCTAACAATGAACTAGAGGTTCTTGTGAAGGCGATGCAAGAAGAGATTGATGACTTAAAGAGAAGGGTTACAGCTCTTGAATATGGTGATCCTGCTGCGAATAATAAATCTGCTTTTGGTAATAGTGGAGGTGGAGAAGCTAATGTGGAGGTTGCTGTTGCTGCGAAGGCTGATGCGAAGAAGAAGGGGAAGGCTGTGGCAGTAGAAGCCTCCTCAGAAGAAGAGGAAGCTATTATTGGCGGTTGTAGTGCATTTGGTCAGCGTAGATATGATGAAGGTATGGAAGATTTGTATACTATGTATGGTGTAGAAGTTGTTGATGCTGCGAAGGAGAATACTGCTAAGTTGGTAGAGGGTACTGAAGAAAAGTCCTCCTCAGAAGAAACATTCTCATCAGAAGAAGAGGCTGCTGGAAAGTATTCAGCTGGGGCGAGGGAGAAGGCTGCTGCCTTAAAGAAGGCTGAGGAAGAAGAAGATGATGAGGATGAAGATGAGGATGCTGAGGATGAAGAAAAGGATGAAGAAATGCATCCAGCTGAACAAGGAGAAGCGAAAGAGAAAGAAGGAGACGTACAGAACCATCCATCTCCTCCAGCTAAACCGAAGAGGAGAAGACAACCTTCAAAGTTCAAGAAGTACCCATATGTTTGAAAAAGGGTTTTTTTAGATTTTCCATATCTTTCTGTTTTATGTGGCTATTTTCAGAACATTTTCATCTTTCAGTTGTTGGGTTTATGAACTTTGGGAACTCTTTCTGTTTAGGATGTATTTGCATATTATTCCTGCCAAGTATTACTAGGTACAACTACGTATTACTATGTAGTTGGATTATTAGGATAAACTGAATTAAAAAAAAAAATTAAAATATTATTAAATATATGCGTTCACACTTGTTCACACTACAAAATTTTTTTATTAAATATATGCGTTCACACCTAGTTGTATTTAGTTATACAGTAGTATTCAACTTATACATAGTTGTACAATTGTTGTTTTAAGGTTTAACTAGTAGTATCAATATCTTTATACACTTTTTCTAGTTGTATAAATTACAATACGTAAATAAATTAATTTTAGTAAACTTTCATAGAAAAACTTTTGTCAAATTATAATGGTCTATGACTCACATCATAATGGTCTAAGTATCTAGGAAATACCCATACATGTCTAAGATATTTTAAGATATTTTAAGATCACAACAAAATATTTTCTAATTTTTTTGTAATAAATTAGATATGATAATTACATCGACAATAGTGGTTTTAGTAACCCAATATATCAGTATGAGTGTAATATACCTTTAAAAATAACCATATGAGTGCAATATACCCAATACATAGTTGTACTAGTAATACCTAGTTGTATACTAACACATAGTTGTACTAGTAATATCTAGTTGTATACTAATACATAGTTGTACTAGTAATATCTAGTTATAGCAGTAATACCTTAGACAGATAATCCATAATACAGAGTTTTCAAAACAAAAGACAAACAGATTTAACATACACATAAAATTTCACTCTCTTTGGCTACTACTACTACTACACTAAAACCACGAATACAAACCTCCCGTGGAAGACTTGCTTCTCCTTCGCCCATGTTCTCCAGCTGATGGAAACCTTGTTACTTGGGGTCTTCCTCTTTTGCTGACATAAGAAGGAGGAAAGGCAACCATATTGCGTACATGGTCAGGAATTATCCACTGAGACATATGAGGAACATGATATATCGTCCTGTAATAGGCTAGGGCCCAATGCGAGATCCAATAATACTTGGAACACAAATCATGTATTTGCATTTCTGTGTATCCGCATTTCCTTGCTTCCATAAGGGCCGCTATTGCATGGATACACGGATACTTGTCAATATCAAAGCGCTTGCATGAGCAAATTTTCATTTTCAGATCAACCAAATAAATCTTTCCATCGCGTCCCAGCACGTTGAAAACAAGGAAGAAATTGTTTAACACTATCACCTTCAAACGCTGCGCATCGGGGCACAAAGGGTCCAACAATTTCTCAATAAAAGGCACCAAAATCTCCCCATTAGTAGAATCCTGCCGACCCGTGTTAAACCACTCTGCTAGCTTCGCAACAATCACATCGATCATCGGTAAAAGAGAGTATTTCCTTGCTTCTCTGAAAACGTTGTTAATAGATTCACATGCATTACTGGTGTAGATGTTGTACCTCTCTCCCGGGAAATAACATCTTGCCCATTTCCAAGTTTCTTTACAATTTTTATCAAGATATGCCCCTGCCGCATGATACCTTTTTCTAAAATCACCGTAGCATTTTATGAACTCATACTCCGTGTACACTTCCGCTATTGCCCTGAACTTTTTCGCAAGTGTTGCTTTGTGGACATGGGGACAGTTATTCTTCACATTCTGAGATATGTGATAGGTACAATACCCATGCAGAGCTAGCGGGTACACCTCGGCTATTGAGTTGATAAGATTTACACCTCTATCCGTCACGAATACTAGATCACCACTATCCGGTACTACTGATTTCAACTTACTGAAAAACCAAATAAGACTCGAGTGTTTTTCACCATCAACAACACCAAAAGCAATCGGATAGTGGTGATGATCAGGATCTTGCGCCGTCGCAACTATTAGCACTCCACCAATCACATGCTTAAGGTGAGTTCCATCCACAACGATCACTTTTCTAATGGCTGCAAAGCCTTCAATGCTTGCTCCCAACGCGAAGAATAGGTACTTAAACTTCTGATCTTCATCTAATTCCACATACGTAACTGTACCCGGATTCATCTTCTCTAACATGTACATATAAGAAAACAAAGTCTTATAGCTATCCTCTGGAGTACCGCGTACATGTGCACAAGCTTTGTTTTTCCCTCTCCACGCGGTAGTGTGTGATACTTTAATGCCAATTCTTCCTTGTACCAAATCAATGATATTCTTTGAACATGGGGTTTCAAGTGTACCTGGAAAATCATCATGCAAAACAGATGCAACTAACCGTGTTGTGCCACATCTTTTCCTTGTAGTTGTACTTGAAGATGTACGAGAACACGTATGAATCTTTATGTACGTTCTAATCGAGAAGCAACTCGAATCCTTATGCCTCGTAGCTCGTAAATACCACTTGCAACCTTTTTTTCTCCACAACATTTTACCACGTACCGCAATTTATCAGAATTCACAATAACATACTGAAAACAGTTCATATGTGCGGCTCTTTCTACTAAATCTTGCACGTCTGCCTTGCTTGCAAATTCTTGGCCTATATTCACATTCATACCATCTTCCCATTCCAGATTCGCAGGCTGATCTCCTTATACAGAAGGTGCGACTTCACTACATCTCACCTCAATATCTTCATTCATAAACACGGTATCGAAGTCTCCTCGTTCTTCAGATCCAATATTATCCAATTCTCCTCGTACTTCACATCCAATATTATCCAAGTCTCCTCGTTCTTCATCGTGTACAGCCAATGCATAATGTTCGGACGGTTCACTTGCAGCTTGATTCATGTTGCCATAATCAACTAGATAATTTTCTCTGGCACTAATCATGTCTTCATTACTTGCACCAAATTGACTTACTACATCATCTCTTAGACGTTTATCACATCCCTGAATTTGCTCATAACTCTGATTATTCACAACCTCCACATGCAACACACTTTTCATATGATCTTCATACAACTCCAAATAACACAAAAGATCATCATCATCGAAGATATAGATTGGTTTATTAGGATCCACTATAAGTGGAATGTAACTAATTTTCATCACAGACCTAGCTTCATCGACATCCATCTTTTTGCATATACCTTCAACCAATAGCATATAAGTGACCTCCTCACTCAATTTTTTCATCATAAGAGCGTGATGAACATCTTCTCTTGAAATCCATACAACTTCAGTTCCCTTCCTTAGATAATGTCCCCCATAATCAAAGTGTATGAGAGTCCGCTGCTTTTTATTCATTATACCCAGAAAGGAATAAAATTCAGCATTACTCAGTTGTACATAATGTCTTAGTAATATCAGTTGTATCAGTAGTACCTATTTTCATAGTAATACTAGTTGTATCAGTTGTACACAATATCTTAGTAATATCAGTTGTATCCGTAGTACCTATTTTCTGAGTAATACACAATACCGAGCAACGATTCACCAATCCCGTCACTAACCCATTACAATATACCCATATTGATGATGCACATTACCTGAAACGAGCTTCAATCAAGATCCGAATCCAACCCGACCTCAAATCGTTCTCTCCCTCTTCAAACGTAGCAACCACCTTCAAAATGCAGCTTCAATGGCGAAAACTGAGCTCCTTCTGCTAGCTCCAATGGCGGACAACAGACAGAGGATGAGAGCGGACGAGAGAAGCTCGAAATCTCTTGTTTTTGGTTTTGTTCGTACGAGATCGTTTAATGAAGAAGAAGATGGTTGGTTGGGGATCCGTTGGTTGGGGTGTTGGTCCCATTTGTTGTGTTTCATTTAAGGGGAGAAACAATTAAACAATTGTTATTTTATAAGAAGAAGAAGTCGGGCGCGTGGGAGCGTGGAAGAAAAGGGGTAGTGTTTGAGTTTTTGTTTTAAAATTTGATGTGGCGTCCACAGATGAGTAATTTAGAAATGGGAGGAGTATTTTAGAAATGGGTTTGAATGATGTGAGTATAATAGAAATTGATCCTTGCTCTGAGTCACCAGTAACACTACACCTTTTGAACGATATACGTGTTGGAAAAAAGATGATCTAAATGGACCCCACCTAAATTAATGAAGGGTTTCATAATAAGAAGTAACTTAGTTGAAGATATTTTTTTCTTGCTCAAGAAGTACTCAAAGGGTTCTTAATGGGGAACCAGCCCAATCGAAGCAGTTTTATCGTTGTTGTGTCGACCATTTAGCATTATTCCTAGATTTCACCTTTTGTTTTTTTTTTTTGAACAACTTCTCATTAAATATTCAACGAGTCTTACAGAACAGAAACAACAGATGTAAAATCATGAAGTGATTTCTTAGCAAAAGCATAAGCCCTTGCATTCTCTGCACGAGGTATAAAAGTAAACGAGATAGAGTTGAACATAGAAGCGAGAGCGTTAATATCGAAAAGGAGACTATATATTTCTTTGATTTGCTCTTGCGATGTGATAGCTCGGATAAGTTTCAGAGCGTCTGATTTGATGCCGATGTTTGTAAATCCTTTCTCTATGGCTTGGTTTAGCGCTGCACAAATGGCTAAAGCTTCCGCCATCAGAAGAGAGGTTACTAGGGATTCTGCAGAATTTCCGTTGTCGATTTCTGAGTTAAACTGGTTGCAGAAAATATAGCCTAACCCAGCTGTTTTTGATTTTTTCCTCCATGCTGCATCAGAGTAGCACATGATGAGTTCTGGGTGAGTGCATCGAGTCTCTCTCTCAGTCATGGACGTGGGTGCAATATTTTCCAGAATCTGCGCTTGTTGCCGTTCCCTTGCTTCCGATAGGGCTTTAATCACCGTTTCGTCGGCACTAAACACTATGTTTTCGAATAGGAGGTGGTTTCTAGCCGTCCAAATCGACCAGCATAGCCAGGGAAAGAGGGGTCCAGCTCCAATGCATGTTGGAGGAAGGCATACTCAGTTCTTCGACACGAGGAATCCCAAGGTGAAGTCGGGAAAGGAGGAGGGATTAAACCTGTTTTTCAACGGGACCAAAGACCAAACTCGACGGGCAAAGGCACATTTAAAGAAGAGATGTTCAGTCGATTCGAGGTCACCGCAATGAATACAGCCATAATCGGCCAGCAAACCACAGTTAAGAAGGTTTTCTCCTACAGGGAGAGCTCGTTAGATGATCTTCCACAGGAAGACTTTCATTTTCAGGGAGAATTTTCCAGTCCATATTTCAGAGTTCCAATTAAAGATCGGGATCTCTTGTTCTTCCGATTGGTTTTTCGCAGCTAGAACAACGAGGTAGCCTGATTTAGCTGAGTAGTTCTCTGATTTGCTTTGTAGCCAGATGTGAGAATCTTATGCACCTTTTACGCTAGGTCTGAGCGCGAGAATTTCAGAGGAATGATAGGGGATGATTTCCTCAATTCTTTCCTTGTTCCATTCCCTTGTTTCCTCTGAGATGAGATAAAAAACTGTCAGATCTTTTGAGTTCAGGTTTGAGGGACCTATTGGTTTCTCCGGGTTATGCAGAGAAAGCCATGGGTCATTCCAAATCGTTGTTCCTTTACCATTCCCTATGGCTTTCCCGAGTTGTTTCAGTATCAAGTCTCGGCCTAACAAAATACCACGCCAGCCATGAGATATGGACAAAGATGCAGGGACATCCAACATGTGTTTATCAGTGCAATATTTACTGGTTAGAATCCGAGCTAAGAGGCTAGTTGGATTTTTGAGGATACGCCAGCTCAACTTATCTAGGAGTGCATCGTTGAAGCTTTGAATTTCCTGGAAACCAAGCCCGCCGTCTCTCTTTGATCTCGAATGTTTTGTCCATGACAACCAGCACATTTTCTTTTTTCCCGGTTTGGAGTCCCACCATAATCGAGTTAAGGCTGATTGGATTCTCTTGCAAAGACTTGTAGGAAGTTTGAAACTGAACATAGAATAAGTGGGGATAGTTGACAACACTGACTTTAACATTGTCAGCTTCCCAGCACTAGATAAGAACCTTGAAGACCAGTTTATTGATCTTTGTCGAATACAGTCGACAATCAGTGTAAACACATCCTTCTTTCGCAGTCCAAAACTCTCTGGGAAGCCAAGGTATTTACCTTGGCCTCCATCTCTGTCGATACCCAAGGTAACTTTGACTCTTTCTCTTGTTTCTTGTGGCGTTTTTCTTGAAAAGGTGATCGAAGATTTTTGTGAATTGATCAGTTGGCCAGAAGCATCTTCGTATTGTTGCAGGATTGATAGCAGAGTTTCACAACATCGAGGGGTAGTTTTGCAGAAGAACATGGTGTCGTCAGCAAATAACAAGTGATTAATCTTCGGGCTTCCTCTTGAGACTCTAACACCAGGCAAAAACTCATTATCTTGTGCTTTTTTAGACAATCCCGATAGTACTTCGCTGCAAAGAATGAAGATAAATGGGGATAGCGGATCTCCCTGTCGGATTCCACGCTGAGGAAAAACATGTCCTTGAGCTGCTCCATTAATGAGAAAGGAGTAGGAGACCGTCGATATGCATTGCAAGATCCAGTTTATCCACTTCGCATGAAAACCTAATCTCTCGAGAACCGAAACAATGAAATCCCATTCGAGTCTGTCATATGCTTTACTCATATCAGTTTTGACATCCATTGAGCAATGTTTTCTCGCCTTTGAACCCTTCAGGAAGTGTAGCGTCTCATGTGTTATCAACACGTTGTCTGAAATTGCTCGTTCTGGAATAAAAGCTGACTGAGTTTCAGAGATGATTGTCGAGAGGAGTGGTCTTAGTCTGTGTGTAAGGAGCTTTGAGATTATTTTGTAGTATACGTTGCACAAAGCTATTGGTCTGTAATCTGAGATTGTCTTCGGGCTCTGCACTTTCGGGATGAGCCGAACATGTGTATTATTAACTGATCTGGGCAGAATTTCAGTTGAGAGAATCTCAGTAATCTCTTCCGTGATTTTTGGACCAACTGTCGACCAATTTGATTGGAAAAAACTTGCTGAGAATCCATCCGGTCCTGGAGCTTTGTCCGGATGGATCGAGAAAAGTGCAACCCATATCTCTTCCTTAGTTGGATCCGCGATCAATAGCTCATTTGCTTCGGGGGATATACACGGTTGGAGGGCTTGCGCCACTGTCTCGACGCTGTTTGATGATTTAGTGATGAAGAGGTCTTGGAAATAGGTAGTGATTGCGAGAACAATTTCCTCTTCTTCAAAAACAGCAACACCATCTTTATCTTCAATGACCGAGAATTTGTTGACGGTTCGTCGTCCTCGAGTTATTGCATGGAAATATCTTGAGTTTTTGTCTCCTAGAGCAAGCCATAGAGTTCTGCTCCTTTACTTCCAGTATTCCTCTTCTTCTTTATAGGTAGATTTCAAATTCTGGTTGATTAACTTTATGAGTTGCTCATCATGAACATTAGAACTCATTGCTTTCTCCAGCCTGTCTTTTTCTTCTTCTATTATTTTCTGACTGTTTTTGTGGTGCTCGCGATTCTACTTTGAGATAGCTTTTCGACATTTAGAGATTTTCTGTTCTATAGAATCAGATGGATTATCATTCCAACTCTCTGTGATCAGATGTGAGATCTCAATATTGTTTCTCACTCTTCTGTCATATTGAAACAGCCCCTTTTTCACAAAAGTTGGCTCAAGAACGGTTACAACATGTATGTGGTCGGATCCTTCGAATTGGAGGTATCTGCAATGACCAGATGGAAACAGTTCTTCCCACGAGTTATTTGACAGGGCACGGTCAAGGCGGCAGTGCACAAGATGGGTGCCTCTGATTCCTCTCCATGAGAGGTGATTACCCATATGTCGCAGGTCGTAGAGGTCACATTGAGAGATAAAAGCCCTGAAGTCTCTGAAAGAGCCTTCTGCTCTAACTGGTCCCCCCGATTTTTCAGAGTTATCACTGATGTCGTTGAAATCTCATGTAAAAATCCATGGCACATCTCGTGACACCGCCAATTCAGTGAGATCATTCCAAACATCTCTATGCTTGGATTGGTCAGGCTCTCCATAGATGAATGTTGCTGCAAACTCTTTATTTTTGTACAAGATTGTCGTGTCGATGTAGTTGTTGCAGGATGAGGAGATTTGCAAGTTGATGTCCTTTTTCCACGTTAGAAAGAGATCTCCACCTCCAGGACAATGAGGCTGGACAAAAAATTAGGATTCATAATCTAGAAAGTTCAGTGTTATTTTCACCATTTCTTCTCCATTTTTGGTCTCCATGAGTAATATTTTTTCTGGAGCAATTTTTTCTGAAACTCCTTTATTCGATGAATTGTCATGGGATTCCCTAAACCACAACAATTTCAGCTCATAATTGTTAAGGAAGAGGATTTGGGGGATCCTGAAAATCCGCTTTATCCTTTGAAATTGCAGGAACGATGGTGCTTCGTGGTGCGATTTACTTCCTCTTGTTGAGTAGTTCTCCGGGTTGGGGTGATTTAGTTACACCTTGTTCCATGATGGTGAAGCTGGGGAGTAGTTCTGCTGAGAACAATTCTTGAGAGAGGAGAGATTCAAAATTAGTTCTCCTTTTTCCTTCGATTACCATTTTCTGCAATACCCCGTGAGCATTGCTCTGTCAATTTTTTGGATGGTGGTCGCCCTCTCTTCTTCTTTGGGGGCACCAGATTTGAGATCAATGTATCGTCATCGTGAGGGGTGGTAACTTGATCAGGTGTTATCTCTCTTGCTCTTGATGTTTCTCCACGGAGTAGACCATTGCTTGTAGTATTTTCCATTTCAATTGCTGTGGCAGCTAGGAGGCGTGCTGCTGTTTCCGCCATTAATCCTCTAGATTCACTTTCTATAACTCTTTGGCGTCTAGCTGCACTCTCAATGGGGTCACCCCAGTTAATATATTGGATGGTGACTTCTTGAAGTTCTACAAAGATCTCTTCTTCTGTCTATCTAGGTGGTGGGGGAAAGACTTCCTTGTCAAGGTTTACACCAAGTGGAGGTCGAACCATTCGAGAGGAGTCAGAACTTTCAGCACTTGTAATCCTGACACTTTGAATTTTTTCCCTTCATACTTGGTTAATTTGAGCTCTGTGGAAGGGCTGAGATTGGGCCTTGTTACGCAAATGGTTTCTTAGGTCGTTGTGAGTCTCTCTTTGAAGCGGTGAGTGGTGTCATTGATGGTTGTTCCTGTCCCTCTGGTAGGAGTGGGAATCGACAGGAATCCTTTGGCTAGGTATGTTCTGGACATATTTTGTATCATGCTACAGTCTCTGTTCAGGTGAGCTATTTTTTGTTATGTCCTCCCTTTGTTGGGATGGTCTCTCTCCAAAGAATCTCCCATAGCGGTCTTGTCTCTGGTTGTATGGTTGCTCATGTTCCCTCAAAGCTCTTTTTGGAGGTACAGGAGGGAACTTTTCAGGTGACCTCTCTCACGAGCTGTGATGCTTCGCCTTATGTCGTTGTTTCTGTGGGCAGTGCTCCACCCTGTGAGTCAGTTTACAGAAATATTTGCAGTAATTCTCGAGCTTCTCGTACTCAAGGGTGACATTAGCTTCTCCGCCACCATCAAATTCCACTATTGTTTCTTTTGTGAGGGGTTTTAGTCCATCAATTTCCACCAGGATGCGAGGAGAGGTCTTGGTGACTTCATGGTTTTTCAACATACCCACTTCTTTGCCGATGTTACAAATGAGTTCTTTCTTCCAGTAGTGTAATGGGGTTCCTTTAAGCTGGATCCAGAATGGGATTTGAGATGGAAAGTCATGAGATATGATAGGTTCCCATCTTTGAAGTATGAGCATCAATTTTGCGAAGTGATACGGACGGTTATCGAGGACTTTTGGTAGGTCTTCATCAAAGTCGAACCGGAATTGAAATTAGTTATTACCCAAATCTGAGCTGATAGCTTTCCCTTTTAGTTCCCATCGCTTGGACATGAAAGGAATCATTGCCCATAGTCGTTGTTCTTCTGGGTTTGTTAAGTGGCCAATGAGAGTCATGGCATTTTCTTGAATGAGATCAGAAGTGTCTAAAACCGGTTCTCTGATTCTTTTCCAAGGCGGTGGGGAAGGGGTAAAGCTGACACCTTTTCCTTTTTCCGAGTACGTGAAGCGTTGGGACTTTGTGGCTGAGAGAGGTGAAGGTTTCGCTGGGTAGATTTTCAGCAGGTGTGGAGTTGCTTGAAGATTACTTACTTTAGAGTTTCAGAGATTGTGGTGACTCATAGTTGATGCAGAGATGCGGACTCGAGATGAGAAGGAAGGAACTGAAGGAGAGGTGGCTTACCGGCGGTGAGACGGACCCTCCGACATGAAGTCGGGGGTGGAACCACGATTGCACGAAACCAAAGGCATATTGGAGTTTGAAAATCTTTCTATTTTGGGAAAACATGGTAGATGAGCTTGAAACAAAGGGCAAATCTAGGAGGTTGGAAACTGCCTTGGACTTCGTGTCTGGGAGAGAAAAACGTCAAAATCTTAAAACATTTATTTTTTCCTAGATTTCACCTTATAACCATTTATTAGAGTAAAAATTGGTACATTTTCACAATCTCCAGTGTTTTTTTTTTTTTTTTTTTGAATTTTCATGCACATAAGTTTTGTTTTTTGGTTTTGTTAATCACATAAGGCTCTTTAGTTGGTTATCTAATTTGGAAGAAAAGATTTTAGAACAACATCCGTATTATGTAAATGTGTTTATGGCCGACCGAGTTACACAATCCGCCGTGAGAATTTAAATTATAAGAAATAAAAAGAAAGTGAAAAAGGGTGGAATTGGCTACACGGCAAACATAACTCGTCCAAGAGTTTAAAGCTACTTTGCATGGAACCATAAGCGGATATGCAGAAACGGAAATGTATGGAAGAGTAAAAACGACCAGAGGTTGATAACTCGACTGGAAATGTACCATGAAGTACTCCAAGAGGTTATAAGATCGCATGGCAGTTGGGACGGGTAAAAATATTAAAGGCTGGTCCGGACCTAGTGGGATGTATGGGGTTCGTCCCAGAACCTCATAGTTATCCACAAAAAAAACGACTTATAAAAAAAGAAAGAATTGGATACATGTATATATATATACATATACATATATATATATATATATATATATATATATATATATAACTAAACGTGTATATATATAAATATATAATTAATTAAACATCATACTAAATTAAAAATTGTTCTAAATATCACAAAACTCACACACATCAATTTTTCACAATCAACTTAAAATAATTCAAAATCATGATTCGAAATCAAAAATCTAAATCACCATCTTGATTTTCACTTTTCTCAACTCCATCAAATAAATTCGTCTCAAACTTTTTGTTCTCAAAAGAAAGATCATCAAACTCAAATCTTCCAAGATAATCTCATTCAACTTGTTAAATTAATAACATCTCACATATAATTTAACTAATCTTTCTAAACAAGATTTTTTTATAGATAAAGGATTAGTGTTTACAAATGCCAAAATACTATATTAGTTTTGGTTTTCTTTTCTTTATAAAATGGAAAACATATAAAAAATAAACAGAGCTTTCCTATTTATTTACGATACCACATTTTTAAAACGGAAGCGCAAGCTTCCTGCGCTTCCAACGCGTTTTAAAATGATTTTTTTAGAACGTAATAGAAGAGACCTTCCAAAAATTTATGAGAGCTTTCGATTCTGATTCTATAGCGAGATAAACCCAGGAACATATCTACACTGATACAAGGTGGGGCACTTGCCCTATACTCCATATAATTATTTATATAGTGGGACTATACAATCGTTAGTCATTTAGATCAATTGGTTACTGAATTTACGATACCACATTTTTAAAACGGAAGCGCAAGCTTCCTGCGCTTCCAACGCGTTTTAAAATGACTTTTTTGGGACGTAATAGAAGAGACCTTCCAAAAATTTTCCGAGAGCTTTCGATTCTGATTCTATAGCGAGTTAAACCCAGGAACAGATCTACAGTGATACAAGGAGGGGCACTTGCCCTATACTCCATATAATTATTTATATAGTGGGACTTTACAATCGTTAGTCATTTAGATCAATTAGATCAAACCTTTAATTCGACTGGAAATGTACCATGGAGTACTCCAAGAGGTTATAAGATCACATGGCAGCTGGGACGGGTAAAAATATTAAAGGGTGGTCCGGACCTAGTGGGATGTACGGGGTTCGGCCCAACCTCATGGTTATCCACAAAAAACGACTTAAAAAAGAAAGAATTGGATACATGTATATATATATACATACATATACATATATATAACTAAACGTGTATATATATAATTCATTAAACATCATACTAGGTTAAAAAAATTTCTGAATATCACAAAACTCAACACATCAATTTTTCACAATCAACTTAAAATAATTCAGAATCATTATTCGAAATCAAAAATCTAAATCACCATCTTGATTTTCACTTTTCTCAACTCCATCAAATAAATTCGTCTCAAACTTTTTGTTCTCAAAAGAAAGATCATCAAACTCAAATCTTCCAAGATAATCTCTTTTAACTTATTAAATTAATAACATCTCACATATGATTTAACTAATCTTTCTAAACAAGATTTTGTTTTATAGGTAAAGGATTAGTGTTTACAATTGCCAAAATACTATATTAGTTTTGGTTTTCTTTTCTTTATAAAATGGAAAACATATAAAATATAAACATAGCTTTCCTATTTATTTACAATACCACATTTTTAAAACAGAAGCGCAGCTTTCAATTCTGATTTCCGAGAGCTTTCGATAGAAGAGACCTTCCAAAAATTTCCGAGAGCTTTCGATTCTGATTGTATAGCGAGATAAACCCATGAACAGATCTACAGTGATACAAGGTGGGGCACTTGCCCTATACTCCATATAATTATTTATATAGTGGGACTTTACAATCGTTAGTCATTTAGATCAATTGGTTACTGAATGCCTTTGAAAAGTTGTTAGGTAAACGGTTCGATCCCTATTTTGTTGCACTTTCTTTTTTGGTGATATTTTTTTGTCACGTTGATGCGTGTCAAGTTTAAAAAAAAACTAACCTTAACTAGACTACCCCAGTGCAAGGTATGTCATCGAATAAGTTGAGGTTCGAACCACAAGAGGGGAGACTATCCTATATTAATGCAAGAAACCTAATAGTCTAGATCGATATGATGAGGTTGTTTTGATGTCTAACTATGTCTAAAAGATGCAAATGAGATCAACTAGAGGAAAGAAGACAAGCTAATGATTAAGAGATGTAAAACTATGAAATAAAGTATGGATCTTGGGCTAAGGTCAATGACTTGGACAACTATTGGTTCGTCGATGGTGCTAACAATCTCAAACAAGCTAATCCAAAGGTAAAGGTCAATAGTTATAGACTAATCATTTTCATGCATTAATCTTTTCACTAATCACTTTCTTAATCAATCTTTCGGATAGTAGGTAAATGAATCATGAACATTAAGCATAAGACCTATCAAACCTACATATCATCTTGAGCATTAACTCCACTTGGCAAAAGATTAAAATTAATGACTAAAGTTGGGCTAGACATTTCAACAAACACTTTTAATGTATATATTTTTAATGTTTGGACCTAAAGAAACTTTATTTTGAAATTAATTTTATTCCATTGAAAACTGATAATAGAGATCGAAATTTTAGGTTGATTGACTATTTTTTTACTTCGAATCAAAAGTTCAAGTTATTAGTTCAATTATTTGTTTGTATATGTGTTTTCTCTTTTATTTTAACTTATGTACAAAATTTATAGAAACCGTAGAAACGTAAGTAAAAATCTATTACTAATAAAAGTTGATGATATAGGTCTCTAAGGTCGTCTACATAGGATTTTAAACGACCAGTTAAAATATGACAAATTAGCATTTTAATTAAATTTTAAATAATGTCAAAAATTCTAAAAAATCGTGCCTCTTAAAATAGAAATAAATATCAAAAGAGCTAAATTAACAAAAGAAAACAAATAAAAAATGGAAATAAATATCAAAAGAGTTAAATGAACAAAAGAAAAAATCATTTAAAAGGAAATTAACTTGATATCTATGCTAACACTATGAAAATCTATTACTAATAAAAGTTGATGCTATAGACATCTAAAAGCGCCCACATAGGATTTTAAACGACCAGTTAAAATATGCCAAATAATCATTTTAATTAAATTTTAAGTAATGTCAAGAATTTCAAAATATCGTGTCTCTTAAAATAGAAATAAATATCAAAATAGCTAAATGAACAAAAGAAAAAATCATTTAAAAAGAAATTAACTTGATATATATGCTAAAAGTCACTATGGAAAATCAACATAAAAAACTTAAAAAAAAGAAATTATATGTCAAAATAAAATGTTATACTATTAAAAGTTAATGCTATATGCATCTAAGGATGTCCATATAGAATTCTAAATGACCAATTAAAATATGTCACATCATCATATTAATTAAATCTTAAATAATCTCAAAATTTCCAAACAAATCGTCTCTTAAAATGGAAATAAATATCAAAAACCTAAATTAACAAAAGAAAAAATTATTTAAAAGAAATTTAATTTGATATCTATGACAACTCTATGAAAAATCAACATAAAAAGCTTAACAAAAAAACAAAAAAATTAAATGCCAAAAAATCGTGTCTGTTAAAATAGAAATATATATCAAAAGAGTTAAATTAACAAAAGAAAAAAGAAAAAATAGAAATAAATAGCTAAATTGACAAAAGAAAATATTATTTAAAAGGAAATTAACTTGATATTTATAGTAACTTTATGGAAAATCAACATAAAAATCTTAACAAACAAAAAAAGAAAAATGAAATTATATGTCAAAATAAAATCTATTATTAATATAAGTTGATGATATATGCCTCTAAAGGTATTGATTTTGCCTACTTAACTGCCTTCTTGATCAAAGCTATGCTCTGATGGAATAAAAAATATAAAAGAACGGCATGAGAAAGAATTCACCCATGTATTGAGAAAGTCGACTATAATGAAGAAAAAATGACTATGGGTAAACCAATATTCTCATATATAAAATAATATTTGTTACTTCAATATTATTTGTAATGACCGGTAAGTATGAGAATTAAATCATCATCGCTTAGGTTTATGATCTCATTGAAGAACCATTGAAAAGTTACCACAACTAAAATGTCACTAGAAAAAATTTCTGTTTCTATCTCTCCAATGTAAAATACTAAAATATGTCACGAGACAAAATTCATGTTTCTATTTCTCCAATGTAAGATTTACAAAAGAATATATTTACTTTGTTGGTTTTTTGTTATTATAACTTTGTTTCAAAGTTCATATCATATTTATATATTGTTTTGGTTTCAAAATTGATTTTTTCATAGATATGAGAGCAAGAGTTACGTTTATTACATTGCTTTTCAATTTGTATATTAAATTAAAATTTTGTATTGATTAAAATAGTTAAGGAATGAAAATAATTTTGGACTTTTTTGCCTTTTTTGTTGTTTTTATAGAAAACATATATAACGAGAATGAAAATAAATATGATGAAAAAACTTATTCACTCTGATTGGAAGAAGTAAGGTACAATCATTGAAAAATCATTTAAAATTTACCACTACCAATATGCTAACAGACAAAAGTCCGGTTTTTACATTTTCAAGATAAAACTAACAAAAAAATTATCAATCTTTTGTGATTTCAAATTAGTTTCAAAACTCATTTCATATTCATCTATTGTCTTAATTTCAAAATTAAAATTGTCATGAATGTGAAAGCAAGAGTTGTGTTTATTAGGGTTTTTAAATTTTGTAGATTAAATCAGAAATTTGTATTAGTTAAATTAGCTAAGAAAAGAGAATAACTTTATAATTTTTTTTTTGTTTGCATAGAAAACATATATAACGAAGATGAAACTGAAAATAATTTAAAAAACTTATTTTCTTGATTTAAAGAACTGATGTATAATATTTTATCTTCGTGTCAATAATATGGTTATTAAAATAGCATTTGATTACTTTGTTACACCTTTAGTTTACTTTGATATACTAACTTATAAATGTTCGACCATATATATTCAAAACAAGATCGTTGAAACCTCACAAACTATATATAATTATTGAGATTAAAACTGCAATATTTTTAATATATATTATTACAATCACATTATACATAAAATAATATATCAATAATTATAAGTGCTCGCATATGATTTTTATCAAAATAGTATTATAAACAATACCTATGCGTAGCTTGGGTGCCAAACCTAGTTTTAAAAGGCAAAAGGTCGTGATGTGGCAAGGGTGACGAAATAGGCGATTCTAGGGTTTCATCTGTGAGGCTCTCTTCAACTGCTATGGCTGCTCCTCCGCCGTATCTTCTCATCATGACTCAGCCGGTGGAAACATTGGCATCTCCGGCAATCGAACCAAGCACATCGGAGGCTCTGAAAAAACCTTCATGGTCTTCCATTGTGCAGAACAAACCAACAGTTTCTAAACACGATTTCAACTTCACGATTATCGATGGCTCGCTGACGATAGAGATACCAGACAAAGTTATTGACGACTCGACTCTGTTGTGGGAAGATCTAGTTATCGGGAAATTCCTCTCTACGGCTCCCCATGTAGCGAAGTTTCACGTGATCGTAAAACATTTTTGGACCGTTGGAGACAAATCAACAAAGATTGATGCGTTCGTTGTCAACGAGAAGATGATCAAATTTATAATCACGGATATCTCCATGGGAGCTAGAGTTTTGCGACGTGGTATGTGGAATATCGCAGATATTACTTGAAGACTCGCAGCCAGAGATCAAGTCGATTCCCATGTGGGTGACTCTGAAAAATGTGCCGCATAAGATGTTTTCATGGAAGGGATTGAGTTTCTTGACAAGTGCTGTAGGTGATCCAAATCGATTACATCTGGATACGGAGTTATGTAAAAGTTTTGAGGAAGCTAAGGTGTTTTTTGAAGCGGATTTATACAAGGAATTTCAGAAATCAGACAGAGGACTAGATGCAATTGTTGACTACAAGTATATGTGGCATCCACCAAGATGCACAAAGTGTTTTAAATGGGGGCACCTAGTGGATACATGATATATCATGGTTTTTACCCCTTTTAGGCCATGATATAAGTCCGTTTTATAGAGTTTTTCTATTATTTCGTAGTGTTTTAGAGTCCTTTACAGGTTTTAGCACGTTTGGAGCATTATTGGAGATATTGGAGTTTTATGGAGCATTCTGGAGCAAAACTGAAGTCTGTTGACTAAGTACCCGATCAAAGCGTCAAGCATCGATCGATACCCCTTGGTATCGATCGACACCCATCGAGGAGGTTACAAGTCGCGACTTTTAATGAAGTTTGAAGAATTGCAGAACTTGCCCAGAAGACTTTAATATTTACAAGAAGACCCCAATTCGTGTTTAGACTATTTAATTAGGTTTTACAGCCACTTTGCTGGCTATGCTTTATTTTTGCTTTGAATTGTAAGAGAGCTTTTGAAGGGAGACAAGTCTAAAACTCTGTTCGTCCGAGAGAAGATTTCGAACCCTTTTGTTACTCTTTCTTATTTTCTATTGAGTATTTATTCAAACATGTTTATTGCTTCAATTTCCATGTCTGAGTAGATCCAGTTTAGGTTCAGGGTTCTCATAAGGGTTTTCTCTGAATGCTAGGTTGATTAGTTATTAGGATTCACTATCTGAATTAGTTCTTCACCATAGGTTGTGTTCAAAGCTAATTCTAGGTTGACGAATCTGGAACTTAGATTTTAGGATAATTGATTAGGCACGACAGTGCGATTAATTACCTGATAGAACCTTAGTTGAGCAAAATAACTATTCGCAAAGAGATTTGGTTTAGTTGTTTTGTGAACAAATCAAACCTGATCTAAAAGCTGATTTAGACTTTAGGATTCGCAAAGAGATTTGGAATTCCTAGGATTTAGATTTAGATAATTCTCGCAACGACAGTTGGTTAATTATAGCTTAGTGATTTGAGTTCAAGAACAGCGCTAAATCTTAATCATGTTAGTTAGTTTACCTGCATTCATTGATCTCCTAAGAAATACCTTGAGCCTATATTTCTCCCATCGAATTTATAACTCATTTACTGCTTATCGCTTTTACTTCCATCTGACCTGCTTAGCTTGATTCGATACTATACAATCTATTGTGTGATTTCCCTGAGTCCTTGTGTTCGACCCCTACTTTACTGCAGCAACTGCTTTAGTACTTTTAGGGTATTAATTTAAGCATATTAAAAACACCACGTTCACATGTCCTTATGGCACTTTTGCCTATCGCAGAAAACCGTTTGGCTTGTGTACCGCCCCATCAACTTTATAGTGATGCATGATGTCGATCTTTACCGATTGATTGAGGACATAATGAAGGTTTTCATGGATGATTTTTCTGTCTATGGATCCTCGTTTTCTGTTTGTCTTTCTAATTTATGCATGGTATTGCAACGCTGCGAGGAAAAGTATCTGGTGTTGAATTGGGAAAAGTGACATTTCATGGTCAGAAATGGGATTGTCTTGGGTCATCGGATTTAAGAGCAAGGAATCGAGGTGGACAAGGCAAAGATAGAAGTGATGAGTAGTCTACAACCTCCTGATTCTGTCAAGGGGATTAGAAGCTTCCTAGGACATGCGGGGTACTACAGGAGGTTCATCAAGGATTTCTCCAAAATCGCAAGACCCTTAACCCGAGTGCTTTGCAAGGAGGTAAAATTTGATTTTGATAGCGATTGTCTTCAAGCTTTTCGCACAATCAAGGGAGCTCCCTTTCGAAATAATGACTGATGCCAGCGATTTCGCGGTAGGAGCTGTTTTGGGACAGCGAAAGGACAAGAAGCTTCATGTTATCTATTACGCCAGCAGGACTCTGGATGACGCACAGTGCAAGTACGCCACAACCGAAAAGGAACTTCTTGCCATAGTGTTTGCTTTTGAGAAGTTCCGGTCTTATCTCGTGGGGTCTAAGGTCATAGTGCACACAGATCACGCGGCTCTGAGGTATCTACTTACCAAGAAGGATGCCAAACCACGAATTTTGCGTTGGATTCTTCTGTTGCAAGAATTTGATCTTGAGATCAAGGAAAAGAAAGGGATCTAGAATAGTGTTGCAAATCATCTACCAAGACTGCGTGTAGACGAAGAAGTCCCTTTAGACGATCGCCTACCTAAGGAGAACGTCTACGCGATTAACATCGGGAGCAGTGACAACTATACTCCCCCACGCCGCACCGAGCTCCCTGAAATTCCTTGGTTCGGTGAGATAGCAAATTACTTGGCCGCGGAAAAGGAACCAATTGGCTTTGCGGGAAACAAGAAAAAGAAAATTTTGAGAGACATTCGACAATATTTTTGGGACGAGCCATATCTCTACAAGCAATGCTCGGATGGCGCCTTTCGAAGATGCGTTTCGGAGGAGGAAATTCCTGGCATCCTATTCCACTGTCATGGCTCGAGCTATGCGGGACACTTCGCCACATTCAAGACGATGTCCAAAGCTTTGCAAGCCGGGTTTTGGTGGCCGACTATGTTTCGCGACGCACATGCTTTCATCTCCAAGTGAAATTCATGTGAAAGGCAAGGGAATATCAGCAAGAGGAATGAAATGCCTCAGAATTTTATCTTGGAGGTTGAGGTGTTCGACATATGGGGTATTGACTTCATGGGTCCTTTTCCGTCATCGTATGGGAATCAATACATCCTCGTCGCCGTAGACTATGTGTCTAAATGGGTTGAAGCGCTGGCTAGCCCAACTAACGAAGCCAAGATAGTCTTGAAGATATTCAAGGTTCGGTGTACCTCGAGTAGTGATCAGCGATGGTGGATCTCATTTCATCAACAGGATCTTCGAGAGTCTTTTAAGGAAGCATGGTGTCAAGCACAAGGTGGCCACTCCTTATCACCCGCAGACGAGTGGGCAGGTTGAGGTTTCCAACAGAGAGATCAAGGGCATCCTACAAAAGACAGTGAGCACAACGAGAAAGGACTGGGCTACGAAGCTGGATGATGCTCTTTGGGCGTACAGAACTGCCTACAAAACACCTCTCGAGACAACACCATTCCATCTGGTTTACGGAAAATCATGTCACCTCCCGGTAGAGCTCGAATACAAGGCAGCATGGGCTGTAAAGTTGCTTAACTTCAACATCAAATCTGCTTATGAGCGAAGAACGATGCAACTACACGAATTGGAGGAAATTCGTCACATGGCTTACGAGAGTTCGAAAATCTATAAGGAAAAGACCAAAGCCTATCATGACAAGAAGATAACTCCAAAGAACTTCACTGTAAACGATCAGGTATTGCTATTCAATTCTCGCCTTAATACTTTTTCCAGGAAAACTGAAATCGAGATGGTCAGACCATTCACCGTTAAGGAAGTACGGCCGTACGGAGCCGTGGTGTTGCTGAACACCACATGAAACGAGTTTGTGGTTAACGGCCAGCACCTAAAACCATATCTAGTTGACGTAGGACTCAATGGAGAAGAAACAATTCTCCTCGATGAGCCGTCCAACGCCTTAAATGGCTGTCAAGTCAAGCTAATGACTTAAAACGAGCGCTTGGTGGGAGGCAACCCACCGGTACGTTTTCTTTTATTTTCCCTTTTATTTTATTTTATTGAATCTGTTTCACCTTCTTCCTAATTTATTTTCACACCGAGACGGTGTGAAGTAAGTCTGGGGGAAGGTAGCTATCGTTACTAACGCTATGTTTCTTTCTTTTGTCTTTCTCTTGAGTCATTTTTATGTTTTCTTAAGCTTATTATGTTTTATTGAGTCAAAACTTGTTGGAGATTGAGATCACTACTCTTGAATTTTTAATATGATTTTGCATCTAAGTGACCATTGTTACAGATTTAGCTCCCGATAAGACTAATGGAAAATCGAAAGGCCAAACAGTTAATCAGAGGCAACTATATTTCCAGGAAAATTTCAAAATTTGAGCTAGTTTCTGCGCTCTTCCTTTTACCTCATCATCGTGATTGGTGTTTTCAGAGCTTGATTCCTCGTTCATATCCGACAAGACAACTCGTGTTAAAGTATGGTACCTATCTCCCTCATTTTTAATTAAAAGTAGAAAAGATGAAATGATTTTCTTTCGAGTAAAGGGCTAGGAAAATTTCCAACGATCCCATTATTTTACTTCGAAGGAGATGATCACACTAAGGTTAGAAGCGAGGTTAGGAAAATTTCTTAAGTTACCACTATTCACCTACGCCTTAGATTGAAAGGGTGGCACTAAAATGAACCGGGGATTCGGTGGCTAAAACCATCATTACTCGCGTTCCATCAGCCGTTAGCCCTATGGAAAAGAAATGAGGAAAGAATAAGTCTGGGGGAGGGGAAAGGTACCAAGGGTTGTATTGTTGTCTTGTCGCGATATCGAAAGGGAAAGAGTTTAGAAGGTTCTTGACACTATGATCTTTGATGAGACCCAACGATGATAGTTTTGGGATTATCCTGTGATATTATGTGTTGAATCTGGGAAGCTGCGAACGCCTACAGAGAAGTACATGACTGTCCGATCAGGAGCTACTCTAGCAATACGTGGATTAATAAGGTAACGGTCATTGCGGAACTTTAAGGGTATTGTGAATCTCCGGGTTTTCAAACTTTTCTTCCTTGCTAGCCTTCTGTTTGGTTGAGGACAAGCAAAAGACTAAGTCTGAGAGAATTGATATGCTTGGTTTTTACCGTTTTCTAACGTATGTTTTACTGTTTCTTTCAATCGTTTTATCGAGTCAAAGTCCATTTTAGAGTCCTTTAGTCTTTTATTTAGATATCTCAGGTAAAAAGGCGTTCAAGGATGAAATTGGAGTTGCGTGGGCAAAAACGTACGAAACTGTGAAGAAAGAGCCAGCATCGGTCGATACCGATGGAACTGGTCGATGCCACCCCTACCGGGAGGCTGGCATCGACCGATGCTGGTGAATGTGTCGATGGAACCGGTCGATGCCACCCCTACCCGAGAGGTTGGCATCGACCAATGCCAAGGAGATCGATCGATGCCACCCCTACCCGAGAGGTTGGCATCGACCGATGCCAAGGAGATCGGTCGATGGACCGGTCGATGCTACCCTTACCCAAGAGGTCAGCATCGACCGATCCTAAGAGGGTATCGACCGATGCTAAGAGGGTATCGACCGATACCAGCCGACGAGAAGAAGAAAGGAAACTTCTGTTTTCCTTATCTTGCCCTGGGAACTTCCTGTTTTGACCTAATTCGACCTAATTCGACCTAGACCTATATATACTCTATTTTTAGCCTCTTGGAGGCAGCCACCCTTTTGTTCTATTCAGACTTTTTGCTACTGAATCATTGTAAGTTTTGGAGAAGAATCTTTGCATCTACTGAGAAGAATTCTGAGCCCTTTCTCTCTTTATTTTATATTATGATTTCTTCATCTCCTTGCTTGTTCTTCGTTACTATCTTTGAGTAGTTCCATAGTTAGGTTAGGGTCTTCAAGGGGATCCATGAATCATTGAATTAGACACATATAGGGATTTATCTTTTGTGGTTTTTGGTTATTGTTGTGTTTATTGCTTAGACTTGAGCTAACCGCTAGGTCTATGAACTAGGGAAATCTAAGAGTGCGGGAGTGTCTTAGGTTGTTAGAAAGAACATAAGTGATCGAATTGTCCTTAGCCTGCGGAAGTTGATGTTAAGGCGATTCGTAAATATATTGAACCAACTCGTTAATGCTGATATAGAATTCTATGCCAACGGAAGTTAGGATTTTAGGTTGCTAGATTTAGTAACCATGAGCACGGAAGTGGATTGGTTAGATATTTATGTTTGAGTTTGAAACTTGCTTTTAATTATTCCCTGAATAGTTGTCTGATTCATGATCTCTGGATTCCTGCGAATAAACCCTCGACCTAACGCCTTTCCTTTATTGAATTTACATCGTTTAAATTGCTCTCGTTACTTTTCTAAAACAAACCATATTTTGTCTTAGCTTAATTTCATAATTGTGAGAATAGTAGTGTAACATTGGTCTATGTGGATTCGATCCTAAAGTACTGCATTGACAACCGTTATGATTGCGGTAGTGTGAACTTTAGTTTTAATTGACTGAGTGGTAAAACCCTTAAATCAGTAGTGTAAGAGCTTTCTTTGCACATAAATCCTTATGAGCTTCTTTAGTATGCTTTGGCAAATCTCCTAGTTCTCCTTACCGTGAGCTCATAACAACGGTTTTAAAGCTTTAAGCTTTTTTGATAATCGGTAAAGTGTCGATGTTGAAACGAATAATGGATCCGGTTTTTCCCAATAGCTTCCAACAACTGTGAGAAACTGTGGGATATTAGCAAGATTATTAACAAACTTAAATGGCTTTCTTCCTAGAACTTCCGACTCTAGATAAATTCTACCCCATGAATGATCTGAACATCCTCCTGAATCAAACACACTATACGATTGTGAGAAACTGTCTAGTCATTTATCATTTACCAACACTCTATCCAACTTCTTACAGACAAGACCTTCTTCTTGCTTATTACAATAAGTGAAACGGGGACCATGATATTTGAGATCCAAGATTGAGCAATAACGTGATGTATCTTGAAAATCCCTCATCCCCGCGGGCATTGAAGGTGAACTAGTATAATTTGAATGTTCCTCTCCTTCTAGTATTTCATTGAAATCAACAAAAATCACCAAGGTCTATTTATAAACATAGATGAGTCATGATGATTTCCCATGTCTTCCCAAAGCTCTTTCCGTTCCTACACGAAATTTGATGCATAAACAAATGAGGAAAATAACTCTTCCTCTTTACCCTCTAGTAGAACTAAACAAGTGATCATCTTATCACTTTTAAAAACTGGTGTCAGCCTTGCATTTAATCTCCATACCACCCAAATGCGGCCTAGACGGTTGAAATCATAATTAGACCGCAAATACCAATCCTGAAAAATTGATGAAACGATTTATGATGCTTTGTTTTCCTTAACTCTTGTCTCCAACAAGCACCCGAACTGCATTGAATATGCCAGCTGCAAATAATAAAATGTTTAGTTGGTTTGTTGAATCCGCGCACATTCCAAAAGAAACCCGACATTAAGTTTTTTTTCTTTGGAACCCTTTTTGTTGACACACTTGGGACCTTGTCCTTCGTGATTGGAGCATTTGTTTCCGGTAAAAATTTATAAGCTGACTTTGACGCTCTTGGGAGTAAATAGAGTTATAGGATGATATTATACCAAATCGAGTAAATATACGGGTTATTGAGTAAATAGAGTTCAAATCTAGAAAAAGATCATAGAAGAAAACATAAATTGATTCTGTTCCAAACACATGAAAAGACCTATTAATTATAGTTTGGTATGCTTCGGCACAACATGAACTTAACCTTTCACAAATTCAATAAGATCTTTTTTTTGGAGATATGTTTTTTATGGCGGCGATCCTTTCATAATCGGGTTTGAAAAGTATGAACTTTGGTTTTATAGGCTCCATCAACATCAACTTTTCTAGAGATTTTGCGTTCCTGACAAAGAGCTTTACTCTATGAAGCTCATGCAGTGGTTTTTATATCCCATGATCTCGACATACTTGATAGTGTTCAAAGGGTAGTTTCCATTATGAATATTTGGCTTATGATGAAGCTTCCACAACATATCATGTTCAAATGTGAAACCATTGATCTAAACATAACAAACCAAAGTTCTAACAGACTTATCCCATTGGTAGACGAGAAGTATTGTTTGGGTATAGAGAGATACTTACATCGATTGAAACCCGTTTGAGGTTAGGGCACTGTGTGAGGAACTCAGCGATGCCAAAAAGAGTGAAAATTGTTGGAGATATGAAACTCTTGTAAGTTTCAAAAGAAAAAGTCGATTTTCTCATTTCCTCACATGTGTATGTATACGTGTGATTAACACATATATTACCTAATTTGCATACTAACACAATCAAATGGTATGATGATGTAGCACTTTATGATTGAATCCAAGGAGAATTTGAATAACTACACTAAGAATGCAAGAAACTAAATGAGATAAGAAAATATGGATTGTTTTGTTGCCTAATGATCCTAATTTTCACTAATCAAAAGCGAACAAGATAATAAATTGATAACAAAGCACTAAAAAAGATGAATGACAATAAAACAAACAAACTTCGGGTAATGGTAATTGACTCGGGAAATCCCTAGCTAAACCATAATGCACAAACAATCAATGCTAATCCTTAGGTCTAAAATCACTAATTTAGACTAATCCACTTCCATGGCATTAATCTTACGGAGAAATTTTGGTGGGATCTCTTGTACACAACTTTTACTATAAGATTGATTTATGTAAAAGGTTTTATCGAAGATAAGAAATGTATTCCACCACGAAGAAGGTTTATCATGATCAAATAAGTATTTAGAAGAGTAATTAACAAAAAGGGGAAACTATTATTATTAAAAACACTCAAGAACACTCAAAGATTACAAAGACTCTTAAACTCTCTCAAGTTTTTCTTACTACATTAGCTTGGTTTATGCTTCACCCAAGCTCCCTTATTTATAGTACGAATCCTAAAGAATATTTCATGGAATATTCCATAAGATATTTTACAACACACACCACTCATATACGATCTTATCTACTCACAACTTTATCTACTCACACACCACTCATTCACACGCTTATCTACATACTTTAATTACACACCACTTATTCCCACGCATACTTTAATTATTATATACACCACTTATTCACATGCATACTTTAATTATTATATTTCCCCTGTCTCCAAAAGGAGATGGATTCCACCTTATCTGAAGTCTGAGCTGGGTTCCACCTTATCCAAAGTCTGAGTATGTGTCGTCTTCTTCACTGTCAGATACGATTTCTGTCACATATATTTTATGGCCCGGAATATACCTTTTGATTTTATATTTCTTTCCTTCAACCCGGTAAATTGGATGGTATGAGTTGTCTTGTGGCCACCCGTACTGGTCATGGAAGCCGGTAAGTATTTGTCTTATTTCTTCGACAAAGTCTGATGGGTAGACATCTCTGTTGTGCCAGTTTGCTGTGTTGGGACAGAAAACCCTAGAATCAATTTCGGATTCTAGCTGTGTGATTGAGATCCACCATCTTACTTGTTCTCTGGTGGAAGTTGCTTTCGTTAAAGGCGTTATCACTGTAGCTTGTCTGGATTTGGGCTTCACATCTTCTCTGAATTATTACACCATATTCTTTTTGGTCTTGCTCTGTAATTATTTTGAACGTGACGATAATTGACATTGCTCCCTGTGCACGAATATTTTCTTGCCACCATGTCACGTCATGGAACAATGTGAGCCACTTGTACAACAACTTGTAGTGCGGTTTTCTCTTTGTCATGATGCACTTTGCCAAATACTGTAGTAGCTTGCTTTTGTCAACGAGGACTCCAACGGTATACAGATCAGCTAGGTACCACAGTAGGAAATATGCTTATTCTGGAAATTTACCATACTGGTTTGGATTCATATCTATGGTAGTAAGGAAAGGATATACCGGATGGTAGGGTAGCCTAAGTAGTGGTCCTTGATCCAGACCATACCTGTTGACGTAGAGTTTCAGAAATCCATGGAGCGTGTCGACTCCTTGATAAACTAGAGCAGTGTCTAGGATTTTTTCTTGTATCCCTTGGCATTCCTGCAATTATCTTTTTAAGGACTCCACTGTCGGGTTTTCTGGATTAAGGGTGTAAATCATTGGGATGATTGCTGAGATTTGTCGTTGGGTTCTTGATAAGAAATATGGGAGGAAGTTGTCTTTGCCTTTGATGTGCCTTACGTCAAACTTCCATTGTGAGAACCAACTAGCCAATCTGAGTAATTGTTCCTGGGGCAGGATCTTTTGCTTGAACTGGATCATTTTTGGAAATGAGGACATGTCCATTTCTATGAGGAAATGTTGACCGACCAGATGAAACTCGAACTTCTCAATTCCTCTTTTGACTGCAAGTATCTCTTTGTAGGTAGAGTGATAGTGCTTCTCACTGTCCTTGAAAGAAAGCGCCACTTTTGTATCCACAAATGTTTCGCCTTCCCTTTTCGTCTTCTTCCAAGAGAATTGCTCCCCAGTAGCAGTCACTTGCATCTGTTTGTAGAATTCTTTTTCCGTTGGATGGAATTTGCAATGCTAGGAGTGTCTTCGAGATTCTCTTAAGCTTTTTCACTGCTTATGTGCACCTTTCATTCCATGGAGGGGCTTCTTTCTTTAGCTGTGTTGAGAGGACTGACCTGTTTTTTGCTAAACCGTGGATGAAATCCGCCATATAATTGACAATCCCAAGGAATTATTGGACTTGTTTGAAGGAGAGTCCTTCATCCGGAAACTCATCGAGCTGTGTTGCAATGTGAGGTTGCAGATGATATTGTCCCTTGGAAATATGCATGCCAAGGAAGTCGATCTCTGTTTCTCCAATAACCATCTTTCTTTTAGAGAGCATGATTCCATATTTTTGCACGATGATGTGGAATTTTGTCAGTAGTCGGGTGTGGGAGTCTATATCTGGAGAGAACATGAGGAGGTCACCGATGTACACCAATGCATTTGGGAGGATTGGCTCGAATATCTTGGCCATGGCCTTTTGGAATAATGAAGGGGCCACCTTTAATCCAAATGGCATTACTCTCCAATGATAGTGCCGATTTGGTATGCAAAATCTTGTTTTGGGTCTGTCTTCTGGTTTGATTCCAAGTTGCCAAAAACCCGCCTTTAGGTTGAATTTGGAGAAGACTTGTGCTTGTGGGAGTCGCTGGAATAGAACTTCGCGTTTAGGCAAAGGAAATTTGTCATCAGCGAAAAAGTGGTTGAGTGGTTGGTAATTGATGACCAGCCTCAAGAATCACGCCATGGACCTAAGTCTCCCACGAGACACAGGAGATGCACTTCTCATCCAACTAGAATCACAACATAGCCCATCATGCATCCATATTCCCATACAGATGCCTAGAGATGAGCTAGTCAAGCTACTCCCAGAATCATGGGTAGCAAATTACGAGAAGCTCCATGAAAGCAGTGTGCCAATACAGTCTATTGACTCTTCCATCCACAGAAAAAAAGATGGCACCATTGAGATTTCATTCAAATAGCAAGAGGGTGAAAAATCACGACCTTCAGCTTTCTGTACTAAGATCAACATGATCTCTAAAGCTGAAGAAACAAAAAAACAACAAGCACATCTGCCTGGTGTTCCGATCGTATATTTTGATTCGCTTGGAGATCCTGTCTACGCATTCTCAGATGAAACGGGTCATAAGTTCTTTGATATCTGTGACTGTGATGCGTGCCTAATGGATAGCTCAGATGAATAGCAAACTCCAAGACAAAAGAAGAAGAATAAGAAGAAATCATCGCAACATATACTCAAGGAACGATATGAATCTGGAGATCCACAAGTCGGTCTCCTCGGAGAACCTTCTGGAAAGAACTTTGAATACTATGTCTTGTATTCAAACAGATCAACCCCGACAACTCCTGATCAAGAAGATATTCAAACGTGTTATATGTTTGGTCCTTCGTCCTCTCAAGAACCGACATTTCCAACAAGGGAATTCGAAGAAGACAACATAAAGCACTCATGGAAGATCAGAAATCCGAACATCAAAAATCCAGATGGATCGATGAAGCAGATCAGTGCAGCAGAGGCAACTCTGAACTGGCAGTCGGAAAATTCTATTGTCCAGAACCATATCTTCAGCCAAATTGACAAAAAGGTATCAATTTTGGACATTTCCATTAAAGAGATAAATAAAAAGATATCCTCTCTCCACCATGAACTCCTCCACCTGGCAACTACTGTTTCCATAACCTCCCCCCTCATATACCAAAAGGAGTCAGAACTAAAATCCATCAAAGCCCAATTACAATCCTTACAAAACCAGCCCAAACACCAAGCCCAAATGCCATTTGATATCTTCACACCATATCCAATTTATGCTTCAGCTTCTATGGTGTATACACAACCTCTCTCTTTCTCTCAAGACCCGAGCTGTTTCGGTTCATCCTCCTTTTTACCCACAATGGTCAAAGAACAACTGTTCACAAAAAACACCCATCATTAGAGAAAGAAACTCCAAAGGTATCCATACCAGACACCTCAGAAATGACTTCAACTGAGAAGAATAAAGAACAGTTCATGGTGGAATACACCAACAACCCAATCTATGCTTTCCTCGAGAAAGTAGCACAGCAAGAAAAGGCTCCTAAAAAGCAACGTATGGCAGAACCACATGATAGTCCAGATGAGGATGTCCTAATTCCAAACTTCATGATGGCAAAACCTTCGGTTGAAGAAGAAATGGACAGCGACGGAGGAAATGTCCCTGAAGATGGACGAGAACATGTAAGACCTCATCCTCCGCCGGAATTAAATCCAAGAAACCATGTTGAACCGCAAGGCGGCTTCTCCTTCGACAATATCCCCCCGTCAAAATGGAGGGACAAAATCTACAAAATGCATGCATGGCTTACGGAACAACTACTCAACCCAGGAGTTACCTTTCCCACAGTGATATAGAAATTAGTCTCCAAATTCGATGGACGCCTCAGACAATGGTGGATTAGTCTTGGTGAGTACCGACAGCTACAAATACGCCAGTCTCCGACAGTCGATGCTTTGATTGGACATATCCACAATGAATTTCTTGGCACATGGGATCACTACAAAATCCAAGCAAGAGAGGAGTACCTTAGCATGAGATGCTGCTCTTTCAAAAGAAAAGATCTGGAAAAACACTATGAAAGGATGTCAAAAAGATTATATGCCTTAAACGGGATAAACGACGTCAACCTCAAGCAGGCATACTTAAACTCTCTTCCAGAACCTCTTGGAAATGAGACTTCATGGATGTTATCCCTCAAAAACATGGCTCTTCATCAAGCCTCGTTTTGAGAAATCTACCAGATGTCTCTCGCAGCTCTCGAAAAGTTATGCAATCACCAGAAGTTCTTCAAACAACTACAAGAACAAGGAAAGCTCCTCGGAAAAGCATGTGATCGTCCAGAACTCTCCATCAAATGCAAAGAAAAGAAGTGTGGATGCTCCTCAATTTATAAAAAGGAGAAAAAGTTTAGAAGCAAATGGCAGAAGAAGTATCCTCAGTTATCTAGCAGAAAGATGTGGAAGTTCTTTAGGAGAAAGAACCAAAGAGGTTTCAAGAAATCAGACAGATACTACATCTGCAAGAAAAAAGGACACTACGCGAAGCAGTGCACTAACAAGAAAAAGAGAGATAACCTCCTTGGATATCTAGCCCAGATTGAAGACATCGAGTCTATATTCTCTCTTGATGACGAACCAACCGATGATACAATTCTTGCAATGGGAATTGAACAAGAAGAAGAATGCTCTGAGGAATCTGATACTGAAGAAGAAGACAACGACAACGATTTCATGCTCTTTGACCTCTACACACTTGACGCATGCAAAGTAGAAGAGTCCAAAGAAGTAGAATTAGCATATCTATCCCAACCATCTCCAATTGCCAAGATCTACATCTTTCCTACTAAATATGATAAGCCCATATCAGTGATAGCCTACTTTGACACGGGAGCCGCATCCTCCATCATGAAACCGGATTTACTCCCATCATCCCACTGGGAACCATGCTCGGTAGCATTCAAAGCAGCAAATGGCCAGATATTCCACATCTCCCTCATCAGTAAGCTTATCCATATCCAACTCTTTCTGGGATACATGGTTAAATCTAAAGTATATGGGTCTAGTCTCCCTGGAAAAGACTTTATACTTGGGTTTGATATCCTACACAGCCTCAAAAGAGTTTCATGGCACCCAAAACGCCTTAAACACAAAAACCATCTACTACCTTGGACAACAGTCTCCCATCTCTACCCTATGGAAATTCTAAATCCGATTAGAGATGAGATTGCCAAAACCTCTTGTGCCACCTCCCACTCAGAGTTTCTCACAAAATGTTCCTCACCCCTTTGGAAAAACCTGGATTTCTTCATATCCTTACCCTTCAAGAAAAACGAGGATATCAATCCAACTAAGGCAAGCCACCCAGGGATGAATCCAGATCACTGCACTCTTGCCCTTGAAGAGGTAAATCAACTTTTGAAAGAATATTTCATTGAAAAAACTAGTTCACCATGGGCATGTGAAGCATTCTATGTTAACAAGAGGGCAGAACAAGTTCGCGGAAAATTGAGGTTGGTCATCAATTACCAAACACTCAACCACTTTCTCGCTGATGACAAATTTCCTTTGCCTAAATGCGAAGTTCTATTCCAGCGACTCCCACAAGCACAAGTCTTCTCCAAATTCGACCTAAAGACGGGTTTTTGGCAACTTGGAATCAAACCAGAAGACATGCCCAAAACAAGATTTTGCATACCAGATCGGCACTATCATTGGAGAGTAATGCCATTTGGATTAAAGGTGGCCCCTTCATTATTCCAAAAGGCCATGGCCAAGATATTCGAGCCAATCCTCCCAAATGCATTGGTGTACATCGGTGACCTCCTCCTGTTCTCTCCAGATATAGACTCCCACACCCGACTACTGACAAAATTCCACAGCATCGTGCAAAAATAAGGAATCATGCTCTCTGAAAGAAAGATGGTTATTGGAGAAACAGAGATCGACTTCCTTGGCATGCATATTTCAAAGGGAAAATATCATCTACAACCTCACATTGCAACCCAGCTCGATGAGTTTTCGGATGAAGGACTCTCCTTCAAACAAGTCCAACAATTCCTTGGAATTGTCAATTATATGGCGGATTTCATCCACGGCTTAGCAAAAAACAGGTCAGTCCTCTCAACACAGCTAAAGAAAGAAGCCCCTCCATGGAATGAAAGGTGCACAGAAGCAGTAAAAGAGCTTAAGAGAATCTCGAAGACACTCCCATCATTGCAAATTCCATCCAACGGAAAAATAATTCTACAAACAGACGCAAGTGACTGCTACTGGGGAGCAATTCTCTTGGAAGAAGACGAAAAGGGAAGGCGAAACATTTGTGGATACAAAAGTGGCGCTTTCAAGGACAGTGAGAAACACTATCACTCTACCTACAAAGAGATACTTGCAGTCAAAAGAGGAATTGAGAAGTTTGAGTTCCATCTGGTAGGTCAACATTTCCTCATAGAAATGGACATGTCCTCATTTCCAAAAATGATCCAGTTCAAGCAAAAGATCCTGCCCCAGGCACAATTACTCAGATGGGCTAGTTGGTTCTCACAATGGAAGTTTGACGTAAGGCACATCAAAGGCAAAGACAACTTCCTCCCAAATTTCTTATCAAGAACCCAACGACAAATCTCAGCAATCATCCCAATGATTTACACCCTTAATCCAGAAAACCCGACAGTGGAGTCCTTAAAAAAGATGATTGCAGGAATGCCACAAGGGATACAAGAAAAAATCCTAGACACTGCTCTAGTCTATCAAGGAGTCGACACGCTCCATGGATTTCTGAAACTCTATGTCAACAGGTTTGGTCTGGATCAAGGACCACTACTTGGGCTACCCTACCATCCAGTATATCCTTTCCTTACTACCATAGACATGAATCCTAACCACTATGGTAAATTTCCAGAATAAGCATATTTCCTACTGTGGTACCTAGCTGATATGTATACTGTTGGAGTCCTCGTTGACAAAAGCAGGCTACTACAGTATTTGGCAAAGTGCATCATGACTAGGAGAAAACCGCACTACAAGTTGTTGTACAAGTGGCTCACACTGATCCATGACGTGACATGGTGGCAAGAAAATATTCGTCCACAGGGAGCAATGTCAATTCTCATCACGTTCAAAATAATTACGGAGCAAGACCAAAAAGAAGATGGTGTAATAATTCAAAGAAGATATGAAGCCCAAATCTAGACAAGCTACAGTGATAACGCCTTTAACGAAAGCAACTTCCACCAGAGAACAAGTAAGATGGTGGACCTCAATCACACAGCAGAATCTGAAATTGATTCTAGGTTTTTCTGTCCCAACACAACAAACTGGAACAACAGAGATGTCTACCGATCAGACTTTGTCGAAGAAATACGACAAATACTTACCCGCTTCCATGACCAGTACAGGTGGCCACAAGACAACCCAGACCATCCAATTTACCGGGTTGTAGGAAAGAAATATAAAATCAAAAGGTATATTCCGGACCATAAAATATATGTGACAGAAATCGTATCTGACAGTGAAGAAGACGACACATACTCAGACTTTGGATAAGGTGGAATCCAGCTTAGACTTCAGATAAGGTGGAATCCATCTCCTTTTGAAGACAAGAGGAATATAATAATTAAAGTATGCGTGTGAATAAGTGGTGTGTAATTAAAGTATGTAGATAAGCGTGTGAATGAGTGGTGTGTGAGTAGATAAAGTTGTGAGTAGATAAGATCGTATGTGAGTGGTGTGTGTTGTAAAATATCTTATAGAATATTTTTTAGGATTTGTACAATAAATAAGGGAGTTTGGGTGAAGCATAAACCAAGCCAAGCG
Organism: Eutrema japonicum; assembly: GCA_030161315.1. Taxonomy (NCBI): domain Eukaryota; kingdom Viridiplantae; phylum Streptophyta; class Magnoliopsida; order Brassicales; family Brassicaceae; genus Eutrema; species Eutrema japonicum. The sequence goes on along the minus strand of BSQW01000013.1, from coordinate 36,007,656 downwards.
AGTAAGAAAAACTTGAGAGAGTTTAAGAGTCTTTGTAATCTTTGAGTGTTATTGAGTGTTCTTAATAATAATAGTTTTCCCCTTTTGTTAATTACTCTTCTAAATATTTATTTGATCCTGATAAATCTCCTTCGTGGTTGTACCTACTATGTGTATGTAAATTTATAACGTCTTTGGTAAGTTTCAACTTTTAACAACAAAATAGACGAATTGTTTTGGGCCCACTGCTTGTAAAATTTTTTGGCCCATCCTCAGAAAACAGATCGAACCTTTCAAATTTCAAACTAGTTCACTTATACCAAAGCGACAACTTATCCCAAACCACACATCTACCGAGAAATTGCAAATTTAATTCCCCATTTATTTTCACTATTGAATGCTCAATTTAAATCTTTAAGTTAACGTCGATTTTATACATTTAGTAATGACAAAAGTCAACGTTAACTAAAAACAAAGAAACGTTAATGTTGACTTTTTATTGATCCAATTTTGTGAAGTCAACGTAAATTTAAGAAATTAATTTGCCAACTTAAAAGTTAGAGAATTAATCTTGAAATTTGCAAAACTTGAGAAATTAAATTATCATTTCCAAAATATAGTATGCTTTTTGATAAAAATTAGTCTTCATTTTAATAATATACATATAAATTATTACGGTTTATTCATGATAATTTTCAAAATTGTCTTGTAACATTTAAAACTATTTATTTTGATAAAAAATCAAAACAGCTATATACAGCTATATAAGAATTTAACCGATAACTTTTTATAGTTTTAAGAAGTTTTTTTTTTGTATTTTACGTCATTAATAAAGTAATCTTAGTTGATTCTCTATTGTTCATGCTTGAATGCCTAAATTTATTGGATCTTGCCACCACACGTTTATAGATGTATATAGTCATGCTCGATCCGTAGAGAAGACGGGATTGGCCATCGCCTAGGACCACCGAATTTTAAAAATAATTATGGGCCACATTTTTTATTTTAGATTAATAGTTTTTAAACCACAAAATTTAAAGTTCATGTTTTTCTTTAAAGTATTATTTTCCAATAAAAAATTAGTTTGTATCACATAATTAACCATCTAAGAGTTACAATTTTTTCTTTTTAAATATGTTTGTTAAATTACTTTCTAAAGCTCTACTTATCCTTTTTTGGGTCATGTAAAAAATAATATTTTTCTTTTTTTATCAATTGTTTTTAAAATATATTGGAACTAAACTTTAACAATTATGTGTATATTTTTTAAATTAAGATAATTTAATTCTTCAAGTTTTGCAATTTTGCAGATTAATTCTCCAAGTTTTAAGGTGGCAAATTAATTCCTCAAATTTACGTTGACTTCGCAAAATTGGACTCATAAAAAGTCAACATTAACATCTCCGTTTTTAGTTAACGTGACTTTTTTTTAATGTTTTCTTCACTAAAATTGTAAACTTGAATTAATTTTATGGTTATTTGGTTAATATTTGAGAAAATGCCAAAAAAACCCCTCAATTTATCACTTTCAGCCAAAAAAAGCCTCAACTATCTGATGCACAAAATAAACTCTAAACTTTGGTTGATTTTTATTTTTAATATCATATTTTCGTTGACCAGCCCATTTTAATCTCATATTTTCGTTGATCAGGCCAAATCAGACTCGTCGTTATGTCTCCGTTCAGAATTTCCGTTAAACATAAAACGACGTCGTTTTGTTTAAAAAAATATATATAAATATGAGATTTGAACCCCTTACCTTCAGGACAAATCAACAAACACATTACCAACTGAGCTAAATAGTATTATTGATAAACGCACAAACACAAAAGTTTACATTGTTTAAAATAAAATACCCAAATTTTTTTAAAAAATTGCGACCTGGGTGGCTTATGGCGGAGGCAGATCGTTGCTGGTGGCTTTGCTCAGCAGTGACGGCGGCTTCCGGCGATTGCAGCGATATCGCGAAGTACAGAGGAGGCAGATCGAAGGTTTGCGACCTGGGTGGCAGAGGATTCGTCCTTCGTGAAGATTCCTGCGGCGGCGCTGAGGTTGGACGACAAAAGAGGAAGATTCGGCGGCGTTAGGGTTCAGCTCGTGTAACGCCCGCGTTCCGGAAAATAAATTAATTAAATTAATTAATTTAATTGTTTCGGAATTTTCCTTCGGGTTTTGAGCCTTAGACAAATCTGGGGAAATTGATTATTGGGGGAAATAATTAATTCGGGTTTGTTCCGGGGGTGTCATAAACCGATTTGGAAGTTGTGGGGTTTTTCTCAAAGTTGGGATCTTTGTTGTCTTCTTCCTCCTATCTTCTTCTTGCGTGAAAACCAGATCTTGGAAAAAGAAAAGACTGGTCGCGAGAGAGAGAGAGAGAGAGAGAGAGAGAGAGAGAGAGAGAGAGAAGGAGAGCGTGAGAGAGGTGAAACTTGGTGAAGCTTGGGTCTTGCGAGATCGAGAGAGGCTTGAGCGTGGGGAGAGGCTTGAAGAAGAGGTTGGAGGACCTTGGTGTTGAGCGTGAAGGGGAGGTCGATCTTGAGCTCGGGAAGTCGTTTTGGAGCTCGATCCATCCGATTAAGGTGAGTTGTGACCAAAGGCTAGCATTTAAGCTTGTGTGGAGCTTGTTTCCCTTCGTTGTTGTGTCGCGTTTCATACTTGTTCTTCTTGCGGTCGGTTCGCGTTTCTTGCTTGCTCTCTTGTGGTTGATTTCGCGATTCTTGCTGGTTCTTCTTGCTGTTGGTTCGCGATCCATGCCCGTTCTTCTTATTGTTGATTTCGCGACTCGGTTTGCTTCTTGGTTGTTGATCGATCCGAGCTTGTCTCTTGTTGATTGATCCGAGCTTGGTTCCTTGTTGTTGTGTTGCGTTTCTTGCTTGCTCTCATGGTTGTCGATTGCGATCCTTGAAAGCTTAAGGGGGCGGGTTGCTAAGTTTGTGTGGAGTTGGTCCCCCTTGATGCGGTTTTGCGATCCGGGAAAGCTTAGCGGGAGCTGGATCGTTAAGCTTGTGTTTGGGTATTTCTTGAATTGCTAATTGTGTTGGGTTTTCATTTAATTGGTGATTAATTGCTAATTGTGTTGGGTTTTCATTTAATTGGTGATTAATTGCTAATTGTGCTGGGTTTTCATTTAATTGGTGATTAATTGCTAATTGTGTTGGTTTTCTTTTAATTGGTGTTAATTAATTCTTCGTATGGTTAATTGTTGATTAATTGTGCTTATTGGTAGCCTGTTGTTGGGGTGATCAATCTCACTCAGCATTTGGTTAGCCAAATGTTGATGCATCACTTTTGTCGATGCAGGTAAAGATAAGGCGTGATCGTGGAATCAAGGCGGTGAAGAGGGGATGATTTGGACCCGGGGTTTCTTTTTGTTGTTGCTATTATTGCGGTTGCTTGTGTTGTTATAGAACTGCTAGTTGGTATGAACTGTAGAACTTGGGTAGTTCTTGTAATTGTGTTGTTTAATTATTAAAAAAAAAAAAAAAATGAGTGCGGTCGTTTCATTTTGGTATCAGAGCCCTTACGGTTCTAGGAGCCTAGGTGGTTCTAGATTAAATTGGGTATTGTGTGGGGGTCTTAGAATCATCCTCTTCGAGCCTTGTGAGATTCCACGGTGAGTATCTTTATTGTGATGATTGTTTTTAGTTTTCTTAGTTTGTGCTTCTGCGCGTGTGCAGATGGTTAGAGGACGCGGTAGGGGTCGTCGCCGTGGTAGAGGTCGTGGCCGTGTGCCGGCGGAGCAGGTCGAGGATTCGCGTGCGAGTCAGGTTGGGTCTGAGGGTGCGGCCGAAGTGAGTGCCGTTGGGGCTGGTGTGAGCGTCAGTGTGGCTGGTGTTCCAGCGGGTGATGCGGGTGTAGCAGCGGGTGATGCTCGTGCCCGAGATGATCGCATAGCGGATCTGTTGACGAGGTTGTTGGAGCGGTTACCAGAGAGGGTACCGGCTCAGGTTCCTGTGGCTCCGGTGGTGATGGAGGCTCAGCCTCAGGCGGCAGCTGCGGTTGCTGAGGAGGTCCCATCCTATCTAAGGATGATGGAGCAGATGCTGAGGATTGGCACGGGGTTCTTTTCTGGAGGTGCTAATCCGGAGGAAGCTGATGCGTGGTTGAGGAGGATAGAGAGGAATTTCCTCTCGAGTAGGTGTCCTGCGGGGTACCAGGTGGACATTGCGGTCCATTTTCTGGAGGGTGATGCGCATCTCTGGTGGAGGGGTGTGGCAGCACGGAGAGCGCAGGCCGCGATGGCTTGGGCGGATTTTGTGGAGGAGTTTAACTCCAAGTTCTTTCCTCAGGAGGCGTTCCACCGGTTAGGGGCGAGGCTTGCGAGTTTGACTCAGGGGGATCGGTCGGTACGCGAGTATGAGGTGGAGTTCGTCCGGCTCGGGTCTTATGTTAGACGAGCGGGTGAGAGTGAGTCGGCCCGTGTGCAGAGATTCTTGATGGGTCTTCGGGTTGACTTGAGGAACCGTTGCATGGTGAGGTCCTTTCGCACGGTTGATGAGTTGGTAGAGACTGCAGCTCTGCTTGAGGAGGGTCTGAAGGACGAGGTGTTAGTGGCTACACCGCGTTCTCAGGCGAGATCGGTACAGCCGCAGTCCGGTTCGAGCAGAGGCAGTAGTAAGCCGACGCACGGACAGAAGCGGAAGCGGGAGAGCGCTTCGAGTAGTAGTCGGGGTGGTCCGGGTTGCTTTGGTTGCGGGAGCATGGATCACCGAGTGGCGAGCTGTCCGCAGAAGGGCGGAGCGCGAGTGGATACTCGAGTGTGCTATCACTGCAAGGAGGCGGGGCACATCAGGCCTCAGTGTCCCCAGTTGCGGCAGAGGGAGACCTCGGTAGTGCAGCCTCTCAGGCAGGTGGCATCAGCGCCTCGAGTGTACTCTATCACCGAGACCGGCGAGCCGAGTTCCAGGCCGATCACAGGTATTTTCTTAGACTCATCTAAGTTTAATTTTTGTGTTGGGGAATGTCGTGCTCGTTGGGGTGTTAAGGTTCTCGGCACATGTATATGTGCAGGGACCTTGTGTGTTGGAGGTGTAGAGTGTCATGTGTTGTTTGACACAGGAGCATCGCATTGCTTCGTTTCCCCGGAGTTGGCCGAGAAGGCTAATCTCCGGAGCGAGCCCGGTGTGAGTTTGGGTTTCGTGGAGGTCGCCGGAGGGAAGCTCCTGAGGATTCACGGTCGGGTGCGAGACGTGGATGTTCAGGTAGCAGGAGAGTCCATGGCTGCCGATTTGATTGTCTGCTCAGTGGAGCTGTACGATGTCATCTTGGGCATGGATTGGCTCGGGAAGTTCAGGGCGCATCTGGACTGTCACCGAGGGCGAGTTGAGTTCGACCAGGGGAAAGGGAAGTTGGTGTATCAGGGTGTGAGACCGACTTCCGGGAGCCTCGTGATCTCGGTTGTGCACGCGGAGCGTCTGATCGAGAGAGGTTGCGAGGCGTATTTGGCTACCATTTCCTTGCCGGAGGCCGTCGGAGAGGCTAGGGTTCAGGATATTCGGGTGGTTCGTGAGTTCCAGGATGTGTTCCAGTCGTTGCAGGGGTTGCCACCATCTAGGTCGGATCCTTTCACGATCGAGTTGGAACCGGGGACGGCACCGATATCCAGGGCTCCTTATAGGATGGCTCCCGCAGAGATGGCAGAGCTGAAGAAGCAGCTGGAGGAGTTGTTGAGTAAGGGATTTATTCGTCCGAGTTCTTCACCGTGGGGAGCGCCAGTGTTGTTCGTGAAGAAGAAGGACGGGAGTTTTCGGTTGTGTATCGATTATCGGGGACTTAACCGAGTCACAGTGAAGAACAGGTATCCTCTTCCGCGGATTGATGAGTTGTTGGATCAGTTGAGAGGGGCTACTTGGTTCTCCAAGATTGACCTGGCGTCGGGATATCATCAGATTCCCATCGATGAGGTAGATATCCGGAAGACGGCTTTCAGATCTCGTTATGGTCACTACGAGTTTGTGGTGATGCCATTTGGGTTGACTAATGCACCGGCTGCATTTATGAGATTGATGAACAGCGTTTTCCAGGAGTATCTAGATGAGTTCGTGATCATCTTTATCGATGACATCTTGGTGTATTCGAGGAGCCGGGAGGAGCATGAGGTGCATCTGCGAGTGGTTCTTTCGAGGCTGCGGGAACAGAAGTTATTTGCTAAGTTGAGCAAGTGTAGCTTCTGGCAGCGGGAGATCAGTTTTCTGGGTCACATTGTCTCTGCGGAGGGAGTGTCGGTAGATCCGGGGAAGATCCAGGCCATTAGTACTTGGCCGAGGCCAAGGAATGCCACTGAGATTCGGAGTTTTCTTGGGTTGGCAGGGTATTATCGGCGGTTCGTCAAGGGTTTTGCGAGTTTGGCTAAGCCTATGACGAAGCTAACAGGGAAGGATGTTCCTTTCGTGTGGTCCTCAGAGTGTGAGAGGAGTTTCGCTGGGCTGAAGGCCATGTTGTCTAGTACTCCAGTATTGGCGTTGCCTGAGTCGGGTGAGCCTTACGTGGTGTACACCGATGCGTCGGGAGTGGGCCTGGGTTGTGTGTTGATGCAGCGGGGGAAGGTTATTGCCTATGCTTCGCGGCAGCTGCGGAAGCATGAGGGCAACTACCCTACCCATGACTTGGAGATGGCTGCAGTGGTTTTTGCATTAAAGATTTGGAGATCTTATCTTTATGGCGGAAAAGTGCAGGTGTTCACAGATCATAAGAGCTTGAAGTACATTTTCACTCAGCCTGAGTTGAATTTGAGGCAGAGGCGCTGGATGGAGCTAGTGGCCGACTATGATCTGGAGATAGCTTACCATCCTGGTAAGGCTAATCTGGTTGCGGATGCGTTGAGTCGGAAGCGGGTGGCTTTGGCTCGGGAGCTCGAGGTAGAGTCCTTGGTGAGCGAGATTAGCACATTGCGCTTATGTGTTGTATCTCAGGAACCTTTGGGCTTGGAGGCGGCTAACCAGGCAGATCTTTTGAGCAGGGTTCGGTTGGCTCAGGGAAAAGATGAAGGTTTGGTTAAGGCTTCGAGAGCAGAGGGTTCTGAGTATCAGGTATCTGCGAATGGCACTATCCTTGTTAATGGGAGGGTATGCGTACCTTTGGATGAGGATTTGCGGCGAGAGATCCTGAGTGAGGCTCATTCGAGTATGTTTGCGATTCATCCCGGAGCGACTAAGATGTACCGCGATCTCAAGCGCTATTATCATTGGGTCGGGATGAAGAAGGATGTGGCTAACTGGGTTACTTCGTGCAACGTGTGCCAGTTAGTGAAGGCGGAGCACCAGGTCCCGAGTGGTTTGTTGCGGAGTTTACCCATTCCAGAGTGGAAGTGGGATATGATCACGATGGATTTCGTGGTGGGATTACCAGTTTCTCGAACCAAGGATGCTATTTGGGTCATCGTCGATCGATTGACCAAGTGTGCGCGTTTTCTGGCCATTAAGAAGACCGATGGGGCGGCAGTTTTGGCTAGGAAGTACGTGCAGGAGATTGTGAGACTGTATGGAGTACCGGTGAGTATCGTTTCGGACCGGGACCCTAAGTTCACATCGGAGTTCTGGAATGCGTTTCAGGCAGAGATGGGCACGAAGGTGCACTTGAGCACGGCGTATCATCCTCAGACAGATGGGCAGTCCGAGCGGACCATTCAGACTTTGGAGGATTTGTTGAGGATGTGCGTGCTGGATTGGGGTGGTCATTGGGTGGATCACTTGAGCTTGGTTGAGTTTGCGTATAACAATAGTTACCAGGCGAGTATTGGCATGGCTCCATACGAGGCTCTGTATGGGAGGCCCTGTCGTACCCCCTTGTGTTGGACCCAAGTGGGGGAGAGGAGCACTTTGGGTGCGAGTTTTGTTCAGGAAACTACAGAGAAGATCCGGATTTTGAAGCTGAACATGAAAGAGGCCCAGGATCGGCAAAAGAGTTATGCTGATAAGAGGCGAAAAGAGCTTGTGTTTGAGGTGGGAGATAGTGTGTATCTCAAGATGGCTTTGCTGAGAGGTCCGAACAGGTCCATTGTTGCGACTAAGTTGAGTCCGAGGTATATGGGACCGTTCCGGATTGTAGAGCGTGTTGGACCGGTAGCGTATCGGTTGGAGTTACCCGCGGTCATGCAAGCCTTTCATAAGGTATTCCATGTGTCGATGCTGAAGAAGTGTTTGCATAGGGGTGACGAGGTATTGGCTGAGATTCCGCCAGATCTCCAGCCCAATATGACCGTTGAGGCGAGACCTTTGAGAGTTCTCGAGCGGAGGGTCAAGGAGCTTCGTCGGAAGAAGATTCCGATGATGCGAGTTCTGTGGGACTGTGGCGGTGTTCAGGAGGAAACTTGGGAGCCAGAGGCTAGGATGGAAGCGAGGTTCCAGAAGTGGTTCCAGAAGCAAGCTGCGGCTTGAGTTCCATCGAGAGGTTCCAGTTTCGGTTGTAGCTGTATGCTATGTGTGTTTCATTTTGTATTGCCGTTGTGTAGAACGATGTTACATTATGATGTGTAATAAGATGAGTATTTCTTATTGGTGACTTGTGAGTCACGGGTTTGCATTGCGTTGGGGTAAAAGCGTTAATGCGAGAGAGTAATAAGATATATGTTCATGTTGCTGTGGTGAGCATTGCGTGTTTTCGTTAAGCTTGTTCGGGAAAATGAGTCGAGTGACGAGACCTGGTTATTTCACTTAGCGGTTCTATGTGGTGGGTTGGATTGCAGGCGTATGGTACTTGTTTGTTTTATTACGTTTGTATTGATAACTTACTGCAGAGAGTTGTTGGGTGTTAAAGATAGCCTAGTCGTAGTTGTCTTGACAAGTTTTTTCTAAAGCAAGCCGACACTGGGAGGTGCGCAAGGGAGGTGCGATGGCCGGGTTATTGGTCATGCACGGCAGATATTCCGGGTATGGAGTATAGTTCAGTCGAAATGCTTAGAGATATGTGATTTATTGCTCGTTGGGAGGACTGGTTCCTCCGGTGCCGATAGCTCGCAGGACTGTGTGTCCTGGGAGTGCGAGTGGCGATGTACCCAGTCTCGGGAGATTTATAGCCTAGAGTGATACGTGATACCGTGGATTCGTAAGGAGTATGTCCCAGACGTGGGATATATTGCCTAGAATTGAGTGGTATGGGGTATTGAGACTCTTGTAGGTTATATTACCGAGTGGAGTGGTACGGCATATACCTAGAACCCGGAGATGCTGCGGTGTCTTGGGTGATATGGTATGGTGGATATCCTGCGGGATATGGCTGATGCTCGGAACTCAGAGATGCTGCGGTGTCTTGAGTAATGGGGTTGGCCGGTGTTTGAGCAATAAGTACATATGATGCCGCGGTGTTATAAGCATAGGGACTGAATGGGAAACCTCGTAGGTTGGTATTGGACCTCGTGTGAGTATTGAGATGGTCGGGTTTGGCCAAAGGTTGTGTAATCGTTGCGACGATAAGGTTCATTGGAGATGAACGGTTCATGGGAGATGAACGGTCTCGAAGATTCGAGGGCGAATCTATGTTAGTGGGGGAGAATTGTAACGCCCGCGTTCCGGAAAATAAATTAATTAAATTAATTAATTTAATTGTTTCGGAATTTTCCTTCGGGTTTTGAGCCTTAGACAAATCTGGGGAAATTGATTATTGGGGGAAATAATTAATTCGGGTTTGTTCCGGGGGTGTCATAAACCGATTTGGAAGTTGTGGGGTTTTTCTCAAAGTTGGGATCTTTGTTGTCTTCTTCCTCCTATCTTCTTCTTGCGTGAAAACCAGATCTTGGAAAAAGAAAAGACTGGTCGCGAGAGAGAGAGAGAGAGAGAGAGAGAGAGAGAGAGAGAGAGAGAGAGAGAAGGAGAGCGTGAGAGAGGTGAAGCTTGGTGAAGCTTGGGTCTTGTGAGATCGAGAGAGGCTTGAGCGTGGGGAGAGGCTTGAAGAAGAGGTTGGAGGACCTTGGTGTTGAGCGTGAAGGGGAGGTCGATCTTGAGCTCGGGAAGTCGTTTTGGAGCTCGATCCATCCGATTAAGGTGAGTTGTGACCAAAGGCTAGCATTTAAGCTTGTGTGGAGCTTGTTTCCCTTCGTTGTTGTGTCGCGTTTCATACTTGTTCTTCTTGCGGTCGGTTCGCGTTTCTTGCTTGCTCTCTTGTGGTTGATTTCGCGATTCTTGCTGGTTCTTCTTGCTGTTGGTTCGCGATCCATGCCCGTTCTTCTTATTGTTGATTTCGCGACTCGGTTTGCTTCTTGGTTGTTGATCGATCCGAGCTTGTCTCTTGTTGATTGATCCGAGCTTGGTTCCTTGTTGTTGTGTTGCGTTTCTTGCTTGCTCTCATGGTTGTCGATTGCGATCCTTGAAAGCTTAAGGGGGCGGGTTGCTAAGTTTGTGTGGAGTTGGTCCCCCTTGATGCGGTTTTGCGATCCGGGAAAGCTTAGCGGGAGCTGGATCGTTAAGCTTGTGTTTGGGTATTTCTTGAATTGCTAATTGTGTTGGGTTTTCATTTAATTGGTGATTAATTGCTAATTGTGTTGGGTTTTCATTTAATTGGTGATTAATTGCTAATTGTGCTGGGTTTTCATTTAATTGGTGATTAATTGCTAATTGTGTTGGTTTTCTTTTAATTGGTGTTAATTAATTCTTCGTATGGTTAATTGTTGATTAATTGTGCTTATTGGTAGCCTGTTGTTGGGGTGATCAATCTCACTCAGCATTTGGTTAGCCAAATGTTGATGCATCACTTTTGTCGATGCAGGTAAAGATAAGGCGTGATCGTGGAATCAAGGCGGTGAAGAGGGGATGATTTGGACCCGGGGTTTCTTTTTGTTGTTGCTATTATTGCGGTTGCTTGTGTTGTTATAGAACTGCTAGTTGGTATGAACTGTAGAACTTGGGTAGTTCTTGTAATTGTGTTGTTTAATTATTAAAAAAAAAAAAAAAATGAGTGCGGTCGTTTCAGCTCGGGTTAAGGGATTTTTGACAGCGGGACACTGCGCTAAGGTTCGGCGGTGCTAGGATTCGACGGCAAAAGAGGAGCGCCTTCGTCGATCTCCTCTCCGGACTCTCCGATTCCGGCGCCGAGACCACGTAGGTTTCGATATCGGATTCGGCTCGTTACTCGGGGTGAAGGGATTTGCCATGGTAAAAGAGGAAAACCCCTAATTTTTTAAAATTTGGGTATTTTATTTTAAACAATATAAGTATGTGTGTTTGTGTGTTTATCAATAAACTCGTCGTTTTATGTTTAACAAAAATTCGTAACGGAGACATAACGACGAATCTGATTTGGTCTGGTCAACGAACATATGAGACTAAAATTGCCTTGTCAACAAAAATATGAGATTAAAAATGGAAATCAACCAAAATTTAGAGTTTATTTGTCCAACTGATAGTTAAAACTTTTTTTGGTTGAAAATAGTAAATTAAGATATTTGTAAGGTTTTTGGTTTAATATTTGTAAAAATCAACCAAAATTGCATTTTTCCGTTTAATATTTGTAAGGTTTTTGGTTATGCCACCTAATTCTCGTTAATATATCTTCCACTAATTGCAAAAGCAGTCACACCAAAAATAGCCGTAAACGGAGTTAACTTTCTCATATCAAGAAGTGCCCGTACAGCCGTCGTCACTGTAAATGGCATTTCGTAGGGTTTTACTCTCTCACCTCCGCCGATCGCGCCACACTTGTTCCTCTCTCTCTCCTCACCATGTATCCTCCCCGTCACATCCGTCGATTGCGCTCGGTATTCTCCAATCTCGATTGTTTTCCACTCCCACGGACCTTGACCCTGAGCTGAGTCGACTGAGAGACGATTCGATCGCTGGCCTGGGAAGTGGTGGTCATGGATTAGATTTCGGCGATTTGGGCCAGGAGATGATCGGAGCTGGTGCGGCGAACCATGATTTATTGACCCGACATGTGATCTCGTTGCTTGATTCATACCATGACTTCACTGGATTGCCCTGGTAATACATAGCTTCTGCTTTCTGATTGGGTTCTCTGATTATTTCCTCTGCCATTCCTTGAAAAAACTGTGCTTTCACCTCGTAGTTTACAGCCCAATTTGTTTCTGAGGTGAAATTTTTTTGAAAAATTGTATCTTTCACAACTTAGTTTACAGACCAAGTCGTCTTGTTTCTCAGTTCATAGTTTGTGTCTGAGGGTTTTTGTTAATTTGCCTCAGATGAATTGCCAGGTGGGTCGTCATTGCTTCGTGTACTGTAGCTTTCAGAACGGCTTTGCTTCCTATACTGATTTTGCAGCGCAAGCAAACAAAAAGGATTTCACAATTCTTACCTCAGTGTGAGCATTTTTCCTCTCCTTATCTTTTGTGGCAGCACTCAACATTGGTGGTTGTGGAAGCGTTTGTGTCAAGAGACTAGTGTATGTTCACTTTTGTAAATGATTAGATGCTAATAGTTTGATAGTGGTTTTCTAGTACCGCCATTTTGGCCTCCAAAGGGTTCAGGAAGGAGTGTTGTTGAACAATTGAGGCTGTTTCGGAATGAAAGAAAAGCTGTCGGTTGCCCTTCGTTTTTTTGGATTCCTGCTTATTTCTCCATCCAGGTGATGCTTAAAAATCTCTCTCTCTCTTGTAGATGTAAAAGCAATATGGTATTCGATAGAGCCTATATAAATTTCGAAATTGCTACTCTGCATAACATTTTTTGCAGTCCCCTTTTGACTCTTGCATGAGTTAATCATGAGACCCTATTTAAGGAACTTTGATGGCTTATTTTTTGTTATAAGTACGTATTTTAGTTATTACCACTTTGTAACATTCTCAATGAGTGTAAATATATCGTATATGCATAACATGAAATAAATTTCTTTGAGTGGAAATATGTTATAGGCTTACTCCCCATTCTTCTTCCTGCAGATTTCATGTTTTTTCATGTGGTTAACTAGCATTAGAAGAATGTCACTTGATCATCATCCTGGCTTTGATACGGTAAGTCGCCAAGATATATTGGGATCAGTGATAGACATGTTTTGATATTTTTTATTCTAGGACTATATTTTTTCTTGTATTCCAGGCTTTCTGTCGTCATTTAGTCAATGTTTTGGCTAATGTCTTCTGCCGTATTTTCCTTTTGATCGAATCCTTTGTTTCATTGCTATTTGCTTGCAGGGTGGGGCTTTATGGTTCCAGAATTTGACCGAAATTCCCAATGGTCTTTATGGTCCAATTTTCCCCTTTTTAATAGCTGGTTTGCATTACACAAACACACAGGTATTTACGGTTGTTTCATTTATTGGATCATGAAACCTAAGTTTAAGTATCCTACATCTCATCAGTTGAAATAATTTCTGGTGAACTATACTTTCTGATATTTTCTGGATTCAAGCTTGTTTGAAATATATACACTATCCTGCAGATAGCTTTTTCAGCATCCTCAGTTCACAAAGTTGACAAATTCACGGAGTTAGCGAAAGTGAGGTTTTCTACTTTGTTATACCTTTTAACAATAAGAAGTCTATATTTGAACATACATTTTGTGGAACTGTTTGGCCAGAAAAGTAACTGTCCTGGCATCAAGTATATTCCAATTGCTACCGAAAAAGAAAGATCAAGTGTTCTTTATGCGTGATAATTTACAATTGATGGGTGTTCCTGTTTTCTTCTGCAGGCTTACAAGATATTTTTGAATATGATGACATTTGCTTTTTATTTCCTTGCATTCCAAATGCCTCAGGTAAAGTAATCTCTTATCATGTACCCCCTTCTAAAGTTCACATATTCCATTTTTCGGCTACGTTTGTGTAATATACTGCCAACTTTGGGTATGATTTATCTATGTGTCCAGATAGTCTTTTCCATTGACGTGACTATACTTCACTCTTGTCATTTTGTAAAACCCATAATGATCTTGAAAGTATGTCATTCAAAGTAGACCATCTTCCTTTTCCAGAGTCATGTGTATGGGTGAGTTTTGTCTAAGAGCTACTACTCTCAGTTTCCCATTACTCCCTGGAACAGCCATTTTCACTCCATTCTTTCTATTGGGATTGGGAATACTGTATTTTGCACTGCTACCTGTTCAAATTTTGTATTTTATCTCATTTTGCTTCACAATTACTTCTCAGGGAAGTCTGCTTTACTGGTCTACCAATTTGTCATTCAGCATAGCTCAGGTTTGTTCTAATGATTGCAATCTAACATCTACTAACTCTGTTTGACTTTTGATGGTGTCGAATTTTTACTTTGTGTGATGTGGTATCTATTGAGTCTAGCTCGCGTTGGACTAAAGTCTTAGTTTCTCTGTCTCGAATTCAGGCAAAACTTTAGATCTTAGTTAAACTCGTTAAGATGAATTTCGTGAAAATTGGGCAAACCAAAAAATTATTGAGGGATGTTCTTAATCTTGAATTCATGTAACTAAAAACTAAATGATAGAGTGCCAAGTTTCCACTTAGCATCTGAGTTAGGGAGGAATGACGTGGCATTTAACTTGAGGATCCAAAGCTTATCTTATACGTTGGCCCTAAGTTACTGATATATGGTGTATTAATTAGTAAAAAGTTTAGTAACTCTGTTTAGGGGAATTGGTCTTAAGAGGTTTATGGGTAGAGAGAAGTTTACCTAAGAGGAACTCCTCAGCTTTTGAATTCAGCTCTTATGAGCAATATAATTTGATTTTCTTCCTTAGTTTTTAATGCTCGTATCTCTGATCACAACAGCTATCTACCTTCCCTTTTACAGTAAATATGTAAGTGCCCTTCAGTTCTCTCATATAGTGCATTGGCTTTGTAGCAATCAATCCTCAAACATCCCGTTGTAAGTGCCAAGTTGGGCCTACAAGGAAATGACACTGTCCAGAAAGAGGCTGGAAATCCTATATTGACAAATATAAATGAAGCTAAGCTCACTGATCCATCCTCTAAAGGGCGCTTGATCTCGGTGCATAATTTAACCCCGAAGGAGCTGGTTGGTGTAAGTCAATGTCATGGATCAGGATGTTCTAACAATAATTAGTCTTCCACTTCTTTGTTACTATTGTTAACAGCTTTTCTTAACAGCTTTCTGCCAAATACTTATCCGGAGGGCACAAGGAAAAATCAATTCCGCTATTAAGGTAACTATGTAGCTACGATTTCTTCTCATCACGAAAAGCATTTCCTTGGACCTATACTTGTCGATGTGGCTGTTCTTGTGAGACATAGTTGTGTTTCTTTTCAGATTGGCATTAGAAAAGGATCCTGAATATCTTCAAGCTATGGTTATTCTTGGTCAGGCTTTATATCAGAAAGAACAGTTCGCTGAAGCTGCAAAATACTTAGAGCAGGCTGCTTCAAAGGTGTGATAGTGATGCTCTTTGATCTCATTCTTTCGGGAATTAGTTAAGAAGCGTATTATTTGTTTGACTTAACCGTATTAATCTGAGTTACTTCTGTTCCTCTCAGCTTATTGATGCATGTCCAACAGAAGTTGAAGAAGTCGATCTTTTAATTGTTGCATCCCAATGGGCAGGTGTCTCCAATATACGCCAGGTACTTGCTTTCCTCTATCGATCTTTGTATATATACTCGTTGATGTGAAGAAACTCAAAGAACGAACACTCATGGCTTCAGGGGAAGACATCAGAGGGAATCACACACCTTGAAAGAGTAGCAAACATGAAAGAGCCTGACGATCCCAAGAGCAAAGCTCATTACTTAGACGCATTGGTACTCTACTCAAGGTAAAAATATAAAAAAAGAATCAAAACTATTCTCTGAGAAAGAGTTGTTTTTTGTTTGATCCTCTTTGTGTGTGTGTGCAGTTCTATATTCAACGAAGGAAGGAGAGAGGAAGCAGCAAAGTACTTGAGAAGAGTGGTGGCTTATGATCCATCGTTCCAGGAATTATTGAAACAATGCGAAGAAGATGATGATGATACCATTCCCATTACCAATTCAACTTCTTCTTCATCTATCTCTACCCACAAAACCTCATAACTTTTTTTTTTCTTCTTTGTTTTGTTTCTTTCATCCGAGACGTAAGTGTATAAACATACGTCTTATATATATGGCTAAATTATATATATGCTAGCTTTATACCAATTACAAATACTTTTGTATGCAGTGAATTTGTTAGACAAGTCCGAGAAGTCATTGAAGGAATCTCAGACGATGAAATCAACAAGCGTAAAGATCAACATTTTGCCCCGTGGTTGAAGACGCAAGTACGTAAAATTTTAAGTGATCTGATTAATTACTAACTTGGACAATTAACCTAATACATATTTTGATTATTTTTTTAATTAAATTAATTAATGAAATATAGGTCGAGTATGGGGATACCGCATATCCACTCTGGTTCCATGAGTTAATAAGAGGCCCCATATCGAAGATAACGAGTGCACCCATGTATTGCACACGCGGATATATATTTCATACATTCAAATACGGAAATCAAAGAGCTACTGCCAACTACGGGGTATGTGTGCGGGGCGAAATAGATTTTTATGGAGTGTTTCAAAACATAATTGAAGTTGAGTACTCTGGTTGCTTAGGTTTGAAATGCGTTCTGTTCAAATGCGACTGGTTCGATCCAACAGTTGATCGAGGCGTCCGTAAAAACAAATTTGGGGCAGTAGATGTCAACCAATCACGACGTTACAATAAGTATGAGCCATTTATCCTAGCATCACAAGCAGAACAAGTTAGCTTTGTTCTATATCCGCGAGTTCGAACCACCCGTATCTCATGGTTATCAGTTATAAAAGTTTCTCTGAGGGGTCGAATTGTGGGGGTTGATGAGGAACTACCAATGCAGCAAGATAATTGCTCTGATATGCCATAACTAAATGAGAGCAATGAAGACATCCTTTTGATAGATCCTCAAAACAGGCAAGTTGAATATCTCCCAAACGATACAGAGGAAGAAGATGAGTTCGAATAAAGTGATGAACCAGATGATCAAGAAACGGATGTGTACTACTCTTCGTCCGAAAATGAATCAGAGTGACCGCGCTAGCTAGTAATTTATTGTGAATTTAATGTATTAATATAATATTGTGATCGAGTAGTTATTGTAAAATTTAAGTGATATGATTTCTATGAAATCCCTTAAACCCCAAACTAAATTCCATATCCGATCTCCACTCATTTTCCGCCGTAGGTGCGGCGATTAATAAATTACGAGACATATATATGTGTCTATGTGTCATGTAATTTATTAATTGCCCCAACAACGGTGGGAAATGAGTGGTGATCGGAAATGGGATTTAGTTTGGGGTTTAAGGGATTTCAAAGAAATCGTCCCTAAATCGTCGCTAATTGTGATAGTCACAAAATCGATGCAAATTGGCGACGATTTGGCAACGACTTGAACTAATCGTGGCTAAATCGTCGCAAACACTGAATGTCGCAAAATCGATGCAACTTTGCGACGATTTAGCAACGATTTGTCATAAACCCTAAACCCTAAACCCTAACGTATTACCATCTCATTGTATTATGCATCTTTCAATGAAATTGATCGTGACTTTAGAGAATTGTCCGAAAATGAAAACTCGGTCAATCACAGTAATATCCACAAACTGAATCATTGTATTAATAATCTCTAACATATACGCAAACTATATGATTTACTTATTTTTCAATATCGATGAACTTATTGATAATTTCATGAATTTGGATTTACAGTAAACATGTCAAGTTGTTTATGGAACGTTGTATTCGACGGTACAATTTTGTACCTATACCCTAAACCCTAAAACCGATTTTACAAATATCCTCACAAAATCGATGCCAATTGGCGACGATTTGGCAACGACTTGAACTAATCGTGGCTAAATCGTCGCAAACACTGAATGTCGCAAAATCGATGCAAAGTTGCGACGATTTGGCAACGATTTGTCATAAACCCTAAACCCTAAACCCTTTGCCCTAAACCCTAAACCCTAACGTATTACCATCTCATTGTATTATGCATCTTTCAATGAAATTGATCGTGACTTTAGAGAATTGTCCGCAAATGAAAACTCGGTCAATCACAGTAATATCCACAAACTGAATCATTGTATTAATAATCTCTAACATATACGCAAACTATATGATTTACTTATTTTTCAATATCGATGAACTTATTGATAATTTCATGAATTTGGATTTACAGTAAACATGTCAAGTTGTTTATGGAACGTTGTATTCGACGGTACAATTTTGAACCTATACCCTAAACCCTAAAACCGATTTTACAAATATCCTCACAAAATCGATGCCAATTGGCGACGATTTGGCAACGACTTGAACTAATCGTGGCTAAATCGTCGCAAACACTGAATGTCGCAAAATCGATGCAACTTTGCGACGATTTAGCAACGATTTGTCATAAACCCTAAACCCTAAACCCTAACGTATTACCATCTCATTGTATTATGCATCTTTCAATGAAATTGATCGTGACTTTAGAGAATTGTCCGAAAATGAAAACTCGGTCAATCACAGTAATATCCACAAACTGAATCATTGTATTAATAATCTCTAACATATACGCAAACTATATGATTTACTTATTTTTCAATATCGATGAACTTATTGATAATTTCATGAATTTGGATTTACAGTAAACATGTCAAGTTGTTTATGGAACGTTGTATTCGACGGTACAATTTTGTACCTATACCCTAAACCCTAAAACCGATTTTACAAATATCCTCACAAAATCGATGCCAATTGGCGACGATTTGGCAACGACTTGAACTAATCGTGGCTAAATCGTCGCAAACACTGAATGTCGCAAAATCGATGCAAAGTTGCGACGATTTGGCAACGATTTGTCATAAACCCTAAACCCTAAACCCTTTGCCCTAAACCCTAAACCCTAACGTATTACCATCTCTTTGTATTATGCATCTTTCAATGAAATTGATCGTGACTTTAGAGAATTGTCCGAAAATGAAAACTCGGGCAATCACAGTAATATCCACAAACTGAATCATTGTATTAATAATCTCTAACATATACGCAAACTATATGATTTACTTATTTTTCAATATCGATGAACTTATTGATAATTTCATGAATTTAGATTTACAGTAAACATGTCAAGTTGTTTATGGAACGTTGTATTCGACGGTACAATTTTGTACCTATACCCTAAACCCTAAAACCGATTTTACAAATATCCTCACAAAATCGATGCAAATTGGCGACGATTTAGCAACGAATTGAACTAATCGTGGCTAAATTGTCGCAAACACTGAATGTCACAAAATCGATGCAAGGTTACGACGGTTTAGCGACGATTTGTCATTAAATATACCGCGTGTCGGTCAATTAAACTCTCGCGTGTATGAATGTCACAAAATCGTTGCAAAGTTAGCGACGAATTCGCTACGGTTCGATTGCCTCGATATAGCGACGATTCGTCGCGAAATCGTCGCTAAGTAGCGACAATTTAGCGACGACAAGTAATCTTATATATACACGCGAGTTCCTTGCGATTTCATTTACAAACTCCTCAAAAAAAATACTACTCATAACTTCCTATCGAAATTTTTGCGAAAAAAGGTAATTTTTTTTTAAAAATGTTTTTAATTAATTAGTATAGATAATTTTTTTTATATAGTAATTTTTTATATATAAATGCCTTGATGTTTATAGATAGTAATTTTGTTTCATTATTATGCAGATGGGCCAACGTCGTGCACATTACGCTCAGTTTTTGAGAGAGATTGGTGATGCTTCGGGTACCGGGGTGCCCGTGTCTTCTGAGGCTACAGAGACGGATTTCGTCCCGGTGACGCAACCACATCGTGCTCCGCCGCCTCCACTACCACCTCAGATTCCGCAACCTGGAGGCCATGCCCCGGCCCCATATGCACACATGACGGTTCATGATTTGCTTGCGCAGCCAGGCCGTCATAGGCTTAAAAGATTAGATCCGGATCATACTGACGGGTCGGAATGGTAATATATATAAATATATATTTTTTACTTTTATTATTACATATTTATATTTATTTCTAACAATTCAAAATTTTACAATTGTTTTTTTCAGGTTTGGAGTTGAATCCAAAGTTGGACGCACCGTTTCCGACATCATCAAGTCTTATTTTATCGAGCCGCATACCAATTTTACCCAGCTTCCTCTACACGTCAAGGAGACATGGTTCAAGATGTTTGCGGTACGTATGGAAAACATATTTGTTTCTCCCTTAATTATTTTAATTATATTTAAATATATATTTAATTTAATTTTATAAAATATGTAATTATTTTTGTTTCTCATGCAGCAAAAATATCACTGAGATCTTTCGCTTCATGGCGAAGTTGAAACTTTATTTCTCGAGAGGGTGAAGTTTCGTATCCAAGGCGTGGTTGGTGAGTGGAAGAAAGCATGGAAGAAGGATGGCGATGCAGCAAAGCCCCTGCACATGGATAAAGACGTTTGGGACGGCTTGGTGCGGTATAGGATGGATCCGAAATCCATCATCACTGCTGAGAAGTGTTCGGCTTCCCGCAACACCGTTGATTCGGACGGGAGACTCAAGGCTCTGCCTCATACAGCTGGGCAAACACCTTTTGTGGGTGTTCGGCTACAGATGGTAATTAAATTTATTTAAATTAATTAATTTATTTAATTTACTTTGTCAATAACATAGTTTTTTTCTTTAGGCCGCCGAAGACGGAGGTGTACTCCCTCCGATGACCAGGGTTTTTGAGCGGACGCACCGGAAGAAGGATGGTTCCTTTGTTTCTGAGACTGCCGAGCACATCTTCAATGAGGTGACTTCCAAAGTCACCGAACGAGAGACACAGCTCTCTCAACAGCTATCTCCCGGTGGTTCGTCGGTCATGTCTGGAGGGTTGACCACACCCGATATTGACCGGATCTTCGAGCAGGTATATAGAATAGTTAGTACTTATTAATTTTTAGTTTTTGATTTTTTAAAAATTTCTAATTGTAAATTTAAATATAGGTTGCCCCTAAGAGAAAGGGGAAGGTTGTCGGGATGGGATCTATTCGAGATGTCTCGGCTGCTTCTTCATATGCTCCGCGACGACGATCGCCAGAAGATGATCCAGTCGTGTTATGTGCCACGATTACGAGTCTGAGACCGAGGCTACTCGGTCTACGGCATATCAGGCGAAGATTGCGAGTCTTCAGCAGCGGGTTGAACTGGATGCTACGCAGAATGACGAACTCTTCGACATCTTGGCAACAGGGAACCCGACAATGCAGGCCATGCTGCGGGAAAAGCGAAGACTCCGAGCAGAGGCAGATGCAGCGGCAGCGGCAGAGGCAGAGGCAGCGGCAGGCACATCCGGTTCGTCGAGACGTCCCGAAGACGATGTGAATCTCGACGATTACGATATAGTTATTTAGATTTAGGATTTCGAATTCTAATTTTGGTTTTTTTTTGTAACAGATTATAATATATTTTTTTAATAAAATATTATTATATATTATTTCTAAAATTTTTATTTTATAATTTCGAAATTAATAAAATTTTAAAAATAATAATAAAAATCATATATAGAATCGTCGTTAATTCGATGGTAAACAATAATCCTCGTTGATTCGTTGCTAAATTTAGCGACGAATTTTTTTCCCTTGTACTTTCCCGACGAATTTACGACGATTTGTGGTTTGCGACGATCAGTTAACAACGATCTCTTTTTCGTCGCAAAATCGATGCAAGCCCTATTTTACAACGATTTTACAACGATATCGTTCGTTGCAAAAAGGGTGTTTTTTTAAATTGATTTTTTTGTTTAGTTTCGCTTTACGAATGTTGGTAGATTGTTTTCTTTTATCCAATTAAAAATAAAAAAAAATAGAGGAAATTTGTATAAACATTCCAAATTTTTAATGTATTTTGAAAATTAACTCATATTCTCAAAAATTGGAAAACTATATAAATACTTGAAAATAAATAAAACATATACAATGTTTTTGAATCAAAGATAATGATCTAATATTAGAAAATTGATATTATTTTATGTGATGATTAAAAGTGGAAATTAAAAAAGAAGAAGATGGATGTTACAAATAAAATTAATAGTCATAAAAGACCACACTTAGGTTAAAGATTAAAAATGGTGGTAACCTGCAAAAAAACTTATGACTTGTGTTATAATGTTTGGTTCATTCGATCCAATCTCTCATGAATATAAAATAAAATGAAAAATTAAATTGGAAATATCTCTTTATCACTTATTTTAATACGTCGCTGATAGGAAATAAAGAAAAACAAAACTAGGTGAAATACATCATGGAAGTCAAAATCCCAGGCCAATAAAACATGTCCAATAAATCAATGATAAAAGGTTCACGAAGTCAAATGTATGGACGAGGTGACGAGCTAGACTAAAATGCCCACCCAGGTGAAACGAAGTCAAAGGGGAATAAATATAAATATGTTAGTCAATTTTGATGAGACCAAAAATTCATTCAAACTGGTGAATTAAGGCACCTTAATGTAATAGCTGTAACTTCTGAATTAAAAATTATTCATGGCGAATCATGCAGAGTAAACGGTAACGTTAGACACGGATTCGAAGTATAAAGCAAAGATGAGAGCAAAGAGCAAAGAGCAACACAACTTCTTCCATCTGCAACTATCTCTACACTTAAACACTTAGCAATTTTTTGTTTTTGTTATTGTAAAAACACTCTTGAGATCAAAATACTAATCTAATTTTATTCCACAATTCCTTGTCTAAATCTGCTTTTTGATCTAGTTTGGTCTCCTCGAACAACAAACTTTCTGCTTATTGTTCGATAATTCTTCGGATATTTTGTTATTAAAGATAAAGCAAAATCTTTCGTTTATTCCTATTTACAAATTTTAATCGTCGTAATTCCAGCTACAATAAATCTTAATTTTGTTATATAAGCTTTGATAGACTATTTAGTGCATGTACCACATGAAACCATATATATTAAAGGTAACGTGGTGTAGACAGCTTATGACGTGGGTGCAATTGTTTGTTTAACTGTTCGTTGTGTTTCCAAGTGTTGCATGAAGTTAGCTTTAGCAAAAACATAATAAATTCATCATTTGTAATCAAATAAAATATTAAGATACGTTTAAATCATAATAAACAAACTTTCATATTAATAAAGCAAGTAAAATTTGGGTATTCTCCACACATGATGATGCATTCAGTGTAATAAAAACACAAACATTTAGCAATATATAAAATAAAGCCGAAATTCATTTTATCAACGATAAAATACCATTCTTGAAACACCATGATTTATCTCTTAATTATTTCAAGCTGATCAACATCTCTTATTAAATGTGACTCTAAGCCCATGCTTCATGTGAAGAATAAGACCAGAAAATGGCTCAATCTTCTGTCCACTTACGACTTCAATGTCATAGTTTTGTAATATCTCAACAACCACAGTCTTCAACTGAGTCATAGCCATGTTCTTGCCAAGACAAGCTCTTGGGCCAGCATTAAACGAAAAGAACTTGTGAGAAGGCTCATGTCTTATTCCTCCGGTCGAGGAAACCCACCTCTCTGGCTTGAACTCCAATGCGTCTTCACCCCAAACCGCTCTCATCTTCCCCATCGCGTAAACAAAAATCATGATCGTTGAGTTTGCATCGACTTTATGCCCACTTGGAAGAACATCTGGTTTGATTGCTGACCTACGTTGGAACGGAACTGGTGGGTAAAGCCTCATTGATTCACACAATGCACCATGTAAATACACCAACTTATCTAGCTCCGCGGGATCATAAGACGATCCCTCCTGACCACTTCCGGATCTTGGTAGATTCTCTTGGAGCTCATGGTGAATATTAGTCAACACTTGAGGGCTTTCGGACAAAAGCCAAAAGAACCAAGTGAGCGTAGATGCAATTGTGTCTCTCGCCGCTAAAATGAAACCCACAATGACGTCTCTGAGGAGTTTATCATCAATAGGGTCCAAGAGCCCGAACTTTATGAAGAACGTTAAGAGATCCACAAATTCTCCATTATTTGAATGATGATTTGCCTCTTTTCGTATTTCATCTCTCTTATCAGAAACGTATTTCCCACACAAACGATTAAAGATGGCATCAGCTTCTATCATCTTCTTCTCTTGTCCCAATCCCATCTTTTTTTGCAGCTTCCACGTGAATGTTGGCATCATATGCCTATACACGATTGCTACTTCAACATCTTCGAGGGCTTTGACGAACTCATCGCTGGTCATTTGAACTGAGAGAGATTTAGGATCAGACGTACCTATTGTAATTAGAGCTGTATCGAAGGTGAATCTCCGGAACACAACTTGCAAGTCTACGACTCTCCCTTCGTCAGCAAAATGATTGAAAAGAGGCAGAAGTTCTTCTTTGAGTTTATTTCTCGTGGCGCAAATTGAAAACCTTTGAAACCTTTGATCATGAAGCATGGCTTGATAACACTTCCTCAGATTATTGCATCGCTCCGAATCCGAGTTGAGTAGTCCGTTTCCAAAGATTTCGAAAACTTCTTGGAAGTTTGGACCTTTGATGTAGTTGTAGAAACTTGAGCTCATTATATGATGGATATTAGCTGGATCAACCGTGACTAATATATCCATTCCAGCGAACCACGGGCCCTTGAATGGGAACGTCATGTTGTAGTTCTCAAGAACCTCAACACCGTCGTAGATCCGGTTCAGTCTCACGAGTAAACCCGGAAACATCCCAAGAATCGGCCAGTTCTAAGGGCAGCTTTGAAATATTTTCTTGAAGAGGATGTAATCAAAAGGTTTCTTGATGAGAAAGAAATAGAATATGAGAAAGAAAAAGAAAACCATAGATGCTTCAAATAAGCCAATCGAATCCATTAAGATAAGTTGGATTTTGGATACAAAAAGAGAAAGAAAGAAGGTTGATTTATGGACGGATGATAACACATATGAGTTCTCAAGTCCTTTGTTTCACTACATCTATATAAAGGGCGAAGGGGTTGTTTAAAAAAGAAAAAAGTTTTGTTGATAAAATTAAAATCGTTACAATTTTTCTTTAAAACCCAATTAAAAATGTTCAAAATCAATGTTGACCTTTGATATATCAACTTTGGTCCATGAATTTCTCCCGTTATTATTGTTGGGGATAAATATTTATCTTTATCTTAGCGACACATGTAATTTAAAATGATCTAGATCACTTTTTTCTTAAAAGACGTGTCAATATTCACCAATTGGTGCCATATGATCTGGAGAATGTAAACATTTCATAATGTTCACCAACTCGTGACAAGTAATCTGGAGAAGTGTGACTATTGACCAACTAGTGTAAAGGATATGGAGACGTGTTGAATTAAGGAATGAATGATCTAGTAAAAAACGAGGAGGCAACCAGCAGGTGACCATGCATCAGGGCAACCACATAGTTAGGAAGCTTGACATCCAGACAAACCGGAGAGCAGATAACCCGACATACATCTATTCTCTTTCAAAGAGAGGTATCCGCTTTCCACTTCATTTTTTGCTTAGTATTCTCGAGATTTAGACTCATTTCTTTCTCAACTCTCTAAACACTTTTTTTTATTGGAACCTATTCCCAACCATTTTAGGGTCATCTCTTTCGAATTCCAAACTCTTCTTTCCATCGTTTCCCACTGCAAAGAGTTCCTTTAATATTCTTAGACTTCGCGGATCTATCCTTTTTCGTATTCAGAGTCTTTCAAACACCTTTTTCTTTATTGTCTTCCGATTCTTTCTGGTTTCCGATGTATTAATCCATGATTATTTTTTTATTAATTTGAGCGTCGGAGATTTCTCGGAATACATTTTTCATCATGTACAATTATTTTCCTTGGTCAAATCACATTCTATCTTGAAAACAATCTGTATTCAATAATCATGTGGACTTAATGGTAAGTGAATTCCTATATATACGGATCTCATCAATAGCGAGAGAAAGTGTAGAGTTTTCTTAATTAGTAAATTAGTAACTAAAGTGAAGAAGTTTTTGAAATTTTTTGTTCCTGCATTAAATTTTAAAGAAATCATGCATGAAGCAAAGAACCATACTAATGAGAGAGATAACAAAACCCCAGCAAGGATAGCATTTAAGAGAAAATTGAATCCAACACCATTCAACCATAAAATTAAACCTCACTTAGAATTTAAGCCAAGAAGAGCAAATGCTTTGCTCTGAGTCACCAGTAACACTACACCTTTTGAACGATATACGTGTTGGAAAAAAGATGATCTAAATGGACCCCACCAAAATTAATGAAGGGTTTCATAATAAGAAGTAACTTAGTTGAAGATTTTTTTTTCTTGCTCAAGAAGTACTCAAAGGGTTCTTAATGGGGAACCAGCCCAATCGAAGCAGTTTTATCGTTGTTGTGTCGACCATTTAGCATTATTCCTAGATTTCACCTTTTTTTTTTTTTTTTTTTGAACAACTTCTCATTAAACATTCAACGAGTCTTACAGAACAGAAACAACAGATGTAAAATCATGAAGTGATTTCTTAGCAAAAGCATAAGCCCTTGCATTCTCTGCACAAGGTATAAAAGTAAACGAGATAGAGGTGAACATAGAAGCGAGAGCGTTAATATCGAAAAGGAGACCATATATTTCTTTGATTTGCTCTTGCGATGTGATAGCTCGGATAAGTTTCAGAGCATCTGATTTGATGCCGATGTTTGTAAATCCTTTCTCTATGGCTTGGTTTAGCGCTGCACAAATGACTAAAGCTTCCGCCATCAGAAGAGAGGTTACCAGGGATTCTGCAGAATTTCCGTTGTCGATTTCTGAGTTAAACTGGTTGCAGAAAATATAGCCTAACCCAGCTGTTTTTGATTTTTTCCTCCATGCTGCATCAGAGTAGCACATGATGAGTTCTGGGTGAGTGCATCGAGTCTCTCTCTCAGTCATGGACGTGGGTGCAATGTTTTCCAGAATCTGCGCTTGTTGCCATTCCCTTGCTTCCGATAGGGCTTTAATCACCGTTTCGTCGGCACTAAACACTATGTTTTCGAATAGGAGGTGGTTTCTAGCCGTCCAAATCGACCAGCATAGCCAGGGAAAGAGGGGTCATGCTCCAATGCATGTTGGAGGAAGGCATACTCAGTTCTTCGACACGAGGAATCCCAAGGTGAAGTCGGGAAAGGAGGAGGGATTAAACCTGTTTTTCAACGGGACCAAAGACCAAAATCGACGGGCAAAGGCACATTTAAAGAAGAGATGTTCAGTCGATTCGAGGTCACCGCAGTGAATACAGCCAGAATCGGCCAGCAAACCACAGTTAAGAAGGTTTTCTCCTACAGGGAGAGCTCGTTAGATGATCTTCCACAGGAAGACTTTCATTTTCGGGGAGAATTTTCCTGTCCATATTTCAGAGTTCCAATTAAAGATCGGGATCTCTTGTTCTTCCGATTGGTTTTTCACAGCTAGAACAACGAGGTAGCCTGATTTAGCCGAGTAGTTCTCTGATTTGCTTTGTAGCCAGATGTGAGAATCTTATGCTCCTTTTACGCTAGGTCTGAGTGCGAGAATTTCAGAGGAATGATAGGGGATGATTTCCTCAATTCTTTCCTTGTTCCATTCCCCTGTTTCCTCTGAGATGCGATAAAAAACTGTCAGATCTTTTGAGTTCTGGTTTGAGGGACCTATTGGTTTCTCCGGGTTATGCAGAGAAAGCCATGGGTCATTCCAAATCGTTGTTCCTTTACCATTCCCTATGGCTTTCCCGAGTTGTTTCAGTATCAAGTCTCGGCCTAACAAAATACCACGCCAGCCATGAGATATGGACAAAGATGCAGGGACATCCAGCATGTGTTTATCAGTGCAATATTTACTGGTTAGAATCCGAGCTAAGAGGCTAGTTGGATTTTTGAGGATACGCCAGCTCAACTTAGCTGGGAGTGCATCGTTGAAGCTTTGAATTTCCTGGAAACCAAGCCCGCCGTCTCTCTTTGATCTCGCATGTTTTGTCCATGACAGCCAGCACATTTTCTTTTTTTCCCGGTTTGGAGTCCCACCATAATCGAGTTAAGGCTGATTGGATTCTCTTGCAAAGACTTGTAGGAAGTTTGAAACTGAACATAGAATAAGTGGGGATAGTTGACAACACTGACTTTAACATTGTCAGCTTCCCAGCACTAGATAAGAGCCTTGAAGACCAGTTTATTGATCTTTGTCGAATACAGTCGACAATCAGTGTAAACACATCCTTCTTTCGCAGTCCAAAACTCTCTGGGAAGCCAAGGTATTTACCTTGGCCTCCATCTCTGTCGATACCCAAGGTAACTTTGACTCTTTCTCTTGTTTTTTGTGGAGTTTTGCTTGAAAAGGTGATCGAAGATTTTTGTGAATTGATCAGTTGGCCAGAAGCATCTTCGTATTGTTGCAGGATTGATATCAGAGTTTCACAACATCGAGGGGTAGTTTTGCAGAAGAACATGGTGCCGTCAGCAAATAACAAGTGATTAATCTTCGGGCTTCCTCTTGAGACTCTAACACCAGGCAAAAACCCATTATCTTGTGCTTTTTTAGACAATCCCGATAGTACTTCGCTACAAAGAATGAAGATAAATGGGGATAGCGGATCTCCCTGTCGGATTCCACGCTGAGGAAAAACATGTCCTTGAGCTGCTCCATTAATGAGAAAGGAGTAGGAGACCGTCGATATGCATTGCAAGATCCAGTTTATCCAATTCGCATGAAAACCTAATCTCTCGAGCACCGCAACAATGAAATCCCATTCGAGTCTGTCATATGCTTTACTCATATCAGTTTTGACAGCCATTGAGCAATGTTTTCTCGCCTTTGAACCCTTCAGGAAGTGTAGCGTCTCATGTGTTATCAACACGTTGTCTGAAATTGCTCGTTCTGGAACAAAAGCTGACTGAGTTTCAGAGATGATTGTCGAGAGGAGTGGTCTTAGTCTGTGTGTAAGGAGCATTGAGATTATTTTGTAGTATACGTTGCACAAAGCTATTGGTCTGTAATCTGAGACTGTCTTCGGGCTCTGCACTTTCGGGATGAGCCGAACATGTGTATTATTAACTGATCTGGGCAGAATTTCAGTTGAGAGAATCTCAGTAATCTCTTCCGTGATTTTTGGACCAACTGTCGACCAATTTGATTGGAAAACACTTGCTGAGAATCCATCCGGTCCTGGAGCTTTGTCCGGATGAATCGAGAAAAGTGCAACCCGTATCTCTTCCTTAGTTGGATCCGCGATCAATAGCTCATTTGCTTCGGGGGATATACACGGTTGGAGGGCTTGCGCCACTGTCTCGATGCTGTTTGATGATTTAGTGATGAAGAGGTCTTGGAAATAGGTAGTGATTGCGAGAACAATTTCCTCTTCTTGAAAAACAGCAACACCATCTTTATCTTCAATGACCGAGAATTTGTTGACGGTTCGTCGTCCTTGAGTTATTGCATGGAAATATCTTGAGTTTTTGTCTCCTAGAGCAAGCCATAGAGTTCTGCTCCTTTGCTTCCAGTATTCCTCTTCTTCTTTATAGGCAGATTTCAAATTCTGGTTGATTAGCTTTATGAGTTGCTCATCATGAACATTAGAACTCATTGCTTTCTCCAGCCTGTCTTTTTCTTCTTCTATTATTTTCTGACTGTTTTTGTGGTGCTCGCGATTCCACTTTGAGATAGCTTTTCGACATTTAGAGATTTTCTGTCCTACAGAATCAGATGGATTATCATTCCAACTCTCTGTGATCAGATGTGAGATCTCAATATTGTTTCTCACTCTTCTGTCATATCGAAACAGACCCTTTTTCACAAAAGTTGGCTCAAGAACGATTACAACATGTATGTGGTCGGATCCTTCGAATTGGAGGTATCTGCAATGACCAGATGGAAACAGTTCTTCCCACGAGTTATTTGACAGGGCACGGTCAAGGCGGCAGTGCACAAGATGGGTGCCTCTGATTCCTCTCCATGAGAGGTGATTACTCATATGTCGCAGGTCGTAGAGGTCACATTGAGAGATAAAAGCCCTGAAGTCTCTGAAAGAGCCTTCTGCTCTAACTGGTCCCCCCGATTTTTCAGAGTTATCACTGATGTTGTTGAAATCTCATGTCAAAAACCATGGCACATCTCGTGACACCGCCAATTCAGTGAGATCATTCCAAACAGCTCTATGCTTGGATTGGTCTGGCTCTCCATAGATGAATGTTGCTGCAAACTCTTTATTTTTGTACAAGATTGTCGTGTCGATGTAGTTGTTGCAGGATGAGGAGATTTGCAAGTTGATGTCCTTTTTCCACGCTAGAAAGAGACCTCCACCTCCAGGACAATGTGGCTGGACAAAAAATTGGGATTCATAATCTAGAAAGTTCAGTGTTATTTTCACCATTTCTTCTCCATTTTTGGTCTCCATGAGTAATATTTTTTCTGGAGCAATTTTTTATGAAACTCCTTTATTCGATGAACTGTCATGGGATTCCCTAAACCACAACAATTTCATCTCATAATTGTTAAGGAAGAGGATTTGGCGGATCCTGAAAATCCGCTTTATCCTTTGAAATTGCAGGAACGATGGTGCTTCGGGGTACGATTTACTTCCTCTTGTTTAGTAGTTCTCCGGGTTGGGGTGATTTAGTTACACCTTGTTCCATGATGGTGAAGCTGGGGAGTAGTTCTGCTGAGAACAATTCTTGAGAGAGGAGAGATTCAAAATTGGTTCTCCTTTTTTCCTTCGATTACCATTTTCTGCAATACCCCGTGAGCATTGCTCTGTCAATTTTTTGGATGGTGGTCGCCCTCTCTTCTTCTTTGGGGGCACCAGATTTGAGATCAATGTATCATCATCGTGAGGGGTGGTAACTTGATCAGGTGTTATCTCTCTTGCTCTTGATGTTTCTCCACGGAGTAGACCATTGCTTGTAGTATATTCCATTTCAATTGCTGTGGCAGCTAGGAAGCGTGCTGCTGGTTCCGCCATTAATCCTCTAGATTCACTTTATATAACTCTTTGGCGTCTAGCTGCACTCTTAATGGGGTCACCCCAGTTAATATATTGGATGGTGACTTCTTGAAGTTCTTCAAAGATCTATTCTTCTGTCTATCTAGGTGGTGGGGGAAAGACTTCTTTGTCAAGGTTTACACCAAGTGGAGGTCGAACCATTCGAGAGGAGTCAGAACTTTCAGCACTTGTAATCCGGACACTTTGAATTTTTTCCCTTCATACTTGGTTAATTTGAGCTCTGTGGAAGGGCTGAGATTGGGCCTTGTTACGCATATGGTTTCTTAGGTCGTTGTGAGTCTCTCTTTGAAGCGGTGAGTGGTGTCATTGATGGATGTTCCTGTCCCTCTGGTAGGAGTGGGAATCGACAGGAATCCTTTGGCTAGGTATGTTCTGGACATATCTTGTATCATGCTATAGTCTCTGTTCAGGTGAGCTATTTTTTGTTATGTCCTCCCTTTGTTGGGATGGTCTCTCTCCAAAGAATCTCCCATAGCGGTCTTGTCTCTGGTTGTATGGTTGCTCATGTTCCCTCAAAGCTCTTTTTGGAGGTACATGAGAGAAATTTTCAGGTGACCTCTCTCACGAGCTGTGATGCTTCGCCTTATGTCGTTGTTTCTGTGGACAGTGCTCCACCCTGTGAGTCAGTTTACAGAAATATTTGCAGTAATTCTCGAGCTTCTCGTACTCAAGGGTGACATTAGCTTCTCCGCCACCATCAAATTCCACTATTGTTTCTTTTGTGAGGGGTTTTAGTCCATCAATTTCCACCAGGATGCGAGGAGAGGTCTTGGTGACTTCATGGTTTTTCAACATACCCACTTCTTTGCCGATGTTACAAATGAGTTCTTTCTTCCAGTAGTGTAATGGGGTTCCTTTAAGCTGGATCCAGAATGGGATTTGAGATGGAAAGTCATGAGATATGATAGGTTCCCATCTTTGAAGTATGAGCATCAATTTTGCGAAGTGATACAGACGGTTATCGAGGACTTTTTGTAGGTCTTCATCAAAGTCGAACCGGAATTGAAAGTAGTTATTACCCAAATCTGAGCTGATAGCTTTCCCTTTTAGTTCCCATCGCTTGGACATGAAAGGAATCATTGCCCATAGTCGTTGTTCTTCTGGGTTTGTTAAGTGGCCAATGAGAGTCATGTCATTTTCTTGAATGAGATCAGAAGTGTCTAAAACCGGTGCTCTGATTCTTTTCCAAGGCGGTGGGGAAGGGGTAAAGCTGACACCTTTTCCTTTTTCCGAGTACGTGAAGCGTTGGGACTTTGTGGCTGAGAGAGGTGAAGGTTTCGCTGGGTAGATTTTCAGCAGGTGTGGAGTTGCTTGAAGGTTACTTACTTTAGAGTTTCAGAGATTGTGGTGACTCATAGTTGATGCAGAGATGCGGACTCGAGATGAGAAGGACGGAACTGAAGGAGAGGTGGCTTACCGGCGGTGAGACGGACCCTCCGACATGAAGTCGGAGGTGGAACCACGATTGCACGAAACCAAAGGCAGATTGGAGTTTGAAAATCTTTCTATTTTGGGAAAACATGGTAGATGAGCTTGAAACAGAGGGCAAAACTAGGAGGTTGGAAACTGCCTTGGACTTCGTGTCTGGGAGAGAAAAACGTCAAAATCTTAAAACATTTATTTTTTCCTAGATTTCACCTTATAACCATTTATTAGAGTAAAAATTGGTACATTTTCACAATCTCCAGTGTTTTTTTTTTTTTTTTTTTTTGAATTTTCATGCACATAAGTTTTGTTTTTTGGTTTTGTTAATCACATAAGGCTCTTTAGTTGGTTATCTAATTTGGAAGAAAAGATTTTAGAACAACATCCGTATTATGTAA
The DNA here is from genome assembly GCA_030161315.1 of Eutrema japonicum. Taxonomy (NCBI): domain Eukaryota; kingdom Viridiplantae; phylum Streptophyta; class Magnoliopsida; order Brassicales; family Brassicaceae; genus Eutrema; species Eutrema japonicum. The sequence goes on along the minus strand of BSQW01000013.1, from coordinate 35,975,021 downwards.
ATGTGTTTATGGCCGACCGAGTTACACAATCCGCCGTGAGATTTTAAATTATAAGAAATAAAAAGAAAGTGAAAAAGGGTGGAATTGGCTACACAGCAAACATAACTCATCCAAGAGTTTAAAGCTACTTTGCATGGAACCATAAGCGGATATGCAGAAACGGAAATGTATGGAAGAGTAAAAACGACCAGAGGTTGATAACTCGACTGGAAATGTACCATGAAGTTCTCCAAGAGGTTATAAGATCGCATGGCAGTTGGGACGGGTAAAAATATTAAAGGATGGTCCGGACCTAGTGGGATGTACGGGGTTCGGCCCAGAACCTCATAGTTATCCACAAAAAAACGACTTAAAAAAAAGAAGAAAGAATTGGATACATGTATATATATACATATACATATATATATATATATATATATATATATATATATATATATAACTAAACGTGTATATATATATAATTAATTAAACATCATACTAAATTAAAAATTGTTCTAAATATCACAAAACTCACACACATCAATTTTTCACAGTCAACTTAAAATAATTCAAAATCATGATTCGAAATCAAAAATCTAAATCACCATCTTGATTTTCACATTTCTCAACTCCATCAAATAAATTCGTCTCAAACTTTTTGTTCTCAAAAGAAAGATCATCAAAATCAAATCTTCCAAGATAATCTCATTCAACTTGTTAAATTAATAACATCTCACATATAATTTAACTAATCTTTCTAAACAAGATTTTTTTATAGATAAAGGATTAGTGTTTACAAATGCCAAAATACTATATTAGTTTTGGTTTTCTTTTCTTTATAAAATGGAAAACATATAAAAAATAAACATAGCTTTCCTATTTATTTACGATACCACATTTTTAAAACGGAAGCGCAAGCTTCCTGCGCTTCCAACGCGTTTTAAAATGATTTTTTTAGAACGTAATAGAAGAGACCTTCCAAAAATTTATGAGAGCTTTCGATTCTGATTCTATACCGAGATAAACCCAGGAACATATCTACACTGATACAAGGTGGGGCACTTGCCCTATACTCCATATAATTATTTATATAGTGGGACTATACAATCGTTAGTCATTTAGATCAATTGGTTACTGAATTTACGATACCACATTTTTAAAATGGAAGCGCAAGCTTCCTGCGCTTCCAACGCGTTTTAAAATGACTTTTTTGGAACGTAATAGAAGAGACCTTCCAAAAATTTCCGAGAGCTTTCGATTCTGATTCTATAGCGAGTTAAACCCAGGAACAGATCTACAGTGATACAAGGTGGGGCACTTGCCCTATACTCCATATAATTATTTATATAGTGGGACTTTACAATCGTTAGTCATTTAGATCAATTAGATCAAGCCTTTAATTCGACTGGAAATGTACCATGGAGTACTCCAAGAGGTTATAAGATCACATGGCAGCTGGGACGGGTAAAAATATTAAAGGGTGGTCCGGACCTAGTGGGATGTACGGGGTTCGGCCAACCTCATGGTTATCCACAAAAAAACGACTTAAAAAAGAAAGAATTGGATACATGTATATATATATATATATATATACATACATATACATATATATAACTAAACGTGTATATATATAATTCATTAAACATCATACTAGGTTAAAAAAATTTCTGAATACTACAAAACTCAACACATCAATTTTTCACAATCAACTTAAAATAATTCAGAATCATTATTCGAAATCAAAAATCTAAATCACCATCTTGATTTTCACTTTTCTCAACTCCATCAAATAAATTCGTTTCAAACTTTTTGTTCTCAAAAGAAAGATCATCAAACTCAAATCTTCCAAGATAATCTCATTTAACTTATTAAATTAATAACATCTCACATATGATTTAACTAATCTTTCTAAACAAGATTTTGTTTTATAGGTAAAGGATTAGTGTTTACAATTGCCAAAATACTATATTAGTTTTGGTTTTCTTTTCTTTATAAAATGGAAAACATATAAAATATAAACATAGCTTTCCTATTTATTTACAATACCACATTTTTAAAACGGAGGCGCAGCTTTCGATTCTGATTTCCGAGAGCTTTCGATAGAAGAGACCTTCCAAAAATTTCCGAGAGCTTTCGATTCTGATTCTATAGCGAGATAAACCCATGAACAGATCTACAGTGATACAAGGTGGGGCACTTGCCCTATACTCCATATAATTATTTATATAGTGGGACTTTACAATCGTTAGTCATTTAGATCAATTGGTTACTGAATGCCTTTGAAAAGTTGTTAGGTAAACGGTTCGATCCCTATTTTGTTGCACTTTCTTTTTTGGTGATATTTTTTTTGTCACGTTGATGCGTGTCAAGTTTTAAAAAAAACTAACCTTAACTAGATTACCCCAGTGCAAGGTATGTCATCGAATAAGTTGAGGTTCGAACCACAAGAGGGGAGACTATCCTATATTAATGCAAGAAACCTAATAGTCTAGATCGATATGATGAGGTTGTTTTGATGTCTAACTATGTCTAAAAGATGCAAATGAGATCAACTAGAGGAAAGAAGACAAGCTAATGATTAAGAGATGTAAAACTATGAAATAAAGTATGGATCTTGGGCTAAGGTCAATGACTTGGGCAACTATTGGTTCGTCGATGGTGCTAACAATCTCAAACAAGCTAATCCAAAGGTAAAGGTCAATAGTTATAGACTAATCATTTTCATGCATTAATCTTTTCACTAATCACTTTCTTAATCAATCTTTCGGATAGTAGGTAAGTGAATCATGAACATTAAGCATAAGACCTATCAAACCTACATATCATCTTGAGCATTAACTCCACTTGGCAAAAGATTAAAATTAATGACTAAAGTTGGGCTAGACATTTCAACAAACACTTTTAATGTATGAAATTTTTAATGTATATATTTTTAATGTTTGGACCTAAAGAAACTTTATTTTCAAATTAATTTTATTCCATTGAAAACTGATAATAGAGATCGAAATTTTAGGTTGATTGACTATTTTTTTACTTCGAATCAAAAGTTCAAGTTATTAGTTCAATTATTTGTTTGTATATGTGTTTTCTCTTTTATTTTAACTTATGTACAAAATTTATAGAAACCGTAGAAACGTAAGTAAAAATCTATTACTAATAAAAGTTGATGCTATAGGTCTCTAAGGTCGTCTACATAGGATTTTAAACGACCAGTTAAAATATGACAAATTAGTATTTTAATTAAATTTTAAATAATGTGAAAATTCTAAAAAATCGTGCCTCTTAAAATAGAAATAAATATCAAAAGAGCTAAATTAACAAAAGAAAAAAAATCAAAAATGGAAATAAATATCAAAAGAGTTAAATGAACAAAAGAAAAAATCATTTAAAAGGAAATTAACTTGATATCTATGCTAACACTATGAAAATCTATTACTAATAAAAGTTGATGCTATAGACATCTAAAAGTGCCCACATAGGATTTTAAACGGCCAGTTAAAATATGCCAAATAATCATTTTAATTAAATTTTAAGTAATGTCAAGAATTTCAAAATATTGTGTCTCTTAAAATAGAAATAAATATCAAAAGAGCTAAATTAACAAAAGAAATAAAAAAATAAAAAGTAGAAATAAATATCAAAAGAGCTAAATGAACAAAAGAAAAAATCATTTAAAAAGAAATTAACTTGATATATATGCTAAAAGTCACTATGGAAAATCAACATAAAAAGCTTAAAAAAAAAGAAATTATATGTCAAAATAAAATGTTATACTAATAAAAGTTAATGCTATATGCATCTAAGGATGTCCACATAGAATTCTAAATGACCAATTAAAATATGTCACATCATCATATTAATTAAATCTTAAATAATCTCAAAATTTCCAAACAAACCGTCTCTTAAAATGGAAATAAATATCAAAAAACTAAATTAACAAAAGAAAAAATTATTTAAAAGAAATTTAATTTGATATGACAACTCTATGAAAAATCAACATAAAAAGCTTAACAAAAAAACAAAAAAATTATATGCCAAAAAATCGTGTCTGTTAAAATAGAAATAAATATCAAAAGAGTTAAATTAACAAAAGAAAAAAACAAAAATAGAAAGAAATAGCAAAATAGCTAAATTGACAAAAGAAAATATTATTTAAAAGGAAATTAACTTGATATTTATAGTAACTTTATGGAAAATCAACATAAAAATCTTAACAAACAAAAAAAGAAAAATGAAATTATATGTCAAAATAAAATCTATTATTAATAAAAGTTGATGATATATGACTCTAAAGGTATTGATTTTTCCTACTTAACTGCCTTCTTGATCAAAGCTATGCTCTGATGGAATAAAAAATATAAAAGAACGGCATGAGAAAGAATTCACCCATGTATTGAGAAATTCGACTATAATGAAGAAAAAAATGACTATAGGTAAACCAATATTCTCATATATAAAATAATATTTGTTACTTCAATATTATTTGTAATGACCGGTAAGTATGAGAATTAAATCATCATCGCTTAGGTTTATGATCTCATTGAAGAACCATTGAATAGTTACCACAACTAAAATGTCACTAGACAAAATTTCTGTTTCTATCTCTCCAATGTAAAATACTAAAATATGTCACGAGACAAAATTCCTGCTTCTATTTCTCCAATGTAAGATTTACAAAAGAATATATTTACTTTGTCGGTTTTTTGTTATTATAACTTTGTTTCAAAGTTCATATCATATTCATATATTATTTTGGTTTCAAAATTGATTTTTTTATAGATATGAGAGCAAGAGTTACGTTTATTACATTGCTTTTCAATTTGTAGATTAAATTAAAATTTTGTATTGATTAAAATAGCTAAGGAATGAAAATAATTTTGGACTTTTTTGCCTTTTTTGTTGTTTTTATAGAAAACATATATAACGAGAATGAAAATAAATATGATGAAAAAACTTATTCACTCTGATTGGAAGAAGTAAGGTACAATCATTGAAAAATCATTTAAAATTTACCACTACCAATATGCTAACAGACAAAAGTCTGGTTTTTACATTTTCAAGATAAAACTGACAAAACATTATCAATCTTTTGTGATTTAAAATTAGTTTCAAAACTCATTTCATATTCATCTATTGTCTTAATTTCAAAATTAAAATTGTCATGAATGTGAAAGCAAGAGTTGTGTTTATTAGTTTTTTTAAATTTTGTAGATTAAATCAGAAATTTGTATTAGTTAAATTAGCTAAGAAAAGAAAATAACTTTATAATTTTTTTTTTGTTTGCATAGAAAACATATATAACGAAGATGAAACTGAAAATTATTTAAAAAACTTATTTTCTTGATTTAAAGAACTGATGTATAATATTTTATCTTCGTGTCAATAATATGGTTATTAAAATAGCATTTGATTACTTTGTTACACATTTAGTTTACTTTGATATACTAACTTATAAATGTTCGACCATATATATTCAAAACAAGATCGTTGAAACCTCACAAACTATATATAATTATTGAGATTAAAACTGCAATATTTTTAATATATATTATTACAATCACCATTATACATAAAATAATATATCAATAATTATAAGTGCTCGCATATGATTTTTATCAAAATAGTATTATAAACAATACCTATGCGTAGCTTGGGTGCCAAACCTAGTTTTAAAAGGCAAAAGGTCGTGATGTGGCAAGGGTGACGAAATAGGCGATTCTAGGGTTTCATATGTGAGGCTCTCTTCAACTGCTGTGGCTGCTCCTCCGCCGTATCTTCTCATCATGACTCAGCCGGTGGAAACATTGGCATCTCCGGCAATCGAACCAAGCACATCGGAGGCTCTGAAAAAACCTTCATGGTCTTCCATTGTGCAGAACAAACCAACATTTTCTAAACACGATTTCAACTTCACGATTATCGATGGCTCGCTGACGGTAGAGATACCAGACAAAGTTATTGACGACTCGACTCTGTTGTGGGAAGATCTAGTTATCGGGAAATTCCTCTCTACGGCTCCCCATGTAGCGAAGTTTCACGTGATCGTAAAACATTTTTGGACCGTTGGAGACAAATCAACAAAGATTGATGCGTTCGTTGTCAACGAGAAGATGATCAAATTTATAATCACGGATATCTCCATGGGAGCTAGAGTTTTGCGACGTGGAATGTGGAATATCGCATATATTACTTGAAGACTCGCAGCCAGAGATCAAGTCGATTCCCATGTGGGTGACTCTGAAAAATGTGCCGCATAAGATGTTTTCATGGAAGGGATTAAGTTTCTTGACAAGTGCTGTAGGTGATCCAAATCGATTACATCTGGATACAGAGTTATGTAAAAGTTTTGAGGAAGCTAAGGTGTTTGTTGAAGCGGATTTATACAAGGAATTTCAGAAATAAGACAGAGGACTAGATGCAATTGTTGACTACAAGTATATGTGGCATCCACCAAGATGCACTAAGTGTTTTAAATGGGGGCACCTAGTGGATACATGATATATCATGGTTTTTACCCCTTTTAGGCCATGATATAAGTCCGTTTTATAGAGTCTTTCTATTATTTCGTAGTGTTTTAGAGTCCTTTACAGGTTTTAGCACGTTTGGAGCATTATTGGAGATATTGGAGTTTTATGGAGCATTCTGGAGCAAAACTGAAGTCTGGTGACTAAGTACCCGATCAAAGCGTCAAGCATCGATCGATACCCCTTGGTATCGATCGACACCCATCGAGGAGATTACAAGTCGCGACTTTTAATGAAGTTTGAAGAATTGCAGAACTTGCCCAGAAGACTTTAATATTTACAAGAAGACCCCAATTCGTGTTTAGACTATTTAATTAGGTTTTACAGCCACTTTGTTAGCTATGCTTTATTTTTGCTTTGAATTGTAAGAGAGCTTTTGAAGAAAGACAAGTCTAAAACTCTGTTCGTCCGAGAGAAGATTTCGAACCCTTTTGTTACTCTTTCTTATTTTCTATTGAGTATTTATTCAAACATGTTTATTGCTTCAATTTCCATGTATGAGTATATCCAGTTTAGATTCAGGGTTCTCATAAGAGTTTTCTCTGAATGCTAGGTTGATTAGTTATTAGGATTCACCATCTGAATTAGTTCTTCACCATAGGTTGTGTTCAAAGCTAATTCTAGGTTGACGAATCTGGAATTTAGATTTTAGGATAATTGATTAGGCACGACAGTGCGATTAATTACCTGATAGAACCTTAGTTGAGAAAAATAACTATTCGCAAAGAGATTTGGTTTAGTTTTTTTGTGAACAAATCAAACCTGATCTAAAAGCTGATTTAGACTTTAGGATTCGCAAAGAGATTTGGAATTCCTAGGATTTAGATTTAGATAATTCTCGCAACGACATTTGGTTAATTATAGCTTAGTGATTTGAGTTCAAGAACAGCGCTAAATCTTAATCCTGTTAGTTAGTTTACCTGCATTCATTGATCTTCTAAGAAATACCTTGAGCCTATATTTCTCCCATCGAATTTACAACTCATTTACTGCTTATCGCTTTTACTTCCATCTGACCTGCTTAGCTTGATTCGATACTATACAATCTATTGTGTGATTTCTCTGAGTCCTTGTGTTCGATCCCTACTTTACTGCAGCAACTTCTTTAGTACTTTTAGGGTATTAATTTAAGCATATCAAATTTGGCGCCGTTGCCGGGGACTCAATTTCATCATTATATTTTAGTTGTCGAATTTCGACTAAGCTCGTCGGTATCGATCGATACTACCTAGTATCGGTCGATACTCGTCGTCTTCTTATGTTGATATCGATCGACACCACCCAGTGTCGATCGATACTCATCGTATTTTTGGTTACTTACGTGCTTGACTCTTGTTTTCAGGTGTATGCCTCATCGTGAAACCAGAAGGAGCAAAAGCACTCAGCTAGTTGAACTGTCATTGGAGCAGCTAGCACGTTTGGAACGCACAAACAGAAAGACATAGCAAACATCAGGGATGAACAACCCAGTGGTATTAAGATCTGATGAAGCTGGAGTCTTGAGAGACCAAGAGGGTCAAGTGTGCAATGAGAGAGGGCAACGACTTGATGAAGCTGGAAACGTCATTGTCCCTCATGTTGTTGTTGGTGAGATTATCGCGCCAGCTGGGCGTGCCAACGTTGGGAATGCTAAGGTTGATCGAGGTAGAATGCTTGGTGAGCATAATAGACCTGATCAATTCTACGCCAATCGAGCTGCGATTCGCATCCCAACTTTCCAGAGGCATGATTTTGAGCTGAAACCTGCCTACTACGCCTTTGTGAGTCAGAATCCTTTCCATGGCCTATCTCATGAGCACCCCATGGATCATATCGAGAGGTTCGAGGATTTGGTCACTGGTATGAAGTACAATGGAGTACCCAATGAGTACTTTTTTCTGCAAAATTTTCTCATACTCTCTTAGTGGGGATGCTGCTTATTGGCTATAGCAGTTGGCTCCTGGTTCATTAACTACATAGGCGGAGATGAAGAATGCATTCCTCAACAACTTCTATGATGATGCGAGATCTGAGGAGCTAAGAAAAAAGATCTCCCAATTTTCTCAAGGTCCGACATAGGCACTCAAGACCGCTTGGATTCGTTTCAAGTCGTATCAGAGAGATTGTCCGCACCATGGATTCACTCAGGTTCAGCTGCTGGGTACTTTCTACAGAGGGATCGATTGGAGGTAGCAGATGGGTTTGGATGCTGCGAGTAATGGGAACTTCAACACCAGGTATCCAGAAGATGCGGTTGTGTTAATTGAGAACTTGGCGTCTAGTAATAACACCAAGAATGCTGATTTCGAGCGGAAGCAGCAACCTGGAGGAGTTGATGGAGCGCAAATTTCTGAAGTTCAGGCCAAGCAGAATTTTTTGATCGGGAAATCGAAGAAATCTGTACACTTTGCTGATGGAGTCGAAAATATTGATGAAGATGAAGTGGAGGATGTTCAGGGTCAGCGATTTGGGTACAACAACAACCGAAACTTCAACAACAACAATCAGCAAGGGGGGTACAAGTTTGAGGGGAATCAAGCCGGTTCCGGAGCAAAAAAAGTTGCCCAGAAACCATCTCAGAGCAGCGATTTCACTCGCAATTATGGGAACTCTTCGTATCAACCCATCTCTCCAAAATCCACAGAGAATAAGATGGAATCCTTAATGGAACAACTTCTTCGTGGACAAGAGAAGCTGCAAGGTGATTTCAATGGGATGTTTGACTATCTATACATTGATCTGAATGGGAAAATTGAAACTATCAATCTGACTCAGAGGAAGCTGGAAATTCAGGTTGCTCAGACTGCATCAGTTGTGCAGAGGCAGGAAGGTTTCCTTCCAGGATAAACTGAGAATCCAAGGGCTCACATCACCTTGAGAAGTGGAAAAGAGGTGATTACAGGAGTGAACAACAGCCCAATTGCAGAGAATCTCGTTGATTTTGCTGAAAAGGACGATTGGGATTTCGAAGATCCACATGTATCGATCGATACCAGCCAGTATCGATCAACACCAGTCCAGACACCTGCACGAGAGGATCCAAAATCACGTGTATCGATCGATACTCATCCAGTATCGATCGATGCTGAGATGCATATCGAGAAAGAGCCCGAGATTGTCAAGGAGAGGGTGTATAAACCCAAGATGCCTTATCCTATGTCTCCTAAGATGACAAAGAAGGAATGGGAGGACGCCATATGCAAGGCTATGCTGGATAAGTTGGTTATGGAGCTTCCTTTTGTTGATGCTATTAAGACTTCTCCAGCTTTCCGGAGGTATGTGAAGAAGATGGTGTCTAGCAATGTGAACCTTGAGGAAGGTGTCATGATGATTACAGCTGAGTGCAGTGCCATTATACTCAACAGAATTCCCAAAAAGCTACCAGACCCAGGGAGCTTTGTTTTAGATTGCACTATCTTCACAGAAAGATTCGAGCGTGCTCTCTGTGATATTGGGTCAAGTGTGAACCTTATGCCACACTCAGTTGCCAAGCGAATGGGGATGACGGATTTCCAGTCTACAAGGATTTCGCTGGTACTTGCTGATCGGTCAGTGCGACTTCCAGAGGGACTACTCGATGATGTCCCAATTAAGATTGAGAATTGCTTGATCCCAACAGATTTCATCGTCCTGAAGTACGATGCTGAGCCTAAGGATCCTCTTATCCAGGGTAGACCATTCCTTGCAACTGCTGGAGCCTTGATTGACTGTAGGAATGGACATATAGCTCTCAACATCGGTGACTTGGTGATGTCCTTTAACATGGAAAAGATGATGAAGAGGCCAACCATCGATGGGCAGACATTCTATGTGGACACCTTCAGTGACATAGCTGAGGATTACTTCCTAGGGATTCACCCTGAGGATCCACTGGAGAGAGCGTTGGTCTTTTCGGCCACTTCAGAGGTCATTTTGTGTGATGATACTGCTGGATACTCGAAGTTGCTCGATTCAGCATCACCAGTATCGATCGACACCCCTCTAGTATCGGTCGATACCCTGTGGCCAGAAGGAAAGTTGGTCGACAGTTCTAAACAAGCTGCTGGGCTTGGAGATTGGAGTGCAGAGAATGCTCCTAAGGTGGAACTGAAGCCACTTCCAGCGAATCTGAGGTATCGTTTGCTTGGTCCTAATTCCACGTACCCTGTAATCGTTAATGCTTCCTTGAACAACACAGAGATTGCCTTACTGCTGCGCAAGTATCGCAAAACTCTTGGCTATTCTCTTGCTGACATTTCAGGTATAGCACCAGACTTGTGCATGCATCGGATTCACCTTGAGGATGAGTCAAAGTCTTCGATTGAGTGTCAGAGGAGAGGGAAGATCAGTAAGAGGCATGGGATGCCACAAAATTTCATCCTTGAGGTTGAAGTTTTCGATTGCTGGGGCATTGACTTTATGGGTCCCTTTTCTTCGTCACACAATAACAGATACATCCTGATAGCTGTGGACTATGTGTCCAAGTCAGTGGAAGCGATTGCTAGTCCAAACAACGACTCTGCGGTGGTCCTTAAGCTGTTTAAGACCATCATTTTCCCACGATTTGGAGTGCCTCGTATTGTTATAAGTGATGGTGGCAGCCACTTTATTAACAAAGTTTTTGAGAAGTTGCTGAAGAAGCATGGTGTCAATCATCGTGTGGCTACTCCATATCACCCTCAAACCAGTGGGCAAGTAGAGATCTCCAACAGACAGATCAAGGAAATTTTGGAGAAGACAGTGGGTACCTCTAGGAAGGATTGGTCTACGAAATTGGATGACGCGCTGTGGGCTTATAGGACCGCTTTCAAGACACCGCTGGGCACTACACCATTTCACTTGCTGTATGGGAAAGCATGTCACCTTCCAGTGGAGATCGAGCACAAAGCAGCATGGGCAACGAAGTTGCTGAACTTTGACATCAAGCCTGCAACTGAGAGGAGATTGATTCAGTTGAACGAGTTGGATGAGATTAGGCACCACGCCTACGAGAACTCGAAGCTATACAAGGAGAGAACTAAGGCCTATCATGACAGGAAGATCATCTCCAGAAATTTCGAGCCGAACGACCAGGTACTTCTGTATAACTCTCGTTTGCAATTGTTTCCTGGTAAACTGCGTTCTCGTTGGTCAGGTCCTTTCACAATTAAGGAGGCCAGACCACATGGTGCCGTCGTGCTGATTAGTCCTACAGGCGATTAATTTACTGTCAATGGACAGAGGGTGAAGCACTATTGGGCGAAAGCCGAGATTCCAACAGGGCAGATAATGCCTTTGGATGATGCACCTACAACCTGAATGGCGTTACAGTCAAGCTAATGACGTTAAACGAGCGCTTGGTGGAAGGCAACCCACTGGTACGTCTGTTTTTGAGGCTTTTTATTTTTATTTTTCAGTTTTGGTGTCTGTGTAAGGATGAACAAGAAGCAAAAACTCGGAATCGCCTGAGTGTCGATCGATACCCTTGAGTATCGATCGACACCCTACGCGACTGAAAGGATATGTATCGGTTTAAGCCTGGTATCGTCTGACACCAGGCTGTGTGTCGATCGATACTCAATGTTCCAGCACGGTAACTTCTTGTTTCTCCTAATTCCATTTGATCCATTTGTTTTCTTTCACCAACTCTAGGCTAGATAACACTGGGGACAGTGTTGTTTAAGTTTGAGGGAGGTAGTCGCTGACTTTGTTTTTGTTTTTCTTAGAGTCAGTCGTTTTTGAGTCATTCGTTGTTTTATTGAGTCAAAACTTTGTCTGAAACTGTGATCTTTTTCTTGAATCTTTTGATCTGACCTTGTTTCTAAGTGAACATTGTTACAGAATCAGGTCTAGATCGACTAATGAAAAATCCAAAAGCTGACCGGTTGACCAGAAGACACTCATGTTTCCAGCAAAGTTCCTTAAAGCCTGAGCCAAATTTTTGCACTTCATCGATGTGGTTAGTATTCATATAGCTTGATTCCTCATTCGTATCTGACAAAGGAACCCACGTGTTTAAAATAATGGTATTTCTCTCCCTGTTACGAGTTAATTAATAAATAAGTGCATTAAAAGACGAAATGATTTTCTTCTGAGTAGGTTAGGAAAATTTCCAGCGATCCCATTATTCTACTTTAGAGGGAATGATCACACAAAGGATTGGAATCGAGGCTAGGATTTTCCTATGATGCCATTATTCGCCTACATCCTTTGATACAAGGAGAGGGAAGAACCGGGGATTTGGTGGCAAACACCATCAATACTCGCGTCTCATACCTTGATATGTATATGCAGAAAAAAAAAGAACATAATAAGAAATAAGTATGGGGGAGAGAAATAATACCAGAAAGTGTGAAAATGGTGGTTCCTTGTCATGATATTGTATGGGAAAGAATCTAGAAGGTTCTTGGTATTAAGCACAGCGATGAAACTGGCGAGGAGGGCTTGATTGAACAATGCTGTGAGATAATGTGTGTAGTCTGGGAAGCTGCGAATGTCTAAGGATAAGTACATGGTGGTTAGATCAAAAAGCTGTTTAGGTGACATATGGGTGCTTGGGAAAAGAGTCATTGCAATATTTCATGAACATGTGAGTCTCTATGTTTTCAAACCTCTTTCTCTGATTTAGTTTTCTGTTTTGCTTGAGGGCAAGCAAAGGCTAAGACTGGGGGAGTTGATATATCATGGTTTTTACCCCTTTTAGGCCATGATATAAGTCCGTTTTATAGAGTCTTTCTATTATTTCGTAGTGTTTTAGAGTCCTTTACAGGTTTAAGCACGTTTGGAGCATTATTGGAGATATTGGAGTTTTATGGAACATTCTGGAGCAAAAATGAAGTCTGGTGACTAAGTACCCGATCAAAGCGTCAAGCATCGATCGATACCACTTGGTATCGATCGACACCAATCGAGGAGGTTACAAGTCGCGACTTTTAATGAAGTTTAAAGAATTGTAGAACTTGCCCAGAAGACTTTAATATTTATAAGAAGACCCCAATTCGTGTTTAGACTATTTAATTAGGTTTTACAGCCACTTTGTTGGCTATGCTTTATTTTTGCTTTGAATTGTAAGAGAGCTTTTGAAGGGAGACAAGTCTGAAACTCTGTTCGTCCGAGAGAAGATTTCAAACCCTTTTGTTACTCTTTCTTATTTTCTATTGAGTATTTATTCAAACATGTTTATTGCTTCAATTTCCATGTCTGAGTAGATCCACTTTAGGTTCAGGGTTCTCATAAGGATTTTCTCTGAATGCTAGGTTGATTAGTTATTAGGATTCACCATCTGAATAAGTTCTTCACCATAGGTTGTGTTCAAAGCTAATTCTTGGTTGACGAATCTGGAACTTAGATTTTAGGATAATTGATTAGGCACGACAATGCGATTAATTACCTGATAGAACCTTAGGTGAGCAAAATAACTATTCGCAAAGAGATTTGGTTTAGTTGTTTTGTGAACAAATCAAACCTGATCTAAAAGCTGATTTAGACTTTAGGATTCGCAAAGAGATTTGGAATTCCTAGGATTTTTTAGATAATTCTCGCAACGACAGTTGGTTAATTATAGCTTAGTGATTTGAGTTCAAGAATCGCGCTAAATCTGAATCATGTTAGTTAGTTTACCTGCATTCATTGATCTCCTGAGAAATACACTGAGCCTATATTTCTCCCATCGAATTTACAACTCATTTACTGCTTATCGCTTTTACTTCCATCTGAACTGCTTAGCTTGATTCGATACTATACAATCTATTGTGTAATTTCTCTGAGTCCTTGTGTTCGACCCCTACTTTACTGCAGCAACTGCTTTAGTACTTTTAGGGTATTAATTAGAGCATATCAATACATGTCTGGTCAATTCAGGTAAATCAATAACTATTCTGACGAAAGCTAGTGGAGATGTAGCGGCACAGGCTGATCGTGACAACTCATCTCAAGAAATCGATCAACAATTTCAAACTGATAAGGAAGTAAAGTAGAGTGGGTCTTAGAGTATTCAAAACGAAGTAGAGAAGGAAATTGCCAAGGAAGTAGAGAAGGAAGCTGAGTTGGATACAACAGTAGAAGTTGAGAAGGTCGTTGAGAAGGAAGTGGAGAGGAAAACAAATAATTTGGAGATTATTATTGATGAAAAAGAAAATTCAGAGAAACGGCAAAACATAGATGATGCTGAGGCAGTAAATAAAGGAGAATGGTGTGCGGTATCACCCACCAAGGATTGGGAGACACTCGGGAAACAAAAAATCTGAGCCGAACATTGTTTTGGTATCACCCTCACGATACAATATTCTGGCTGATTCGGTTGAGGAGGCGGAGAATGTAGTAACTGAGAATGAGGAAAAAAAATGAAGGTGAAGCCGAGGAAATGGTGGAACCTATTCAAACAATGGAGAAAGCAGAGGAGAAGGGGACTCGTCCCACCTTACCTCGAGCTTCGAAGAACACGCATAAGTCGTTATCGGAATCCAGTGATCAAGTTATGGAGGACCACCCACCTAGTAATTTGGGAAAGAGGGTTACGAGGCGAAAAACTGGTTTATGTCGAGGGTTTTTTTTAATGTGTGCGGCTTCAACAAATCTATTAAGCATTCCGTAATCCGTAATTGGTTAATTACAAGTTCTATGCAGTTTGGATGCTTGTTGGAAACGAGAGTTAAAGAAAGCAAAGCATATCAAATTGTTTCATCTATTTTCAGAGATTGGTCTTTTCTATCAAATTACGAGCATAATAGATTGGAACCCATTTTTGAAGGATTGGTATATAATAATTTAACTCCTCCACAGCTCAAATCTGGATTGAATCAAGCTATTTTTGTTAAGATATGTATTCCAAGACACCTTATACCAACACTACAAGAAAATACAGTTTTTGTCACTATCTTTTGCGACTATTTTTTTAGTAGCAAAAAAGGACAATATTGTGACTGATTTGCGACTAATAAGCGATTACTCATAATGTAGAGGCACAATATTCAAAAATTACCAACGAAATGAAGTAGTCAGACAAGAGTCGGATATTTGCGACTGTTTGAGGACTTGCAAAAGTAGTCCCGAATTTGTGACTGATTTGCTTCGCTTTAACAACTCCACTCGATTTTTTTATAAAAACTTCACCAATATATAATTGTAAATATGTTAATTTATAAGTTTTAACATATTTTTGAACTGTTATATACACATAATCATTGTAAAGACATATTCAAACCTTCTAGGTTCTTAAAGTTTAGGGTTTATGGTAAATGTTTTTGATTATTCTCATAACATGTACAAGTAGTCACAAAAGGGTCCCAAATTTGTGACTAATTTGCGACTCCACTCGATTTTTTTAATAGTAGTCACAAAATAGCACTACAAAAAAACAGGGCCAATTCGGACGGAAATTCCGACGGCAATAATTATGTCGGAAATTTCTGACGGGATTTGGATGAACGTATTATCCGTCGGAAAACATTACCCGTCGGAAATCCGTCGGCCATTTCCGACGTATTTCTGACAAATGATGATGTTGCCGACATCGAAAATCCGTCGGAAAATCTACTGCCCTTGTAAGAATTGTGGGAATCGTAGATTAATCGTGATAAAGGAAGTATGGTCACACGTTTATTGTCATGGGTTTATGCCGGGTTACAAGATATGGTATTATCATGGAAAAAATAATACAATGGTAGATAATTATGCTAGTACTAGTGAACAATATATTGAGGATAACGCTTGCTTAGAAGAACCCGCAATGGAAGTAGAAAGTACTGTAGGTCATGTTCAGATGATGAACGATGCATTTCGTGAAAGTATACCATCGGTTGTTGAGTATGGAGATAGAGGAGAAGAACCTAACTTAGAATCTCGAAGATTCTTTGATATGTTAAACGCTGCTAAACATCCGTTATATGGTGGGTGTAGAGGTGGACATTGCCCTTTATCAACTACAACTAGGATGATGGGTATAAAGACGAATTTCAATTTGAGTGAGGAGTGCGTGGATGCAATCGCTGATTTTGTGAAAGACAGTTTTCCAGAAGATAATCTTGCACTGACATAATACTATGAGATACAGAAACTTGTTCAAGGTATAGGATTGCCGTATCAGATGATAGATGTATGCATCGACAACTGTACGCTATACTGGAGAGAGGACGCAGACCGTTTGTCATGCCGTTTTTGTCGCAAACCTCGGTATAAAGAAACAGGTGGAAGAGTGCCAATGCCATATAAACAGATGTGGTATTTGCCGTTAACAGAGAGATTGAAGAGGTTAGATCAGTCAGAGCGCACATCGGGAGCAATGTGATGGCATGTAGAGCATACAACGGATAGAGAAATCGCCCATCCGTCAGACGCAGGAGCATGGAACATTTTCAATCTACGTATCCCAGCTTTGCGTATGAGGCGAGGAACGTATACCTTGGATTATGTACCGATGGTTTCAACCCTTTTGGGAAGCACGTCAGGCAATATTCTTTGTGGCCAGTAATTGTAACACCCTACAATTTTCCGCCATCTTTGTGCATGCGAAGGGAGTTCCTGGAACAGAGCATCCGAAGAGATCACTTAATGTGTTTTTGCAGCCATTGATTTATGAGCTGCAAATGTTATGGGACCAAGGTGTTGAGGCGTTTGATGTTTCTTGTCACTAGAATTTCATCATGCGGTCGGTACTTATGTGGACCATCAGCGATTTTCCAGCATATGGCATGTTATCAGGATGGACAATTCACAGAAGGTTATCGTGCCCGTACTGTCAAGATAACACTGATGCGTTCCAATTTAAGCACGGACGCAAAACATCTTGGTTTGACTGTCATAGGCGATTCCTATCTAGCGATCATCCTTATCGTCGTAGCACCACATTGTTTAGGAAGAACCATAAAGTATTTGATGGTCCACCTCCTGAGTTAGATGGAGAGTATTTGTTGACTCAGTTCAGAGATTTTGGTGCAGAGAGAACCATTGATTGTGGTGGTAAGGGGCATCATCCAGTTGATGGTTGTGGCAATGTACATAATTGGCACAAGAGGAATATTTTCTGGGATTTGCCTTATTGGAAGGACCATCTTTTGAGACATAATGATGTAATACACATTGAGAAGAATTTTTTCGACAACCTTATGAACACCGTTCTCAATGTCCAATGGAAGACAAAGGACAATCTGAA
Source organism: Eutrema japonicum (assembly GCA_030161315.1). Classification (NCBI taxonomy): domain Eukaryota; kingdom Viridiplantae; phylum Streptophyta; class Magnoliopsida; order Brassicales; family Brassicaceae; genus Eutrema; species Eutrema japonicum. The sequence continues at coordinate 35,957,432 of BSQW01000013.1, read as the reverse complement.
GTCTAGATTGGACTTGCCAGATATTTGTTCTCGAAGAGCACTACATGTGATAGGGAGCGGGAAGCCTCCGGTCCTGACTTTTCGTTTGAATGAACCTTCAAAGGCCGCATTTTTTTACTGGATTACCGAAAGTGTTAGATTCCCGGACGGATACGCATCTAACCTTCGGAACTGCGTTGATCATGGAGAAGAGAAGTTTACTGGGATGAAGAGTCATGATTGCCATGTGGTGATGCAGCGCCTACTTCCATTTGGCTTTACATGTCTTCTACCACGTAATGTCCACGAAGCAATTGCAGGTACAATCATTAAATTTATTTGTTAATACTTTACATAATATATACTTTAGTATTTATATATTCATTTTTATCCATATTATGCAAGGATTGGTGCTTTTTTGAGATATATGTTCGCGCTCTCTTACATCATACGGTATCCGCAATCTTGAGGATAATATACATGTAATCCTTTGCAATTTGGAGAAGATATTTCTGCCTTCCTTCTTTGATGTTATGGAACATCTAACCATTCATCTCCCTCGAGAAGCAGAGTTAGGGGGCCTGGTTCAGTACCGTTGGATGTATATGATAATCCCATATTTTACATCTTTTAGCATGCATATTATTTGGTGTTTTATGTCTCATGCATGTGTCTTGCATAGTTTTTATAGCATTTTGGTATTTATTAGAGTATTAGGTGTTTGCTTTAGGTTCTAGTGAGTTTTGCATGCATTTGGAGTGTTTTTAGGTGTTTTGGAGACAATTGATGGTGTTTGGAGAGTTGGACCTAAGTGGAGTGCAAAGCCCATCCGAGACGCCGGAAATATGTAGCTGGACGAAGGCCCTCCGATATGAATCAGCCTTGATGCTCTTCATGGGAGTTGTAGAGGAGTAACTTATCTGTCTACAGGAGTTGGATTCAGGCCATTTGGACATCTGGTTAAGGAGTTACCGCGGAGTTACTAAAGATGTCTCTGCCTGGCCGAGAAGCTCTTACCTTACCGAATCCATCCCGGCCTCCCATCCCGGCTGGAAGCTGCCCGGTGCTGAAATTTGGCTCTGACTGGGAGAATCCCGGCCTTCCATTCTGGCTGGAAGCTGCCCGGTGCTGAACTTTGCCTCGGACAGGGAGAATCCCGGGCTCCCATCCCGGCTGGAAGCTGCCCGGTGCTAAACTTTTGTCCAAAGTGTCTCAACGATGTGGCTAGACGGGGACCTTACAATCCGATCCAGCTTCAACGGCCTTCATAGAAGTTGTAGAGGAGTGAATCAGCTTTACACATGAGTTTGAATCAGATTATTTGGACGTATGGATAGGGAGATAAGACGGAATTACTGAAGGTCTGTCCGTCTGGCCAAGAGAAGATTTCTTCACCCTTATCTTTATATTAATGCATTTAATCTATCTTTATGTCTTTTTCTCTTGTGTTCTTCTTGTGTTCTTCATATTTAGGCCTTAGGCCCCTTTTTGTTGGATCTTAGATTTAGCTTGATTTAGATGATTTGATAATTGATTCTTGATGCTTATGTTCTTAATCCTTCCATTACTTTCTTGTTTAGTGTTCCTAATGCTAGATCTAACTTGAGAAAGTGGATCTATATCATAAGGAATTTCATGCACACCAAGTGTTTGATGAAATGCCTTGATGAACTATTCAAGGGATTTATGTTCCTAGCCTAATGGATTAGTTGTCTAGGGTGTATTTTGGTTGATCTTGTTATTATTCTTAATGCTTGATAATTGATAAACCACAAATGGGAATTTGCTAATGGATTTGATAATTAACATAGTGATTAGTTGCTTGAAAGAGAATTAATCAAGATTAGTGATCTTAACCTAAGGATTAGCATTGATTGTGTGTATTAGCATCATTAGTTAATTGTCTTGATGATTAGATGATGATGATTTAGGTTGATTCTTGTTAGATCCTTCACTTAGGTTGGTTCTTAATGCTAGATTTGATAAGATAAACCAAAGTTTAGAACTACACCTAGATTAGGTAGCTCTAGTTGGCGTGACAAACCAATCTAGAGCTACACCTTAGGATTTTTGGTCTCATCCCATGCATTAAGGAGAGATTCGAGTAAACGGTGTTAGTGCTAGATTAGATTTATCGATTCGAGTCTCGAACTTAGGCATTTTACTCCTAACCCGAGTTTAAATGAATTGCTTGAACAAAACCTTTTGTGAGCTTTTCTTGCCTAGCCAACGAGAGTTGATGTCTAGGGTGATTAGTGAACTAATTGGGATTGGAGATTAATGCTTGTTAATCATCTTATCACAAACGATGGTTTGTTCTTAATTTGGTGATTAACAAAGTGATTAGTGGCACTACGGTGGATTAGTCATAATTGTGAATTCCATGTTCTAGGATAGTGTTTAATGCCTCCAAATGATTCATTGTTTCAGTGTTATCCATCTCATTGATAGCTTAGTTCATGATCCACATTTATATCTTTGTTTTCTTCCTTGCATTTGTTTTTCTTGATTTAAAAATATAAAAACCCAAAACATTAGCTCTAACTTAGGAAGATTCATGTATTCTTAGTGCTTCAATATTAACTTCCTTGGTTCGGTATCTCAAATACTACAATGACATGAGTGGGATTTGAGTAATTGACTAGTAAAAATCCTACTATCAGTATCCTTTCGAATGGTATATGTTTCATCTAAAGAAGAAGGTAAAAACTTTGAGCAGAGTTGAAGGTTCTATTGTTGCACAGAGCATCAATGAAGAATCCTCACATTTTGCCGAGTTCTACTTTCCATCACAAGTGAAAACGAAGAGTCGTAGAGCAGCTCGACATGATGACGGAGGCGTACTACCTTTCTATCCTGTATGTTCCTCATATATTCTTAGAGATTGGACGACTTAGTGGAAAAGGCAAGAAGCGGAGACTTTCATCACATGAGTGGGAGCATTTGCATATGTATATTCTCACAAACTGTGATGGAATTGAAGAATATGAGAGGTTTTATATTAAAACCAAATTATTAATTACTTATTAGGTCATTGAGTATATATATATGTTAACGTGATGATCGTTTCAATGTCACAGCTTGTATATGGCTTATCAACGTTATTAATATCCAAACAAAACAGAGGATGAGCTACTCTAGCTCAAACATGAAGAGTTCGAACGTTGGTTAAGAGATTATGTTAGTGTTTTAATTGCCTTGTTTAAACTTTCATATATAATGAATGATTTCTTTAACTCATTTATTTTTAATTCGTGCAGGTGACGACCGAGAAGGCTAACGGTCAAAGATTTCCCATATGGTTAGAAGAAATTGTGCGCTTTACACTAGCAAACGTACAGTCACATGTGATGTATAGCACACGGGGGTACGCTTTTAAGATTCTTCGGAATGATAGGAGTTCGACAACTTCAGATTACGGTGTATCTACTCAGTCCGGTGATCTTGTATACTATGGTGTCGTACGTGAGATTTTCGATGTTCATTACCCTGGAATGCTCGGTTTGAGATGCGTTGAATTTTTATGCGACTGGAATGACCCATTAGTAGGAAGCGGTGTACGACACGACCAATTTGGTGTTACATCATTACATAGCAGAAGGCGACTCCAGAAATACGAGCCATTCGTACTTGCTTCACAAGCAGACTAGGTTTGTTTTTTTCTTATACGTTAATTTTAAATTTAGCATTTTTGCATTCCTGTAGTTAAATTTGTACATGGTGTAGGTATGCTACATTCCCTATCCTCGGGTGACAAACAAGCAAGACCCGTGGATTACAGTGACATCGATAAACCCGAGAGGTAGGATTCATAGGATTTCTGTTCATGAACCCCTCCAACAAAGCTCAGTAGGTTTGGGTTCAATCGAGCATTCCCTAGAGGTCGACCTTGTTGTTGATTTCACCATACATGCAGACGATCGGGTATTTGAGGATTCAGAGGAAGAATTAGACGAATTTGGAGAAACTTCCGATTCAGGAGAATCAGATTACTCATCATCGGATTCAGAGTAGTTTTAAACTTGGCATTGTAAAATATGTACTTGTATTTGTAATAGATATTTGTTATGTGGAATGTATTAGTTATGTGAATTGTACTTGTACTTAAACATTTGATATACTTAACTGTAATATTCCATTTCTAAAATTTTTAAAAATTGCTAAGTACTAATCCGTCGGAAATCCGTCGGATTCAGTTTTAGCCGATGGTCCAGATAGTCTGAAACCCATTTTAGCCAAAGGAAGCATATATCCGTCGGAATTCCGTCGAAAATTTCCTTCGGCTAAAACTGGTTTCGGACAGTCTGAACCTTCGGCTAAAACTGAATTTGTCAGAAATTTCCGACAGATTTCCGACGGGTTCAGTTTTAACCGAAGGTACATATCCATTTCTAAAATTTCTACACTTTTAGAAAAATGCTAAGTACTAATCCGCCGGATTCATTTCCGCCGGATTCAGTTTTAGCAGAAGGTCCAGAATTTCCGAAACCAGTTTTAGCCGAAGGAAGTATACATCCGTCGGAAATCCGTCGGAACGGCTGTTTAAAAATGTGGTTAAGGGTATAGTGTATAGGTTTTTTTGTTTAGAAATTGGTTACAAACAATTGTATGATGTATATACAATAGTTTGAACTTGTCAGACAGTCTATATAAATGTGTTATATAGAATTTAGAAAATTACATGAAACTGTTCATATAAGGTATAGTTGATTTATGTGAAATGTATACGTTTTGATGTTGTATAAGTCATAAACTCATGCAAAGTCTTTAACATTGATGAATTTCTTATTTTTTGATTGAAACATGTACATTAGGTGTCTCTAACTCATATAACCATACTCTAAACCCTAAACCCCAAATATACCCTAAATCCGTCAGAAATTTCCGACGGATCTGGGACTTATGACGCGTGTCTGATGACTGGCCAATAGCAACGCATGCATGGAATATACCGTATATTTCCACATCCGTCGGACTTTGGTTTTTTTCGAGACCGCAGGAAACTGAGGCGCCTAAATAAAAAAATAATAATAAACCGACGGCTTTCCGATGGATCTGGCCGTCAGAAATCCGAATATATCCGAGAAACGGTTTTGTTTCTCTTTATTTTGCTCTTCTCTCTCTCTCTTCGGACGATTTTCTCTCTTCTCTCTCTCATGTTCTTGCGAAAAAATGTTTCTAAATCCTCAATCTCTCCTCTCAATCCTCTTATCAAGCCTCAATCCTTCAATCTTCATGAATCCCAACATGTAAGTCCCTCTAATTTTCAAAAAATCACTCATTTTCATTGTTAGATTAGTAATTAGAATTTTTAGATTAGTATTTAGAATTTGTTAGATTTTCGGAATGAAATATTAGGGTTTATGAGATTAGGGAATGGTATTTAGAATTTGTTAGGGTTGTTAGAATTTTTCTATAATTTCAAAAATTAGTATATATAATTTTAGGATTATATAAAACGTTTTTGTAATATTAGGATTATATAAAATGTTTTTATATAAATATTAGGTTGTTAGTTTTGATTTTTATAAAAAATTTGACAAACGTTTTTATATATTTTTAGAATTTTAAAAAACGTTTTTGTATATTATTTGGGTTTTAGAAAATTATAATTGAAATTTTCAGAATTTATTATTAATTAAAAACGTTTTTGTAATTTATAATTTTAGATTTAGTAATTTACAAGTTTGTAAAAACGTTTTGGTATTAATATAATTAGAATTATATAAAAAATCGTTTTTATAAAAAATTTTGAATAATTATATAAAAAACGTTTTTTAAATTTGTTTTTGAAATTTTATGAAATTTTTTGAATTTTTTGAATTTTTAAGGAATTTTTGAATTTTTTTTGAATTTTGGGAAATCTTTGAAAATTTAAGGATTTATTTGAAATTTTTATGATTTTTTGAAATTTTTGGGATTTTCGGAAAATTATGAAAATTTCCTGGAATTTTGAATTTTTCGGGAAATTTTGGATTTTTGTGAAATTTTAATAATTTTCGGGAAATTTTGAATTTTTTCGGGAATTTTGAATTTTTCCAGAAATTTCTTGAATTTTCGGAATTTTTAGATTTCAATGTACTAACGATTTTAAGTTTTTTCCCGCAGGAATAACGAGGACGCACTACAGTTGTGTGGCGGCTCCCAAGGCCGCTGTTCCCGGGGTTCTCGGGCTACGCCTCGTGACAGATCGAGCTCGGGAATTCAAGTCCCGGAGACACAACAATCCGAAGCTCGGAGCCATATTAGCATCGAGCAACTGGTCCAACAGCCCAACCGGGGCCATTGCATCCGCCTTGACCCCAAGTACGACGAAGGAACTTGGTAATTGAAATTTTGATTATTATTTCAATTTTTTAAGATTTTGAATTTAATTAAACGGACTAAATTCTTTTTTAAAATGTTTTCAGGTTTAAGTTGTCGCCTGAGATAACCAAGTCGATCTTGCGGATGCTCCACAACCTGTTGGACAAAACGCACGAGAAGTACTCGGAAATGCCGAAAGACGAGAAATTAAGTAATAAAAATTATTTTTTTAGTTCATTTTGTCAATTTTAATTACAAATACTAACTTACGGTTTTTTTTTAAAAATGTAGCAAGAATTCATGTGGCACCATTCCCTTACGAACCACATGTACGAGTGGAAGCAGAAGTGGAAGCACGACAAGGACAAGCCGAAGGACCTCGACGACGATGTATGGAAGGGCTTATGCGATTATTGGACCAAGCCGAAGACGAAGAAGCTTTCCGAAACAAACACGAAGAACCGGAAGAGCGAACGAGGAGGGAAGGGGATGTACATTCACAACGGCGGCGCAAAGACCGTCGAACGGGATGCAATGGAAATGGTAAGTCTAATTTCAATTCTCAATTTTTAATTTTTAATTTTGTTTTTATTATTATGTATTTAACAAGATTTTACAGGAGAAGTGATCGAGCAGAGGCACACCAACAAAAAACCTTGTCTGATACAGGATCCTGGCATGCGTGAGCTCGTTGCGAAGTGCAAGAAGAAGTAGGTGGATCGTGAAAAAGAAGTTGGAATCTCGCAGCTCACTCTTGATGGATCGTGGTCGTCGAACGAGTTACCCCGGGAAGAGATCAACGACATTGTCCTCAATGTAAGTTTCTAATTCTTTTCAATTATCTTTTTTTCCAAATTTCATTACTAACATTATTTTGATGTTTTATTTTCATAGGAAATTCGGAAAGTCAAAGGGCGATTCGCTGGCTTAGGCGGACTTCCGACCCAGGGGTGATCGAGAGACGAGATTCTTCCTTTCCTCGGTCTCCTTCGGGGTACAGAGATGAGATCGAGAGGCTCACCCAAACGGTCGACGAGCTAAAGTCCGCACACACCGAGCTTAAGAAGATCATGCAGAACGCCTTCCCACATCTCTTTCGTCCTAACAACCCCGACGATCCCAACAATTCTCCAACCGTTTAAAATACATGTTTTGTTTTTTGAACATTAACTTATTTTGTGTAATAAATTTTTTTTTTTATGATAATGAATTTTTATTACTTAATTTCTTTTCATTTAAATTATTCATTTAGTATTAAATTAGAATTAATTAAATAATTTCAAAAAAAATACTCAAATTCAATATCCGTCGAAATCCAATATCCGTCGGAACGTAATCCGTTGGAATACAATCTGTCGGAAATCCGTCGGAACATAATCCGTCGGAAATATTTCCCGTCGGAATCCCGTCGGAAATATATCCGACAGGTTTCCGACGGCGTTCCGACGTTATGTTCCGACCTAACTTCCGTCGAAAAAGCCGTCAGAATTATGTCCCGTCGGAATCTCGTCGAAAACATATCTGACAGGTTTCCGACGGCGTTCTTACGATTTGTTCCGACCTTACATTCGTCGGAATATCCGTAGGAAACGTCGCCGTCGGTAATCCGTCGGAAATTTCCGACCCTTTTCCGACGACCAATTTCCATCAGAATAGTCCGACGGATACTAATTTCCGACAGCTGGAACTGACAGATATTTCCCGTCGGAAAAAGCCGTCTGAAATTGCCTGTATTCTTGTAGTGTAGTTAGGGGTGGGCAAAAAAACCGAACATAACCAAACCGAAATAAATCATATGGTTTGGTTATGGTGTAACCAAAAAACCCATTTGGTTATCATTTTTGTTAAGAGTTCGGTTTTGGTTTGGTTTGGTTTAAAACCGTAAAACCGAATGGTTTTTTTGATTTTTACATTTTAGATTAATTTTATATAGCTTTATATATATTTTTGGTTTGGTTTAGATTTATCATTTTTCCATTCTTGTTTTTTGGTTTAGTTTAGATTTATTAATTTTATATAGATTTCTTGTTTTTCTTTATTTGTTGTTAATTTTGTTGATCAGAGATTCATAAGCAACATGAGGAGACGAACAATCGTAGCTAATGACGATGATAAGAATCTGAATTTTCTTCTTTTCATCTATTTTCTAGGTTTTTATTAGTCTCGATTTTTATTGATGATTTGGATTTACGAACAATTTGATTTGGATTCTAGTTTTTGAATTCTTTTTGTTTTTACACTTATTAGTATGTCTACTTATTAGCTTAATATATTATTTATACATTCATTTTATTTTTGCTTTTTGTATGAGCCTTATCAAAAGTTATGAACCAAACTAAAAAACGTAACCGAACCAAACCGAGCCGAGCCAAAATTGCATATGGTTTTTAAATGGTTTTATTTTTTATAAAACCGATAACCCAAAAACCGTTAAAAACCGAACCATTCCAAACCGAAATATATATGGTTTTTATATGGTTTGAATTTTTATAAAACCGAAAGACCAAAAAACCGAAAAAACCAAAAAATCACAAACCGAAGTGCCCACCCCTAAGTGTAGTCTCAAATTAACGACTAATTTGCAACTCAACTCGATTTTTTTAAAAAATCCTAAATTCTAAACCCCAACCACAAACCCTTAATCCTAAACCCTTAACCCTAAACCCTAAATCTCTAACCTTTAATCATAAATTTGATCTAAATCTTAAACTGTAAACTAGATCTTACACATAAACATCAAATAATATACAAAAAACTCAACACTTACAATTTTTTAAAACATAATCATTTTATAAATCTTAAATGTTAAACCCGAAACCTCTAACGCTTAATCATAAACTCTAAATCTTAAATTGTAAACTAGATCTTACACATAAACATCAAATAATATACAAAAAATATAATACTTACAAAAATTTCAATCTAATCATAACATGTACTAAGTATTACATGTGTTTTATAAGAAATGATTTTGAAAGATTAAAAAATTTTCAAAATTTTCTTATTTTTAAGTTTGAACATATTTTTTAACTACTATATACACATAATCATTGTAAAGTCATATTCAAACCTTCTAGGTTCTTAAAGTTTAGGGTTTAGGGTAAACATTTTTGATTCTAGTCATAACATATATAAGTAGTCACACAAGGGTCCCAAATTTATGACTCCACTCGATTTTTTTTAATAGTAGTCACAAATTAGTCCCAAATTTGCAACACCACTCGATTTTTTTTTAAAAATCCTAAATTTAAAAAATCCTAAATTCTAAACCCAAACCACAAACCCTAAACCCTAAACCTCTAACCCTTAATCATAAACTTGATCTAAATCTTAAATTGTAAACTAGATCTTACACATAAACATCAAATAATATACAAAAAAATTCAACACTTACAAAAATTTCAATCTAATCATAACATGTACTAAATGTTACATGAGTTTTATAAGGAATGATTTTGAAAGATAGAAATTCTCTCAAAATTTACTTATTTTTAAGTTTTAAAATATATTTGAACTGGTATATACACAAAATCATTGTAAAGTCATATTCAAACCTTCTAGGTTCTTAACGTTTATGGTTTAGGGTAAAAGTTTTTTATTCTACTCATAACATGTATAAGTAGTCACAAAAGGGTCCCAAATTTGTGACTAATTTGCAACAAAATGATAAAAATAATGAAAGCTTCTCATTGGCTAGTTCATTGAGATACGGATTGAGATCCTCCACCGTTGATTGATTTAATCCAACGGCCCAAATTATTATTTTTTAATTGAGTTTATCTCTCTCTCTCTCTCTCATTCCTGCGATTCTTCTTCTTCTTCCTTCTCTTCGACATCTAACTTTTTTTTTCTCTGTATCTTCTTCCTCTGACACCTAACTCTTTTTTTTTCCAGATGCACACTGCCCGCGAGGCTGTCGTGTGGTTGGTCCGAGGAGGCTGCGGTTTGTGGAAACGAGGTTTTTCTCGTCGGCGGTGGTGCTGGGCTGCGATTTATTCTCGGCGGCGGAATAGATCTGCGGCGGCGGAAGCGAGGCTTTCTGTCAACGCTCTGATGTTCGGCGGCAGAATCGAGGTTTCTTCTCGGCGGCGGTGGTGTTGGGCTGCGTGGTGGTTTCTTCTCGGCGGTGGTGGTGTTGGGCTGCGTGGTGGTTGCTCCGATGGGTTTGTGCCTCGCGTCGAGCGTGGTTCAAGGTGGTTGCTTCCCGGCGGCCTAAGCCAGACGGAGGAGCTCGCGACTTAGGCTGAGCTCGGGATGCAGGCGGAGGTCCAGATGTTGGCCATGGAGGGTGATCGGCGCCGGCGAGAGAGAAGAAGATCGAAGATATATTTTATTTTATTTTATTTTATTTTGTTTTTTCTGTATTTATATATATATTTTTAATATATAAATCAATTTGGTTATTTTCTTTTTTTTAATTTTGCTTTTTTGTTTTGTTTTTACTGGTTGTCGCAAATCATTTTCTAAATTAGGACTGATAGTGGGAGTCACATATTAGTCGCAAAAGAGCGACTGTTTTTGCGACCACTTTATTTAGCGACTTAATATTTGCGACTATTTTGGAACTCTTTTTGGGAGTCGCAAAAACTGTGTTTTCTTGTAGTGCAAGTTTGGCGGGAAAGAAACGATCATAGGCATTGGAAAGTCCTGTCTCTTTTCCCTCGGCTAATCAAGGTGATTGATAAGACATTTCAAAAAAAATTAAGCTTTATTTGTATCACTGGAGATCACTCATATAATGAAGGTCTCCAAATGTGGTTTGACGCACATGCGGTTTGAATATGATAAAAGACGAAATCGAAGCTTCAACATGGATTTGATATAGTCTCTCAATTGTAATTTTAGTTATTTCAAAAAATATTCATTGTACAAAAGTTTTTTTGGTTTGAATACAATTTTACATTCAATTCAAAACAAAAATGTAAATAATGTGTGGTTCACTATTTCAGTCTGATCGTCGGTTTGGGGATGGCAAGTGGTCGAAAACAAGAGCTTTGTTCCAAGCTTTTTCCAAAATGTCCTCCATAAATGACTTTAAAACTTTTTATCTCGATCTGATACGATGGTTCTTGGGACACCATGTAGACGAACTACTTCTTTGAAGAACATCTCGGTGGTTTGGGATGCATCATTCACCTTGGCAGAAGGTATGAAATGTGTCATCATCGAAAATCTGTCTACAAAAACAAAGATAGAGCCTTTGTGTTGAATCTTTGGCAACCCTAGGACAAAGTCCATCGAAATATCGACCCAAGGAGTTGTGGAAATGGGCAATGGGAGGTAGAGACCGTGTGGATGCACTTGGAACTTAATTAGCTTTCTTGCAAACCACACATCTAGCACAATGAGACTCCACATATTTGTTCATGTGTGGCCAGAAGAAATGCTCCGTCACTATAGCCAAAGTCTTGTCTACCCCGATGTGACCGATAAGACCACCTCCATGAGCCTCTCGGATGATCAGATCTCTCATAGAGCATTGTGGAATAAACAATCTCTTTTCCCGGAACAAGAACCCATTATGAATGTAGAACTTGCTGAAATCTCCTTTACCAGCTCCCTTGTAGCTCTCTCCTAGCTCAGAATCTTCTTCATACAAACCCTTGATGAACTCAAAACCCAGTACCTTAGCCTCCATGGTCGAGATCAAAGCATATCTTCGAGACAAGGCATTGGCAACAATGTTTTCTTTGCCTTTCTTGTACTTGATAATGTATGGTAAGTTCTCTATAAATTCCATCCAACGAGCATGTCTCCTCTTTAGCTTGGTCTGACCTTTCAAATGTCTAATTGTTTCATGATCCATGTGGATCATAAACTCTTTAGCCAAGAGATAATGATGCCATGTCTCTAGAGCTCGGACAAGCGCATATAACTCTTTGTCATAAGTTGGGTAGTTAAAGGAAGCTCCTCATAGCTTCTCATTGAAATAAGCAATTGGTCTTCCTCCTTGTGTCATCACAACTCCTATACCAATTCCAGACGCATCACACTCCACTTCAAAAGTTTTGTTGAAATCCGGCAAGATTAGAACTAGTGCAATGGTGAGACTGTGCTTTAGGGCTTGAAATGTGTTTTGTTGTGCTTCACCCCAAGTAAAACCAACACTCTTCTTCACTATAGCCGTGAGTGGTGCTGCTAAGCTACTGAATTCCTTGACAAGCCGTCGGTAGAAACTAGCCAAATCATGGAAGCTTTTAACTTTAGTGATGTCTGTTGGGGCTGGCCATTCCTTGATAGCTCGGATCTTCTCTTCATCAACTTGTAATCCATGCGATCTCACAACAAAACCTAGAAAAACTACTTGATCAGTGCAAAATGTGCACTTCTTGAGATTTGAGATTTGCATAAAGTCCTTCTTGACGAATTGTCTTTAGCACATGCTCAAGGAGTGACACATGATTAGACAAACACTTACTATTTATTAAAATATCATCAAAATATACAACCACGAATTTACTGATGTATTCTCTAAGAACATGGTTCATTAGACGCATAAAGGTGCTAGGGGCGTTAGTGAGGCCGAAAGGCATGACGATCCACTCATATAACCCTGGTTTATTTTGAAAGCTGTCTGCCATTCATCACCTTCTTTCATTTTTAATTGATGGTAACCACTCCTCAGATTTATCTTTGAAAAGATGGTAGCTCCACTTAACTAGTCTAGCATGTCATCAAGTCGCGGTATTGGATGCATATACTTGATTGTAATGTTGTTTATGACTCGACAATCTACACACATTCTCCACGGATCATCTTTCTTTGGATATAGTAAGACCGGTACGACACATGGGCTAAGGCTTTCTCTGACATATCCTTTGGCTAGCAACTCTCTTACTTGCTTCTCAAGTTCTTTAGTTTCCTCGGGATTCATCCGGTAAGCCGGTCGGTTTCGTAAGGCAGCTCTGGGAACAAGGTCTATTTGGTGTTCTATCCCTCAGATTGGTGGAAGTCCACCTGGGATCTCATCCGGGAAGACATCATTGAACCGGTTTAGAAGTTCAACAATCTCTGGTTGTAGCTCTATTTCACTAAAACATACGCTCAAAATTTCCTTAAAGACCATTAGTAGCATTGTGTGGTTAGAAGATGCAATAGCCTTTCTAATATGACTCGGTTGGATGAGAAAGTTAGACCTAGTGCTAGACTCTTTCTCCTTAATCATTTATATTTGCAAATCTTGCACTTGAGATAGTGTGACTGGTGCTAAACTGATCTTACGCTTGTTATGCAAGAAAGTGTAAAATAAGACCAACCATCATGCTTATTTTCTCTATCAAATTGCAATGGTCTACCTAATAACAAATGACCAGTTTGCATGGGAACCACATCACAAACAACTTGATCTTGGTAACCACCCACACTAAAGGAAATGGTTACTTGATCACTAATTTTGAGCTCTACCTTGTCATCGAGCCACCTTAGCCTATAGGGTCGTGAATATTTAGTTCTCTCAAATCCTAGCTTATCTACCATATGAGAACTTGGCACATTAGTGCAATACCCTCCATCAATTATGAGGTTACATATCTTGCTTTTGATGGTGCATCGGCTATGTAATATGTTTTCTCTTTGAATGGTCTCAGATGGATCGACCATCACACTTAGGAATCGGCGTGTTACAAGAATCTCACAAACATCAGGATACTCTATATCACCATACTCACCTTGTGGTTCAGCCTCATCTTCGCCTTGACACTCATAGTCTACGTATTCGGTCAAAAACATGACTGTTTGGTTTGGGCACTCTCTAGGCATGTGTCCTCTTCTCCTACATTGGAAACAAGTTATGTCTCTGGCACGTTGAGGGGTAGTATTATACTTACATGCCTCGTGTGAGAGCAGAATCTCACAACCTCAATCCTTGGCTTTTTCAGGTCGTATAAACTTAGGAGGATTTGAAATGAGAGAAAAGTTGTATTACTGTTTTTTTGCCAAGAATTCGATTCTCTTACATTATAGTCGATATTCTAAACTTATACATGCTCTCAAAGAATGTAACCGCTTAGTCCTAAATATACGCATTCAATTCAGACTTAATTTTACAATCTAGGAATTTATTATCGAGCTTGATCCTGGGGTTTTGGATTAATGTGTTTGACTTGCTAGCTGCGAGCTCCTTCTCCCAACGACCTCCCCCTTTTCTGCGTACTCGGATCCTTCCCAACTCGCGGGCTTGCTCTACGAGGCCTTACAGTGAGATGGGCTTGATTCTAGGCCTACTTAATCAGGCTAGACTTTGAGTGTGGAATTTGGGCCCAACATTTGTCCCCCAGTATCTTTAACGATTGATCATTGAGGATGCGGCACTGCGATCTCGAGATTTAATTGATCTTCCAGCTGATACGATCTCGCAGTCTCGGGCTTCTGATTGATTTCTCGCTTGCTCGCAGGGCGAGTTCGTAGGGATCCTGTAACGTCTGCGCGATTTTTAAGAGATATGACAGGACGAGTGGGCGAGTTGGTATAAATGAGCGGTTCTCGTTGCTTCAACTTCCCATGCCGCCTCAGCTCCCACTTACCGAGGTAATGATGTCTTTTCCCCTTTTCCCCTTTTTTATTGTTATTTCTACTCCATTAATTGAACTGTCTTCACCTTATTCTTACTTTTACCCGAGATATTTTCCTCTGTGAAAGTTTAACCTCCGTCGTTTCCGGCCGGATTTCTTCCTTTTTCAACCTCGATTTTTTTTGCTTTTTTCTGCAACGGCTTCTACTTCTCAGTTGGATGCTCCTCTTCCCCTTGCCGAGCGGTTTGACTCTCACTCGAAGACCACGATTTCGGCTGCTGAACTCGCGAATATCTCTTCCATGTGCGGACTTGATATCGGCGATCTGCTCATCCCGCCGGCTTATAGCTCTCCGGAGAATCATTCGGAGGATTATGCATGCGGTTATGCCGCGTTCTTCCTGAGATGCCACCTCACTTTTCCCATCACGGCAGCTATCTCTAATATCATCAGCGACCTCGGACTCGCCCTTCCACAGCTTATGCCCAGCGCGATGAGGTCCCTTATCGCACTCTGGGTGCGTTCGAAGGAGTCAGGGATTGTGTTTGACACTGAGGTCTTTCGCCAGATCTTTAACGTCAAGGGGAACTCTCATCTTCGCGGGACCTATTATTTTCCGGCGAAGGTCAATCGGTCCGTTTTTAGATTCAATGTGAGGGATGATAAATGGTGGGAGCAATGGTTCTATTTTAGAATCTCCAGCGAATCCGTTGAGGGCGAGTCGGTACTTCGACATTCCTAGGCTCAGATTACTGGTCAGCGCGATCACTCGGATGCTGATTCGAGCATCCCTTCTGGGTATTTTTTAATTGCCGTTTTTCTTCTGTTCTAATATGATGACCCCTTTTCTTTTGTGCAGAGTCAGTTGATTCTTCAAAGATAGTAACGACTGAGGTTCAACAGCTTGTCGACCTTGTCAAGGGTGAGAGTTCCGACTGGAAGGGTTTCTCCCTTGATAGAATTCAGCAAGCTCGTGAACGCTGAGTTCCCGGGCTATCCGTTGCGTCTGCTTTCCGGCTCATAGGTTTGTGGGGATTTATATCTTTATCTTTTTAGATTAAGAATTGTTTCTTTATTTGGAACTCCTTTGTTTGATTCTGCAGATTCTCCGACTCCGTCTCCCTTATTTCAAATTCAAGCTTCGACTCCCGCTCCATCCAATATCCCAAGACTCGAGGCTGTTGCTAAAGATCTAGCCCGTCTTGAGGTTGATCCTCCGGTTGGCTCCCAGGTGCCCGATACTGCTCTTGCTACCTCCCAGATCGATCTTACTCGCAGCGACAGCTCCACCGAGTCTAGCAAAATGGTTCCTCCTAAAAAACCGCAGCGCCTTTCTTACAGGGAGAGGATACTATTGCGCCCTGGCCCGACGTCAGCCGGTGCTCTTGATAAGAGGGTCAAAGAGGCTCTTGGTAAGTCCGCCCGTGTTGAGACCCCGCGTCGTGAGGAGGCCGAGAGGGGTGATCACTGCGAGCCCGAAGCTGATCATGGTGACGGTGGCAGTTTGCCAACGGGTGGTGAAACCGAGATCGCCCAACATGATGTACGAGCTAGAGGTCCTCAAAGATCAACTTCCAGAGTGTTTTCTAAGGAACCAAGTCATTCTGCCGAGCATCAGTCTTGCTCGAAGCGATCTCGTGGTGACGGGTTTGATGGCGAGGAAACATCAAGGAGGCATGTGGCACCTCGTTCTCAGGGTGGTGGAGGTATTTTTCCGAATGCCTTTAGGTTCGATTTCGATGGACCTGACGCAATCGTTGAGAACAGCTCTCAGCTTGCGAATCTCTTTAGGCGTGTTAGGCCTTCCTCCTGCTTCTTGCCGTCTCTTAGGAACATGAAGAAGCCTGAGGGCTATATTCAGTTCGCAAGTGCAATGGGCCAGGTAGTTTTAGCTGTCCATACTTTGTTTTCCATTACTTTGGTTTTTCTCTGCTGAATTTTCATATTCCTTTCTCAGACCATCTCTACCGCCAACGAGCTGATTAACTATTTTGAGCAAGATCTCCGTTCTGCTACCCAGTCCGAGGAGGTGGAGAGGGCAGCTAGGATCATTGCCGACCTCGCGCCATTCTTTTGGGGATAAAGGATAAATGGGAGAAGAAGAAGATCGAGGTCGATACCGAGACTCAGGTTATGGAGTGTAAATTCAACATCCTTCTTCTTATTGACATTATCAACCAGACCGTCAATGATTTTGAGGCTGAAAAGAAGAGCATCCAGGTTGAGAATCTGAGGTTGGACGCGGAGCTTGCCATCGTCCAGGTATCAGATTTTTCCCTGGGTAAAATTAACATTCCTCAGGTATCCGATGATTCGGTTACGCTGCCTGCTGGGCCAAGCACACAATTGAGTGATCAGCTGGACCTTGGTTCAACCTGTCCCGGAGGATAAACCAGCTGAACCTGCCTGCTAAAGATTCTTTTACTATTTTCATCTTTTGTTGTTCTTCGAACTTGATGCCTAGGGAGGCTTCTAAACCCGTTACTGGTTTGTTTGTTGAATTCGTTTATGCCCTAGTGGGCTTTTTGGTTTGAACTTGTGCTCCCTTGAGGAGGCTTTATTTACTTTGATGATTTTTTTTTTAAATGATCTTTTTAATAGTTATTCATAATTTTTGCCATTTAGAGGATGTCTTTTTTTAGACCAAAGGCAGTTTTTCAGCCAAAGACCCAGGTCGTTTAGAGACCTTGCTCCCAAGTCGTTTAGAGACCTCGGGAGCTGAAAAGACGATTTAAAGTCGCAAGGTCGAAGCCTTTTAGAGGCATGCATGTAACCTAAACAGTTTAGACGTAGAGGTTGTTGTCATTTAGAGACTAGAAAGGTTGTGACTTTGCAATTTAGATGCAAAGTCGAGTCATGCTAGATGGTAGCATGCTTTACCTCGTAAGGTTGTTCATTTATGGAGTAAAGCTTTTAGCTTGTAAATAGTAGTTGAAAGATCTCAGGCTGCGTTTAACAGGCTTAAGAGAAGAATTTTTTATTTTATTTTAATAGCTGCACCCTTATGAGGTTGCCTACGTACCGTGAGGAGGGATCAATCCTTTTCGTAGTTTGATTTTTACAAGTGTCTTTTTAATGATAGTACTTCTTTAAATTTATGGCATTCCATGAGTTCCTTCCGGGTGTATTGTCGTGCACCCTAGCGAGCTTGTATACGCCGTTCTTTACTACCTCGGAGATTCGGTATGGGCCTTCCTAGTTGGTGCCCAATTTTCCAGCATTCCTTTCCTTTGTGTTTTCGTAGGTTTTTCGTAGGATGAGCTCGGCAACTCGAAATCTTCGCTGTTTGACCTTTGAATTATAGTAGCGTGCTACCGCGTGTTGATAGTTTTGAAGATTAACGAAAGCTCGATCTCGACGTTCATCGATAACATCGAGTTGGTCGAGAAGCCTTTCGTTGTTTAGTTCCTTGTTGACGAGGCACATGTCTACCCTCAGACTGGGGACTGCGACCTCAGCGGGAACCACGGCCTCAATCCCATAAGCCAAGGAGAATGGTGTTTCTGAAGTTGTTTTGCGAGGTGAGGTCCGACAGGCCCACAGTACTCCAGGGAGCTCGTCGGACCATTTTTGCTTTTTAGCATCCAGTCGTTTTTTGAGATTGCTGCCTCGGCTTGCCCATTGCCTTGAGGGTAACGTGGGGTCGAGGTTGTTAATCGGATTCCGTGATCTCCGCAGAACTCGAGGAACTGATTTGAGATTAATTGTGAACCGTTGTCGGTTACAATCTCATATGGGACTCCGTGCTGGCAAACTACGTTTTGCCATACGAATTCATGTACGTGGTTTGCTTTAATTTGATGGAAAGCTCATGCCTCCACCCATTTGGTGAAGTAGTCAGTGAGGACGAGTAGGAAGCGACACCTTCTTTTTCTTGAGGTTACCATGGGCCCTACTATATCCATTGACCACCTCATAAAGGGGTATGGAGATGAGATGGAAGATAAGTTTTCAGTAGGTTGATGCAATGTGGGAGCATGTCGTTGGCATTTGTCGCATGCTTTGGAATGTTCTTCACAGTCAACGACCAAGGTGAGCCAAAAGTATCCTTGCCTTTTGATCCTGATGGCTAATGCCCTTCCTCCTGAGTGGCTGCCACATGAGCCTCCGTGTATTTCTGATAATATTGTAAACGTTTCGAGCCCGTGGACGCATACTAGGTAGGGGCCGTTTACACTTCGCTTGTAAAGGCGGGGGTTGATTATACAATATCTTGAAGCTATGGTTTTGAGCTTGCGAGCTTCCCACTTGCTGGGGGAAGCCTCTCCCCCCTTCAATGTATTGTATAATCGCTACTCGCCAGTCAGCTCTTGCAATCATTTTTTCGCGGAGGGTAACATGCCTGGCGTCAAGCGGGGCTAGCTCCGGGTCTTCAGCTTCTCCTACTTCGGGAGGGAGGTCGCCCGTTATTGTGGCTACTGTTTTGTCCAACTCCATATCATCATTGTCTATTTCCATTAAATCCTCGATGCCCTTATCGATTTTAATACTTGGTTTTTCAATTCCTTCCACTGGAATCACACTTTTTACAAGCGGATTTGAGGTTGATGCTAGAGCTGCTAGTGCGTCTGCGATCCTGTTCTCACCTCGCGGTATTTGCGTTAGGCTGAAGACTTTGAATTGTTTAACAAGCTCATGGACTATGGCTAGATAGGATTCCATCCTGCTATCTCTGGCTTCGTATTCTCCATGAAACTGGCTTGTAATGAGCTGGGAATCGCTGAACGCATTCAGTTTGCGTATTCCTATTCCAGCTGCGAGTCGGAGACCCGCTATTAAGGCCTCGTACTCGGCTTCGTTGTTCGATGCTGAGAATCCGAGTCTAAAGGATTGTTCCACGACGTCGTTAGTCGGGGACACTAAGTGGATTCCAACACCTGCCCCCTGTTTCGAGGAGGCTCCATCGACATAAAGCTGCCAGGTCTCGGCACTTGTTACGGTCACCTGGCTGTTAGCTGTGAGCTCGATGATGAAATCACCTAGTACCTGTGCTTTGGCGCTAGTCCGAGGTCGATATTCGATATCGTACTCACTCAGCTCGATGGCCCATTTGGCTAGCCTGCCAGACTGGCTGGGGCTGTACAATACTGTGCGTAATGGCTGTGTTGTCATTACTATGATAGGGTGTGACTGAAAATACGGCCTGAGCTTGCGAGCTGAGATTAATACTGCCAGAGCCAGTTGTTCCATTCATGCGTCTACTAGGGATTTGCTCACGTAGTAGATTGGTTTCTTCTCAGCTCGTTCTTCTCTTATGAGGACGCCACTCACTGCGGCCTCGGAGATCGCTACGTATAGGTAAAGCGGCTCTCCCTCAATTGGTTTTGACAAAATGGGGGGCTCGGAGAGGTACGCCTTTAGTTGCTTAAAGGCCTCCGCGCACTTTTCATCCCATATGAACTTTTTGTTTCCCTTTAGTAATTGGTAAAAAAGGAGACATTTATCGGTCGACCTGGAAATAAATCGATTTAGTGCATGAATGCGGCTTGTCAGCCTTTGCACCTCTTTTATCGAGCTCGGAGGTTGCATTTCCAAGAACGCACTGATTTGTTTGGACCCCGAAGGTGCACTTTGAAGTATTAAGTTTCATCCCATACTTGTTTAGTAAGGTGAAACATTCCCCCAGCTGGCTTATGTGATCTTCCTCTTTCAGAGATTTAACCAACATGTCGTCAATGTAGACTTCCATTGACTTACCCAGGAGGCTGGCAAACATCCTGTTCATAAGTCTTTGGTAGGTTGCTCCCGCGTTTTTAAGGCCAAATGGCATCACTTTATAGCAGTACGTTCCTCGTTCCGTTATGAAGGATTTTTTATCTTGGTCCTTAGGGTTCATTTGTATTTGATTATATCCTAAGAACGCATCTATAAAGCTGAGGAGCTGGTGCCCTGCGGTAGCTTCCATTAGTTGGTCGATGTGAGGTAGTGGGAAGCTATCCTTAGGACATGCTTTATTTAGATCTGTAAAATCCACGTATACTCGCCAGGTGCCATTTTTCTTCTTTACTACGACCGGATTTGCTAGCCAGTCAGGATATTTTATCTCCTTGATGAATCCGACGTTTAGAAACCTGGTGACCTCACTATTAACAGCCTCGGTCTTGTCAGGTCCAAATTTCCGACGCTTTTGACGTACTGGTTTGTGATTTGGATCCACATTGAGTTCATGTGAAATGATGTTTAGATCGATTCCGGGCATATCAGCTGATGTCCATGCGAATGAGCTGGAATTTTCTTTGAGGAATGTTATTAATTGGTCCTTTTGAGTCTTGGGGAGTTCGTACCCGATTCCTACTTTCTGGTCAGGATGAGACTCGTTGACCATAATTTTCTCGATAAAGTCTTTGCGAGGTCTGATGAAGCCTGGACCACTTTTCTTTTTGGCTAGGCGATATGCGAGCTCATCTTTACGTTGTAGTTGGTATATGGTACTTTCCTTTGCGATCTGGAAACCTGCCATGTAGCACATTCTTGATTCCTTTTGACTCCCCTTAACTGTTGCGATTCCATGCTGGGTAGGGAATTTTATGCATTAATGGTATGTTGAGGATACAGCCCTCATTGAATGTATCCAGGTTCTTCCCAGGATTACATTGAATGGGGTTGGCCTGTCTATCACCGTAAATTCGACCAACCTTCTTACTTCGGCTGCTATTACAGGGAGTTTTATCGTTCCGAGAGATTGCATGGTTTCCCCGGAAAAGCCGGTTAACACCATCTTATTCTCTTCGATTTCGTGATCCGGTATATCCATTTCCCTAAGGACGCTTAGGAGGATGAGTTCTACTGAGCTCCCCGTGTCCACGAGCATCTTAGTGAGCTCATATTCACCCACTTCTAGCATGATTAAGAGGCATCATCATGTGGGGAATCTAGCTCAACGGCCTCGCTTTCCCAGAACAAAATTTGTGTGTCAGGTCCCTTGAACGGGGTCTTGTCGCGTGTGTCAGTATTTACCCTTCGTTGATGTTTCTTAATTAAGTTTACGGAGTTGCGATATAGTTGGGATCCTCCATGAATAAAGTTAACTCTTTTCTTCGTGCTGGGAGGAGGCAGATCTGTTTCACTGTCTTTGGGGGGATCTCGCCTCGTCGTGTCCTCGGCTGAACGTTCTCGCTTACGATCATCCTCGGATGGGCGATCCCGCCTTTCATCGTCTCGAGGTGGGTAATAGTTCTTCCTCGGAGGAGGTTTCTCCAGTTTGATTTTACCAAGCTCTCCTGCTGCAAATTTGGCGGCGAGCTGCTTCTTCACCTCGTGGCACTCCTCGGTCGAGTGACCCTTGATTTTATGGAAATCACACCACTTTCTGGGATCGTAAGGTTTGAATCTATTACGAGGTGGGCTTCCCACTGAGTATGAGTGTATCCCCTGACTTTGTCTCTGATCTTGGGACTCTTTTTTCTTGGACTTTTTCGGTCCTTGGGAGTTGGTTATCTGAGCTTGCTTAGTCGAGGTTGCGGGTGCATGCTGCTTTGGTTGAGCTGCACTCGCTTCTTCGAGAATAATCCAGCGCGAAGCGCGGTGTAATGCATCATCTAGTGATACAGGATCCCGAACTATGAGCTCCTCAAAGAATTTTGAGGTTTTTCGCAAGCCGTTTTGGAGGGCTTTCAGGTCCGTTGGGTTATGTAGATCAACGATTTTTGCTTTGACGGCTTTAAAACTGTCAATATACTTTCGCAATGAGTCACCTGGTTTTTGAGTAAGTACCCACAGATCGGCCTCCGAGGTCTCGATCTGGATAAATACCAAATATTGCTTCAAGAATGCCGCTTGAAGTTGGGTGAAGTTATCAATTGAGTTCGGTTTCAAGGAGGTGAACCATTCTAAAGCCGAATCCATTAGATTTTTGGCGAAGAAATGGCAGCGTGCTGACTCGAGGTCGCCCTCGAGTAGTCGCACCCTCGAAAAGGCAAATTTGAAACTTCTCATAAATGCCTTGGGGTCGGTTTCTCCATTATACCGGGGAAATCGGATATTCCCGACATCGCAGAGCTGAGGGCTTGCGATTCGTGAGGTGAATGGGGTCTGATTGACTTCATCAATCACTCTGTTTATCTCAGGTGCTGAGCTTACAGCAGCGTGGACCTGCGATCTCATCCGCTGTAGTTCGGCGTTCGTTTCTTCGCAATATTTCTTGATTGATTCAAACCCATGTGAGCTGCCGGATCCCATGTTGTTTTCATTATTGCTCGGGAAGCGGAGCAGGGATTCTCCGTCTGGCTGGGAATGATTGCTGCCACCGTTCTCAGATCGTGCTCCGACCTCGTGATTATCCCGAGGTTCGACCTCATTTACGTTCCCAGAGCGATCATGACCGATTAGTTGATTTGAGGTCGGGTCTACTCCTGGTAGGGTCGCAATTGGCGTAATTCCTCCTTCCGCGATTTGGATCATGGAATGAGTGAATATGGGGTCCGATATCATCGAGTTGAACCGTGAGGCGGTGGCTGAGCCAACCATCCTGCTGGTCGAAGCATTGATATCAGAAAAGTTTAGCCTTGTCACCGGTGGAGGTGGGAATGGCAATCCTCCCTGCCCATGAGAAAAAAGGGATTGTGTCCCAGGTGGGAGGGCGAACCGCCCGATGGCGCCTGCCCGAGCCGTTCTTTCGAGGTTGTCTTGGCGTGCTGCCATTGAACGATTATGCTCTATGAGGAACGATATCAGGTTCCGGATCTCAGCTATTTGATCCGGAGCCGGCTAGTTTAAGGCTGCCGGTCCCGAGGGATCAACAATATCGTCGATCCCAGTCGAGACACTCGCTCCCGAGGTGGTAATGGGAACGTTTGTTGTTCCGTCCAGGTCTGTCGGAGCGATGATCAGACTGGTGATATGCTCAAATTAATACCCTATTTAGATACTAAGCAGTAGTTATAGTATAGCTAGGGGTCGAACACAAGGACTCACAGAAACACGCAATACATTATGAATGTGGGAATTACACTAAGCAATCAATTGTATTGAAAACAATATTTAAATTAAATCGGTTGTAAACTCAATTGGAGAAAGATAGGTTCAGGGAATTTCTCAGGGAATCACTAAATGCAGATAAATTAACTAACATGATTCGGATTTGGCACTATTCTTGAACTCAAATCACTATGTTATAGTTAACCAACTCTCGTTGCGAAAACTATCTAATTCTAAATCCTAGAAATTCCAAAACTCTTTGCGAATCCTAAGGTCTAAACCAACTTTTATTATCATGTTTGATTTGTTCACAAAACAACTAAACCAATCTCTTTGCGAATAGTTATTTTGCTCACCCTAGGTTCTGTCAGGTAATTAATCGCACTCTTGTGCCTAACCAATTATCCTAAGATCTAAGGTCTAGGTGATCAATCTAGAATTAGCTTTGCAAACAACCTATGGTGAAGAATTAATTCAGATGGTGAATCCTAATAACATATTTATCTAGCATTCGGAGAAAACCCTATTGAGAACCCTAAACCTAACAAGGGATCTACTCAGACATGGAAATTGAAGCAATCAACATAACTGAATAAATCATCAATAAAATAAACAGGAGTAGAGAATAAAACAGAGGTTCGAAATCTTCTCTCAAACGAACAGAGTTCTGACTTGTCTCCTCTCTCTCTAAACTCTCTCATAAATCTTCAGAAATAAACTTAATGAAAAGCACACAGCCAAAGTGGCTGTAAACCCTAATTTAATAGTCTAAACACGAATTGGGGTCTTCTTGTAAATATTAAAGTTTTCTGGGCAAGTTCTGCAATTCTTCAAACTTCATTAAAAGTCGCGACTTGTAATCTGCTCCGATGGGTGTCGATCGATACCAGGGGATATTGATCGATGCTTGACGCTTTGATCGGGCATTTAGTCACCAGACTTCAGTTTTGCTCCATAACGCTCCATAAAACTCCAATATTTTCAATAATGCTCCAAATGTGCTAAAACCTGTAAAAGACTCTAAAAGACTCTATAATAGAATAAAGACTCAATAAAATGGACTTATATCATGGCTTAAACAGGGTAAAACTATGATATATCAATTCCCCTAGACTTAGCCTTTGCTTGCTCTCAAGCAAGTAGAAGACTAAACCAGAGAAAGAGGTTTGAAAACGTAGAGACTCACCTGTTCTTGAAACGTTGCACTGACCCTTTTCCCAAGCACCCAAATGTCACATAAACAGCTTTTTGATCTAACCACCATGTACTTCTCCTTAGGCATTCGCAACTTCCCAGACTACACACATTATCTCACAGCATCGTTCAATCAAGCCATCCTCGCCAGTTTCATCGCTGCAAATTAATATCAAGAACCTTCTAGATTCTTTCCCATACAATATCATGACACGGAACCACCCTTTTTCACACTTTTTGGAATTATTTCTCTCCCCCAGACTTATTTCTTATTATGTTCTCTTCTGATTTTTTAGCTTTGCATATACAAATCAAGGTATAAGACGCGAGTATTGATGGTGTTTGCCACCGAATCCCCGGTTCTTCCCTCAAAAGTAATCAAAGGTGTAGGCGAATAATGGTATCGCAGAAAATTTTCCTAACCTCGCTTCCACCTTTGTGTGATCATTTCCTCTAAAGTAGAATAATGGGATCGTTGGAAATTTTCCTAACCCTCTACTCAGAAGAAAATCATTTCATCTTTTAATGCATCTTATTTATTAACTTGTAACAGGGAGAGAAATACCATTACTTCAAACACATGGGTTCCTTTGTCAGATACGAATGAGGAATCAAGCTCTATAGATACTAACCACATTGACGAAGTGCAAAAATTTGGCTCAGGCTTTAAGGAACTTTGCTGGAAACATGAGTGTCTTCTAGTTAACCGGTCAGCCTTTGGATTTTTCATTAGTCGATCTAGAACTGATTCTGTAACAATGGTCACGTAAAAGCAAAGTCAGATCAATAGATTCAAGAAAAAGATCACAGTCTCTGACAAAGTTTTGACTCAATAAAATAACGAATGACTCAAAAACGGACTGACTCTAAGAAAAATAAAAACAAAGTCAGCGACTATTTCCCCCAGACTTAAACAACACTGTCCCTAGTGTTATCTAGCCTAGAGTTGGTGAAAGAAAACAAATGAATCAAATGGAATATGAAATAAACAAGAAGTTACCGTGCTGGAACATTGAGTATTGATCGACACACAGCTTGGTATCGAGCGATACCAAGCTTAAATCGATACGTGTTCTCCTTATCGCGAAGGGCTCATTGTTTATCCTGAAATAGACCCAAAAACGAAAAATAAAAAGAAAATACTCAAAAACAAACTCAACAGTGGGTTGCCTCCCACCAAGCGCTCGTTTAATGTCAGTAGCTTGACTGTACCGCCGTTCAGGCAGTGGGTGCATCATCCAGAGGCATTATGTGTCCTTCTGGAATTTCAGCTTTCACCCAATAGTGTTTCACCCTTTGTCCGTTGACAGTGAACTCCTCTCCTGAAGGACTTGTCAGGACAATCGCACCATGTGGTCTAACTTCTTTGACTGTGAAAGGTCCTGACCAACGAGAACGCAATTTACCAGGAAACAATTGCAAACGAGAGTTATACAGAAGTACCTGATCATTTGGTTCAAAGTGCCTGGAGATGATCTTCTTGCCATGGTAAGCCTTAGTCCTCTCCTTGTACAGCTTGGAGTTCTCATAGGCAAGATGCCTAATCTCATCGAGCTCATTCAGCTTGATCAGTGTCTTCTCAGCAGCAGTCTTGATGTCGAAATTCAACAACTTTGTAGCCCATGCTGCCTTGTGCTCGATTTCCACTGGAAGATAGCACGATTTTCCATACAGCAAGTGAAACGGTGTAGTCCCAAGTGGTGTCTTGTAAGCGGTCCTGTATGCCCAAAGTACGTCATCCAGCTTCACATACCAATCCTTCCTTGTAACATTCAATGTTTTCTCCAAAATTTCTTTGATCTGCCTGTTGGAAACCTCAACTTGCCCACTGGTCTGAGGGTGATAAGGAGTAGCAACACGATGGTTCACACCATATTTCTTCAGCAACCTCTCGAAAATCTTGTTGATAAAATGAGAACCACCATCACTTATCACAATTCGAGGTACTCCAAATCGAGGGAAAATGATGGTCTTAAACAGCTTAAGGACTACTGAAGAATCATTGGTTCTGCTAGAAATGGATTCAACCCACTTAGACACATAATCCATAGCAACCAAGATGTATTTGTGTCCGTATGACGAGGGAAAAGGACCCATAAAATCAATGCCCCAACAATCAAAAATTTTAACCTCAAGGATGAAATTCTGTGGCATCTCATGTCTCTTGCTGATCTTCCTTCTCCTCTGGCACGCATCGCACTGCGAAACGAAAGCATGTGCATCCTTAAACATAGTAGGCCACCAGAAGCATGTTTGAAGAACCTTGGACACTGTCTTAAAAGTGGCAAAGTGTCCAGCATAATCAGATCCATGGCAATGAAGCAGTACATTCGGTACCTCTGATTCAGCAATGCATCTTCTGTAAACACCATCAGAACAGTGCTTGTACAAGTAAGATTCATCCCATAAGTATCTCCTTATGTCCCGCAAGAACTTCTTCTTGTGATAGCTCTTGAGGTGCTTTGGTTTTGCATCGGCAGCGAGGTAGTTGGCGATATCGGCATACCATGGTTGATCAGAATCGGCTGCAGCTACTAGATAATACTTTGAAACACCAAGGTGTTAAACAGTTAGAATTGGTTCTGGAATCGCCTGATACCATGGGAGTGTCGATCGATACCAAAATCTGCAACTCGTGGGAATTGCTGATTTTCTGCGAAGCCCATCCGAAATTCAGTTTCAATGAAGTAAATGGACTCTTCTGGTAGTAGGTCATCAATGGGGACGTCCGCATTGATCCGAATCCTCGAAAGATGGTCAGCGAAATTTGGTGGTTGGAGGCTTGTCATAACCTGTATTTTTGCTTGTCAACTTCGATTCCAGCCTCAGAAACCTTGTGCCCAAGCACGATGCCATACTGAACCATAAAGTGACACTTTTCCCAATTAAGGACCAAGTGTTTCTCTTCGCACCTCTGTAGCACCTTGCACAAGTTAGCCAAACACTCCTTGAATGATGATCCATACACTAAAAAATCGTCCATGAACACCTCCATGAAATCCTCAATCATATTTGTGAAGATAGACATCATGCATCTCTGGAAAGTGGCTGGAGCGTTACACAATCCAAATGGCATTCTCCTGTATTCGAATGTGCCATATGGACACGTGAAGGTCGTCTTCCCTTGGTCATCTAGATGTATTGGAATCTGGAAGAAACCTGAATATCCATCAAGAAAACAGTAGTAGGGATGGCTAGCCAACCTCTCCAACATATGGTCAATGAATGGCAGTGGGAAATGATATTTCCGTGTAGCTGCATTTAACTTCCTGTAGTCGATGCACATTCGATGTCCAGTGATAGTCCTAGTAGGAATCATCTCATCCTTGTCGTTTTTCACCACGGTTATTCCTCCTTTCTTAGGAACAACGTGCACTGGACTGACCCAAGAGCTATCTGAAATAGCATAGATAACACCAGCCTTCAAAAGCTTCATTACCTCCTTTTTGACCACTTCCATCAGGTTCGGATTCAGCCTTCTCTGATGCTCAATTGAAGTCTTTGACTCGTCCTCAAGGTGAATCCTATGCATGCACAGGTCCGGTGATATACCTGAAATGTCATCAAGAGAGTAACCAAGAGCTTTGCGATACTTTCGCAACTTGCTCAGCAGTAAGGCAACCTCTGTGTTGTTCAAAGAAGCGTTGACAATTACTGGGTATGTAGAATTAGAACCAAGAAAACTATACCTCAGATTTGGTGGGAGTGGCTTTAGTTCCACTTTGGGAGCGTTCTCTGCACTCCAATCTCCA
Organism: Eutrema japonicum; assembly: GCA_030161315.1. Taxonomy (NCBI): domain Eukaryota; kingdom Viridiplantae; phylum Streptophyta; class Magnoliopsida; order Brassicales; family Brassicaceae; genus Eutrema; species Eutrema japonicum. The sequence goes on along the minus strand of BSQW01000013.1, from coordinate 35,928,775 downwards.
AGCCCAGCAGCTTGCTTGGAACTCTCGGCCACCTCTCCCTCGAGTCGCAGGGTATCGACCGATACCAAGGGGGTATCGATCGACACTGGCAATGCTGAATCAAGCATCTTCGAGTATCCAGCTGTATCATCACACGAATGCACCTCTGTAGTGGCAGAACAGACCAATGCTCTCTCTAATGGGTCCTCAGGGTGCATCTCCAGGAAGTACTCTTCAGCTATGTCACTGAAGGTGTCGACAAAGAAAGTCTGGCCATCGATGGTTGGTCTCTTCATCATCTTCTCCATGTGGAAAGTCATGACCAAATCACCAATGTTGAGAGCGATCTTCCCATTCTTGCAATAAATCAAAGCACCAGCTGTTGCAAAGAAAGGTCTGCCCAGGATAAGAGGATCCTTAGGCTCCGCATCATACTTCAGAACGATGAAATCAGTTGGAATCAAGCAATTTCCAATCTTAATCGGGACGTCTTCGAGTAGTCCCTATGGAAGTCTAACAGAACGATCATCAAGTATCAGAGATATCCTTGTGGTTGTGAAGTCTATCATCCCCATCCTTTTGGCAACTGAATATGGCATGAGGTTGACGCTTGAGCCAAGGTCACAAAGAGAGCGCTCAAACCTGTCCGTGAATATCGTACAATCCAACACAAAACTCCCTGGGTCTGACAACTTCTTTGGGATCCTGTTGGTCAGAATTGCACTGCACTCATGAGTAATCATCAGAAATCCTTCTTCAAGGTTCACATTGCTGGACACCATCCTCTTGACATATCTCCTGAACGCTGGAGAAGTCTTGGTGGCGTCGATAAAAGGTAGTTCAACGATCAACTTATCCATAATTGCTTTGCATCTAGAGTCTTCGACCTCCCTCTTAGTCTTCCCAGCAGCTCTGGGATAAGGTATATTTGGCTTGTAAACTCTAGATGAGACCACATCAGGCACTTCCTTCGAAACCTTCTGAGTTTATATATCTGCGTGATCAGTATCGACCGATACCAAGGGTGTCGATCGATGCTGGCTAGTGTTGATCGATACTGGAGCGATTTCGGTATCCTCATCGTCAAGATCGTCGAGAATATCCGTAATTGGGTCAATTTTTGCTCCTGGAGTGACCTCTTTTCCACTCCTTAAAGTGATTGCATTGATGTGAGCTCTTGGGTTCTCTACTTTCCCTGGGAGAAAACCTTCTTGCCTTTTCACAGCCTCTGAAGTCTGAGCTATTTGGAGTTCCAGCTTCTTCTGTTGAATGTTGATAGCGTCGATTCTTCCGCTCAGATCATTATATAGGACATTTATCTTCCCATTGAAATCCACAGTGAGCTTCTGCTGTCCTTGAAGAAGTTGTTCGAACATAGACTCGATCTTGCTATCTGGGAACTTAGCAGGTACATGCTGATAAGATGAATGCCCATAGTTCCTGACATACCCACTGTTCTGAGATGGTTTCTGGCCAAACTGATTTGATCCTCCTTGCTGCGAGTTGTTGAAGTTTCGGTTGTTGTTGAAGTTTCTCTGACCTGGAAAACCAGAACCACCAATGTAATTGACATCCTCTACTTCATCCTCGTTGAATACCTCGACATCTTCAGCAAAGTGAACAGCTTTCTGTGTTTTGCCCATTAGTAGACTGTGCATAGAGTCCAACTTAGCTTGAAAGTCATTGATCTGTGAACCATCCATGTTACCAGCTAGCTTCTTCCGCTCAAAATCAGCATTCTTGGTGCTATTGCTAGACGCCAAGTTCTCAATCAGGACATAGGCTTCATCAGGATATCTTGTGTTGAAGTTTCCATTGCTTGAAGCATCCAAAGTCATTTGGTACCTCCAATCAAGTCCTCTAAAGAAGAATCCCATCAGCTGAACATCAGAGTATCCATGATGTGGACAGTCTCTCTGATACGATTTGAACCTCGTCCAAGCAGCCTTGAACGCCTCAGTAGGTCCTTGAGAAAATTGAGAGATTTTGTTCCTCAGGTCCTCGGATCTTGCATCATCATAAAAGTTGGTCAGGAAGCAGTCTTAGTTTCCTCCCAGTTAGTCAGCGATCCAGGAGGTTACTGTTTCAGCCAGTAGGTTGCTTCCCCACCAAGAAAGTATGGGAAAAGCTTGAAGAAAATGTAGTCGTAAGAGACTACATTGCTCTTGATGCTAGTGACCAAGTCCTCGAACCTCTCAACATGTTCCATGGGATGCTCGCTGGAAAGACCATGAAAAGGGTGCTGTCCCACAAGAGTGTAGTATTCAGGTTTCAGCTCAAAGTCATTCCTTGGGAGAGCAGGAGGACGGATCGCGGAGCGATTTGCGTAAAACTGATCAGGTCTGTTGCACTCACCAATCGTCCTACCACGGTTAACCACATCGTTCTAAGCATTCAATGATGTTCCCCTCTCCATCCAGACGTTGCCCTCTCTCATTGCACAAACGACCCTCTCGGTCTCTGTAAACTCCAGCCTCATCACGAACCAACTCTGCTTGATTGTTGTTCATCCTTGCTGGTTTCTTTGCTCTTCGATTTGTGCGTTCCAAAAGTGCTAGTTGCTCGAGTGACAGATCGACTAGCTGAGTACTCTTGTTCTTTCAGGTTTCACGATTAGGCATGCACCTGAAAACAAGAGTCAAAAACGTTAGTAACTTGTAACACTATGAGTATCGACCGATACCAAGTGGTGTTGATCGATATCAACATGAGAAAAGCTTCGAGTGTTGACCGATACTAGGTAGTATCGATCGATACCGACAAGCTTAGTCGAAATTCACAAACAAAATCGAATGGCGAATTGAGTCCCCGGCAACGGCGCCAAATTTGATATGCTCAAATTAATACCCTATTTAGATACTAAGCAGTAGTTATAGTATAGCTAGGGGTCGAACACAAGGACTCACAGAAACACGCAATACATTATGAATGTGGGAATTACGCTAAGCAATCAATTGTATTGAAAACAGTACTTAAATTAAATCGGTTGTAAACTCAATTGGAGAAATATAGGTTCAGAGAATTTTTCAGGGAATCACTAAATGCAGATAAATTAACTAACAGGATTTGGATTTGGCACGATTCTTGAACTCAAATCACTATGTTATAGTTAACCAACTCTCGTTGCGAAAACTATCTAAGTCTAAATCCTAGGAATTCCAAATCTCTTTGCGAATCCTAAGGTCTAAACCAGCTTTTATTATCATGTTTGATTTGTTCACAAAACAACTAAACCAATCTCTTTGCGAATAGTTATTTTGCTCACCCTAGGTTCTGTCAGGTAATTAATCGCACTCTTGTGCCTAACCAATTATCCTAAGATCTAAGGTCTAGGTGATCAATCTAGAATTAGCTTTGCAAACAACCTATGGTGAAGAATTAATTCAGATGGTGAATCCTAATAACATATTTATCTAGCATTCGGAGAAAACCCTATTGAGAACCCTAAACCTAACAAGGGATCTACTCAGACATGGAAATTGAAGCAATCAACATAACTGAATAAATCATCAATAAAATAAATAAGAGTAGAGAATAAAACAGAGGTTCGAAATCTTCTCTCAGACGAACAGAGTTCTGACTTGTCTCCTCTCTCTCTAAACTCTCTCAGAAATCTTCAGAAATAAACTTAATGAAAAGCACACATCCAAAGTGGCTGTAAAACCTAATTTAATAGTCTAAACACGAATTTTCTTCTTGTAAATATTAAAGTCTTCTGGACAAGTTCTGCAATTATTCAAACTTCATTAAAATTCGCTACTTGTAATCTGCTCCGATGGGTGTCGATCGATACCAGGGGGTATCGATCGATGCTTGACGCTTTGATCGGGCATTTAGTCACCAGACTTCAGTTTTGCTCCAGAACGCTCCATAAAACTCTAATATTTTCAATAATGCTCCAAATGTGCTAAAACCTGTAAAAGACTCTAAAAAACTCTATAATAGAATAAAGACTCAATAAAACGGACTTATATCAGGGCTTAAACAGGGTAAAAACCATGATATATCAACTGGGTTAGAGGAATGGAGGTGTTTATGACTCCGGATGATGTAGTGACTACCGCACTTTTTGTGTCTGCCATTATCTTCTTTTGAGTGGTTAGTTTCGTAGGTTACAAAGAGGAAGTTGTTTCTCTCCTCCCCACAGACGGCACCAAATTGTGAGAGCAGAATCTCACAACCTCAATCCTTGGCTTTTTCAGGTCGTATGAACTTAGGAGGATTTGAAATGAGAGAAAAGTTGTATTACTATATTTTTGTCAAGAATTCGATTCTCTTACATTATAGTCGATATTCTAAACTTATACACGCTCTCAAAGAATGTAACCGCTTAGTCCTAAATATACGCATTCAATTCATACTTAATTTTACAATCTAGGAATTTATTATCGAGATTGATCCTGGGGTTTTGGATTAATGTGTTTGACTTGCTAGCTGCAAGCTCCTTCTCCCAACGACCTCCCCATTTTCTGCGTACTCGGCTCCTTCCCAGCTCGCGGGCTTGCTCTACGAGGCCTTACAGTGAGCTGGGCTTGATTCTAGGCCTACTTAATCAGGCTGGACTTTGAGTGTGGAATTTGGGCCCAACACCTCGCCTTTGTGGTACTTAGATGGCTCATAGGACTTGTTCTAGAACCGTGAATCAATCTCAATCGCCTTGCCTTTGTCCACTTGTTTTTTTTTACTTGCGATCCAAGAAACTTGTGGTTTAGTCCGAGTGGTGGTAGTCTTCTTTTTGATATGTTGCTCAGCTTGAATGGCTAGATGGAATAGGTCTTTGAAGTCTTGATAATCTATCTTTCCACCTTACGGCTGATCCTCTCTTGAAGTCCATCGATGAATTGTGACATGAGAACTTCTTCTTCATCATTTACCTCAAGGCGGTTTCTCAAACATTCAAATTCTTCAAAGTACTCCTCTACGATCATGTTTCTCTGCTTAAGAGTACGGAAACGACGTTATAAGTCTCTATGAAAATATGGAGGTACATACCTCTGCCTCATGATTTCTTGCCTATTCCTCTTTCGATCCGATGTCACTCGATCCCACCAAATCAGGGCATTGTCGGTGAGCTGAGCTTTTGCTAAGGCTACTCTCTTAGGGCCGGGATGGTTGTAGTATTTGAAAATATGGTCCATGGATGCGATCGGATTTGTTTCCGAAACTTTAGATTTTAAATTTATAAACCTAAAAGTCTGCAAGTGCACATATGTGCTTTGTAGGATTTAAGGTATCGATCCAAAGGGAGGGAATACTTTTCCGTGTGACCTTGAACAGAGAATTAGCAAGGAAGTCTAAAACGAAAATAAGGTTTTGTAGGGTTTTTGTCACGAAAATTGTAAAGAACGAAAAACAGAAAATTGCTTGTAAATTAAACTAAGAAAATCGATGGCATAAACTACAAGAGAAAAGTGATTTGTTAACTATAATAAAATGATGTTTGGTCAACATGGATATCTTAGGGTATGTTTGATTCAAATACGGCCCCTTAGCTCTTAGTAACACGATTCTAGATTTTAACTCCACGAACTGAACAAAATAAATGGCGTAACCTACTTTTGTACATCTTACGCACCAACATCCTATATACTCGATCAGTAGCTTTCGTCTCTGGCCGCCCAGAAGTTCGTGATGTTCGCACTGGTTCTTCTTAGTTCACGGCACTCTGTAAGTATACTTTTGTATCTGACGACGCGACACACTCTTATAGATGAACGATTAGGGCGTTTAGATTTAGCAGTTTTGGTGGTTCTTTAACACCTAGGAATCAGGCTCTAGTTCATGGCACTAGATTCATGCATTAACAACGATCTATAAGAAAGAGCTCTAGAATTCGGCTAGTGTTTTGCCTTGTGAAATCCTTATCGAACATAGTATTCCCCTCGATAATTTTTTTAAACCCAATGATTAAACTACTCGCACATAATTGAATTAAAAGACATGATTAAATTAAAAACAAGAGATTTATAAAAGAGGGTTGATATTCTCATATTTTACTCATTTTAGCATGCATTTAACTTAGTATTTTGAGTTTCATGAATGTGTTTTCATAGAATTCTTCAGTGTTTTGGTCTTAATTAGAGTCTAGCTAGTTTGCATTAGGTCCTAGTGAGTCTTGCATCATCTAGAGTGTTTTCTAGGTACTCGGACACTTTTGAAAACCTTAGAAGAGCTTGCACATGGACTTGGTTCATGAGAAGATGGTTAGAAGTAAGAATAGAGTTGGAGTGACCCTAAATGTCCATCACACCGGACCACCACTGCCCAATATTGCAGCCATCCTCAAGACAGGGAGAATACCGGGCCATCACACCGGACCACCACTGCCCGGTGTTGCAATTCAGGACAGACCGCGCCGGTCCAATCTCACCCAGTGTGCCTCGCCCGGTGTTTGACCAAAGTTTGGACAAGGGAAAAACCAGCCGCCAACACCGACTCGCAACTGACCGGTGCCCAACTTCAGGACAGACCGCACCGGTCCAATCTCACCCTGTGTGCCTTACCCGATGTTTGACTAAAGTTTGGACAGGGAAAAACCGGCCGGCTGCATCGACCTAAGACGACCCGGTGTGAAAGCTCTCGCCCAAAAGCCTCCCACACCGGCCATCAACACCGGCCCACCACCGTTCGGTGTAGACCTCACAACCCAGACCCGACCGGGTCAAAACCCAGTTTGTTCTGGGTTGACCCGGTCGCCCACCTTATGCTTTAAATATTTCTAGACCTAAATTATGCAAATCATCTTTTTTCTAGCAAAATTACTTCTTTTTTAGGGTTCTAAAGGATTGTAAAAGATATCTCCTTTTATTTTATGCAATCAAAGTTTTAGTTTCTTAATCTCACCAATCTCTCTTCAATCTTTCGTATTTCTAATCATCTAATCATGAAATATATCATCTCTTTTATGATATTTGAGGTCTTCATCATGATTAGTGAGTAGATCATTTTAGAGCTCTTGGGTGAGGTAGATTAGGGGATTTCGAGATTTATCAAGGATGTCTAGGGCTTATATTACATCTTTCCTTTCTTATCTAGTGTTCTTAATGCTAGATTTGTCTTGAGAAAGCTTATCTAGATCATAGAGAATTTCACACCCAAAAGGTGTTTGATGAAATTCCCCATGGAACTAAATAGAAAATTTTGCTTACTTAACCTATGAGAATAGATGTTTAAGAAGTATTATGGCTATTAGAACTTGTGATTAATGCTTGAGAATTAACTTTTAACAAGTGAGAATTTGATCTTGATAAATTGATTAGCAAAGTGATTAAGACCATGATAGTGGATTAGTCTTGTTTAATGTTCTAAGCTAAGGGAAAGTGCTTGATTGTGTGTATTGACATCTTAGATTGATCATAGAAGTCCCCAAAGTCCATAACCTCACCCAAAGGCTCGCCTTTATTATATTGTCAATCTCGTTCTAATTAATTGTCTAAGTTGTTTAGTTGCTTGCTTTGTTTGCTTTTAATTTGAATTAGGCTACTAGATTAAAACTCAAAAACAACTTTGCTTAGCTTGAATTAAGGAGTTTTATGCATTCTTACTGATTGAAACTTAACCCATTTGGATTGATACCTCTTATTCTACATAGCATTTAGAGTAATTGATTCTATACACTATAAAATCTTACTATCAATTTGGTGCCGTTGCCGATTGGGTTTAGCTTTCAACATTAGGATTTTAAATATTCTTGAGATTAAACTATATTTGTCTTTTGGTTACTAATCTCTTTCACTTCTTATTGCTATCTCTCTCTTATAGGTGCATTCATACACGTTCTAGAGGCCATGACAACTTAGTTGAGCCAAGAGACGATATACACCTTTTGGACCGAGGAATTAGAGCAAGGAGAGCAAGAGAAAGAACTCCACACATTGAGAGGTTGGGTATGGAGAACGTTAAAGAACCTCCGGTTGGTAACTACCATGAAAACGTTGCTAATGAGAAACAACAAGGGAACAGTGGTAATGGAAACCACATAGCAAATGGTGGAAATGGAAACCCACAAGCTCACGCACACGGACAGGGTGCAAGAATGAATCGTGCACCCAATCACCCTCCACGAGCTCAAGAGGTTGTTAAATGGGTACTTGGGATTCTTTCAAATCCCGATTCACCCTAATGACCAAGAGAAGACGACATTTACATGTTCTTATGGTACCTTTGCTTATCGAATGATGCCATTTGGACTTTGTAACGCACCTGAAACCTTTCAAAGGTGCATGATGTCGATCTTCTCGGACTTAATTGAAGATATGGTTGAAGTTTCCATGGATGATTTCTCGGTATATGGCTCTTCGTTTGGTGTTTGTCTTTCCAATCTTTTTAGGGTTCTCCGATGATGTGAAGACACCAACATCGTGCTCAATTGGGAAAAATTCCACTTCATGGTGCAAGAAAGGATTGTTCTTGGCACAAAATCTCGGAGAGTGGTATTGAGGTAGACAAAGTGAGGATTGAGGTTATGATAAGTTTGGAACCGCCAAATACGGTGAAAGGGATTCAAAGCTTCTTAGGTCATGCCGGGTTCTATAGACAGTTCATCAAGGATTTCTCCAAGATAGCAAGACCTATCACTAGGCTTCTATGCAAGGAGACCGAGTTTGTATTTGACGAAGAGTGCCTCAATGCATTTTTGGAGATCAAGAAGGCGCTTGTGAGTGCACCCATCGTCCAAGCACCGGATTGGGAGTTGCCCTTTGAGATCATGTGCGATGCGAGTGATTATGCGGTTGGAGCGGTCTTAGGCCAAAAGAAAGATAAGAAGCTCAATGTGATCTACTATGCGAGTAGGACACTTGATGACTCACAATTGAAGTATACAACAACGGAAAAGGAGCTCCAAGCGGTTGTGTTTGCTTTTGAAAAGTTTCGATCTTATTTGGTTGGTTCGAAGATAATGGTAAACACGGATCATGCCGCACTAAGGCACATCTACGCCAAGAAGGACACCAAACCGAGGCTTTTTAGATGGATCTTACTTCTCCAAGAGTTCGACATGGAGATCATTGACAATAAAGGCGTCGAAAATGGAGTGGCGGATCACTCGTCAAGAATGCGAATTGAAGATGTCATCCCGATAGATGAATCTCTACCCAAGGAATATCTCATGGTGATCGGCATCTTGAAGAAGGGTTACCAAGCGGTAAAGGTACTTGAGGAAGCCAAGAGTTTGGAAGATGGGAGGTTACCATGGTACGCGGACTTTGTGAATTATTTGGCTTGCGGGAGAGAATCACCAAAGTTGGAAGAATACAAGAGAAATAAGTTTTTCCATGATGTCACCCGGTTCTCTTGGGATGAGCCGTACCTCTACAAGTTATGCTCGGATAGCTTATACTGAAGATGTATCCCAAAAGAAGAGATGAATGGATCTTGTACCATTGCCATGGCTCAGTTTATGGAGGACACCTTGCGCTTTTCAAAAACGCAACAAAGGTTCTTCACTCCGGGTTTTGGTGGCCGAGTTTTTTCAAGGATGCTCACGCCGTTGTCTCTACAAGTGATGCATGTCAACGGAAGGGGAACATTAGTAGAAGGGACGAGATGCCTTAAAACCCAATCCTTGAGGTTGAAGATCTTTGATGTATGGGGAATAGATTTCATGGGACCGTTTCCTTTGTCTTATGGAAACGAGCACATCTTGGTTGCGGTTGACTATGTCTCCAAGTGGGTCGAAGCTGTTGCAAGTCCAACGAACGACGCAAATGTGGTTCATCTTCCCACGGTTTGGGGTTCCACAGGTGGTGATAAGTGATGGTGGTTCCCATTTCATCAGCAAGGTGTTTGAGAGCTTGCTTAAAAAGCATTGAGTCAAACACAAGGTAGCCACACCTTATCACCCCCAAACAAGTGGGCAAGATGAAGTGTCTAACCGCCAAATCAAGGCGATCTTAGAGAAAACCATGTGGAGTTCAAGAAAATATTGGGCAAAGAAGCTTGTTGATGCTCTATGGGCCTATAGAACGGCTTTCCAGACTCCCATTGGAATTACTCCTTTCAATCTTCTATATGGGAAGTGTTGTCATTTACCGGTAGAGCTTGAGTACAAGGCGTTGTGGGCTATAAAACTTCTCAATTTCGATCTCAAGAAGGCTCATGAGAAGCATTTAATCCAATTGTAAGAGCTTGATGAGATTCGACTTGACGCTTATGAGAGCTCCAAGATCTACAAGGAGCGAACCAAGGCCTTTCATGAAATGAAGATTGTGCACAATGAATTCAAGGAAGGGAATCAAGTGTTACTCTTCAACTCAAGGCTCAAGTTGTTCCCCGAAAAGCTAAGGTCTAGATGGTCCGGTCCATTCACGATCAAGGAAGTGAGGCCATATGGAGCTATCGTGCTTGTGAACAAAGAACGGAGAAGTGTCTGTTGTCAATGGGCAAAGGCTCAAACCATACCTATCTCATGAATCAATTGAGGAAGGGATCTCACTTCATCTCAATGATGCTTCTCAAGCCTAAAAGGGGTAACAAACGTCGAATTTAGTAACGCTAAACAATGTGCACTTGGGAGACAATCCCATGCTTATCCTTGTACACACTTTTCTTTTTCTCTTTTCCATCTTTTCTAGTTCGTTTTAATGTCTTTGTTAAGTGTTTATAGGTTTCTTGATGGTCTAAGAGGCGATGTCTTACAAACGAGAGTGTGTAGGGTGGAGAAACGGGCGACACCGGCCGAGCCTAGTCCGGTGTAGGCCACACCGGCTTAGTGCACCAGATGAAGATGGCCAGGTGTTGAGGAGTGACAAAAATAGGAGAAATACTGAGTGGTGAAACCGGTCGAGGTTGGTCAGGTGTGAGAGCACCACCCTTGTGCACCTGGTGGAAACTGGCCGGTGTTGGGATCATAGATGGTTAGCTCAAGCATACGCCGGCTTGCATACACCGGGTGGAGCTAGTCCGGTGTGAGAGCTGAAACACACTGGACACCCTATTGTCCAACGGTCCGAGAAATAGATCTATTAACCACTGGTCTGAGCTATTGCCCAGCGGTCCACCCAGTGTAGCCGCCCATGTAAGTAATCCGACCCGTCAGGTAAGTATTCTCCCTCCATATTTGCGACCCCAAAAACCCCACACACCCATCATTTGCTCATAACTCTCATCTCTTGCTCAAAATTGGCGATTCAAGTTGCTACAAGTTTGTTTTTCTCTTCTTTCTCTGGATCTTCCAACGCTTCTATAATTTGTGCTTTCATTCCCAAGGTATTCACTCAAGCTTTTCATGAAAACCAAGAACTTGCTCTTATGTAAAACTTTCATGATTTTGATTGAGAAATGCATTCATTTGAACATAAACCTTGGGATTTGACTCGCAAATGATTAGGCATGGTGATTCTTGTGCTAATTTCTGCTGTACTATAGAATTTTGGTTTCTTGAAACCACATCTCTAGAGCTTAAAGGTTGCAACTTAAAAAATTTAATTGAGTGTAAACTAGGCAATCGATTTTCAAGATTGTTCTAATTGGGTTTTTAAATGTCTTCTAGCTCATTGAGCATTGTCTCGTGCCATGAGTACCTTTGCTTGGTATTAAGAAAAGTTGTGCCTTTATCTCTTGAAACTAATAATATCTTCAAGACAATGTAGGCATCATGAAGGTAACAACCAATTCAACCCAAGGTGAACCTCAAAGTCAACCAACGAGGAGGCAATTGGCTATAGAGGCATGCTCTAAAGGCCAAGGAAAACAAAAGAGTGGCTAGACACAATGAAGAGGAGGGAGACGAGAGAAACGTGGTAGAAGTGAAAAAGAAGAGAGTTCCCAAGCACAAACAACAAGACACTACTTACAATGAATACCTTAAGAAGCTCAAGGCGGTGGAGTTCGTGGAGACAAAATTTCCGGACAAAGACATACTAGAGAAGATGGGGATTTATGAAGATGTGAAAACAATCTTCAACAACATGGGATTTGGGAATGTTTTTGACTTGGCACACGCATCTCACAAGGAACAAACTTGCCAATTTTTAGCATCTATGGAGGCGGTCTTCCATCACCGCGATGATGAGAGTGCCAAAGTTGGAGATGGGTATGGATACATTGAGTTCAAGGTTGGACGAGAAGCTTACAAGATGACCTTCCATGAGTTAAGTCAAGTGTTTGGGTTCAAGGAAGAGGGGACCAAGAGAGGATTTCGGTCTTACTATGCACCAAACGACCTTCCATACTTGTGGAACAGTATTGCCACCGGAGGTTACGAACTCGGGTCTATCAAGAGCTCTAGAATTCGCCATCCCGCCCTACGCTATGTCCACAAGACTCTTGCTCACACACTCTTTGTCAAGAAAGAGTTTTGAACCATGGCGGAAGATGAGATGGAGTTGATTGCTCTAGGGATAAAGCCATTTCTAAGCACATTTAGGGATGGAAGGCTATTCATTGGAGTTGACGCAAACCAGAGGCTAGCCGCTATTTTCGTGAACCATTTGCTTGGTTACAAGGGTTTGGTATAGACGACAAAGACGAAAGAGCCTCAATTGCACATTGGTGGTTTGGTTACTTCGATCCTTAGGGCCAAGGAAGTTGATTTGGTAGAAGATGCCAAAGAAATAGAGCTTATAGATGAAGTTTATCTCTCAAGAACCAGATTATTTTAAGGCAAGATAGGCAACACATATGCCTACAACCTCAAACTCACCGAGTCTAACCCTGTGAAGATTATGTTGCCCAATGTTCCTCTCACCACTGTTCAAGGGAGAAAAGAAGTCGAATTCTACCCCACCAATGATGACTTTTACAACCTGGCCACAGATCCACCACTTGAAAAAATACGCTTGTCAAAGAGGAACGCAAAGCAAGCACGAAAGGGCAATGCCGAGATATCCAACAACCTCGATGATGAGGATGCAAAACCGTTTTCTACCGACCCCAAGTATGGATGTGAAAGGTATAGCTTTAATCCTTATGATGGAAAAATGCCGGACATTGCCACTCTACATGCACACCAACAAACAAGGCTCCTTCAAAGGTGGTGCAAGTAACAAGATAAGACCATGAAGAAATTGATGAAAACGGTCAAGACCATGAAGGAGACGATCAAGGAGCTCAAGGCAAAGGGTGAAAATGCTAGCTCATCCCACATGCAAGGAAAGACAAAAGAAATGGACCAAGAAGAGGTTGGCGAGAGCGCTCCACACCATTAGACCAAAGCCTTGCACTACATGGAGGAGAGATGGTGGTCCATGAGGACACATGCTATTCATTGGCTCATGAAGCGAAAATGGCCAAGAGGACGGCCATGAGATATCCATCTCCTTGCTAGAGCAATCCGTCTTACTCCATGGGGTCCTCTTCCCCATCCGAAAGTTTCTAAGGTATCACTCCAAACTTGTAAATAGTTTTATTTTCTTTTGAGTCTTTGCATTTTACTTTTATTTTTGGATTCTTCGTTGAATTTATTTCACACCGGGACGGTGTGATTTAAGTTTGGGGGAGGGACCAGTATCTAACATTGTGTTTTGTGTCTTATTTTAGATTTTGCATCTTGAGTCTCATGCATATCACACATTCACTTATGGCATAGAAAAACACAAAAACTCGAAATTTTTTGAAAATTTTGAAACACAAAAAGAAAGAGAAAATTCATCAAAGTAACCTCGTGCATAAGGAATATTACTAGATTAACTTCTAGGGAGGGAGGTCATACTAGACTAACCTTACTTTGCTGGTCAATGTCCATTTTATCCATACGTTGTATTGTATTACGATTATGCCATTATTAATTACTTTTGATTTATTTTTTTGAACAAAAGAAAACCTATGACGGTAGGTTTGTTTATATATGACGGTAGGTTTGTGTCATCATTAAAAGTTAATGACAAAAAAAAACATGGTTTACAAAAAAAAAACATGGTTTACAAAAAAAAAAAAAAACCTCTCGACAAAGGCGATATGAGGCGACGTCGATGTTTGGGACGACGTCTTGATTCCGATGCGATTCTGGCCTGATTCCGGCGAGGAGTGAGCCATTCTGGTAAGTCTCTTCATCCTCTTGCTTTGTTTTAGGTTTCTCTTGCTTCCACGAAGAAGAACCGCGACGAAGAAGAACCGCGACGAAGAAGAAGTTACGGCGAAGGAGATTGACTTTGGCGAGGAGGGAGACGTGTCAAGGGTTTCGGCGAGTCATCTTCCGCCGTGTCGGCGACGAATGGGGGAGAATGACCGGTTGGCGGCGGCGGCGCTGAAAACCTAATTTTATTTTCTTTCGGCGGCGAACCTAACCCTAATTTATTTTGGTTGCAGATTAACTTGTTTTGTCTGTGTTTCCAGTCTACCGAACGAAATTCCGGTGAGAGCAAGGATTTTCCGGTGAGGAATGTTAAATTTTGTATTTCTTTGGTGGTAGATTTTGTAATGCTTGATGTAGATTTATTAGTAAGCTATATGTGGTTTGGTGAGTTTGGTAGTTTTGTTTATATATGACGGTAGGTTTGTTTGTATATGACGGTAGGTTTGTTTATAAATGACGGTAGATTTATTTTTATATGACGGTAGGTAGTTTGTATATACGGTAGATTTGTTTGATAGACTTATTGTTAACTACTGGTAGTAATGGTAAACTTATTGTTAACGACTGACTTATTATCTCTTTTCTCTGACAGGTAGGTGGTGTCATCTCCGGTGATATTACCGGCGTCTGCAAATTCCGTTAACGAATCCAAAATGCAGAGAGATAAATGAACATGCTTGTATATGAATATAATTAGAGAAAGGGAGATATTAGAAATGTTGTTTTTGTTAGTTTAGAAATGTTTGTTCTTGAACATGTTTGTATATGCCTTTTAGAATCTAAAAAAAATATTTTCTATCTGGAATTGAAGTACTAAGGACATGGAGGTTGATCTAAATTCAATTTTAATGTCTTCCCATGCATTGTCTGAGTAAATTTGGATTCATTGTGCGAGTAGTAAATTCATCATAAAGATGAGTTAAAATACTACATTTATAAGTGACCACATGCGCCTCTTGCAAATGCACAACTACAGACGGCATGCCAACTTGTTCTATCGATCAATTAAGAAAACAAAATTCAAACAAGTATACCGTGGATGAGAAAACAATTATTATCTTTGACAAATAAAAGCATTTAATTAAGTCATAAGTACCAAGACAAGGGTTGTAAACAAACCTTTAATTAAGTAAGGTGATTATGCATCATTGTCTCGGTGAGGAATATATATTGAACCACTAACAAATAGTAATTGGAACAAACAATTAAACCCAACTAAAATCAAAGATCAACTACTACCTATATTATGCTCAAGAACAAACACCCTAAATGCACTAAATCAAAGGTTCGAAAAATTTATACAAAATAGGTCTCTCTTTGTGATTTAAGATGAAATGAAAAGTTAACTCCAGAAAAAAAAATCAACAAAAAAAATCTACCATCATTACAATAAATCTACCATCAAATAAAAAAAATTCTCATACTTAGCAAATTTGGGTACCTGGTTTTTTTCGTAGATATGAGTTTTAGTGTAGGGCAAAAACGTCATTTCTCATTCTGGGAAAAGTCAAATGTCTACCACCAAACAATGTCGATAACTCTACTGTCAATAAAAGTCTACCACAACGCGAAATAATAAGTCTACCAACTGAAGGTTATCTGAGTAAACACCAAAAGATTTACTAAATCTACCGCCATTAACAATAAATCTATCGTCATTAAAATTAAATCTACCACCATTACAAAATGAAGTCACCGAAATGTTAGACGGTTTTAAATCTACCGCCATTACAAACAAATCTACCAACCCAATAAAAATCTACCGTTGCCAATACAAATCTACAGTCAAATAAATAAATCTACCGTCACGATAAAATAATTCACACTAATTAACTCTACCACCAAAAGAAATAAGTCTACTAAAAAAGTCAAACTGAAGGTTATGTGAGTAAATACCAAAAATAAGTCTACCATCAAAGAAAATATATCTACCAACTGAAGGTTATCTGAGCAAATACAGAAAATAAGTCCACCAAAAATAAATATATCTATCGGGTCGTTAAAATAAGTCTACCAAAATAAGTCTACCAATATTTAACAAATCTACCATCTTTCAAACAAATCTACCATCCATCAAACAAATCTACGGACCAAAATTTGAGTTGACCAACATCAAACAAGTCTACCGTCAAAGAACAGTAGACTTGTTAAATCAACTTTTGCCTACGTGGCAAATGAATAGTAATGGCAGTTTTGTAATTGTGTTTTTCTCAACAAATGCCATAAGGGTATTTTTGGTAATACGAATAAAATTAGGTTATTGTAGTAATAAAAATAAAAGTAGGTCAAACTAATAATAAACATAGAAATAAAGGTTAGTATAGTAATCCACCCAAAAAAGAAATCATCTAGTTGTATTTCATGTTTAGGATTGTGTCTAGTTTGCATATAGGGTGCATTGCATGTTGCATTGAGAGCAATGATGAGCATTCCTTGTAGGGTATCACTTTAAGAAATCAATTCAATTGGCAAGTGAGTTTGAAAGTAAGGATGCACCATCTTTAGATCCCATGTATGAATGTTTTTGTCTTGATTGAAGCAAGTTGTGAATTGAATTCAACCCTATCAAAAAGAACTTTAATCTTGACTTTCAATTATCATGTTTGTGCATCTTTGAATGAACTCGTGGTTACCTATATACATATTTGGATCTTCTTTTTCCTTTTTACCACCCTTGTGGATCCAAAGAGCCATATCCCACTTTTGGAATGGTTCCCCACACCTTGAACTAAACCTATTTTCTAGCCAAAAACTTTTGTGAGTGATGGAGAGGCCTATTTTTCGAGCAAACTTGGCAAAACGTGTTAGGTTTAGGGCGACAAAGATGGGTTCTCATGTAGATCTAGCTTCAACATCGAGGATGCTAGTCTAGGAATAAGTTAGCTAGGATGGAAGGTCTTGGGGTGCTTGTTGGGAACGGGTAAAAAATGATAAACGAAGGGGATTTGGTGGAAAAGAAAGGTGGAACAAAAAGGAAAAGATGGGAAGAAGGAAAAGAGGAATGCAAAGTGTGAAGTGGTTGGTGACAATGCATAAGATTAGCTCTTAGTGTTAGATTTAGCCTCAAAATTCAAAGTGAAAAGGAAAGAAGCCAAAAATTGGCAAAGACATCAAGTGATGAGAAATGAGGCGAGATAAAGAATGAAAAAGAAGAGCTAAGGCAACGAAAAAGAAGAGCACCAAGCCACAAGTTAAATGGAGAAGAAGATATCACCCTAAGTGAAAAGAAGATGAAGTGGAGAAGCAAGAAAGCATGTGGGACATGAAGGCAAAATGCCTTATGATAAAGGGTTGCTTAGGTTTGGGGCTTCATGGGTTAGAGAGACTAAGGTTAAAGACATCTTAGGCATTGGGTAGAAGAGAATTCACCCTTGTATGCATAGGTTGCCTTTTACCTTTAGCATTTTGCTAAAGTTTGTTCATTCCTAGAGAGATCCTTGCATTGGAATACCCGCATATATGATCGAGATCATCTTCATCTCGAAACCTTATCCCTTAGCCAAACGAGTTCGTTTAATTTTGCATAACCATGATTCACAATAAACCATTAATGAATGTCAAAGTGTTGAAGGATAAGAGTGCTTGTGTAGGTTGGGACTTGAGCTTGAAGCATGTGGAGATACAAATGACTAACTCTTTTGGAGTAGACTCACTTAGTGCATTTTAGAATTACAAGCTTAGACGTTGAATTCAATTTCTTCTTGTGATACTTTTGGATTTGAGCTCCCACCTACAAACCTCTCTCTCTTCTTGTTCTTGTTTGTTTACTTGAGGACAAGCAAATGAACAAGTTTGGGGGAGTTGATACTCTCATATTTTACTTATTTTAGCATGCATTTAACTTAGTATTTTGAGTCTCATGCATGTGTTTTCAAAGAATTCTTTAGTGTTTTGGTTTTAATTACAATCTAGCTAGTTTGCATTAGATCATAGTGAGTCATGCATCATTTGGAGTGTTTTCTAGGTGCTTGGAGACTTTTGGAGACCTTGGAAGAGCTTACACATGGACTTGGATCATGAGAAGATGGCTAGAAGTAAGAATATACTCGGAGGGACCACACATGTCCATCACACCGGACCACCACTGCCCGATATTGCAGCCATGCTCAAGACAGGGAGAATACTGGGCCATCACACCAGACCACCACTGCATGGTGTTGCACTTCAGGACAGACTGCACCAGTCCAATCTCACCCGGTGTGCCCCGCCGTGTGTTTGAACATAGTTTGGACAGTGGAAAAACCGGCCGGTTGCACCGACCCAAGACGACCCGGTGTGAAAACTCTCGCCCAAAAGCCTCCCACACTGGCCCACCAGCGTCCGGTGTAGACATCTATGATCTAGTTCAAATATTCATATAGGATGCGAATATGTATTAAAACAAGATAACTAAAAATTTCAAAATTATTTCATAATTTGTGGGCTAACCTTTACGAGAATTCATTTTTTTTTGTAAATGCAATAACTAATTAAACTAATCATCCTAAGTCTATTTCTAAAATACCTAACCACAATTAACATCTCTATTTAATGTTAACTAAACTAGTTTAAATGTTATATTAGGGTTTAGCGCATATTAGGATTAAGGCATATTAGGGTTTAAGGTAGATTAGGGTTTAGGACAGATTAGGGTTTAGGGCAGATTAGGGTTTATGGTTTAGGGTTTACTTCCAGTATTCATGTACGATACGGCAGTGTATTAAAACAAGATAACTAAAATTTTCAAAAGCTAACCCTACGAGAATTCATTTTTTTGGGTAAATGTAGTAACTAATGAAACAAATCATCCTATGTCTATTTCTAAAATACCTAACCACAATAAATCTCTCTATTAATGTTAACTAAACTAGTTTAAAGGTTATTTGGCATCTTTAATGCCTTTATATCAAGTAATTTAATAAAAAAATTATTTGCTTTAAATCGGTTGACTACACTATTATATCTCGATCTTTTGGAGATTCTAGGACAATTAGGGATCCAAACATCTATTATTTAGTTCCAATATTCATGTAGAATGCAAATATATATTAAAACAAGATAACTAACATTTTCAAAATTATTTCATAATTTGTGGGCCCCCTACAAGAGTTCATTTTTTGGTAAATGTAGTAACTAATGAAACTAATCATCCTATGTCTATTTTTAAAATATATAACCACAATAAACCTCCCTATTAATGTTAACCAAACTAGTGTAGAGGTTATTTGGCATCTTTAATTATTCTATAACAAGTAATTTAATAAAATTTTGTATTTGCTTTAAATCGGTTGACTACACTATGAGGTCTTCATTTTTTGGAGATTCGGAGACAATTTGGGACCCAAACATCTATGAACTAGTCCAATATTCATGTCATATGCGACTATTTTTTAAAACATGATATGTAAAATTTTCAAAATTATATCACAATTTGTGTGCTAACCCCTACGAGAATTTATTTTTTCGGTAAATGCAGTAACTAATGAAACTAATTATCCTATGTCTATTTCTTATATACCTAACCAAAATAAATCTGTCTATTAAAGTTAAGTAAACTAGTTTAAAGGTTATTTGGCATATTTAATTATTTTATAACATGTAATTTAATAAAGTTTTTTATTTGGTTTAAATCGGTTGAGTACACTATGAGATCTCATTTTTTTTGGAGATTCTGCGACAATTAGGGATCCAAACATCTATAATCTTGTTCAAATATTCATATAGGATGTGACTATGTATTAAAACAAGATAACTAAAAATTTTAAAATTATTTCATAATTTGTGGGCTAACCCTTTACGAGAATTCATTTTTTCAGTAAATGTAATAACAAATGAAACTAATCATTCTATGTCTATTTCTAAAATACATAACTACAATTAACGTCTCTATTTAATGTTAACTGAACTATTTTAAAGGTTATATTAGGGTTTAGGGGCAGACCAGGGTTACATCAGATTAGGGTTTAGGGCAGATTAGGGTTTAGGGCAAATTATGGTTTAGGGCAGATGAGGGTTTAGGGTTTAAGGTTTAGTATCTAGGAAAGATGCGACATTGTATTAAAACAAGATAACTAAATTTTCAAAAGCTAACCCTGTAACATCCCGGTTTCTTGTATATGCGGAGAGGCTTATAAGAATTGATTTGGCTACCTATGTCACCAAAGTGCACTTACCTTTTCCGATCACTTGCCCGAAAGAACTTCAGAGTTAAGCGTGCTTGGGCTGGAGTAGTCTAAGGATGGGTGACCTTCCGGGAAGTGATTCGCGAAGTTAAGTGCACTTTAACAACGTAATCCATTAATTGGGTTTAATTTGACCTTCTAGAAGTTAGGGGGGTTAAATTGAATAAATCAATTTTACTGGCGGGTGTGATTGATAATTTTGGAAGTTTGGGGTCAACTTTCGGAAGGGGAGGAAGTGCGAGGACCGGTTGGTGTAATAAGGAAACTTGAAACATACCTTGGTATATAGGCGTGTATGTATCGCCGTCTTGGGAGAGAAGGATCGAACCCTAGCCGTCAAGGAGGAAGATTCGCGCTGGTCTTCGGCGTGGAAGCAAGGAGAAGCTTCGAGCCACGCCTCCCTCCTTCTCGGTAAGGTTCTTGCCCTTGTCGTTTTGGTTTGGTCGTTGCGTGAGATCCGTGAGTTCCGTGAGTTGGCGACGTGTGGTCGGGGTCGCTGTATTTAGGGCCGGCCGTGTGTAGCGGTCTCGTGGTGGTGATCGGAGGTTGGATCATGGCGGTTCCGGTGGGGAGCTCCGGCGGTGGTGTCGCGCCGGCGAAGGGAAGAGAAGACGTAACGTGCGGTGTGATTAATTGAGTTTTAGTTTTTGAATATTTTATTATTTTTATTTTTAGGTGGATTAATAGAAGGTTATTCATCCCGGGGAGTTCTAGAAAATTGCTGAATTTTCTCGTGAAACTTTCTGTGCGGGAATAAGGTGAGTGCAGGACCATAGGCGTAATTAAATAATTTTGATAATTGATGTGATTTCGTGATTATAGGCCGTTTACGATCTCGGAGGGTCTAGATCGAGTGTTTCATGAAATGTTTGATTTATTCGGTATTTTCGTGATAGTCTATATTAATTATCTTAATTATTTGTTAGCCTGTAGATGGGAGGATTGTCTCACTAAGTATTTATCGAAATACTTATGCATCTCTTATATTTTAATTGATGCAGGAAAAGAGAAAGTGTGACCGTGGGATCAGGGCGAGGAAGAGGGGGTGATCTAGACTTGTCGTTTATTTGATTATTTTATTTAATAATTTATGATCTGGATTGTTCGGATTTTTAGTCTTGAACCGGAAATTAATTGGTGAGGTTCAGTTATTATTTATGGGATTTTAATGATTATTTGCAAAAAAAAAAAAAAAAAAAAAGAAAATGGGTGCGGTTGTTTCAATTTGGTATCAGAGCATTTACGGTTCTAGGACGGTTTTAAAAAATTTCCGCTATTAGAACTGTCTATGTGAGTTAGTCAATTGTTGAGCTTGAAGTTCTAGATCATCCTCTTCGAGCCTTCAATGAGATTCCACGGTAAGACTCGTGTTCGTTTTACTATTGCTGTTGTCAATTAGTAACAAGTGGTTATTGCAGATGGTTGATTCTGATAGCGTTGGGCAAGGTCTCAGAGGTCGGGGTGGTCGTGGCGGCCGTGGTCGGGGCGGCAGAACCGGCCGTGGCGGCAGAACCGGCCGTGGCGGCAGAGGTGGTAGAGGTGGCAGAGCAGCTGCGAATGTGACGCAGAGTGTCACGGTGGAGCAGGGGGCGTATGATCACGCCGAGGGGGAAGGTCAGTCGGAGCCAGCGGCCGTGTATGGTGCGATGCCGGCGCCGGGTGGTGCTCAGGCGGGTGCGGGCCCGAACCCGATGGCGACTGTTTTGGGCATGTTGGCCCAGCTCTTGGAGAGGTTACCTGGTGTGGTACCGGCTCCAGCTCCAGTGGCGCCACAGGGGGTTGCCGCGATGCCGGGTGTTGTTGCTCCGGAAGTTCCGGGAGTGGTTGCTGAGGCCGAGCCAGTGGTTCCGTCGTACCTGAGGGTGATGGAGCATATGCAGAGGTTGGGCACCAAGTTTTTCAGTGGTGGTGCTCGACCGATTGAGTCTGATGAGTGGAGGTCCAGGTTGGAGAGGAACTTCCAGTCGATCAGATGCCCTTAGGAGTATAGGGTTGACTTGGCGGTGCATTATCTGGAGGGAGATGCACATGAGTGGTGGCAGAGTGTTGCGGCGAGGAGGGCGGGAGTAGTGTTATCTTGGGACGAGTTCCGGAGGGAGTTCGATCTCAAGTATTTTCCGCGGGAGGCTCGCGACAGGTTACAGGCGGAGTTTCTGTACTTGTCACAGGGGATTCGTTCGGTTCGAGAGTACGAGGCCGAGTTTAACCGGCTGAAGCGGTTTGCTGGTCGGGGTGCAGATACCGAGTATGAGTTGATTTGTGCTTTCATGCGAGGTATGCGTATCGATCTCAGGAATTGATGCATAGTCCGCAAGTTCGAGTCGGTATCCGAACTGGTGGAGTGTGCAGCGCAGCTTGAGGAGGGGATGAGGCAGGAGGCTAGTTTAAAGGCTGCAGTACCAGAGGTTCCGCGACGGCCTCAAAGTCAGAGTGTTGCTCCGAACAAGGGCGGTAAGTCTGGTCAGCAGCAGGGACAGAAGCGGAAGTGGGAGGATACTTTCAGGGAAGCGGGTTCTGGGCCACGTTGTTTCGGGTGCGGAACCCATGGACATCGCGTGGCGGATTGTTCTCGAGGGGGTCCGGTGTGCTTCCATTGCAAGGAACCCGGTCACCTCAAGAAGGATTGTCCGAAGTTGGCTCAGCCATTTGTGAGGATCGAGGCACCGCCTCCGAAACGGGCCGCAGTGGCACCGAGGGTGTTCACCATAGGCGCGGAGTCAGGCGAGGCGAGCGGCAGCAGACCGATTACTGGTTAATTACCTTAACTATGTTCTTGTTTGATTGTAATTTCAGTTACTCGCTCTGTAATTGGTGTTTGCTGGTTGCCTTAAATCCTTTTCGTGCTTAGGGACCCTTAATGTGGCTGGGGTAGAGTCACATGTGTTGTTTGACTCTGGAGCGTCCCACAGTTTTGCCACACCGGATTGGGTGTCGGGGAGCGGTATCCAAGAGGTGTTTGGGGACCACTCGGGTGTGGTGAGAGTTGCTGGGGGTCGTTTATTGAGGACTCAGGGCTGTGTGGAGAATGTCGACATTCTTATCGCCGGAGAGCTGATGCCAGCGGATCTGATAGTGTGCCCAGTGGAACTCTATGACATCATTTTGGGTATGGACTGGCTGGGAAAGTTCAAGGCTCATTTGGATTGTCACCGGGGTCGAGTGGTTTTCGAGCATGCTAACAGAAGACTGGTTTATCAGGGAGTGAGACCGGTGCCGGGAGGTATCGTCGTTTCTGCGGTTCACGCGGAGCGTTTGATCGAACAGGGTTGTGAGGCCTATTTGGCTACCATTTCGATACCTGGTGAGGTTGGGGAGTCAGCGGTGCGGGATATTGAGGTGGTCTGGGAGTTCGAGGATGTGTTCCAGCAGTTGAGCGGGTTACCACCATCCAGGTCGGATCCTTTTACCATTGAGTTAGAGCCGAGGACGACGCCATTGTCTAAGGCTCCTTACAGGATGGCTCCAGCGGAGATGGCGGAGCTTAAGAAGCAGCTCGAGGAGTTGTTGGGAAAGGGTTTCATTAGACCGAGCAGTTCTCCGTGGGGTGCACCGGTACTGTTCGTCAAGAAGAAGGATGGGAGCTTCCGGTTGTGCATTGATTATCGGGGGCTGAACCGGGTTACTGTGAAGAACAAGTACCCATTACCGAGGATCGGCGAGTTGCTAGATCAGTTGCAGGGTGCTTCGTGGTTCTCTAAAATTGATTTGGCATCGGGTTATCATCAGATCCCGATAGCGGAGTCGGACATCAGGAAGACGGCTTTCAGGACGAGATACGGGCACTACGAGTTTGTGGTGATGCCGTTTGGGTTGACGAATGCACCGGCTGCGTTTATGAGGTTGATGAACGGCGTGTTCCAGGAGTATCTGGATGAGTTCGTCATCATTTTCATCGACGACATTCTAGTGTATTCGAAGAGTCCTGAGGAGCACATGGTACACCTGAGGAAAGTTCTGGAGAAGCTACGGGAGCAACAGTTGTTCGCTAAGCTGAGCAAGTGTAGTTTCTGGCAGCGGGAGATCGGATTTCTGGGGCACGTCGTATCTGATCGTGGTGTTTCAGTGGATCCAGAGAAGATTCGCTCGATTGAGGAGTGGCCGAGACCGAAGAATGCCTCGGAGATTCGCAGTTTTCTGGGTCTGGCGGGTTATTACAGGAGGTTCGTCAAGGGGTTTGCTAGTATGGCGCAGGCCATGACCAAGTTGACCGGGAAGGACGTTCCTTTCGTGTGGTCGGACCAGTGTGAGGAGAGCTTTGTGAAGCTCAAGGAGATGCTGGTGAGTACTCCGGTGTTAGCCTTGCCTAAGCAGGATGAGCCATATGTTGTGTTCACAGACGCGTCCAGGCTGGGGCTCGGTTGTGTATTGATGCAGTAGGGTAAGGTAATCGCATATGCTTCCAGGCAGCTGAGGAAACATGAATGCAATTATCCTACTCACGATCTTGAGATGGCTGCAGTGGTGTTTGCATTGAAGATCTGGAGGTCTTATCTGTATGGCGGTAAGGTTCAGGTGTTCACAGACCACAAAAGTCTGAAGTACATCTTTACCCAGCCGGAGCTGAATCTGCGACAGAGGCGATGGATGGAGCTTGTTGCGGATTATGACCTGGAGATAGCTTACCATCCCGGTAAAGCGAATCTTGTAGCCGATGCTTTGAGCAGGAAGCGGGTTATTTTAGACACTGAGCGAGATACAGAGGCGTTGGTAGGCATGGTGAGTGCCCTGAGACTGTGTGTTGTGTCTGAGGAGCCTGAGCCGTTGGGTTTATAGGCGGTGGATCAGGCGGACATTCTGACTCGGGTGCGGGTAGCACAGCAGTTGGATGCGGAATTAATGCAGGCTGGCAGGGCAGAGCGGTCTGAGTATGAGTTATCCAGCAATGGAACTATCCTTTTGAGGGGCAGGGTGTGTGTACCGAAGGACGAAGTGCTGAGGCAGGAAATCCTGAGGGAAGCACATCAGAGCCGCTTCTCTATTCATCCAGGAGCTACCAAGATGTACCGTGACCTCAAACGGTATTACCAGTGGGTAGGGATGAAGAAGGATGTTGCCAACTGGGTTGCGGGGTGTGATACCTGTCAGTTGGTGAAGGCTGAGCATCAGGTTCCGAGCGGGTTGTTGAGGAGTTTACCCATTCCGGAGTGGTAGTGGGACATGATCACCATGGATTTCGTGGTGGGTCTGCCGGTTTCGCGAACCAAGGACGCTATTTGGGTCATCGTCGATAGGTTGACCAAGTCTGCGCACTTCTTGGCCATAAAAAAGACCGACAGTGCGGAAGTGTTGGCCAAGAGGTACGTCAGGGAGATTGTGAAGCTGCATGGGGTAACGGTGAGTATAGTGTCAGATCGAGATCCGAAGTTCTCCTCGCTGTTATGGGGCGCTTTCCAGAAGGAGATGGGCACTAAGGTACACATGAGTACAGCTTATCATCCCCAGACCGATGGGCAGTCGGAGAGGACTATCCAGACGTTGGAGGATCTGTTGAGGATGTGTGTGTTGGATTGGGGTGGACATTGGGCGGATCATCTGAATCTAGTGGAGTTTGCGTACAATAACAGCTACCAGGCTAGTATCGGCATGGCACCATTTGAGGCGTTGTATGGTAGGCCTTGCAGGACCCCGTTATGTTGGACACAAGTGGGGGAGAGGAGCCTGTTGGGGGCTGACTTTGTGCAGGAGACGACTGAGAAGGTCCGGATTGTGAAGTTGAACATGAAGGAAGCTCAAGATCGTCAGAAAAGCTACGCAGATCGGCGTAGGAAGGAGCTGGAGTTCGCAGTTGGCGATTTGGTCTACCTGAAAATGGCCATGTTGAGGGGTCCGAACAGGTCCATTTCCGAGACGAAGTTGAGTCCGCGATATATGGGTCCCGTCAGGGTGCTGGAGCGGGTCGGACCGGTGGCTTATCGGTTAGAGTTGCCGGAGTCTATGCAGGCATTTCACAAGGTGTTCCACGTGTCGATGCTGAAGAAATGTCTGCACAAGGATGATCAGGTGGTCACGGGGGTGCCATCAGATTTGACACCGAGCATGGTGGTGGAGGCGAGGCCTCTGAGAGTACTAGATCGTCGGGTGAGAGTGATCAGGAGGAAAAAGATTCCTGAGATGCAGGTGCTGTGGGACTGCAATGGAGCCGAGGAGGTGACTTGGGAGCCGGAAGCGAAGTTGAAGCGCAAGTTTCCCAAGTGGTTCGGCAAACTGGAGGGTTAGCCGGGTGTTTTCCATGTCGTTGTAACCATGGTGTTGGGGTTTTGGGGAGTTATTGCGTTGTTGTACTCGTTTATTTTATGGTATTATAATTAATCGATGTACTTTGGAGCATTTGATTATTCAATAAAAAGGTGTTTTCATTGAAAATATTGAGTGGTGTGGTTACTAGGGGATTAGTAGACAGGTTGGCGGGCTACTAGTGGTAGTGGTCCGATAGCGGGGGTGCGGATACTAGGTGTTTGGTAGCCGCATAAGGCTGATAGTTCCAGATTGGTTTGGCACGGGGTGGTGGCCCCATATAGCGGCATCGGAGTGCACTGGTGAGTCACTGCCGAGTGTACCTGGCCGGCTGGGTTTCGATGTGATTCCTGATTAGTGAGGCAGGTCACTAGAGAGATTGCCGTTGTCTGGCTCTCTATGCGTTAGACGGACCGATCCATGGTGTTGGGTCGTGAAGTCGTTATACTCCCGGGTGTTGGAGTGGTTGGCCAAACCAAGTAGGGAACTATGGCACTATGGTGTTGAGCCGTGATACCGTTGTTGGTGGAGTTGGGAGAGCGGTCGTGCGACGCTGAATTGGAATAGCGGTTGTGCTATGTTGTGGATGTTCGTTGGACGTTAGATTCGAGGACGAATCTATGTTAGTGGGGGAGAACTGTAACACCCGTAATCCATTAATTGGGTTTAATTTGACCTTCTAGAAGTTAGGGGGGTTAAATTGAATAAATCAATTTTACTGGCGGGTGTGATTGATAATTTTGGAAGTTTGGGGTCAACTTTCGGAAGGGGAGGAAGTGCGAGGACCGGTTGGTGTAATAAGGAAACTTGAAACATACCTTGGTATATAGGCGTGTATGTATCGCCGTCTTGGGAGAGAAGGATCGAACCCTAGCCGTCAAGGAGGAAGATTCGCGCTGGTCTTCGGCGTGGAAGCAAGGAGAAGCTTCGAGCCACGCCTCCCTCCTTCTCGGTAAGGTTCTTGCCCTTGTCGTTTTGGTTTGGTCGTTGCGTGAGATCCGTGAGTTCCGTGAGTTGGCGACGTGTGGTCGGGGTCGCTGTATTTAGGGCCGGCCGTGTGTAGCGGTCTCGTGGTGGTGATCGGAGGTTGGATCATGGCGGTTCCGGTGGGGAGCTCCGGCGGTGGTGTCGCGCCGGCGAAGGGAAGAGAAGACGTAACGTGCGGTGTGATTAATTGAGTTTTAGTTTTTGAATATTTTATTATTTTTATTTTTAGGTGGATTAATAGAAGGTTATTCATCCCGGGGAGTTCTAGAAAATTGCTGAATTTTCTCGTGAAACTTTCTGTGCGGGAATAAGGTGAGTGCAGGACCATAGGCGTAATTAAATAATTTTGATAATTGATGTGATTTCGTGATTATAGGCCGTTTACGATCTCGGAGGGTCTAGATCGAGTGTTTCATGAAATGTTTGATTTATTCGGTATTTTCGTGATAGTCTATATTAATTATCTTAATTATTTGTTAGCCTGTAGATGGGAGGATTGTCTCACTAAGTATTTATCGAAATACTTATGCATCTCTTATATTTTAATTGATGCAGGAAAAGAGAAAGTGTGACCGTGGGATCAGGGCGAGGAAGAGGGGGTGATCTAGACTTGTCGTTTATTTGATTATTTTATTTAATAATTTATGATCTGGATTGTTCGGATTTTTAGTCTTGAACCGGAAATTAATTGGTGAGGTTCAGTTATTATTTATGGGATTTTAATGATTATTTGCAAAAAAAAAAAAAAAAAAAAAAAAAAATGGGTGCGGTTGTTTCAAACCCTACGAGAATTCATTTTTTGGTAAATGCAGTAACTATTGAAACTAAGCATCCTATGTCTATTTCTAAAATACTTAACCACAATAAACCTCTCTATTAATGTTAATTAAACTAGTTTAAAGGTTATTTGGCATATTTAATTATTTTATAACAAGTAATTTAATAAAGTTTTTTATTTGCTTTAAATCGGTTTATTACACTATGATATCTCGATTTTTTGGAGATTCTGGGACAATTAGAGACCCAAACATCTATAATATAGTTCTAGTATTCATGTAGAATGCGAATATATATTAAAACGAGATAACTAACATTTTCAAAATTATTTCATAATTTGTGGGCCCCCTACAAGAATTCATTTTTTTTGTAAATGTATTAACTAATGAAACTAATCATCCTATGTCTATTTTTAAAATACCTAACCACAATAAATCTCCCTATTAATGTTAACCAAACTAGTGTAAAGGTTATTTGGCATCTTTAATTATTTTATAACAAATAATTTAATAAAGTTTTGTATTTGCTTTAAATCGGTTCACTACACTATGAGGTCTTGATTTTTTGGATATTCGGAGACAATTTGGGATCCAAACATATATGATCTAGTTTCAATATTCATGTAAGATGCGACTATTTTTTAAAACATGATATCTAAAATTTTCAAAATTATATCACAATTTGTGGACGAGAATTCATTTTTTCGGTAAATGCAGTAACTAATGAAACTAATTATCCTACGTCTATTTCTTATATACCTAACCAAAATAAATCTGTCTATTAATGTTAAGTAAACTAGTTTAAAGGTTATTTGACATCTTTAATTATTTTATAACATGTAATTTAATAAAGTTTTTTATTTGCTTTAAATCGGTTGATAGTACACTATGATATCTCAAATTTTTGGATATTATGGGGCATTTAAGGATCCAAAAATCTATGATCTTGTTCTAATATTCATATAAGATGTGACTATGTATTAAAACAAGATAACTAAAAATTTCAAAATTATTTCATAATTTGTGGGCTAACCTTTACGAGAATTAATTTTTTTCCGTAAATGCAATAACAAATGAAACTAATCATTCTATGTCTATTTCTAAAATACCTAACCACAATTAACATCTCTATTTAATATTAACTAAACTATTGTAAAGGTTATATTAGGGTTTAGGGCATATCAGGGTTACGGCATATTAGGGGTTAGGGCAGATTAGGGTTTATGGCATATTAGAGTTTAGGGCAAAGGGCAGATGTGGGTTTAGGGCAGATTAGGGTTTAAGGTTTAGTTCAAGTATCCAGGTAAGATGCGACATTGTATTAAAACAAGATAACTAAAATTTTCAAAAGCTAACCCTACGAGAATTCATTTTTTTTTGTAAATGCAGTAACTAATGAAACTAAGCATCCTATGTCTATTTCTAAAATACCTAACCACAATAAACTTCTCTATTAATGTTAACTAAACTAGTTTAAATGTTATTTGGCATCTTTAATTATTTTATAACAAGTAATTTAATAAAGTTTTTTATTTACTTTAAATCGGTTGACTACACTATCAAATCTCAATTTTTTGGAGATTCTGGGACAATTAGGGACCCAAACATCTATGATCTAGTTCCAGTATTCATGTAGAATATGAATATATATTAAAACGAGATAACTAAAAAATTTCAAATTATTTCATAATTTGTGGTTCCCCTACGAGAATTCGTTTTTTTGTTAAATGTAGTAACTACTGAAACTAACAATCATATGTCTATTTCTAAAATACCTAACCACAATAAACTTCCCTATTAATGTTAACCAAACTAGTGTAAAGGTTATTTGGCATCTTTAATTATTTTATAACAAGTAATTTAATAAAGTTTTGTATTTGCTTTAAATCGGTTTACTATACTATGAGGTCTTGATTTTTTGGAGATTCGGGGACAATTAGGGATCCAAACATATATGATCTAGTTCCAATATTCATATAGGATGCGACTATATTTTAAAACAAGATAACTAAAAATTTCAAAATTATTTCATAATTTGTGGGCTAACCTTTACGAGAATTCATTTTTCGGTAAATGCAATAACTAATAAAACTAATCGTCCTATGTCTATTTCTAAAATATCTAACCACAATTAATCTCTCTATATATTGTTAACTAAACTAGTTTAAAGGTTATATTAGGGTTTAGGGTAGATTAGGGTTAAGGCATATAAGGGTTTAGTGCAGATTAGGGTTTATGGCAAATTAGGGTTTAGGGTAGATTAGGGTTTAGGGTTTAAGGTTTAGGGTTTAGTTCCAGTATTTATGTAAGATGTGATAGTGTATTAAAACAAGATAACTAAAATTTTCAAAAGCTAACCCTACCAGAATTCATTTTTTCGGTAAATGCAGTAACTAGTGAAACTAAGCATCCTATGTATATTTCTTATATACCTAAGCACAATAAATCATTCTATTAATGTTAAATAAACTAGTTTAAAGGTTATTTGGCATCTTTAATTATTTTATAACATGTAATTTAATAAAGTTTTTATTTGCTTTAAATCGGTTGAGTACACTATGAGATCTTGATTTTTTGGAGATTCTGGGACAATTAGGGATCCAAAAATCTATGGTCTAGTTCAAATATTCATAAAGGACGCGACTATGTATTAAAACAAGATAACTAAAATTTTCAAATTATTTCATAATTTGTGGGCTAACCTTTACGAGAATTCATTTTTTGCATAAATGCAATAACTAATAAAACTAATCATCCTATGTGTATTTGTAAAATACCTAAATACAATTAACCTCTCTATTTAATGTTAACTAAACTATTTTAAAGGATATATTAGTGTTTAGGGCAGATTAGGATTTAGGGAAAATTAGGGTTTAGGGTTTAGTTCCAGTATTCAGGTAAGATGCGACAGTGTATTAAAACAATATAACAAAATTTCAAAAGCTAACCCTACGAGAATTCATTTTTTCTGTAAATGAAGTAACTAATAAAATTAAACATCCTATGTCTATTTCTAAAATACTTAACCACAATAAACATCTCTATTAATGTTAACTTAACTAGTTTAAAGGTTATTTGGCATTTTTAATTAATATATAACAAGTAATTTAACAAAGTTTTTTATTCGTTTTAAATCGGTTGACTACACTACGATATCTCGATGTTTTGGAGATTCGGGGACAATTAAGGACCTAAATATTTATGATCTAGTTTCCATATTCATGCAGGATGCGACTATGTATTAAAAAAAGATAACTAAAATTTTAAAATTATTTCATAATTTTTGAGCTAACCCTTACGAGAATTCACTTTTTTCGGTAAATGCAGTAACTAATGAAACTAATCATCCTATGTCTATTTCTTATATACCTAACCACAATAAACTTGTCTATTAATGTTAAGTAAACTAGTTTAAAGGTTATTTGGCATCTTTAATTATTTTATAACAAGTAATTTAATAAAGGTTTTTATTCGGTTTAAATCGGTTGACTACACTATGAGATCTCAATTTTTTTTGGAAATTCGGGGATAATTAGGGACCCAAACATCTATGATCTAGATTCTGAAAATAATGCTTCATGGGAATGGTTTCTAAATCAATTGCGTATAATTTGTGCTGACCAAATAGAGTTGGTGATTATTTCTGATAGACACAAATCCATTAGAAAAGATGTTAGGAAGGTGTTCCTACAAGCTCATCGAGGAATATGTACATATCATCTCCATCAAAATCTCATTATGAAGTTCAAAGAGAGTAGTACACTAAAGTTGGTTAAAAAAGCGGCAAGGGTCCACATGCTTTCTGAGTTTGTTGCGCTATTTGATGAGATTCGAAGGCAAAATCCTAATATTGCAGCATATTTGGAGAAGGCAGATGTTCGTTTGTGGTCTCGCGCGAATTTTCAAGGAGATAGATATGAAATAATGACAAGCAACATTGCTGAGTTTATCAATAAGGTTCTTAAAGATGCCCGCGAGTATCCTATTGCTTATTTTTTAAAAGAGCTCTGGAAGCTATTTTCCAAGTGGTTTATGAAACGGCGGGAACAAGCTATGTCACTACAAACATTTTTCACTCCAAGAGTCGAACGCAAACTGGCATATCAATGCAATATTGGCAGTACTCTTACCGTGCATCACATAGATGTGCATCGTAGCCATGTCACTGCCGGTGCATTTACTTGTGTTGTTGATACACAACATGTACTATTTATATTCTTCTATTGATATTATCTCGATATTACCTTATTATTACCATCTCAGAACCTGTTGTTATTGTCTTACTTATTTGGTTCCAAACCTCCTTCTTTACATATGGCTTTCAGAAGAGAGTCAATCTTCTCATCGACAACTATATCACCACAAACAATGGGTGTCACATGGTTGATAACAACATTCATGATGTTTTTCTAGAAGTTCAAAGAAAAATTAGAATTAAAATTTCTCAAAATAAACTAAATCACCACCAATGCAATAAGTAATAGTACACATACCTTATCAGTAATTGAGACGACATGGATATCAATGTTGTTTAATCCTTTTAAACTTTTAAATTTCAGAATAGGAGGACCGCCAACGTTTGCTGGACGACCAATCTTTGCTCCGAGACTGGGAACAACATTGTAAACCCATACTTGAAGCGCTTGTACGAACCCATCTAATGTGTACGAATTAGCATTCAAATTTACACGCTTCACTGATTCAATCAGGCTCTTGAAAGCATCTCTGCCCCAAAGATATTTCTCAAATTTGGGCAAGTCAAAAACCATACGAGCAAATGCAAAAGGAAGTTCCTTTTTATCATCCTCGCCCACGATAAAAGTTACTAAAATAGACATATACGTAAAACGAATTTTGTCTTCTGATGACAAAGAAGAAACGTCTTCCAGAGCCCCCTTCAACTCTCTCTTGCAAGGACTCTTCCTGCGTACTTTCAACATTTTCCACAATTTTTTATGCGCTTTGGTGTCTACAACATCCTCATTCTCAGGAAAAGGTGCACAATTCAAAGTCGCTATATTTTCAAACTCCGACAAAGAGAACCAAGCCGGTGTATTTCCAAACAAACACCACATTTCATGCTTCTCCTTGCAAGTAAGTTGTATCACAAGAAGATGCTCGACGATCTTAGATGACCAAGTGAACTTATTATCAACGAACCGTGTAACTACTCCTAGAGAAGAATCAAGGATGTAGTTCCACACTTCTTCTCCAACAACATTTTCAACTTCTTCTAGAACCTCAGTCTTACTATGGTAGTTGATGCTTTTTATAGGTTTCGGCTCACAACCACATCAATAAAACCGTAATGGAAATCCTAAATCCACATTTGTTTGGATCGACATTATGTAAAAACATGAATCAAATAGATTAAATTCAAAACTCTATATCAAGAGACCAACCAAAATTAATAAAAGACATAAAAGAGCCAAAAGAAACGACACTACTATCTATACAAGTAAACAAAAATCAATTCAAACGCAATGTTAATCAATAACTAATAGAACAAATGATACATTCATTATTAGTCGCTACATTAATTATTGTTATCTAACTCCATTTTAGCGCAAAAACAACAACATAAACTTTGCAAGAAGCAAAAAGGACCATAGAAGAGAATGGTTTAAATACTTACTTTAATAGAAGAATTGAAGAAAGTCACCAAAGAACAATGGTTCAGAAAAGATGGATCAATTTCGTGAACAAAATAAATTATCAGAACCAAAAGACTTCAACATGAATAAATTATTACAAAGTGGTGTAAAGAACACATTAAACTACACCCAAAGAAGTTCATCACTTTAAAAAAGGAAGGCTAAATATCAATATAAATTGTCTACATAGAAACTTCATTATAGTTCTTGAACACTATAATGACTGAGTTAAACGAGATTTGTCGGAGAATGAACATCCCGTGTTTTTTTAATTTTTACAGTCGGGTCGGGTAGGTTTTAGGCGGATCGGTCATTTTTTAACAATTGTATCATGTCTGGGCATGCCCCGTTTTCTCTCGGGTTTGATTAGGTTCTTGGGTCGGGTCTGGGCCGTATTCTCTCGGTGGGGTTGGATTTTTTAATGGGTTTACTGTATTCTAATCGGACGGTGACTGATTCCGACGTCTGGTACACTGTTCCGGTATAACATCATGGATGGTTATGATATTAAACTTTACGTACGTTATTAAAACGAGATAAGTTTCTATAGTTACTTTTATGATAATAACGGCCAGACCCGACCCTAATATGATAATCTTTTATTTGGAAGAATTGTTAAACCTTTTATGCGTGCCCTAAACCCTAATATAACATTTAAACTAGTTTAGTTAACATTAAATAGAGATGTTATTTTTTGGTTAGGTATTTTAGAAATAGACATAGGATGATTAGTTTCATTAGTTATTGCACTTACCGAAAAACATGAATTCTCGTAAAGGTTAGCTCATAAATTATGATATAATTTTGAAATTTTTAGTTATCTTGTTTTAATACATAGTCGGATCATATATGAATATTGGAAATAAATCATAGATGTTTGGATCCCTAATTATCCCCGAATCTCCAAAAAATCGATATCTCCTAGTGTAGTCAACCGATTTAAAGCGAATAAATTTTTTTATTAAATTGCATGTTATAAAATAATTGAAGATGCCAAATAACAGTTAAACTAGTTTAGTTAACATTAATATAGAGCTTTATTGTGGTTATATAATTTAAAAATAGACATAAGATTATTAGTTTCATTAGTTATTGCACTTACCGAAAAAATGAATTCTCGTAAAGGTTAGCCCATAAATTATGATATAATTTTGAAATATTTAGTTATCTTGTTTTAATACATAGTCTCATCCTATATGAATATTGGAAGTAGATCATAGATGTTTTGATCCCTAATTGTCTCCGATTCTCCAAAACATCGAGATCTCATAGTGTAGTCAACTTATTTAAAACGAATAATTTTTTTTATTAAATTACTTGTTATAAAATAATTAAATATGCCAAAAAAACCTTTTAAAATAGTTTACTTAACATTAATACAGAGGTTTATTGTGGTTAGATATTTTAGAAATAGACATAGTATGATTAGTTTCATTAGTTACTGTAGTTACCGAAAAATGAATTGTCGTAGGGGTTAGCCCACAAATTATGAAATAATTTTAAAAATTTTAGTTATCTCGTTTTAATACATAGTCGCATCCTACATGAATACTGGAACTAGATATGTTTGGGTCCCTAATTGTCTCCGAATCTCCAAAAAATCGAGATCTCATAGTGTAGTAAACCAATTTAAAGCAAATAATGTTTTTTTATTAAATTACTTGTTATAAATTAATTAAAGATGTCAAATAACCTTTAAACTAGTTTAGTTAACATTAATAGAGAGGCTTATTAGAAATAGACATAGGATGCTTAGTTTCATTAGTTACTGCATTTACCGAAAAATGAATTCTCGTAGGGTTAGTTTTTGAAAATTATAGTTATTTTGTTTTAATACACTGTCGCACCTTACATGAATACTGGAACTAAACCCTAATCTGCCATAAACCCTAATATGCCCTAAACCCTAATACAAATTTTAAACTAGCTTAGTTAACATTAAATAGAGAGGTTATTTGTTGGTTAGGTATTTTAGAAATAGACATAGGATGATTAGTTTCATTAGTTATTGCATTTACCGAAAAATTGAATTCTCGTAAAGGTTAGACCACAAATAATGAAATAATTTTGAAATTTTTAGTTATATTGTTTTAATATATAGTCGCATCCTATATGAATATTGGAACTAGATCATATATGTTTGGATCCCTAATTGTCCCCGAATCTTCAAAAAATCGAGATCTCATAGTGTATTCAACTGATTTAAAGCAAATAAAAAACTTTATTAAATTGCATGTTATAAAATAATTATAGATACCAAATAACCTTTAAACTAGTTTAGTTAACATTAATATAGAGGTTTATTGTGGTTAGGTATTTTAGAAATAGACATAGGATGATTAGTTTCATTAGTTATTGTATTTATCGAAAAATGAATTCTCGTAGGGGTTAGCCCACAAATTATGACATAATTATAATTTTGAAAATTTTAGTTAACCCTAATTTTTTAATTAAAATAAGTGAATATTACGTATCTAAGATCAAACAAATATGAAAGTAAGAATATTGTGTTTAAGAAAATAATTAAAATGATATACTAAATTTTCAATAAATATTTTGGTAGCAAATGGAGTATATAAGATATTTTTATAAATTAAATACTGAATATTAAATAAATAATTGGTATAAATTGTTTCTAACCAAATTATTAAATTAATGTGAGTGACATAAATTGTAAATAGTCTAGTTATGTGGACCTATTTTTATATTAGTCGTAGAAGTTATCTTATGACGACACGTCAGCATGGCAATATTGTAAATCACATGTGATGGCAAGGTTTATTTTTAACAATGTTTCTAACTTAATATATAAGGGATGATGTAAGGAATTCATATTTGTTGGAAACAAATTTTCTTTGTGTTTTTAGCTTATTTATTTTATTTGTTGATATAATAAATTCACTACCACTTTGGTTACTTATCAAGATTTTAAATCTATGATAAAATTGGAAATCGAACCAGTACCGCTTTATGAGTCTGTTATTTTTTTTTGCTAATAATATGAGTATGTTATTAAAACAGTTTGATATTAAAAATGAATACTGATTGTTTTATTGGTGTTTTCTGTTTTATAAAAGTAGAAGGTATGCGGAACACTTTGCAGACTCTCTCGCCCATAAGTTTTAACTAGGTATTATCCCGCCAAATTTACATGATTGATATCATAAATGTAATTTGGGATATCTGATAAGCTCAAATTAATACCCTATAAGTACTAAAGCTTTGTCGATTGTAATACTTAGGGGTCGAATCCACAGAGACTCAAGAAAACACACAATAGATTGTATAGATGAAAATTAAGCTAAGTGATCAATGGAATTGAAAGCAAATACGTAAATTAAACTAGTTGTGATTCGTTTGGGAGAAAGATCGGTTCAGGGTATTTCTCAGGAAATAAATGAATGCAGATAAACTAACAAATCAGAGTTCAGGTTAAAGTCCGGTTCTTGAACTCAAATCATGAAATTATAATGAACCAACTCTCATTGCGAGAATTAT
The DNA here is from genome assembly GCA_030161315.1 of Eutrema japonicum. NCBI lineage: Eukaryota > Viridiplantae > Streptophyta > Magnoliopsida > Brassicales > Brassicaceae > Eutrema > Eutrema japonicum. The sequence goes on along the minus strand of BSQW01000013.1, from coordinate 35,891,472 downwards.
CTAAGTCTAAATCCTAGAATTCCAAATCTCTTTGCGAACCCTAAAGTCTAAACCAGCTTTTAGTTCAAGTTTGATTTGTTCACAAAACAACTAAAACAAATCTCTTTGCGAATAATTATTTCGCTCGCTCTAAGTTCTATCAGGTTTCTCAATTGCACTCTCGTGCCTAATCGATTAACCTAAGATCTAAGTTCCAGGTGATCAATCTAGAATTAGCTTTGAGAACAACCTAAGGCAAAGAACTAATTCAGATTATGAACCCTAATCAACAATTCAACCTAGCATTCAAAGAAATTCCTTGTGAGAACCCTAAACCTAACAGGAGATCTACTCAGACATGGAGATTGCAACAATAAATATGACTGAATAAATACTTGAATAAATAATAAAGAAGAGAGTAAAACAAGGGTTCGAAATCTTCTCTCGGACGAACATAGTTCTGAATTGTCTCCCTCCAAAAGCTCTCTCACAAAACCAAAGTAAAATAAAGCATAGCCAACAAAAGTGGCTGAAAAACCTAATTTATAACGTAAAACACGTTTCGCGACTTCAAGTAATTATTAAAGTCTTCTGGACCAAGTTGCAAACTTCAAACTTGTGAAAAGTCATGTTTCCTTCTTCCTGAAGTCAGTATCGGTCGACACCATTAGTGGTATCGATCGATACTCAGCTTGCGGGTCGACTCTTCTGCTCGCCAGACTGGACTGTTTTCACGAAAACTGGCATACCTTTCGATTGCACCGTTGGAATGGCCTCAAAACGCTTCCAAATGAAATATAATCCATTGATCTGTCTTGTATCCAAATTTGAGCTCAATCCATTGATGGGAAGTTCTTCAACGAATGCCAAACTTCTGATGTCTCTGCATGACTCTGCATCTCCATATGCCCATTTTCACCCAAAACGGCTCATTTTCTCACAAAGTCACCTAAAACCTGAAAAAAACTCGAAAACACTATGGAAACACTAGAAATACTCCATAAAAAGGACTTATATCATGGCTAAAAAGGGGTAAAAACCATGATATATCAACTCCCCCAAACTTAGCCTTTGCTTGCCCTCAAGCAAACAGAAAACCAAACCAGAGAAAGAGGTTTGAAAACACGGAGACTCACATATTCCTGAACTATCGCAATGACCATTTTCCTAAGCTTTCCCGATATCACCTAACCAGCTCTAGATCTAACCACCATGTACTTCTCCGTAGACATTCGCAGCTTCCCAAACTCCACACATTATCTCACAGCATTGTTCAATAAAGCCCTCATCGCCAGTTTCATCGTTGTAATCTATGCCAAGAACCTTCTAGACTCTTTCCCATACAATATCATGACAAAAGAACCACCCAATTTTCACACTTTTTGGTATTGTTTTTCTCTCCCCCAGACTTATTTCACATCATGTTTTCTTGCATATACATATTAAGGTTTGAGACGCGAGTATTGATGGTGTTTGCCACCAAATCTCTGGTTCTCCCCTCTCTACGTAATAAAGGTGTAGGCGAATATTGGTATCACAGGAAATTTTCCTAATCTCGCTTTCAACCTTTGTGTGATTATTCCTTTCAAGTAGAATAATGGGATCGCTGGAAATTTTCCTAACCCACTTCTCAGAAGAAAATCATTTCATCTTTTTATGCTTTTACTTATAACAAGGGAGAGGAATACCATTACTTTCTACATATGGGTTCCTTTGTCATATATGAATGAGGAATCAAGCCCTGTAAACTTCAACTGCATCGATGAAGTGCAAAAATTTAGCTCAGGCTTTAATGGAACTCTGCTGGAGACATGGGTGTTTTCTAGTTAACTGGTGAGTCTTTGGATTTTTCATTAGTGGATCTAGAATTGATCTTGTAACACTGGTCACTCAAAAGCAAAATCAGAACAATAGATTCAAGCACAGGATCATAATCTCCAACATGTTTTGACTCGATAAAATAAATTTTTTTTTTAACTTTTATTACTCTAAGAAAAACAAACACGCTGTCAGCAACTACCTCCCCCAGACTTAAACAACATTGTCCCCAGTGTTATAAAGTCTAGAGTCGTTAAAAGAAACCAAAACAGCTGAGCGTAGACGTGAAAATCAGAGAAGTTACCTGCGCGTTGGGTATCGACCGATACCATTACTGGTATCGATCGATACAAGGACCATTGGTCGATGCAACGTCTGTTTACCCTGGTGTCGATCGATACCAGTGATTTCGATCGATACTGCTCCTTCGAATCCGATTCACACGAAAACACTAAACACAAAAACGAAAAATACAAAATTAACAGACTTATGTACAGACTCACCAGTGGGTTGCCTCCCACCAAGCGCTTGTTTTACGTCACGAGCTTGACTTTACGGACGATCAGTCAGGATAAGAATGAGAACTTGCTCCAAAACAAGCTCCACAACTTGACATCTCCAGCTTCAGAACTCTGCTCAACATACCGTTCACAACATCCTTTCCTTTTTCTTTCATCTCTGAAGTGAGAATAGCTCTAACCTTAGAAAATGGTTTCGAAGTTCCCTTGCACTTCACCTTATATTCAATCGAATCTCCATCACACTTCTGAGGGATTAAGGTCACATGGGTAGCACTCTCGACTCTTTTGTTCTTCACCTTCTTCTTTGCCTTAGCCGTTTTGATGTCTTTATTGGTGATGATAAAATGACCATCTAAAATGTCTATGACAGTTGGCTCATCATATGGCTCGTCCAAAAGATCAACCATCAACATCTCTCCTATGACAACAGTGATGCAAGAGATATGTTTGGGAGCTCTTCTAAAAGGAATGGCTTTGTAGGAGATCTCCTTGTCAATGTATGAGAACGAGATCTCCTTACTGTGCGTGTCTATAACTGCACCAACTGTAGCCATGAACGGTCTTCCAAGAATCAAAGGTGTACTTGATCTTGCACTAATCTCCACAACCTGAAAATCAGTAGGAATCAGACAATCTCCTACATTAACCAGCAAATCAGGGATTGTACCGTATGGAACTGAGGTGGAAGAGTTCGAGAATGCGAGAGTCATCGTAGGAGATCTTATATCAGCTATTCCCAACCTCTCTGCAATTACCTTTGACATGACATTGACGCTAGACCATGAATCAACGAGAGATTCTTTGAATTCAATCCCAGAGATAGAACATGGAACTGAAAATTTTCCTGGATCTTCCCTCTTAGTCAACTGCTTCATTGGTGGTGGTGGGTTTCTTGCCTTGATGAAGAGTGCCTCGATCTCTTCTAGAGTTTCTCTGCAATCTTGGAAGTGACTAAGCAAAGGGCGGTATTCCAAAGCTTCTTCACAAGACATCGTATGGGAAATCCTCCTTACCATCTTCTCAAAACCGAGCAACTTCTCTGGAGTAATGGGAGCTCTGAGATGGTTAGGTAGTCGAGGGTATGGCACATTAGGCTTGTAAACACGTTCCTCAGTCATCTCCGGCTTCTTCTCAATTTCTGGCTCAGTCTGCGAGGGGTGTCGATCGATACAGGAAGGGTATCGATCGATACTGGGTTCATATGTCGTTTCTTCAGGTCGGTATCGATCGATACCAGCAGTAGCGTCGGTCGACACAGATGAATCAGGCTCGAAATAACCTTCAATATCTGCGAATTTTTCTGCATCCAAACCATTTTCTACAACTGCAGTGACCTCTTCAGCACTTCTTGAGGTGATTACATTGGCGTATTCATTCTTCTAATGAACCATATTTTCCTTGACAGCTGCTGTAGTCTGAGCTATTTGAGTTTCCAGTATCTTCTGATGAGTGTTGAGAGACTCAATTTTCCCATTCAGATCTGTGTACATATCATCCATATTCCCATTGAAGTCCACTGTCATCTTCTGCTGTCCCTGAAGAATCTGTTCAAGCATAGACTCAACCTTGCTCTCTGGAGTTTTGGGTGGTGGATATTGGTAGGACGAATTCCCATAGGTTCTAAAACCAGAACCACCTTGCTGAGCATTGTTGGTGAAGTTTCGGTTGTTGTTTTGCTGGTATTGATTTCTCTGATCTTGAAAACCATAACCACCAATGTAGTTAACACCTTCCACTTCATCCTCATTGAGGTTCTCAATCTTATCAGCAAAATGAACAACTTTCATCGTCTTTCCCATCAAGAGATTGTGGACTGAATCCAACTTAGCTTGAACCTCAGCAATATGCGATACATCCATGTTTCCAGTCTGCTTTCTTCGCTCAAAGTTTGCATTCTTGGTACTATTGCTAGATGCCAAATTTTCAATAAGCACATAAGCATCGTCAGGATGCCTGGTGTTGAAATTTCCATTACTCGCAGCATCCAAAGCCATCTGGTACCTCCAATCAATCCCTCTATAGAAAGTACCCAGCAACTGAACCTGAGTGAACCCATGGTGCGGACAATCTCTCTGATATGACATGAAAGAAATCCAAGCAGCCTTGAGTGCCTATGTCGGACCCTGAGAAAACTGAGAAATCTTGTATCTAAGCTCTGCGGATCTCGCATCATCATAGAAATTATTCAGGAACGCATTCTTCGCCTCCTCCCATGTAGTCAGCGAACCAGGAGACAACTGCTTCAGCCAATAAGCTGTATCCCCACTAAGATAGTATGTGAAGAGCTTACAGAAGAGGAAGTCATTGGACACTCCATTGTATTTGATTCTAGTGACCAAATCCTCAAATTTCTCAATGTGATCCATGGGGTGTTCATGAGAAAGACCATGAAAAATGTGCTGACCCACAAGAGTGAAGTATGCAGGTTTCAGTTCAAAATCATTCCTCTGAAAAGCAGGAGGGCGAATCGCTAATCGATTGGCATAGAACTGATCAGGCCTGTTGTACTCACCGATTGTTCTACCACGATTAACCACATCATTCCCAACATTCACAGCAACTGCAGGGACAATGATGTTTCCAGCTTCATCAAGTCGCTGCCCTCTCTCATTGCACAATTGACCCTCTTGGTCTCTCAAAGCTCCAGCATCATCACGAATCAATACCATTGGATTGTTCATCTCTGCTGGCTTCTTTGATTTCCTGTTTGCACGTTCCAAATTTGCTAGCTCCTTGTTGGAAAGATCAACTATCTGAGTGCTCTTGTTCCTCCTGGTTTCGCGAGTCGGCATACACCTGAAACACACTAGAAAAGGCACGTAAGTTACAACAACAACAAAAATACGATGAGTATCGACCGACACTGGGTGGTGTCGATCGATACCAACAAATTTAAACGACGAGTATCGACCGACACTGACTAGTATCGATCGATACACGGGCTTAGTCGAAATTCTAGACTAAAATCTAATGGCGATTTTTAGAGTCCCTGGCAACGGCGCCAAATTTGATAAGCTCAAATTAATACCCTATAAGTACTATAGCTTTGTCGATTGTAATACTTAGGGGTCGAATCCACAGAGACTCAAGAAAACACACAATAGATTGTATAGATGAAAATTAAACTAAGTGATCAATGGAATTGAAAGAAAATACGTAAATTAAACAAGTTGTGATTCGTTTGAGAGAAAGATAGGTTCAGGGTATTTCTCAGGAAATCAATGAATGTAGATAAACTAACAAATCAGGGTTCAGGTTAAAGTCCGGTTCTTGAACTAAAATCACGAAATTATAATTAACCAACTCTCGTTGCGAGAATTATCTAAGTCTAAATCTTGAATTCCAAATCTCTTTGCGAATCCTAAAGTCTAAATCAGCTTTTAGTTCAAGTTTGATTTGTTCACAAAACAACTAAACCAAATCTCTTTGATGAATCAAGCTCGAAATCACCTTCAATCTCTGCGAATTTTTCTGCATCCAAACCCTTTTCTACCACTGTAGTGACCTCTTCAGCACTTCTTGAGGTGATTACATTGACGTATTCATTCTGTGAATGAACCATCTTTCCCTTGACAGCTGCTGCAGTCGGAGCTATCTGAGTTTCCAGCATCTTCTGATGAGTGTTGAGAGACTCAATTTTCCCATTCAGATCTGTGTACATAGCATCCATCTTCCCATTGAAGTCCACTGTCATCTTCTGCTGTCCCTGAAGAATCTGTTCAAGCATAGACTCAACCTTGCTCTCTGGAGTTTTGGGTGGTGGAGATTGGTAGGACGAATTCCCATAAGTTCTAAAACCAGAACCACCTTCCTGAGCATTGTTGGTGAAGTTTCAGTTGTTGTTTTGCTGGTATTGATTTCTCTGATCTTGAAAACTAGAACCACCAATGTAGTTAACACCTTCCACTTCATCCTCATTGAAGTTCTCAACCTTATCAGCAAAATGAACAGCTTTCATCGTCTTTCCCATCAAGAGATTGTGCATTGAATCCAACTTAGCTTGAACCTCAGCAATCTGCGATCCATCCATGTTCTCAGTCTGCTTTCTTCGCTCAAAGTCTGCATTCTTGGTACTATTGCTAGATGCCAAGTTCTCAATAAGTACATAAGCATCGTCAGGATACCTGGTGTTGAAATTTCCATTACTTCCAGCATCCAAAGCCATCTGGTACCTCCAATCAATCCCTCTGTAGAAAGTACCCAGCAACTGAACCTGAGTGAGCCCATGGTGCGAACAATCTCTCTGATATGACCTGAAACGAATCCAAGCAGCCTTGAGTGCCTCTGTTGGACCCTGAGAAAACTGAGAAATCTTGTTCATGAGCTCTTCGGATCTCGCATCATCATAGAAATTATTCAGGAACACATTCTTCGCCTCCTCCCATGTTGTCAGCGAACCAGGAGACAACTGCTTAAGCCAATAAGTTGCATCCCCACTAAGTCATTGGACACTCCATTGTATTTGATGCTAGTGACCAAATCTTCAAATTTCTCAATGTGATCCAAGGGGTGTTCATGAGAAAGACCATGAAAAAGGTGCTGACCCACAAGAGTGAAGTATGCAAGTTTCAGCTCAAAATCATTCCTCTGAAAAGCAGGAGGGCGAATCGCTGATCGATTGGCATCGAACTGATCAGGACTGTTGTACTCACCAATTGTTCTACCATGATTAACCACATCATTCCCAACATTCACAGCAACTGCAGGGACAATGATGTTTCCAGCTTCATCAAGTCGTTGCCCTCTCTCATTGCACAATTGACCCTCTTGGTCTCTCAAAGCTCCAGCATCATCACGAATCAATACCACTTGATTGTTCATCTCTGGTGGCTTCTTTGCTTTCCTGTTTGCATGTTCCAAATTTTCTAGCTCCTTGTTGGAAAGATCAACTAGCTGAGTGCTCTTGTTCCTCCTGGTTTCCCGAGTGGGTGTACACGTGAAACACACTAGACAAGACACCTAAGTAACAACAACAAAAAATACGATGAGTATCGACCGACACTGGGTGGTGTCGATCGATACCAACAAATTTAAACGACGAGTATCGACCGACACGGACTAGTATCGATCGATACACGGGCTTAGTCGAAATTCTAGACTAAAATCTAATGGCGATTTTTAGAGTCCCTGGCAACGGCGCCAAATTTGATAAGCTCAAATTAATACCCTATCAGTACTAAAGCTTTGTCGATTGTAATACTTAGGGGTCGAATCCACAGAGACTCAAGAAAACACACAATAGATTGTATAGATGAAAATTAAGCTAAGTGATCAATGGAATTGAAAGCAAATGCGTAAATTAAACAAGTTGTGATTCGTTTGGGAGAAAGATAGGTTCATGGTATTTCTCGAATGCTTATAAAATTCCATTGATCACTTAGCTTAAATTTAGGGTTCAGGTTAAAGCCCGATTCATGAACTCAAATCACGAAATTATAATTAACCAACTCTCGTTGCGAGAATTATCTAATTCTAAATCCTAGAATTCCAAATCTCTATGCGAATCCTAAAGTCTAAACCAGCTTTTAGTTCAAGTTTGATTTGTTCACAAAACAACTAAACCAAATCTCTTTGCGAATAGTTATTTTGCTCGCTCTAAGTTCTATCAGGTTTCTCAATTGCACTCTCGTGCCTAATCGATTAACATAAGATCTAAGTTCCAGGTGATCAATCTAGAATTAGTTTTGAGAACAACCTAAGGCAAAGAACTAATTCAGATTATGAACCCTAATCAACAATTCAACCTAGCATTCAAAGAAATCCCTTGTGAGAACCCTAAACCTAACAGGAGATCTACTCAGACATGGAGATTGCAACAATAAACATGACTGAATAAATACTTGAATAAATAATAAAGAAGAGAGTAAAACAAGGGTTCGAAATCTTCTCTCGGACAAACAGAGTTCTGAATTGTCTCCCTCCAAAAGCTCTCTCACAAAACCAAATTAAAATAAAGCATATCCAACAAAAGTGGCTGAAAAACCTAATTTATAACCTAAAACACGTTTTGGGGCTTCTAGTAATTATTAAAATCTTCTGGACCAAGTTCCAAACTTCAAACTTGTGAAAAGTCACCTTTCCTTCTTCCCGAAGTCGGTATCGGTCGACACCATTAGTGGTATCTATCAATACTCAGCTTGCGTGTCGACTCTTCTGCTCGCCATACTGGACTGTCTTCACGAAAACTGGCATAGCTTTCGATCGCACCGTTGGAATGGACTCAAACCACTTCCAAATGAAAGCTAATCCATTGATCTGTCTTGTATCCGAAATTGAGCTCCATCCATCGGTGGAAAGTTCTTCAACGAATGCCAAACGTCTGACGTCTCTGCATGACTCTGCATCTCCATATGCCCATTTTCACCCAAAACGGCTCATTTTCTTCCAAAGTCACCTAAAACCTGTAAAGACTCGAAAACACTACGAAAACACTAGAAATACTCTATATAAAGGACCTATATCATGGCTAAAAATGGGTAAAAACCATGATATATCAATATCCAATTTTTTCCAGTATTCATGCTTAGGGTTTATGGAGAAGAGAATGGACCCTAAGCATGAAGGTTAGATCGATGGTCTAACATTCATACCATCGAGATGAAGGTTAGATCGATGGTCTTAGTGTTTTCAAAAGGGTTTAGGGTTTAGGGTTAAATGTTTAAGGTTTAGGATTTAATATTTAGAGTTTAGGAAGCATATCAAACGCTAAACCTTCTGTAAGGGTGTACTATCGAAACGAAATGGGATATCCCAAATTCATAGGCGGTAGACTTATAGGGCCGTGCAAGGTTATTGGTCTTGGCCTTTGGTATGGTGTACTATCCACATAATTCATTAATGGCCATGGTACAAGAATTCGTCTTTTTTTGTACCGCATAGGATGATTAGTCAATTACACGGGTGCGGTAGACTTATAGGTATACGCATGGGATATCCCAAATTCATATGCGGTAGACTTATAGGGCCGTGCAAGGTTATTGGAAGGTGTGATCGAGCATGCAAAATTGTATTTGGACCAAATGGCATATGTGACATCACAGGTACTAAACAGTGTTTTTGCCAATACCCTTGTCGGACTAACAAGACTCATGTGATTTCTGCCTTACTTTGAAATCTCAATTTCTTAAAAAATGTATACGTAAAAATCATAATTCGAAATAATATCAAAATCATCGGTGCTATGTTTTTTTTGTAATGTTATTATATAAATTTGAATGTTTTAAAGTTACTAACTCACCTAATCGCGACACCTAATCAAGTTAATCGATCACATTCTAACATGTGTAAAAAAAATTTCCAAAACAAAATTACTAAATTTATAATCGATTCCTAAAGGCAAAGTTATTAAGAAAAAAAAGATTTCTTGATTTTCCCATTTAGATTAAAGAAATTAAACAAAGGATTACTAATCCTAAAAGAAGAAAATATTCTAATTTCACACCTCTATATAAACAGTTTGGTAGTATGTCAATTACATACAAGAAAATCAAAAGTCCAATAATCGTTTCTAAAGCTACATACTGCATATGCTCCACCAAATTCTTCTTTCAAGGTATATATTTATTTCATCGATAACATTTCTAAATTTGTATATTATTTATTTTCATGGGTGATTGAATTTTAATTTTAATTTCTTGGTTTTTTTTACGGGTTATAAAATATTAAACTATAAATCCGCATATATGCGGATCTTAATATAGTATTTTTATAAAGCAATACTCGAAACATTTGATATCAATGAAAGTTACCAGAAATAATCTTATACACTACAAGAAAACATGTCAAAATACCACAAAATTTTCCATCGAAAATTTGGTTGGGAAAATAACCCACCAATTTCTAACCAACATACCACGGTTTAGTGATTTGGTGGGAAAATTGTTGCTTATTTGCAACTGAATATATTGATCGAGATTCTGTGAAAAATTTGCCACCGATTACCAACCAAAACAAAATCATTGATAGTTACATGAAAAATTCGTGGAAAATCAATGCAAATTTGTCACAGATTTTTTTTGTCCTAACTTAAACAATAATAATCGATTTATTTTTGATGTTAAAAGACATAAAACCCCTACACAAACTTGTTTAATTTACTGTCGGAAGACTCGAAATTATTGATTCTGATATGGGGTTTTAGGCCCATCGATTAAACATATTTGCCGTCAAAATTATTATCTATGGGGAATATCGTAATTAGCTCTGATTATTTATTGATTTATTGAATTTTCCCTTCTGGCTGCTCTTTTCTTCTCTCGAAATTTTAGAGAGAGGATCGAAAGTGCTAAAGCTAAAACGGAGATGGAGGAGACCATCTCCACCCTCAAAAGACAGAGAGATCACAAGCTTCCAAGGGATTTCCCTTGATTCGATTCTGCTCGAGTTTACATTTCCGCAGGTATGATCTAGCTTTCTTAAGAATAGATTCCTGTTTCCGTCTATGGAGTTTAAGTTTTGTTTGGATTTTATTAGATCTATGTTTCCTTTTTGATTCTCCGGTTAGCCTTTTGTTGTTGGATGTGATTTTCCGGACGAGACGAGCAATTTTGCTTGCCATTCGTTTAGAGGTGATAGTTTTGGGCTTACGATATGTGGAAGCTCCATTTTGAATGTCAATCTTCTTACTTGATCGATTCTGATTTTTGAAGTGATCTTAACTCCGATTGGGGTATAAATGTAACTTAAAAGAAGAAAAAAAAACATGTAAAAATGTGAATTTTTAGTTCCCATAAAGAATCTTGAGAAACATGGAGACGAATGGACCCAATTTGATTTATAGAATGAACACCTGAAAAATCGTCGATTTCGTCATTCTTCCAGGATCATGTTAGAAAGTTTGATTTTGCATTATTCCTTTCGTCGATTTATTTCTCCAGAATAAGTTCAATTCTTTTTTTTACTTATTAGCCTTAAACTCCCGACTCTTGCATTAAACGATTCGATTAGGCTTATGCTTCAGATTAGATTAGTTCAATTCAATCATTTCAATTCCATGAATCGATTAGGGTCTAGTTCAGCATAGTTTGAGCTTATGTTCACAAGATCGGCCAATGCTATGTTTTCTAGACCGTCGTGTTTGATCTGAAATGGTTTTCAGTTTGATATAATCGTAGTGGTTGGTTTGGATTAAGAAAACTTTTAAGGTTATTGTGAGATGCAATTTATTGATTATGTCATTTTGTATTAGAAATATACGTTAAAAGATGTATCAACCCTTTGGAGTCTTGTGGTTTTGTTGCAGATTGTTCTATTCCTGTTGTTGAGAATCACATATTAGATAGGCCATCTTGGACATGGGAATCCAGAAACTTCTATGGGAAGTGACAAAGAAAGCATTTGCTGGAAGTATTATTGGGCTTACCATTTCAGATAGATGTTGTAGCGTTGTTCCGGTAAGAGGAGATTCCATGTCTCCGATATTCAATCCCCAATGAAATTCATATTTAGGTAAGTGTTTTTGGGGGCAATATAGTTGAAATTAGACTATTGCTTCTTTTGATCCCTTCTTCTTTCTTATTAGATGTTCAATTGTTGGTGCAGATGATTATGTTCTGCTAGACAAATTTTGCCTTAAGAATTACAAGTTTGCGCGTGGTGATGTTTTAGTGTTCAGGTATGATCCCTTTTAATGCCAAGCCACTTTTGAGTCATCATCCTTTGACAAGAGAAGATAACTATATACGGAGTAATACTTGATTACATGTTGGTCTTTTGCTTTTGTCTTTTCTCGGATGCTTACAACATTCGAAATGTTATTTAAACTAAATCACTAGAACCTTACAAAATAAAAAATTCATCTATTTGTAGTGTTGAATCATGAAATGCGTTCATATTCAATCTCTGGACATGGCCTGCAAAATTGTACCTTTTATATAATGTAGTATAAATATTTGGCATTGAAATCAAATTTTTTGTATTCTGTAATTTTCTTTTGCTTCCAAAGCTCAGTTATTTCTGGCTCTTTCAGGTGTCAAATATGTTTCATAGTATTCCTCTGACATTGTGTTGTATGTGTTCAAAATGATATATTTTGAAATACATCAATGAGCCCCTGACAGTGTGAATTGCATATCTCTGGCAGCTCTCCAACTCATTTCAGGGATAGATACATAAAGAGGATAGTCGGGATGCCTGGTGAATGGATAAGTAGTTTTAGTGATGTGATCAAAGTTCCAGAAGGTCATTGTTGGGTAGAAGGAGATAACAAAGCTTCCAGCTTAGACTCAAGAACCTTTGGCCCTGTAAGTCCTCTGCTTTTGGACCCCAACACATATTTTTCGTAGATTTTGAACGTAGATGATCCATATGATACTCTTCAAGGTCTGTCCCATGTGACTGATGTGGATAAACTTGTTTGGCAGATTCCTTTGGGTTTAATTCGAGGACGGGTCACTCGTGTCGTATGGCCTCCTCAAAGAGTAAGCAAGATTGGTAGATAACGCTAATGGAGAATAGGGAGAAGGAGAAGATGGAGAAAGAAAAGGTATGTTTCTTCCTCTTCCAAATGAACATTCCCTTCCTCAAGATTATCTATTGAGGAATCTGCTTTAAACCAAAAAATTGTTTTTCAGAAATATTGAAAGGTTCGATTTTTCCCCCCTTTTTCGCAATGCAGGACTGGCTGTTGACGATTTTTCTGGTGTTCATTCTATAAATCAAATTGGGTCCATTCGTCTCCATATTTCTCAAGATTCTCTATGGGAACAAAAAATTCACATTTTTACATGTTTTTTTCTTCCTTTAAGTTACATTTATACCGCAATCGGAGTTAAGGTCACTTCTTAATGATAGCACATTCTTTGTATTGGACGAGACTCTTGGGACTGAAACAAAGGTTTAGCTCGCCATTCTAGTAATACTTGGCCCTGGTTTAGATTTTGGCTCTGGTTCGTTTCGGTTATTTAACATAATCTCTTAGCTTTATAAACGACTTGGTTTTTTCCGGTTTAATTCCAATTTCTTAGGTTTACTTTATCGGTTCGGTTTTGGCGCTGGTTTTAACACCATTAATTAAACCTAATCCAATCGTAAAGACATACCCGATCTTTAGCATTTCCCTCGGGATAAATGCTGTAATAGATCATACATGAGGCAGTTTTCGAGTGTCCGTACGAGGTTTGAAAACTCTCCCTGGCACAAGTCTCAATACTTCCTCAACCACTCCCAAAGCTTTAACTCTTCGCCGCATAAGTCAACGTTGCTTTTAGCCTCCTCTCTGCTGCAACCACCTTTTTCCGACAACATTTTTTTCTTCTTTTCGAAGCCTCTTCATTTTCCACCGGTTAAATTTTCATCTCCATGACCTGTATGGCTCTGTGTTTTCCATCTGATTGCAGCTCTCTAATCCCCTCGGTTTGACCTTTTCCTTTGAACCCCCAAAGATCTGTTATTTTGGTTGTTAATAACCTCCTGTTACAAAGTTTTTTCGTCTCTTGTCAATTCTGTTTCCTTGCCGGATAAGGTCAGAGTGTTTCAAGCTTTCTTCAGTCTTTGGTCGTGCTTCTCAACTCAAAGTTCTTCTGTAGCCCTCGTCAATATGTCTCACAGATACTCTAGGTTGGAAAAAGGAAAGTGTGTCGCTGGACCTAAACCGACACCTCGCCGCTCCCCTGTATGTATTCCCGATGGCGATAACAACACTCCTTGAAGAAAACCGGCTTACCCTTATCGGGAGAGTCACTATAGTATTAATTAAGAACAAACATAATGACATTGATGCTCATCTTCATATTCCCAATTGAATTCTCCACTAAACAACAAATTCGCCAGCCACAATCTTTTTCATTACACTAGCATTTAGCTTGGTTTTTTTCCATCTATCAAACACCACATTACGCCTAGTCTTTAGAATGTATTTTATCATATTCTGCCCGAACTTCTTCCAACTACTAAATAGCTGCCTCAAGCTGAACATACCATTATGTAAATTCCTTTTAACCAACCTCTCTACTTGTTCTTCTTCATCACCATCTCCGTCATTAATAGCAGGATAGACTTCATCTTCATCTAGAATTTCTTCCTCGTAATTCACATTGTATTCTAGATCCTCATCAACTTCATCGGCCTCATCATCAGATTCATCGTTATCAGACAAACATGCTTCTGAATCTTTACTTGCATCATATGATTCTTCACCATTACCATCATACAGTTCATCACCATCTTCAACACTCACATTCTCAACAACTCCAACAATTTCATCAGCAACTCCATTAGCAACTCTCTGTTCACTCACATTCTCATCAGCTCCTGCTTTTTCACTCACATTCTCACATAGCACTATTGCCTTTTGCGTGTGTAACATCCTTGCAAGCATTCTTCTCACTCTCTACTTCTTCTTCCGCCTTTTCCCATTCATTCTCTGCAACATCAAACTTTTTTTCAATGTATATGTCCAGCCCCTTGTACCAATGCCCAATTGCTTGCATTTTTTTTGTCTATTATGCCCCACATTTTCCCACAAAAGCTTCCTATCTTCTAGCATGTGAAATGGTACTTAAACCACATTTTTCCTATTACAATCCTTTTTTCAAAGATTTTCGAGACCAAATCTGTGAAAATAGAAGCATAATCCACATCGACCACATCAACCACTCCATATACGTAATCCAAGCTTCCTGTTACCCTTTTGAATTGACCATAATGATGGCAATTCACTTTCACCAAATTCTCGTTACTGCAAGACCAAAATCCTAGAAAATATATTGCAACTAGTCATTAAACAATGATAAAAACCAACAGGAAAACAAACCTCGACACTAACCCGACATTCATCCGAAAAAATTCAAACTTGTTGTTTAAAATCAAAATAAAACATGATTTATATTCCCATAACTAATTGTATAATCCCCAAGATACCCAAAACGAAATCCAAAGAGTTCTCATGTGATGATGCGATATATTATTTGTTTTTCATTCCATATGAGGTTTTTTTATTCCACTTTAATACATTTTTTGCTCTATTATTTAAAATTTAAAAGTTAAGATTTATTTGTCTTTTGAGTTTTGATAATTTAGATTTTAGACTATGATTTCAATACTTATTAATTATTTGATTTTTGTTTGGTATTTATATATATTAATTGGGAAAATTATTAATTTACATCATAAATATTATTTTATGTTCACTATGCCATTGTATTCATATATACATATTTTCAAATGTTTTTATATTTATATTTTATTGCAAAAAAAATATTCATTGTATAGTTCCCGCATATACAGCTGTATACACGTCTATACGCTATACGGTGCTCTACCGTACGTATATCATATAGCGTATTTTAGAACACTGTTTCTAATGGAAACAATGAATAGTATAGATGTTTTGGTGGATTTACATGAATGGTTGGGCTATGATAAGGTTTTCACAGTAAACCAGATTGGAAAGAGAAGTGATTTAACTTTTATTCTGGAAGAGCAGTGTAACAGTGCATTTCAAGTATGTACTGGACTTGCAAGTTGCATGAAATGTTTGGATCCTCTATCTTTTATATCTCGTGTATATATGGTGATTTTGTGTTGAACAAGACTGGTGGTTTGGGAAAGGTTGACTCGCATAAGAATCTAAAGGAAAGAATGAAGGTGTATATTGGAGGATTTTAATGATATCATCAATAATCCGTCGGAAATCCCTCAAAATTTTCGGACGCATTTCCAACGGATTAAGAATCCCAGGCTAAACTGATACCCTCAACTAAACTATATAATTAGCCGGGATTTCAATTCTAGCCGGGAAAAACTTGTTTTTATTTCATCAAAAGGTGAAAACTAGGTTTTTAGCTCATCAAAAGGTGAAAAACATTACACGCCTGCAAAGAGACCTTATATAATGGTCCTATCAGCTTAGACTCTGTTTTGAAATATATAAAAAATACATAGAGAAATATAATTAATTACTCCGAGTCCGACGAACAATCTGACGTAGCTGAATCGGAATCCTTGTCAAATTCGCCGATCTCTTCCTCAGAATCCTCAAATACCTCGTAATCCCCGTCCATGGTGAAATCAACCACGAGGTCAACTTCAAGAGAATGCTCAATCAAACCTAAGTTACCAATTGCGTATTCCTGCAAAGGATCATGCTCGGAAACACCATAAACTCTTCCCCTTGGGTGTATCGACGTAACAGTAATCCAAGGGTCTTGCTTGTTCCTAACCAGGGGGTATCGAATGTAGGAAATCTGATCCGCTTGTCAAGCAAGAATGAAAGGATCATATTTCTGAATTCGCCTTCGTGAGTGGACATATGTAACACCAAATGCATCTTGGCGTAGACCTTCAACTGGATTATACCAATCAAAATAGAATGCAATGCACCTCAAGTCGATCATTCCCAGACCTTAGCCCATGGTCCATATTTCCCTTATTGATCGACCTTTTTCATTGATATCTTGTTTGCTTTGTTTTATTTTCCACTTCTCTTTTAGTCATATTCCATTTACATTTCACCTTATTTCACCCATGAAAAATCCATCGTCACATTAGCCTAGCTTAGGAAGTTTCTTAGATTCTTAGTGACTAGTTAGCCCCTCCACATGGATTCAATCCTTATTTACTCATGATTGCCTTGCACTTGGGGTAGATTTAGGTTTAAGAACTTTTCATGCATCACTGCATCAATTATTTCTTAATAGATTATACATAAAAATTTACTAGAAACTAAACAATAAAACGGGGTTGCACATCATCTCAACATAAACAAATCTATACCCATTTTTTAACAAACATCATTTGCCTTCAATCTGTCAAATCTCTGATTTATCACCCGATTTCTAATAAACACGTTTGGAATCTAAAAAGAGAAACGCATTCCCTTCCATTTTTAACATTGATATATCTCTATATTGTCTACTCCAAATGCATTTGACGATTTGAATCATTATTTAAACCAGAGGGTCCAAATAGAATTCCATAATAAAGTTATCCCAAGACTTTATGTTATTCTCTATCACATAATTAGGAATTTTGACAATGTATCTCCTGAATGAAGGGAGGTGGCGCCTTGCCTTTTGAAATGCGTTTTTGAACCCTTAACAAAGTCCCGCCAAGAGTCACCAATTAATTTGTCGGGGGATTCTAGATCGGTTGCTTTCGCAGCTTCCACCGTCGCAGACAAATTCAATGTAGCTGGTTTCGTAGTTTCAGAGTCAGCCCCTTTCGAAGGAGGTGATTTAGGGAGATCTAGATATTGTGAGGAGTTCACTTTTACTTGATCTGAGATTTGTTTAATGGTCGAGAAAATCACATGGATAGAACCTTTGGTCATTCTGAGGAGAAGAAGAGCTTGTTGGGTATGGGGAGAAGTGAGCAACTTATTACTGTAACAGATGCATATCGATGATAGTGAGTAGAATTTAATAGAGATGAATCTTGAAAGAGATTATTTTAAAGGTTTTTTCATCTCCATGAGGAGAAGAGGGTCTCAAATAGAAAATAGAAAAGTGTCCTGATGTCGTAAAAAACGTGGGGAGTGTTTAGATGAAGAGTTCATTTTTTGCCCTTTTTCAATATTGACACCTCTGCTTTCTTATTTGAATCTTCACTAGTATTGTTGTGCATTTTTTTCCACTGTTCGATGTAGTTTTGATTTTAGACTTTCAGAGTTCAAGTTTCTAGCGTAAGTTCACTATTTATGAAACTCTTCAAAAGTAGAAATAAGATCTTCAAATTGGGTAGTTAAAAGGAGAAAATCTTCGTGGTAAGGAAACAATTAGGTGCACAATATATATTTAATTGGTGATCCAATGCGGTAAATTTTTTTTAATGGGAAAAATGAACATTAAACGTTAACAAAACATATTATAAGATATTATGGAATAGGTCATTCCACCTAATTTTATTCAGAAAAGAGCCATCCAGGTTTTGAGTATTCCATTTTCTTCTCTAAGTTTTGAGGATTCAATTTTCTTCTTTAGGCATACTTTGACGATTTTAGGAGCTATACGAGTTCTTATATTGTACATACTTTAATGATTCTAGGAGCTATACGAGCTCTAAATATTTTAGACCTATTTGCTATGAGTTTTGCATAGGAACTTTGAAACAAATAGAGTCATCATCTTTCGACATTATCCCTTTTATGGAATGTCAATCTCCACCATAACTTCCAATTTCCACTTTCAATAATAGTTTGAATGTGTTTCGCTACATCTATGATCATGGCTCTTAATACTATGTTTCCAGGTTTCTTGTGAAGAAGTGCTTATCATATGGGGATATTCTCCATTGAAGTCGCACACCGATATCCACAATGAGTAGCAAGCATGAAAACATATCATACAGAGGCTTCATGTCATCACACCAAGTGACTAATATAATTTCAGAGTCATCACCTAATATGCCAGCCGTTGGTGATGTATCAATATCAAGGTTTGTTTATTTATTTTTTTACATTTTTCTTCTGATTATAGTTAAATAAAATATGTACTCCTGGTTCCTTTAACTTGAGTGTCCATGCTATGAATGAATTTTGCTCGGTGCAACGCTATTGTGTATATGTCAACTCGAGTTTGAGTCATCTCGATTTAGTTTGTTTTTTGTGGTCAAAAACTTATGTCTATGGTGAGACACAACAAATTGTCGATTAGTATTGTTTTTTTTTAACTAAAGTAGTCTTATTAAAGTATAAAAGATAGTTTTTAATAGTATAGATTTTCTAATTAGTATAGAATTGTCAATAAATGAGCTCTTACAAAACCTAATTAGTTTAAAATCAAACAAACATATAAAATCTAATTAGTATAAACTCAAATTCATCAATTATTGGTCCAAATCTAATTAGAATAAAATCTAATTAATATAAATTTAATAACCTATAAAAAATTATTTTTCAATAATAACTACACACTAATTTTTTTGATTCTAACTTATATTAGATTTCTAATCATATTAAGAATAACTTAATTCAGAAATATGGTATAAAAATTTAAACACATATTGCACAATATACCAATAAAATATTATATTCTCACTATAAATCTAAGAATTACAAACTCAACATATTTGAATACTATAACTTAAATTATATCTTATTTATCATTTCACATTTTGTATATTACACAATTTAATCTACAAAAACTTTACTCCGCACAAGAGCGCATGTTAGAATCTAGTTATTATTATTATTAATAATATAATATTCGGAAAGTGCCAAAAATAATAAATTTGATATTTAAATTATATTAATTTATATTAAATTTTCAAAAATAACATTGTTGGTTATTTGAATTAAGCAAAAGTTAAATTTTAAGCATGTAACAACAAAGCTTAAAATATTGTAGTTTTTCATTTAATTTTTATGAGTTAGTTTTTTTTGTTTTTGTTTTACAATCATGTTTGGCTCAGTTGTTAGTCTTGTCATATACTTAACAATAATGATTATTTTGAAATTAGTTCTCTAACCCTATACGATAATCATTTTTATCTACATATGATAATTTATTATTTATTAACATTATATATTGTTATTACAATCTTCAAACACGCTTTAAGAATAATGTACTTTGTTAGGTATATTACATTAATTTATATTATATTTTTCTAATAATTTCTCATTTTAAAACCCAATGGTTCTTTGAATTAAAAGAAAATTGATTTTTAGAGTGGAAAACAAAACACTAAAAATATTTAAAATTTTCATTCAATTACTTTTATGTAGAAATTTTTCCATTAAGTATATAATCAGATTTTGTTCACTCAGTAGTCTTATCATATAATCATCAAACTTTTTATGATTCTTTGAAGGTGGAACAGCGACTTCAACACAATTCAATTTTCTGTTGTACTCTTCCTATATTAGGATTTTTTGGGCAATGAGTAAGTTAAAATTTATTAATATAGGATAAATTTTATCCTGTATCGATTAAGCTATTTTATTATCTTTTGGCCTTTTCAAAACTATAGTTTGGCCAAACTATAGTAAAACAATGTTTCTTATGGTACATATTATCAAAAAAAAAAACCGAGATAAACCTAAGAAAAAGATAGAAAAGTTGAATTTGAGAAACAAAACCATACTAAGAGGAAAATCAAGAAGGTTCACCTGAAAGAAAGTGAGCTACGAGGAATTTTACTTAATATATATTAGACTACATACTAATTTTTTGCAATGAATTAAAGTCAAAATTTATTAGATTTGACTAATTGGTAGAACTTCACATTGAAATCTAAAAATGAAAATTCTTAATTTTGAAATAAATAATTTAAACAAAATTTTTGTGGAAATAAATTAAACGTATGAGTCATAGTCTTATAAAAAGGAAAACATATTTACTGTCTAAATATTGTATATAAATAACATATATATAGATATGAGTGTGGATAAAATTTTGGAAGAACGTAAACAAAAATGTGGCAATAGTGTTTGTCTATTGGAGCTCTATCTAGGGGTTTCATTTCATTTTCATGTAATGTCCGCTATAAAAAAACGAAAGGGTCAAGTATCCTAGGATGAGGTTCGCCTAACCATCCCTTCAATGAATGGAATAGGAGAACACTCGATTCCAGCAGATCTCATCGTTAACATACTCTCGAGATTGCCTACAAAATCCACAAGCAGGTTTCGTTGTGTGTCAAAGGACTGGGCTTTCATTCTCTGTCGTCATGATTTCACCGATCTATTCTTGAATATGTCTTATGCTCGTCTGTGTCTCCTTTTCACTTTCCAAACTGATGGTAACTGGTAAGTGGTCCTTTTCTCCTCACCCTAGTCCTTTGTTTCATATCAAAACTCTTTTTTTTTTTGAATCGAAAGTAAAATCAATTCAATAAAAAATCGTTTTTACAAAAAGTGCTTCTTACATTGAAAAAGATTAATAAAAAAGCTTCAAACTAATCTAATAGAGTTTTTTTTTCTTGAAGCGAACAATGCTTTCATAACCCCCCCGTTCGTATCTATTATCCCCCATAGCTGGTATTGAGGACCATAACTCTCTTCTAGTTGTGGATAATCATATGAATTTCCCTAAATATCATCAAAATAGCTCCTACAACTCTCTTCTAGTTGTCAAAATATTGTAAACCTAATTAATATAAAATTTAATAAACATATAAAACCTTTATTTTTCAATAATAACTACACAATAATTTTACGATTCTAACTTATATTATATTTCTAATCAGAAAGAGAACAACTTAATTCACAAATGTGGTATAATCATCGAAACACATAATGCACACCATACTTTGATAATATTTAGAGACATGCATATGATATTTTGACAACTATAAGAGAGTTCTAGGAGCTATTTTGATAATATTTAGAGACATGCATATGATTATCCACAACTAGAAGAGAGTTCTGGTCCTCAATACGAGCTATGGGGGATAATAGATACGAAGGGGGGGATAAAAGCATGGCTCGCTTCAAGATAAGAAAAAACTATTAGATTAGTATGAAGCTTTTTTATCAATCTTTTTCAAAGTAAGAAGCACATTTTGTAAAAACATTTTTTGTTAAATTAATTTTACATTCAATTCGAAAAAAAGAGTTTTGGTATGAAACCAAGGACTGGGGTGAGGAGAAAAGGACCATTTACCAGTTAACATCAGCTTGGAAAGTAAAAATGAGACACGGACGAGCATAAGACATATTGAAGAATAGATCAGTGAAATCTTGACAGGAGAGAATGAAAGCCCAGTCCTTTGACACACAACAAAACCTGCCTGTGGATTTTGCAGGCAATCTCGAGAGTATGTTAACAATGAGATCTGCTGGAATCGAACTCGAGTGTTCTCCTATTCCATTCATTGAAGGGATGGTTAGGCGAACCTCATCCATGGAGACTTGACCCTTTCGTTTTTTCATGGCGAACATTACATGAAAATGAAATGAAACCCCTAGATAGAGCTCCAATAGACAAATACTACTGCCACATTTCGTTTACATTCTTCCAAAATTTTATCCATATCCATATATATGTTATATATAATATTTAGACAGTAAATAGTTTTTTCTTTTTATAAGACTATAACGCATACGTTTAATTTATTTCCACAAAAAGTTTTGTTTAAAATATTTATTTTAAAATTAAGAATTTTTTTTTAGACTTCAATGTGAATTTCTACCAATCAGTCAAATCTAATAAATTTTGACTTTAATTCATTGCAAAAAAGTTAGTATGAAAGAAACGGACATTTTGGCTACGAGGAATTTTATTTAACCAAAAAGTCTCAAAATATCTTCTAAGATCATGGAAATATTCTAGTTCCGATTAGAAATTTGGCCAATCCCCTAGGACTTCTGTCATCTTCACTAGCTCTGCACAATCCGTCTCAAAAGATGCCGATATAACGTGTTTTTATCTTAAGCATGCCATTGCCCAAAGGAGCCCGTCTAGATCCGCGTGTAGTGCCGAGAGGCTTCTACGACATCCTTTTTGTCTGGTAGTTTGTTGTCCCATGGTATCTCTTTCGACATTATCTCTTTCATGGAATGTCAATCTCCACCAGAACTTCCAATTTCCAATTCCCAAAATATTTTGACTGTATTTCGCTACATCTATGATCAAGGCTCCTAATACTATGTTTCCAAATTTCTTGTGAAGAGGTGTTTATCAGATGGGAATATTCTCCATGAAAGTCGCACACCGATGTTCACAATGAGTAGCAAGCATGAAAGCATATCACACAAAGGCTTCATGTCATCACACTTAGTGACTTATATAATTTCAGAGTCATCACCTGATATGCTAGCTGCTAGTGATGTAGTAATATCGAGGTTTGTTTATATATTTCTTACATTTTTCTTCATATTATAGTTAACTAAAATATGTACTTCTGGTTCCTTTAGCTTGAGTGTCCATACTATGAATGCATTTTTCTCGGTGCAGCACTATTGTGCATATCAACTCGAGTTTAAGTCGTCTCGATTTAGTTATTTTTGTTTGTGGTTAAAAACTTATGTCTACGGTGAGACACAACAAATTTTTGATTAGTATTGTTTTTTTTCTTTTTTTTTGTAAACTAAAGTAGTCTTATTAAAGTATAAAAATAGTTTTTTATTAGTATAGATTTTCTAATTAGTATAGAATTGTTAATAAATGATTTCTTGCAGAACATAATTAGTTTAAAATCAAATAAACATATAAAAACTAATTAGTATAAACTCAGATTTGTCAATTATTGGTCAAAACCTAATTAATATAAAATTTAATAAACATATAAACCTTTATTTTTCAATAATAACTACACAATAATTTTACGTTTCTAACTTAT
Source organism: Eutrema japonicum (assembly GCA_030161315.1). Lineage (NCBI taxonomy): Eukaryota > Viridiplantae > Streptophyta > Magnoliopsida > Brassicales > Brassicaceae > Eutrema > Eutrema japonicum. Next base: position 35,867,938 of record BSQW01000013.1, on the reverse strand, counting down.
AATAGATTTCTAATCAGAAAGAGAATAACTTAATTTAGAAATGTGGTATAAACATCAAAACACATAATGCACATCAAATCAACACAATATTATCTTCTCACCAATACTCTAAGAATTTCACACTCAACATATTTGAATAAATAAAAATTAAATTAGATATTATTTCTCATTTCACATTTTTTATATTAACAATTTTAATCTATAAAAAAAAGTTACTCCGCGCGGACGCTTATGTTAGAATATGGTTATTATTATTTTAATCTTCGAACAGCCGTCAAAAATTACAAATTTGATATTTAAATCATATTAATTTATATTAAATTTTGAAAAATAACAATTAATACGTTCTCTTTTTAAAAAGCCATTTGTTATTTGAATTAAGCAAATGTTAAAAAATTTAGAGAGTAACAAAAAAATTAAAAATATTGTAGTTTTTCATTTAATTTTGTTTATGATATAGTTTTTATTTATTTATGTTTAGAATCATGTTTTGCTCGGCTGTTAGTCTTATTTATATACTTAACAACAATGTTTATTTTGAACTTAGCTCTCTGACCCTAGACGACAATCATTTTTTTTTATCTATGGATGATAATTTATTATTCTCAAATATTATTGTTATAACAATCTTCAAACACGCGTTAAGAATAATGTAATTTGTTAGGTATATTAAATTAATTTACATTATTCACCCATTAATATCTACGTTTGACCACATCATATTAACGCTTAGCCTACAAATTTTTGAATATTGAAAGAAAAAATATTTTGATCTTGGTTAATCAATAGATTTTAATTATTAAAGCAATACAACAAAAAATTTATCTTTTTCTTTCAGAAATATTATCAGATTTTGTATTGACGAAAGAAGAAAAAAACATGATATCATATGGATCTACAAGGATGACCAACAGCAAGGAATCAAAGATATATATAAAGTTGTGGATCTATTATATTTCCCCCCACTAATTTGCGTTTAATACACATATATAAATGTGGATGCATAATTAAATACAAAAACGTAAAATGAAAAATGATAACAAAGAGGATCTAGCGATACCTTTTAAGGTTTGTCTGTCTGAACTCAAGAAGAATCAAATATTTTTATCATCCTGTTTTATTGTTCATTTGCTAGCTTTATATCTCCCACCATCTTTGTCTCACTCTCTTTCTAAAACCAGAAAAAAATAAATATAACTATAAATCTGTGAACAAAAATACGGTCTTAATGGCAACATAAATAAGAATCATTTCATCATTTGATGTATGTATATGAACTTGATAGATAAACAAAGACGTTATTAATTAAATTTAGTCTTCTTTTACATTTTAATATTTTTATCCATTTTTGTAGTTTTAACTTTTCATTTTGAGAAATAATTGTTTTTAATAAAATCGTATATGGTAGGAGCCTAAGAGTAAGCATATTTTGTTAAAAACATGTAAAATTATTTAAATTTTCAAGATCTAAATTTCAATCCGAAAATAAATTATCAAAATATTTTTCATAAATATTAAAAAATATATAAAATATTATTACATATTTGTTTCAAGTAAAATATATATGAGATTTTTATGATCAATTTTCTAATTTTCTTATGACTGCTGGTTCTATTAATTTTGTGATTATCTTACATATTTGACAGTGAATAAATTTTTATGATAAATATGTATATTATTAATCCATCTTATAAATAATAATATAGTTAAAAGATCTGGGGTCAACGAAATTTGAAACGGAATGAAAAAATATATTATGTTATTATTGACTAGATTGGTATTTTATAAAAAAAAGTAGAAAGTTCTCCGAATAAGAAATTAAATGAAAAACTTAATATGGTATTACTATTAACTAGATCGATCGCAAAATTTATAAAATAATTTCTTTCCAATATAGACGATATATATGTAAAATTTTATTTCAGAAATCGCAGTTGTCAAGAAATTAAGCAAATATCATTAAACATAGTTAGCCGGTCAATATTTTATTACCAAATTACTATCTAAAACATGTTTGACTAAAACAATTGATCATAAATTCAAAAACAAGTCTAAGTTAAAATAAAATAACAAAGTTAGTGCAATATGTTTAGCCTGTTTAACCAAAACTAGGTTTGCATATACCATTTTGTATATTGGTCTATTCCAAATTGGACGGTCATTTTTAATTTATAACACCATTTATAATAAAAAAAAAAGTGACAGCCTGTAATTTGGGATAACTTCCTTGGTTGTATCGATGCATTCATGTACACATTGCAACGTCAACACAAATATTTTTATTACCTTTCAATATTCAACTTCTTTATAATCTAATAAATATATATAAAATTGCTTTTATTATTAATTTTTATTCTTATAATAAATTTATTGACATGGATTATTGACGAAAAGTGAACGTATTTCATTTGCATCATCGTAGTTAGTTTCACACCATATAAAAAACATGCCCGAATGGACAATGAAAGCAATATATAATATATGTGATACACTTAAACTTTCGAGTCATGTACAAACTATTTAGTATTAAAATTTGTGGAAATTTTAACAAATCTATGTAAGAAAATCTTGCTTCAATTTAATATAATGTAGGGGTGGGCAAAAAAACCATAACCATTTGGTTTTTTCGGTTTAAAAATCAAAATTTAAATAAATAAATAAATATATAACTATATATATATATATATTTGTAATAATTTGGGTTCATCATTTCTATTAGGTTTAATTTTATAGTTTATCAATTTCTAGGTTTTAATTTTAAGAATTAAAAAAAAAATCTATAGAATAATATATTAAAACATTACTTCCAAAAAACAAAATATATTTGTGGCAATAGATTTTTAAATCGTATTATCCATCAATTTATTTTTGGTTGACTCAAAACAACCTTAACATTACCGTTTCAACAATGTGAAATTTACTATTACAAACCGAAACAACGTTTCTCTATACGTTTTCTCATGTGATATTATGTGGAATTAGAAATTGATGACACCTATTTAAGTGTTTTCTTAATCAAAATTGTTCTTAGGAGGTTATGTTGTTTTCTTGATCAATCTCGTTTTATCTCCCAACGTTGAAAGTTATGTAATAAATTTAAGAAAACCGAAACCAAATCAAACCAAAACCGAACCAAAAATGTATATGGTTTTTATATGGTTTGAGTTTTTGTAAAACCGATAAACCGCCAAACCAAAAAAACCAATTGATTGTAGACTTTTGCAAGTCTTGAGATCAATTACTCAATATACAAAGTAGTATATGAGGTATCAATCCAATGGGTTTGAATCAATGCACCAATAATGCATATAACTTCCTAAGTTAAGCTAATAAGATGAGTTTTGCTGAATAAGCTAATGGTCTAACTTAATTTAGGCAAGAAACAACTAATACCAATACTAAACGATATGAAAATGATGATAAAAGGTGAATTCAAAGATAAGATAATTGAGATAAGGCAATCCAATGGCTAATCAATGGTGTCAAATGCTTAATGAAGACTAATCCCTAGGCAAAGATCATTAATCTTAACTAATCCTCTCTCAAGGCATTAATTACTTTGTTAATCACTAATCCAAGATCAAATTCTCATTTGTGAATCACTAATTAGCAAGCTTTAGATCTAAACATTCAAGATCAACCAAATAATCACTCTAGGCAACTAATCTCTTAGGTTAGAAATGAATATCTCTTAATTAGTTCATCAAGGCATTTCATCGAACACCTTGTGTGCATGAAATGCCTTTTAATATAAATCTACTTTCTCAAGCTAGTTCTAACCTTAAAACCACTAATCAAGAAGGGAAATCATATAATCTAATCCTAGACATCATTAATCAACCATTAAATCACCTTAAATCTACCAAATCCTCAAATCCTAAAAGACTACTCACTAATCATGGTGTTCTTGATAAATCCTATAAAAGAAGTATCAAAAACCATGATTAATGATGATAATGATTAAGAAATGGAAAATGGAAGATGGAAATCACAAGAAAATAAGCTTAGATTGCATAAAACGTGTATGCTCTCTCTTACACATCACAAGAACAAGGTTTTTCACTTAGAAAAGAGATTTAGAAAAGAGATAAGAAAAAAGATAAACCAAGAAAATAGGGGTTTTGGGCTTAAATAGTGAAAGGGGGCGAACCGGGTCGACCCGGGATAAACCGGGTACCGACCTGGTCGAAATGGGTCAAATCTGGTCTTGAGTGGCTTCACACCGATGTCACAAATTGGTGCAACACATCGGTATTGGACCTGGGTTTGTGCGGCTGGTGGTGTTGTAGAACCTTCGGTAAAAAAACGTTATCTCCTGGAATACATATCCGAATGGCCTCAAATCACTTCATGTGGACAGCTAACTTACTGGGCTACAACGTTTTTGAAGACTACTGAGGCTAATTCGGATCAGAAACTCTTAGTCCAGCCAGGTCTTTCAGGCAAGTTGGGTGAGCTCGGCTGGTTTGGGTGAGATAAGTGTTACACCGATCAGTCACACCGACTTGTGACGTCGGTGTAATCCCCTGAAGCTTCAATACCGATGTTAAAAATTGGTATTGCACATCGGTGCTAATGGAATTTTCCCTCTGTTTCTACACCGATCTGTTGCACCGACTTGTGACCTCGGTGTTGAAGAAACAGTCTCGGCCAGACGGACCTATCAATGGTAAATCAGCCATTATGAACATTATGAACACCAAACTATATCTAGCCTAATCTATCATTATGAACACCAAATAAGAGAGGGAAGATGTAAAATAAGTCCTAGACATCAAGATCTACCACAAAATTCACCTAATCTACCCCATCCATGGGCTTAAAAAGAACTATTCACTAATCATAAAGAACACACCTAATCTTGTGAAAGAGGTGATGTTAATCATGATTAGGGAATATTAAAGTGAAAGATTAGATAGAGATGAAAAGATATAACCTTAAACTTGCATAAATCAAAAGAATCCAAGGGAAAAATCTCAAGAACCCTAGTCTTGTTCTAGAGAGAAAAGGAGAGAAAAAAGGGAAAAAGCATAAAAAAATGAGATAGATCTAAAAATCAGATCTCTAAAATATAAAAAGGTGTTTGCTGAGTTGGGTCGGACCCGGGTCAACCCGGAACAAACCGGGTATTGATCCGGCCGAAACTTAGATACGTCTTCAGTGAATCAGTCATAACTCCTGCACCTGACATCCGAATGACCTCAATCCAACTCCTGTAGACAGATAACTCATCCCTATACAACTCTTATGAAGACTGTTTGGGTTGATTCATATCGGAAGGCCTTCGTGTTTCCGGTGCTTTAGACGGTGTCATATTCTCTCGGCCATACGGACATACCTTCAGTAAATCCGTGTTATCTCCCTATCCATACGTCCAAATAACCCGATTCAAACTCATGTCTAAAGCTGATTCACTCCTCTACAACTTATATGAAGGCAGATTGATTTTATTCATACCGAAAGGCCTTCGTTTTGCCGGTTCTTTGGACGGTGTCATCTTCTCTCGGCCAGACGGACATACCTTCAGTAAATCCGTCTTATCTCCCTATCCATACGTCAAATAACCCGATTAAAACTCGTGTGTAAAGCAGATTCACTCCTCTACAACTTCTATGAAGGCAGTGGAAGCGGAATCGTATTGTAAAGTCCCCGTCTAGACACAACTTTGAGACACTTTGGGCGAGCTCGGCTGGTTCGGGTGAGAGATTGTCATTGGGTCAATACCGACGTCACTCCTCGGTACAACATATCGGTACTAAGGAGATTTTCCTCCTGTTTCAATACCGATTTGTGACGTCGGTATTTCTGCTTTAGTGAATACCGATGTCACTCCTCGGTACAACAAGTCAAGATTGAGCGAAACTGTCTCGGCAGGCGGATATGTCTTCAATAAAACGACCATATCTTCTAAACCACAAGTCGAAATACCCTGATTCAAATTCCAGTGGCTATCTAACTCACTCATCTACAGCTTTTATGCAGGTCATCCAAGCTGATTCATATCGGAGGGCCTCAGTCCAGCCACATCTTTCCGATGTATCGGATGGACCTTGCACTCTACTTTGGTCCAACTCTCCAGATATGCCCAAATTGCCTCCAATCACCTAGAAAGTACTCCAAAACATGCAATACCTCACTAGACCTAATGCAATATGTCCTAATCTCTAAATGAGACCTAAATACTTGACAAAACCATGATTATGCATATAAATGACACAAAACTCTAAGTGAGATGCATGCTAAAACATGCAATATATAAGTATATCAATTCCCCCAAAATTAAACCTTTGCTTGTCCTCAAGTAAACAAGGATAAAGAAAGGGAGAAAACTAACAATGGTGGTTCAAATCCAAAAATACCATGAAAAGAGTTCAACTCAATGTCCAAGTTACTAGCTCTTAGATGCGATCAAACAACTCTACTTAAAAAGAGCTAGCCATATCCTTCACTTGGCCTTTTTGCTTTCATGTCCCATACTTGAACTCCTTCTTCCACTTCATCCTTTCTCACTTGGGGAATTTCTTCTTCTTCATTGAATCTTGTGGTCTCGTGCTTCTTTTTGTTGTTTTTTTAGCTCTTCTTTCTTTCTTTTTCTTTGCCTTGCCTCATCATTTACCAATTGATGATTTAGCCAATTTTTGGCTTTTTCCCTTGTTTCTATGAGGCTATAATTATCACTAAGAGCTATTCTTGATAACTTGCACTAACCACATCACAATATTGCATTCCCCTATCACCTTCACTTCCTTCTTTTGAACCCACTTCCTTCTTATCCACAATTCCATTAGTCACACATTTTCGTTCACACCAAACCCAAAACTTCCCTTTCCCACGAGCCTAGCCTAGTCTAGCCTTTGATGTTCGGCTAGATCTACATGAAATCCTATCCTTATAGCCCTAAACTCAACACTTTTTGCAAATCTTACTCAAAAAATTAGGCCTCACATACGCACACTAAAGATTTTGGCTTGAAAGGAGGGTAGGTTAAAGGTATGGTGAACCGTTCCAATGATGGGAATCAGATATTTGGACTAGCAAAAGAGTGGTGAAAAGGATAAGAGAGCCCAAGTATGTATATGGTAACCATGAATTTACTATGCAATGCACAAGCATGATAATTTCAATTTCAAAATTATGGTTTTCACTTAGGTAGGATTGAAATCAAATCAAGACTTGCTTTAGCTAAGACACTAGTAATGAAATGCAAGATCGAAATATGGTTCATCCTTGATTTCAACACGAGATCAAAAGCATCAAACAAAAAGCAACGAGGGCATTGAATCAAGCTCTAAATATTATACTTTACAAGGATAAATATATCATTGCTCCTAATGCTCATGCAAAGCTACCTAAAATGCTATGAATCTAGACTCAATCCTATATGGAATGCACATTATTCAAAAAAATTCAAATTTATTGAAAATGCATGATATGCATGAGACTCAAGATGCAAAAGGAAAAAGAAGATCACCAAAAACAAAGTTAGATAACACACAAACCCTCCCCCAAGCTTAAAGTACACATTCCCTTGTGTAATAGAAGCTAAAGAAAGAGCTAAACAATGCATGAAAGAAAGAAAGAAGATATGATTCTAAATGCTATCTACAAATTTTGGAGTATTACCTTGGAAATGAAAGGAGGGAACGAGAGTGATCACCTCAATCCTTCACACCTTTGTCCTTAAGTTCATGACCATTAGATCATCAAGAACCTATTCACACTAAGCAAACCCATAAAAAAACAATAAAACATAAAAAGACATAGAAACGAAAGTATGTACAATGATAAGCTTGGGGTGTCTCCCAAGAGCACTTTGGTTAAAGTCACTAAGTTTGACTTTGGTTACCCTTTTAGGCGGGTGAGAGAGGAGTGTGAGCACTCCAAGGCGGATTTTTGAGCTTGAGCTTGAGCACCTTGCTCATTACCTCTTCAAGACCGGCTTCTCCTTTTGCTTTGAGCTCGGGTGTGAGGATTGCTTTGACCGAGGAAAAGAGCTTGGGTCGACCTTTGCATTTGATCTTGTACTCGATCACTCCATCCTTGTGTTTCCATGGAGTGAGAGTCATCATAGAAGGTTGGCTTTGCTCGGACCTAAACCCATGAAGCGTGCTTGATCCTTTTCCCATTTTAGCCTTGGCTTTTGTCTTCTTCTTTGCACCCTTACTACCCTCAATGTCATTCTCCATTGTGGTGGGAGGGATCGGTTCCAAACAAGTGATCATGTCAACTTCCGAAGCTTCCTTATCATTACCATAACCCAAATCTTTTCTCTCAAGAGACTTCTCTTCCTCTTCATAGACCTTTGGGGGTGGAGCTTCTTCAACCATATCACATCTACCCACATACCTCACTTATTCTTCTCAAAACTCATCATCCTTCATGGTCATTGTACCAAAAAATTTATTGGAAGAAGTCGTCATTGGGTAGTACACCTTATCATCCACATTCAAGAGAACTACCCTTTGCTCTTTGAAATCCATTCTAGAACCGGTAGTGAGTAGGAATGGAGTTCCAAGGAGTAGTGGAAGCTTGTTGGTCTTCTTCATTTCCATGACCACAAAGTCCGTTGGGACTATGCAATTCCCAACCTTGAGTGGATAGTCTTCGAGGAGACCAAGTGGCTTCTTCGAAGAAGCGTCTCCAAAGGTGATAGGTGATGGATGATAGGCGAGGGTTCTTATACCTAGACTCTTGAACATCTCATGGGAAATTACATTCACACTTGACCCGGAGTCACACAAAGCGTCCTCAATCTCCAAATCTCCAAGAGAGCAAGGTATAGAGAATTTACCGGGATTACCAAGCTTGGGGGGAGACTTACGCTCGATCCTAGTTGTGCTTGGTGAATCAATGCAAGCAACACTACCCTTTGGTTCTTGAACCATGGTCACATCCTCATCTTTCTCAAGGGTCACTCCCCCACCTTGTTCCTCAATGTCCTCATTGAGTTTCAAGAGAGCTTCTCTAGGGGGAGGTGAAACGGTTTGTGATCCATAGAGTAGAAGCTCAATCTCCTTAGTGGTGGCTTCATGATCTTCAATGGGACGTGATACCTTTGAGAAGATGGCATTGCAATACTCCTTTGTTGCTTTCCCATTTGAAGAGCTTTGTTGTACTTTGTCTCCATTGTTGCCCTTGGTCTCCATTTCTTGCACTTTGGTGCTCAATGCCTCAAGCTTCTTGTGGAGATCATTGTATGAGCAAGCTACCTTGGTATTGATTTCCTCCATCTTCTTTCTTATAACCAATGCTCCACTTGCTTGGCTTTGAAGAAGTTGCTGAAGAACGCTTCTCACATCAAGTTCTTGAGGCATGGAGTTGTTGCTTTGAGATTGTGGGACAAAGCTTTTTTGAAAACCACTTTGGTCCGTTTGGAAGTTGTTTTTGGGAGCATAGCTTTGTTGGTTATTAAGTGGGGCTTGGCCTTGGTTGCCATACTTGTTGTTGAAACCTCTTTGGTAGCCACCATTGTTCCCAACATAATGCACTTCTTCTTGGTTGCTCAAATCCACCATTTCTTCGCCAATGAAGTGAACCGGTTTAGTGGAAGCATTGAGGAGCTTGTCGATCATCATGGCTTGCTTATACAACTTCTCACTTAGAGCCTTCATAGCTTTGGTTCGTTGTTGTTCCTCAAAATCACTTGTGCTTCTTATAGACCGATCATAGTCATCGCCATAAGTTCCATCACTCAAAGCAAGGTTCTCAACCAACTCCATTGCTTCATTCACGTATTTGCCTAAGTTTCCATTAGAAGCGGTATCAAGCAACATACTGATCTTAGGAAGTGCTCCGCGGTAGAGTGTGCTCAAGAGGGAAGCATCCGAGAATCCATGATGAGGGCATTGCGATGTATAACCCCTAAACCGCTTCCATGCTTCATTGAAGCTCTCATTTCCACGTTGAGTGAAGCTTGAGATCTCATTCCTTAGCTTAGCCATTCTAGAGGGAGAGAAGAGGTTGGCAAGGAATGATGACTTGCATTGGTCCCATGAAGTGATGGAACCGTGGGGAAGGTTCTTTTCCCATTGCCTTGCCTTGTCTCCAAGAGAGAATGGGAACAACCTTAGCTTAAAGCTATCCTCCGAAACTCCATTCATCTTTGTCAAGCCACAAATCCGGTCAAAGTGATCCAAGTGATCAAGTAAACCCTCCACCGTCAAGCCATGGAATTTGTTGCTTTGTACCATGTTGATGAAGCTAGCTTTGACCTCAAAGTCATTGGTCTCAACCGGTGGTGCTCGAATGCCTTGGCGGTTGACATGAGCATTGGCCGCATCACCCGCTCCAACTATGTTAGGACCATTACGGGCGGGTGGGTGGTGGTTTCCATTACCACCATTTGCTCCTTGATGTGGAGCATAGGCAACATGGTCATTACCACAATTCGGGTTCACTTGCACATTTTCCATACCAAGCCTAGCAATGTGCACAACCCGTTCTCTATCTCTTCTTGCTCTAAGACCGCGGTGTAGAAGGTTGATGTCATCTCTTGGCTCAACAAGATTGTTGTTTCCTTTAGAACGCAAGTTCATGCACCTACAAGATAGAGCTAGAAGGAAAGATTAGTAAACAAGAGAAAGAAAAAGGCTTAATCTCAAAAAGAAGTAAAATCCTAATGTCGAAAGCTAAACCCAATTGGCAATGGCGCCAAATTGATACAAGGATTTTGCCGTGTATCAATTACTCAAATGCCTAAGTAGCATATGAGGTATCGAATCCAAGGGTTAAGTTTCAATCACTAGGAATGCATACAACTTTGTAAGTTAAGCAAATAAAGGTGGTTTTAGTTTTCTAGCAACCTAAATGATTCAAATTAAAGGCAAGAACACAAGTAAACAAAGCAAAAATGAGTTTAAAAAATAGATAAAGGCAAGCCCTTGGATGAGGTTATTGATTTCGGATCCAAGGGCTTGCCTTAGATGTCATTTCACACAATCAAGCAATTCCCTTAGCCTAGAACACTTAAACAAGATTAAGCCACTCTCATGGTCTTAATTACTTTGTTAATCACCAAATCAAGAACAAACCATCGTTTGTGATAGGATGATTAAAAAGCAATAAACATAGGTTCCTATGGCCCTAATACTCCTTAGACAATTACTCTCATAGGCTAATAAATCAAAATCCCTTATTTGGTTCTTAAGGGAATTTCATCGAACACCTTGTGTGCATGAATTCCCTAAGATCTAGATTAACTATATCTAGCCTAATCTAGCATTATGAACACCAAATAAGAGAGGGAAGATGTAAACTAAGTCCTAGACATCAAGATCTACCACGAAATTCACCTAATCTACCCCATCCATGGGCTTAAAAAGAACTATTCACTAATCATAAAGAACACACATAATCTTGTGAAAGAGGTGATGTTAATCATGATTAGGGAATAGGAAAGTGAAAGATTAGATAGAGACGAAAAGATATAACCTTAAACTTGCATAAATCAAAAGAATCCAAGGGAAAAATCCCAAGAACCCTAGTCTTGTTCTAGAGAGAAAAGGGAGAGAAAAAGGGGAAAAAGCATAAAAAAATGAGATAGTTCTAAAAATAAGATCTCTAAAATATAAAAAGGTGTTTGCTGAGTTGGGTCGGACCCGGGTCAACCCTGGACAAACCGGGTATTGACCCGGCCTAAACTTGTATACGTTTTCTGTGAATCAGTCATAACTCCTGAACCTCACAGCCGAATGACCTGAATCCAACTCCTGTCGACAGCTAACTCGTCCCTATACAACTCTTATGAAGACTGTTTGGGTTGATTCATATCGGAAGGCCTTCGTGTTTCCGGTTCTTTAGACGGTGTCATATTCTCTCGGCCATACGGACATACCTTCAGTAAATCCGTGTTATCTCCCTATCCATACGTCCAAATAACCCGATTCAAACTCATGTCTAAAGCTGATTCACTCCTCTACAACTTATATGAAGGCAGATTGATTTTATTCATACCGAAAGGCCTTCGTTTTGCCGGTTCTTTGGACGGTGTCATCTTCTCTCGGCCAGACGGACATACCTTCAGTAAATCCGTCTTATCTCCCTATCCATACGTCAAATAACCCGATTAAAACTCGTGTGTAAAGCGGATTCACTCCTCTACAACTTCTATGAAGGCAGTGGAAGCGGAATCGTATTGTAAAGTCCCCGTCTAGACACATCTTTGAGACACTTTGGGCGAGCTCGGCTGGTTCGGGTGAGAGATTGTCATGGGGTCAATACCGACGTCACTCCTCGGTACAACATATCGGTACTAAGGAGATTTTCCTCCTGTTTCAATACCGATTTGTTGTACCGATTTGTGACGTCGGTATTTCTGCTTTAGTGAATACCGATGTCACTCCTCGGTACAACAACTCGGTATTGAGCGAAACTGTCTCAGCAGGCGGATATGTCTTCAGTAAAACGATCATATCTTCTAAACCACAAGTTCAAATACCCTGATTCAAATTCCAGTGGCTAGCTAACTCACGTCTATACAGCTTTCATGAAGGTCATCCAAGCTGATTCATAACGGAAGGCCTCAGTCCAGCCACATCTTTCCGGTATATCGGATAGACCTTGCACTCTACTTTGGTCCAACTCTCCAAATATGCCCAAATTGCCTCCAATCACCTAGAAAGTACTCCAAAACATGCAATAACTCACTAAACCTAATGCAATATGTCCTAATCTCTAAATGATACCTAAATACAAGACAAAACCATGATTATGCATGTAAATGACACAAAACTCTAAGTGAGATGCATGCTAAAACATGCAATATATGAGTATATCAATACCACATACGACTGTATGGTACTTTGGTTCTACGTCGGTCGTTCTTAGGCTTTCATATTTGTGCATCACAAAATAGACATTTATCTTCCTTCTCGTCATCTTTCCAGAAGATCATACAATTGTTAATACAAACATCAATTGTATGATATGGGAGACCTAAATTGCATATTAATTTTTATGTTTCGTAATGTGAACCGGTTGACTTGTTTCCTTCTGGTAAATAGTCTGTCAAGATTTCGCAAACCGAATCCACTAACTTTTCACTCATATTTTATTCTGCCTTATTTTGCATGACTCGAGCAGCTAAGGATAACTGCGAGTGACCTTCACGACAACCATCGTATAATGGATTATTTTCACCTTCTAACAAGTCGTAGAATTTCTTTGAATGGTTACGTACCGGTTCTTCTACATTCTGATAACTACCATCCTGATGATAGTTATCAAAACTCACGTTATGACGAAATGCATCATTCACCATATCCACATATCTATCTTCTACTACATTACCCACTTCTTCACTCCCACTTATATACGTCGTATCAACATAACTGGATCCTAAATCCATATTGATTTCTTCTCCATGCTTATACCAAACATAATAATCTGGCATAAATCCTCTGCTATAAAGATGATTCCAAATTCTTGTCCCTTGGATAAATTTCTCGTTCTTTCAAACACTACAAGGGCAAAAAAACTTACCGCCATTACTCTGCGTTAGAGGTTGGCTATTTGCAAATGTCATGAATTGCTCCACCCCCATTGTGAACTCTGCCGAGAAATTTCTCGTCTCTTCATCGAACCTCTTATATATCCAATCTCGGGAATTACTATAATTATAATTCCGGACATTATTTAACTAATAAAAACTGATTTTTTTTTGTTTTTGGTTTCTTTTTTTGTTTTTGTTTTTGTTTTTTAGATCGAATGAGGAGAAGTAATGGGGTGAATTTTGCTTATATACACATTTCTGTTGACTAAATAGCGACTACACGGCGTCTGAAAGGCGACTACATGTTGTAGTCGCATAAAACCGGTACACCAACCTAAAACTAATAACACGTGTTTTTCACCTGTATTTTACGACTGATTACCGACTACCTTGCGACTCGCCGAACTAGTCGCACATTAGTCGCCACAATTGCGACTATGATGCAACTACTGTTTTCCGTCGGTAAATTAGTCGTTAATTAGTCTTCATTAGCGACTACGTGTTAGAGTCGCATATTAGTCGCTAATTTAGCGACTATTAGGTGACTATTATTATTCGTCTGAAATTTAGTCATAAATTAGTCGTAAAATTGCGACTAATTTAGCGACTAAATTACGACTAAATTGTATTGGTCGCCACATAGTCGCCATGTAGTTGCCTATTAGTCGCAACTTTCGGCGACTAATCATTTAGTCGCCAAAAGTAGTCGCCAAAACGATGTTTTCTTGAAGTGAACTATCCTTTGGTTTTTGAAGTCCGTTCTTGCACCGGTAGTGTTGAGGAAGGGAGTTCCAAGGAGGAGTGGGAGCTTGTTGATCTTCTTCATGTCCATAAAAATGAATTCTGTTGGGACTATGCAATCCCCAACTTTGAGCAGATAATCTTCAAGGAGACCAAGTGGCTTCCGTGAAAAAGCGTCTCCAAAAGTGATGGGTGATGGGTGATGAGTGATGAGTGAGGTTCCTTATCCCTAGACTCTTAAGAATCTCACGGGACATGACATTCAAACATGAACTGGAGTTTCATAGAGCATCCTCAATTTCCAAATCACCAAGAGAGCATGTGATGGAGAATTTACCGGGATTCCCAAGCTTGGGGAGAGACTTAGGCTCAATCCTTGTTGTTCTTGGTGAATCAATGCAATCAACACTACCCTTGTCTTCAACCATGGTCACGTCTTCATCATTCCCAAAAGTCATCCCCCCAACTTTTCCTCGTTGTCCACATTGAGCTTCAAGGTAACATTGCTAGAGGAAGGCACTTCGACATGTGAACCATAAAGTAGAGACTCAATTTCTGTAATGGCAGCTTCATGATCATCAATTGGAAGTGATTCATTTGAGAAGATGGCATTGCAATACTCCTTTGAGGTTTGTATGGCTTTCCCGTTTGAAGAGCTTTGAGGGTGAGGTGATGAAGAAATGGCTCCCTTGGTATCCATTTGTTGCACTTTTGAGCTCAATGCCTCAAGCTTCTTATGTAGATCATTGTAGGAGCAAGCCACTTTGGTATGGATTTCCTCCATCTTCTTACTCACATCTATTGCTCCATTAGCTTGTCCTTGAAGAAGTTGTTGAAGCATGTTTTTCATATCAAGGTCTTGAGACATGGAGTTGTTGCCTTGAAAACCGGGTTGAGGCATGAGTGGAGCTTTGTTGTAGTAGCCTCCGTGGTTCCCTTGAAACTGATTTTGAGGGACAAAGCTTTGATGTTGATTGTTGTTGAAGCTCTTTTGATAGCCACCATTATTCCCGACATAGTGTACCTCTTCTTGGTTAGTCGAAGCCAAGTCACCTTCAATGCACCCTTGGTTTGTGGCGACAAAGTTAACCGATCATTGAGAGCTATTAAGAAGCTTGTCCAATTTCTCATTAAGAAGCTTCAACTCCTTGGACCTCTTTTGCTCATCAAAATCATGGGTTGATCTCGTTGATCTATCATAGTCTTCCCCATATGTCCCATCACTTTGAGCAATGTTTTCCACAAGTTCCATGGCCTCATTCACTTGTTTGGCCAAGAAGTTACCGTTAGATGCCGTGTCTAAGAGCATACGGATCTTTGGTAAAGCACCACGGTATAATGTGCTTAGAAGTGAGGCATTCGAGAACCCGTGGTGTGGACATTGGGTGGTGTAGCTTCGAAAACGCTCCCACGCTTCGTTGAAGGACTCATTTCCGCGTTGTGTGAAGCTAGATATATCATTCCTCAACTTAGCCGTTCTTGAAGGAGAGAAGAACTTGGCTAAGAATTCTCTTTTACACTCGTCCCAAGTTGTGATGGAACCTTGAGGAAGGTTCTTTTCCCATTGGTGTGCCTTGTCACCTAGAGAGAATGGGAAGAGTCTTAGCTTGAAGGCATCCTCCGAGAAACCATTTGTCTTTGTCAATCCACAAACTCTATCAAAATGATTCAAGTGATCAATTGGGTCTTCCACCGGTAAACCATGGAATTTATTCCCTTGGACCATGTTGATGAGGCTAGCCTTGACCTCAAAGTTTGTGTTCTCCACCGGAGGAGTTTGGATTCCTTGACGGTTCCGGTGAGCGTCAGCCACGTCTCCCGTTCCAACCACGTCTTGAGCTTGTTGAGGATGGATTGGAGTTCTAGCAACATGGGTGGGTGAGTTTGGGTTATTTCCGTGTGGGTTTGGTTGGTGGCCGTGGGGATTTGGGTGGTGGCTGTGGCCCTCTTGGCCTTGGTGGTATCCATTACCACCTTGGCAACATCCACATTGTTGGGACCAAGTGGTTGCTCTTGTACATACTCCATACCGAGCCGAGTGATGTGTGTGGCTTAATAGACTATTTATAATAAATTCTAAAACCCTAAAACCTATAAAATCTAGAATAATCTTAATTAATTAGATAAAAGATAATAATAAAGATATTTGAAATATCTCCAAATATCTCGCTGCATCAGTTTTAGGGCTTGCGATGTAGACTCAATTTACGTGCCCGTCTCGATAGTAAATTTAAGAGTTGTTCGGTCGAGATATATCATTTCCTTCCTCTGGTCTAGACATACCCACCTTTAATTTATATAGCGCTCTCTAATTTACGATGGATTGTAATAGAACCCTAATCCGTATAGGATATAGTGGTTGAAATCCGTATAGGATATAGTGGTTGAAATCCGTATAGGATTGTGTGAGTTTGTTTTTGTGGCTAGCAACAGACGAGATTGATAAGAATGTGTTAAAATAAAATTTCATTTGATAAAAGACTTAGGAACTGCGAAAGATTGTGTTTAAAAAGATGGGAGTATACTCGTATACGCACCCACTTTTTTGTGATAAATTTGTGTTGGTAGCCAGATGGTTTTAATCGCCGAAAAGCCCTCTCCTTAGACAGATCTTCTTCGATCTTCTCTCGGTTGACGTTTCGTTGTTCCATAATGAATTGGGGTCGCGACCATTTGGGTTAAGATTTTGTTCTTCTCCGTTTTTGATCGGGACATCGGGATTGAAAACATTGTGGTCGACGTTGGCAAAAGAGATACGTTGATTTGGCCAATTCATGATGGCTCTGGTAGTAACTAAGAATGGCCAACCAAGGATTATTGGCGTAGGATCAATCCTCCTTGTCTTGAAGACGTAGAAATCGACTTGAGCTATGCAATCTCCAATTCTTACGGGTACATCACGAGCGATCCCTTTTGGTGTGGCACATGATTCGTCTGCCATTCTGATCTTGTTCGAGTCGGGTGGACTTGCTTGCTGCCGAGGCATTATGTGGTTTATTTGGAGATGACGCTAAGGTGGGCCCCGAAATCGCAAAGAACGTTGGTGAACTTGACTCCTCGAATGTTGCAGGAGATGAGGAACTGACCTTGATTTTTAATTTTATGGAGTATTTGAACCGATCTTCGGTTTCTAGCATATGCGAAGAGATCTTCTATCTCCGAGATGGATTCCTTGCTTTCGCAAAAGAAAGCTCCGATCTTGTATTCCATAAATGCCCTGGCGAATGTTACTCCTTAGGGGAAAGATCACAAACCACTTGGTTGAATTCCTCTAAATTTTTCCTAGTTTATCTTGTTTGGATACCATTGGCGCTTCCCGAATATGGGAGGGGTCGATTCGAAGGCTGAGTAGGATTCGCAGTAATGAGGAAGATGATGTGGCTTTGTCATGGGCTCGGCTCGTCTTTCTTACCGCGTCGTCATGTCACGGCTGCTGTACCAAGAGATGGTTTTCTTCTTTCTCCAATCACGTTTCTGAGTCGAGCCGAACTAGGAATTTCTCCTCCGGTTCCGCTTCTTTTCAGGGTCGAGGTTTCGACAGACCGCATTGGTGTTGTGGGAATGAGCGGGGGTCTCTATCGTTGTTGAGAGAACGAGGCGTGGGCCGAGTTGGGATTTTCTTGTGTGATTTTCTCCCAGGCGTGATCACGATTTTCCATGTCGATGTTGGTTGTGTTGTTTATGCCGAGATGAAATCTCGATCGGTCGTAGGGAGGTTAGGTTCGCCTATTGCTAGTGATTCCTACTCCTTGGTTAAAACAAGGTGGCTCGATCAGGATTGGCCCCGTCGCCGCATGCGTCAGTTTGTACGACGGGTTTAAAGGTGGTAGTCTCCTCGGGACTTCTGAGGTGTGTGCTGAGGTGATCGGAGGTGTTGAGAAGTTGAGGGCCGTCAGTTTGAGATCGAATATCCTCGCGATTCCTCTGGGATGGTTCGTCGTCGAGCCGAAGTTTATGGTGTGAAGGTCTCTGGCACAACCAAATTGTGCGTGTCGAAACTCGCACAACCAAAATCTTGAAAGGATTTTTAGAGGGAACATAAGTTTCTAAGATCTAACACAAGAACAATGAACCAAATATGGTTTTATTATTGTTGTTATGAAAAGCTCTCAATACAAGTATGTGTTTATGCGATTTTATAGGTCGAAAAGCCCCCATTTTATTAATGACATTGCTAACTATTTATACAAGTCTCGTGAGCAAGGATCTTAGAAAGTATTTGGAATATTTCGTTTTCCGTTGAGCGGCCACCGACTTAGGTCACCTCGCAAGATGAATAATAACCTAATTCATCGGATGGGCTCATGGTTCGGCTCATTACATTTGAAGGGCGATCTTCGTATCTGCCCACAAAATGTTTGGCTCGGCCCATGACATCTTGCTAAGACGAACAAGGTAGACATAATCTTAATCTGGTCTCGGTTCGGTTTTAGTTCTGATTCGAACTCAGTTTGGTTTAGGTTCGTCAAGGAAATGATGTTGATCTCGCCTCGGCTTGGTCCCGTTTTGCCTGAGGTGAACAGACCTAGGCAAGCTATCCGAAGTGAGTTGTATGAGGTGAACGGAACAAGGCCGAGCTGTACTTTGGTTCTTTTTGTCTTCATGTAGGAATGCATTATGCACATCCATTTGGTGCAATTCTTGTTTTCTTACTACAACAACTTCGAGAAACGTTCTAACAGTCTTCATCTTCACAACAGGAGCGAATATCTCCTTGTCGTCAACCCTTTCTTCTTGGTTATTTCCCAACACTACTAGATGAGCTTTGCGTCTCTCCAAGGTTCCATCAGCTCGATATTTAAGTTTATAAATCCACTTACATCCGATAGCTTTCTTTTCTGAAAATTTATTGCAATCTATATATTTCGAAATCGGGTGATCAATCTCTCCAGAATTGCTTCGTTTTGTAACGTTTATTGTGTCACACACAATATTTTATGTGTCATACACAACCTGTAGTGCACAGTCTTGCAGTCTGACTGGCGCAGACTTTACTCGTTTACCACAACCCAATTCTTCAACCAGTGGTGCGTAAAGATTCTCATTGTGGTTCACTGCCACGTTTCCTTCTCCGTCAGATTAACCCAAATGGTCAACTAAAATTGGGACTTTCACATAATCAAGGACCTTTTGTGTATCTAAGTCTGCAACATCCGGTTGCCCAGAAGCAGTATGTGTAACCACCAAGTTCTCTTCTATTTGTTCAGTCTCAGAACTGTGTTCCCTTCTCTCTATTCCTGACCTTGCATCTCCTATATCTTGAATCCTTGTGTCTAGCTCTACATCTGGGCCATCTCCAATTTCTGCACCAAAATCAGATACATCACTCAATCCCATCTCTTGCGATTTTCTGTAATTATAAGAATTCATGGAAAACGTGTTTTCAACAAACACAACGTCTCGTGAAACAAAAACCTCCCTTGTATCCAAATCATACATGCTTAAACCCTTTTTATCAAAAGGATATCCAATAAACATGTATCTTCTGCTTCTAGATTCAAATTTATATTCGACTCTTCTTTGATTATGTGCAAATGCCAAGCACCCAAAGACTCACAGATTTTCATAACTCGGTAGAGCTCTATAAATCAACTCATAGGGAGTCTTTCCCTTCAAAACTCATGAAGGAGTTCGATTAATCAGGTAAGTTGCTGTCAAAATACTCTCACCCCAAAACTTGACCGAAAGAGAAGATTGAAACAAAAGGGCTCGTGCCACATTTAAGATGTGACGGTGTTTCCGCTCGACTCTCCCATTCTGTCGGGGCGTATCCACACATAAAATTTGATGGATAATTCCATTTTCTCTGAATTCAGATGTAAGACAAGTGAATTATGTCCCATTGTCACTCCAGATATTTTTAACATTCTTCCTGAACTGTCTAAGGACCAACACAATAAAATTTCTCAATGTCTGTCTCACTTGTGCCTTTTCATGAAGTAAAAACACCTTACACTCCTCTCGAATAGTCATCAATAATCATCAGAAAATAAAATGAGTTGCACATGCTAGGACTGCGATACGGTCCCCACAAGTCACAATGTATCATATCAAAGGCTTCATTGCTTTTATTCTCACTTGATTGAAATGCGTCACGACAATGTTTGTCTTTGACACAGATCTCACAAACTGAAACATCCTTACCTCGATCACCAACAATAGGAAGCAAATCTAAAACTCCATCAGACGGATGCCCAAACCTTTGATGCCAAATATCCTCAGTTCATGTTTATTCAAATGGAAGGCTCGAAAAGTTTTTAAGCAACGAAAAACATACAACCCATCAATGAGCTCACCTGCTCCACTCAGACTTCTTGTAGTACGATCTTGAAGCACACAACATTTGCTAGCAACCCGCATCAGCACATCTTGATCTGCGATGAGCTGAGACACATATATCAAATTGCATTGTAATCCTGGCACAAACAACACATTCTTCAGCTTAAAATCTGCATTAAAATCATAATCGAAATCATATGAACATCGAATGAAATTGGGAAGGAACATGTTGTGCGATTCCTTGTTGGGCTGGGTTTTGTATTTCCTTGTTGGATTAGGTTTTGGTCCGTGTAAATAGAGAGAGATTGGTCCACTCTCTAAAAACCTTATGTGTTTCTTTACATATAATAGCCGTTTCCCGAGCACATGATCCACTTAAGTTTCAGTCATGTATCGAGCATATTTTTCACCTAAGTCTCAGTCATATGCCGAGCACATAGTCCACTTAAGTTTTAGTCATGTGTCGAGCATATGTTTTATTGAAGTCATTATTGTCATGCATGTTTCGAGCATATCTTTAACTTAAGTATCGACCATGTGCAAGTAACATGTTGGCATGTCCAAACAAAAGATGAACCCATCGATGCCCACTTCTTTCCGTTCTTTCTATCATTTTCCATGACCTATTGAATCTACTATCCATGTGGTTCATGCCGAAGACCAAAAAGTGGTCTACTTATACGCTCATAATCCATGGATCTTGTATCTAAGTCGGGAAAAAAAAACTCTATAAATATTAGTTTAAACTTAGCATAAAAGAGGGGATCTTAGAGAAACATCCAACAACAAACATAATGCGGAAAATTCCCAATTGCTGCCTCCGTAGGAGTCAAAACGACGCAATTATCGGGGACACGCTCTACCTCAAAAATTTATAGTATGTGAAGATTCTCCAAATTTAATATTTTATACTAGGTAATATAGTATCCTTATAATTTAACTACGTACTCCAAAATTATATATTCCCTAACAATAGATATCTTGTAATGTTATAAGAATCTTAACAACGTGGGGCCCGAAACAACAAGCAAACTTTCTGTGAGGAGTCCATATCAGCCACCACATCGATGTAGCAAGCCAATGACGCACCTCAACTCTCTGTTGAGCCTACTATATCGAGTAACTGATACAGTCGACCGATGCACACACAGGCCTTTGTTATTTTTAGGACCCGACCCGGTTTGTTCCAGGTCATCTCGGTTTGATTTCTAAAAGCTATAAATACATTTTGGGTGTTTTCTTAAACCTAAGTTTTATCTATTCTTGCATCTTTTCTTTAAAAAAAGTACAAAACCTAAGTTATTCTTGGATCTTAAATTCATTTATGAGCAGTTAGTGAAGTTTTCTTTTTATCTATTATCTTTCTTTATTTTTTCCTTAATCATGTCTTCTTTAATTATTATTGATTTTGTTTCTAACATAATGTGTGAGTAGTTTCTTTATGAATTATGGGCTAGGTAGATTTGGTTGATTAAGGATTGATTAATGATGTCTAAACTTGTATTTTTATATATCCACATGATTAGAGTGTGTTTGATAAAATGTCTTGACCAACTCTTAGTTGTCAACCATTTTGTGGAGCATCCGCAATATCGCCTTCGTGATCTCAGTCGACAACTTAAACCTGAAAACATTAAAAAAAATAAATACTAATAGATTCATAATCTAAATAAATTGAATAATTTCATCTCTCTCTCATTAATCTTATCTTGGTTTAAACTAGGGGTGAGATGGTGACGGCGACTCGGTAGGAGATGAGATCAGATCTCTTCAAAGGATCTCGGGGATACTGGTTCGGTCTATGGTATCTACAGTTATGGAGGTGGATTCGGGATATCAGAGGTTGCAATGGGGGTATTCGATTTTCGGAATTTCTAGCAAAGGAAAACGGGATACCAGCGGTCACAGCCTCGGGGAGTTGGACACGGTTATGGAGACCAATATGGATTTTCTTTTTCGGATTCAACTGTTTGGGGGATAATGGAAGGATTATGGAGATAGATTTCGATTTTCTCCTATGGAGATTACAAGGGTTGCGGGTCGGGATCTTGAAAATGGAAAGCAGAGCGGGCTTTTTGAAGAGTATATTTGATTGGGTATCCCACGGAGGAAAGGATAATATGTCAGAGATTCCAATGAAGAAATTTCCATGGATCCACAAGATCAGGATCGATCTCGCAGAAGATTCTGGAAATCGTATTGGGATTGATCTCACTTTAACGATCGACATCTCCGACAGCAGCAATCAAGGGGATAGAGGAAATCAATCTTCTCCTGGGTTCTTACGGTACTTATGCGGGGTGTATAAAGGTGAAAGGTTCGATATCCTTTGTCGGTATCTTCTCACATCAAACTTACCTCTTAAACAATCTGCTTCTCCCTTCCGGTTTTTTATAAGCAAAACCATGTCGCAAAGCTGCCTGGTGAACGGATCTGGGTCCGGCAACAAAGGCCACTTCAACGTGAAGAGATTGAAGATAGTGGTCCCAAAGTTTGATAACTCAAGTCTAATCCCGGGTTACTCTCGGATTTTAATCGGCAGATTTATGAACCCGAAGATGCAAGATATGAAGACTTTGTTGTTTATGCTGCCACGCATCTGGAATGTCGAAGATCGAGTGGCTGGTGCAGACTTGGGGCTTGGACGGTTCCAGTTTGATTTTGACAAGGAGGAGGATATAACGGAGGTGATGAAAATGGAGCCATTCCATTTCGATTATTGGATGTTAGCATTGGTCCGTTGGGAACCGGTGGTGGATCGCAACTATCCATCAGCTATAACGTTTTGGATCCGAGTCTTGGGAGTGCCACTACACTTCTGGGCAGACCCAACGTTTCGCTGCATTGGGGAGGCGCTTGGGACGGTTAAGGCGGTGGATCTGGAGGATGGGAGAGTACAAGTGGTGGTGGACAGTTTTCAACCACTGGTCTTCTCAACAACGGTGGAGTTTGACAGCGGTGAAGAGACAACAGTGACGCTGAGGTACGAAAGACTTTTCGGGTATTGCCGGACCTGCAATAGCCTATGCCATGATCACTTTAAATGTCCAACTAGAGGAGAAGCGGAGGAGAAAAAGGAGAGTGATGCTTCAGACTTCAAGGACACTGGGCTTGGTCCAAATGTAACGAGCTTTAGAGCGATGGTCGCTCCGGGTGGAGATCGAAACAGGGAATCGGGTCAGAATGGTCATGGGACTCGCATAGGGAAAGAGATTAGCCAGGGTCCGAAGGAGAGTTTGCAACCCTTTCGGGTAGGCAAAGAATTCAGACCATACAAGGGCAGAAGCGAAAGGAGATATGGTGAAGGATCATCACGGTACAACAAACCCTCAGGTTACATCCCACAACACGAGATCAAGCAACGGTATGCAGTAATCCCCCATGGAGAAACTGATTAGAAGACTCTGGATTTGGGAGAGGAGCCCTCGGTGAATGAGAGGTCCATGGCGGCGGCGAAGGTTCAATCCAGGGATTCTGTCGACAGTACTAAGCAGGATGGGATCACGGGCCCCATATCAACTAGCAAGGTTCGTAAGGAGTTAATTTTTGTTGACGAAAATATCTTTCCCGGGAACAACGCATAGCCGGAAAATTATGCAATGGAGGAGGAGAAAGAGGTGTAGGTCAAAGCTGTGGAGGACGGGGAATTGGGATCTGAGAGAGTTATGGTGGCAAAGGCGGGCGAGGAAGGAGATATTGGGACATATGGTGGACCTGTCGGAGAGCTACAAGCGGAGAAGGCTCTCGGATGCACACAAAATTTCGAGGTAGCATCTGTTTCCGAAGAGGTGGTTGATGAGGTAATGCAAGAATCAATAGTAGAGGAGGAATCACAGGCTGCATTCGGAGGTTTTAACAGTGACGTGAAAAAGAAACCCAACAAAACAGGGACATTGATTTACGGCGGGGGGGGGGGGGGGGGGGGGGGTCAAAGAAGAGAATTGTCCAAGCTCTGATCTCCCCACACAAGAAGACATTGGCGAAGGCTTCAGTCCGTGGTGGGGAAGAGACAAAGGCGGCGGTCACGAAGGGTTCATCATACCCGAAGACTAATGCAGCAAAACCGAATTAGTTTAATTTATGAGAATTATGAGTTGGAATTGTCATGGACTCGGGAATCGGTACACAATAGGTTATCTACGGGAGGTTTGGTCGAAACACAAACCAGAATTTTTATTCCTTTCAGAAACCAAGCAAGCTTTTTGTTTTATGCAAAAATTTTAATTTCATTTTGGTTATAATAAATTGTACACGGTGGAACCTTGCGGTGCGAGTGGTGGACTCGCTTTATATTATGATGATTCATTTGATGTTACTGTTTTATTTTCAAATAATCGAATAATTGATATCGAGGCGACCATACAAGGAAAAAAGGTTTTTATCTCGTTCATATATGGAGATCCGGTACCGAAAAATCGAGATCAAGTATGGGAACGTTTAACTCGAACTAGTTTGACTCGAGTGGAACCGTGGTTTATAATTGGTGATTTAAACGAAATCACTAGCAACGCCGAAAAACAGGGAGGCAACTTAAGACCTGCATCCTCCTTCTTGTCCTTTAATCTTATGATACAACATTGCGGTCTTCTAGAATTTCAATGTTTTGGAAATACCATGTCATGGAGGGGTAGACGGAACTCAAAAATTGTTCGGTGTCGTCTGGATAGGGCCTTAGCAAACGAGGATTGGCATGAAAGATTTTCTCATTCATATGTAGAATACTTAGCAATGATTGGGTCGGACCATAGGCCAATCGTCGCTACTATAGATGACAAAATCCCCCAGAAACGGGGCCATTTTAGGTTCTATAAACGGTGGATTGGACGGGATGGCTTAATGGAAACAATTTCAAAAGGCTGGGAAATTAACCCAGGCAAAAACCCTTCATCTTTCATAGAAAAAATAACGAACTGTCGGCGTGAATTATCAAAATGGCGGAAAAACAACTTACCATACGGCAAGGAGAAAATTAGAGATTTACAACAAGCGTTAGAGGAGATCCAGAACGATGACAATAGCACTCAAGAGGAATTGATCGACATTACACGGAAACTGCAAGAGGCTTATATAGATGAGGAAATATTCTGGCAACAGAAAAGCCGTACTTTATGGGCAATGGCGGGGGACAGAAATACAAAGTTCTATCATGCGCAGGTTAAACAAAGGCGGGAAACAAATCAGATTACCGGTCTACATAATGCATCTGGATCTTGGGTCACCTCCGATAAAGAGGTGGAACAAGTGGCAGTTACCTACTTTGAGGAATTATTCACAACAACTTATCCGACGGAATTTGAGAATGCTCTAAGCGATATTCCGGCTCTAGTTTCGTAACAAAATAATGTTATGCTCACGGCAATGGCCACGGAAGAGGAAGTTCGAAGGGTTCTTTTTACGATGCACCCAGAAAAGGCTCCGGGACCGGATGGTATGACAGATTTATTTTTCCAACGATCTTGGCAAATTATTAAAGCAGATGTAGTGTGATTGGTCAACGGATTCCTGGAAAGGGGGTTTTTTGATCAACGGCTGAATATGACAAATATTTGTCCAATTCCGAAGATAGGACGCCCCACTCGAATGACGGAATTAAGACCTATAAGCCTGTGTAATGTGGGATACAAGATTATTTCAAAGGTCTTATGTCAGAGATTAAAGAAATTGCTACCAGATATGATCTCAGAGACACAATCAGCCTTCGTATAAGGGAGACTGATTTCCGATAAAATTTTGATTGCCCAAGAGATGTTTCACAGCCTACGCACCAATAAATCTTGCAAAAGCAAATTTATGGCAATTAAGACGGATATGAGCAAAGCATATGACCGGATAGAGTGGCCTTTTATTGAAAATATCTTGAGGAAATTTGGTTTTGCGGAAAAATGGATTTCATGGATGATGTGGTGCATCCAATCAGTACAATATAAGGTGCTTATCAATGGTCAACCCAAATGCCAAATAACCCCCCCACAGAGGGCTGCGGCAAGGTGATCCATTATCACCCTATCTATTCATACTTTGCACGGAGGTTTTGATCGCCAATATACGCAAAGCAGAGAGGGAGAAATCATTAACGGGGTTAAAAGTGGCGAGGGCAGGCCCTGCAGTCTCACACCTACTATTTGCGGATGATAGTCTGTTTTTTTTTCAAGGCTACGGTACAAGAGTGTCAAAGCATATTAAACTTACTTAAACAATACGAGGCGGCCTCAGGGCAACAAATAAACTTTTCAAAATCATCCTTAAATTTTGGACATACAGTACAAGTTGGGATACAGGACGAGATTAAACAGTTGTTAGGAATCCCAAATATGGGAGGGATGGGCTCTTACCTGGGTCTCCCGGAAAGTCTAGGAGGAGCTAAGAGTAAGATTTTTAACTTTGTCGTCGATAGACACAATGATAGAATCAATGGATGGACATCGAGATTGCTAACTAAAGGGGGCAAAGAGGTTCTAATTAAATCGGTAGCATCAGCTATGCCCACTTTCGTGATGTCATGCTTTCTGTTACCTAAGTCCATTACCGCAAAATTAACCAGTGCGGCAGCAAGGTTCTGGTGGAGCTCCGACGGACAACAGAAAAGAATGCATTGGATAGCATGGAGGAAGATGTGTCGGAGTAAATCAGATAGCGGAATGGGGTTTCGAACAATAGAGGATATTAACACAGCACTGCTGGCAAAACAACTATGGCGGCTAATGGACAAACCGGATTCGTTATTTGCTCGGGTGTTTAAAGTTCGTTACTTTCGGAATACAAACCCATTGGATCCTATAA
Organism: Eutrema japonicum; assembly: GCA_030161315.1. NCBI lineage: Eukaryota > Viridiplantae > Streptophyta > Magnoliopsida > Brassicales > Brassicaceae > Eutrema > Eutrema japonicum. Next base: position 35,840,649 of record BSQW01000013.1, on the reverse strand, counting down.
GATCTTACTCACCGTCTTTTGGATGGAGGAGTATTATCTCGGCTAGACCTCTTGTTGAAAAAGGGCTCATTAAAAGAGTTGGTTCGGGTGGTTCTATCTCAGTATGGAACGACCCATGGATACCATCTTCTTTCCCAAGGCCAGCAACATGCAAAGGGTACAATTATTATCCAAATCTCAGGGTCAATCATTTGGTTGATCCAGTGACACAATCGTGGAATATGGAGTTGATAAATGCAATTATCGACCCGGTCGACGTCAAAATAATTCGCAGTACACCTATCAGTAACACTTTTCGACCAGATCTCCTCGGCTGACATTTTACAAAAACAGAAAAATATACGGTTAGATCGAGATACCAGATAGCGCAACAAAACCAAGACAACGGTGGGAATCACCTTTACGGTCCGGATGTGAAGAATCTACATGCACATGTATGGAAACTAGTCTGTCCACCGAAACTGCGACATTTCATTTGGCAGGCCATTTCGGGATGCCTATCGGTTTCAGCGAATTTACGCGCTATAGGAATAAGTTGTGACACACAATGTGCACGGTGTGGAGCGGAAGGGGAAACGATTAATCATGCTATTTTTGAATGCCCACCGGCGGTACAAGCATGGGCACTCTCCCATATTCCATCGGCCCCCGGAGTTTTCCCGATGACATCAGTTTTTTCAAATTTTGATAATCTTTTATTGGAGACTACAGAAAGAGGACAAGGCCACAACTTTCCCTTGGATTGTGTGGAATATTTGGAAAGCAAGGAACGATAAGGTGTTCTAAAATGTGGATAGAAACACACATGAGATACTAAGGATTGCGGAAACAGAGGCAATAACTTGGGAAACGGCGTATCTTAGTAAACCAGAGGGATTTCCCCAACATATCGGTTCTAACACGGAGAGGGCTCAATATGAGGAATACGACGGACTGAAATGCTACGTTGATGGCTCGTGGAAGGAAACAGATTATTTTTCTGGCTTAGGTTGGCAATGTTTTCAGGAGGGAGTCGAAGGAGCCATTATGGGATCACGAAATCTGAGAAGAGGTCTTTCCCCGCTACACGTAGAACTGGAAGCGCTCATATGGGCGATGCATTGTATGATTGCAAATCAGAAGATGGCGATAGCTTTTGCAACATACTGCTCGGAGTTGGTAAAGATGGTGTCTACACCCAAGGAGTGGCCGGCTTTTACAATTCATTTGGAGGAGTTCGAGAGGAGTAAGGAGGAATTCACTTTCTTCTCTATCACACATATACCACGCACAAACAACACAGTGGCAGACAAGCTAGCACGAGGTGCTCGAGTCTACCCATCAGATCTTATTTATGTAAACTCAATACCCCCGATTTGGTTCACTGAATCGGTATAAGGTTTTGGGCTGTCGACAAAAAAAAAAAATCTAAATAAACAAAAATTTACTGAACAACTCCCGTCTTCGAGCTTCGCGTCTAGTCGGATGCAATGGCCCCGCTTCGGCTGCTGGACAAGATCCTCTATCCTAATCTGTGTCCGAGCAGCGGATTGCTCGGACTCCGGTAATTAATTTCTCGAGCTCGATCCGCCAGGAGGCGTAGCCCGAGAACGTCGTCCTTGGGTACCGCCCAAACGAAGAGAATCTTCGTTATTCGTGTAGAAAAAACATAAAAACATTAGTACATTGAATTTTAAAATTCCTAATATTTCAAAAAAATTCGAAAATTTCTAAAACTTCTGAAAATTCAAAAAGTCCTGAAAATTCAAAAAATTTCGGAAAAGTAAAAAAAATCCAAAAATTCATAAAATTTCCCATAATTTACAAAAAATTCAAAAAAAAATCATAAAATATTAAAATATTTCAAAATGTTCCCAAATTTTCAAAACTTTCATCAAAATTCAAAACAATTCAAAATATTGCCCTTTTAGAAATAGAAAGAAAATAAGATTTCACGCCAACCTTTTTCAATATCGACACATCTGCTTTCTTATTTGAATCGTCACTAGTATAGTTGTGCATCTTTTTCCAGTGTTTGATGTAGTTTTGGTTTTAGACTTTCAGAGTTCAAGTTTCCAGCGTAATTTCAATATTTATGAAACTCTTCAAAAGTAGAAATAAGATTCTCAAATTGGGTAGTTAAAAGGAGAAAATCTTCGTGGTAAAGAAACAATTACGTATATATATTTAATTGGTGATCCAAAGCAGTAAATATTTTGTTAATGGGAAAAATGAACGTTAAACGGTAACAAAATACTTAAAAAGGTAAAAAAAGTATTATTACTCCGATTGGTAATATTATAGGGATAGAATAGAAAATAATAAATAATTATAGTCAATTAGCTGATTAAAAATATTAAATTGTATAATTATGAGAATGACAAAGTTACGATGATGGTTGTCATCACCGATAATTTGATTAGCTTCTTTCACCTTGGTTTAGCCCGATGTACAAATGAGTAAAAACAAGAAATGAGCCCAAAATTCGAAAAACTATAAAACCAAAAATATTGATAAAACGAGGATTGAGCCATAAATCAAGAAATTAGGAATCATAACCAAATACAACTCACTTAAACCCATAAATCACCACTAAATCTAAGCGAGCATAAATTTGACACTATTATTATTACAGTCTATAAACATCTATACAATTAAAACATGATCACTTCAGGAAATAAAAACCTAGGAAACATGTTTTTTATATTACATGAAGCGATTGGGCACATTTCATTTTACTAGAGACTCAGTGAATGAATTTTGGTAATTTATCACTGATATTAAACATGTTGACCAAAAAAACTTTATTCACATTAAACATATTGCCAAACAACTCTAGGATCCTAAATATATATATATAAATATATTAATTAAATTAAATTAACAATCAAACACACAAAAATCTCTTGAAAACCCTAAATCAAAATATATTTTTCTATAGAATCTCCTAAAAACTCTTCGACTCTGTGTGTGTGTGAGAGAGTTGGTAGCATTCACGTTTTACCTTAAACTTTCACCATTTTCTGTTTTTCGATTTTGGTCTTGGAATTCGTAAAACAAAAAAATTAAAAGAAATCAAAATTGGGTCTACGAAAATTAGAGAAGAAGAAAAAATATCTTCGAGGTTGATTACTTCTTCCTAATCTCTTGGTAATAGATTCAAGAGATATCCTACAACCACTGCATCAACAGCTTCAACCACCACCAGATATGTTAATGAGTCATTAATGTAACCCTAACGCCGCCGCAATAATGGGTCCCACTTCAACATCTCAATCTCGCACCACAACAACACCAACCGCCTCAAACGCTTCAGTAGCAACAACATCAAGTTTATGGATCAGAAAATGTTCGAATTGCTTGGATTCGGCGACATATCAACTTCTTCTCAGCCGAAGAGATTTGGGGTCGATAAGAATCAGCTAACAGCAAGTGAAGAAGAAGCGAGGTAAATACGCTCATGATAGTAACGCTCTCTGTAACTGCAAAATTGTAGATGACGAAATGGAGATATAAGCATGGGAGGGAAGATGAAAAGTGGGTTTCTGTGACTGCAAAATTGGATTTCAAATATTCACCCATAATTAGCGTATATAATTTGTTGCTGCCATGTAGGTAGGTATAAATGGTATTTATATTAAGGGGTATACTGAACATAATGAATAGAAAATAATGGGATAAAAATGAATTGAATAACATCAATTTAAGGGATAAATGGGATGATATGAATAATATCTTTTTACTTTTGTTTTATTTTTGTATCTCATACATTCCATCTCGTTCATCTTGTTTTGAGTAGAGGAATGATTCTTTTTTTTGGTCAACTAGTAGTGGAATGATTTACAACATAATTTGCTTACACTCTTAATTATTCCAACACAACATGTGGGATAAACAACTTTGAATTTTCATTTTAAATAGTAACATACATACATATACATACATATATATATATGTATGAGTAGTGGATTGGTAACTTGGACCTATTCGATAAGATATTATGGAATAGGTCATTTCACCTAATTTTATTCAGAAAAGAGTCATCCAGGTTTTGAGGATTCCATTTTCTTCTTTAGGTTTCGAGGATTCCATTTTCTTCTTTAGCCAGACTTTGATGATTTTAGGAGCTATACAAGTTCTAATATCGTACATACTTTGATGATTCTAGGAGCTATACGAGTTCTAAATATTGTAGACCTATTTGCAATGAGTTTTGCATAGGAAATTTGAAACAAATAGAGTTGTCATCTTTCGACATTATCCCTTTCATGAAATGTCAATCTCCACTATAACTTCCAATTCCCACCATCAATAATATTTTGACTGTGTTTCGTTACATCTATGGTCATGGCTCTTGATACTATGTTTCCAGGTTTCTTGTGAAGAGGTGCTTATCAGATGGGAATATTCTCCATTGAATTCGCAGACCGATGTCCACAATGAGTACCAAGAATAAAAACATATCACACAGAGGCTTTATGTCATCACACCAAGTGAATTATATAATTCCAGAGTCGTCATCTGATATGCCAACTGCTGGTAATGTAGCAATATCGAGGTTTGTTTAAATATTTCTTACATTTTTCTTCTGATTATAGTTAAATAAAATATGTACTCCTGGTTCCTTTGGCTTGAGTGTCCATGCTATGATAAAATTTTTCTCGGTGCAGCGCTATTGTGCATGTCAACTCGAGTTTGAGTCGTCTCAATATAGTTATTTTTTATCTGATCGAAAACTTATGTCTACGGTGAGACACAACAGATTGTCGATTAGTATTGTTTTTTTGGTTTTTTTGATAGTATAGATGTTCTAATTAGTATATCATTGTCAATAAATGATCTTTTACAAAACCTAATTAGTTTAAAATGAAATAAACATATAAAATCTAATTAGTATGAGCTCAAATTCATCAATTATTGGTCCAAGCCTAATTAGTATAAAACCTAATTAATATAAAATATAAAAAACTATAAAAACTTTATTTTTCAATAATAACTACACAATAATTTTACGATTCTAACTTATATTAGATTTCTAATCAGTTTGAGAATAACTTAATTCGGAAATATGGTATAAACATCAAAACACATGTTGCTCAACAAATCAACAAAATATTATCTTTTCACTATAAATCAAATAATTACAAACTCAACATATTTGAATACTAACACTTAAATTAGATCTTATTTATTATTTCACATTTTGTATATCACACAATTTAATCTACAAAGAATTTTACTCCGCACGGGCGCGCAAGTTAGAATACACATATTATTATTATTATAATCTACGGACACCGAAAAAAATAATAAATTTGATATTTAAAGTATATTAATTTATATTAAATTTTCAAAAATAAAATTAATACTTTCTATTTTTAAAATCCATTGATTATTTGTATTAAACAAAAGTTAAATTTTAAGAATGTAACAACAAAACTAAAAATATTGTAGTTTTTCATTTAATTTTGTTTATGATGTATTGTTTTCATTTTTGTTTACTATCATGTTTGGCTCGGTTGTTAGTTATGTCATATACTTACCAAAAATGTTTATTATGAACTTAGTTCTCGAACCCTAGACGATCAGTTTTATCTATAGATGATAATTTATTATTCTCGAACATTATTGTTATTACATTCATCAAACACGTGTTAAAAATAATTTAATTTACTAGGTATATTATATTAATTTATATTATATTTTTATAATAATTTCTCATTTTAAAACCCATTGGTTCTTTAAATTAAAAGAAATTTTATTTTTACAGTGGACAAATAAAATACTAAAAATATTATAAAGTTTATCTAATTAATTTTATGTGGTCATTTTTCCATCTAGTATATAATCAGATTTTTTTCATTCGGTATTCTTATCATATCATCATTAAAAAATATTTCCTTTGGAACTTAGCTTTTATGGGCAGTGAGGAACATTTATGGGCCGAGATATAGATCATTCACCAACTCATTTGGGCCGAGTTAGAAGCCAAGATCGCCGATTACCCTAGCAAGAACTCAAGTCGGTGGCCGCATGAAGCAAAAGAAAATATTCCTCTTATTTCTGAGATACTCGCTAATATAGATTCGTATAAATAGCAGTCATAATGGCTGGAAAAAAAAGATCCGCAAAAAAAAACAGTATCATAAGTTCTTGGCAACATTAGACTTGTACTGAAACTCTTACAAACAACAATAAAAACCATCTTTGGATCTCTGCCTGTGTTTTTTCTCAAAAGTTTATGTTCCCTCAAAACTCCTTTACAAAAAATGATTGTGTGAATTTCGACTCACAGAGACTGCCTGCAAAATCCACAGCCAGGTTTCGTTGTGTGTCAAAGGACTGGGCTTTCATTCTCTGCCGTAAAAATTTTACCGATCTGTTCTTGAAGATGTCTTCTGCTCGTCCGCGTCTCCTTTTCACTTTCCAACCTGATGGTAAGTGGTCCTTTTTCTCTTCACCCCAGTCTTTGGTTTCAAACAAGAACTCTTTTCTAGTTGTCGATAATCATATGCGTGCATGTCCCTAAAGATTATCAAAATAGCTCATAGAACTCTCTTATAGTTGTCAAAATATTTTAGACCTATTTAGAATGTGTTTTGCATAGGAACTTTGAAACAAATAGAGTCTTCATCTTTCGACATTATCCAATTCATGGAATGTCAATCTCCACCATAACATCCAATTTTCACTTTCAAAAACATTTTGACTATGTTTCGCTACATCTATGATCATGCCTCTTAATACTATCACTACAAGAAAACACCCGGATTTTCGACGGAATTTCCGACGGGTGTGAAACCGTCTGAAATTTTTGACGGAATACCGAGGGAATAACAAGGGCATTCCGAGGGATTGATTTCCCTCGGAAATTGGTCGGGATTTTCCAACGGATTACCAACCGTCGGAAATCCCTCGGAATATTATGACGGATTTCCGAGGGAATATCGACGAACCTGTATTCCCTCGGAACGGCCGTTGGAAATTCCTCGGAAAATTCTGACGGATTTCCGAGGGAATATATATATCCTCGCTTCCTAAATACTTCTCCCCTTGTATATACGTTTCTTGCTTTGCTTGTAAACGGTTTGGAATGTTTCCGCTGGATTACAATTGTTTTACAACTTTGTAATTAAACATTCCTTTCCTTTTTTTCACATGTCTTTGTTCCTAGGTTGTTCCATGTTTAATTCGTGTGTTTGTCTTTGGTATTTTAAAGATTCTTGTGTATAGTTGCAGAGAACAAACAAACATTTCTCTATAAATACTCCTCCCCTCATTCACAACATTCACAACAAAAAAAACAAAATTACACAATGTCTTATTTTCGATCGTGGATGGACAAACCTCTGCGTGATCCGGCGACGGGGGAATTGACGGATGAGTTCGCATAAGGTGTGGAGGAGTTCATGAACTTTGCGTCAAACAATAGCATGACATCGGAATACGGTAAAATGTATTGTCCTTGTACTAAATGTCGGAATCATAGATTAGTCTCAGTTAGGGATGTAAGGAAGCACTTATATAGGAATGGATATATGCTTGGTTACAAGATTTGGTGGTGTAAGCCTCGGTGGTGAGGTCTTAACCGGGATAGTCGTGGGACGAAAGGTAGGCGGTCGCCTTGCCCTTTGGCCGAAAGATGGTCGATGGTGAAGTGACTTGACACGATGGCGATCGCTTCTCTCGTGTGGAGTCGGTGAGTGGGCTGTTGGTGGAGTGAGTACACGACACAGAGGGGAGATGAGTCTCTGATACGGTGCAGGACTTGAGCTTGGTCGAATCCACGAACAAGAATAAGAACAAGAGAAATCGCTTCTCTAGGGAAAATGCGGCGCTTTATTAATAATCAAAAAGGTAACCAAAAATACAAGCTGCAGGGGAACCTTATAAAGGGCTCGTCAGCTGAGTGACCCTTAGGTCAAACGAAAAGTAAAAGACATAAAAACCACAAAGCAAAGAAATACAAATAAGGAAAACCGCATCCCTAGCTAAAAATACAAAATGCATCGTTTCATTAAAGCAAAATAAGGAAAGTATGGCCGCGAATTCTAAACTCTTGTCTTGGCGTCGTTTTGAAGAGTTCTTTAATCGTTGTCGAAGCTTGAAGTCCCTGCAAAGACAGTGTATAATGTAAACAGCTTACATTGAGGTGAAGTGGCCGAAGGTGGCGCATGAGGCGTCTTTGAAGGTGGCTCTGGCCTTGGTGCGTCTTGGACGTGCAGCAGCTTGGTGAAGTCTTCTAGGAGGTCTTCTTGATCATAGAAGTCATCCTCTTCAAGTCCCGACAGCTCCTTAACTTCAACGCTTTCTTTGGCCCGTTGTTGGTCCTTACCGGCTAGGTGGCTTGTGTGTGAAGCAGCTGATTGTTCTGCATCGCTAATAAGGAAACTACTCGACCTGTTAGCTTTAGAATATCCACTTTGTCGAGAGAACTTACCTCCCTCAGTGCTGATTGGATCGTTTGGACGGTCGTATGAGCTTGTCTCCTTTGCTTCGGCTAAAACCGTTTCCGGGTAAGGTCCTTCGGCTAAAATTGATTCCGGGCCTGTATGACTAAAACCACTCGACCGGTTAGTCTTAACATAGTCACTTGGGTGTGAGAACTTACATCCCTCAGTGGAGATCACGTCGTTCGGTCGGTCATTCTGCAAGTGATTTCTTCACTCGGCTAAACCTCCAAACGGGTTGCCTGGTCCGGGTGAGTTGACGAACGCCTGTATGGCCGTTCCGAATCTTCTTCTGAGCTGTTTGGCCTTGGAACGGGTCATGGGACCTTCTGGTACGATGGGCATCACAGTTGGGTCGGTTCTAGAGCCGATGTCCTCATCATTCCCTCCCTCTTCAAGAGGTTTTGTCCACAAAACTGGATCTCCTGTATCAAAAGAAGATAAATCAGCAACATTGAACGTATGTGAGATGTTCAACTCACCTGGTAGCTCTAGTTGGTAAGCATTGTCGTTGATTTTGGCTAGAATTTTGAATGGGCCGTCGCCTCTTGGAGCGAGCTTGGATGCGCGCTTGTCCGCGAATCTTTCTTTGGTCATATGTAGCCAGACCCAATCTCCTGGTTCGAATGTGATCTCCTTCCTGCCTTTGTCATGGCTCTTCTTGTACCCTTCGGTTTTCTTCTCAATATTGGCTTTGGCTTTCTCATGCAACTCCTTGATGAGCTCGGCACGTCTAAGCCCGTCTTGGTTAACCTGTTCTACTTGGGGAATTGGCACAAGATCTACTGGAGATAGAGGATTAATTCCATAAACGACTTCAAAAGGAGATAGCTTAGTGGCCGAGTGAACAGCCCTATTATATGCAAATTCTATGAATGGAATGCAATCAAGCCATGTTTTCATGTTGTTACCACGAGTGGCTCTAAGTAAAGAGCCAAGTGTACGGTTTACCACTTCCGTTTGTCCATCTGTTTGTGGGTGACATGTAGTGGAGAATACGAGATTGGTCCCTAGCTTCTTCCACAAAGTCCTCCAAAAATGACTCAAAAATTTTGTGTCTCGGTCGGACACTATAGTCCTAGGAATTCCATGTAGGCGCACCACCTCCTTGAAGAACAAATTAGCAATGTTGGTCGCGTCATTTGTCTTGTCACACGGGATGAAGTGTGCCATCTTAGAGAACCGGTCCACAACAACAAAGATGCAATCTTGATGTCATATCTTGGGAAGTCCTAAAACAAAATCCATAGAAAGGTCTACCCATGGGGCGTTAGGAATAGGTAAAGGGAGATAAAGACCGTGAGGATGTGACCTGGATTTGGCTTTGAGGCATCGGACGCATCTAGCACAGTATTTCTTCACGTCTTTCTTGAGGTGCGGCCAATAGAAATGGTCTTTGACTATGGCCAAGGTCTTGTCTACACCGAAGTGTCCCATTAATCCTCCTCCATGTGCTTCACTAAGCACTAACTCCCTCATTGATCCCTGCGGAATACACAAACGTTTACCTCTAAAAAGAAAATCATTTTGGAGATAGAATCGACCGTATATTCCTTTGCCGTGATTAGCGTAGCTTTCTTTGAAATCAGGGTCGTCTTTGTATAGGTCCTTGATGTGCTCAAATCCTAGCACCTTGGCCTCCATTGTTGAAATGAGAGCATGCCTTCTTGATAAGGCATCGGCTACCACATTTTCTTTGCCCTTTTTGTACTTGATGACGTAGGGAAACGTCTCCACAAATTCAAGCCACTTGGCATGTCTTCTTTTGAGTGCGGTCTGACCTCGCAAGTGCTTAAGAGTCTCATGGTCCGTATGAATGATGAACTCCTTGGACAGCAAGTAGTGTTGCCAAGTCTCCAATGCCCGGACAAGAGCGTAGAGCTCCTTGTCATAAGTCGGATAATTCAGCGTGGCTCCACTTAGTTTCTCACTAAAGAAGGCCACAGGTCTTTTCCTTTGATGCAGCACAGCTCCAATTCCTAAGCCGGATGCATCACATTCCACTTCGAACATTTCATCGAAATCGGGCAAAGCAAGAACCGGTGCTTGGGTAAGCCGGTCCTTGAGCTCGTTGAAGGCAGCTTCTTGAGCTGCTCCCCATGTGAATGGCACGTTCTTTTTGATCACAGCTGTGAGTGGGGCAGCAACAGTACTGAAATCCCTCACAAACCGTCGGTAAAAGCTTGCTAAGCCATGGAAGCTCCGAACATGTCCGATAGATGTCGGTGTGGGCCAATCTCTTATGGCCTTGATCTTCTCCTCGTCCACTCGTAGGCCCTGTTCACTCACTACAAAGCCTAAGAAAACAAGTTCATTAGTACAAAATGTGCACTTCTTAAGGTTAGCATAAAGGCCTTCCTTGCGAAGTGATTTAAGCACTAGTTCTAGATGTTTGAGATGATCTTGTAGGTTCTTACTATATATAAGTATGTCATCAAAATAGACCACTACAAATTTACTTATATAGGAACGAAGAACCTGGTTCATTAGTCGCATGAATGTGCTCGGTGCATTGGTCAAGCCGAAAGGCATGACTAGCCACTCGTATAGGCCTTGCTTGGTCTTGAAGGCCGTTTTCCATTCATCTCCTTCACGCATCCTGACTTGGTGGTACCCACTTTTCAAGTCTACTTTTGAGAAAATGGTGGAACCACTTAGCTCGTCAAGCATGTCGTCTAGGCGCGGTATAGGATGCCGGTACTTGATAGTGATATTGTTGATAGCTCGGCAATCTACACACATCCTCCAAGTGCCATCTTTCTTTGGCACTAGCAACACAGGAACAGCACATGGGCTTAGACTTTCTCTTATGTAGCCCTTGTCTAACAAGTCCCAGACTTGTTTCTCCAACTCCTTAGTCTCCTCGGGATTCATTCGGTAGGCAGCTTTATTGGGCAAGGCCGAGCCTGGCACAAGATCTATTTGGTGCTCTATTCCCCGTAGAGGGGGCAGGCCTGGTGGGTTCTCTTCGGGAAAGAGATCTCGGAATTTGCTTAACAAAGCGTCTACTTCCGGCGGCAAGACTAGTTCCCTGTTTTCTGTACTTAGACACTCTTTAAACAACATTAGTAATATAGTGCCTTCGGCACTCATCGCACGGTTTAAACCACCAGCATTGATGTATAGATTAGAGACACTTACCTTGGTCTCCTTGCTCATTCTGGCTTGTAGCTCTTGTACTTCGGTCGGGCTTAAAGGGGCCAAATTGTGCCTTTTCTCCTTATGCATGAAGGAGTAAAAATTGGTTCGGCCATTGTGAATGGCTGCACGGTCAAATTGCCACGGTCTCCCCAGCAGGAGGTGGCCAGCTTGCATGGGCACTACGTCACAAAGCACCTCGTCCTTATACTTACCGACGCTAAAAGGAACACTCACTTGCTCCGTCACTTTGAGCTCCGTAGTGTCATTGAGCCATTGTAGCTTGTATGGCCTAGGATGCTTAGTCTTTTCCAAGCCTAACATGTCTACCATAAACTTGCTTGCCACATTAGCACAAGATCCTCCGTCTATTACGAGATTACATACCTTGTTGTTAATAGTGCATCGTGTGTGGAACAAGTTTTCCCGTTGAATCTTCTCCTCGGGTTGAACCAGCACGCTAAGTACTCGCTTAGTGACTAGTAGGTCACCGGTATCTGGATACTCAACGTCGTCTGCTTCTCCATCTACTTCTTCTTCCATCTCGTCTTGAGATTCATATCCACCACTCGCCGTAATGATCATGACTCTTTGATTCGGACAGTCCCGAGCATAGTGTCCTCTTCCCTGACATTTAAAACAAGTAATATCACGAGTTTTAGCTTGACTAGTAGTAGGGAACTTACCTTGGTCGGGCCGAGTTGTCTTCGGGAAGTCGCTGGTTCGGCCTTTGAGTCGAGAGTCTATCTCGGCAGCTTTGCCCTTGTCGTCCGGCTTGCTGCTAGTTGCTTGCCAAGGCGAGTTGTTCCTGGTCCGGTTGGTGAGTGATGTCTTTCGTTTGATTTGTTGCTCAATTTGCACCGAGAGGTGTAGTAGCTCATGGAGCCCACTATACCTTGTTCTCTCCACCTTTCTAGCTATGCGTTCTTGAAGGCCGTCAATGAATTGAGCCATTAAAGCCTCCTCGGATTCTTCCAACTCCAATGAGTTCATCAATTTTTCGAATTCCTCGAAATACTCCTCTACGGTCCGGTTGCCTTGTGCTAGTTTCCTGAAACGTTTTTGAAGATCACGGTGATAATGATCAGGCACATACCTTAGTCGTAGGAGATATTTCATGTCGTGCCATGTTTGGACCGGCCCAAAAAGTTGCCTTCTCCTCTCGGCCACAGTCCTGTCCCACCATGCGAGTGCATTTTCGGTGAGTTGTGCGGCTGCCAAGGCTATCTTCTTGCCTTCTCCATAACCATAGCTGAAAGGACCGCATTTTTTTTTTTTTTGCAAAGAAAATAAACATATAATTAACATTAACAATAATAAACAAACAGTACAACGCAAGTACTACAGCTTAAACAAGCTAACGGTTTATATAACAACAACTGGTATCGATCGATACTCCCCTAGTGTCGATCGATACCCAAACAACAAAAGCAAACCCCGGGTCCTAATCATCCCCTCTTCTCCGCCTTGATTCCACGATCACGCCTTATCTTTACCTGCATCGACAAAAGTGATGCATCAACATTTGGCTAACCAAATGCTGAGTGAGATTGATCATCCCAACAACAGGCTACCAATAAGCACAAGCAACAATTATCAATGATTAATTAACAACAAATTAAACATTCAACACCAGACGCAACTGGTATCGATCGATACTCCCATAGTATCGACCGATGCCCAAACAACACACAAGTCCCGACAAGGGACTGGTATCGATCGACACCCAAACACAACACTTGGTATCGATCGACACAACACGGTTCAAGTCTATCACCTCGATACACTACAATTCGAGACCACCGCCTATGGTCTGGTATCGATCGATACACACATGGTATCGATCGATGCCCACGAGACCTAAACACAGGAATCGCCACAGACACAAGCCACCAAATCCGTCAACCAAGCTTAAACAATCACCACACAAGCTTAATTGATCACCTTTGGTCACAACTCACCTTAAAACAGCTGAAACGAGCTCTAAAACGACCTCCCTAAGCCCAAGAAGATCTCCCTCGCTTCCTACAAGCTCACGTCGAAACCAAGCTCCTCTAACCTCTTCTTCGAGCTTCTCAAGCTCAAACTCTCACTCGATCTCGCAAGATCCAAGCTTAACAAAGCTTCCTTTCTCTCTTTCTCTCCTTCTCTTTCTCTCTCGCTCTCTCTTTCTTTCTCACGACCAACTATGGTCTTATCCTTCTAAGGATAACCTTTTTATACTCGAAGAAGATAAGAGAAGAAGATAACCCCGAGAAAAACCCGGCTGGTATCGATCGATGCCTGCCAGTATCGATCGATACCGCCCCCCGGAACAACCCGAATTAATTATTCCTCCACAATAATTAACTCTTCCGGAACACGGGCGTTACAATTCTCCCCCACTAACTTAGATTCGTCCTCGAATCTTCGTTACCGTTCATCTCCCATGAACCGTCCATCTCCAATGAACCCTAATCGTCGCAACGATTACACAACCCTTGGCCAACCCGGCCAACGCAATACTCACACGAGGTCCAAAACTAACCTCCGAGGTTTCCCACTCAGTCCCTATGCTTATGACACCGCGGCATCATATGTACTTATTGCTCAACACACGCCAACCCCATCACTCAAGACACCGCAGCATCTCCGAGTTCCGAGCATCAGCCATATCCCGCAGGATATCAACCATACCACATCACCCAAGACACCGCAGCATCTCCGAGTTCTGGGTATCTGCCGTACCACTCCACTCAAGAATATAACCTACAAGAGTCTCGATACCCCATACCACTCAATTCTAGGGAATATATCATACGTCTACGATATACTCCTTACGAATCCACGGTATCACGTATTACTCTAGGCTATAAACCTCCCGAGTCTGGGTACATCGCCACTCACACTCTCAAGACACACAGTCCTGCGAGCTATCGGCACCAGAGGAACCAGTCCTCTCATCGAGCAATAAGTCACATATCACTAAGCATTCGACTGAACTACCTCTCGTGATCCGTGTAAATCCTCGCAAGGCAACACCGGCATCACCCATATTCCACACCCGGAATATCTGGCGTGCATAACCAATAACCCGGTCATCGCACCGCCCACAACAGCAATAAGAACATCCATCCTATCACTCTCTTGCATTAACGCTTTTACCCCAAACGCAATGCGACACCGTGACTCCCAAAGTCACCAATAATAAGAAATACTCATCTTATTACACATCATAATGTAACATCGTTCTACACAACGGAAATACAAAATGAAATACACATAGCATATAGCTATAACCGAAACTGGAACCTCTCGATGGAACTCAAGCCGCAGCTTGCTTCTGGAACCACTTCTGGAACCTCGCTTCCATCCTAGCCTCTGGCTCCCAAGTTTCCTCCTGCACCCCGTCACAGTCCCACAGAACTCGCATCATCGGAATCCTCTTCCGACGAAGCTCCTTGACCCTCCGTTCGAGAACTCTCAAAGGTCTCGCCTCAACGGTCATATTGGGCTGGAGATCTGACGGAATCTCAGCCAATACCTCGTCACCCCTATGCAAACACTTCTTCAGCATCGACACATGGAAGACCTTATGAAATGCTTGCATAACCGCGGGTAACTCCAACCGATACGCTACCGGTCCAACACGCTCCACAATCCGAAACGGCCCCATATACCTCGGACTCAACTTAGTCGCAACAATGGACCTGTTCGGACCTCTCAGTAAAGCCATCTTGAGATATACACTATCTCCCACCTCAAACACAAGCTCTTTCCGCCTCCTATCGGCATAACTCTTTTGCCGATCTTGGGCCTCTTTCATGTTCAGCTTCAAAACCCGGATCTTCTCCGTAGTTTGCTGAACAAAACTCGCACCCAAAGTGCTCCTCTCCCCCACTTGTGTCCAACACAACGGGGTACGACATGGTCTCCCATACAGAGCCTCATATGGAGCCATCCCAATACTCGCCTGGTAACTATTGTTATACGCAAACTCAACCAAGCTCAAGTGATCCACCCAGTGACCACTCCAATCCAGCACGCACATCCTCAACAAATCCTCCAAAGTCTGGATGGTCCTCTCTGACTGCCCATCTGTCTGAGGATGATACGCCGTGCTCAAGTGCACTTTCGTGCCCATCTCTGCCTGAAACGCATTCCAGAACTCCGATGTGAACTTAGGATCCCGGTCTGAAACAATACTCACCGGTACTCCATACAGTCTCACAATCTCCTGCACGTACCTCCTAGCCAAAACTGCCGCCCCATCGGACTTCTTAATGGCCAGAAAACGCGCACACTTGGTCAATCGATCAACGATGACCCAAACAGCATCCTTGGTCCGAGAAACTGGTAACCCCACCACGAAATCCATCGTGATCATATCCCACTTCCACTCTGGAATGGGTAGGCTCCGCAACAAACCACTCGGGACCTGGTGCTCCGCCTTCACTAGTTGGCACACGTTGCACGACGCAACCCAATTAGCCACATCCTTCTTCATCCCGACCCAATGATAGTAGCGCTTAATATCGCGATACATCTTAGTCGCTCCTGGATGAATCGAAAACATACTGGAATGAGCCTCACTCAGGATCTCTCGCCGCAAATCCTCATCCAAAGGTACGCATACCCTCCCATTAACAAGGATAGTGCCGTTCGCAGATACCTGATACTCAGAACCCTCTGCTCTCGCAGCCTTAACCAGAACCTCATCTTTTCCCTGAGCCAACCGAACTCTGCTCAAAAGATCCGCCTGGTTAGCCGCCTCTAAGCCCAAAGGTTCCTGAGATACAACACATAAACGCAATGTGCTAATCTCGCTCACCAAAGACTCAACCTCGCGTTCCCGAGCCAAAGCCACCCGCTTCCGACTCAACGCATCTGCAACCAGATTAGCCTTACCAGGATGGTAAGCTATCTCCAGATCATAATCGGCCACTAGCTCCATCCAGCGCCTTTGCCTCAAATTCAACTCAGGCTGAGTGAAAATGTACTTCAGGCTCTTATGATCTGTGAACACCTGAACCTTTCCGCCATAAAGATAGGATCTCCAAATCTTCAAAGCGAAAACCACTGCAGCCATCTCCAGATCATGGGTAGGGTAGTTGCCCTCATGCTTCCGCAGCTGCCGCGAAGCATAGGCAATAACCTTCCCCTGCTGCATCAACACACAACCAAGGCCCATCCCCGACGCATCGGTGTAAACCACGTAAGGCTCGCCCGACACTGGCAACGTCAATACTGGAGTACTAGTCAACATGGCCTTCAGTTTCGTCAAACTCTCCTCACACTCCGAGGACCACACGAAAGGAACATCCTTTCCCGTCAGTTTCGTCATAGGCTTGGCCAAACTCGCAAAACCCTTGACGAACCGCCGATAATACCCTGCCAACCCAAGAAAACTCCGAATCTCAGTGGCATTCCTCGGCCTCGGCCACGTACTAATGGCCTGAATCTTCTCTGGATCTACCGATACTCCCTCCGCAGAAATAATGTGACCCAGAAAACCAATCTCCCGCTGCCAGAAGCTACACTTGCTCAACTTAGCAAATAACTTCCGTTCCCGCAGCTTCGAAAGAACCACACGCAGATGCACCTCATGCTCCTCCCGGTTCCTCGAATACACCAAGATATCATCGATAAAGATAATCACGAACTCATCTAGATACTCCTGGAAAACGCTGTTCATCAATCTCATAAATGCAGCCGGTGCATTCGTCAACCCAAATGGCATCACCACAAACTCGTAGTGGCCATAACGAGATCTGAAAGCCGTCTTCCGGATATCTACCTCATCGATGGGAATCTGATGATATCCCGACGCCAAGTCAATCTTGGAGAACCAAGTAGCCCCTCTCAACTGATCCAACAACTCATCAATCCGAGGAAGAGGATACCTGTCCTTCACTGTGACTCGGTTAAGTCCCCGGTAATCTATACACAACCGAAAACTCCCGTCCTTCTTCTTCACGAACAACACCGGTGCTCCCCACGGTGAAGAACTCGGACGAATGAACCCTTTGTTCAACAACTCCGCCAGCTGCCTCTTCAGCTCGGCCATTTCTGCTGGAGCCATCCTATAAGGAGTCCTGGATATCGGTGCCGTCCCTGGTTCCAACTCGATCGTGAAGGGATCCGACCTAGACGGTGGCAACCCCTGCAACGACTGGAACACATCCTGGAACTCACTAACCACCCGAATATCCTGCACCCTGGCCTCTCCGACGGCCTCCGGCAAGGAAATCGTAGCTAAATACGCCTCGCAACCTTTCTCGATCAGACGCTCCGCGTGCACAACCGAGATCACGAGACTCCCGGAAGTCGGTCTCACACCCTGATACACCCACTTCCCTTCTCCTCGGTCGAACTCGACCCGCCCTCGGTGACAGTCCAGATGCGCTCTGAACTTCCCGAGCCAGTCCATGCCCAAGATGACATCGTACAGCTCCACGGAGCAGATAATCAAATCGGCAGCCATGGACTCTCCTGCTACCTGAACATCCACGTCCCGCACACGACCGTGAATCCTCAGGAGCTTCCCTCCGGCAACCTCCACGAAACCCAAACTCACACCGGGCTCGCTCCGTAAATTAGCCTTCTCGGCCAACTCCGGGGAAACGAAGCAATGCGATGCTCCCGTGTCAAACAACACATGACACTCTACACCTCCAACACACAAGGTCCCTGCACATATACATGTGCTGAGAACCTTAACACCCCGACAAGCACGACGTTCCCCAACACAGAATTAAACTTAGATGCGTCTAAGAAAATACCTGTGATCGGCCTGGAACTCGGCTCTCCGGACTCGGCGATGGAGTACACTCGAGGCGCTGATGCCACCTGCCTGACGGGCTGCACCACCGTGGTCTCACTCTGCCGCAACTGGGGACACTGAGGCCTGAGGTGACCCGGCTCCTTGCAGTGATAGCACACTCGAGAATCCACCCGCACCCCGCCCTTCTGAGGACAGTTCGCCACTCGGTGATCCATGCTCCCACACCCGAAGCAACCCGGACCACCCCGACTACCTCTCGAAGCGCCTTCTCGCTTCCGCTTCTGTCCTTGCATCGGCTTACTGCTTCTGCTTGGACCGGACTGCTGCTGCACAGATCTTGCCTGAAAGCTCGGTGTAACCGCTACCACCTCGTCCTTCAGACCCTCCTCAAGCAAGGCCGCAGTCTCAACCAACTCATCAACCGTGCAAAAAGCCCTCACCATGCAACGGTTCCTCAAGTCGACCCGAAGACCCATCAGAAACCTCTGAACACGGTCCGACTCACTCTCAGCCGCTCGTCTAACATAAGACCCGAGCCGGTTGAACTCCACCTCATACTCGCGTACCGACCGATCCCCCTGAGTCAAACTCGCAAGCCTCGACTGGATCCGGTGGAACGCCTCCTGAGGGAAATACTTGGAGTTAAACTCCCCCACAAAATCCGCCCAAGACATCGCGGCCTGAATTCTCCGTGATGCCACACCCCTCCACCAGAGATGCGCGTCACCTTCCAGATAATGGACCGCAATGTCCACCTGGTATCCCGCGGGACACCTACTTGAGAGGAAATTCCTCTCCACCCTTCTCAACCACGCATCAGCGTCCTCAGGATTAGCACCTCCAGAGAAGAACCCCGTGCCAATCCTCTGCATCTGCTCCACCATCCTAAGATAGGACGGGAGCTCCTCAGCAACCGCAGCTGCCACCTGAGGCTGAGCCTCCACAACTACCGGAACCACAGGAGCCTGAGCCGGTACCCTCTCTGGTAACCGCTCCAACAACCTCGTCAACAGATCCGCTATGCGATCATCTCGGGCCCGAGCATCACCCGCAGCACCCGCTGGAACACCAGCCACACTGGCGCTCACGCCAGCCCCAACGGCACTCACACCGGCCGCACCCTCAGACCCAATCTGACTCGCACGCGAATCCTCGACCTGCTCCTCCGGCACACGGCCACGACCTCTACCACGGCCACGACCTCTACCACGTCCTCTAGCCATCTGCACACGTGCAGAAGCACAGGCTCAGAGAACGAAAATCAATCATCACAATAAAGATACTCACCGTGGAATCTCACAAGGCTCAAGAGGATGATTCTACGACCCCACACAACACCCAATCTATTCTAGAACCACCTAGGCTCCTAGAACCGTATGGGCTCTGATACCAATAATTGAAAGGACCGCATTTTTTTTTTTTTTTTGCAAAGAAAATAAACATATAATTAACATTAACAATAATAAACAAACAGTACAACGCAAGTACTACAGCTTAAACAAGCTAACGGTTTATATAACAACAACTGGTATCGATCGATACTCCCCTAGTGTCGATCGATACCCAAACAACAAAAGCAAACCCCGGGTCCTAATCATCCCCTCTTCTCCGCCTTGATTCCACGATCACGCCTTATCTTTACCTGCATCGACAAAAGTGATGCATCAACATTTGGCTAACCAAATGCTGAGTGAGATTGATCATCCCAACAACAGGCTACCAATAAGCACAAGCAACAATTATCAATGATTAATTAACAACAAATTAAACATTCAACACCAGACGCAACTGGTATCGATCGATACTCCCATAGTATCGACCGATGCCCAAACAACACACAAGTCCCGACAAGGGACTGGTATCGATCGACACCCAAACACAACACTTGGTATCGATCGACACAACACGGTTCAAGTCTATCACCTCGATACACTACAATTCGAGACCACCGCCTATGGTCTGGTATCGATCGATACACACATGGTATCGATCGATGCCCACGAGACCTAAACACAGGAATCGCCACAGACACAAGCCACCAAATCCGTCAACCAAGCTTAAACAATCACCACACAAGCTTAATTGATCACCTTTGGTCACAACTCACCTTAAAACAGCTGAAACGAGCTCTAAAACGACCTCCCTAAGCCCAAGAAGATCTCCCTCGCTTCCTACAAGCTCACGTCGAAACCAAGCTCCTCTAACCTCTTCTTCGAGCTTCTCAAGCTCAAACTCTCACTCGATCTCGCAAGATCCAAGCTTAACAAAGCTTCCTTTCTCTCTTTCTCTCCTTCTCTTTCTCTCTCGCTCTCTCTTTCTTTCTCACGACCAACTATGGTCTTATCCTTCTAAGGATAACCTTTTTATACTCGAAGAAGATAAGAGAAGAAGATAACCCCGAGAAAAACCCGGCTGGTATCGATCGATGCCTGCCAGTATCGATCGATACCGCCCCCCGGAACAACCCGAATTAATTATTCCTCCACAATAATTAACTCTTCCGGAACACGGGCGTTACAATAGCACTCGTATATGTACTCCATGCGTCTTTCCCAATCCAAATATACTTCCGGGTTGGATTTTCCTGCAAAAGTAGGCGGTGACAATTTCATGTCGTGATTGGGCTCACGCTCTATCGGCCGGGGCCCTCTAATGGGGTCACGTCTCCTTTGGTTCAGGTGACGTCGGGGGTCCGGGGGAAACTCGTCCTCCATCTCCGGCATGCTGTCACGGTCTTCCGGAATCGCATCATGCCGGTCATTCATGGGAGCATTCCTCCTCGCCGGTTGTTGAGCTTCTTCGGCTCGTCCCGGTTGCGGCTGCTCGAGCTGGCCTAGTCTTTGGCCAAGTCCTCTCAGCTCTTCTCTCATCGCCGTAAGCATCTGCAGCACGGCATCTTGGGGAACGTTGTCGGCTTCGTCTTCCATGTCGACGATCCTGTTTTCTTGTTAACACTCAAAGATAAATTCGTCAAATACCGAGTGGCATGCAAGAAAAATTCAGAAAATTTACTTAAACGACTTTAAAAACTTTGCCCAAATTTTTCTAGGTGATCTAACAAAGATATTGAATATTCGGCAAGCCTTAAATTCTCGGGGAAAATTTCTAAAATTCCCCCGGGGAATTTTCCAACACTACAACTAGCGATACGGTAAATTTCCTAATTAGTCGGCAAGTCTTAATACGCGGGGAAAATTTCCTAAACGATCGAGCAAATATTCTGAGCAGTCGGCAAGTCTTAACACGCGGGGAAAACTTCCTAAAATTCCCCCGGGGAAATTTCCCCAAAACTCCCCAAATCGATACGGTAAATATTTTTTTTTTTTTTTTTTTTTTGAAAATTGCGGAAACAAATATACGACTACTAAACTAAAACCTATATATTTTTTTTTTTTTTTGCTTTTCTTAAACTAACACGAAGAACAAGACAGAACTAATAACCCTAGCAACAATTTTTTTTTTTTTTTTGAATGAAATAACAACCTATCGATAGATCTATGAAAAAAAAAAAAAATACTCGAAGCTAAGAGATAGAAAACCAAAGGTGGAACCTTTGGCTCTGATACCAGATGGTGTAAGCCTCGGTGGTGAGGTCTTAACCGGGATAGTCGTGGGACGAAAGGTAGGCGGTCGCCTTGCCCTTTGGCCGAAAGATGGTCGATGGTGAAGTGACTTGACACGATGGCGATCGCTTCTCTCGTGTGGAGTCGGTGAGTGGGCTGTTGGTGGAGTGAGTACACGACACAGAGGGGAGATGAGTCTCTGATACGGTGCAGGACTTGAGCTTGGTCGAATCTACGAACAAGAACAAGAACAAGAGAAATCGCTTCTCTAGGGAAAATGCGGCGCTTTATTAATAATCAAAAAGGTAACCAAAAATACAAGCTGCAGGGGAACCTTATAAAGGGCTCGTCAGCTGAGTGACCCTTAGGTCAAACGAAAAGTAAAAGACATAAAAACCACAAAGCAAAGAAATACAAATAAGGAAAACCGCATCCCTAGCTAAAAATACAAAATGCATCGTTTCATTAAAGCAAAATAAGGAAAGTATGGCCGCGAATTCTAAACTCTTGTCTTGGCGTCGTTTTGAAGAGTTCTTTAATCGTTGTCGAAGCTTGAAGTCCCTGCAAAGACAGTGTATAATGTAAACAGCTTACATTGAGGTGAAGTGGCCGAAGGTGGCGCATGAGGCGTCTTTGAAGGTGGCTCTGGCCTTGGTGCGTCTTGGACGTGCAGCAGCTTGGTGAAGTCTTCTAGGAGGTCTTCTTGATCATAGAAGTCATCCTCTTCAAGTCCCGACAGCTCCTTAACTTCAACGCTTTCTTTGGCCCGTTGTTGGTCCTTACCGGCTAGGTGGCTTGTGTGTGAAGCAGCTGATTGTTCTGCATCGCTAATAGGGAAACTACTCGACCTGTTAGCTTTAGAATATCCACTTTGTCGAGAGAACTTACCTCCCTCAGTGCTGATTGGATCGTTTGGACGGTCGTATGAGCTTGTCTCCTTTGCTTCGGCTAAAACCGTTTCCGGGTAAGGTCCTTCGGCTAAAATTGATTCCGGGCCTGTATGACTAAAACCACTCGACCGGTTAGTCTTAACATAGTCACTTGGGTGTGAGAACTTACATCCCTCAGTGGAGATCACGTCGTTCGGTCGGTCATTCTGCAAGTGATTTCTTCTCTCGGCTAAACCTCCAAACGGGTCGCCTGGTCCGGGTGAGTTGACGAACGCCTGTATGGCCGTTCCGAATCTTCTTCTGAGCTGTTTGGCCTTGGAACGGGTCATGGGACCTTCTGGTACGATGGGCATCACAGTTGGGTCGGTTCTAGAGCCGATGTCCTCATCATTTGGTATACCCACGGAGAAACCGATTCAATGGTGCAATACTATGGTAGCACATCAGATAGGTTTGGTAGTACTTCGGGTACTAGGTTAGAGGAACCAACACATGAAGTAGATGTAAACGCAAGTTACACTCATATGGTGAATGATGCGCTTCGTGAAAACATAGCATCGTATCATCATGTTGAGGATGGTAACAGGAAAGAGGGACCAAATTCAGAAGCGCGGAAGTTTTTTGATATGCTAGATGCGTCAAAGCAGCCATTATACAGAGGATGTAGATATGGAATATCGCCTCTTTCAACTGCAAGTAGGTTGATGACTATAAAGACGGATTTTAACTTGGCTGAAGATTGTGTTTATGCGATAGCTGATTTTGTGAGAGATGTCTTACCTGAAGATAATATTTTACCGGCTTCATACTACGAGATTCAGAAGCTTGTAGCTGGTCTTGGATTACCTTATCAGATGATAGATGTGTGCATCGACAACTGTATGATCTACTGGAGAAAGGATGAAAACCGGTTGAAGTGTCGGTTTTATCACAAACCTCACTATCAGGACATAGGAGGCAGAGTACCTGTTCCACATAAACGGATGTGGTATCTTCCCCTAGCTGATAGGTTGAAGAGGTTATATCAATCCCAGCGCACGCAGGGCCTATGAGATGGCATGCAGAACATAACTCAGTTGGAGAGATAGCGCATCCTTCAGATGCAGAAACATGGAAATATTTTCTAGAGGTTTATCCTAGTTTTGCATGTGAGTCAGGGAACGTATACCTCGGGTTATCTACGGATGGATTCAACCCTTTCGGAAAACATGGGAGGAAATATTCGTTGTGGCCAGTAATCATTACACCGTACAATTTACCGCCATCTATGTGCATGAAACGAGAATTTTTGTTCCTCACGATCCTCGTCCCAGGTCCAGAGAATCCTAAGAGATCGCTCGATATTTTCTTACAGCCATTAATTTATGAGTTGAAAATGTTGTGGAAAGATGGTGTTGAAGCGTTCAATGTTTCCCTGCAACAGAATTTTATGATGCGTGCGGTACATATGTGGACCATAAGTGATTTCCCAGCATACGGTATGCTATCTGGATGGTCGACGCATGGAAGGTTGGCGTGTCCGTATTGTCAAGATAACACTGATGCGTTCCAATTGAAGAACGGACGTAAGACTTCTTGGTTTGATTGTCATCGACGATTTGTACGGCATGATCATCCATATCGTCGGAGCACAACATTGTTTAGAAAGAACAAAATTTTTTTTGATAGTCCACCTGCTCAGGTAGATGGGAATTATATTATGAATCAGTTCAGAGATTTTGGTGCCGAGAAGACAGTTTCATGCGGGGGTAATGGCCATTATCCCGTTGACGGTTGTGGTGAGTACCACAATTGGCACAAGAAGAGTATTTTCTGGGATTTGCCATATTGGAAAAACTATTTGCTGCGCCATAATCTAGATGTGATGCACATTGAAAAGAACTTTTTCGACAACATCATGAACACTGTTCTAAATGTGCAAGGAAAGACGAAAGATAATTTGAAGGCCAGATTGGATTTGCCAGATATTTGTTCCCGTAAGGAGTTGCATGTAATGGCGAACGGGAAATCACATCCCCCTGTTTTCCGGTTGGATGCGTCTTCAAAGGAGGAGTTCTTCGATTGGATTAAGCACGGTGTCAAATCGTCGGATTTCTACCGCATGATCATCCATATCATCGGAGCACAACATTGTTTAGAAAGAACAAAAAAGTTTTCGATAGTCCACCTCCTCAGGTAGATGGGAATTATATTATGAATCAGTTCAGAGATTTTGGTGGCGAGAAGACAGTTTTATGCGGGGGTAATGGGAATTATCCCGTTGACGGTTGTGGTGAGTACCACAATTGGCACAAGAAGAGTATTTTCTGGGATTTGCCATATTGGAAAAACTATTTACTGCGCCATAATCTAGATGTGATGCACATTGAAAAGAACTTTTTCGACAACATTATGAACACTGTTATAAATGTGCAAGGAAAGACGAAAGATAATTTGAAGGCCAGATTGGACTTGCCAGATATTTGTTCCCGTAAGGAGTTGCATGTAATGGCGAACGGGAAATCACATCCCCCTGTTTTCCGGTTGGATGCGTCTTCAAAGGAGGAGTTCTTCGATTGGATTAAGCACGGTGTCAAATTCCCAGACGGATATGCATCTAACCTTCGTAATTGCGTCGATAGTTCAGAAGGGAAGTTTTCAGCTGGGATGAAGAGTCCTGATTGTCATGTTGTCATGCAGCGCCTCCTTCCATTTGCATTTGAATGTCTTCTTCCTATAAACGTCCATGGAGCTATTGTAGGTATATACATACATTAATTTACACTATTACGTATGTATGTTGGTGATTGTATATTTGTGATTATTATACGAAAGTTATTTAATTTTGTATGTGTACTATATATATATATGCAGGGATCGGTGCTTTCTTCCGGGATCGGTGCTTTCTTCCGGGATCTATGCAGGAGATCACTTACATCAGCCGGAATCCAAAATCTAGGGGAAAACATCCCGGTTCTCCTTTGCAACCTCGAGAAAATATTTCATCCTGCTTTTTTGATGTTATGGAACATCTTCCTATTCATCTCCCTTGAGAAGCATCACTTGGTGGGCCTGTTAAATACCGATGGATGTACCCTTTTGAGCGGTATATGTTCCACCTAAAGAAGAAGGTGAACAAACTTTCTAGAGTCGAGGGTTCTATTGTCGCACAGAGCATTAATGAAGAAACTTCCAACTTTGCTAGCTACTACTTTGCACCGCAAGTCCAAACAAAAAGTAGACGCCCTGCACGTCATGATGATAGAGGGAACAGAGTTAGTTATCCTGTCTATGTTCCCGATATATTTACTCAGATTGGACGACTAAGTGAAAAAAGCAAGGATCGGCGACTATTAGAGGAGTAGCAAAGGCACTTGCATATGTATATTATGACAAACTGCGATGAAGTTTTAGAATATGAGAGGTACCTAATTAAATGTTATTTTTTATTGGTTAACAAAGTTTACTAATGTTATTATAATTTTCTAATGCATTTGTTCATGCACAGGATGTTCATGACCCAAATACGTGATTGGTATCCAAATTACACAGAGGATGAGTTGATGACGTCAAGCAGAATGAATTTGGTGATTGGTTGAAATATCATGTTAGTGTTAAATGATGATTTATTATTATATAATTAAATTAGAATAATAATTTTTATATATAAAGATTGTGTCGATTATTGTCCACTTGAAATTTTAACAGGTTCGTCAGATGAGTGCTCTCGGGAATGAATTTCCGACCTGGTTAGTTGAGATGATGAAAGGCCCGACGTTTATTGCAAAGTCTTATCCGATGTATTGCACCTGAGGGTATGCTTTTCAGGCATATCGGGAAGGAAGCTCAAAGACAACTTGTAATTCTGGTATATCAACTCAATTTGGAGAAGTTGTCTACTACGGTGTCCTCCGCGAAATACTGAGGTCCATTATCCGGGGATGCTCGACTAGAGGTGCATTGCGTTCTATTGTGATTGGTATAATCCAGTAGGAGGTCTACGCCAGGATGCATTTGGTGTTACATATGTCCACTCCCGAAGGCGACTTCAGAAATACGATCCTTTCATTCTTGCTTCACAAGCGGATCAGGTTTCCTACATTCGATACCCCCGGGTTAGGAACAAGCAAGACCCTTGGATTACTATTACATCGATACACCCAAGGGGAAGAGATTATGGTGTGTCAGAGCACGACTCTTTGCAGGAAAACGCAATATGGAACTTAGGTCCGATCGAGCATTCTCTTGAAGTTGATCACGTGGTTGATTTCACCATGGACGGGAATTACGAGTTATTCGAGGATTCAGAGGAAGAGATCGGCGAATTTGACGAGGACTCCGATTCAGCTACGTCAGATTATTCATCGGACTCGGAATAATGAATTTTATGTAATATATTTTACTTATCTATGTATAATTAATGTTTTCACCTTTTTATGAAATAAAAACCTATCTTTCTTCCTGGAAATTAAACATAATTAATATAGTAAATTTAAGTGTCCATATAATGTCAATTCTCCTGGCTAAAACCGTTAATTCCCCCGGCTAAAACTGTTAATCCCCCGGACACGACCAATATCAGTTTTAGACGAGACATTTCAGAATGCCTCGGCTAAAACTGAACTGGTCGTATCCGTCGGAAATCCATCTGCAATTTCCGGGGGATTTCCGACGGTCTTTGGTTTTAGCCGATGAAAACTGATTCCCCCGGCTAAAACTTGCCCGGTATCAGTTTTAGCCAGGGGATTCAGTTTTCCTCGGCTAAAACCATAATCAGTCGGAAATCCCTCTGAAATTTCTGACGGATTTCCGACGGATTTGGGTTTAAAACCTCGAATTTGCTAGATTTTGAAAATGTTTGGTCTTGGTAGATATAGAACTAACAAATATACACTAGTTTATGTGAAATTTTTTTAAAAATCATACGTTTTAAAGTTTTTAGTTAAAACCCAAAGCAAAAACATAAATGTCCTTAGATGTTCTATTTGTTTTTATGAATGCTTGAACTCGTTCATCGATCGATTTTTACAAACTCCCAAATAACTTGTTTTGATTGTTTTTTATAATGTTTTTCTTATTAGTATATAACACTAATGGTTATTAAACACTAAAATTAATGAAATCTTCATAATATAAACCCTAAACCCTGAAGCGTCGGAATTCAGTCGGAAATTTCCGACGGATTTCCGATGGCTCGTGAAATTTTCTCCGGGAAATTAAACCGCCAAACGAAAAAGAGAAACATTGGAGCGGTTAATTGAAATGGATTTCCGACGGATTACTGAGGGAGGTAGTCCGTCGGAAATCTTTATATCTAAATCTCCGCCGACTGAACCTTTGATCTTCTCTCTCTCTCAATCTCGTTTTCTTCTTCTCTTCTTATTATCTTCATCTCTCTCTCTTCTTCTTCATCTTGTTCTTCTTCTCTTCATCGCCCTCTCTTCTTCTTCATCTTGTTCTTCTTCTCTTCATCTCCCTCTCCTTTTAAGATCCTAAAATTGGGTAGTTAAAAGGAGAAAATCATCATGGTAAAGAAACAATTATGTATATATATATATATATATATAGTTAATTGGTGATCCAAAGCAGTAAATATTTTTTAATGGGAAAATTGAACGTTAAACGGTAACAAAATACTTAAAAAGGTAAACAAAAGTAATATTACTCCGATTGGTAATATTATAGGGATAGAATAGAAAATAATAAAAATAATTATAGTCAATTCGCTGAATAAAAACATTAAATTGTATAATTATGAGAATGACAAAGTTACGATGATGGTTTCCATCACCAATAATTTGATTAGTTTCTTTCACCTTGGTTTAGCCCGATGTACAAATGAGTAAAAACAAGAAATGAGCCCAAAATCCGAAAAACTATAAAACCAAAAATATTGATAAAACGAGGATTGAGCCATAAATCAAGAAATTAGGAATCATAACCAAATACAACTCACTTAAACCCATAAATCACCACTAAATCTAAGCGAGCATAAATTTGACACTATTATTATTACAGTCTATAAACATCTATACTATTAAAACATGATCACTTCAGAAAAAAAAAACCTAGGAAACATGTTTTTTATATTACATGAAGCCATTGGGCACATTTCATTTTACTAGAGACTCAATAAATGAATTTTGGTAATTTATCATTGATATTAAACATGTTGACCAAAAAAAAATTATTCACATTAAACATATTGCCAAACAACTCTAGGATCCTAAATATATATATATATATATATATTAAATTAAATTAACAATCAAACACACAAAAATCTCTTGAAAACCCTAAATCAAAATATATTTTTTTCTATAGAATCTCCTGAAAACTCTTCGATTCTGTGTGTGTGTGAGAGAGTTGGTAGCATTCACGTTTTACCTTAAAGTTTCATCATTTTCTGTTTTTCGATTTTGGTCTTGGAATTCGTAAAACAGAAAAATCAAAAGAAATCAAAATTGGGTCTACAAAAATTAGAGAAGAAGAAACAATATCTTCGAGGCTGATTACTTCTTCCTCTTCTCTCTGTAATAGATTCAAGAGATATCCTACAACCACCGCATCAACAGCTTCAACCACCACAATATATGTTAATGAGTCATTAATGTAACCCTAACGCCGCCGCAATAATGGGTCCCACTTCAACATCTCAATATCGCACCACAACAACACCAACCGCCTCAAACGCTTCTACAGCAACAACATCAAGTTTATGGATCAGAATACGCTCGATTTGCTTGGATTCGACGACAGATCAACTTCTTCTCAGCCGATGCGATTTGGGGTCGATAAGAATCAGCAAACAGCAAGTGAAGAAGAAGCGAGGTAAATACGCTCATGATAGTAACGCTCTCTGTAATTGCAAAATTGTAGATGACGAAATGGAGATATAAGCATGGGAGGGAAGATGAAAAGTGGGTTTCTGTGACTGCAAAATTGGATTTCAAATATTCACCCATAATTAGCGTATATAATTTGTTGCTGCCATGTAGGTAGGTATAAATGGTATTTATCTTAAGGGGTATACTGAACATAATGAATAGAAAATAATGGGATAAAAATGAATTGAATAACATCAATTTAAGGGATAAATGGGATGATATGAATAATATCTTTTTACTTTTGTTTTATTTTTGTATCTCATACATTCCATCTCGTTCATCTTGTTTTGAGTAGTGGAATGATTCTTTTTTTTGGTCAACTAGTAGTGGAATGATTTACCACATAATTTGTTTACACTCTTAATTATTCCAACATAACATGTGGGATAAACAACTTTGAATTTTCATTTTAAATAGTAACATACATACATATACATACATATATATATGTATGAGTAGTGGATTGGTAACTTGGACCTATTCGATAAGATATTATGGAATAGGTCATTTCACCTAATTTTATTCAGAAAAGAGTCATCCAAGTTTCGAGGATTCCATTTTCTTCTTTAGGTTCCGAGGATTCCATTTTCTTCTTTAGCCAGACTTTGATGATTTTAGGAGCTATACAAGTTCTAATACCGTACATACTTTGTAGATTCTAGGAGCTATACGAGTTCTAAATATTGTAGACCTATTTGCAATGAGTTTTGCATAGGAAATTTGAAACAAATAGAGTTGTCATCTTTCGACATTATCCCTTTCATGAAATGTCAATCTCCACCATAACTTCCAATTCCCACCATCAAAAATATTTTGACTGTGTTTCGTTACATCTATGGTCATGGCTCTTGATACTATGTTTCCAGGTTTCTTGTGAAGAGGTGCTTATCAGATGGGAATATTCTCCATTGAATTCGCACACCGATGTCCACAATGAGTACCAAGAATAATAACATATCACACAGAGGCTTTATGCCATCACACCAAGTGACTAATATAATTCCAGAGTCGTTATCTGATATGCCAACTGCTGGTAATGTAGCAATATCGAGGTTTGTTTAAATCTTTCTTACATTTTTCTTCTGATTATAGTTAAATAAAATATGTACTCCTGGTTCCTTTGGCTTGAGTGTCCATGCTATAATAGAATTTTTCTCGGTGCAGCGCTATTGTGCATGTCAACTCGAGTTTGAGTCTTCTCAATATAGTTATTTTTTATGTGATCGAAAACTTATGTCTACGGTGAGACACAACAGATTGTCGATTAGTATTGTTTTTTTGGTTTTTTTTTATAGTATAGATGTTCTAATTAGTATATCATTGTCAATAAATGATCTTTTACAAACCCTAATTAGTTTAAAATGAAATAAACATATAAAATCTAATTAGTATGAGCTCAAATTCATCAATTATTGGTCCAAACCTAATTAGTATAAAACCTAATTAATATAAAATTTAATAAACTATAAAAACTTTATTTTTCAATAATAACTACTAAATAATTTTATGATTCTAACTTATATTATATTTCTAATCAGTTTGAGAATAACTTAATTCAAAAATATGGTATAAACATTAAAACACATATTGCTCAACAAATCAACAAAATATTATCTTTACACTATAAATCTAATAATTACAAACTCAAAATATTTGAATACTAACACTTAAATTAGATCTTATTTATCATTTCACATTTTGTATATTACACAATTTAATCTACAAAGAATTTTACTCCGCACTGGCGCGCAAGTTAGAATATACATATTATTATTATTATAATCTCCGGACACCGAAAAAAATAATAAATTTGATATTTAAATTATATTAATTTATATTAAATTTTCAAAAATAAAATTAATACTTTCTATTTTTAAAATCCATTGATTATTTGTATTAAGAAAAATTTAAATTTTAAGAATGTAACAACAAAACTAAAAATATTGTAGTTTTTCATTTAATTTTGTTTATGAGGTTTTTTTTTCTTTTTTGTTTACAATCATGTTTGGCTCGTTTGTTAGTTTTGTCATATACTTACCAAAAATGTTTATTATGAACTTAGTTCTTGAACCCTAGACGACAATCATTTTTATCTCTAGATGATAATTTATTATTCTCGAACATTATTGTTATTACATTCATCAAACACGTGTTAAAAATAATGTAATTTACTAGGTATATTATATTAATTTATATTATATTTTTATAATAATTTCTCATTTTAAAACCCATTGGTTCTTTAAATTAAAAGAAATTTTATTTTTACAGTGGAAAAATAAAACACTAAAAATATTGTAAATGTTTATCTAATTACTTTTATGTGATAATTTTTCCATCTAGTATATAATCAGATTTTTTTTCACTCGGTATTCTTATCATATCATCATTAAAAAATGTTTTCTTTTGAACTTAGCTTTTATGGGCAGTGAGGAACGTTTATGGGCCGAGATATAGATCATTCACCAACTCATTTGGGCTGAGTTAGAAGCCAAGAGCGCCGATTACCCTAGCAAGAACTCAAGTCGGTGGCCACATAAAGCAAAAGGAAATATTCCTCTTATTTCTGAAATACTCGCTAATATAGATTCGTATAAATAGCAGTCATATTGGCTGGGAGAAAAAGATCCGCAAAAAACAAAACAGTAGCATAAGTTCTTGGCAACATTAGACTTGTACTGAAACGCTTACAAACAACAATAAAAACCATCTTTGGATCTCTGCCTGTGTTTTTTCTCAAAAGTTTATGTTCCCTCAAAAATAATTACAAAAATGATTGTTTGAATTTCGACTCACACAGAGATTGCCTGCAAAATCCACAGCCAGGTTTCGTTGTGTGTCAAAGGACGGGGCTTTCATTCTCTGCCGTGAAAATTTCACTGATCTGTTCTTGAAGATGTCTTCTGCTCTTCCGCGTCTCCTTTTCACTTTCCAACCTGATGGTAAGTGGTCCTTTTTCTCCTCACCCCAGTCTTTGGTTTTAGACAAGAACTCTTTTCTAGTTGTCGATAATCATATGCGTGCATGTCCTCAAAGATTATCAAAATAGCTCATAGAACTCTCTTATAGTTGTCAAAATATTGTAGACCTATTTACAATGTGTTTTGCATAGGAACTTTCAAACAAATAGAGTCTTCATCTTTCGACATTATCCAATTCATGGAATGTCAATCTCCACCATAACATCCAATTTTCACTTTCAAAAATATTTTGACTATGTTTCGCTACATCTATGATCATGCCTCTTAATACTATATGTTTCCAGGTTTCTTGTGAAGAGGTGCTTATCAGATGAGAATATTCTCCATGAAAGTCGCACACCGATACCCACAATGAATAGCAAGCATGAAAGAATATCACACAGAGGTTTCATGTCATCACACCAAGTGACTAATATAATTTCACATTCATCACCTGATTTGCCAGCTGCTGGTGATATATCACTATCAAGGTTTGTTTAAATCTTTCTTATATTTTTCCTCTGATTATAAAAAAGAAAGAAATAAAACTACATATTAAACATTAAGTCTAGAAAAAAAGAAATAAAATTCAAACCTAAAATAACGAGAGAAGAGAGTCTAACACATGGCTGTAAAACGAAATAAATTAAGGGGAAGAGAAACAATTACATGGTTTTAGCAAAAAATAGAATATTTTCCCTAAAAAAAGATTTAAAAAAAATCTAAATAATCATAAATATTTTCCTAAAAATTCAATAAACCACCATCAATATTTTCCTAATACATTTAAAAATATATATATTTTAAAAATAGAATTTTTAATAACGTTTTTTATAAATTTAATTATAAAAACCTTTTTTAAAAATATATTTGTAAAAACGTTTTAAAAAATAGATTTATAAAAAACATTTATTAAAAATATATTTATAAAAAAGTTTTACAAAAACGATTTATAAAATAATATTTATAAATATATTATCATAAAATGTTTTTTTTTAAATATATTTAAAAATATAATCACAAATTCAACAAAATTTAACAACCTAATTAACCTTATTAAATCTAACAATTCTAAAAATTTCAACAAAATCTAATCTAAAAACTAATCACAAATTCAACAAAATCCACACAAGAAATCCACAAATCCACAAAAATCAACATAATCTAACAACCTAATCTAAGCTAATTCCATAAAATCCACATATTCCACAACCTAATTTAACAACAACAAAAAAATTGTGAATTACATTTGTGGTGGCGGTCGTGGGCTGCGGTCAACGGCGTCCGCGGGGTTGAGTTCGGACGAAGAAGAAAAGAAGAACAGATAAGAAGAAAAGAAGAAGAGAGAAGAAGAAAAGAAGAAGAGAGAAGATCGGAGAATATCAGAGAAGATCGGAGAAGAAAATGAGAGAGAAGGTCGATATTTATAAACGTTTCAGACGGACCCTTTCCATCGGGAATCCGTCGGAAATCAAATTTAATTAACCGCCTCGATTTTGAGCAATTCTCGTTTGGCGGTTTAATTCCGAGGAATTTTCGACGGATATTGAAATTGCATGCTTTCTCACTGGCCAATCAACACGGTCTAATCTTGAAAAATATCTTAATCTGTCGGTAATGCTTCGGAAAATTCCCAGGAATTTCCGACAGATCTTGATATTTTGATGTTTTACACTTAGCATTTTTTCGAGTCTAAATCAATAAAATCTCAAAGTCCGTCCGAAATGCGTCCGAAATATCCAAGGGATTTCCGATTGTTTTAGTGTATAAGGTATATATTTTCAAGATTTCATTAAATTTAGTGTTTAATAGCGATTAATGTCACTTAGTAATAAGGAAAACCTTTTAAAACCAAACAAACGACGTTATTACGGAGTTTGTAACAATCGATCGAACAACCAGTTCAAACTTTCATAAAAACACATAGGACATCTAAGAACACTTATGTGTTTGCTTAGGGTTTCAATTAAAAATTTCAAGATTTTTAATTCTTAAAAATATTTCACAGAAAGTAGTTTTAATTTCTTACTTCTACATTTATCAAGACTAAACATGTTCAAAATCCGGCATATTTGAGGATTATTACCCTAAACCATCGGGAATGCGTCGGAATATTCTGAGGGATTTCTGACGGACTTTGAGATTTTATTGACTTACACTCAAAAAAATTCTAAGTGTAAAACATCAAAATATCAAGATCCGTCGGAAATCCCTCGGAATTTTCCGATGCATTCCCGACGGATTAAGAATCCCCGGCTAAACTATATAATTACTGACACTCCCCCGGCTAATTATATAGTTAAGCCGAGGGTATCAGTTTTAGCCAGGAATTCTTAATCCGTCGGAAATCCCTCGGAATTTTCCGACGCATTTCCGACGGATTTAAATCTCCAGCTAAACTATATAATTACTGACATTCCCCCGGATAATTATTTAGTTTAGCCGAGGGTATCCGTTTTAGCCGGGGATTCTTAATCCGTCGGAAATCCCTCAGAATTGTTCGTCGCATTTCCGACGGATTAAGAATCCCAGGCTAAACTGATACCCTCACCTAAACTATATAATTAGCCGGGATTTCAATTCTAGCCGGAAAAACTTGTTTTTATTTCATTAAAAGGTGAAAACTAGGTTTTTATTTCATTAAAAGGTGAAAACTAGGTTTTTATTTCATCAAAAGGTGAAAAACATTACACGGCTGCAAAGGGACCTTATATAATGGTCCTATCAGCTTAGACTCTGTTTTGAAATATATAAAAAAACACATAGAGAAATATAATTAATTACTCCCAGTCCGACGAACAATCTGACGTAGCTGAATCGGAATCCTCGTCAAATTCGCCGATCTCTTCCTCAGAATCCTTAAATACCTCGTAATCCACGTCCATGGTGAAATCAACCACGAGGTCAACTTCAAGAGAATGCTCGATCGAACCTAAGTTACCAATTGCGTTTTCCTGCAAAGGATCATGCTCGGAAACGCCATAAACTCTTCCGCTTGGGTGTATCAACGTAACAGTAATCCAAAGGTCTTGCTTGTTCCTAACTCGGGGGTATCGAAAGTAGGAAATCTGTTCTGCTTGTGAAGCAAGAATGAAAGGATCATATTTCTGAAGTCGCCTTCGAGAGTGGACATATGTAACACCAAATGCATCTTGACGTAGACCTTCAATTGGATTATACCAATCACAATAGAATGCAATGCACCTCAAGTCGATCATTCCCGGACCTTAGCCCATGGTCCATATTTCCCTTATTGACCAACCTTTGTTTCATTGATATCTTGTTTGCTTTGTTTTATTTTTCACTTCTCTTTTAGTCATATTCCATTTACATTTCACCTTATTTCACCCATGAAAAATCCATCGTCTCATTAGCCTAGCTTAGGAAGTTTCTTAGATTCTTAGTGAATAGTTAGCCCCTCCACATGGATTCAATCCTTATTTACTCATGATTGCCTTGAACTTGGGGTAGATTTAGGTTTAAGAACTTTTCATGCATCACTACATCAATTATTTCTTAATAGATTATACATAAAAATTTACTAGAAACTAAACAATAAAACGGGGTTTCACATCATCACAACATAAACAAATCTATACCCATTTTTTTAACAAACATCATTTGCCTTCAATCTGTCAAATCTCTGATTTATCACCGATTTCTAATAAACACGTTTGGAATCTAAAAAGAGAAACGCATTCCCTTCCATTTTTACATTGATATATCTCTATATTGTCTACTCCAAATGCCATTGACGATTTGAATCATTATTTAAACCAGAGGGTCCAAATAGAATTCCATAATAAAGTTATCCCAAGACTTTATGTTATTCTCTATCACATAATTAGGAATTCTGACAATGTATCTCCTGAATAAAGGGAGGTGGCCCCTTGCCTTTTGAAATGCGTTTTTGAACCCTTAATAAAGTTCCGCCAAGAGTCACCAATTAATTTGCTGGGGGATTCTGGATCGGTTGCTTTCGCAGCTTCCGCCGTCGCAAACAAATTCAATGTAGCTGGTTTTGTAGTTTTAGAGTCAGCCCCTTTCGAAGGATGTGATTTAGGGAGATCTAGATATGGTGAGGAAGTCACTTTTACTTGATCTGAGATTTGTTTAATGGTCGAGAAAATCACATGGATTGAACCTTTGGGCATTTTGAGGAGAAGAAGAGCTTGTTGGGTCTGGGGAGAAGTGAGAAACTTATTACTGGAACAGATGCAGATCGATGAGAGTGAGTAGAATTTAATGTAGATGAATCTTGAAAGGGATTATTTTAAAGGTTTTTTCATCTCCATGAGGAGAAGAGGGTCTCAAATAGTAAATAGAAGAGTGTTCTGATGTCGTAAAAAATGTCAGAGGTGTAGATGAAGAGTTCATTTTTTGCCCTATTAGAAAGAGAAAGAAAACAAGATTCCACGCCAACCTTTTTCAATATTGACACCTCTGTTTCTTATTTGAATCTTCACTAGTATTGTTGTGCTTTTATTTCCACTGTTCGGTGTAGTTTTGATTTTAGACTTTCAGAGTTCAAGTTTCTAGCGTAAGTTCAATATTTATGAAACTCTTCAAAAGTATAAATATTCCTTCAAATTGGGTAGTTAAAAGGAGAAAATCTTCAATGGTAAGGAAACAATTAGGTGCACAATATATATTTAATTGGTGATCCAAAGTGGTAAAT
Source organism: Eutrema japonicum (assembly GCA_030161315.1). Classification (NCBI taxonomy): domain Eukaryota; kingdom Viridiplantae; phylum Streptophyta; class Magnoliopsida; order Brassicales; family Brassicaceae; genus Eutrema; species Eutrema japonicum. Next base: position 35,803,365 of record BSQW01000013.1, on the reverse strand, counting down.
ATTTTTTAATGGGAAAAATGAACATTAAACGTTAACAAAACATAATATAAGATATTATGGAGTAGGTCATTCCACCTAATTTTATTCAGAAAAGAGCCATCCATGTTTTGAGTATTCCATTTTCTTCTCTAGGTTTTGAGGATTCAATTTTCTTCTTTAGGCATACTTTGACGATTTTAGGAGCTATAGGAGTTCTAATATTGTACATACTTTGATGATTCTAGGAGTTATACGAGTTCTAAATATTATAGACTTATTTGCAATGAGTTTTGCATAGGAACTTTGAAACAAATAGAGTCATCATCTTTCGACATTATCGCTTTTATGGAATGTCAATCTCCACCATAACTTCCAATTTCCACTTTCCAAAATAGTTTGACTGTGTTTCGCTACATCAATGATCATGGCTCTTAATACTATGTTTCCAGATTTCTTGTGAAGAAGTGCTTATCATATGGGGATATTCTCCATTGAAGTCGCACACCGATATCCACAATGAGTAGCAAGCATGGAAACATATCATACAGAGGCTTCATGTCATCACACCAAGTGACTAATATAATTTTAGAGTCATCACCAGATATGCCAGCTGTTGGTGATGTAGCAATATCGAGGTTTGTTTATTTTATTTTTACCTTTTTCTTCTGATTATAGTTAAATAAAATATGTGCTCCTGGTTCCTTTAGCTTGAGTGTCCATGCAATGAATGAATTTTGGTCGGTGCAGCGCTATTGTGTATGTCAACTCGAGTTTGAGTCATATTCGATTTAGTTTTTTTTTTGTGGTCAAAAACTTATGTCTATGGTGAGACACAACAAATTGTCGATTAGTATTGTTTTTTTATAACTAAAGTAGTCTTATTAAAGTATTAAAAGATAGTTTTTTAATAGTATAGATTTTCTAATTAGTATAGAATTGTCAATAAATGAGCCCTTACAAAACCTAATTAGTTTAAAATCAAATAAACATATAAAATCTAATTAGTATAAACTCAAATTCATCAATTATTGGTCCAAACCTAATTAGAATAAAATCTAATTAATATAAATTTAATAAACTATAAAAACATTATTTTTCAATAATAACTACACACTAATTTTTTTGATTTTAACTTATATTAGATTTCTAGTCATATTGAGAATAACTTAATTCAGAAATATGGTATAAAAATCAAAACACATATTGCACAACAAATCAATAAAATATTATATTCTCACTATAAATCTAAGAATTACAAACTCAACATATTTGAATACTATAACTTAAATTATATCTTATTTATCATTTCACATTTTGTATATTACACAATTTAATCAACAAAAACTTTAATCCGCACAAGCGCGCATGTTAGAATCTAGTTATTATTATTATTAATAATATAATCTTCGGACAGTGCCAAAAATAATAAATTTGATATTTAAATTATATTAATTTATATTAAATTTTCAAAAATAAAATTGTTGGTTATTTGAATTAAGCAAAAGTTAAAATTTATGCATGTAACAACAAAACTTAAAATATTGTAGTTTTTCATTTAATTTTTATGTGGTAGTTTTTTTTATTTTTGTTTACAATAATGTTTGGCTCAGTTGTTAGTCTTTTCATATACTTAACAACAATGATTATTTTGAAATTAGTTCTCTAACCCTATACGACAATCATTTTTATCTACAGATGATAATTTATTATTTATTAACATTATATATTGTTATTACAATCTTCAAACACGCGTTAATTGAATGAAAATATAAAATGTACTTTGTTAGGTATATTACATTAATTTATAATTTATTTTCTAATAATTTCTCATTTTAAAATCCATTGGTTCTTTGAATTAAAAGAAAATTGATTTTTAGAGTGGAAATAAAAACCACTAAAAATATTTTATATTTTCATTCAATTAATTTTATGTAGAAATTTTTCCATTAAGTATATAATCAGATTTTGTTCACTCAGTAGTCTTATCATATAATCATCAAACTTTTTAGGATTATTTGATGGTGGAACAGCGACTTCAACACAATTCCATTTTCTGTTGTACTCTTCCTCTATTAGGATTTTTTGGGCAATGAGTAAGTTAAAATTTATTAATATAGGATAAATTTTATCCTGTATCGATTAAGCTATTTTATAATCTTTTTGGCCTTTTCAAAATTCTAGTTTGGCCAAACTGTTGTAAAACAAAGTTTCTTATGGTACATATTATCAAAAAAAAAACGAGATACACCTAAGAAAAATAAAAAGTTGAATTTGAGAAACAAAACCACACTAAGAGGAAAATCAAGAAGGTTCACCTGAAAGAAAGCGAGCTACGAGGAATTTTACTTAATATATATTAGACTACATACTAACTTTTTGCAATGAATTAAAGTCAAAATTTATTAGATCTGACTAATTGGTAGAAATTCACATTGAAAATAAAAATTCTTAATTTCGAAATAAATAATTTAAACAAAACATTTTTTGGAAATAAATTAAACGTATGAGTCATAGTCTTATAAAAAGGAAAAAAAATTTACTGTCTAAATATTGTATATAAATAACATATATATAGATATGAATATGGATAAAATTTTGGAAGAACGTAAACAAAAATGTGGCAATTGTGTTTGTCTATTGGAGCTCTATCTAGGGGTTTCATTTCATTTTCATGTAATGTCCGCCATGAAAAATCGAAAGGGTCAAGTATCCAAGGCTGAGGTTCGCCTAACCATCCCTTCAATGAATGGAATAGGAGAACACTCGGGTTCGATTCTAGCAGATCTCATCGTTAACATATTCTAGAGATTGCCTGCAAAATCCACATGCAGATTTCGTTGTGTGTCATAGGACTGGGCTTTCATTCTCTGCCGTCATGATTTAACCGATCTATTTTTGAATATGTCTTATGCTCGTCTGTGTCTCCTTTTCACTTTCCAAACTGATGGTAACTGGTAAGTGGTCCTTTTCTCCTCACCCCAATCCTTTGTTTCATACCAAAACTCTTTTTTTTTTTTTGAATCGAAAGTAAAATCAATTTAATAAAAAATTGTTTTTACAAAAAGTGCTTCTTACATTGAAAAAGATTGATAAAAAAGCTTCAAACTAATCTAATAGAATTTTCTTATCTTGAAGCGAACAATGCTTTCAAACTAATCGACATGGATCACTTTGTAAATATACCACTTGGGGACATTCATGACAATGTGGACAACCTTCCACATAATCGACAAGGTGGTAATGGAAACCACCCCGCCCAATGTGGTAATGGAAACCACCACGCCCAAGGCGGCCAAGCTCCCCACGTCCCACATCCACCCGCCCGACCAATGAGAGCCCCTAACCATCACCCAAGGGCTCAAAACGTGGTAGGCGTGGGTGATGCCGCCAATGCTCATCAAAACCGTCAAGGGATCCAAGCCCCACCGGTTGAGAACAACAACTTCGAGGTGAAGCCGGGATTGATCAACATGGTTCAAAGTACCAAATTTCACGGCTTATCTATGGAGGATCCATTAGATCATATCGATCAATTTGATAGGATATGTGGATTAACCAAGATGAACGGTGTTTCGGAAGACGGTTTAAAGCTAAAACTTTTCCCCTTCTCCCTTGGAGATAAAGCTCATCAATGGGAAAAGAGTCTTCCTCAAGGTTCAATCACATCTTGGGACGATTGCAAGCGAGCTTTCCTTGCAAAGTTCTTTTCTCCTTCAAGGACCGCCAAGTTGAGGAACGAAATCTCGAGTTTCACACAACGCGGAAACGAATCCTTCAACAAAGCTTGGGAACGGTTTAGAAGCTACACCTCTCAATGTCCGCATCATGGCTTCTCCACCGCATCTCTTTTGAGTACCCTCTATCGCGGTGCTTTAACCAAGATAAGGATGCTCTTAGACACAGCTTCTAATGGGAACTTCTTAGCCAAAGATGTGGACGAAGCAATGGAGCTCGTGGAGAATTTAGCTCAAAGCGACGGAACCTATGGGGATGATTATGACCGGGCTACGCGAATGACTAGTGATTTTGATGAACAAAAGCGGTCCAAAGAGATGAAGATTCTCACCGAGAAGATTGACAAGCAAGCTTTGATGATTGACAAACTTCTTAACGTTTCTCAAAAGCCGGTGCACTTTGTTGGTGACTTCAACGAAACACAAGGTTACAAGGAGGACGAGGGCGACGTGGGTACCCAAGAAGAGATGAATTATGTGGGTAACCAAGGATACCAAAGAGGCGGTTTTAACAACAACTACTGCAATCACCCAAACTTCTCTTACCGAAACCAAAATGTGGAGAATCCACAAGATCAAGTTATCCCCAACAATAACAAAGCAACCAAGCTCCACAACAAAAGCAATTCCCCCAACAACACCAAGGTCAAGCTCCAAACAACCAAGGCTATATTCCCAAGAACACTTTTCAAGGGAACCAAGGCGGGTTTCAAGCCAAAGTACCTTTCAATGCTCCACCGGGTTTTCAACAAGGCTTTGCTCCTCAAGGTCAAGCAACTACGTCTAAACCGCAAGAGCTTGACTTGAACACAATGTTTCAACAACTTCTCAAGGGACAAGCCGAGATCAACACAAGATTCTATTGTTCTTACAACGATCTTAACACCAAACTCAAAACATTGAGCTCCAAGCTGAAGCAACTTGAAGGCAAAGGAACCGACTCCTCTTCACGACCACAAGGCCAACTACTGGGAAAGTCCGAGCCCAACCCCAAAGAGTATGTGAATGCTATCACACTAAGGAGTGGCACGGTCTTACCCACTCGAAAAGCACCTCCCAATCTCAACGAGGACATTGAGAACCCAAGTGGGGGTGGGGGGGTGGAACTTAAGACTCAAAATGAAGTGATAGTTGAAGACACGGTTTTGGAAGGCAAAGTCAAGGGTAAACGGGTTGAAGAGATCAAGACCAAGGTTGTTGCCCAAGAGAAGTCGAAGAAGAGAGAAACTCTATTTGTGCCAACACCACCTTATGTGCCTAAGCTACCGATTCCCGGTCGCTTCAAGAAGCAATTGATGGAGAAGTATAAGGCGGTGTTTGATAGACAAATAGAAAAGGTCGAGCTTAGCATGCCTTTGGTTGATGCATTTTTGCTTGTGCTTCAATATGCCAAATTCCTAAAGGATGCCGGTAAAGGAAGAGCTATGGAAATGGAGTCCATGGTGGAATTGACACATGATTGTAGTGCCATTATCCAAAAGAAAGTAGTGCCCAAGAAACTTGGAGATCCGGGTAGTTTCACACTCCTGTGCGCTTTGGGACCTCTTGCTTTCGACAATTGCCTTTGCGATCTAGGAGCTAGCATGAGTCTAATACCGCTATCTGTTGCTAAAAGATTGGGATTCACGAGGTACAAAGCTTGTAGGATCTCCTTAATCCTTGCGGATAGAAGCGTTTGAATACCCATTGGGCTACTTAAAGATTTGCCAATAGCGGTTGGAGACTTCATTGTCCCAACAGACTTCGTCGTCTTGGAAATGGATGAGGAACCCAAGGACCCCTTGATTTTCGGTAGACCCTTCTTGGCAACCGCGGGTGCGATCATCGACGTAAGGAAAGGGAAGATCGATCTTCACTTGGGAAAGGGCGAGGTACTTGAGTTTGACATCAATGGGTCGATGAAGAGACCCACCATCGATGGGCAAGTCTTCTACATCGATACCATGGATGAACTAGCGGACGAGCCTTTGGAGGAATTAAATCTTGAGGATGGCTTGCAAGTTGCTTTGGTAAATGATCATGGTGAACACGGGTATATGGATGAGGCTAGTGAGGGTTACAAGCTGATTTTGGACACACACAAGCCAATGATTGGTGAAGTTACGGTCCTCGATTTGGGTCTTCAAGGGATGAAGTGTGAAGATGGCTCCACAATGGGCTCGGTCCAAGAGAGCTTTGCGGTAGTCATGGAAGAAACTAGCAAGGGTAAATCTAGTTTTGAGGATGACGATTGGAGCGAGCTCAAAGTCCTTTAGGTGGACCTAAAGCAACTTCCCGTTGGGCTAAGGTATGCGTTCTTAGGTCCCAACGAGTCTTACCCGGTTATTGTAAATGATAGTTTGAACGAGAATGAACTATCCTCCCTCTTAGTTGAACTTAGGAAGTATAGGAAAGCCATTGGTTATTATTTGGATGACATCAAGGGTATTTTCTCTACTTTATGCACACATAGGATATATCTAGAAGATTAATTGAGGACTTCTATTGAACATCAAAGGAGGTTGAATTCGAATTTGAAGGAAGTTGTAAAGAAAGAGATTCTTCAGCTTCTAGATGCGGGTATTATCTACCCAATATCGGATAATACTTGGGTCTCACCGGTTCATGTTGTACCTAAGAAAGGGGGATAACGGTTGTTAAAAATGAAAAGGATGAAATGATACCTACTAGGACCATAACCGGGCATAGGATGTGTATTGACTATAGGAATCTTAATTCATATACTCTTAAGGATCACTTTCCATTGCCTTTCATAGATCAAATGCTTGAACGTTTAGCCAATCATCCTTTTTATTGTTTTCTAGACGGTTATTCGGGTTTCTTTCAAATTCCCATACACCCGAACGACCAAGAGAAAACGACTTTCACATGCCCTTATGGTACCTTCACATATCGAAGGATGCCATTTGGGCTGTGTAATGCACCGGCAACTTTCCAACAGTGCATGATGTCTATTTTCTCGGATCTTATTGAAGACATGGTAGAAGTTTTTATGGATGACTTCTCCGTGTATGGCTCTTCTTTTGGTGTTTGCTTGTCTAATCTTTGTAGGGTCTTGCAACGATGTGAGGAGACGAACTTGGTACTCAATTGGTGGAAGTGCCATTTCATGGTACGTGAGGGCATCGTGCTTGGGCATAAGATCTCCGAGAAGGGGATTGAGGTAGACAAGGCCAAGATAGAGATCATGGTTAGTTTAGAATCACCAAGAACGGTCAAGGACATCCGAATCTTTTTGGGGCATGCCGGGTTACCGAAGGTTCATCAAATATTTCTCGAAGGTTGCAAGACCGCTCACGAGGCTTCTTTGCAAAGAGGTGGAGTTTAACTTCAATGAAGAGTGTCTTGGGCGTTCTTAGAAATCAAGAAGGCTCTAGTTAGTGCACCAATTGCTCAAGCTCCGGATTGGGAGCTATCGTTTGAGATCATATGTGACGCTAGCGACTTCGCGGTTGGAGCGGTCCTCGGCCAAAAGAAAGACAAGAAGGTTAATGTCATCTACTATGCAAGTAGAACGTTGGATGATACTCAAGCACGGTATGCGACCACGGAAAAGGAGTTGTTGGCGGTAGTGTTTGCCATGGAGAAGTTCTGGTCATATGTGGTTGGATCTAAGGTTGTGGTATACACATATCACGCGGCTTTGAGGTACATACATGCAAAAAAGGATACCAAACCGTGGCTTCTCTGATGGATTTTGCTTTTGCAAGAGTTTGACATTGAAATCGTGGACAAGAAAGGCATTGAAAATGGGGTAGCGGACCACTTGTCTAGGTTGAAAATCGAAGACCTTGTCCCGATTGATGATAAACTTCCCGAGAAGAAATTGATGTTGGTTAGCGTTTTGAGGAAAGGTATCAAGGCGGTGAGAGTTCTTGAAGAGGTTAAGAGTTTGGCGGATGAGGTTACCATGGTATGCGGACTATGTAAATATCAAAGGAATAAGTTCTTTAGAGACATCACTCGTTTCTATTGGGATGAACCATACTTGTATACTCTTTGCAAGGACAAACTCTATAGGAGATGTATCCCCGAGGAAAAAGTTGAAGACATTGTGATGCATTGTCACGGTTCGGCATATGGAGGTCACTTTGCTTCGTTCAAGACGGTTGCTAAGGTCCTACAAGCGGGTTTTTGGTGGCCAACTATGTTCAAGGACACTCAAGAGTTTGTGTCTAGATGTGATGCTTGTCAAAGGATGGGGAACATTGGTAAACGGAACGAGATGCCTCAAAATCCTATCCTCGAGGTTGAAATATTCGATGTTTGGGGCATTGACTTCATGGGACAATTCCCCTCTTTATATGGGAATCAATACATCATAATGGCGGTAGACTATGTCTCTAAATGGATGGAAGCCTTTGCAAGTCCCAAAAATGATGCAAAGGTTGTTCTCAAGATGTTCAAGTCGATAATCTTCCCTCGATTTGGAGTTCCACGGGTAGTTATTAGTGATAGGGGCTCACACTTCATCCACAAGGTCTTCGAAAGCTTACTTAGGAAACACGGGGTGAAGCACAAGGTAGCAACGCCTTACCATCCTCAAACGAGTGGCCAAGTGGAAGTTTCAAATCGCCAAATCAAGGCTATCCTCGAGAAGACCGTTGGGGTTCCAAGGAAAGATTGGTCCGTGAAGTTGGATGACGCTATGTGGGCATACCAAACCGCTTACAATACACTGATTGGGACAACGCCATTCAACCTTCTTTACGGGAAGTCTTGTCACTTACCGGTTGAGTTGGAATACAAGGCTTTGTGGGCGGTTAAACTTCTCAACATTGATACCAAATCAGCCTCGGAAAGGCGTCTTCTTCAATTGAACGAGCTTGATGAAATTCGCCTTGATGCTTATGAAAGTTCACGTCTCTACAAGGAGAGAACAAAGTTATTCCATGACAAGAAGATTACACCCAAGGATCTTAAGGTTTGAGGCCAAGCGTTGTTGTATAACTCCCGGTTGAAGCTGTTTCCCGGGAAGCTCAAGTCGAGATGGTCTGGTCCCTTTGTGATCAAAGAAGTGAGGCCTTATGGACCCATTGTTCTTTTGAACAAGAATGTGGAAGAGTTTGTTGCGAACGGTCAAAGACTAAAGCCGTACCATGCTAATGAAATCATTAAGGAGGGAGTCTCACTTCCCCTCGATGATGTTTCTCAAGCTTTAATACGGTAATCAACGTCAAACTTAGCGACGTAAAACAAAGTGCTCTTGGGAGACACCCCAAACTTATCCTTGTATATACCTTTATTTTATCTCATTTTCTATCTTTGCTCTAACTTTTTGATGTTTTTGTTAAGTGTGCATAGGGGTTCCAAGGTCCATGGGCTATACCGACGTGCTATACCGATGTCACTTAGCAATACCTACGTCCAATACCGACATGTGACATCGGTATGCACTTGCCAAAGGAAGAAATGACCAATACCGACGTCACAAATCGGTACAATAAGTCGGTATGGAAACAGGGGGAAATCTCCTTAGCACCGATTTGTTGCACCGAGGAGTGACATCGGTACAGCCATACCGATGCTCAATACCGATCACAGACATCGGTATGCACTTGCCGAAGGAAGAAAAGACCAATATCGACGTCACAAATCGGTACAACATGTCGGTATGGAAACATCGGTCACAAATCCAAATGACCTGAATCCAACTCCCGTAGACAGATAACTGACTCCTCTACAACTCTAATGAACATCTCCGAAGCTGAATCTGATTGGAAACCCTTCGTCCGACCCGTTCTTTCGGACACTACGGACAGACTTTTCCTTCTCTTATGCTCCATAACTCCAAACATCATCAATTGTCTCCAAGACACCTAAAAACACTCCAAATGCATGCAAGACTCACTAGGACCTAATGCAAATGTCCTAATCCTAAATGAGAGCTAAATGCAAGACAAAACCATGATTATGCATGTAAATGACACAAAACTCTAAGTGAAATGCATGCTAAAAGATCCAAAATATAGGAATATCAACTCCCCCAAACTTATTCATTTGCTTGTCCTCAAGCAAATAAACAAGTAGAGAGATATGTTTGAAAGTGGAAGATCAAATCCGAGAATATTAACAAAAGAATTCGAATCAACGCCCTTGAGAGAGGTTATATGATGCATAAACAACCTCTACTTTAAAAGATTTAGCCATACTCTTTTAAAAACGAAATGGGTCTAAGCCTTAGCATCCACAATCATTCCTATCATCCAACTCTTTGACATTCATTAAGTGCAAATGGTGAATCATGCTCATACAAATCAAGTATGAGGTGGTCTGGGAGTGCAAATGGCTACCATTTCGATACCTGGTGAGGTTGGGGAGTCAGCGGTGCGAGATATTGAGGTGGTCTGGGAGTTCGAGGATGTGTTCCAGCAGTTGAGCGGGTTACCACAATCCAGGTCGGATCCTTTTACCATTGAGTTAGAGCCGGGGACGGCGCCGTTGTCTAAGGCTCCTTACAGGATGGCTCCAGCGGAGATGGCTGAGCTTAAGAAGCAGCTTGAGAAGTTGTTGGAAAAGGGTTTCATTAGACCGAGCAGTTCTCCGTGGGGTGCACCGGTACTGTTCGTCAAGAAGAAGGATGGGAGCTTCCGGTTGTGCATTGATTATCGGGGGCTGAACCGGGTTACTGTGAAGAACAAGTATCCATTACCAAGGATCGATGAGTTGCTAGATCAGTTGTAGGGTGCTTCGTGGTTCTCTAAGATTGATTTGGCATCGGGTTATCATCAGATCCCGATAGCGGAGTCGGACATCAGGAAGACGGCTTTCAGGACGAGATACGGGCACTACGAGTTTGTGGTGATGCCGTTTGGGTTGACGAATGCACCGGCTGCGTTTATGAGGTTGATGAACGGCGTGTTCCAGGAGTATCTGGATGAGTTCGTCATCATTTTCATCGACGACATTCTAGTGTATTCGAAGAGTCCTGAGGAGCACATGGTTCACCTGAGGAAAGCTCTGGAGAAGCTACGGGAGCAACAGTTGTTCGCTAAGCTGAGCAAGTGTAGCTTCTGGCAGCGGGAGATCGGATTTCTGGGGCACGTCGTATCTGATCGTGGTGTTTCAGTGGATCCGGAGAAGATTCGCTCGATTGAGGAATGGCCGAGACCAAAGAATGCCTCGGAGATTCGCAGTTTTCTGGGCCTGGCGGGTTATTACAGGAGGTTCGTCAAGGGGTTTGCTAGTATGGCGCAGGCCATGACCAAGTTGACCGGGAAGGACGTTCCTTTTGTGTGGTCGGATCAGTGTGAGGAGAGCTTCGTGAAGCTCAAGGAGATGGTGGTGAGTACTCCGGTGTTGGCCTTGCCTAAGCAGGATGAGCCATATGTTGTGTTCACAGACGCGTCCAGGCTGGGGCTCGGTTGTGTATTGATGCAGCAGGGTAAGGTAATTGCATATGCATCCAGGCAGCTGAGGAAACATGAATGCAATTATCCTACTCACGATCTTGAGATGGCTGCAGTGGTGTTTGCATTGAAGATCTGGAGGTCTTATCTGTATGGCGGTAAGGTTCAGGTGTTCACAGACCACAAAAGTCTGAAGTACATCTTTATCCAGCCCGAGCTGAATATGCGACAAAGGCGATGGATGGAGCTTGTTGCGGATTATGACCTGGAGATAGATTACCATCCCGGTAAAGCGAATCTTGTAGCTGATGCTTTGAGCAGGAAGCGGGTTATTTCAGACACTGAGCGGGATACAGAGGCGTTGGTAGGCATGGTGAGTACCCTGAGACTGTGTGCTGTGTCTGAGGAGTCTGAGCCGTTGGGTTTAGAGGCGGTGGATCAGGTGGATATTCTGACTAGGGTGCGGCTGGCACAACAGTTGGATGCGGAATTAATGCAGTCTGCCAGGGCAGAGTGGTCTGAGTATGTGTTCTCCAGTAATGGAACTATTCTTTTGAGGGGCAGGGTGTGTGTACCGAAGGACGAAGTGCTGAGGCAGGAAATCCTGAGGGAAGCACATCAGAGCCGTTTCTCTATTCATCCAGGAGCTACCAAGATGTACCGTGACCTCAAACGGTATTACCAGTGGGTAGGGATGAAGAAGGATGTTGCCAACTGGGTTGCGGGGTGTGATACCTGTCAGTTGGTGAAGGCTGAGCATCGGGTTCCGAGCGGGTTGTTGAGGAGTTTACCCATTCTGGAGTGGAAGTGGGACATGATCACCATGGATTTCGTGGTGGGTCTGCCGGTTTCGCGAACCAAGGACGCTATTTGGGTCATCGTCGATAGGTTGACCAAGTCTGCGCACTTCTTGGCCATAAAGAAGACCGATGGTGCTGAAGTGTTGGCAAAGAGGTACGTCAGGGAGATTGTGAAGCTGCATGGGGTACCAGTGAGTATAGTGTCAGATCGAGATCCGAAGTTCTCCTCGTTGTTCTGGGGCGCTTTCTAGAAAGAGATGGGCACTAAGGTACACATGAGTACAACTTATCATCCCCAGACCGATGGACAGTCGGAGAGGACTATCCAGACGTTGGAGGATCGGTTGAGGATGTGTGTGTTGGATTGGGGTGGACATTGGGCGGATCATCTGAATCTAGTGGAGTTTGCGTACAATAACAGCTACCAGGCTAGTATCGGCATGGCACCATTTGAGGCGTTGTATGGTAGGCCTTGTAGGACCCCGTTGTGTTGGACGCAAGTGGGGGAGAGGAGCCTGTTGGGGGCTGACTTTGTGCAGGAGACGACTGAGAAGGTCCGGATTGTGAAGTTGAACATGAAGGAAGCTCAGGATCGTCAGAAAAGCTACGCAGATCGGCGTAGGAAGGAGCTGGAGTTCGCAGTTGGCAATTTGGTCTATCTGAAGATGGCCATGTTGAGGGGTCCGAACAGGTCCATTTCCGAGACTAAGTTGAGTCCGCGATATATGGGTCCCGTCAGGGTGCTGGAGCGGGTCGGACCGGTGGCTTATCGGCTAGAGTTGCCGGAGTCTATGCAGGCATTTCACAAGGTGTTTCATGTGTCGATGCTGAAGAAATGTCTGCACAAGGATGATCAGGTGGTCACGGGGGTGCCATCAGATTTGACACCGAGCATGGTGGTGGAGGCGAGGCCTCTGAGAGTCCTAGATCGTCGGGTGAGAGTGATCAGGAGGAAGAAGGTTCCTGAGATGCAGGTGCTGTGGGACTGCAATGGAGCCGAGGAGGTGACTTGGGAGCCGGAAGAGAAGTTGAAGCGCAAGTTTCCCAAGTGGTTCGGCAAACTGGAGGGTTAGCCGGGTGTTTTCCATGTCGTTGTAACCATGGTGTTGGGGTTTTAGGAGTTATTGTGTTGTTGTACTCGTTTATTTTATGGTGTTATAATTAACCGATGTACTTTAGAGCTTTTGATTATTCAATAAAAAGGTGTTTTCATTGAAAATGTTGAGTGGTGTGGTTACTAGGGGATTAGTAGACAGGTTGGCGGGTTACTAGTGGTAGTGGTCCGATAGTGGGAGTGCGGATACTAGGTGTTTAGTAGCCGCATAGGGCTGATAGTTCCGGATTGGTTTGGCACGGGGTGGTGGTCCATATAGCGGCATCGGAGTGCACTGGTGAGTCACTGCCGAGTGCACCTGGCCGGCTGGGTTTCGATGTGATTCCTGATTGGTGAGACAGGTCACTAGAGAGATTGCCGTTGTCTAGCTCTCTATGCGTTAGACGGATCGATCCATGGTGTTGGGTCGTGAAGTCGTTATACTCACGGGTGTTGGAGTGGTTGGCCAAACCAAGTAGGGAACTATGGCGCTATGGTGTTGAGCCGTGATACCGTTGTTGGTGGAGTTGGAAGAGCGGTCGTGCGACGCTGAGTTGGAATAGCGGTTGTGCTATGTTGTGGATGTTCGTTGGACGTTAGATTCGAGGACGAATCTATGTTAGTGGGGGAGAATTGTAACACCCGTAATCCATTAATTGGGCTTAATTTGACCTTTTAGAAGTTGGGGGGGGGGGGGGGGGGGGGGGTTAAATTGAATAAATCAATTTTACCGGCGGGTGTAATTGATAATCTTGAAAGTTTGGGGTCAACTTTCGGAAGGGAAGGAAGGGTGAGGACCGATTGGTGTAATAAGAAAACTTGAATACACCTATGTATATATGTGTGTATGTATCGCCTCTTCCGGAGCGTGATCGAACCCTAGCCGTCAAGGAGAAGGATTTGCGCTGGTTTCGGCGTGGAAGCAAGGAGAAGCTTCGAGCCCGCGCCTCCCTCTTTCACGGTAAGGCTCCTGCCCCTTGTCGTTTTGGTTTGGTCGTAGTGTGGGTTCCGTGGGTTGGCGGCGTTGTGGTCGGGGTCGCTGTCCTAGGGCCAGTCGTGTGTTAGCGGGTCTTGTGGTGGTGTCGGAACGGTGTGGTAGTGCGGGACGCCGTGTGGTGTAGTCGGGCGAAGCGAAATAGAAGGGCTTGACGATCGGCGTTGCCATTGGGGTTCGGTGGATCGGAGCTTCCGTGTCGTCAGGGCGCGAGAGAATGGTTCGTGATCGGTGGTTGGATCATGGTGGTTCCGGTGGTGAGCTCCGGTGGTGGTGTAGTGAGCCGGCGAAGGGAAGAGGAAGACGCGTACGTGTAATGGGTTGAGTAATTGAAATTATTGGTTTTGATTATTTTATTATTTTTATTTTTAGGTGGATTAATAGAAGGTTATTCATCCCGGGGAGTTCTAGAAAATTGCTTAATTTTCTCGTGAAACTTTCTGTGCGGGAATAAGGTGAGTGCAGGACCATAGGCGTAATTAAATAACTTTGATAATTGATGTGATTTCGTGATTATAGGCCGTTTACGATCTCAGAGGGTCTAGATCGAGTGTTTCATGAGATGTTTGATTTATTCGGTATTTTCGTGATAGTCTATATTAATTATCTTAATTATTTTTTAGCCTGTAGATGGGAGGATTGTCTCACTAAGTATTTTTCGAAATACTTATGCATCTCTTATGTTTTAATTGATGCAGGAAAAGAGAAAGTGTGACCGTGGGATCAGGGCGAGGAAGAGGGGGTGATCTAGACTTGTCGTTTATTTGGTGATTTTATTTAATAATTTATGATCTTGATTATTCGGATTTTTAATCTTGAACGGAAATTAATTTGGGAGGTTCAATTATTATTATTTATGAGATTTTAGTAATTGTTTGCAAAAAAAAAAAAAAAAAATGGGTGCGGTTGTTTCAAGAGGCGTGAACAAAAATGAAAAAAAGAAGAGCTAAGTCATAACAAGGAAGCACCAAACCATGACATCAAGGAAGAAGAAGTCGATCCCCAATATGAGAAGAAGGTGAAGCGAAAACACAAGAAGCATGTGTGGGTTTGAGAAGGCAAAATACCTTGGGATGAAAAGGGTAGCTTAGGATGTGGGCACAACTGGTTAAAAAGCTTTAGGTTAGAGACACTCTAGGCATTTGGGTAGATGAGAATTCTCCCTTGTATGCATAGGTTGCCTTTTACCTTTAGCATTTTCCTAAAGTTTGTTCATTCCATGAGAGACCTTGTACTTGATTACCCATGCATGATAATGAGATCATTTCCATCTCATAACCGAGTCCCTAGCCAAACGAATTCACTTGACCATGAATAAACACGATTCACGGTTACGCCATAAATCAATGTTAAGGAGTTGGAGAATAAGTTTGCTTGTGTAGACTGAGGTTTGGATTTTGATGCATGATGAGATAGGAATGGCTAACTCCTTTGGATTAGACGCGCTTGGTGCATTTTAGAACTACAAACTTGGGCGATGAATGTGGTTTCTTTTCATGTTGCTTGAGGATTTGAGCTCCCGCTCTCATATATCCTTTCCCTCCTTTTATATTTTTTTGCTTGAGGGCAAGCAAAAGACTAAGTTTGGGGGAGTTGATATCATCATATTTTGCATCATTATAGCATCCATTTCACTTAGGTTTCGAGTCATTTTCGTATAGTTCATGATATCTCTTTAGCATTTTAGTCATCTTAGGAGTTTAGTGTGTCCACATTAGGTCCTAGAGAGTCCTTACATGTTTTGGATCGTGTTTTAGGTGTTTCGGAGGAGATTCGAGACCCGCGGAGTGAAGACGTTTGGAAGAAATCATGGAATGAACCCCCCCGAAAGGCTATACCGATGTCACATATCAGTATGACTGATTGGTATGGAGTCCGGAGGAAAACAACCCCAGTACCGACGTGCAACACCGAGGAGTGACGTCGGTATCGCATCTTCAGGGGATTGTACCGAGGTCACAGCAGCTCGGTGCAACACCTCGGTACCACTTCTCCAAATTCAACAAAGCCGTTAGTGAAGTTAGTGAATTCATTTATGAGCAGTTAGTGAAGTTTTCATTTTATGAGCAGTTAGTGAAGTTTTCATTTTATCTATTATCTTTCTTTATTTTTTCCTTAATCATGTCTTCTTTAATCATTATTGATTTTGTTTCTAACATAATGTGTGAGTAGTTTCTTTATGAAATATGGGCTAGGTAGATTTTGTTGATTAATGATGTCTAAACTTGTATTTTTATATATCCACATGATTAGAGTGTGTTTAATGCTAGGATCGACCTTGCTAACTAAATCCTAGATCTTGGACATTTAATGCATTGAAAGTGTTTGATATCATGACTTACCAACTCTAAGTCATGCATTTCATTATTAGCCAATGGAAATTGATGATTAAGATGGATTGTAGGTCAGATACTTATGTTTAAGGATTATAATTCATTTAATTACTATTGGAAAATTGGCTAGTAATGTAATTATTAGAAAATAGATTAATATCATGGAAATAGATTAGTCCTCTTTGTGTGTTCTATACCTTTGGATTCAGCCTACTAGCATCATAGGTTAATCATTAATCGTACCAAATCAATGACCTTAGCCCATGGTCCATATTTCCCTTATTGCTCAACCTTTGTATCATTGATATCTTGTTTGCTTTGTTTTATTTTCCACTTCTCCTTTAGTCATTTTCCATTTACATTTCACTTTATTTCACCCATGAAAAACCCATCGTCTCATTAGCCTAGCTTAGGAAGTTTCTTAGAATATTAGTGACTATAGTTAGCCTCTCCTCATAGATTCAATCCTTATTTACTCATTACTTCCTTGCACTTGGGGGTAGATTTAGGTTTAAAAACTTTGCATGCATCATTGCATCAATTATTCCTTGATAGATTACACATAAATATTTACTAGAAACTATACAATAAAACGGGATTAATGGTCGAGAAAATCACATGGATAGAAGCTTTTGGGCATTCAGAGTAAAAGAAGAGCTTGTTGGGTCTTGGGAGAAGTAAGCAACTTATTATTGGAACAAATGCATATCGATGAAAGTGAGTGGAATTTCATGGAGATGAATCGTGAAGGGAATTCTTTTTAATGTTTTTTCTTCTCCATGAGGAGAATAGGGTCTCAAATAGAAAATAGAATAGTGTTTTGACGTCGTAAAAAATGTCAGAGGTGAGAAGATGAAGAGTTCACTTTTTGCCCTTTCAGAAAGAGAAAGAAAAGAAGATTTCACGCCAACCTTTTTCAATATTGACACCTCTGCTTTCTTATTTGAATTTTCACTAGTATATTTGTGCATTTTTTCCAGTGTTCGATGTAGTTTTGATTATAGACTTTCAGAGTTCAAGATTCCAGCGTAAGTTCAATATTTATGAAACTCTTCAAAAGTAGAAATAAGATCTTCAAATTGGGTAGTTAAAACAACAAAATCTATGTGGTAAGGAAACAATTAGATATATATATATATATATATATATATATATATATATATATATATATATATATATATATATATATATATATATATTTAATTGGTGATCCAAAGCGGTAAATTTTTTTTTAATTGGAAAAATGAACGTTAAACAGTAAAAAATACTTAAAAAGGTAAACAGAAGTAATATTACCGTGATTGGTAATATTATAGGGATATAATAGTAAATAATAAAAATAATTATAGTCATCTAGCTGAATAACAACATTAGATTGTATAATTAGGAGAATGACAAAGTTACGGTGATGGTTGCCGTCACCGATAATTTGATTAACTTCTTTCACCTTGGCTTAGCCCGATGTACAAATAAGTAAAATCAAGAAATGAGCCATAAACCCGAAAAAACTATAAAGCCAAAAATCTAGATAAAACGAGAATTGAGCCATAAATCAAAAAATTAGGAATCATAACCAAATACAACTCAGTTAAACCCATATATCATCACTAAATTTAAGCAAGCATAAATTTGACACTATTATTATTACAGTATATAAACATCTATACTATTAAAACATAATCAGTGCAGAAAAAAACCTAGGAACCATGTGTTATATATTATATGAAATGCAATTAAGCACATTTTATTTGACTAGAGTCTCAATAAATGATTTTTAAAAAAATTTATTATTGACATTAAACATGTTGATCAAAAAATAATTATTCACATTAAACATTAAACATGTTGGCCAAAAAATAATAATTATTCACATTAAACATATTGCCAAACACCTCTATGATCCTTAATTAAATTAACAAATCAACACAGACAAAAATCTCATGAATACCCTAAATCAAAAAAAAAAAAATCTTCTATGGAATCTCCTGAAAACTCTTGGACTCTGAGTGCAGGCCCGGTTCTAAGGGAGTGCTTGGGGTGCAAATGCACATGGCCCACGTTTTTAGTTTTTTTTAAGAGCCAATTATTTTTTTTAGGGCCCAATTTTTTGTTTTATAGGGCCAATTTTATTTTTTTAATAGGACCCATATTTTTATTGAGCCGGCCCTGCTTTCTGTAACTGTAAAATTGTAGATGATGAAATGGAGATAAAAGCATGGGAAGGCTGTGGAAAATAGGTTTTTGTGACTTCAAAATTGGATCTTAAATATTCACCCATAATCAGCGTATATAATTTGTTGCTGCCATGTAAGTAGGTATAAATGGTATTCATATTGAGGGATATACTTAATATAATGAATAAGATATTAATGGGATAAAAATGAATGGAATAACATCAATTTTTGGTCAACTACTAGTTGAATTATTTACAACATAATTTGCTTACACTCTTAATTATTCCAAAATAACATGTGGGATAAACAACTTTTAATTTTCATTTTAGATGGTAACATATATATAAGATATTATGAATAGGTCATTCCACATCATTTTATTAAGAAAAGAGTCATCCAAGTTTTGAGGATTCCATTTTCTTCTTTAGGTTTTGAAGATTCAATTTTCTTCTTTAAGCATACTTTGATGATTTTAGGAGCTATACGAGTTCTAATATCGTACATACTTTGATTATTTTAGGAGATATACGAGCTCTAAATATTGTAAACCTAAATATTGTAAACCTATTTGCAATGAGTTTTTCATAGGAACTTTGAAACAAATAGAGTTGTCATCTTTCGACATTATTACTTTCAATAAATATCAATCTCCGCCATAACTTCCAATTTCCACTTTCAAAAATATTTTGACTGCATTTCGCTACATCTATGATCATGACAATTAATACTATGTTTCCAGGTTTCTTGTGAAGATGTGCTTATCATATGAGAATATTCTCCATTAAAATCGCACACCGATGTCCACAATGAGTAGCAAGCATGAAAACATATCACACAGAGGCTTCATGTCATCACACCAAGTGACTAATATAATTTCAGAGTTAACACCTGATATGCCAGCTGCAATATCAAGGTTTGTTTAAATCTTTCTCACATTTTTTCTGATTATTGATATATCATGGTTTTTACCCCTTTTTAGCCATGATATGGGTCCTTTTTATAGAGTCTTTCTAGTGTTTTTGTAGTGTTTTAGAGTCTTTTCAGATTTTAGGTACGTTTGGAACATTATTGGAACTATTGAAGCATTTTGGAACTTTTTGGAGCCAAGCAAAGATCATGTAGCTGAGACACCGATTTGATGCCTGAGTATCGATCGATACACTTATGGTATCGATCGATACCCGTCGAAGAAACAGAAGGATCGCGACTTTTCTGAAGATTTGAAAAACTGCAAATTGCCCCATAAGACTTTATTATTTACAAGAAGCACCAAAACGTGTTTGAGAGTATTTATTAGGATTTTCAGCCGCATTAGCCATTACGTTTTATTTTACTTTGGTTTTTGAGAGAGAGCTTTGTGAGGGAGACAAGTCTGAAACTCTGTTCGTCCGAGAGAAGATTTCGAACCCTCTTGTTACTCTTTTCTGATTGTTCAGTTTAATGATCTATTCATTTATGTTGATTATTTCATTCTCCATGTATGAGTAGATCCATTTTAGGTTTAGGGTTTTCTCATAGGGATTTCTCTGATTGCTGGTAATTGATTAGTTAGAATTCACCATCTGAATTAGTTCTTCACCATATGTTGTTCTCAAAGCTAATTCTGGATTGATCACCTAGAACTTAGATCTTAGATTAATCAATTAGGTACGACACTGCAATTGAGTAATCTGACAGAACCTAGGGTGAGCAAATTAATTATTCGCAAAGAGATTTGGTTTAGTTGATTTGTGAACATATCAAACTCGGTATTAAAGCTGATTTATTCTTAGGAATTTGCAAAGAGATTTGGGATTCTGAAGTTTAGATTTAGATAATTCTCGCAACGACAGTTGGTTAATTATAACTTAGTGATTTGAGTACAAGAACCGCGCTAAATCTGAATCATGACTGATTGGTTATCTGCATTCATTAATTTCCTGAGAAATACCCTGAACCTATTCTCTCTCCATCGATTTTAAATCCTTTTCTATTGGTTATTGCTTTTGTTTCAACTGAATGGCTTAGCTTGATTCGAAACTATTTGGTCTATTGTGTGATTTTCTTGAGTCTTTGTGGTTCGACCCCTAAATATACTACAACTATAGCTTAGTACTTTTAGGGTATATATTTGAGCTTATTAAATTTTGGCGCCGTTGCCGGGGACTCTAAAAATCACCATTAGATTTTAGCTATCGAGTTTCAACTAAGTTTGTCGGTATCGATCGATACCATTGATGTCGGTCGATACTCATCGTGCTATTTTTGATTTTTGGTTACTTACGTGTCTTGTCTTTTGTGTTTCAGGTGTATGCCCACTCGCGAAACCCGGAGGAACAAGCGCACTGAGCTACTTAATATTTCCAGCAAGGCGCTAGCAAACTTGGAAAGTGCAAACAGAAAAACAAAGCAGCCGGCAGAGATGAATAACCCAGTGGTACTAACTCGTGATGAAGCTGGAGCTTTGAGAGACCAAGAGGGTCAAATGTGCAATGATAGAAGGCAGCGACTTGATGAAGCTGGAAACGTCAGTGTCCCTCCAGTTATTGCTGGTGAGATTGCCGCGCCAGCTGAGCGCGGCAACGAGGGGAACGTTGTGATGAATCGTGGTAGAACGGTTGGTGAATACAACAGGCCTGATCAGTTCTATGCCAATCGATCTGCGATTCGCACTCCTACTTTTCAGAGGAATAATTTTGAGCTGAAACCTGCATACTTCACTCTTGTGGGTCAGCATCTTTTTCATGGTCTTTCTTATGAACACCCCATGGATCACATTGAGAAATTCGAGGATTTGGTCACTAGCATCAAATACAATGGAGTATCCAATGACTTCCTCTTCTGTAAGCTTTTCCCATACTCTCTTAGTGGGGATGCAGCTTATTGGCTTAAGCAGTTGCCGCCTGGATCACTGACTACCTGGGAAGAGACCAAGAATACATTCTTGAACAATTTCTATGATGATGCAAGATCCGAGGAGCTCAGGAATAAGATCTCCCAATTCTCTCAGGGAACGACTGAGGCATTAAAAGCTGCTTGGACCAGATTCAGATCATACCAGAGGGACTGTCCTCATCACGGGTTCACCACTGTTCAGTTGCTGGGTATCTTCTTCAGAGGGATTGATTGGAGGTACCAGATGTCCTTGGATGATGCGAGTAATGGGAACTTCAACACCATGTATCCTGACGATGCTTATGTGCTTATTGAGAACTTGGCATCTAGCAATAGTACCAAGAATGCAGACTTTGAGCGAATAAAGTAGAATCGGAGCATGGATGGGTCGCAAATTGCTGAGGTTCAAGCCAAACTGGATTTTGTGCACAATCTTCTGATGGGGAAGACGAAGAAGGCGGTACACTTTGCTGATGAGATCGTGAATGTGGAAGAATATGAAGTGGAGGATGCTAACTACGTTTGTGGTTCTGGTTTTCAGGGTCAGCGATTTTGGTACAACAACAACCGAATTCTCAACAACAACACTCAGCATGGTGGATACAAGTTTGAGGGAAACCAATCTGGTTTTGGAGCAAAACAATTTGTCGAGAAACCACTCCAGAGCATTGATTTCACTCGTAATTATGGAAACTCGTCATACCAGCCTATCTCTCCCAAGTCCTCAGAGAGTAAGATGATATCCATGTTTGAACAGATTCTTCAGGGACAGCAGAAGTTGCAAGTGGATTTCAATGGGAAGATTGACTCTACTGTACTGATCTGAATGGGAAAATTAAAGCTCTCAATCTTTCTCAGAGGAAGCTGGAAACTCAGGTTGCTCAGACTGCAGTGGCTGTGAAGAGGCAGGAAGGTTTTCTACCAGAGAATACTGAGAATCCAAGGGCACACATCAATGCTATCACCTTGAGGAGTGGAAAAGAGGAGAAAACAGGAGTGAAGAACATCCCAATTGCAGAGAATTTCGTCGATCTTGCTGAAGATGACGACTAGGATTCTGAAATTCCCCAAGTATCGACCGACACCACCCAGTGTCGATCGACACCAGTCCAGAGACCTGCTCAAGCCGATCAAAAACCCCGTGTATCGATTAATACTCCCCCTGTATCGGTCAATACTGAGACACAGATCGAGAAGGAACCTAAAGTACTTGAGGAAAGGGTTTACAAATCCAAGGTACCCTACCCTCTGCCTCCTAGGAAGTCGAAGAAGGATGTGGAGGATTCCAAATGCAAGGCTATACTAGACAAGTTGGTCATTGAGCTTCCTTTCATCGATGCTATTAAGACTTCTCAGCTTTCAGGAGATATGTGAAGAAGATGGTGTCTAGCAACGTGAACCTTGAGGAGGGTGTTATGATGATTACAGCTGAGTGCAGTGCAATTCTACTCAACACGATTCCAAAGAAGCTACCAGACCCAGGGAGTTTTGTTTTGGATTGCACTATCTTCACAGAGATATTCGAGCGTTCTCTCTGCGATATTGGGTCGAGTGTGAATCTCATGCCACACTCAGTTGCTAAGCGAATGGGGATGACAGATTTCCAATCTACAAGGATTTCGCTGGTACTTGTTGATCGCTCAGTGCGACTTCCAGAGGGACTACTTGAAGATGTCACAATCAAGATTGGGAATTGCTTGATCCCAACAGATTTCATCGTCCTGGAGTACGATGATGAGCCTAAGGATCTTCTTATCTTAGGCAGACCATTCTCTTAATGACATTTCAGGTATCTCCCCAGATCTATGCATGCACAGGATTCACCTGGAGGATGAGTCAAAGTCTTCAATTGAGTGTCAGAGGAGGCTGAATCCGAACCTGAAGGAAGTGGTCAGAAAAGAGGTGATGAAGCTGTTGGAAGCAGGGATTATCTACGTCATCTCAGATAGTTCTTGGGTTAGTCCAGTTCATGTTGTGCCTAAGAAAGGAGGTATAACTGTGGTGAAGAACGAGAAGGATGAGCTGATCCCTACAAGGACAATCACTGGTCACAGGATGTGTATTGACTACAGGAAGCTGAACTCGGCCACAAGGAAGGATCACTTCCCATTGCCATTCATCGACCAGATTCTGGAAAGGTTAGCGAGTTACCCATACTACTGTTTCCTCGATGGGTACTCGGGCTTTTTCCAGATTCCTATACATCCAAAGGACCAGGGGAAGACGACCTTTACATGTCCTTATGGCACATTCGCCTACAGAAGAATGTCATTTGGATTATGTAACGCTCTAGCGACCTTTCAGAGATGTATGATGTCGATTTTCACTAACATGATTGAGGAGTTTATGGAGGTGTTCATGGATGACTTCTCAGTGTATGGATTTTCATTCAAGGATTGTCTGGATAACTTGTGCAAGGTGCTTCAGCGATGTGAGGAAAAGCACTTGGTTTTTAATTGGGAGAAATGCCACTTCATGGTACAAGATTGCATCGTTCTTGGGCACATGGTTTCCAAGGCAGGGATCGAGGTTGACAAGGCCAAGATTCAGGTCATGACAAGCCTTCAGCCTCCGCAGTCTGTCTCTGAGATTCGAATCTTCCTTGGTCATGCTGGGTTTTACAGGAGGTTCATCAAGGATTTCTCTAAGCTTGCACGCCCACTCACAGCCCTGTTGTGCAAGAAAGTCAAATTTGATTTCACACCTGATTGCCTTGCAGCCTTCGAGGAGATTAAGAAGGAATTGGTGAGTGCTCCTATTGTCCAACCACCTGATTGTAGCTTATCTTTTGAGGTTATGTGCGATGCTAGTGACTTTGATGTGGAAGCTGTGTTGGGTCAGAGGAAAGACAAGAAGCTCCATGCTATTTATTCTGCCAGCAGGACGTTGGATGATGCTCAGCGAAATTACAGCACCACTGAGAAGGAGTTACTTGCAGTTGTCTTCTCTTTCGAGAAATTTTGGTCCTACTTGATTGGGAGCAAGGTTATTGTTCACACAGACCATGCTGCTCTCAAATACTTGCTGAAGAACAAGGACCTCAAGCCTCGTCTTTGCCGATGGGTACTTTTGCTCCAAGGGTTCGATACTTTTGCTCCAAGGGTTCGATGAAGACGTGCCTTTTGATGATTTTTTGCCAGAGGAGCGTATCTACTTCATTGAGATTCAACTTCAGGATGTTTGTTCTAAAAATCTGAAACTTTCGCGATTGCAGACCTTCGTTATCAATCGACACTCACCTAGTGTCGGTCAATACCCGTCACCATTCAGACCTGTTTTGCCTTTGTACTGCACCGATTTATCTGAGGAGTATCTAGCCGCTGCCTCTTACCCCGATCGACCATGGTATGCTAATATAGCTAATTACCTTGCTGCAGATAATGAACTGAAACATCTCAAGAAGTATGAGAAGAAGAAGTTTATGCGCGAGACAAGGCGATTCTTCTGGGATGAGCCTTACCTATACAAGCACTGCTCATATGTTATCTACAAAAGATGTGTTGCAGAGTCTGAGATGCCTGAGATTCTTTTTCATTGTCATGGGTCTGAGTATGCTGGACACTTAGCCACTTTCAAGACTGTGTCCAAAGTCCTTCAAGCAGGCTTCTGGTGGCCTACGATGTTTAAGGATTGTGAGAGCAGAATCTCACAACCTCAATCCTTGGCTTTTTCAGGTCGTATGAACTTAGGAGGATTTGAAATGAAAGAAAAGTTGTATTACTGTTTTTTTGCCAAGAATTCGATTCTCTTACATTATAGTCGATATTCTAAACTTGTACACGCTCTCAAAGAATGTAACCGCTTAGTCCTAAATATGCGCATTCAATTCAGACTTAATTTTAAAATCTAGGAATTTATTATGGAGCTTGATCATGGGGTTTTGGATTAATGTGTTTGACTTGCTAGCTGCGAGCTCCTTCTCCCAACGACCTCCCCCTTTTCTGCGTACTCGGCTCCTTCCCAGCTCGCGGGCTTGCTCTACGAGGCCTTACAGTGAGCTGGGCTTGATTCTAGGCCTACTTAATCAGGCTGGACTTTGAGTGTGGAATTTGGGCCAACAGTTGCCCCCCAGTATCCTTAATGATTTATCATTGAGGATGCGGTACTGCGATCTCGGGATTTAATTGATCTTCCAGCTGATACGATCTCGCAGTCTCAGGCTTCTGATTGATTTCTCGCTTGCTCGCAGGGCTAGTTTTTAGGAATCTTGTAACGTCTGCGCGACTTTTAAGGGATATGACAGGACGAGTGGGTGAGTGGGTATAAATGAGCGGTTCTCGTTGTTTCAACTTCCCACTCCGCCTCAGCTCCCACTTACCGAGGTAATGATGTCTTTTCACTTTTTCCCCTTCTTTTTTTATTGTTATTTCTACTCCATTAATTGAACTGTCTTCACCTTATTCTTACTTTTACCCGAGATATTTTTCTTTGTGAAAGTTCAACCTCCATCGTTTACGGTCGGATTTCTTTATTTTTCAACCTTGATTTTGTTTGCTTTTTCTGCAATGGCTTCTACTTCTCAACTGGATGCTCCTCTTCCCCTTGCCGAGCGATTTGACTCTCACTCGAAGAGCACGATTTCGGCTGCTGAGCTCGCGAATATCTCTTCCTTATGCAGGCTTGATATCGGTGATCTGCTCATCCCGCCGGTTTATAGCTCTCCGGGGAATCCTCCGGAGGGTTATGCATGCGGTTATGTCGCGTTCTTCCTGAGATGCCGCCTCACTTTTCCAATCAAGGTAGCTATCTCTAATATCATCAGCGACCTCGGACTCGCCCATCCACAGCTTATGCCCAGCGCGATGAGGTCCATTGTCACACTCTGGGTGCGTTCTAAGGAGTCTGGGATTGTGTTTGACACTGAGGTCTTTCGCCAGCTCTTTAACGTCAAGGGGAACTCTCATCTTCGCGGGACCTATTATTTTCCGGCAAAGGTCAATCGTCCGTTTTTAGATTCAATGTGAGGGATGATAAATGGTGGGAGCAATGGTTCTATTTCAGAATCTCCGGCGAATCCGTTGAGGGCGAGTCGGTACTTCGACATTCCTGGGCTCAGATTACTGGTCAGCGTGATCCCTCGGATGCTGATTCGAGCATCCCTTCTGGGGATTTCTTAATTGCCGTTTTCTTCTGTTCTAATATGATGACCCCTTTTCTTTTGTGCAGAGTCAATTGATTCTTCAAAGATAGTAACAGCTGAGGTTCAATAGCTTGTCGACCTTGTCAAGGGTGAGAGTTCCGACTGGAAGGGTTTCTCCCTTGATAGAATTCAGCAAGCTCGTGAACGCCGAGCTCCCGGGCTATCCGTTGCGTCTGCTTTCCGGCTCATAGGTTTGTGTGGATTTATATCTTTATCTTTTTAGATTAAGAATTGTTTCTTTATTTGGATCTCCTTAGTTTGATTCTGCAGATTCTCCGACTCCGTCTCCCTTACTTCAAATTCAAGCTTCGACTCCCGCTCCATCCATTATCCCAAGACTCGAGGCTGTTGCTAAAGATCTAGCCCGTGTTGAGGTTGATCCTCTGGTTGGCTCCCAGGTGCCGGATACTGCTCTTGCTACCTCCCAGATCGATCTTACTCGCAGCAACAGCTCCACCGAGTCTAGCAAAATGGTTCCTCCTAAGAAACCGCAGCGCCTTTCTTACAGGGAGAGGATGCGATGGTGCGCTGCCCCGACGCCAGCCGGTGCTCTCGATAAGAGTGTCAAAGAGGCTCTTGGTAAGTACGCCCGTGTTGAGACCCCGCGTCGTGAGGAGGTCGAGAGGGGTGATCACGGCGAGCCCGAAGCTGATCATGGTGACGGTGGCAGTTTGCCAACCGGTGGTGAAACCGAGATCGCCCAACATGATGTACGAGCTAGAGGTCTTCAAAGATCAACTTCCAGGGTGTCTTCTAAGGAACCAAGTCATTCTGCCGAGCATCAGTCTCGCTCCAAGCGATCTCGTGGCGACGGGTTTGATGGCGAGGAAACATCAAGGAGGCACGTGGCACCTCGTTCTCAGGGTGGTGGAGGTATTTCTCTGAATGCCTTTAGGTTCAATTTCGATGGACCTGAGGCAATCGTTGAGAACAGCTCCCAGCTTGCGAATCTCTTTAGGCGTGTTAGGCCTTCCTCCTGATTCTTGTCGTCTCTTAGGAACATGAAGAAGCCTGAGGGCTATATTCAGTTAGCAAGTGCAATGGGCCATGTAGTTTTAATTGTCCTTACTTTGTTTTCCATTACTTTGGTTTTTCTCTGCTGAATTTTCATATTCCTTTCTCAGGCCATCTTTGCCGCCAACGAGCTGATTAACTCTTTTTAGCAATATCTCCGTTCTGCTACCCAGCCCGAGGAGGTGGAGAGGGAAGCTAGGACCATTGCCAACCTCGTTTTGTAACGGGATGAGCTGGTGAGGAGAATTACTCGGAACGAGGAGAAGATGGATGAGGTTACCCTTTTGGAAGGCCAGGTTAAGGACCAAGCTATTTTGGCCAAGAGATGGGAAGATTCTGCTCGGGAGGCTGAAGCTCGGGTTTCCGTGCTGTAGAAATTAAGTGAGGATTTGAAGGTGGATCTCCGTGTTGGCGAGGGGCGAGCTGGAGCTGCTGAGGTTGGCTTGCGTTCAGCTAGCAAAAATATAGTGGATTTAAGGGTCCAGATTGAGAAGGTTACAGAGGACTCGAAGAATCTTGCCAAGAGGCAGAAAGAGATGGTGAATTATATGCTCAAATTAATACTCTAAAAGTACTAAACAGTAGTTGTAGTAAAGTAGGGGTCGAACACAAGAACTCAAGAAATCACACAATAGATTATTTAGTGTCGAATCAAGTTAAGCAATTCAGTTGAAATAAAAAGCAATAAACAGTAAAAGAGTTGTAAAATCGATGGAAGAATATAGGCCCAGGGTATTTCTCAGGAAATCAATGAATGCAGATAACCAACCAGTCAGGATTCAGATTTAGCGTGGTTCTTCAAATCACTAAAGTATAATTAACCAACTCTCGTTGCCAGAATTATCTAAGTCTAAATCTTCGAATTCCAAATCTCTTTGCGAATCCTAAAGTCTAAACCATCTTTTAGTTCATGTTTGATTTGTTCACAAAACAACTAAACCAAAGCTCTTTGCGAATAGTTATTTTGCTCACCCTAAGTTCTATCAGGTAATTAATCGCACTCTCGTGCCTAATCAATTATCCTAAGATCTAAGTTCCAGATCCGTCAACCTAGAATTAGCTTTGAGAACAACCTATGGTGAAGAACTAATTCAGATGGTGAATCCTAATCAACTAATCAACCTAGCATTCAGAGAAAACCCTTATGAGAACCCTAAACCAAAAGTGGATCTACTCATACATGGAGAATGAAAACAACATGATTGAATAGATCATCAAAGAAATCAAAAGAAACAGGAGTTCAGAGTTGTCTCTCCAAAAACCAAAGTAAAATCAAGCCTCGCCATCAAAGTGGCTGTAACATCCTATTAAATAGCATAAATCACGTTTTGGGGCTTCTTGTAAATAATAAAGTCTTATGGGCAATTTTGCAATTCCTTAATTCTTCATTTAAGTCGCGAATCGTGTCTTGCTACCGTGAGTATCGACCGATACTAGTCAGTATCGATTGACACTGAGGCTTCAAATCGGGTACTCAGCTACATAAACTTCAGCTTCGCTCCAAAATGCTCCAGAAAGCTCCAATATTTCCAATTATGCTCCAAACGTGCTAAAACCTGTAAAAGACTCTATAACACCACAAAATAGTAGAAAGATTCTATAAAATAGACTTATATCATGGCTTAAACGGGGTAAAAACCATGATATATCAACTCCCCCAGACTTAGCCTTTGCTTGCCCTCAAGAAATAGAAGACTAAACCAGAGAAAGAGGTTTGAAAACATAGAGACTCACCTGTTCTTAAAACATTGCAATGACCGTTTTCCTTAGTACTCCACGACTACACACATTATCTCACAGCATTACTCAATAAAGCCCTCATCGCCAGTTTCATTGTTGTGATTAATACCAAGAACCTTCTAGATTTTTTCCCATACAATATCATGACAAGGAACCGTCCAATTTCACACTTTCTGGTATTGTTTTCTCTCCCCTAAACTTATTTCTTATTATATTCTCGCATATGCTTACTAAGGTTCGAGACGCGAGTATTGATGGTGTTAGCCACCGAATCCCCGGTTCTTCCCTTAAAAAGTAATCAAAGGTGTAGGCGAATAATGGTATCACAGGAAATTTTCCTAACCTCGCTTCCACCTTTGTGTGATCATTCCCTCTGAAGTAGAATAATGGGATCGCTGGAAATTTTTCTAACCGTATACTCAGAAGAAAATCATTTCATCTTTTAATGCATCTTATTTATTAACTTGTAACAGGGAGATAAATCACATTACTTTAAACACGTGGGTTCCTTTGTCAGATACGAATGAGGAATCAAGCCCTATGGACATCAATCACATCAATGAAGTGCAAAAATTTGGCTCAGGCTTTAAAGAACTTTGCTGGAAACATGAGTGTCTTCTAGTTAACTGGTCAGCCTTTGGATTTTTCATTAGTCGATCTAATACTGATTCTGTAACAATGGTCACTTAGAAGCAAAGTCAGAACAATAGATTCAAGAAAAATATCACAATCTCCAACAGATTTTGACTCAATAAAACAACGAATGACTCAAAAACGACTGACTCTAACAAAAACAAAAACAATGTCAGCGATTACCTCCCCCAGACTTGAACAACATTGTCCCCACTGTTATCTAGCCTAGAGTCGGTAAAAGACAACAAAATAAACAAATGGATTGTGAATATCAGAAATCGTACCTGTGAAGGTGATGAGTGTCGATCGATACAGACTGGCAGTTTTTCCATTTGGCTAGCCTGCCAGTTTTTCCATTCGTGGGTACCTGGTTTCAGCGTCTACTAAGGATTTGCTCTCGTAGTAGATTGGTTTCTACTCAGCTCGTTCTTCTCTTATGAGGACGCCACTCACTGCGGCCTCGGAGATCGCTACGTATAGGTAAAGCGGCTTTCCCTCAATTGGTTTTGACAAAATGGGGGGCTCGGAGAGGTACGCCTTTAGTTGCTTAAAGGCCTCCCCGCACTTGTCATCCCATATGAACTTTTTGTTTCCCTTTAGTAATTGGTAAAAAGGGAGACATTTATCGGTCGACCTGGAAATAAATCGATTTAGTGCAGCAATGCAGCCTGTCAGCCTTTGCACCTCTTTTACCGAGCTCGGAGGTTGCATTTCCAAGAACGCACTGATTTGTTTGGGGTTTGCTTCTATTCCTCTTTGAGTCACTATGTAACCTAGGAATTCGCCTGAAGCGACCCCGAATGTGCACTTTGAAGGATTAAGTTTCATCCATACTTGTTTAGTAAGGTGAAACATTCCCCCATCTTACTTATGTGATCTTCCTCTTTCAGAGATTTAACCAACATGTCATCAATGTAGACTTCCATTGACTTACCCAGGAGGCTGGCAAACATCATGTTTATAAGTATTTGGTAGGTTGCTCCCGCGTTTTTAAGGCCAAATGACATCACTTTATAGCAGTACGTTCCTCGTTCCGTTATGAAGGATGTTTTATCTTGGTCCTCAGGGTTCATTTGTATTTGATTATATCCTTAAAAAGCATCCATAAAGCTGAGGAGCTGGTGCCCTGCGGTAACTTCCACCAGCTAGTCGATTTGAGGTAGTGGGAAGCTATCCTTAGGACATGCTTTGTTTCGATCTGTAAAATCAACGCATACTCGCCAGGTGCCATTTTTCTTCTTTACTACGACCGGATTTGCTAGCCAGTCAGGATATTTTACCTCCTTGATGAATCCGACGTTTAGCAACCTGGTGACCTCACTATTAACAGCCTCGGTCTTGTCAGGTCCAAATTTCCGACGCTTTGACGTACTGGTTTGTGATTTGGATCCACATTGAGCTCATGTGAAATGAGGTTTAGATCGATTCTGGGCATATCAAATGTTGTCCATGCGAATGAGCCGGAATTTTCTTTGAGGAATGTTATTAATTAGTCCTTTTGAGCCTTGGAGAGTTCGGACCCAATTCCTACTTTCTGGTTAGGATGAGACTCGTTGACCACAATTTTCTCGATAAAGTCTTTGCGAGGTCCGATGAAGCCTGGACAAATTTTCTTTTTGGCTAGGCGATATATCATCTTTACGTTGTAGTTGGTATATGGTACTTTCCTTTGCGATATGGAAACCTGCCATGTAGCACATTCTGGATTCCTTTTGACTCCCCTTAACTGTTGCGATTCCATGCTCGGTAGGGAATTTTATGCATTGATGGTATGTTGAGGATACAGCCCTCATTGAATGTATCCAGGTTCTTTCCAGGATGGCATTGAATGGGGCTGGCCTGTCTATCACCGTGAATTCGACCATCCTTCTTACTCCGGCTGCTATTACAGGGAGTTTTATCGTTCCGAGAGATAACGTGGTTTCTCCGGAAAAGCCTGTTAACACCATCTTATTCTCTTCGATTTCGTGATCCGGTATTTCGATTTCCCTAAGGACGCTTAGGAGGATGAGTTCTACTAATCTCCCCGTGTCCACGAGCATCTTAGTGAGCTCATATTCACCCACTTCTAGCATGATTAAGAGAGCATCATCATGTGGGCAATCTAGCTCAATGGCCTCGCTTTCCCAGAATGAAATTTGTGTGTCATGTGTGTCGGTATTTGAACGGGGTCTTATCGCGTGTGTCGGTATTTACCCTTCGTTGATGTTTCTTAATTGAGTTTACGGAGTTGCGACATAGCTGGGATCCTCCATGAATAAAGTTAATTCTTTTCTTCGTACTGGGAGGAGGCAGATCTGTTTCCCTGCCTTTGGGGAGATCTCGCCTCGTCATGTCCTTGGCTAAACATCTTTGCTTACGATCATCCTTGGATGGGCGATCCCGCCTTTCATCGTCTCGAGCTGGGTAATAGTTTTTCCTCGGAGGAGGTTTCCCCAGTTCAATTTTACCCAGCTCTCCTGCTGCAAATTTGGCGGCAAGCTGCTTCTTCACCTCATGGCACTCCTCGGTCGAGTGGCCCTTGATTTTATGGAAATTACACCACTTTCTGGGATCGTAAGGCTTGAATCTATTACGAGGTGGGCTTCCCACTGAGTATGAGTGTATCCCCTGACTTTGTCTTTGATCTTGGGACTCTGTTTTCACGGACTTTTTCGGTCCTTGGGAGTTGGTTATCTGAGCTTGCTTAGTCGAGGTTGCGGGTGCATGCTGCTTTGGTTGAGCTGCACTCGCTTCTTCGAGAATAATCCAGCGCGAAGCGCGGTGTAATGCATCATCTAGTGATACGGGCTCCCGAACTGTGAGCTCCTCAAATAATTTTGAGGTTTTAGCAGTCCGTTTTGGAGGGCTTTCAGGGCCGTTGGGTTATGTAAATCGGCGATTTTTGCTTTGACGGCTTTAAAGCTGTCAATATACTTTCGCAATAAGTCACCTGGTTTTTGAGTGAGTACCCACAGATCGGCCTACGAGGTCTCGATCTGGATAATTACCGAATATTGCTTCAAGAATGCCGCTTGAAGTTGGGTGAAGTTGTGAATTGAGTTCGGTTTCAAGGAGGTGAACCATTCTAAGGCCGAAC
The DNA here is from genome assembly GCA_030161315.1 of Eutrema japonicum. Taxonomy (NCBI): domain Eukaryota; kingdom Viridiplantae; phylum Streptophyta; class Magnoliopsida; order Brassicales; family Brassicaceae; genus Eutrema; species Eutrema japonicum. The sequence goes on along the minus strand of BSQW01000013.1, from coordinate 35,770,429 downwards.
CCGTTAGATTTTCGGCGAAGAAACGGCAGCGTGCTGACTCGAGGTCGCCCCCGAGTAGTCGCACCCTCGAAAAGGCAAATTTGAAACTTCTCATAAATGCCTTGGGGTCGGTTTCTCTGTTATACCTGGGAAATCGGATATTCCCGACATCGCCGAGCTGAGGGCTTGCGATTCGCGAGGTGAATGGGGTCTGATTGACTTCATCAATCACTCTGTCTATCTCAGGTGCTGAGCTTAGAGCAGAGTGGACCTGCGATCTCATCCGCTGTAAATCGGCGTTCGTTTCTTCGCAATATTTCTTGATTTGATTCAAACCCATGTGAGCTGCTGGATCCCAGGTTGTTTTCATTATTGCTCAGGAATCGGAGTAGGGATTCTCCGGCAGGCTGGGAATGATTGCTACCACCGTTCTCAGGTCATGCTCCGACCTCGGGATTATCGCGAGGTTCGACCTCATTTACGTTCCCAGAGCGATCCTGACCGATTAGTAGATTTGAGGTCGGGTCTACTCCCAATAGGGTCCCAATTGGCGTAACTCCTCCTTTCGCGATCTGGATCGTGGAATGAGTGAATACGGGGTCCGATATCATCGAGTTGAACCGTGAGACGGTGGCTGAGCCAACCATCCTGCTGGTCGAAGCATTGATATCGGAAAAGTTTACCCTTGTCACCGGTAGAGGTGGGAATGATAGTCCTCCCTGCCCAGGGCCAAAAATGGATTATGTCCCAGGTGGGAGGGCGAACCGCCCGTGCCGTTCTTTCGAGGTCATCATGGCGTGCTGCCATTGAGCGATTCTGCTCTATGAGGAATGATATCAGGTTATGGATCTCAGCTATTTGATCCGGAGCAGGCTGGTTTAAGGCTGCATGTCCCGAGGGATCACCAATATCGTCGATCCCAGTCGAGACACTCGCTTCCGAGGTGGTAATGGGAACGTTTGTTGTTCCGTCCAGGTCTGTCAGAGCGATGTCATCAGACTGGGTTAGAGGAATGGAGGTGTTTATGACTCCAGATGATGTAGTGACTACCACACTTGTTGTGTCCGCCATTATCTTCTTTTGAGTGGTTAGTTTCGTAGGTTACAAAGAGGAAGTTGTTTTGCTCTTCCCCACAGACGGCGCCAAATTGTGAGAGTAGAATCTCACAACCTCAATCCTTGGCTTTTTCAGGTCGTATGAACTTAGGAGGATTTGAAATGAGATAAAAGTTGTATTACTGTTTTTTTGCCAAGAATCCGATTCTCTTACATTATAGTCGATATTCTAACTTATACACGCTCTCAAAGAATGTAACCGCTTAGTCCTAAATATACGCATTCAATTCAGACTTAATTATACAATCTAGGAATTTATTATCGAGCTTGATCCTGGGGTTTTGGATTAATGTGTTTGACTTGCTAGCTGCGAGCTCCTTCTCCCAACGACCTCCCCCTTTTCTGCGTACTCGGCTCCTTCCCAGCTCGCGGGCTTGCTCTACAAGGCCTTCCAGTGAGCTGGACTTGATTCTAGGCCTACTTAATCAAGCTGGACTTTGAGTGTGGAATTTGGGCCCAACAAGGATGCTCATGCTTTCATCTCGCAATGTGATGTTTGTCAGAGGAGAGGGAAGATCAGTAAGAGACATGAGATGCCACAGAACTTCATCCTTGAGGTTGAAGTCTTTGATTGCTGGGGCATCGATTTTATGGGTCCCTTTCCCTCGTCACACAAGAACATATACATCATGGTTGATGTGGAATATGTGTCCAAATGGGTGGAAGCGATTGCTAGTCCAACCAACGACTCTTCGGTGGTCCTTAAGCTGTTTAAGACCATCATTTTCCCACGATTTGGAGTGCCGCGTATTGTTATAAGTGATGGTGGCAGTCACTTTATTAACAAAGTTTTTGAGAAGTTGCTAAAGAATCATAGTGTGAATCATTGTGTGGCTACTCCATATCACCATCAGACCAGTGGGTAAGCCGAGGTCTCCAACAGGCAAATCAAGGATATTTTGGAGAAGACAGTGGGTACTTCTAGGAAGGATTGGTCTACGAAGCTGGATGACGCGATATGGGCTTACAGGACTGCTTTCAAGACACCGATGGGTACTACATCGTTTCACTTGCTGTATGGGAAAGCATGTCACCTTCCAATGGAGATCGAGCACAAGGTAGCACGGGCGACGAAGTTGCTGAACTTCGACATCAAGTCTGCTGCTGAGAAGAGATTGATTCAGCTGAACGAGTTGGATGAGATTAGGCACCACACCTACGACAACTCGAAGCTGTACAAGGAGAGAACTAAGGCCTATCATGATAAAAAGATCATCTCCAGACATTTCGAGCCGAACGACCAGGTAGTTCTGTATAATCTCTTTTGCAATTGTTTCCTGGTAAACTGCGTTCTCGTTGGTCAGGTCCCTACACAATCAAGGAGGTCATACCACATGGTGCCGTTGTGTTGATTAGTCCTACAGGCGAGGAGTTTACTGTCAATGGACAGAGGGTGAAACACTATTGGGCGAAAGCCAAGATTCCAGCAGTGCAGATAATGCCTCTGGATGATGCACCCACCGCCTGAACGTCGTTAAGGTCAAGCTAGTGACGTTAAACGAGCTCTTGGTGGGAGGCAACCCACTGGTAAGTATGTACATATGAGTCTTTTATTTTTCCAGTTTTTTGTTTTGTGTTTTTCTGTGTCACGTGAATCAGATTCGGAGGCTCAGTATCGATCGACACCACTTCGTATCGGTCGATACCGGTTTTAAACGCACAGATTCTGGACCGACTCCCGTGTATAGATCGATACCACTTATGTTATCGGTCGATACTACCACCCAGGTAAGTTTCCTTATAAAACCCTAAGGTTTTTCTTCTTCTTCCTCATAGCCTCCATCGAGCGACACGAGCATAATCTCCCCACAATCACCGAATCTTTGTTTCTTCACAGATTTGAGTGATTCAAGGATCTATCCTTGTTTGATTTTTGTGCTCTTTCTCATTCTCTCACCCTTTCACTTGATCTACAAAGTATGAAACACGAATCTCCTCTTTTTCAATCTGTTACCAACGATTGGGTTTTTGATTTTTGGCTCTTAGAACTCGTTTTATTGGACGAATACCACTTGATTAAGTTGTTCTAGGACTAGTCGGAACCCGCCTTACGCTTAATTGCCATTAGTTTGGACTTTTGGAATTTTCGGATTGTAGATCTTCGTGTGGTTCAAAAACCGTTTGAGTATCGATCGATACCACCTGGTATCGGTCAATGCTCTGTGTTTTCCTTGATCGTTTTTGCTATGTTTGAGAGAGATGTTGGGTTTATGTTGTTTGTCTTTTGTTGTTGATGCAGATGCAGCCTAAGAAGAAGACACGAACAGAGGCCACAAGCTCGAATCCACCTGAGGATCCTCCGCATGAGTTCCGTTTGCTCGAAAATGTTAAGATCTTTGACTGTCTCACTTGGCGCAGAAGGATGGTGAAAGCCTGTTTGGCGGGAAACCGATACAGGGTGCGATATGATGGCTCAGACGAGGATACAGATCTTCCACACGCGTGTCTACGCGCAATACCTACAGCTTCACCCTCGCCACCTCGCTCTGGTCCCACTTCTCCCGTGTCTCCGGGCACAACGTGTAGGCCTCCTTGGCCTAAGAGGAGTGAGAAGGTGAGGATACCTCTGACGCAGGAATTTGAGGGTACGGATAAGGAGATCTCTGAGAGCAGGGCTTGCGTCTCCAGGCCTATCTCTAAGGAGTAGGACGATTGTGATTCGTTGTTCTACAACGCATGGTTGGATGTTGATGTGTTGCCCACCCGGTTCGTCGACACGCTCACTATGAGGCATCTGGGTTTTGACAAGGAGCTCCACAGATTGATCCGCAAGATCGGTTTGGAGACCTATGCCTACGAGACAGTTCGATCTTTATCCCGATCTAGTGCGCCAGTTCCCTCCTACGGTTCGCATCTATTATACTGGTTAAGCTCCCACGACTGCACAGCAGGGTATTCTGACCTTCATGATTTAGGGTGTGAGATACCGGTTGCCATTTCAGAGGCTATGCGACATCTATGGATTCCATAGAGACTTTTCGAGGTGTGAGTTTCCTCATCAGTTCCTCGATATTCAGGCATTCTGGCAGCACTTTGGGCACGGAGCTTATGATAGAAAGACCACTAATCAGATGGATGTGTGCCATCCTGTTCTGCGCTGCCTCGCGAGGATCTTGAGTAACACCCTCTTGTGCAAGATGGAGCCTAACAAGATGAGGGTGGTTGAGCTTATTGATCTCTCTATCGGTATTGGGGACATTATTGAGGACGAGTGGCCTGAGATGGACCTTGCGGTCAACTTGGATGCTGTGTTCGCGCACCATTTGGTCTCACTGAAGGCCAAACCTTTCACAGGACGTGGTGGCACGACTCACAGGACTGAGACTAGAGTCAAGACTGAGACGGTGGGCAGACTTCTCACTCCCATTTTTTAGCATCTTGGGATCAGTACCGCGAGCTGGTCGATTGTGACTGCACGTGATCTTATGGACGAGCAGCACTTGGAGAACCTGAGGTGGCTGAAACCAGGTCGACGTTGGTGTTTCAGTACTTCTGATGGGGACTTTCTAGTTCAGCTCCCTAACACCGACCTGACGGACATTGGTGACGATCCTGCTCAATTGCTTTTCACGCCTAATCCGGTGGACATGCATGCTGCACCTATTACTCCTCGTCGAGGAGGAGCCTCATATGGAGGCCGTGTTCGTGCTGCACATGCACCTGACCTTACTGGAGGTTGACCACGACGTTCGCAACGTGCGCATACACCCGCTGCTGCTCCTGCACTTTCTCTTCCTCCACTGCCTGACATGGAGATGGATCCTTTTCAGCGATACGTCGTCGAGAGTCTACAGACGTTTTGGAATGCCATTTCACGATGCAGCTGTATGGTTCCACCTCGACCTTGTTCACCTCGATCATCGTGCACACCGACGGAGGCTGGCCCATCCCACACTGCTGGCGACGACACCTCTGATGAGGATGATTAGTCCTCCTCCTACCTGATTATCCCATTTGATTTTTCTCTTCCTTTTTTTATTTTCTTTTTAACTTTTGAGTCTTTATGTCAGCATTTTCTTTTGTTTTGGACTTGTGGATTTATGCATCTATGATCTTTTGTTGCATCTGCTTTGTGTTTGAGTGATCTAACAGTGCTAACCATAACACTTGGATCGTTTGACACAAAATCTGGAGTAACAATTATTTCATTGTCGCTGATTTGAGGACCTGTGTCGACTCAAGCCTGGTATCGATCGATACCAGTGCTGTGTGTCGGTCGACACCATGACCACGCTGGTTACACGTCTTGACCTTAACTTCTTTTTTTTTCCACTGAGTCCTTTTGATTTCTTTTACCTTCTTTAGACTTAATACCACTGGGGACTGTGTTGGTTAAGTCTTGGGGAGGTAGTTGCTGACATTGTTTTTGTTTTTCTTAGAGTCATAAAAAAAAAAACATTGTTTATTCGAGTCAAAACCTGTTGGAGATTATGATCATGTGCTTGAATCTATTGTTCTGATTTTGCTTTTGAGTGACCAGTGTTACAGGATCAGTTCTAGATCGACTAATGAAAAATCCAAGGACTGACCATTTGACTAGAAAATACCCATGTCTCCAGCAGAGTTCTTGTAAAGCTTGAGCCAAATTTTTGCACTTCATCGATGCAGTTGATGTTTACAGGGCTTGATTCATCATTCATATCTGACAAAGGAACCCATGTGTGGAAAGTAATGGTATTCCTCTCCCATGTTATAAGCATAAAAATATGAAATGATTTTCTTATGAGTAAAGGGTTAGGAAAATTTTCAGTGATCCCATTATTCTACTTGTAAGAAATGATCACACAAAGGTTGAAAGCGAGGTTAGGAAAATTCCTGTGATACCATTATTCACCTACACCTTTGATACGTAGAGAGGGGAGAACCGGGGACTTGGTGGCAAACACCATCAATACTCGCTTCTCAAACCTTAATATGAATATGCAAGAAAATATGATGTGAAATAAATCTAGGGGAGAGGAAAACAATACCAAAAAGTGTGAAAATTGGGTGGTTCTTTTGTCATGATATTGTATGGGAAAGAATCTATAAGGTTCTTGAACATTGGCTGCAGCGATGAAACTGGCGATGAGGGCTTTATTGAACAATGCTGTGAGATAATGTGTGGAGTCTGGGAAGCTACGAATGTCTACTGAGAAGTACATGGTGGTTAGATCTAGAGCTGGTTAGGTGACATCTGGAAAGCTTAGCAAAAGGGTCTCCGTGTTTTCAAACCTCTTTCTCTGGTTTGGTGTTCTGTTTGCTTGAGCGCAAGCAAATGCTAAGTCTGGGGGAGTTGATATATCATTGTTTTTACCCCTTTTTAGCCATGATATAGATCCTTTTTATAGAGTCTTTCTAGTGTTTTAGAGTCTTTTCAGGTTTTAGGTACGTTTGGAGCATTATTGAAAATATTGAAGCATTTTGGAGTCAAGCAGAGATCCTGTAGCTGAGACACCGATTTGATGCCTGAGTATCGATCAATACACTTATAGTATCGATCGATACCCGTCGAAGAAACAGAAGGATCGCGACTTTTTGAAGATTTGAGAAACTGCAAATTGCCCTAGAAGACTTTATTATTTACAAGAATCCCCAAAACGTGTGTGAGAGTATTTATTAGGTTTTTCAACCGCATTGGCCATTACGTTTTATTTTACTTTGCTTTTTGAGAGAGAGCTTTGTGAGGGAGACAAGTCTGAAACTCTGTTCGTCCGAGAGAAGATTTCGAACCCTCTTGTTACTCTTTTCTTATTGTTCAATTTAATGATCTATTCAGTTATGTTGATTATTTCATTCTCCATGTCTGAGTAGATCCATCTTAGGTTTAGGGTTTTCTCATAGGGATTTCTCTTATTGCTGGTAATTGATTAGTTAGGATTCACCATCTGAATTAGTTCTTCACCATATGTTGTTCTCAAAACTAATTCTGGATTGATCACCTAGAACTTAGATCTTAGATTAATCAATTAGGTACGACAGTGCAATTGAGTAATCTAACAGAACCTAGGGTGAGCAAATTAATTATTCGCAAAGAGATTTGGTTTAGTTGATTTGTGAACATATCAAACTCGGTATTAAAGCTGATTTATTCTTAGGAATTTGCAAAGAGATTTGGGATTCTGAAGTTTAGATTTAGATAATTCTCGCAACAACAGTTGGTTAATTATAACTTAGTGATTTGAGTACAAGAACCGCGCTAAATCTGAATCATGACTGATTGGTTATCTGCATTCATTAATTTCCTGAGAAATACCCTGGACCTATTCTCTCTCCATTGATTTTACATCCTTTTCTATTGTTTATTGCTTTAGTTTCAACTGAATTGCTTAGCTTGATTCGAAACTATTTGGTCTATTGTGTGATTTTCTGAGTCTTTGTGGTTCGACCCCTAAATATACTACAGCTTAGTATTTTTAGGGTATATATTTGAGCTTATCAATTATAGTTAAATAAAATATGTACTCATGGTTCCTTTAGCTTGAGTATCCATGCTATGAATGAATTTTGCTCGGTGTTGCGCTATTGTGCATGTCAACTCAAGTTTGAGTCGTCTCAATTTAGTTATGTCTACGGTGAGACACAACAAATTGTCGATTAGTATTTTCTTTTTTTTAAACTAAAGTAGTCATATTAAAGTATAAGAAGATAATATTTTTTTAATAGTATATATTTTCTAATTAGTATAGAATTTCAATAAATGATCTTTTACAAAATTTAATTAGTTTAAAATCAAATAAACATATAAAATCTAATTATTATAAACTCAAATTTATCAATTATTGGTTCAAACCTAATTAGTATAAGACCTAATTAATATAAAATTTAATAAACTATAAAAACTTTATTTTTCAATAATAACTACACAATAATTTTATGATTCTAACTTATATTAGATTTCTAATCAGTTTGAGAATAATTTAATTCGGAAATATAGTATAAACATCAAAACACAGATTACACAACAAATTAACAAAATATTATATGCTCACTATAAATCTAAGAATTACAAACTCAACATATTTGAATACTAACACTTAAATTAGATCTTATTTATTATTTTACATTTTGTATATTACACAAATTAATCTACAAAACATATTACTCCGCACGAGCGCCCATGTTAGAATCTAGTTATTATTATTATTATAATATTTGGACACCGAAAAAATAATAAATTTGATATTTAAATTATATTAATTTATATTAAATTTTGAAAAATAAAAATTAATACTTTCTTTTTAAAAAAAATCCATTGGTTATTTGAATTAAGCAAAAATCAAATTTTAAGAGTGTAACAACAAAACTAAAAATATTGTAGTTTTTCATTTAATTTTGTTTATGAGGTTTTCTTTTCATTTTTGTTTACAATCATGTTTGGCTCGTTTGTTAGTCTTTTCATATACTTAACAAAAAAATTTATTTTGAACTTAGTTCTCTGACCCTAAACGACAATCATTTTTATCTATAGATGATAATTTATTATTCTGGAAAATTATTGTTATTACAATCTTCAAACACGCGTTAAAAATAATGTAAATTTCTAGGTATATTACATTAATTTATATTATATTTTTATAATAATTTCTCATTTAAAAACCCATTGGTTCTTAGAATCGAATAAAAGATTTTTAGTGTGCAAAAACAAACACTAAAAATATTATAATTTTTTATTTAATTGATTTTATGTGATAATTTTTCCATCTAGTAAAAATCATATTTTGTTCACTCGGTAGTCTTATCATATAATCATCAAAAAATGTTTTCTTTGAACTTAGCTTTTTACCCTAGACGACAATTATTTTAATCCATAAATGATAGTTTATGATTCCTAAACATTATTATTATTACAGTTTTCATACAAATTTTGAAAACAATAAATTTCTTAACACATTATTATTATTATTATTATTAATTTTAAACTATCAAATTAATTATTGTGATCTCTTCCTCTTTCAGTTGTTATCGCGTCGTGACGAGTAGTCACTTGTTAACCTATGCATACCTATGTGTATCTAGGAATATACATGTATTTGGTTGTTTCTTGAACTTACATACACACACACACATATATATATATATATGTATACACACATCATTATACTTGTTAGTTTTGGATGAGGATATGAGACACTTAGATGTGATAGGTTGTTAAAACAAATATGGTTGAGTGATGTTGTGAAAGAAAGAGCATTGTAACAATTGGAAATATGAATATACTATTCTTGTTTAGAATCAAAACTCTATAATTAGATTTCTATATTTAAGGTTTAATATATCACAAAACAAGGAGAGAGAAAAATAAGAAAAAGGGTTAAAAGAAAAATCCACAAAATCCTAACAGCCATGCTTCTTTCAGAGTCCTTGTGTCTTCGTTTCTTAAACCCAAGTTATCCGTTAGTCTTGAGCTGCCATTCTCCTCGATGACTTTGACATTGGTCTTAGATTTCTTCAAGTCTTTATGACCTGACTCCCACATACTTAGGTAATGAGTTCGAGTGTAATTATACGAAGAATCCACATTTTCATGATTTTTTTATAGTGGAACATCGACTTCAACACAAATCCATTTTCCGTTGTACTCTTCCTCTTATCAAAAGCAACACCAGCAGAAGGTACAACTGATTGCATAACAGTAAAAAAAAACCTAAATGAGTTTTAATTTCAAAATAAATATTTGAATTTTTAGAAAGAGTGAGAGAAAGAGAGAGAAGAAAAAAGAAAAGCAAATGTTTGGTTTTGGTGTTTCAAATCAGGATCACTATTCCATTGCATGGTATTGTTACAATGAGGACAACGTTTGGTGTTTTAAAGGACCCATGCAATTCTCTTTAATACATCTAAGACGAGTTTCCACCGAAGAGAAGCATTGTTGCAAATCACGGGCCGATGTGACTCGAGCTAGCAACTTAAACAAAAGGTGTGACCAAATAAATACAAACACAGCACACCAAAATCAAAAGAAGATTCATAATCTATATGTGATATCATATCATATCATGAGTGTATTTTTCATAGATGTGATGCAATATCTACATTGCACATATCACGTATAGATTATGAGTCTTATGTTGATGTTGGTGTGGTGTGTTTATGTTTGTGTGGTCACACCTTCTATTTGAGTTGCTAGCACGGGTCACATCGACCCGTGACTTGCAACAATGCTTTTCTTCGGTGGAATCACGTCTTGGAGGTATTAAAGAGCGTTGCATGGATCCTTTAAAAAACCAAACATTGTCCTCGTTGCAACAGTATCGTGCAACGGAATGGTGGCCCTTATTTGAAACACCAAAACCAAACGTTTGCTTATTCTTCTTTTTCCTCTCTCTCTCTCTCTCTGATCTCTCTCTCTCTCTCTCTCTCTATCTCTCTCTCTCTCTAAAATTCAGATCTTTATTTTTGAAATAAAAAATCATTTATTTTTACTTTTTACTATTATGCAATCCGATGTAGCTTCTACTGGTGCTGCTTTCGATCAGAGGAAGAGTACAACGGAAAATGGAATTGTGTTGAAGTCGCTGTTCCACCATCAATGAATCGTGGAAATGTGGATTCTTTGTATAATTACATTCAAACTCATTACTTGAGTCTGTGGGAGTCAGGTCATAAAGACTTGGAGAAATCCAGAACGATCTCAAAATCATCGAAGAGAATGGCATTCAAAGACTAATGGATAACTTGGGTTTAAGAAATTAATAACAGCCAGGCTTTGAAAGAAGCCTGGCTGTTAGGATTTTTTTGGGCAATGAGTAAGTTAAAATTTATTAGTATATGCTAACTTTTATCCTGTATCGATTAAGCTACTTTATTATTTTTTGGCTTTTTCAAAACTCTAGTTTCGCCAAACTGTTGTATAACAATGTTTCTTATGGTACATAGTATTTTACATATTATCAAAAAAAAATCAAGATAAACCTAAGAAAAAAGATATAAAAGTTGAATTTGAGGAAAATCAAGAAGTTTCACCTGGCGAGCTTGAGATAGGGAAAGTGGCACAGAAGAAGAACAATACACGATGGTGAATAGGTTATTTATAAAAAGCTGGCGTGAGACTATATTATGTCTTCTAGAGTTCTAGTTTCTTAGGTTGTGTTAGGTTCAAAAATATAACACCTCTAGCCCTAAATAGAATTAAAAAATAATAATATTAGACTATGTACTAACTTTCTTGCAATGAATTAAAGTCAACATATATTAGATTTGACTAATTGGTAGAAACAATATTGTTTCATGATTATATTATGAGACTAAAGTGATCATGTGTTCATATAACATTTTATTAGAGTTCTAGTAACATTTTGTATATTTCAAAATTTAATCTATAAAAAATTTACTTTGCGCGGGCGCGCATGTTAAAATCTTGTTATTATTATTATAATCTTCGGACACCCACCAAAAATAATAAATTTAATATTTAAATTATATTAAATTTTGTAAAGATAAGAGTAATACGTTCTCTTTTTAAAAATCCATTAGTTATTTGTATTTCGCAAAGGTTAAAAAAAATAGAGTGTAACAAAAAAAAAAACATTGTAGTTTTTCATTTAATTTTGTTTATGAGGTAGTTTTTTCATTTTTGTTTACAATCATGTTTTGCTCGGCTGTTAGTCTTGTTTATATACTTAAAAACAATGTTTCTTTTGAACTTAGCTCTCTGACCCTAGATGACAGTCATTTTTATCTATAGATGATAATTTATTATTCTCGAATATTACTGTTATAACAATTTTTAAACACGCCTTAAGAATAATATAATTTTCTAGGTATATTACATTAATTTAAATTATATTTTTATAATGATTTATTATTTTAAAAACCATTGGTTCTTTGAATTCTAAAACAAAATAGATTTTTAGAGTGCAAAAACACTAAAATATGGTAAACTTTTATGGTCAAATTGCTTTTTTACCCCAAAATTTCGTTTTTATGACAAAAATACACTGTCCTTTCAATCAAATGCTGCGCTACACTTTTGGGGGTGGAAAATTACATTTACCCCCTTATGACCAAACAAAAAATGCGAAACCGCTATTACCATTTTAACCTTCGCGACATGTCAGACTTCTATAGAGGTCTGACATTTATACTATAATAGAAGTCAGATTTATTTCTCTTACCAGACTTCTCCCAGACGTATTCGAGAAGTCTGATACAGATTAAAATAGTAAATTTAAATTTAAAAATTAAAAAAAAAATTGTTAAAACTTTTTTCTACAATAATTAAATATAGACGATTTTGATGTATAGAAATTAATATTTCATAAAATTGAATCAAATTAAACAAGGTTAGTTAATTATGCCTATACCTCAATAAATATCAGACTTCTCGAAGAAGTCTGATACATATTTAATTAGTAAATTTAAATTTAAAAATTGTAAAAAATTATTTTGTTAAAAATTTCTTATACATAAATTAAATATAGACGATTTCGAAGTATTAAAATTAAATTTCGTAAAATTGAATCAAATTAAAAACATGTAAGGCAAAGTAGGTTGTAAACCTCAAAACATGCTTTGTAATGGAAACATTTACATATAACTTTAGGGTTAGATTCATGGTTTACCAAATTTACATTTGAAATTTTAAATTTGCACATATGTGTTGTAATGTGCATATATTTCACGAATTTGATGCTTCCTAGAAGTTATGTTTTAATATTGTCACTCATAAGTGATAAATATTAGATTTAGGGTTACTCGGACTTATCGGAGAAGTCTGAGAGAATCGGGATTTCTCAGACTTCTCAGAGATTACCAGACTTCAATTTTAATCTGATTTTTTAAAAGTAAATTGCAAAATTACCCTCTCGTTGATCATATGGGTTTCATCAGACTTCTAAAGCAGCCTGAGTATACAACTCAGATCTGAAAATCGACGATATGTAAAAATTCTTACCTATTTCCGTTTAGAGTTTGTTTTCACCCTCGTCGAGCGCCCATAACGTCTAATATCACCGAAATCCCGCAAGCCCAGTCGTGTTTTACCGTTTTTATGCCATAATTTCTGATTTCGGTACCTTTGAATCGGAAAATAAGTGGGAAAATGGGAGAAATCGGAGAGAGAAGTCGCGAAAAGTGTTTACGAGCTCTATTCTTGAGCTTTAATGGCGGAAAAATGGGTTAGTTACTGCATTAACTCGTCGACGATGGTGGTTGTCGTGGTTTCTCAGATTTCTCAGAGAATCGGGGTTTCTCAGACTTCTCAGAGAATTCTGAAACGTATTTAATTTGAAATTTTAAATTTAAAAAATATTAAAAATTTAGTTTTTAGAAATTTTTAGTACATAAATTACACATACTCATTGTTGCTGTATATAAATTAAATGTACATAAAATTTAATCAAATTGAATCATTGGAGATGAATTTGGATCTAAACACAAGTTTGCGGTTTCTCAGACTTCTCCGAGAAGTATGAATTGTATTTAATATGAAAATTTAAATTAAAAATAATTAAAAAAAATTTCATACAAATTTTTGATACATAAATTAAACATAATCATTATAGATGTATATAAATTTAAATTACATAAAAGTTAGTCAAAATGAGTGAGTATGATATAAATTTGGATCTAAACACCATGTAGGTAAGAGTTTACGGTTTACTGGCTCAATATTTGTTGGATTAGGGTTCAAAGTTTGCCCTTGGAGTGTAATTAACTATAAAAGAGTGTGAATATCGAGTTATATATTGTATTGTGCAAATAACAAAGAAAACAAGAGTTTTGTCTATGTTCGACATATGAAGTTGGATATCATGTTCTTATCTGTAGGGTTAGATTGAGAGTTTCTAAATTTTTAATTCATAATATTTGTTTTACATATACTGGTTAGTTTGTGACTAAGTTAAATGAGTTTGATGTTTGTTATAAGTTTTCTATATAATATGATGGTATTTATGTAGTAATTATCAAGTTTAGGGTTTATCAGACTGCCATTTCAGTGTGATCATGTCCATGGTTTATCAAACTTCTTGATGGAAACCTGTGAATTAACCTGAAATAAGTTACCCTACTTGTGATTTTACCCCATATATAAACTAAAGTTACCAACCCTAATCTGTAAAAGTCATTATCGGCTCTCTCTCTCTAAAACAGGAAGAATCTCTCCTAAACTCTCTCAAACATCTCTCCGGAAACCCTCGTCGCCACCGCCACCGTCGTCGTCAGCTTCTTCAGTCTGGTAATTACCTCTCCTTTTTCGTGTCACCTTACCAGTCCCTCCATCTATCTCTCTTCATCTTTTCATCACAACTCCATTTTCTTGTAGGTCGAATCGCCACCGCCACCGCCCTCGCCGTCGTCAACTTCGTCTTTGCAACTGAGTTAAGCTTCCTCGAAACAAGTTTTTCGCTTTCTACTCTACTTTTCTGCAAAATTTTTAGATCTATACGAAATAAGACCATTTTTCCATGTTCTTTGCCTATATCTAAACAAACAGATGGGTTCTTTGCCTATATCTAATTAATTCCGTTTTAGATCTACTTTAAAAATACTATATTAGAAGTCTGAAAGTGAATTAGACTCGATACGAAGTCTGATACTTGAACTAATCTGAATTAGACTCGATTAGAAGTTTGAAATTATACTTTCATTTAATTAGACTCTGTTAGAAGTCTGAAATTTGAGTTTGTACGAATTATACTTGAGAAGAAGTCTGAAATTAGACTTTTCCGAATTAGACTCTTTTAGAAGTCTGATTTTCGACTTGATTTTAAATTAGACTTTGTTAGAAGTTTGGCTTTAGACTTGTTTTAATTTTTGCGACTGTTTTCTGGTACACAGGATGGGGCGATTCAGTCACCTTCCAACGTCGAGTAGTTCATGTTCAACAAGTCGACGTCGATCCGGATCATCCTACAGATTCCCTAAGAAATGCTTATGCGGTCTGGAGCCCGTCATGCGAACATCCACTACTGCCGATAATCCGGGAAGAAGATTCTTCGGATGTCGTAACTATGATGTAATGGCCTCTATATGTCATGTGGTTCGTTTGTTTTTTTCTGCTTATTATAATTTGGGATCTTAATATGATTGTATAAATGTGGCTGTGTAGGATGGTGGTTACCATATAATGAAGTGGTGTGATGAGGCTATGACTGAGGAGTTTAACGATGTAAAGCTGTATGTTGACCAACATGGTCAACTAATTGATGGCATGTTCGTTTCTAATGCTCAAAGCGACAAGTATTTGTCCACGTTGCTCGATGACGTCAAGGTAACGAAGGCAGGGATAGCTCAAATGAAGGAGCGGTTGACGGAGAAGCCATGTGGCCAGATAATGCGTGGCGTCGAGTTGAAGAGTCTGACGTTCGCATGTGCTATTATTATCGTTCTGATCATGTTTATATGTTTTGATTTCTTGTAATATGTGACAATTTGTAACCAAAATTTGTATTTTTTCCATGGAACGAGATATTTGATTATGAAGTCGGTTTAATTTATATGGGTCCTTCTTTACTATGTCAGACTGTTTATGAAGTCTGAATTTATTAGACTTCTTACGAAGTCTGAAAAACTTAAACTTTTGAAAACTTTCACAAGTCTGGTCCTGAAAATATCACCATTTCAGACTGCAAAACGAGTCTAGCAGTAGAAGTATTTGAAAAATACTTCTAAGCGGCAATTAAAAATATTAGAAAAAACCGCAAAAAAAGGAAGGAATTTTGCCGCCCAAAATTTCCAAACTTCTCGCTCAATCATCTCATAACTATCAGACTGCTAATAGAGTCTGATATCAGACTGCATTAAGAAGTCTGACATCAGATTGCGAAAGCTGTATTTTTATGTGGTAAAACCGTTTTTTTTAACCGCCGCTTTGGACACATAGAAAAGGGTTTTTCTATCCCCTCATTTTTACATTTACCGAAGAAAATAACAAAAAAAAAAAACACCGATTCTCTCTCGGAGAAACTGAACCGACATCTTCGTTGTCGCTGCCGGAATTCGTCGCTTACATCGTCTCTTGTGCCTTCGACGGTAAGATTCTTCGACTCCTCTCTTCGCCGCAAACCGTCACCTTCTCGATACTGATTTCTAGAACTCAGCGCTGAACTCTTGTCTTTTTGGATTTCCAGATCTGGTTTCTCTCTCCTCGCCGTTGTCACCGCTCCTTCAAGTCTTCCATAGAGGGTAAAAGATTCAAATTGAGCAATAATGTTTAGATCTTTGGGTTTGAGTTGTATTGTGTTCTGTGGATTATTGGGATTTGTCCGATTGCGTCAGACTGCAAATTGAGTCTGACTATATTTAGTCAGACTGCAAATAGAGTTTGAATTTGAGTAGTCAGACTGCATATGACGTCTGATTTTAAGTTTTCAGACTGCTAATGGAGTCTGATTGTGGTTTATACAGGTTTTAGACATAATGGCAGAACGTGAATTCCCTCCAAGGATGTTCACAACCGGGTATGAGCCTCAACCAGACAAAAGCATACACTACTTCAGCGGTAAGAGAGATCTCATGGACGCTCTCCAAGAAGCGCTGGATGATGATGAGTGGGAAGAACTTCGCAACTCAGCCTTTGGGGTTTTTGTGAAATGGCATGAGCTGAACTTCGTATGGTGTTCAAGGATGGTGCACTACATGCTTACTATGCAACTAGAGGTAGATCAGAAGCATGAGCTTTGGTGTCTTCTTGGCCTTCAACCGGTGAGGTTTTCCCTCCATGAGTTTCAACAGATAACCGGACTCAATTGCGACTATGTTGAGAATCTGGAGTACCCGGAGGTTGAGTATACAGCCGATATGAGAGCAATGTGTGAGCTTCTTGGGCTGGATTTCGAGGTAGGGCCAAGTTATTTTCAGTTACTGGACGCTTGCAACAGATGTCGAGGCTGGGAACGGCAAGATAGGATTTGGTTGGGCTACCTAGCCATCTACACGAGCTTCATTGAGGCTCAACACTGGTCAGTTTCCGCAAGGGCTGACAAGACTAAGCTACTGCTGTCTCCAGGGGCGTTAGAAGCATACCCATGGGGAAGACTGGCCTTCAAAAATCTTGGTAGACTCTGTCAAAACAGAGGCAACCAAAAAACTCCAAGATGACAAAAACTATCAGATTGAGGGCTTCGCTGATGTCTTGAACGTCTGGGTATATTGGGCATGTACCGGGATTGCTACGCTTTATGGAATGCACTTGCAAAATAGCCCAGCCCCACTGCTCTTGGCTTACAAAGGATCAAGGAATCGGAAGAAAGTCGATTTAGAGTTGCGCAAGCATGTATTTTACTGACCTTTTTTCCTTAAAATTCACCTTTGATTGCTCTATGTCAGACTGCAAATTCAGTCTGATAAGTTGTCAGACTAATTTTGAAGTCTGAATTTTTCCCAGACTTAATTTGCAGTTTGAAAGTTGTTGCCAGACTGAATTTGCAGTCTAAAATATTGAAGTCAACCCTTTTTTGAAGTCTGAAACTTTGTACCATACGGGATATGCAGTCTGGTATATTTTATTTATTTTTTACATACTAATATACATTTTGCTCGTTGACTTGTACTTGCAGACCCACATCAACAATTTCGTCGTCAAGGAGTTTGAGGACATGTTCCCCCGGTGGGACGATGGTGAGGATGATGAGAAAGTTGTGAACATTGTGAAAGCAATGTTTGGTGAGTTTGAGCGCCCTTGGAGGTGGAGTTTTAAACACTGGAAGTCTGAAGGTGTGTTGGCCATTGTCAAGAAAGAGGTGCCCCTTATTAAGTCCGCGGTGGTTAATTTTGAGGGTGGTCTGAAGAAGGCCAAGGGAAAGGGTGTTAAGAGGAAGGTTGTTGATGACGATGGTGAGGATGTTGATTATGATAAGAAGCGAGCAAAATCAGGCGGTGATGATGGTGGTGAGGTTGTTTACTTGATCAAGTCGGTGGGTGAGAAGATGAATGAATTTTTAAGTCTTGTTAAAGAAGGTTTTGAGCAGTTGAATGAGAATATGATTGAACTTCAGAAGGAAGTTAGGTTGTTAAGGGGAGAAAAGAGGAGGAAATATGGTGTTGAGAAGTCTGATGGTGGTGTTGAGAGGAAGTCTGATGATGGTGGTAAGGTTGATGATGGTGGTGAGGTTGGGGCGGGGAAACGCAAAAAGGCTCCGCGGAAGAATATTACACCCAAAAAAATTGTTGTGAAGCCTCCTAAGCCTGCCGCGGTTGTTGAAACTGCAGACCAAAAAGGACCTGAAAAGGACCTGAAAAAGAAGCTTCAGCGGTAGAGGATGCAAAGGAAGCTCTGGCTGAAGACAACCCTACCCAACTGTCTGAGGCCAAGATTCAGACTTTGGTGGATGTTGGGGTTAGTATCCCAAACCCTCTACCAAAAAAATGTTCAAGAAAGGAGAAGTAGTCGAAGACTTAAGGACAAAGCCGTTGCTTAATATGCAGTATAAGTGTGATAGTTGTTTGTAATCACCTGAACCTATCTGCAACTAAAAACTAGTTATTTTGCTTCGTTGTTATGTTTGATGTGAACATGGTTATCTGGTATTAGACTGAGATTTAGGTCTGATTTTGGTGTTATTTTAATATCTGTCAGACTTCAAAAGAAGTCTGATTGTGTTTTGGATTTATATTGCAGTCTGTAGGTGGCGTGGATAGTGTTAGATTATTTGTCTTAGACATTTATTGCAGTCTGACGTAGGTGGTTTTTTTTATTTTGTAAATGCAGATTAGTGTCGTGGGCAGCGAACATAGTATTCTTATCGTCGATAAGGCGGCCACGGGCGTAAACTTCGATGCTGCATATATGTCGAAACAAGACACTAAGCAGGCAGCTGCTGGAGCTTATGTAAAGGCGAAGGCTCAAGAACTCAAACAGAAAGAGCATGATAAGAAGGAGAGAAAGAGCTCAACCCAAGTGCAGATCACACAGACATATGATCCTTGTGCTCCGGCAACCAGGACGGAAGTGAAGACACTTAATGATCACGTCAAAAAACTGCCGTATGTCGTCACACTCTACCTATATTCTAGAATAATTAGCTCGATGTCTAACATGCGTAATATATTCTGTAGGGGTTATCCGAAGAGGGAGGCGAACACATCCCTATCTTGGTACTACGATCTGCGCACCCCCAAGGAATGGCTGCATGACACGGTTAGTATATAATCTGGTCGGGTTTAATGATTTTCTGTTCTCAGACTTGATTTGCAGTTTGACATTGTTGTCTCTTTTAGACTTCCTTCAGACTTCTTTAGAGGTCTGGTGTCAGACTTCTTTAGAGGTCTGGTGTCAGACTTCTTTTCAAGTCTGGTGAAAGAATTTCTTTTCTCAGACTTGTTTTGCAGTCTTACATTGGTGTTCTCTCTTTTAGAGTTTCTTTAGACTTAAACATAAGTCTGACATTTTTTGCACAATGTTGACTGAATGCAGCAAATAGATGCTGGGATTGATCTGATAAGGCTTCGACAACACGAACACCCTGAATGTTTCTGGTCCGAGAGGCTGACCTTCATTGACACACTGCTGGGTAATTTGTGGAAGAAACATTATGATGATTTTGTGAAGAGCGGCGAAGGAGAAAATGTGATGCCCACGGCAAGGAGGCTGCCACCATGTGTATGGGATTACCATACTGGTGAACTACCCTTATTCCTGAAATCAAACAAGACTTGGGGGCTGGAAATTGATTACATCTACATTGCCTTGCACATTGGGGAAAATCATTGGATAGCTATTATGATTTCTATCCCAGATAGGCACGTAACCATATGGGACAGCATCATTGGACGGAAAACCGATGAGGTGGTAGGAGCGGCAGTGGCGCCTATATGTGAGATCTTTCCCTTCGTGATGCATTGTTTGGCCCCAGTAGATGATAGCTGGAATTATCCCCTTGAGCGATACTCCTACACGATCGTAAGGAGCCCGGAACTTCCCCAAAACATCCAGACAGGTGATTGTGGGGTGTTTTGTTTGAAGTTCATTGAGTTCCATACTCTTGGGATGCCGTTTCCGAAGTGGCTGTGTGATAAGAACATGAAAACTTACAGAGAGAAGCTTGCGTATGAGATATTAACTAAGCTCTGCCGAACAGGTGAAGAGGCTCGTACCGACACCGAGAATGAATTGC
The DNA here is from genome assembly GCA_030161315.1 of Eutrema japonicum. NCBI lineage: Eukaryota > Viridiplantae > Streptophyta > Magnoliopsida > Brassicales > Brassicaceae > Eutrema > Eutrema japonicum. The sequence goes on along the minus strand of BSQW01000013.1, from coordinate 35,750,298 downwards.
TAGATGTGTACGAATAGGTGAAGTAGAGTTCCTCTTTAACTTTTGGATCCCCAAGAACAATGGATTCTTGCATATATTTATCTTTTGTAGATGTAAGAAAAACTCATCCATCTTTTGGCTTACTTTCTGCGGGAATTTTTTGTGCCATGTCAATTGTGATGTCAAAAGCGTGTTTGGCATACGTAGGGTATTTCTAGGGTAATTGGTTTAAGACTTCTATAGAAGTCTGGTATCAGACTTCTATTTCTATCTTTTGTAATGAATTTCTGTTATTAGACTTATATTGCAGTTTGTAAAGTTTGTGATTTTCTTAAGACTTATTTAGACTTGACAAGATGCATCAAACACATAAGTACTACAAATTAAGTTTAAGCCAACAACAACAACCAACGATTAACACATCAAGTTCTTAGACGTAGACAACTTAAAACCCGACTTGGAAACGAAATATTGTACTGGAAAGACACCAACATACTCCTCTCAGACTTTCTTCAGACTTCTCTATCAAACTTCTAAATTGCATTCGTCTGTACATCAGACTTCTACCAGATCTAATCCTTCTCAGGTTTGGTTACCTGTCTCCACCGAAAAATACAGCAGCTTCTCATATACAGTAGATATATGAAAACAACTATAAAACAGGTGAGTGTAAGGTGATTTAGCTTACACAATTTGGTTTTTTGTGGCCTGGTTGTTTGCAATTAGAACAAGTATATTGCTTGGGAAGCTTTCGTGGTTTATTGCCCTTTGTCTTGGCAATTTCTAGCCAAGTTTGCCACCTCGACTTCTAAGGTCTTCCAGGACGACGAGGATTATGCGGGGGAAGGACACATACGGTGTCAGGAGCTTTCATAGTACAGTTCTTCGGAAGGATGTTCATTGTGTATGCCTGAAACAGATAGTTCCTACCTATGATGGGCATGGCAGCGTATATGGGTGTAGCTCAAGTTCTGGTGCAGCGCAGATTGCATGTGAGCAAGGTATCTTTTCGTAATTCCACACACCACATTCACACGTTCGGTTGTGCAAGTCGACCACACAATCCCTATGTGCTCCCTTAATAACGAATCGATACCTATCAACGCGTTCCGCCGTCATGAAGTCCGCATAATATTCACGAATAGCCATCAAATATTCAACTCCTCGGCTAAATTTTGTTGTAAGACTCAATGCATCTAGCTGCCTTTTACAAAACCACGTCCCTAGCTTCTCTTGTATGAACTCCAAAAGGAAAGAGATAGGATATCCTTTTGCTTTCTTGACTACGGAGTTTATAGTTTCGGCAATGTTGCTCGTCTTTATGTTGTACCTTTCTCCAACAAAGTGAACGCGGTTAACGCAAGTGAAAACAAGACTGCAATAGAAGTCTGATAGAAATCAGACTGCAATAGAAGTCTGATAAAGACGAATCAGACTGCATAAGAAGTCTGATAAGAAAACTGCATTTTCAGATCATACATGTCTCCATTGAAATGAACGCGTGACCATAGACTCGGATCCGCCTCCTCCAAGTATCTAGCAAGATCATGATTTACCGCTCGTAAGGAGGCCATGTATCGGTTAAAATCGTACATCGTATATGCGTACGCCGCGTTTTTCACCAAGTACAAAGATGTTTTCCCCTGAACTTTGTTACTACATTATTTTGTAGATGGTAATAACAAATCCCTCGCTTTGCCCAAGGAAGAACCTTTTCAATAGTATTCTTGATGGATGTGTGCCTATTTGAGACTATGACCAGAGGATATTGGTCTGAAATGCAGTCTCTAAACTTTGTGAAAAACCACTCCCACGAGGCATCATTCTCAGAGTCTACAATGCCAAAAGCCAACAGAAATATTTGAAAATTGGCGTCTTGTGAGGTCGCCACTAGCATAACACCTCCATACGGCCCCGTAAGATGCGTACCATCTACCACAATGACTCTTCTAAGATACTTAAATCCCTCTATGGAAGCTCCAAATGCTAGAAATAGATATTTAAATCTATTCTCCTCATCTAGTTCTAGAGTAGTCTGCGTTCCCGGGTTGGTTTGCTCAATTCCATGCAATAAAGCAGGGAGTCTCTCATAGCCATCTTCTGCTGATCCTCTCACCAACTTTTGAGCATGTAACAACGCTCTGTATGCGGTTGTGTAGCTCATCTTAATCCCATACTACTTGTTCATTGATACTAAGACATGCTTTGGTGTAATCTTCTCAATTATTCCACAGCATTCTAGAAACAACCAACCAATATAACGCGGAGTATGACGTTTTTTCTTAGCCTTCCGGTCCAGCGTTGAACATGTGTGGGCTCTATTGTAGATCATCACCCAAAACTTGTTTGGTTCATTCTTGACAGCCACTCGAAGCTTCCAGTTGCAACCTTCCACAAGACATTTAGCGACAAACAGGCTCTTGTCAGACTTATCTACTGTAAATGCGTATTTCCTCATTATCGCTGTCAAACGCAGCTCTGATATAAGATCTTGCTTGCTATCAAAACACTTTCCGAGAAAGATGCCGTCGGACCAATTTCTTCCTCGACCAGCAAATCGTTCAGCCACACGCTGCAACTCGTAAGTCTTATTATCTTCATCTTCTTTATCATCTTCATCTTCATCTCCCTCTTTCCCATACATGCTATAATCTACACCATCGTAGTAAGACTCAGCGTGCTTCTTGAAAACTTGCTCTGGCCCATCACCACCACCACCAACACCACCATCATCACCACCACCACAAATAGAATCATCTGATACTGAGCCCACATCTTCGTCTTCCCAGTCTTTGTCTTCGTCATCTTCATCTTCATCTTCATCTTCATCTTCATCTTCATCTTCATCTTCATCTTCATCTTCATCTTTTACATCGTGATTCCCCGCATCTTGATATGCCAAACCGGATCGGCTCTAAACACAAAGACGGATTAAATGTGCACTAGCTAACTCGACCATGCTCCTTACTTGCCTATCATTTGTGACATAAATAGGAGGGCTATCCGGACTGATCTGTTGCAAGAGTGGTTCCGGTAACGGATATGATAACTCCACCAACTCGGTTTTCTTGTCCAGCATATAATCATCTTGTACCATCTCAACAATTTCACAATATGTAGAACGATCGCCCAAAGTGATAAACCGCCCTCCTTTGAGAGTATCCACCACAAAATGCCAAATCTGGTCTCTCACAACCCATTCACAAAAATTAACATGTAGATGCACCATTATCTGTAAAAACAATCATGAAAAAAAAACATTAGCGATCTTAATGGAAATATCAGACTTCTTCGCGAAGTCTGATTCTATTAGCTACATTGCCAGAATTATTAAAAATATTATTTAAAAATAATTACCGAACATAAGTATGTAAAACTAACGCAGGAGGAACATATACAACTAACACACATATAAAAAATTTAAAATCAACGAAATTCATCACAAAATATACAAAAAAATGGTTTTAAAAAATTTGTCAATCCAGACTGCCACAAAAGTCTGACAAACAGTACGTCAGACCTCTATGGTAGTCTGAAAAAGAGGGTATTTTTGCAATTAGGATGTTAGAAAGCAGACTGCGGATGCCGTCTGACGAAAAGTTATCAAAGCAGACTTCTATCGCAATCTGACAAAAAGGGTATTTTTGCAATTGACCCAAACTTTGACTTTTTGTCATGCTGCATTAGATGTCTGAGAAAAAGAAAAAGGTATTTCTGTAATTGACCAAAATTTTGACTTTTTTGTCAGACTTCACGGAGAAGTATGACGTTTGTCAGACTTCTCCTGCTGTCTGGAAAAATTATGGGGTAGTTTTGCAATTGACCGAAGTTTGACTTTCGTTCCCAGACTTCCAGCGCAGTCTGAAAAATTTCTTCAGACTACGACAGAAGTTTGACAGAAATTGGTGTATATTCTGCGTTGACCAAAATCTTCGATTCCAGACTTCTTTAGCAGTCTGACGGATTTCATCATTTTCAGACTGCCATAGAAGTCTGAATTTTTTTCCCTCCTATTCAGACTGCCATAGAAGTCTGATACTTTTTCCCTATTTTGGTCAACTTTTGAAAAATTTCGGTCAATTACTACCAGTACCCTGGTTTTTTTCAGACTTCTGATTCCGTCTAAAAAAACAGTCAACTTCCGGTCAAAGTCACTCATTTTTCCTTCATACTGGATATAAAAAGTCAAGTTTTCGGTTAATTGCAAAACTACCCTATGCCTCGATTAGAGGATTTTTCTTGATTTTTTTGTTTTCATAGGAAATTACCAGACTTCAATTTTAATCTGAGTATTTAAAAGTCAATTGCAAAACTACCCTCTCGTTGCGCATATGGGTTTCATCAGACTTCTAACGCAGTCTGAGTATACAACTCAGATCTGAAAATCGACGATATGCAAAAATTCGTACCTATATCCGTTTAGAGTTTGTTTTCACCCTCGTCGAGCGCCCAGAACGTCTAATATCACCGAAATCCCGCAAGCCCTGTCGTGTTTTGCCGTTTTTATGCCATAATTTGCGATTTCGGTAAGTTTGAATCGGAAAATCGAGGGGAAATGTGAGAAAGCAGAGAGGAGAACTCGCGAAAATGAAGTCCGAGCTCTATTCTTGGGCTTTAATGGCGAAAAAGGGTTAGTTACTGCATTAACTCGTCGACGATGGTGGTTGTCGTGGAGGTTGAGAATTGATGGCAATGGTATTTCCGTAATTAAGTTAGATCTGAAATTTTTTTGTCTTTTGAAAAAAACGTTAGACTCTAACAGCAGTCTGAGGAATGGCATTTGCGTGAATACCCAGATTCTTAAAGGGTAATTCGTGGGATTCTGAAAAAGAGGAGAGGAAGAAGGCATTTTTAGCTTTGACTTCAAATTGTATGGTATTTTTGCAAATAGGCCAATTTTTATTTAATTAATTTTATGTGATAATTTTTCCATCTAGTATATAATTTGATTTTGTTCACTCGTTAGTCTAATCATATAATCATCAAAAATGTTTTCAATGGAACTTAACTTTCTTACCCTAGAGTTCGAAAAGGTTCAAATAAGAAAAAATTATGGTAAATTTTTATTAGAGTTCAAAAACATCAAAAATGTTTTTTTATATAATCATGTGTTCTGGAAGATCTTAATAGTTCAAAAACTAAAGTGAGTTACTAGAAACTGCAGAATTCAAATAAAAAATGATATGTTTACTCATAATATCTAGAAACTAGGGTTTGCGAGAAAGTTTTTTGTTTTCTTGGTTTTCCTTAATATCTAGACAACAGACTCTCTCTCTCACACACATCCACTAAATTCAGTACTACAGAAAGTTAGCTTTTCCGAGTCAACCACTTTTATCTTCGCTTATCTCTCTTCTTCTTGAAGATCTTAAAAATAAAAAGAGAAACAGACAATAATATAGAAAAAGAAATTGAGGGTGATAGTTGTAATTAAAGGACCCACCAGTTGAATTAAAGACAAAATAAAACGCTGAATATCACAATCAGCACGATAACAAACAATTAACACAAATTGAATTTTATAGACAGAATCATATTAACCCAAAAATATTTTAGAAAAAATGAATTAGGTAAAAATAAAATAAAATAAAAACCTTACCAGCAGAGATAAACATTATGAGTTCTCCGAGACTAATTTAAGATCACAATATCTACCGAAACAAAAATAATATAGAATTTTTTTTATTTTGAAAGTAATTTGTTCAAGGGATTTTAAAATTTATAAAGATCTAAATAGAACAAAGAGATCACGCAGCGGAAGAGAATACAAAAAGATAAGTAGTGGACCATAAATTGATCAAAGACAATGTTATGTTAACCAAATAATTGTTCTAAAACCGGCTATCTAGATTGTCAAATCATTGATAATTTTGTTTTTGATGACTAAAAAGCTATGGGCTGAAATTCGTAACATGTTATATGGTTCCGTCCCAATTAATCGACATAAACTTCCTATTCATATTCAATTATTCTTTTATTTTATTTTTGTATAATACTCTGAAAAATTAAACAAAGTACCATAAAAATATGTAACATCACATATTTATATTTTACATTAATTCAATATATAAAAGTACGATAATATGGCAAAATCACCAATTATTCACCCATTAATATATACGTTAGACCACACCAGAATAGCGCGCAAATTTTTGAATATTGAAAGAAAATATATTTTGATTTTGGTTAATCAATATATTTTAATTATTAAAGCAGTTCAACTAAAAATTATCTTTTTTCTTTCAGAAATATTATCAGATTTTTTATTGAAGAAAGAAGAAAAAAACATGATATCATATGGATCTGCAAGGACGACCAACAACAAAGAATCAAAGTGTGGATCTATTAAATCTCCCTCACTAATTTTTATTTAATACACATATAACAACGTGGATGCATAATCAAATACAAAAACGTAAAATGAAAAATGATAACAAAGAGGATCTAGCGATACCTTTTAAGGTTTGTCTGTCTAAACTCAAGAAGAATCAAATATTTTTTATCTTCATGTTTTATTGTTCCTTTGTTAGATTCATTTCTCCTTCCATCTTTATCTCACTCTCTTTCTATAAACGAGAAGAAAATAAAAATAAATATAAATCTGTGAACAAAAATACGGTCCTAATGGCAACGTAAATAGGAATCATTTTATCATTTTATGTATGTATATGAACTTGATAGATAAACAAAGACGTTATTGATAATTCGGTATTTTTACCATAAAATGGAATGGTGCAACAAATTTAATCAGAAGAAGAAAAAAAAGAATAAAATCCAAGACATATTTGTGATTAATGCGAAGATTACTGAATATTACAGATATACGTTGTCGATGAAAAATAGGAGAAACCCTTGAATTCTATCGATAGGCAATGAGTTTGGTCAGAAAATCGCTGATGGTTTTACGAAGCGGTTTTAAGGTGTAACGTTCAAAGGAGAGAGTTAATTACAGTTAGGATTACTAAGTGTGCTAATAAATTTAATGGTGATATATATAGTGTGAGAGGGAGAGACACTTAATTTACCCTACAGACTCAAAAAAACTGAAGAAAAGGGAGAGACACATAGTTGATTATTAATTTCATAATCTTATCGTTTTATCCACGTGTCACAACGTGATTGGATTGCATAATATTAATTAAATAAGTAGATAACTAAATTTAGTTTTTTCTACCATTATAAGAGAAATATAATTAAATTTAGTCTTCTTTTACATTTTAATATTTGTATCCTTTTTTGTAGTGTTAATTTTTCATTTTGAGAAATACATTTTTTTATAAAATCGTATATGGTAGGAGCCTAAGAGTATGCATATTTTGTTAAAACACGTGTAAAAAATGTGACAGCCTGTAATTTGGGATAATTTCCTTTCTTGTATCTATGCATTCATGGAATAAACATGCATGTACACGTCTGATTTGTATTTTCATGTACATATTGCGACAGCAACACAAATGTTTATATTACCTTTCAGGCTTTCAATATTCAACTTCTTTATAATCTAATAAATAAATATAAAATTGCTTTTATTATTAATTTTTATTTTTAGAATAAATTTATTGACATGGATTATTGACGAAAAATGAACGTATTTCATGTGGATCCTCGAAGTTAGTCTCACACAATATAGAAAACATGCCCGAATGGGCAATGAGAACAATATAGAATATATGTGCAAGTATAAATACACTTTAACTTTTGAAAATTTATATTTTTTAACAATTTAGAAAATTTCGAGTCATGTACAAACTATTTAGTTTTAAAATTTTAACAAATTTGCCTAAAAAAATCTTGCTTCATTTTAAAATAATGTAGGGGTGGGCAAAAACACCATAACCAAAAAACCCGAACCAAACCATACCAAAATAAGTGATTTGGTTTGGTTATGGTTTAACAGAAAATAACATTTGGTTATCATTTTTTAAGACTCCGGTTTCGATTTGGTTTGGTTAAAAACCGAAAAACCCGAATGGTTAAAAATCAAAACTCTAAATCGTATTATCCATCTATTTGTTTTTGTTTGAATCAAACTCAACCTTAACATTACCGTTTCAACCCTGTGAAACTTACTATTACAAACCGAAGCAACATTTGTCCATACGTTTTCTCATGTGTTATTATGTGGAATTAGAAATTGATGACAACTATTTAAGTTTTTTCTATATCAAAATTGTTCTTAGGAGGTTATGTTGTTTTCTGGATCCATCTCGTTTTATCTCCCAAAGTTGAAAGTTATGTAATAAATTGAAAAAACCCGAAACAAAATCAAACCAAACCGAACCAAACTGTATATGGTTTTGATTTTTATAAAACTGATAAACTGTAAATCGAACCATACTAAACTGAAATATATATGGTTTTTTATGGTTTGAGTTTTTGTAAAACCGATAAACCGTAAAACCAAAAAAAACAAACAAACCGGAAACCGAAGTGTCCACCCCTATAATGCATCAATCTTTCAACAACAAAAAATTGTGGAAATTTTTAATATTCTTCATATATATATATATATATTGGACGAAATTCTTCATATTTAAATGTTCAATCATTCACAATGACCAACTTTAACTAAAATCACAATAAATTAATAAATTAATCTCAAACTCAAATTTTGATCGACACACCATATTTATATTATCAATCATCTACTATAACATATAAATTTTAAATTTATGTAGAATACGAAAATACAGCTTGTCTAGAACATTATTTAACCAAGAGAGGTTTGCAGATTTTGTCAATTTCTTAAACTTTTTAAAAACAATTAGCACTTTTTCAACTTAATTAGGAAAGTAACACTTATTTTAGTGTTCATGACAATTTCACCTCTGCACAGTACAGCGTGTACAACCGTGTACCATACACGGAGCTGTAAGGGGAAGGGTAAAATGGTTATTTCGACACAAAACGACAAAACAAAAAAACAGAAGTGACAAAAAAACTAAGGGAAAATTGAAAAAATGACTTTTGGTGCAAAGAAGTCTTCAACCAATTAAGTTTTAAAGATTGCTAGTATGTCTCAACCATTGGCAAATAATTTATTTTACAGCTTTCTAAACTGTTATTTTCTTTTAAAACATGTAGCTTTCTAAAATCAGTTACAACATAAATGATATAGCCTTTTATCTAAATTTGTAATCTCTTTTTTCTATATATTTTGTTTTTATCTATGTTGTATTCGTTTTGCCTTTATGTCTTTGTCTATCTCATTTATATGCCTATGAGTTGTTTTCATCCGTAAGCTTGTATGGAAAGTATGCTCTGTGGTTGCCACCTAATGGATCTTGCACACCAAAAATCCAACTAAGCCAAGAAAAGAAGAATATAGAGAAAAATCCATGAGGTTGTAATGCTCAAAGTACCTTAAGGCCCCAAACAAAGAAAAGTATTGCCTCAGTTATGTAGCAAAAATACCTCACGAATTATCTCACCATATTTTTAGCACCACATGTAAAAACAATCAACTCATGGTTTAATATTACTTCTAGGGATAGATAAAAAATAAAGTATTCTGTCTTGGTGTCTGGTCTCAATACACACCATGGAAAGTATATTTTCTTTGACAAACCCACATTCTTTCAGAATATCAACCTCTAGTAAAATAGATCATCTCAATGAAGTAGAATATGTAAGTGAAGATAACAAAGTCCCTATTACCCAATTATCCTTACTCAACCCATATAAAGCCTTCACAAAACCAAACTCCACTTTCCCAAAAGTTATTAAACAGGTGTTTGGTCCCAGCTAACATGCTGCAAGAGAGCTTGTTCTAGCCTCACAAATGGAGCAATAGAAACCGAGCCGATGATCCCTTTCCGCTTCAACGATGGGATGATTCATCAATGGAGAGCTCATGGCTATACCCACCTTCACTATGGAGCAATATGCATGGTGCTAAACATTCATGGAAGAAAAGGTCTACATGTAGTTGCGAGAGTCGCTCTACTCGACACTAGATACAGAAAGTACCAACATGCATGCATAACAACTCTTCACACAACCTTACACTACAAGAAAACATGCGAATTCTGACGGCAGTTCGTCGGAAATTGATTTTGGTTGGAAATACGTCGGAATGTGCCGACGGACAGTAGTCGTCGGAAAATGGTCGGAATATTTCCGACGGATAACTGACGGCAATATTTCTGACGGCCGTATTTCTGATGGTTGTTTGTTCGGAAATACGCGTCGGAACGATGTCAGAAAGCCGTCAGAAATATTTCCGATAGTATTCCGACGGATATTTCGACGGGTCTTTGACGGAATATTCTGCCGGTAATCCGTCGGAAATATTTCCGACAACTTTCCGACGGAATGCCTTCCGACGGATTTCCGACGGCCATCTATAATTTGTTTTTTTATTCTTTTTATAATAATTAATAAATTAATTCAATTTTTTAATTAAAAAGAAATAATCAAATTGTTTAAATAATTTTTAAAAATTATATTTTTTGAATTAAAAAAAATCATTAAACCTTTAAAATTCATAAAAACATAAAATGCTATTAAAAAAACCAAAAAATTTAGTTCGAAAAGAAATGGGGGAAGGCCGCCTTGATGGTCGCTTGCAAATCGGAGAGCTCCTTACAGGTTGAGTTGTGTGCGGACTCCAACTCCTCGTGTGCGGACTCCAACTCAACGACCTTGGCGTCACGGTCTTTCACCATTTGGCTGAGCCTCTGGATTTCTTCTTTGTACTCTGAAGCATACCGAGGAACCGAGTAAGAAGATTCTTGGGTCGGAAGTCCATCTAACCCAGTGAATCGACATTTGACTTGTTGAGTTTCCTACGAAAGAGTAAAAAACATATTAATGAAATTACGAAGAAACACAATATTAATGAAAACAAATATAAACTTACAGCGAGAATAATTTCGTTGATCTCTTCCCGAGCTAACTCGTTTGAGGACGACGATCCGTCAAGAGTGAGCTGCAACATTAAAACTTCACGTTCCATCTTCTTCTACCCTTGTCGGACTAATAAGACTCATATGTGATTTCTGCATTATTTTGAAATCTCAATTTCTTAAAAAATGTATAGGTAAAAACCATAATTCGAAATAATATCAAAATCATCGGTGCTATGCTTTTTTTTAATCTTATTATATAAAGTTGAATATTTTAAATTTGCTAACTCACCTAATCGCGACATCTAATCAAGTTAATCGACCAGATTCTAAAATGTGCTTTAAAAAAAAAGGATTCTAAAATGTGTTAAAAAAAATTCTAAATTTCTTTTATTAAATTTATAATCGATTCCTGAAGGCAAAGTTATTAAGAAAAAAAACTTCCTTGGGTTTTCCATTTATATTAAATAAATTAAACAATGGATTACTAATCCTAAAAGAAGAAAAACATTTAATTTCTCAGCTCTATATAAACAGTTTGGTAATATGTCAATTACATACAATAAAATCAAAAGTCTAATAATCGTTTCTAAAGCTATATGCTGCATATGCTCCACTAAATTCTTCTTTCAAGGTATATATTTATTTTATCGATAACATTTCTAAATTTGTATATTATTTATTTTCATGGGTGATTGAATTTTGTTTTTCATTTTTTGGTTTTTTTTCCACGGGTTATAAAATATTAAACTATAAACCCGCATATATGCGGGTCCTAATCTAGTATTTTTATAAAGTAATACTCCAAACATTTGATATCAATAAAAGTTACCAGAAATAATCTTATACACTACAAGAAAATATGTCAAAATACCACAAAATTTCCCACCGAAATTTTGGTTGGGAAAATAACCCACCAATTTCCAACCAAGATACCACGATTTAGTGATTTTGTGGGAAAATTGTTGCTTATTTACAACTCATTATATTGATCGAGATTCTGTGAGAAATTTGCGACCGAATACCAACCAAAACAAAATCATTGGTAGTCACATGGGAAATTCGTGGGAAATCAATCGCAAATTCACCACGAAATTTTTTGGTTGTAACTTCAAAAATAATCAATTTATTTTTGTTGGTGTCCGAACCAGCGCCAAAACCGAACCGATAAAATAAAAACCCATTCTTTGGTTTATGAAAACCCATTCTTTGGTTTAAAGCAGATTCCTCAATAGATAATATTGAGGAAGGGAATATTCATTTGGAAGAGGAAGAAACATACATTTTCTTTCTCCATCTTCTCCTTCTCCCTATTCTCCGTAAGCGTTATCTACCAATCTTGCATACTCTTTGAGGAGGCCATACGACACGAGTGACCCGTCCTCGAATTAAACCCAAAGGAATCTGCCAAACAAGTTTATTCACATCAGTCACATGGGACAAGGCCTTGAAGAGTATCATATGGATCATCTACGAAGCAGAAGCAGAGGACTTACAGGGCTAAAAGTTTTTGAGTCTAAGCTGAAAGCTTTGTTATCTTCTTCTACCCAACAATGACCTTCTGGAACTCTGATCACATCACTCGAACTACTTATCCATTCACCAGGCATCCCGACAAACCTCTTTATGTATATATCCCTGAAATGAGTTAGAGAGCTGCCAGAGATATGCAATTCACACTGTCAGGAGCTCATTGATGTATTTCAAAATATATCATTTTGAACACATACAACACAATGTCAAAGGAATACTATGAAACATATTTGAGACCTGAAAGAGCCAGAAATAACTGACCTTTGGAAGCAAAAGAAAATTACAGAATACAAAGTGTTTGATCCTTTTTTCTTTTAGAATTACAGAATAATAACTGACCTTGATGATTCATATGATACTCTTCAAGGCCTTGTCCCATGTGACTGATGTGGATAAACTTGTTTGACATATTTCCTTGAGTTTAATTCGAGGACGGATCACTCGTGTCGTATGGTATTTTCTTGGGTTTAATTCGAGGACAGGTCACTCGTGATGTATGGCCTCCTCAAAGATTTAGCAAGATTGGTAGATAACGCTAATGGAGAATAGGGAGAAGGAGAAGGCGGAGAAAGAAAAGGTATGTTTCTTCCTCTTCTAAATGAATATGTCCTTCCTCAAGATTCTCTATTGAGGAATCTGCGTTAAACCTTTCAATTTTTCAGAAATATTGAAAGGTTTGAATTCCCCCCCCCCCTTTCGCAATGCAGGATTGCATGTTGACATTTCCCTTCTCAATGATAGCACATTCTTTGTATTGGACGAGACTCTTGGGACTGAAACAAAGGTTTAACTCGCCCTTCTAGTAATACTTGGCCCTGGTTTTGATTTTGGCTCTGGCTCGTTTCAGTTACTTAACATAATCTTTTAGCTTTATAAACGACTTGGTTTTTCCGGTTTAATTCCAATTTCTTAGGTTTACTTTATCGGTTCGGTTTTGGCGCTGGTTTAAACACCATTAATTAAACCTAATCCAATCGTAAAGACATACCCAATCTTTAGCGTTTCCCTCGGGATAAATGCTGTAATAGATCATACATGAGGCAGTTTTCGAGTGTTCGTACGAGGTTTGAAAACTCTCCCAGGCATGAGTCCCAATTCTTCCTCAACCACTCCCAAAGCTTTAACTCTCCGCCGCATCTATCAACGTCGCTTTTAGCCTCCTCTCCGCCGCAACCACCTCTTTCCGACAAAAAATTGGGTTGTTACCCATGGAAGATGGACTACCAGATGATAGACCTCCTGAATGTTGACTCACGAATGATTGGATTGAGCCCAACTGTTTTGGCCATCTTGGTTGTTCCGTGAAACACCAGTCATTACCGTATACGAGTAAGGGCATCCGAAGAAGTTATGGTCTCTCGTCTCATCCGGTTCTCCGCAGAGGATGCAAGGGTGACCTGCTCCCCAATTCCGAGCTCTAACTCATGTCGCTAGCTTGTCCCTGATGGCTAGCCAAGTAATAAAAGCATGTCGAGGAATTGATTGTGAGAACCAAACTATTTTTTGCCAAGGGATTTTCTGTTTTTTAGATCTAACTTGATTCCATGTCTCCTTTGTTGAGAAGTGGTCTTTGAAATCATTTGTACCATGCTTCCACATAAAAGTATATGATCCTCGTTGTGGATGCGGAGGAGTAGAGTTTCTGATTTTTGTAGCATCTCTTGTAACGCTGCACCGCGAGTTCGCCTTATATCCCAACTCCTATCTGATACCACTTCATGGATCCTTGCATCACGACTAACGCCCACATCTCATGTTATATTAATTAGTCGCCCCATTCCTAGCCAGTTATCAAACCAGAAATATGCTGAGCGACCGTCGTGCACCTCGACTCTAAGGAACTTCCCTGCCAAAGGATGAAGTTTGAGAAGTTTTCTCCAGATCCATGATCCTCGAGATCCCTCTGTAACATCCCAGAACGAAGTATAGCGAAGCAGGTAATGACGAATCCATGCCACCCATAAGGATCCCGAGTTGTCAAAGAGTCTCCAAATGAGTCTTAGCGCAAAAACCCAAGACGAGTCCAACATTTTACGAATACCCAAACCACCTTCTTTCTTAGGTTCACTGACATCACACCAAGAAACTTTTGTTTTAGTAGTGACGTGGGGAGAACCAGACCAAAGAAAAGCTCCACACATGCTCTCAATTGTTTCGAAACACCTCTTTGGAAGTCGAAAAACCGAACACCAAAAATTTGTAATGCTGCCTATCACCGCTTTAATCAACTGCAACCGCCCAGCGAAGGATAATAATTTTCTAGACCAAGAAACCATGTGAGATCTGATTCTGTCAATTAGTGGCTCATACTCCAATTTTGTAATACTCCTTGTCGTAAGTAGTAGTCCGAGATAGCGTATCGGAAGACATTCAATCAGAATACCCAGATTATCCGCAGCCTCAATGAGAAGAGTATCAGTTTGACCCGCAATGTATAATGATGATTTGGAAGCATTGATAATCAGACCATATAATCTTCTGAAATCATTCACAACGTGTGTGTACCTTGTAGAGTTTGCAAAACTACCATCATGTTGACCCATCAAAAAATACCATCATGTCGTCTGCAAAACTAAGGTCGGTCAAGTTAAGGTCCCGACACCAAGGGTGGTAGCCAATGCTTCCGTCTCTAGCTGCCTTATTAAAGAGCAATGAAAGCACGTTAATAGCAATGACGAAAAGATATGGCGATAGTGAACAACCTTGACGAAGTCCACGTGAACTCATGAAAAACCCCTCTAGCTCACCATTTACCATCACAGAAAATGCAGCTGTGGAAATACAGCTTCTTATCCACCCAATAAATATGGCCTGAATCCCCATAGCTTCGAGAGTAGCTATTAGGAAATGCCAACGAACCGTGTCAAAAGCTTTTGAAATATCCAATTTTAAAGAGCATCGTGGAGAGATTGATGTCTTGTGGTAGTCTTTGACAAGTTCAGTGGCTAACAATACATTTTCTAGCAGTAGACGTCCTTTTATGAAAGCACTTTTATTGGGAACCATACCCTCCAGAAGAACCAGCTTGAGTCTATTCGGCATGATTTTTGATATAACTTTGTAAATCATACTACAGCATGCTATGGGGCTATAGTCTTTCATAGTTTTTGCGTCCATTGTCTTCAAGGCTAAGGTTAAGATCGTAGCGTTAACTCCATGAGGCATGAAACCATTTTCGAAGAATGATTGGACAGCGACTACGAAGTCATTTCCAATGATTGGCCAAGCAGCTATGTAGAATTCCATGGTGAAACCATCTGGTCCCGGGATTTTGTTTCGTGGCATAGAGAAGAGCACAGTCTTTATTTCATATCCCAAAACCGGCCTTGTGATAGAATCAACAGCTTCCAATGGTCAACGGTACGTTATAAGGTCCGTAAGATCATCAAAACTGCGTGATGATCGTTGCTGGTTATCTGCATGTAGGAAATGTTGGAAGTATCTAACTGCTTCCACCTTGATGGCGTCTGGCTCTGTTATGATGTCTTCCTCTGCCGTGATAAGTTGTTTTATCATATTTTTTCCTATTCGAGACTGCACCATACGATGGTAAAACCTACTGGTCGCCATACTTTAACAATGTTATACGACATTTTTGGTAGAAGAATTGTTCCTCAATACTCGCCAAGTGATTCCAATTTTCTGTTGCTACAGATCTTGCCTCAGAATGTAGCCGTGCATGGGTTAAGAATTACTTGGTTTTCGCATTCACATAACACTTGAAAAGTTTCGCTAGTCCTCTTTGTTATGTCCCCATATATGTCACGATTTAGATCCGGTAGAATACGTTTCAGTAGCTTCAGCTTACATTTGAACTTGTAGAGAGCAGCTCTAGAGTGGTAGATCGGCTTAGTATATGCCCAGAATCGCGAAATAATATCGAGAAATTGGGGATGGTTTGCAAGGTAATTGAAAAACTGGAAGTGACGTCTCTTGCTCGTTGACGGATTCGTGACATTTACCAAACTTCGTGTATGCTCTGAGATGCCGTTGGACTCGAAAATAGCATGTGAGGTGGCGTATTTAGAGCACCAAGAACTATTAATAAGAACACGATCTATATTTTTCCCGATCGGGTCTTCTTCTAGGTGATTCCACCAAGTGAATTTCGGCTTCAAATAGCTCATATCCGCAAGTTCACAGTTTGTTACCAGGGACTGGAAGTTGCGCATTCCAGACTGATCTCCTATAGAAACAAGTGATCGAGAGTTTTTCGAGGAAGCCAAGATCTCATTAAAGTCTCCCAGGATGATCCATGGCACATTATTGGCAGCGAAAAGCGATTTATTATGCCTAATCTCTGCCCGCAGAGTCTTACGATCGCGCTGGAAATTAGATGCATATACACAAGAGCATAGAAAATCCTCGCCAGCCGTAGAGGATACCCAAACTGTGATAATTTGTGGGCTCTTCTATAGTGCAGTGACAGTAATCATACCAGACCATACGAGCCAGATTCAACCAAGGCGGTGGTAGTCATAATTCGTGAGAGCGAGCCAACCGGGGAAAGTCCGAGCACTAATTTATGTACAATTTTCTTCTTGAACCCTTGTTTTAAGTAAACACTTAAATGAAAGATTTGTTGAAGAGATTCAGGACCGAACCGCGTTTTTTTGCGCATCTTATTGAAGCCCCAGGTATTTCACGCAAATATAGTCGTCATTTCATTAGTGCTTCCGTAAGGAAGCTTTCTTGGCTTTGTTTCAAACGGCAATGAGTTGGTCTTTCTTTGATGTAGTTTGCTTCTTTGGCTTTTGTTTTCCCCGTTGTGTTGAACCTTCTTTCATTTATGGGTTTATTATTAGAACATTTTCCTCCGATGAGGTTGAAAGTGCATCTTCGTCATTCCTTTTAAACTCTCTTTCTCGTGTTTATCATCCCCCTCAGAAATACCGGAGATAATGTTAGAATTATCTAACTGCTTCCACCTTGATGGCATCAGACTCTGTTATGATGTCTCCCTCTGCCGTGATAAGTTGTTTTATCATATTTTTTCTTGTTCGAGACTGCACCGTACGATGGTAAAACCTTGTATTCTGGTCGCCATACTTTAACCATGTTATACGAGATTTTTGGTAGAATAATTGTTCCTCAATACTCGCCAAATGATTCCAATTTTCTGTTGCTGCAGATTCGGCCTCGAATGTAGCCGTGCAGGGGTTAAGAAATGCTTGGTTTTGGCATTCTCATAACACTTGAAAAGCTTCGCTAGTCCTCTTTGTTATGTCCCCATATATGTCATGATTTAGATCCCGTAGAAGACGTTTCAGTAGCTTCAGCTTACGATTGAACTTGTAGAGAGCAGCTCTAGAGTGGTAGAGCGGCTCAGTATCTGCCCAGACTCTCCAAATAATATCAAGAAATTGGGGATGGTTTGCAAGGTAGTTGAAAAACTGGAAGTGACGTCTCTTGCCCGTTGACGGATTCGTGACATTTACCAAACTTCGTGTATGGTCTGAGATGCCGTTGGACTCGAAAATAGCATGTGATTTGGGGTATTTAGAGCACCAAAAACTATTAATAAGAACACGGTCTATATTTTTCCCGATCTGGTCTTCTTCCAGGTGATTCCACCAAGTGAATTTCGGCCCCAAATAGCTCATTTCCGCAAGTTCACAGTTTGTTACCAGGGACTGGAAGTCGTGCATTCCCGACTGATATCCTATAGAAGCAAGTGATCGAGAATGTTCCGAGGAAGCCAAGATCTCGTTGAAGTCTCCCAGGATGATCCATGGCACATTATTTGCAGCGAAAAGCGATTTATTATGCCTAATCTCTGCCCACAGAGTCTTACGATCGCGCTGAAAATTAGATGCATATACACAAGAGCATAGAAACTCCTCGGAACACAAGAGTTGTCAAAGAGTCTCCAAATGAGTCTTAGCGCAAAAACCCAAGACGAGTCCAACATTTTACGAATACCCAAACCACCTTCTTTCTTAGGTTCACTGACATCACACCAAGAAACTTTTGTTTTAGTAGTGACGTGGGGAGAACCAGACCAAAGAAAAGCTCCACACATGCTCTCAATTGTTTCGAAACACCTCTTTGGAAGTCGAAAAACCGAACACCAAAAATTTGTAATGCTGCCTATCACCGCTTTAATCAACTGCAACCGCCCAGCGAAGGATAATAATTTTCTAGACCAAGAAACCATGTGAGATCTGATTCTGTCAATTAGTGGCTCATACTCCAATTTTGTCATACTCCTTGTCGTAAGTAGTAGTCCGAGATAGCGTATCGGAAGACATTCAATCAGAATACCCAGATTATCCGCAGCCTCAATGAGAAGAGTATCAGTTTGACCCGCAATGTATAATGATGATTTGGAAGCATTGATAATCAGACCATATAATCTTCTGAAATCATTCACAACGTGTGTGTACCTTGTAGAGTTTTCAAAACTACCATCATGTTGACCCATCAAAAAATACCATCATGTCGTCTGCAAAACTAAGGTCGGTCAAGTTAAGGTCCCGACACCAAGGGTGGTAGCCAATGCTTCCGTCTCTAGCTGCCTTATTAAAGAGCAATGAAAGCACGTTAATAGCAATGACGAAAAGATATGGCGATAGTGAACAACCTTGACGAAGTCCACGTGAACTCATGAAAAACCCCTCTAGTTCACCATTTACCATCACAGAAAATGCAGCTGTGGAAATACAGCTTCTTATCCACCCAATAAATATGGCCGGAATCCCCATAGCTTCGAAAGTAGCTATTAGGAAGTGCCAACGAACCGTGTCAAAAGCTTTTGAAATATCCAATTTTAAAGAGCATCGTGGAGAGATTGATGTCTTGTGGTAGTCTTTGACAAGTTCAGTGGCTAACAATACATTTTCTAGCAGTAGACGTCCTTTTATGAAAGCACTTTTATTGGGAACCATACCCTCCAGAAGAACCAGCTTGAGTCTATTCGGCATGATTTTTGATATAACTTTGTAAATCATACTACAGCATGCTATGGGGCTATAGTCTTTCATAGTTTTTGCGTCCATTGTCTTCAAGGCTAAGGTTAAGATCGTAGCGTTAACTCCATGAGGCATGAAACCATTTTCGAAGAATGATTGGACAGCAACTACGAAGTCATTTCCAATGATTGGCCAAGCAGCTATGTAGAATTCCATGGTGAAACCATCTGGTCCCGGGATTTTGTTTCGTGGCATAGAGAAGAGCACAGTCTTTATTTCATCTCCCAAAACCGGCCTTGTGAGAGAATCAACAGCTTCCAATGGTCAACGGTACGTTATAAGGTCCGTAAGATCATCAAAACTGTGTGATGATCGTTGCTGGTTATCTGCATGTAGGAAATGTTGGAAGTATCTAACTGCTTCCACCTTGATGGCGTCTGGCTCTGTTATGATGTCTTCCTCTGCCGTGATAAGTTGTTTTATCATATTTTTTCCTATTCGAGACTGCACCATACGATGGTAAAACCTACTGGTCGCCATACTTTAACAATGTTATACGACATTTTTGGTAGAAGAATTGTTCCTCAATACTCGCCAAGTGATTCCAATTTTCTGTTGCTACAGATTTTGCCTCAGAATGTAGCCGTGCATGGGTTAAGAATTACTTGGTTTTCGCATTCACATAACACTTGAAAAGTTTCGCTAGTCCTCTTTGTTATGTCCCCATATATGTCACGATTTAGATCCGGTAGAATACGTTTCAGTAGCTTCAGCTTACATTTGAACTTGTAGAGAGCAGCTCTAGAGTGGTAGAGCGGCTTAGTATATGCCCAGAATCGCGAAATAATATCGAGAAATTGGGGATGGTTTGCAAGGTAATTGAAAAACTGGAAGTGACGTCTCTTGCTCGTTGACGGATTCGTGACATTTACCAAACTTCGTGTATGCTCTGAGATGCCGTTGGACTCGAAAATTGCATGTGAGGTGGCGTATTTAGAGCACCAAGAACTATTAATAAGAACACGATCTATATTTTTCCCGATCGGGTCTTCTTCTAGGTGATTCCACCAAGTGAATTTCGGCTTCAAATAGCTCATATCCGCAAGTTCACAGTTTGTTACCAGGGACTGGAAGTCGCGCATTCCAGACTGATCTCCTATAGAAACAAGTGATCGAGAGTTTTTCGAGGAAGCCAAGATCTCATTGAAGTCTCCCAGGATGATCCATGGCACATTATTGGCAGCGAAAAGCGATTTATTATGCCTAATCTCTGCCCGCAGAGTCTTACGATCGCGCTGGAAATTAGATGCATATACACAAGAGCATAGAAAATCCTCGCCAGCCGTAGAGGATACCCAAACTGTGATAATTTGTGGGCTCTTCTATAGTGCAGTGACAGTAATCATACCAGACCATACGAGCCAGATTCAACCAAGGCGGTGGTAGTCATAATTCGTGAGAGCGAGCCAACCAGGGAAAGTCCGAGCACTAATTTATGTACAATTTTCTTCTTGAACCCTTGTTTTAAGTAAACACTTAAATGAAAGATTTGTTGAAGAGATTCAGGACCGAACCGCGTTTTGTTTGCGCATCTTATTGAAGCCCCAGGTATTTCACGCAAATATAGTCGTCATTTCATTAGTGCTTCCGTAAGGAAGCTTTCTTGGCTTTGTTTCAAACGGCAATGAGTTGGTCTTTATTCTATGTAGTTTGCTTCTTTGGCTTTTGTTTTCCCCGTTGTGTTGAACCTTCTTTCATTTATGGGTTTATTATTAGAACATTTTCCTCCGATGAGGTTGAAAGTGCATCTTCGTCATTCCTTTTAAACTCTCTTTCTCGTGTTTATCATCCCCCTCAGAAATACCGGAGATAATGTTAGAATTATCTAACTGCTTACACCTTGATGGCATCAGACTCTGTTATGATGCCTCCCTCTGCCGTGATAAGTTGTTTTATCATATTTTTTCTTGTTCGAGACTGCACCGTACGATGGTAAAACCTTGTATTCTGGTCGCCATACTTTAACCATGTTATACGAGATTTTTGGTAGAATAATTGTTCCTCAATACTCGCCAAATGATTCCAATTTTCTGTTGCTGCAGATTCGGCCTCGAATGTAGCCGTGCAGGGGTTAAGAAATGCTTGGTTTTGGCATTCTCATAACACTTGAAAAGCTTCGCTAGTCCTCTTTGTTATGTCCCCATATATGTCATGATTTAGATTCCGTAGAAGACGTTTCAGTAGCTTCAGCTTACGATTGAACTTGTAGAGAGCAGCTCTAGAGTGGTAGAGCGGCTCAGTATCTGCCCAGACTCTCCAAATAATATCGAGAAATTGGGGATGGTTTGCAAGGTAATTGAAAAACTGGAAGTGACGTCTCTTGCCCGTTGACGGATTCGTGACATTTACCAAACTTCGTGTATGGTCTGAGATGCCGTTGGACTCGAAAATAGCATGTGATTTGGGGTATTTAGAGCACCAAAAACTATTAATAAGAACACGGTCTATATTTTTCCCGATCGGGTCTTCTTCCAGGTGATTCCACCAAGTGAATTTCGGCCCCAAATAGCTCATTTCCGCAAGTTCACAGTTTGTTACCAGGGACTGGAAGTCGTGCATTCCCGACTGATATCCTATAGAAACAAGTGATCGAGAGTGTTCCGAGGAAGCCAAGATCTCGTTGAAGTCTCCCAGGATGATCCATGGCACATTATTTGCAGCGAAAAGCGATTTATTATGCCTAATCTCTGCCCACAGAGTCTTACGATCGCGCTGAAAATTAGATGCATATACACAAGAGCATAGAAACTCCTCGCCAGCCGCAGAGGATACCCAAACTGTGATAATTTGTGGGCTCTTGTATAGTGCAGTGACAGTAATCATACCAGACCATACAAGCCAGATTCGACCCAGACGGTGGTAGTCATAATTCGTGAGAGCGAGCCAACCAAGAAAGTCCGAGTAATAATTTATGTACAATTTTCTTCTTGAACCCTTGTTTCAAGTAAACACCCAAATCAAGGATTTGTTGAAGAGATCCAAGACCGAAACGTGTTTTGTTTGCGCATCTTATTGAAGTCCCGAATATTTTACGCAAATATAGTCGTCATTTCATTAGTGCTTCCGTAATGAAGCTTTCTTGGCTTTGTTTGAAACGGCAATGAGTTGATCTTTCTTTGATGTAGTTTGCTTCTTTGGCTTTTGTTTTTCCCGTTGTGTTGAACCTTCTTTCTTTTCTGGGTTTATTATTGGAATATTTTCCTCCGGTGAAGTTGAAAGTGCATCTTCGTCATTCCTTTTAAACTCGCCTTCTTCATGTTCATCGTCCTCCTCAGAAATACCCGAGAGAATGTTGAAACGAGACGGTGAAGAGCTACCTGGTAGCTTGACATCGTCCTTTACATCCGACTCTTCATTTCTTTTATCCTTTAGTGGAGATGATTTTCCCCCCTTCGTTACAATCGACCATTGGTTTTCTGAGTTTTCAGAAACCACATCGACATCATCTTCATTCAACAGTTTCTCCTCACTCTTCTTTGGAAACTCAATTGGTTGTACTTCATTTCTCTTTAGAGTTTCGTCGTCTCCTGTGTATATTTCAATGGTAAGTTCCTTGTGGGAGACAGCATCCACTGCAATAGATTCATTTTCCTGGCTTAATTGTTGAACGATGATGTTCGTCTCAGGAGTAGATTCCTTCTCCCCCCCCCCCCCCCCCCTCTTTCTTCACATTAACAACGACCGACCATGTCTTCATCTGATTACATTCTTTGTCCAAATGTCCCCAGCTAGAGCACGAAGAGCATCTCGGCGGAAGCTAGGGGTATGAGATTTGAATATGGATATCAAGTTCAGACTGTAGATGTATCCTCTCGGGTAGAGGTTTCTCCAGATTGACCACCACCAAAAGACGTGCCACATCCAAACGGATGCATCGCTCAGTGTTAGGGTGTACTTTTGTGATTTTTCTACAATATCCCCTTAGAAAAAGAGACCTTTTTCTGAGAATAGATGATATGGTACCTCTTTGAAATCCGCCCAAATTGGCATGGAGAAAAGATCTGGCTTTAAAGTTGAGGTTCTAGGATTCCATTCCTGGACCACGAGTGGGATGTCTGCTATGTGCCAGAAGTGGCGGCGCAGAACACGAGCTCTCATATGGTCGTTTTCAACCTTGAAAAGGACCGTCTTTGGGGTCAGAAACTGGGCGTCAATCTTCGAAGGTTTGTCTGTTGTTGTCCAAATTCGGTTCACTGTGGCATGTACCTTTCCGATGTCTGGGGCTTCACCAATGAAGTATCCAACTTCTTCATATTCTCAAAAATCAACCACAAATTGGAGAAGATGAAGAAGTGAGAATGGGAATATTTACTGAATTGCCCTGAAGATTTGTTTCTGGGTTTCATGGATGAACAGACACTCCTTCATAAAAACCCATTCTTTTTTCTGTCAACATTTAGAATATTGTATAATATCAGATTACTTGAGATACACTTATGTAAATTATACTTTTAGTTATGTTTACCCTAAGTCTCCTTGTATGTATAAATAGCCAATTGGGCATATCAATAAACGCATCAATTCAGCTCAATTTCACATGGTATCAGAGCCACGAGCTTGAATAACTCAAACCTAAAAAAAAAAAAAAATCTCTTTCTTCCTCTTTGCGCCGCCGACTTGCATCTCGGTCAAGACATCATTCTTTCATTGGTTGACATGGGAGACAAATCGATCCTAATCCTCTTCAAGTTACTGCGGCTAGTGATGCATCCACCAAACTGGATATCCTCTCGGATTACTACTTGAATCCGTCTTCTGACCCAGGCAATTAAATCACGACAGTGATGCTCAACGGGATGAACTATGAGCGTTGGGCAAAGCTTATGCGTAACGCACTGCGAGCCAAGAATAAGCTTGGTTTCATTGATGGAGTGGTGAAACGACCTGTACAAGGTGAGAATTAATTGAAGCTGTGGGGAATTGTGAATTCCATGTTGGTAGCATGGATTTTGAACTCGGTCGAGCCAAAATTGAGGGCTTTGATCCCTTGTGCGGATACGGCGTACACTTTGTGGACAAGCATTCGTGAACGTTTCTCTGTTGGAAACGAGCCGCATATTTATGAGCTCAAAGCGGCGGTGGCAGCTTGCAAGCATGAGCAGATGGCGGTGCAAGATTATTTTGGAAAAATCAAACTGATTTGGGATGATATTGAAGATTATGAACCGTCGATTGAATGTTGCGGTGGAGTTGTGACGTGCAAGCCAAACACTGAATTGGTCGAGCAGCGTGCACGAGAGAGAAAATATCAGTTTCTCATGGGTTTGGACGGTGTGCGTTATGGAGGTACACGATCAAACATCCTGATCATGACGCCACCAGCATCTCTGTCGCAAACTTATTCCATGATCTTGCATGAAGAAAGACATCAGAATGTGACGCCGTTCATGAACCGCGAGGCGACATGGTTGGCTTCTCGGCGATGATTCAGCCTCAACAAGCAAATCGGAATCGCAACCCTCTGGTTTGCTCGTACTGTGGAAAGACGGGACACCCTCAACGCGATTGTTATCAACTTCACGGATTTCCTGAGTCTCGTGGTGATGGAGGAAGAGGTCGTGGAAACCAGTCATGGAATAACGGTGGAAGAGGCGGTGGACGAGGAAACTGGGAAAATAATCGAGGTGGTGGTCGTTTTGGTGGTGGACGTGCACGCGGAGTAGCTAATAACGTTCACATGTCCGATGGTGAGGGTTCTGGTAAGAATCACGTACTTCGTTCATCTGATGGCGAGTCTCTCACGATCGACAAAGAGCAATGGAATACTTTGGTCAGCATACTTAAAGCTCCGCCATCCGCGAATAATGCTCGCCTGTCTGGTATTATAATCGACACTGGTGCTTCGCATCATCTAACCGGGAATATAAATTTGTTATTTGACGTGAAAACCATCGCTTCGTGTCCTATTGAATTGCCAAATGGAGATATTACTATGGCCACGAAACGTGGTCGTATGTCTATTGGTGGAAGTGTAGTTCTCAATTCAGTTTTCTATGTGCCGAGATTGACTAATACTTTGCTCTCGGTTTCTCGCTTGCTTAAAGAACGACCGTGCATTGCCGTTTTCACTGATAAATTTTGCTATTTGCAGGACCGGTCTACGAGGATCCTGATTGGATCGGGTATTGAGTGTGATGGAATCTACTTCTTTCGTGAAGTTTTCAGTTCGTCGGTAAATTCAGCGAGAGGTGTATGTGGTCGTGATTTGTGGCATCAGCGATTAGGACATCCTTCAAAGAATGTGCTTTCTAGATTATCTAAAGTTGTCGATTTAAGTGGTGTTAGTTTTTCTGAGAAAGAGCCTTGCGATGTTTGTGTCCGGGCTAAACATCCTGGTTTGTCTTTTCAAGAAAGTGATAATAAAGCTAGTGATATTTTTGAGCTTATCCATTGTGATGTCTGGGATCCATACAACACTCCTGCGAGTTGTGGATCAGTTTACTTTCTCACCATTTTAGATGATCACTCGCGTGCTGTTTGGGTTTTTCTTATGCATAAGAAGAGCCAAGTATCGGATCTTATTCAACAATTTTGTGCTTTGGCAGAACGTCAGTTTGCTCGCGAAGTTCGTATAATTCGAAGTGATAATGGGACTGAGTTTATGTGCATGCGTTCATTCTTTGCATCTCAAGGAATTGTACATCAGACTTCTTGTGTTGGGACGCCGCAGAAAAACGGCCGTGTCAAACGGAAACACCGACATATATTGGACGTCGCTCGTGCCATACGATTTCAAGCTTCACTTCCCATTGATTTCTGGGGAGAGTGCATTTTAACGGCTAGTTATCTCATTAATCGCACTCCGACTCCGTTACTTGGTGGTAGAACACCATATGAAACACTCTTTGGTCGCGCTCCGTCTTACGATCATCTCTAGATCTTCGGATGTTTATGTTATGCACATAAGGGAACACGTTCGCGAGACAAGTTAGATGAGCGAGCTTCACGTTGTGTCTTTATGGGTTTCCCTTATAATCAAAAAGGGTGGCGTGTATACGACCTTGAAAGACAAGAATTCTTTGTCTCAAGAGATGTGGTTTTTAACGAGAACGTGTACCCTTTTGCGTCGTCATCACCGCTGTAGACCACCGATGTCTCCTCTTCGATGACTCCGACTACAACAACCTTGTTTGATCCCCTTGGTCCAGGTCTTGCCACTTCTATTTTTACTCACGAGGACAGGGGGAGCATTTCACTAGACGCTGAAGTATCATCTGCTACATTACCCATTGGATCGATCGATCCCTGTGCAGATCGATCGATCCCTGTGCAGATCGATAGATCGAAATCCTTTCTGGTGGAGACGTGGAAAAAGGATCGATCGATCCTTCTGGAGATCAATCGATCGAAAATATGTCTGGTGAAGTCGCGGGCAAAGGATCGATCGATCCTTCTAAAGATCGATCAATCGAAATTGTTTCATCTCCTCCTTCGTCTTCCGCTACTCTTGCTGCTGCCTCGGATGATGCAAATGCTGAAGATGATGCCACGGCACATCTGCTTGGTCGTGGACATCCTATTAAGAAGCAATCAGTTTTGCTTGCGCCTTATGTTACGAACTCTGCGATGATCTTAGATTCATCACACTCATCACACTCATCCCCGTCTCCACTCCAATCTTCTCTCGGTCACTCAAGTACTCGTTATCCTTTACCTCAATATCTCTCATGTGATAAATTTTCAGCACCTTTTCGAGTTTTTCTAGCAAGGTTGACAGAAGGATACGAACCTCGATCTTTTTCGGATGCTATGGCTTATCGAGAGTGGAGAGAAGCAATGTCCTCTGAAATTTCAGAGCTAGAGGATAATCGAACCTGGATCCTTACTGATCTACCGCCTGGTATGAGAGCCATTGGCAGCAAGTGGGTTTTTCGTTTGAAGTATAATCAGGATGGGACTCTAGCGCGTCATAAGGCTCGATTGGTTTGTCTTGGTAACCTTCAAGTCAAAGGATCTGATTTTACTGAAACTTTCGCTCCAGTTTCAAAGATGACCACTGTTCGTTGTTTTTTAAAGTTGCTGTTGCGAAGAAATGGGAACTTCATCAGATGGATGTTTATAATGCCTTCCTTCATGGCACCCTTGAGGAAGAAGTTTACATGAGACCGCCTCCGGGGTTTTCCAATGCTGCACTGGGTAAAGTTTGCAAACTTTTGAAGTCTCTTTATGGTATTCGTCATGCTCCGTGCTGTTGGTTCTCTACCTTGCAAACTGCGTTGGTAGAGTATGGCTTTCATCAGTCTGTTTCCGACTACTCTTTGCAGCAACGTACTGTCGAGCTATACGTCTTAGTTTATGTTGATGATCTCGTTATTGGTGGCAACGATGCAGCTGTTATTACTAAGTTTAAAGACTATCTTAATAGTTGCTTTAACATGAAGGATTTGGGAAAATTGGGGTATTTTTTGGGAATTGAAGTGGCCCGTCTAGATGATGGTATTTTTCTTTGTCAACGGAAGTATTCTTTGGATATCATTACTGATTGTGGCTTATTTGGTGCTTGCCCTGCGATTGTTCCCCTCGAGCAGAATCATCATCTTGACCGCGCCAAAGATGCGTACTTTGAGAACCGGAGCTATATCGCCGTTTTGTTGGTCGTTTTATATATTTGACAATTACACGTCCTGAGTTGTCATATGCCGTTCACATCCTCTCACCGTTCATGCAGTGTCCACGCAAATCTCATTGGGAAGCTGCTTTACGTCCCGTTCGTTATTTGAAAGGCACATCTGGTCAAGGGATTTTTCTCTCCTCTGGTGCTGATCTTTCTCTTTTGGGCTACAGTGATTCGGATTGGGCAGGCTGCAATATCACTCGTCGCAGCCTCACTGGATATACGTTTGTTTTGGGAGGTTCGGTTATTTCGTGGAAGACTCGTAAATAGCCGACAGTGTCCCGGTCCTCCGCGGAAGCTGAATATCGTGCTCTTGCTGATGCGGCAAGTGAAGCTAAGTGGTTGCATGAACTAATAAGATTCTTCAATGTCATTCCGTCCTTTATTCCGCTATACTCTGATAGTAAATCAGCTCTTCATTTGGCGGCAAATCCGGTTCTTCGTCAGCGTACGAAACACATCGAAATCGACTGTCATTTTGTTCGTGACGCTATTCGTGATGGTTTGATTACTCCGTTTTACATTCCGACTCAAGACCAGCCTGTGGATCTTCTTACCAAACCTCTGGGTCGACGTCAGTTTGAATATCTTCTTCGCAAGTTGGACATCCAGAACATTCATTCTCCAACTTGAGGGAAAATATTTGGAATATTGTATAATATCATATTACTTGAGATACACTTATGTAAATTATACTTTTAGTTAGGTTTACCCTAAGTCTCATTGTATGTATAAATAGCCAATTGGACATATCAATAAACGCATCAATTCAGCTCAATTTCACAGATCTCAAGAAAAAGAGCACAAATACCCCTGAAAATTAAAAAAAAAAACAAATTTGATTCTCTCTAGCGAAAAAGTGATTCTTTGAAGCTTTGCTCGATGGAAGAGAAAGAGATCATATTTTTTTTTGGTAAAAGAAGAGATTATATTTGTTTGTTTTTTTTTGGCAATTTTAGGTTTATAAATCAAAGATGGAAGAAGATGATTAAATTAATAAGTATATGATTAGTGGTGGAAGGCGGAAACATTTTTATTTTTATTTTCTATACCGTTAAGTTGTTGTTGCGATCTTGAACAAGAAAACACAGGAGAGAGGGGGGAAATAATTAGGTATGGATTAGTGGAATTTTTAAATAATTGAGTTTAAAATAATTCAGAGCGTTACAAAACAAATCAATCAATGAGGATTAATGTAAAAAAATAAAATGTAATAATTTAAAGATTAGGTCATATGGGTAAAGCTGTTTGCTAATACTCAAAGGGGAGGGGACAAAAGCTGAGCCCACGAGGATATGGTTCTCTGAAATAATGGAGAGGGAGAGAGAGGATAAAATATTCATGTTAAAAACAACAAGTGTTACTTATTTTAATTTTATATTCTCTGTATTCTCCAATTCGTACATGTGGCAAAATATCGATACACGTAACTTGTACATGATTTATGGGCCAGTCCACATATTATTTTATGATTTTAATTTGGGTAGACCTTTCAAGTTTTACTTCTCAATCTATTTTTTCCTAGAATGTTAGATTCATCACTAAACCTTCTAGACTTATAAACTCCATTACTAAATTATCCAAACTTTTCATTTCTAATTAATTTCACATTTGTAATCAAATCTAGGAAATAAAGTTTTATCAAAACAAATAGTGTTTTAACAATTGCTATTATCTAGGATCCGACCCGTAAAAACCTAAATCCAACCAAGAAAACAAAATATGTAAATGAAAAAACAAAACCCACAAATTAAAACTTCTAAATTTCTAATTTTTTTTATAATTAAACGTGATTTAAGCTTTTACTAATCTTCAAAGTGAGTATAGCATTAGAAAGAAAACTTCACCTCAAAGCCGCCGGTTACAACAATTACTTGACTGGAGTATCCGCCTCCAGTGGCCGCCGCCTTACCATACGCGAATCAGATCAGCATCCCTTTTTACGGAGGTGGCACTAAGCATCGTTGGAACCCCACGACCACACCGCCGAATAACCTTGCACTACAAAAAAACATGTGAATTTCCGACGAAAATTCCGACGACATTTTTAGTTGGAAAAAAATCCGATGAGATTCTAACAAAATTCCGACAAAAGAAAAAACTTCTAGGAATTTCCTCGGAAATTGGTAAGACATATCGTCAGAATATTTTCGGAAATTTTCGACGAAAATGTTTCTGAGAAAGTTGTCAGAATTCCCTTGGAATATAGTCGGACCATTCCGACCAAACATATTAGTCAAAAATTTATCGAATAGTTTGTCAAAAAATGATCAGAAATTTTAATTATTTATTTATTTTTAATATCGTCGGAAATTTGTCGGACATATCCGATGACTTTCAAACGAGATTAAATAATTAAATAAAAAATGATAGTTCAATTGGTTTTTTTATTTAATCAATGTCATCGAAAACTTGTCGGAAATTTCCGAAGAATTTTCGACGACATTTATTAAACAAATTAAAAAATAAATTTAATTATTTAATTAATTAAATTTTTATTATTTTTAAATATTGTCGGAAATTTATCGGAAATTTCTGAAAAATTTCTGACGATAATAATATTTATTTATTTAATTATTTAATATTATCAAAAATTTGTCTGAATTTTTTTCAAAATAATTTGAATTTGGCAAGTTTTTCCTACAAATTTCCGACCAAGTCTTTTATCGGAAATAATTCCTATATAAAGAACTTCTATTTTCTACCCATCAACACACAATATCTCTCAATCTCTCCAAATCCTCTTCCAATCTCTCTCAACCATTTCTCTTTTAATTTTATATTTAGTTTTTAAATTTATTTAAAATCTCTTAATCTTTCTTTTAAATTCTAATCTCTTTGAACTTTATAATTTTTTTTAGTTTTAGTTTTACCCTTTTTCAGATTAATCTCTCTTATCATCTCTTAATCTCTTAATCTCTCTTATAATTTTTATAATCTCTTAATCTTTTTATATAATTTTTAATTTTACCTTTATAATCTCTTAGTTTCGGATTAATCTCTTAATCTCTTTAACTTTATAATCTCTTAATCTCTCTTATAATTTTTAATTTTACCCTTTTCGGATTTTTTTTTTAATTTTTAAAACATTCCGACGAATTTCCAAGAAAATAATATTTTATTATTACTTTGTTGGAAATTCATCGGAAACTTTCCGGTAATTTTCCGATAAAATTTGTCAAAAAGTTCTCGAAAAATTTCCAAAGAATTTCTGACAAAATATTATTTTGTCGAAAAGTCATCGGAAAATTTCCTAGAAATTTCAGACAAACGTTCCCGGCGACTTTCCGATAACCTCGTTTCCGACAATTTTCTAACTAAACTTGGTTTCCGAGACTCGCATTCCGACCAATCTGTTATTTGTTGGAAATTCGTCGGAAACACGTGTTTCCGATGACTTTCCGACGAATGTGGTGATCGGAAATCTACATGTTTTCTTGTAGTGTTGGCCTAATTAGTCGACTTATAGATTACCACCACCTAGATTCGAAGTCCTTTCCCGACTCGAGCCTCCTCCACCGCAAAAACCCTAGAACATTCAATCCAGTCAGAAGATAATTCGCCACCGACAGAGTGAAAACCGACGAGAAGAACCGCCATCTTCACGCGGATCCATACTGCCGACCACCAGATCTCCTCCCAACACGCAGCGAACCCACCTAACCGGCAAAAGGAGAAGCACCTCTCGGATCTCATATTAGTCATCGAGAGATCTACGACTCACCACTTCGCCACCCTCGAGCAGAGATCGACTCACCGAGGCCCCAATCGACAACCGCTCCGAGCACACCAAGCTTTCGCAGTGCCTCTCCCGCCGGTTATCCACGCCCATCGACGCCATAGAATAGATATGGATCTAATCCGAAAAACCGTTAAAGCCACCAAGCCTTCGTTAAGATCTAAACGAAAAGAGCATGGGGAGCCCTCTCACGACATCGACGAAGAGCACCGTATGTCGGAGAAAGCTCCATATCGGAGATTTATTTTGTGCGACTGCTCTGTTTTTTTAGAGAAAAATGTTATCCGCGCGTGAAACTGATGCACGTCGACTTCGTTTTTCTTCTACACACTAAGACTTCGATCGATAACTTGGGTTGTATGGACAAAAAAAAACACTAAGACTTCGATCGATAACATGGGTTGTATGGACAAAAAAACACACTTGTATAAGATTTAAAGTTCTAAATCCTTTATCAAAAACAAATTATTAGATAATTTTAGGTTCAAGTCGTCGAAGGTATGGATTAATGTTATCTGTATTACCTTCAACTTTTGATCATAAATGAACGTAGAACTTATGAGAGAAGTTAAATCTAAAGACCAAGGTATATATTAATGTAACTGTACCTAATAACTGATGGGTGATGGAACGTAGTCAAAGATTCTTGATTTCATAGTCTAGAACTTAATTCATATTTTACCAAACCACATGTGTTGTGTCTACGTAGAACTAGCAAAGAAATATATATATTGGCGACAATAATTTTTTTTTTTGTTTGGACCAACAGTAAATAGTTTTTTTGACAATGACAATTTGATCATAAACATTAAAAAATATATATAAAATTTTGGTGACCATCCTAACTAACAAAACTTTTAACCCATCACGTAAATTTACATCCTTAGCATTTCTACTGTTGATTATATTGGTGTCTGTGTGTCTCAAATTAATCTAGACTTAGCCAAAAAACTATAAATAAACTCCAATATTACACTAAACTACTTTTAAAAACAATATATATAATTATACAAGATAGGCTACCTAAATAGTATTAATGTACTCGAATTTTTATATCCCATATATAACTAGCAATCCACATATAGACGACAAATTGCCAAGATAGTAATATGGTCGATGTTGAATAGAAAAGGACCAATATGGTTAGTTGGTATACACGATGGGATTGCGAGATTAGAATTTGTTTTGACGTTTTTGAAGTTCTAAGCTAAATGAAACAAGTAAACCAGGCAAACGATTAACTAAATAAAACAAGCAAAAAGGGAACTAACAAGGTTATTAGGCAATATGATAAATACTAGGATCAAATGGATCAACCAAAGGTAAGCATATGAACAATATATCAAGAACGTAATTAACTAAAGCAAAATCATGGACATTAAATAACTAATTTGATACTAAGCCCTCTTAAGACTATAGGGATAACAAAAAATTCATTTCACGCGATGAATTACAAGAAACTTTATGAAACTTTATCAAACGCCATAATAGATGAAACTGAGGACTGTGAAATGATCAAGGTTACTTTGAAATATTTCGTTGATATTATGGAGTTGTGCTTCAGCAAACGCAGCAAATGCCACTATAAAAAACAGCGTTTCGCTAAAACGCAAATTGCGACTAAATAGCGACTAAACCATGTAGTCGCTAATCCTTAGTCGCTAAAGTGCGTAGTCGTAAGATTTAGTCGTAAAATAGTCGTAAAATTTACTGACTATTTGGCGACTAGTTGTAATTATTTACCGACTATTTGACGACTACTTGTAAAAAATAATTAAAAAAACAAAAAATATATTTTTATTAATTAAAATAATTAATTACAAAAAAATGAAAAAATAAAAAAGAAGATCGAACTCGCCGGCGACGCTTGGATCTTCTTCCTCGCCGGCGACGCTTGAATCTTCTTCCTCGCCGCTTCCTCCACCTCCTCCAGACCTGAGCTTGGGTCTTCTACGGTGAATGGCGTCTCTCTGCGTATCTCTCTTAGGCCCACCTCCCAACGCCGCCGCGGAAGACCAGCCCCTCCGGAATGGATCTCCGACTTCACCTCCGCCTATCCTCCGCCATTTCCATTCGCTGACCAGATTCTCCTACACCGCGAGCGACCTCTGGCCAGATCTGAAAAAAGAGAAGAGAAGTTGAAAAGAAGTGGTGAAGAAGAAGAGAAGAAGAAGCGGAGGAAGGAGAAGAGGAGACTTACCGGAGGTGTTGCCGAATGCGATTGGACGTGGAGAGAAGAAGATCGAGAGAAGAAAGAATGAAAAAGAAAAAAGATAAAAGAGAAGAAAGAAATCGCAGGGGATGGAAAAGAAAAGAAGAAAAGAAGAAGAGGTCGACGGTGGGTAGAAGGAGAGGAATATAAATTAGATCAAGGTTTTTTTTTAAATTATTAATACTTTTTTAATTATTAATATATATATAGATGAATTATTAATATGAGAGGGAGATATAGACGGAACAAAATTAATTTTAACAAGAAACATATTAACTTATGTTACTGAATTTTTGTTGTTTAACATATTTTGTTGATATGTTTCATGTTAATATATATTTTTTTTTTATTTGTATTTTCATGTATAATTTTTATATCTTCACCATATAATATGTGTCGCCATAGCTCTGTTTCTATTAAAAATATTTTTATTTTCATGTAAAATTATTTTTTATATCTTCACCATATAATTGATCTTCAATGATAGTAAAAATTTATATATATGACCATAATGTTGGGAAAAAACATGACCATGATGTAAAAGATTTTTTTTAGAATTTTTGTTTTCAAACATGTTATAAATAACAAATTAACATTGTGACATAAGTAACATATTTAATTAGTAGGGTTCTTTGTCATTTAGTTCTTCATCAAATGACGAAAAATTACACCAAAATTGATCCGGTTCCGAGGTTGTTTGCAATATCAACATGTATATATAAGTTATACAGATCTGCCGAAATAGTCGCTAATTAGCGACTATTAGGCGACTACTGTGCGATCTGCCGAAATAGTCACCAAATAGTCGCTAATTTAGTGACTATTAGGCGACTACTGTGCGATCTGCCAAACTAGTCGCCTAATAGTCGCTAAATTAGTGACTATTAGGCGACTACTGTGCAATCTGCCGGAATAGTCGCATATTAGTCGCTAAATTAGTGACTACTTTGGCGACTATGTTCTTTGGTCGTAAAACAGCGACTCAATTACGACTAATTTTATTAGTCGCTAAATAGTTGCTAATTAGTCGCAACTTTTAGCGACTAATTATTTAGTCGCCATTTGTAGTCGCTAAAACGCTGTTTTCTTGTAGTGTGCAGCAGGTGCAGGTGCAGAAGTATTATGAATTCGTAGTTCTAACAATATTAGGGAGTTGGACTAAACAATTAGTATTGAACCTTATTATGACGGTTTGTATAGTTTGACCGTTAAGTGTTTTTAGGGTTTGTGTTTTGTATATATACGTTGTGTACGCCGTTGATATTAATAGCACAATATTCATAAGTCTTACTTATTTTTACAGTTGACTCAAGTGAGCATGCATGTTATGGCACATAAAAAAAAATACACACAAGGTGAACTATGTATTGTTTATGGCCACCCATTGATATGATTATTAAACTAACCTAAAAATCGCAATCACCAGGATGCACGATAACATGGGAATATGGGATCTCAAACTATTTTAGATTAAACACTGACTCAGAAAGGTGAGAAAGAATCAGTCGGAGTTTTGCCGTGATTTATTATTGCATTCCCAAAAAAAAAAAAAACTATACTCTGATCAAAACTATCTATCACAATCACAATGGCATAAAAATTACATTGTGAACCTCTTCCTTAATCCTTATCTGTTTTTTAATTATTAATTTTGTTATAAATATTAATGATTAATGCCTAACGAGCGAGCCATCCCATGAGTTATGTTGGTAAACTAACGAGAGGATGTGGCGTGTACATATGCGAGATGTGATGTAATATTGAGAGAGGTCCAAAAGTAGGTGGACGAATACGGTGTCGGTTCGTTCAACTTACAAACGGTGTCGGTTCGTTCAACTTACAAACGGTGTCGGTTTGGTCAAAAATTCACTTTTGAGATAAATCATTTGACATTAATGTCTCTGGCAACTTTTAATCTTCGGAGATTCCGGAGTTGATTTATCTCAAAACTTTTAATGACATTAATGTCTCCGGCAAAAATTCACTTGTTTGGGATGAGCAGACTCCAACTTGATTTATCTCAAAAGTTGCCGGAGATTTTGTTTTTTTGTTTTTTTTTTGAATTGTCGAGGTTCTGGGCCCGTAGGCCCGTAGATCTACGGAGCGGGACCCAAACTATGTTAAAGTCACTGTTTTGGAGGAGACCTCTCTCAACGGGAATCGAACCCAGGACCGGTAGGAGAGGCACATACCCACTCCTCCTTAACCACTAGGCCAACTCAACGTCGGTGTTGCCAGAGATTTTGAAGTTTGCTTAAAAGTTAGAAATCCGTCCAAATAAGTCGGAGTTTTCTAATTTTTTTTGTTCTTGTTTGGGATGAGTAGACTCCGACTTATTTGGACGGATTTCTAACTTTTAAGCAAACTTCAAAATCTCCAGCAACTTTTAATCTTCGGAAAGATTCGGTAAGGTAGAAAGAAGAGACTCAGAAGTAGAAGAGGAGCATAATCAGTGGATTAAAGTATTGCCCTTTAAGAAGCAGTCTGGAACAAATGATACTAGGGGCAAGGGCCCCAAATCATATTAATTATGTGTATAGATATTTTTTGTTGCAATGTATGCGGCTTTAATAAATTTAGTCATTGTAGCGGCTTTAAGAAGTGGTTTAAAGTTAACAAACCTATTTTTGGCGGTTTAATAGAGACGCATATCAAGCAGGCGAAGAATCATAAGTTCATTATCGAGCTACTTCCCGGCTAGTCTTTTGAGAAGAACTATGGTTTCTCAGATTTGGGTGGTGTGGCACCCGAGTGTCAAGGTTGTTGTTAATTCCAAGTCGTTGCAGATGGTGACTTGTGAAGTTTTGTGGCCTGATTCTCAGATTGTGGTAGCCGTGTATGTTGTGTACGCTTCAAACTGTGCAGAGGAAAGAGTTGGGTTGTGGGATGAGATGGTTGACGTTTCGTCTAGCAGGGTTTTGAATGGCAAATAGTTGCTGGTCATGGGAGATTTTAATCAAGTCTTGCATCCGAGGAAGCACTCCAAGGCAGTGAATCAGAATGTCGATAGGAGAATAAGAGATTTTAGAAATTACTTACTTGAAGCTAAATTGTATGACCTTACTTACAGAGGGAGCACATTTACTTGGTGGAAAAAGAGGAAAAGCATGCCTGTAGCAGAAAAGTTAGACCGTGCTCTAGTGAATGATAAGTTGTCAGACACATTTCCATCAGATTTTGCTTCTTTTGGCAACCCAAATTTCTCAGATCATGCATCTGCTAGTGTGGTGATGAATCCCCAATCATTGAAGCAGAAGAGCCCTTTCCACAAGGGTCGTATCTAAGCAAGCGAGAAACTCAGCCGGTTAACTCCTAAGGGAACACAAACACGAACATATGGATTGAACTTAACCACTCGTGGTGTGGAAGCCAAGAGATAAATAGCACGATGGAATACTTGGAGGTACTGGTCTCGACAAGGTTTCAAAGAAGAAGGCTAAGCGAATAAGCTTTAGGTCTAAGGAAAGTTCTTGTTTTATTAATAATCAAAGTTAACCAAAAATACATGCCGAATGAGCTTTATAAATAGCTCGGCAACCTTGACCTTCGAGGGTTGAAAAATAAAGAAAGAAAATAAAAGCAAAAATACAAAAGATTACAACGAGAATTCAAATTCAAAATAAATGCAACAATTTCGTAATCTAAAATAACTAGACTAACGCTGCAAAGACAAAAGAAATGGGATTGATCATGTTAGATTAATCAAATTTAAAAACTTACATTTTTTACCTTCAATCACACTCGCATGGCCGGTTATGGAAAGTCTTGGGACGCATCTCCTTTTTGAATTTGAATGATCTTCCTTCTGCTCAGTCTTTTTGATGATCTTCACACGAGATGATTAGATGAACTTGGGCCTAGGTTGAAAATAAATGCCAAAGGTTTTCATTTGGGGCGAGTAGGTCGAGGAAGGTGTCTTGTGGAGTAACTTCCATTTGGGCTTGATCCAAACGTGTTATGGTTCGACCGGTTTGTTCTTCATAGGCCTTTGATCGACGAAAACACTCTCACTCATTTAGAATTCCATCGTCTTGATCTCCCTCAGTTGGGTTGTCACTCGAGTAAACTCTAAAGTGTCTCAACCAAAGTAATTTTTAGGGCCACTTGGTCGGTGGAAGTGGTCTCCCTCAGTGGAGATTCCATCATTTTGGCTTCCCTCAGTTGATCCATCCTTACGGTCGTCCTTGTAGCCGAGAAGCAGCTTGAGGAGCTTGTCTTGGTCGGGTCATGGGCTTTCTCGTTCCTTGTTGGTGTTCTTTTGGTCTTTCTTCATAGCTTCCTTGACGAACAAGTTGAACTTGTGTTGAAGTGTTATGGCCGGAGTTCTGGATATGGCTCCTTGCGGTAGGATCGGGGCTTGTGTCGGCTCCGGTTTAGTCTTGTGTGTATCTATTGGGATGTCCTCATCAAAACAACCGGTTTGTGCACCAGTGCGTCTCCTCCCTTTGTCATCTCCTTGTGCACGTCTCGCCGCCTTCCTGCATCGGTCCAACAATCGATGCAAGTCTCTCATTTCTCTATCCTCCTCTTCCTTTCCTTAGCTTGTTTCCAAGCCTTCTCCTAATCTAGCTCAGTTCTCCCTTTGCTCCAAAGTGCCTAAAAAAGACTAAAAATACAATGAAAAATTATATATGCAACATAGGACTCTAAAATGCAAGACAAGAGAAAACTAGACCAAAATACATGAATATGGATGAAACAAATGCAAAGAAGAATAAAAAGAGAAAAGAAAAACCTATTAAAAACCATGCATATCACAGGCATGTTTACTTCTTTTATTTCTTATTTTTTATTCATCTTTTCTATCCATTTTAGTTTTCCTCTTTTTATTTTTGTTAACCTATATATTTAGCTTTTGGTTTCCAATTAGTAATATACTTTTAATTTATTATTATTAAATGTAAATGTGCATTATTATAAGGGGTACTTGCAAAAATGACCTAAAATTTGAGGTTAAACACAAAACTAACCCATTTTTTATACCCTTTCATAATTTGCCAATTTCTCTCATTTTTATCTTTCACATCCACAAATATTCACAAAATGCCATTATATTTTAGTTTTTTCGATTTTTCAAAGAATAATCAAAAGACAAAACCATCCCCCACCAACTTGGTATTTACAACAATTCCATCTTCTTCAATTCCCCAACCACACCATTGCCAACCAACTTTGAAGCTCTAAATGCTTCTCATACGTTTTTGTATGCCTCAATAACACAATAATGGATCTCATAACCTCATAACTTTCCATTTCCTCTTCTACTTCATCTTCAGAACTTTCTAATGCATGCATCGCGAAAGGAGACTTCATAAGAAGTCTACTGGTTATCCGTAGACTTAATATGAAGTCTCCCAGTCAACCTTAGGTTAGTTTTACAATTGACTATTTTCTTAGTTTTTTAAAATAGACTTCATCTAAAATCTACTCTTATCCTTTGAAAAGAAAAAAAATTAACCGCAGACTTCATGTGATGTCTACTCTAAAGCAATGTTAGTTTTGCATTTGACTAAACTTTAGACTTTTATAGGGCAGACT
Organism: Eutrema japonicum; assembly: GCA_030161315.1. NCBI lineage: Eukaryota > Viridiplantae > Streptophyta > Magnoliopsida > Brassicales > Brassicaceae > Eutrema > Eutrema japonicum. Next base: position 35,710,865 of record BSQW01000013.1, on the reverse strand, counting down.
TCTAATGAAATCTTCTCAACGTAGACTTCGGTAGAAATCTCCGTAAGTCAGTTTTACATTTGACCAGATTTTTGACTTTTTAACGAGGTCATTTGCGCGTTTGACTCATGATTAAAATGTTGACCAAAAATTTGTTTTTTAAGTAGACTTCGAAATGAAGTCTGCAGGAATGAAAAAATGGAGTAGAATTACAATGAAGTCTGCCAGAAATATAATTCGAAATTTTGGTCAAACTCAAACGAAGTCTACTTTCAGTATTTGAATTGCAAAAGTGACCCATTTTCAGTAGACTTCAGTCTGAAGTCTTCTCTAACGACGTAGACTTCATTAGAAGTCTTCTTTAACAGCGTAGACTTCAAATGAAGTCTACTTTAAAAGTCAAACACTGATGAGATTCTGGTCAATTGGAAAATTAACCTATTTTTCCGCAGACTTCATGAGAAGTCTACTTTTATAAAGTCAACAGTTTGGTCAATTGCAAAAATAACCTGTTCCACAGTAGACTTCACACGCAGACTTCTAAGAAATTATGTAGACTTCAAATGAAGTCTTCTTTTTCAACTTCTCATAGAAGTCTACTGTATAACGTTTTTTTTAAAACTCATTTAGAGAATATTTATAACGAATCTTTGACCTTTTTTTGTTCTAGTATGTATTTTTACTAGTGCTTTTGCTGTTGTATGAGTCTGGTGTGTTTTAAATCGATAATATTGATTGAATTGATTTTTTTGATTGACTAGACATTAAGCTCATAATAGAAGACTTTCAGTAGAAGTTTACTACGTACTATTTCATTGAATTTGGAATCGCGAATGCTAATGGGGTTTGTTCTTGTTTTTCTTACAGGAAATGGTTAACCTACCTATTGTTTACGGAGAATGGATGTTTAAAGACTCGACGTGAGAGTTTGCGGTTGATAAAGTCAAAGGAGGAAGGATGTTCTTTTTGAGTGATGGTTGTACGCATGAGGAACTCGTTGAGATGGCACAACGTGGTCATATCCAAACGAATTGTGTAAGTTGCATTCTTCTTGTCTATTGTATAGTGTCTGCTATACTCTTGCCTTTTGGTTATAAGCTTTTGTGTTTTCTTTTAGGGATGGTAGGTTGGGGATAAGTAGAGCGTTCTGGTTTAAATGGAGTAGACTTCCGAGGACGTCTACTTATGAAGTCTGCTTATGAACTCTTCTTATGAAGTCTTCTTATGAAATCTTCTTATGAAGTCTGCTTATATAGTCTGAATTTGTTATGCTATGCACTGAACTTTGTTGGTTATCCTGAAATGCAATGTCATTGTCTCTGTTTTCCTTAACATTTTCTACTTAATCAGAAGTCTACTTAATAATTATAATATTTAAATGACAGAAGCTACAATTAGACCATATGTACGTTACAGTTTCTTGTCTACCTAATAGTGATAGGTTACAAAAAATTTAAACCCTATCACTTGTTACACCGAAATATCCCCCAATAGAAGCCAAAACATAAATGGATTTTTCTTACATCCAAAAATCATGTAAGAATCCAAAAGTGGGAGAATCTAAAAAAGAAACTTACATAGTTTAAAACCTAAACCCCTTCATAAGGATCTTCCAAGAATGGATACTCAAATTTATTGGTGCCATTGTAGTTAGTCTCGTCAAAGATCTCCGCCGCTAGCTTATTCCTGATAGCTCTGATGTTGGAATCACGCAAGTAGGAAGGAAATGCCATTCCTAAGGCATGACATTCAATGTACTTCAGACAATACACTCCACAGTCACCACTTTGTTTGTTTTGAGGTATTGTCGAGTCTTTCATTCGCTCATGAGTGTATGCATCGTAAGAGAAATTGTGACTATCTTCCTTGGGAGCACACTCACGAAGAATGTAAGGCACCAAAACGGATATAGGTTTCACTGCCGCTGCAATATCTGCGTCTGTGGCATGCCGAGACTTAACATGACTATCCCAGATGGTTATGTGTCTCTTTGGAATGTCTACCCACATAGCTACCCAATGATCGCCTCTGACGTTCAACATTGAGTACAGATGATCAACATCATATGCCCACGTCTTATCATTTCGGCAGTAAGCTGGTGCTTCCCCGGTGTAGTATTGATATGAACCATTAGGTAGTCTCTTGCCCGAACCATCCTCATTCGGCGGAGAGGATTCAAACTCCGCGAACTTGGACCTCCACACCATTGCAAACAAGGAATCAAGGAGGAAATCCGTTCTGACCTAAACCACTATGGATGCTTCGCCTGTCGAAGCCTCAGAAGGTTAATCGCAGCTTCCATGTGCTGCAGTTAAGAGATAATCAATGTTACTTAAATGAAAATTTATCTGCTAGTGAAGTCTGCTAGTGAAGTCTGCTAGTGAAGTCTACTAGTGATGTCTACTAGTGAAGTCTACTAGTGAAAATTTCGCTGCTAGTGAAGATGAAATGACTTACCGAGTATGTTAAGCATTCCTTTGGCGTCCGGAGAATCCAATACCAGTGGCCTGAAGTCCATTTTTCCGGGTTCTTATATTTGCTGGAAAACCGACATTTGTGTTGTCAAACAGGTTTAAAAACACAAATAACACAAACATCTTATAGTAAAATAGTAACTTACGGGTCAAGTTTTAGGAAATCCACTAGCACTTTCCGCTTCCGGCTAACACCTTTCACATCAAAGGGATCATATCCACAACCTTGCATTCTCTGGGTTGGAATGATCCCCTTTGCGGTGCTATTACCTTGAAACGGAGACTTCTGTGTACCAGCCAGTTTCCTTTGCCTGTCACTCTTCGCATGGGCCACAACCTTAGCTGCTACTCTGCTTTGGTTGTCTTTCTCCTCTTGAATCACATCAAATCAATGTCACATTTATTTTTGTCTATCAGCTCAACAGATGGTACCATGTCACCATTGACACTCTCACTCTGAAACTCATGTTTGCAAATTGTTAATATATGTAATAAATTCAAATGAAAACATATTGCACACCTTCTACACAAATAACATACACACATGACTCTACATTTTTAGGTGCAAATTGTTAATATATGTAATAAATTCAAATTCAAATGAAAACATATTGTAATAAATTCAAATGAAAACAACTTCTACACAAATAACATTAAGGTGAAATCAAAGTTCATTTAGATTTTTTCTTTTTTTTATCTTGCCCTTGTATTCATCATAGATTTGGGAGGGGGTTTGGAACTAACCCTCACTTCTGGAATGGTGGCGCCATCTTTAACAACGCCAGGGTTGGCAGGATTGGAATCTTTGTTGGATTTGACCGGCTGGTCATCTAAAACCTTCAACTTCATATCACCTTTCACCGCATCTATGATTCGCTCAACTGCTTCTACCTTCTTGCGTAAGACTTTGATCTCTTTTTGACAGCCACTGAAGCCAGAAACCATCTTGGTAGAGAGGTCTTCAAAGCATAGGTTGATGTGAGCTTTCATTGTGGCCACCAGAGCCGACCCATCCTCATCCATACAAGAGGCGGACTCTGAACGAGACCTCTTACGGCTTTCTTGTTCTGATACTAAGCTTCTTTTGAGGTCCCCCGTATCCTCTGACTTCACGCGGGGTGAGACCTTTTTAACACCCGTTTCAGGCCAATGAACTTTACTCAACCTCCAATTACCAAACTGGCCAAACAGGGCTTTCAAAATGTTATCAACCTTTACATCTTCTTCGTCGTCATCCCATTTTAGAAACATCTCCTCAAATGTCTTGACAACGAAATTCTGTACGCGAGTCTATGAAAAATAAAAACTATAGTGTTAGACTAATGTATCACAGAAATGACAATGACAAAAATAAAACGTATAGCGTTAGACTAATTAGACAAAGAATATTACATGTTTTAGCATATTTTCTTTGACATTTTTTCGCCCTCTTGATCCCTTGTAAGCCATTAGCGGTGGAGTTGGATTATTAGGCAATGGAAAAGCATACTCAGAAGCAAAATCAGGTAGAGCATAGTAGATCCACACTTGGAGAACATGCACAAACCCTTCGAGGGTGATATTCTTGTTGATATCCACTTTCTCTTTCACAGACTCTATCAGATTCTTAAACGCTACCCTCCCCCAAGGATAGTTTTCAAAAGCTTCTAAATCCATCACTAGTCTAGCCATTTCAACCAGTGTAGGTGTACTGCTCTTTACGGCTACAATGAAGCCAGCGTAGATGCCTAGATATCCTAACCTCAACCTATCCTCCCTAGACCATGCCGAACAATTCGAATATGCATCTATTATATTATCAGTGCTTGGACCAACATCTTCAACCACTCCCATTTTCTCCCAGAATTCACGCATCTCATCAGTAACCTCAACCTTTGGACATGTTAGATCCTCTATGTACTCGCAGTTCAGTCCTGTAAGATGCTCAAACTCAAGCAATGAAAACTTCACTGGGTTTTCACGAACTAGACTCCAAATCTCGTACTTCTTCTTACAGACTAACTGAAAAGAGAGTATATAGTGAACCAACCTCGATGCCCAGCCAAACTCAAGTCTGCTGAACTTTAAAATAACACCCAATTTCGACTCATAGAGCTCATCCCAAACTCCATCTTATTGCAATGCTCCGTGGAGTGCAGCAATCAACCGTGTGTTATCACCGTAGTAGCCTATGCTCTTCAAGGCCATGGGCTCATGCCCTTTAGTGTATCACCGACGTGGGAATTCCGGGGGATCCATTCTCTGATATGATATAACTTCAAAACAGTAGAGAAGCATTAACAAAACGTCCAGAAAATTAAATAGGTCTGAATAAGAAGAGGGTAACTAGTGCATACGAAGAAGTCTACTAATGAAGTCTACAGAATTTTGAAAGAAGTATACAGAATTTTGAAAGAAGTCTACGAATGGCCACCAGTTTGAATAAGAAGTCTACCAATGAAGTCTACATAGTTTTGAAAGAAGTATACGAAGAAGTCCTTACGTGTCAGACAAAGTCTACCAACAGTCCTACGGCAGAGAGCGTCGACGGCTTAACGGAGGAAGAAGGGGTTACCTTATCGCGACGAAGGAAACATGAAACTTGGCTGCGACGAAGTAGAAATCGGAGGCCACAACAGATCTGAAAAAGTGAACCCAATAAGTGAACGAAAATGTCCAGCGATACTCGGTATAGAGGTGAAAGAGAGGAGAAGGAGACGACAGCTAAGTTTTTTTCTCCTTTTTTACCGAACTAAATATTTTGTCGGTAAAAAAACAGAATTTATATGTCCGTAAAATTGCAATGGTTAGGTTAAATACTTTGGTTCAATTTTGGTTGGGTAAATTTATTTCAATAGATTTCGGTTTAGCAGATTTCTATATGAAGTCTACTAATAATTCAACTATAACCTATAAATTATTTCCTTGGTTAATCTGATCAAATTTTATGAATTTTTGATTTTTTAAACATCATAACTTAGTATAATAAATTTTTAAAACCTCATAATTTTATAACATAATATTATGTTTTTTTATTATTTAAATATAAAATTTAATTACAACGGAGATTTCATGAGAAGACTACATGTAGACTTCTATATGAAGTCTACCTGCGTTTCAGGGTTATAATCGTAAAAATACGTACTGGGTTTTTGTTTAGTCATTGAGGAAGTAACTGTTATTTCACTACCTATGCAGGTTACTTTTGTTTTAACTCAAATAAGGGGTCTAGTTTTGCTGAAAAAACCAAATTTTAGGTTATTTTTAGCAATTCCCCCTTATTATAATTCATAATTATATTAAAAACCATAGAAATGACATTTTCATACGAATTAATGCAAATTAAGTGATATTTTAGATTTCAAATTTTAAATATAACTTAGATTTTTTTTAAAATTATCTTATTTAATATATTATTGGTGTCTGAATAAAATAATTTTAATTTTTCTGGATTCGTCATTGCACCATTATAGTAAACCTCTGACGAAACTTCCAAATGAGAAGTTGAGCCAGCCGGTAGTTCAATGACGAAGTTCATGATTTGTTTTACCATTTTCCCAATTTTAAATACTTGAACGATTAAAATGAGCATTTCTCGTCGAATTTAAATATTTTTGGAGCCAACTAAAATAAACCGAATGAGATCTAATTTTGGTTAAGTCCGGTTTATGTTCAATTTCGGAATAAATAAAACCGCAGACTCTTATTAAATCTTTTTCACCTGAAAACCCATTTTCCAAAAGATTCCTAGATGAAGACCCGAAAATTTCTCGAGAAAACGACAGAATCAGATTCCGCAGAAGCTGCAAAATGGCGGAATCTTCGGATCTCATGTTTAAAGCCCGAAAAATTCTTGCGACTCCGACCCACGAAGGATTAGAGCACGTTCTCAATCAACTCTCTATGCGTCAAGAAACAGCGCTTGCTCTGTACGAATTTTGCGCCGCAAACTTCGCGAATTGCTTAACCCTAAAGCTTCTTAAGGTGTATCGATCTTCTTCCAATGGCGGCGTTAGGTTCCAATCGATCTATCTCCTTTCCGAAACACTCGCCGAATTTAGAAACCGCAAATTCGAACTCTCTCTCGTCGGACTCAAAGAGATCAAGCCCCATCTGATTTCATGTTTGACAATGCAAGAAACCGAAGAATCTGATATGGTTACCCTAAGAATAATCGTTTCTTTTGTTGCCTACAATGTTTTGATCTGAGAAGCTGAGCCAGCCGGTACTTCGACGAGAAATGCTCATTTTATTTGTTCTGGATCCGTCATTGCACCATTAATAATAAATTCTTAGGGCATGTTTGTTTGCTCATCTGGATGGAGATATAAACTGATGTTCGTTTATGTACATTAAACGACTCATCCAGATGAGTTTCGAAAAACTCATCCAGATGAGTTTCGAAAACTCATCCAAAAAAATTGAAAAAATCTAGATAAATTTGAGAGAACCATTCAAATGGATCATGTTCTTCCAAAAATTTGAAATGACAAAAATAATCATGTCTAAATTAAGTAAATAAATAATAAATAATAAATAATAAATAATAAATAATAAATAATAAATAATAAATAATAAATAATAAATAATAAATAATAAATAATAAATAATAAATAATAAATAATAAATAATAAATAATAAATAATAAATAATAAATAATAAATAATAAATAATAAATAATAAATAATAAATAATAAATAATAAATAATAAATAATAAATAATAAATAATAAATAATAAATAATAAATAATAAATAATAAATAATAAATAATAAATAATAAATAATAAATAATAAATAATAAATAATAAATAATAAATAATAAATAATAAATAATAAATAATAAATAATAAATAATAAATAATAAATAATAAATAATAAATAATAAATAATAAATAATAAATATTAAATAATAAATATTAAATAATAAATATTAAATAATAAATAATAAATAATAAATATTAAATAATAAATAATAAATAATTTTTTCAAACAAAAATATAAATTCTTTTTCCGCCAAAACGTAAAATCTCGTTTTCCTGCCAAAAACAAAAAATCTCATTTTCCCGCCAAAAACGTAAAATCCCAATTTTATGCCAAAAATATAAAATCTTTTTTCCGCCAAAAACATAAAATCTCGTTTTCCCGCCAAAAACATAAAATTCTATTTTCCCGCCAAAAACGTAAAATCCCAATTTTCTGCCAAAACATATATTTCGTTTTCTCATCAAAAAAATAAAATCCCGTTTTCCGGTAAAAAAATGAAAAATTTTGCTTTTCCGCCAAAAATATAAAATCTCGTTTTCCGCCAATAAACTAAAATCCTGTTTTTACGCCAAAAACGTAAAATCTTGTTTTCCCGCCAAAAACGTAAAATGTTGTTTTCTTGCCAAAAGCATAAAATCCCGTTTTTCCCGTTTTTCCGTAAAAAACGTAAAAATTCCGCCAAAAACGTGAAATCCCATTTTCCGTTAGTAAAAAAAAAAAAAATCATTTTCTCTTATTTTCCCATCAAAAATATTATTTCGTGTTTTCACTCTTAAAAAAATAAATCCTTTTTATTAAATATTTAAATTTTTAATTTAAATTTTGCATTTTCACAAATAATTGTATTTTTAAATTTTTATAAAAAATAATTTATTAAATTTAATTATTTCATGAAAATAGAAATCTATAAATTATAAATTTATATTATGAAATTTCTTATAAAAAAATGATTTTCGTAAAAATGAAAATTTACAAATGTCAAAAATAATAATTTGAAAATATTTGGTTTTAAATATTGTTTTGATCATTAATTAAAATAAATATGGTTTAGATTAAGACTAAAAATATGATTAGATTAAAGCATGGGTATTTTAGTCATTTTTCTATTAAAAACATCTAGATGGAGATGTAAAATGATCAAAGAAACAAAGGTTCATCCAAATTCATCCAGATGAATCATCCAAATAAACAACTAAAAATGAAAACGAACATCATTCACATGCATCATCCAGATGAATCATTTAAATGGATCATTTTGATGTAAATACCAGATGAACAAACGATCAGGCCTTAATGTATATATTTTTAATGTTTGGACCTAAAGAAACTTTATTTTGAAATATTAATTTTACTCCATTGAAAACTGATAATAGAGGTCGAAAAGGGTGAATTGACTTTTTTTTTACTTCGAATCAAAAGTTCAAGTTATTAGTTTAATTATTTGTATATGTATTTTCTCTTTTATTTTAACTTCTGTACAAAATTTATAGAAACCGTAGAAACGTTAGTGAAATTTCTCAACAAATAATCTAAATATATCTTCATGCAGACATGGACATCGGATAAATGTAAATGGTAGGTTACTAAATCGGATTGTTGGCACTGGCGGAGGCAGCAACAAATTTTATCGGGGTCAATTTAATTTATAATAAAATAAAATATTAAATAATATAATTCAATATTATAAAAATATTATTCAAATATTAACTTTATAAAATAGTTAATATTTATTAATTATTAAAAAAAAATAGTAATCTATTTTTTTGTCGACAATTAAGTGGTAAACTCCCAACGTTGTGTTAGGCCGGTGGTAAAAAAGTACGGGTATGTGTCCGTCCGCTATGGGTTCGACACACGTTGGAAGGGACTATTTACATTGCTTAGGTTCCCGGCAAAGAGGTGAAAACACCTTTTTCATACCAAAAACAAAAATTAAGTAGTAATCTAAAATGTTTAAGAAAAGAATTGAAAGTTTAATGAAACAAAAATATAATTGAAAAGAAAATATCGTGTATGTGAAAAACAAAATGGTTCAATTTTTTTTTTTTTTGAGATAGAACTTAGAAATGGTAGACTGTTAAAGAAATAGCATAAACACAAAAAAAGAGAGAAAAATAAAATAGGATAATAAGAAAAAGAATAATTAAATGGGAATTGGCCAAGATGAAAAATATGAATAAGTTTAATAGATCATGGGATCAATAAACAGATCAAACAAATATTACGGGGTCAATAAACTGATTTTACAACATTTCACCAATTTTTCTTTTCAAATTACAAGTAAATATTTTTGTAACATAAATTCATAGGGGTCATTTGACCCCCTCCCTAAGAGCTACCTCCGCCACTATTTTGTTGGACAGCCAGATAATTTACACAAGTATATGAAATTCAAATATTTTGAAGTAAAAAAAAGGTTTGCAGTTTCGGGATAAATTTATAATTACTTTTTTCTTTTTTTTTTTGCTTAGTGGCATTTTAAAATATTTTCAAAAGTGACTTTGAAGCTAAACTAAAACCTATGTTGGACCCAAAGTAGAATGAAATTTAAATAAGAAAAGAAGGAAAGAGGGTCAATAATCTGGTTATGGAGAGTGCAACCACAGATCAGTAGGTCAATGTTTCTTGGCTGTGGTTTTCTCTTTGCCTAAAAACAAGGCATCAGGACCTGACGGTTTCACGGTAAAATTTTTCACTTCTTCTTGGGAGTTGGTGGGGTTGGATTTGGTTCATGCAGTCCAAGACTTCTTTGTTTCATCAAGGTTGCTGAGGCAGGCCAATGCAACAACAATTGCTTTAATTCCGAAGAAGGTGGGAACGGAAAAACTTTCAGATTTTCGGCATGTCTCGTGTTGCACAGCAGTTCACAAAGTTATTTCGAGACTCCTTTCTGCTAAGTTTAAACTATTCTTGGCAGAGGCAGTTCAAGGGAACCAAGTGGGCTTCATCAAGGGCAGGTTACTGTGTGAAAACGTCTTGCTTGCATCGATCGGAGCTAGTCTCTGAGTTTGATAAGCCTGGAATCACTTCTCGAGATTGTCTTCAAGTTGATATCTCTAAAGCCTATGATAGTACCAATTGGTGTTTATTGGTTGGATTAAGGAGTGCATTACTTCGCCTACTTTTTCTATCAACTTCAATGTTGAACTAGTTAGGTTCTTTCCAGGCAAGAAAGGGTTAAGGCAGGGAGATCCTATATCTTCTTCTCTCTTTGATCTTGCTATGGACGTTTTATCCAAAGATCTTAATAGGGCAGCGACTCTAAATCAGTTCACGCCTCATCCTTTGTGTTTGGATCCCTTGGTAATTCATCTTAGCTTTCCGGATGACGTTCTTCTGTTTTTTGATGGCTCGGAGAGGTCATTGGCAGGGATAATGGAAGTGTTTCGTCAGTTTTATATAGCTTCTGGGTTGGCAATTAATTTGAGAAAGTCTTATCTTTTCTTGGATAGTAACAACTCCCAGCTCACAGGTGTTTTGGCCGGAAGAGTTGGTGTTTCAGCGGGTGCTCTTCCAGTTAGATACTTGGGACTTCCATTGCTACCTAGTAAGATGAAGACCTCTGATTATCGGCCTTTGATTGATCGTGTAACTAGTCGTAGTTCATCCTGGTTGGTGAGACATTTATCCTTTGCGGGAAGGCTTCAACTGATAAAGTCAGTACTTGCTGGTATTGTTAACTTTTGGGCTGCCATTTTCCCATTTCCTAAAAGATGTCTCGTGGAGATTGAGAGGCTTTGTAATTCGTTTCTTTGGTCGGGTGCTCCAAACTCAGCCAGAGGAGCTAAAGTGTCTTGGGATTCGGTTTGCACTCCGAAAGAGGTCGGAGGGTTAGGACTGAGGAAACTTGAGGCTTGGAATAAGTTCTTTGGTCTAAAGCTTATATGACTTCTTTTCACAAAAAGTGGATCGCTTTGGGTCTCTTGGGTGCACAAGAACCTATTGAGAGGAAGAGTCTTTTGGGATATAAGCTCAGATTCGTTGGGGAGTTGGATTTGGAAGAAGTTAATTAACCTTTGTCCGCTTGCTAGACCTTTCCTATGTTGCAATGTTGGGTCAGGTCAGATTGCAAGATTTTTGTATGGTGACTGGACGGATTTGGGTCCTCTTATTGACCTAACGGGTACCAACGGGCCTAGAGTAACAGGGATTAATCGTCTTGCCACTGTTTCTCAAGCTGTTGGTAATGGTTCTTGGCTTCTTCCGAAGGGCAGGTATCCAATTACTATTTTACTTAAAGCTGTGTTACCTTCCTCTCCTTGTTTGGTTGCATCTCTTGCTGATGAATTTAAATGGAGAAATACTTTGTCTCGTGTTCCGAGTCTTTTTTCAGCGTCAAAGACTTCGTCCTCTCTGCATCCAGTTGGACAAGTCGTTCATTGGGAAAATTCAGTATGGTTCTCCAATAGTATCCCGAAGCACTCAATCATTCATTGGGTGATAGCGAGAGATCGTCTGCCCACTCGTGACAAACTACGAATTTGGGGGTTAGATGTTCCGGACCTCTGCCTCCTTTGTCAAGTTGCGCCTGAAACTAAACACCACCTACTTTTCGGTTGCACTTTCTCAGCTCAAATTTGGTCTTTATTCTTTATGCATAGATCTCTCAACCCTCCTCCAACGTTGGATGGAATTATTGATATATCATGGTTTTTACCCTGTTTAAGCCATTATATAAGTCCTTTTTATTGAGTCTTTATTCTATTATAGAGTCTTTTAAAGTCTTTTATAGGTTTTAGCACATTTGGAGCATTATTGGAAATATTGGAGTTTTATGGAGCGTTTTGGAGCAAAACTGAAGTCTGGTGACTAAATGCCCGATCAAAGCGTCAAGCATCGATCGATACCCCCTGGTATCAATCGACACCCATCGGAGCAGATTACAAGTCGAGACTTTTAATGAAGTTTGAAGAATTGCAGAACTTGCCCATAAGACTTTAATATTTACAAGAAGACTCCAATTCGTGTTTAGAATATTAAATTAGGTTTACAGCCACTTTGGCTGTGTGCTTTTCATAAAGTTTATTTCTGAAGATTTCTGAGAGAGTTTAGAGAGAGAGGAGACAACAGAACTCTGTTCGTCTGAGAGAAGATTTCGAACCTCTGTTTTATTCTCTACTCTTGTTTATTTTATTGATGATTTATTCATTTATGTTGATTGCTTCAATTTCCATGTCTGATTAGATCCCTTGTTAGGTTCAGGGTTCTCAATAGGGTTTTCTCTGAATGCTAGATTAATCTGTTATTAGGATTCACCATCTGAATTAATTCTTCACCATAAGTTGTTTGCAAAGCTAATTCTAGATTGATCACCTAGACCTTAGATCTTAGGATAATTGGTTAGGCACGAGAGTGCGATTAATTACCTGACAGAACCTAGGGTGAGCAAAATAACTATTCGCAAAGAGATTTGGTTTAGTTGTTTTGTGAACAAATCAAACCTGATAATAAAAGCTTGTTTAGACCTTAGGATTCGCAAAGAGATTTGGAATTCCTAGGATTTAGACTTAGATAGTTTTCGCAACGAGAGTTGGTTAACTATAACATAGTGATTTGAGTTCAAGAATCGTGCCAAATCCGAATCCTGTTAGTTAATTTATCTGCATTTAGTGATTCCCTGAGAAATTCCCTGAACCTATCTTTCTCCAATTGAGTTTACAACCGATTTAATTTAAGTACTGTTTTCAATACAATTGATTGCTTAGCGTAATTCCCACATTCATAATCTATTGCGTGTTTCCGTGAGTTCTTGTATTCGACCCCTAGCTATACTATAACTACTGCTTAGTATCTAAATAGGGTATTAATTTGAGCATATCAATTATCGCTTGGGTAAGATCTGCTTCATCTATTGCAAAACTTAATGTTATTTGCAAGATGTTATTACAAGCTTTTATCTACGAAATTTGGAAAGAGAGGAACGCACGTTTACACTGGACTGTGTCTAAGCCTCCGGCTCAGGTAATTCGTGATGGTCATGCAATTCTAAGAAGTAAACTTGCTGGTTTAGACTCTTCCGCCGCAGCAGCATCGTCTCACAATGTTTTACACCAAAGCTCATCATCTTGTCTCATTTATATCTCTGTTTGGTTTGGATTCATTCATTTCTTGAATGATCCTGCGTCGTGACTCCTCTGTGGAATTACTTCCGTCAATACATCTGGTATACTTGAAGTTTTAGCCTCTCTTAATTTTAGGAAATGTTATCCTAAACTTTTTTGCACGTGTTTTGTTGTAATTCTCGTTTGCTGTGGTTGTAACTCAGAAATAATGTCCCATTAAAAGAGTTGGAAAAAAAAAATGTTTCTTGGCTGGATAGCACTGGATGAAGAGTTGGTGACATATGTTGAGATTAGTTGTCAAATTGGGTAACGTCATTAATTTTGTGCATAAAATGGTGCTTTTAATTTCTAACAAGTAACAAGTGTTGTGGATAAGAAGGTGTCAAGGACTGATATAAAATCAAAAATGGGTTGAAAGAAAGAGAAATCACAGCATAAAAAAAAAAAAAAAGATATCTATCGAGAAAATACTAAAAAGTAGAAAGATTTGGAATGTCCACTGTTAGAAACAAAAGTCAATGGCGGCTGAAAGAATTAGCTCATGTTTTTTATACCATGGTTTTGTATTGATGCAGTTCTGCGTTTACAGGTTTTTTTCCCAACAAAAGTGCATGCTCATGAAGGCATGTCAAAGACGTATTCAAAACCATAACTCTTATTATAGGAAGGACCTTTGGACATTGAAGAGGTGAAATGATTTGGATGTTATATTAGTAATTGCAATTGATAATGAGAAAAAAATTGTGTTTTTTTGTATGCGATGATTTGTTACGATGAGGATTTTGATGTTATGAGTTGTTGTAGAATTCTATGCCATGGTTGTTGCGACGTCGTTGGCCACGATTGTTTCCATAGCTACAACTAGAGTTGTTTTTTGTTGTTGTTTTGTTGTTGTTGTTGTTTGTGTGCGCTCAAATGGCTGGTCCAAAGAGGAAAAAAGTCACATTAGGAGAGGGCGAGTTGGGGTGTAGCCCGGAGAAAGTCGTACATGCTTCATGAGACAATTTTCCTCAATCAGCACACATTATTGAAAGAAGGGAGCCACGATTTGTGCATAATCACGTTGATGACACTGTCGAATTTCTCCAAGAGACTTTTCAACATGTGCATGAATAAGGCGCGTTCAGGCACTGGAGATTCGATGTTGGAGAGGAGGTCCGAGTGGGTTTTCATCTTCTGGCAGCATTCACGCATACCCAAATCACCAATCATTAGTGTGTGTAGTTCTTTTAGATCCGTATAGCGCGACCCTCCTTGTTGTGGTGAAACAAGTGCTCGATCAAGAGCCAGAGCTCATGTGCAGAACACTTCTTCCTCAGGACCGTGTCAAGGAGTGAATATTGGATTGTGTCATACATCCACATTTTGACCAAACCATCACGTTCTATTCACTTAGAGGAGTCGGCCAGGGATCATCTTAAATGGAGGATTCCGTATCTTAAGATGATCATTGCACATCTAGAACTTAAATAATCCATTATTTGTTTGTTATAGTGTTTGAACCAATCTTAAATGGGCTTTAATTATTTGGCCAATGAAAATTGATACATGGTGATTAATAAGCTAAATGAACTTGATTGCTAATGCTTATTGATCATATAGTATGCAAATGAAAATCTAGTATAATTAGATAATTAGTAAAATGGATTAGTGTCTCGAAAATAGATTAATCATAATTGTGAGTCCTATATTTTAGGATCATAGATGATGAATACTTGCATTATCGATTGATTGTTGTTAGTTCATTCTCAATTTAACCACACTCTTAACCCAAAAAAAAACAAAATATCCATATTTGCATAATCGTCTGATTTTCTTCTTTACTTTTCTTGGTCTTATAATTGATTGTTATCTTTGTTTCTCTTTTATATTGCTCATATTAGTTCTTGTTTAGTGTTTGTGTTCATTTAGCTTTAAACCCACAAAAACCCTTAAAACCAATTGCTTTAAATAAATTTTGATCTCATATTTCTAGTGTGGCAATCTTTTGATCGGTGTACAACTTGATCTTGATAAGACTTACAATTATTTCGGGTTACGGATAGTATCACTCCTCATCATCTTTGAGAGTTCCATTGTTTGAAAAAAAAAGGAATCAATAATTGTGAGTCCCATGCTTTAGGATCATAGATAATGAATCCTATGTGTATTTTATTATATATTGAATTTTATATTTTTACTTTTCAATTGTCGGGAAAAGAATAATATTATTTGATTTTGTTCGTCACTATTAGAATGTTGGCGAATGAAACAAGACTTTTTGTGCCTTTTGGGTCTCCGGTAATCAAAAGCCAAGACAATTTCCGAGAAAATGTCTGCATTCGTCTTACATCAGACATGTAGAATCAACATTTTCATGATTTTTTTCTTTGCACAATAATGATTTCAAAAGTCTAGCATATAACGATAAAATAATAAAGTTATTTACTGCACATGCATGAAAGCTTAATTTAATTTGTTTTGAGTCTCCAACCAACCTTGAAAAATAAAAGTCTTCCTATATATACACAAAACTACATTGACACGAATTATTTGAGTCTTGAATTTTAATAAGAGATCAAATTCATATATAGAACATATATACAAAGTTGACAAAAAAAAAATACAATTAATCAGCTATTTGACCTCTTGGACCAAATTTTCTAACGTTCACTACCTCGTGCATATGAATGTTTGAACTTTGAACACTTGCACTTCAATTATTGTGTTTATTTTTTGTCAACACATATTTCATCCCCTTAGTTATTCTTTTTCTTAAGTACTTTTATTTATATGTGAATATCAGAATATATGAACATTTGAAGACATTGAAACCATATACTTTTTTTTTGACCAAAATAAACCATATACTTGTTTTAAAATTAACTATTTGGTAATTTTATTTGAACATTTGTTTTGATTAATCACGTGTTACTGTTGTGAAGTTAATTGGAACTTTCAACCCATTTTTGTAGTCTTATGTTCACTCTTGGGTTTATGTTTAGAGGACCACACTAGCGCCTATCTCACTTTTCCTCATCTCTTCACTTTTTCTTTATAACGTCTCTTTCTTACTTATTTATACTATTTGAGAGACACACGTTCGGTGTTTGACAAAAAAAAAAACAAAGAAAAAGGAACTCGGATTGGTAAAATGTAATTGATTGCGATATTGCTCAAATTTATGACATACAACTAAATTTCTTTCATTCTAACCCTAAATTATAAACCCTAACACTTAAAAACCTAAATTTTTAACCCCGAGTTATTAAAAAAAAACTATATATTTCTTCAATTTGTACAGATTTGGAATATACTTTCAAATTATAAATTTTTAAAAAAAGTTATGATATCCAAAAATTATTTTTAAAACGAAATTACTTTTAACTAAAAACAAGCATTGATTAATCAACGACTATCCAAGATCAGGCATCTTTTTTTGGTAAAAAGAGATCAGGCATCTTACCATCCGAATAATCTTTTTTTTTTATAAAATCATCCGAATAATCTTTAATACCTTTTCAAATATTTTTTTATGTTTAATATATATATATATGTATGTGTGTGTGTGTGGGTGTGGATATCATGTATATGTAACTGTACATGTTTTTTTTAAATGTATCTTGACTTTGTATCTAACAAGTCCACGAACTAAGCCCGTAAGAGAGCGACATTTTTTTTTAAGAGGTGAGACTTAAAGAGATAAACCAATCTCTTTCTTTATAGTGTTTTCTTCTTTTGGGGTTCTAGGAAATAGTTGTGTGGACCTATTTTTAATACAAAATAAATAAATTTATTAATTATAAGTTTGAGATTAATAAGGTCATATCTAACATATATTCTAACGTAAACAACCCATTTTTACACTACCGTAGGAAAATGAGTTAAAAAAAAAATATAGAATGGTGATCTTGTTAAAATATCAAATTTAAATATATTTAACAGAAATGTTTTCTTTACCATAATGATCAATTGTATTGATATTTTTTCTTAAAGCCCTACTTGGATAATAGATTATGCAAAAACATTGTCATTTTCTGAACATCATAACATGTATTATGTTTAATTAGTTCTTTGAATTTGCAAAACAAGTACTTTGCACCTAAATACGAATTGATAGACACAATACATATTTTTAAAAATCAAACCGTATTCGTTCACATTTCTCTAAACCGAACTTATAAAAGTTTTCTAGTACCCAAAAAACGGTTTCATGACATATTTTATTTCAGTTAGAATTAGAGGTTGATCTATAACTCTAAATAAAATGACGATAGTGAATCTAACGATACCAACCTTGCATTATAACCTGATCCGAATTGGCTGAAATTTGATTATAAAATTACAGCTTCGTGAACTTTTCTGTCGAATATAAACGACAAAACTAATCGAAGAACCAGTAGATCAAAAATTGAAGAAGGGGTTCGTATTCCGGTCGGAAAACATTCTATAATATGATATGGTATATATATGGTTTGTTCTTAAGCCAAAGTTCCTACGGTTATATTTGGTTCCTTTCAAGAAAGGTTCGATGTTTTAACCATTCTCGTGTACAATTTAAACTATACGGTATTTTAATTAAATATGTTTAATTAGCTTATTTTTAGCTACCGAGATGTTCGATTGTTTTGATCCACCGAGATATCTAAATTTAAATACCGTATGTTCAGAATGGACCAATATATCTAAATTTAAACATCGCATGTTTTGCATTACGAAGGATGATGGTGTTATATTGATGGCTCTTGCAAGAAATCTTATAATTTTTCGAGACTAAGATGACATTGCTTTCATGAATGCACTGAATGAACTATCGTGGGAGCAAGAAATTTACGAAGAAGTCTCTCTCTCCTACATGCAGAATTAGAACCACTCATTTGGGTCATGCATTGCATGATTGCAAACTAGATGACAGCGATAGTTTTTGCAACAGATTGTTCGGAGTTGGTGAATATGGTGTCTACATCCGTGGAGTGGCCGACTTTTATATTACACTTGGAGGAATTCGTAAAGAGTAAGGAGATGTTTACTTTTTTCTCTATCTCACTCATCCCACGCGCAAACAACAAAAAGGTAGACACGTTAGTACGGAGTGCTCTGTCTACCATTAGATATTACTTATGTAAACTCGTTACCCCCGGTTTAGATCTCCAAATCGTACTAAGTATTTACGCTGTTGACAAAAAAAAAACACCGCGTGTTCAGAATGGATAATTTATGTTTTGAACTTCCATATGTATAACTCATCTAAACCTAGAAAGAAATGTAGACCAAACGTTCGTCAAATTTTTAAAGAAAATGTCATATTTTATACTAAAATTAACAAAGTAGTTTATATTTAATAAAATTTCACATGATAATCTAAAACAAAATCGTAAACCCTAAAAACTAAACTTTGGTCCTAAAAACTAAACACTCAACCTAAAATCATAAACCCTAATCCAAAAAATTATGAACCTTAAAAATTATACCCTAAATTCGAAAATTATGTATATTCTTAATTTTGAAAGAATTAACTTAAATTTTTAATCTAGATTTTCTTTTTAGCATTTTTTAATTGTTCATGATCGAAACTCTAAAAAATAATAATAATTAAGATTATTGAATAATAATAAAAACTTGAAAAATGATAATGAATAGTGAAAGGAAACTAGTATGAAGAAGCCTTGACTAATTCAATGATAAGGTTAAATTTGTGGCTTGCGAGAAGGAACCACCGTCTCACTTAGAAATCATGGGCCCGCTCTCAATTCCGAAACAAAAAGTCGAAGCGCGTATAAAAATTTCCCATTTCACTCAGAAAACCCAATCTCTACTTCAAAATATCTTGCACCTATTTAAACTCATGATGATACCATGAAGTTTAACTTACTTAATTAAGAAGCAAAAGTGTTGTAAAACACCCCCAAAAAAAAAAATGGAGGAAGAGCTTTCCGTAGGGTTTCGTTTCTATCCGACGGAAGTAGAGTTGGTTTCGTTCTACCTAAGAACCCAGCTCGGCGGAGGAAATGTTACCATTCACAGTCTCATACCCATCCTCGATGTGTTTGGCGTTGAGCCTACTCAGCTTCCATGTACGTATGCAATCATTAGCTATGTGTATGATGTTGATGATATGTCGTTGATTTCTGGTCAATAGTTTAACTTCTGTTTGGCCCAAAAAAGGACCATAACGTCACGTCTCATTGTAGAGTTTTCCTTTTTTCTTTTTGCGTTTCTTGAGTAGAATAACGTGATCATATTAAGATTCTATGCATGAGATTTAGGTTTTGACTGTTTGTTTGCGTTTATGTTTTAACTATTTTAGTTTTTTTTTTTTTTTTGATGAACGATGGAAGTTTTGGACCTTCGGTCTCCATGATCTTTTTAGTGTTGGAGTTGATAATACCATATTTAAAACGTAAATCAACCATCACAAATGGAGTTGAACTAGTAGCCTTGAGTATTCATTTTTAAGACCACTAAACCAACATCCACTTCGTAAGCTGTGTTTGTGTTTGTGTTTGTGTTTGTCTTTGTATTTCATTATTATAAAAATTGATCATTTTCTATTAAATATTTCTGTAACGCAAACGCAAACGCCAACCTTAAATTAAGTATTCTCTTTTCATTTGTATCAAAGGACCTACCGATTAAGTGCGTCAACATTTTGAGAAAAATTTGGTTTTAAAAAAATGTGAAAAAACAAAAAATTAGCATTTAACCGCAAACGGAAACACATAAATCGAGGCCTTATGCGGAGAGGTATGTTCTTTTGTGCGTATTTGTTTTATAGATCTTGCGGGAGAGAGGTGTCGAGGATACGCAGAAGCGGCAGAACAATGGCTTTTCTTCGTGCCAAGACAAGAGCGGGAAGCTAGAGGAGGAAGACCGAGCAGGACCACTGGTTCAGGATACTGGAAAGCAACTGGTTCACCGGGACCTGTGTTTTCGCCGGATAATCGAGTGATCGGAGTTAAGAAGACGATGGTTTTCTACACCGGGAAAGCTCCTACTGGGAGAAAGACAAAGTGGAAGATGAATGAGTATAAAGCAGTTGACGAAACATTCAGTAGTGTATCTACCATCCCTAAGGTAAACAACCACATTTTCTAAATAAGCATTTTTTTTAATCAGATATCATTTGTGCAAAACCAATTTTCAAAAAAATACTACTTGAACAAGAGGTTTTTATTTTTAGGAGTACCAATTAATTTCTTACATATGTGATTCCAATATAAATAATAACTAACGCCTCACACCTTTTGGACAAACATGGAAAGTGTATATAACTAACCGAATAAGCTTTACAAAAAATATTATTACAGAAATGAAAATATCAAACGAACTTGGTTATATCCAAAACCGATAATATTAAAGTTTTTGGGGATGCTTGGAATGAACTGTGGTTGTAGGCTTTTAATTTATAATTTACCGTAAGAGACTTTAACTGTAAGAAGATGGTTGTGACTTAAAAAAGAGAGTCTAAACCATCTTCGGTTAGTTAGTTTTGCTGTGCGGATTTGAGTTAAAGATAGTCAGAACCATTCATCGAATAAGAATTTGAGTTAGTTAGTTTTGGATATGAGAATGATGTGATTACTTTTGGATAATGAATTTTTTATTATGTCTAACTAATGATTATAGATAAAGATGTCAAAGTGGACGAACTTTTCTACTTAACCCGTTTTGTAGTGGATTAAAATATTATTCAGGCTAATCCGGTCAGTCCATGAATTCTTAAAAAAATCAATTATACAAATTATAGTAAAAATATTGCAAGATCTCAAATAATTGTTTTCTGTAAATATAAATAGATTTATTATTATTTAAAAGATATAACATTTTTTAATATCATAATAATTAAAAAATTAAATAGTAAATAACCTCTTAAGTAGTAAACAAATATTTTCCATACTTTCTTCAATAGTATTTTCTATTTTTATTATTTTTTCTTATTTATAATGGCATAATGTGTAATAATTTACAAAATAAATTTTATATTTCTAAATAATTCCTTAAGTAATAATATAGAGATAGTGCTTTCAGAGCGATATATTTTTTAAAAAGTGTGAAGGTAGATTTTAAAAAAAAATGCACATTTGAAATAATAACAACTTAAAATCATACATACATCAAATGATAAAAACCAAAATATCATGCATACATTTTTTCTCTATTGATTATAATATTTTATTCGTAGAATTTCTACAATCCCTAAGGTGAATAGCTAGTATATAAAATACTAATTAAAACTTAAGAAAAACAAAAGCCGATTTTTCTTAATTAAAAAGAATGTTTTTAACAAGATTTGTTGTTTCTTATTCCATATAGTTAAGACACGAATTCAGTCTCTGTCGAATCTACATAAAATCTGGAAGCTCGAGAGCTTTTGACAGACGTCCCACAGAAACTTATGGATTAGAGAGAAAGCTTCCAAGCTATGGAACTAAAACATTGTCTCATGCCAGGATATCAACCTCACCAGAAACTTCATATTTAGGCAGAGACCAAGTTAATTTGTTGGTGAATGCTACTACTACACAAAGCAACTTAGAGATGGTTGATGAGCTGTCACAACTCAGAGAAAAGACGCTTCCTAGCAATGGAGTTGAGACATCATCATGTGCCACAATATCAACCTCACCAGAAACTTCATATTCAGGAGAAGACCAAGTTGATTTCTCGGTCAATGTTACTACTACACAATGCAACTCAGTGATGGTTGATGGACTATCACAACCTTTTTGGGAATGGGAACAACTAAATTGGTCTTGATTCTATTAAATTCCTTCTTATGACTATTAAGTATGCAAGAAAACTTAAGAAAAAGTAGAATAATTATATAATTTTTTCTTTTTATAAGGCCACCAGAATTTGGTTTTATTTTCTTTATAAGGTTACATGTAGTGATGTTAATACGGGTGGTCCGGTCCCGTTTAGGCCCTGTCCGTTTAAACCATGCCGTTTAAAGCCGTATATATATGTATCCGTTTAGACATTTAATTTCAAATCCGCAAAATAAATGGGTATCCGTTTAGGCTCGCATAGATTTTTTTATTATATATTATATATTAGTTAATGTAATAATATATATGTTATAAAATTAAATTACATGTAACATTTTTAATTATAAATCATAATTTATGATATTTTCTTTTTAATTTGTGGGATTGTTGAAAATATAGATATTAGTACAATAACTAATATGTAATCATAACGAAGGGACGGAGCATCTCAAACATGATAGTGCGCTTTTGTATTGTTGTTCTTGGTATGTTTTGTCCTTTCCACTTCATAGAACACACCCATTCGAAGCCTAAAAATTAAGACTAATATTAAATCATCGATGCATCATGATATTTTCGCCTGTTTTTCTAGTGCTAATTGATAACATGCAAAATCGCAAGACGATCGGTTTTTTTTTCTTTTTTTATTATTCTTGCAAATTTTAGGAAATTTTAGGAAATTTTAGAAAATCTTGGAATTATTTCGTCATTTTCAACTCTATTGGGGGTTTTTTTTCCTTCTAGAGATTAATTGAATTTTGGGCTGAAACAAGAGTCAAAATCAATTTAGTTTGCTGTAAAAACTAAGGAAGTGAACAAGGGTGTTAAATAAAGGGTTTCGACCCGCCCAACCCTGTATTTTATAAGCTCGGCTTTGTGTAAGCCTTAACCCGTTTTCAGCCATGTAATCTATACAAAAATGAGCTAAACCAAAGTTAGCATAGCTTTGCAATGTTTTTCTTTTTTCTTTTCTTAAACCAAGCATATTATATTATTTTATGTTTTTGATTGATATATTAAATTTGTTTAATCAAAGATTTATGTAAAAATTAAGAGTTAACTCGGTAGAGAACCATAATTGACTTTAAAATTGGTAAACTAACCAAACCGTTGCAGAAAAGATGAGGTACTGTATTTGTGGTCATCGAAAATGACCGAAATAACATCCATAATTATCGCCACGTCGGCTGAGCTTTTGCCTAATAGGGAAAGCAATGATGATGTAGGGTCGCTTAGGTTTTCATAGGGGGAGATAATATCTTGGCAAATGAAGAGGCGGCCAATGTAGACCACAAGTTTGTGTTCCCGCTCAAACGAGCATTAAATGCTCCGATATGCAAAAGATTGCTTTGACAATTGGGCTATATCATTTGTATGCTTGTATGTATAGGATCCTAGGGTTTGTTGCTGAGTTATATAAATTGTTAGCGAGTCTTGATGTGTAAACGAGGAGGTTAGAGGTAAGAAACAAAAAACCCGTCACTCTGAAAAAAAGAGTCACTCTGAAATTTACCAATCATTGCAAGGTTTAGCAGGAGTTTCGATTCTCTTGAAAAAGGTAAGTCCAAGTCTTATGTTTCTTTTTGAATCATCAAATGGCTTAAATTTGTCTCCTTTTTTTAAATTCAAACGGAAGCTTTTAATACATCCATAAATGGCTACCTCTTACGCACTAAAAAAGAATGAGCATTAACTGATGTTGATTATCATGTTATTCGGTTAACAAATCTATTATCTGCTATTAATATCTAGGGTTCCTAAACACTAATAAGTTTCTATGTAAGTTAACAAATCTATTATCTGACTCACGCTCTTGTTTGTTTCTCCACTGTGACGAGGTAGTCATTCAAATGGGACGACTAGTTAGGTTTTTTCGAGGTGTGTGGAAAAAATCAGAGAACGGTGAATGGGATTTCCATCCGGAAACAACCGAAATGAGTCATCGGATGATGGTTCAGGAAAACCAAAGCTTTGACTCGCTGGATGGAATGGTGAGATCGCAGTATCTCATACAGCCGTATGAAATGATGGCAATGACGTACCAGCTGCCGCAATGGATGATAGTGCCCCATGGGAAAAACACGCCACCAGTGGACATCATCAACAACAGCGACGTAGAACTGTTCATGCCGGTTCGACTAGAATGCAAAACCATCGCAATATACATGACGACTGGAGCTTACAATGTTGAGCTGTGTCGCTTACAGAAGAGATCCAACACTGAATTTTGCGGTCCTCCCACTACCTTTGGGAATACGAACATGACGTTAGATGGCAACGTTAGTAAATATCCGGATAATATATTTATTAACGTTAAATGCGAAAATATATCGATAATACTTGTGGTGGGGCTGATGACGTACACAATTTTTGGGAAGGTCTCCTTGCGGAAGGTGCTACGATGGAAGCTAGCGAGAGGGTTCTGAAAGAGATTTCACTGCAGACGAAATGCGTGTAATCGAGGAAATATATTTGGTACTTACGCAGTTGAACCTGTCTCGTGAGATGGCGACTGGGGACGATGATTGGTCTACTACTGCATCGTCTGCCGCTCTAATCTTGGAACCGCAAACGAATCTGGCGCTAGTAACTCCAACCATTGGAGGTATGTGTGCAACTTATTTTTTATTTTTTTTTCTGTATGGCTCTAATAATAAAATTATTGACTAACACTTTTGTTATTCTCTAACACTAATGTGTTTAGCCTCTACAAGCGTGGGCCAAACCAACCTCGCCGCCGCAGTTCGAAAGGGGAACAAGAAGTTGCATGCAGTCAGCGACGATGGTCCGTATTTGGGATTGACAATTGGGGTCACTGGTGGCCCTAGCAGGATGCCCGAAACATCACCCCGCAAGATAGATGCGGATGTCTCCTCTGACGACTGTAGCGACTATATTTGTGAGTATTCTAAACATTATATCGCTAATATGTTATTTACTCAATTAACCGAATTATTGTTCGCTAATTACTATGAAAATGTTATATGTTAGGTGATGGCACGAACAAACCAGGGGCATGTTGGGATATTGTTCAAGAATCAAAAGGCTTTCAAACTCCATATGTCCCTTTACATTATATCTAAGAAGTTCGAATACCGCCACCGTCGCTCTAACCCGGATATGATGTTGCTTAAATTAATTTGTTGGTCGGAATTGCCTATGGCGGGTTGATATCATCATATTTTGCATCATTCTAGCATCCGTTTCACCTAGGTTTCGAGTCATTTGCATATAGTTCGTGTCATCTCTTTAGCATTTTAGTCATTTTAGGAGTCTAATGTGTCCACATTTAGTCCTAGAGAGTCCTCGCATGTTTTGGATCGTATTTCAGGTGCTAAAGAGGAGATTCGAGAGCCGAGGAGAAAAGACAGGGACCATACCGACGTCACTGGTCGGTACTGGTCCTCGGTATGGAAGGCAGAAGGGTTGCACCGACGTCACTGCTTGGTGAAACTGCTCGGTATAGAGAACGGAGGAAAACAGCCCCAGTACCGACGTGCAACACCGAGGAGTGACGTCGGTATCGAAGCCTCAGGGAAATGTACCGAGGTCACTGCTCGGTGCAACTGCTCGGTGCTGTTCTCGGAGGAAACCCGGGGGAAAATCTCTTAATACCGAGCAACGATACCGAGGAGTGACCTTTGTATCCATCGAAGATCACTAAACAACATCCCCTCAATACCGACGCCACTGCTCGGTACTCCTCGTCGGTGCACAAACCCAGGCTCAATACCGAGGTGTTGCACCGAGCAGTGACCTCGGTATTGACCAATTAAGAACTTTCTATCCACTTAAATCAGGTCGACCTGGTTCGTCACTGTTCACTATTTATGTCCAAAAACCAAATTTTGATGGGCTAAGTCTTTTCTTAAGCAAAAACCCTCATTAAGAGTGATTTGTAAGAGATTGATCCTTTTGATTGATGCAATTTGAGTATTGTTTTCTTGATTGAATCCATCTATCTTCTACTTTCTAATCATCCAATCATCTTGATCATGAGTTTTAACACCTCTTTTCTTGGATTTTTTGAACCCATGATGATTAGTGAGTAGTCCTTAGGATCTTGAGATAGGGTAGATTAGGGTGATCCAAGGTTCGATTAGTGGTGTCTAGGGTTAGATAATCTTGTCTAGTGCTCCTAATGCTAGATTCAGCTTGAAAGAGTGGATCTAGATCATAGGGCATTTCATGAACACCAAGTGTTTGATGAAATGCCTTGATGAATTAGGCAAGAGATTTATGCTCCTAACCTAAGACTTTAGTTGTTTAGGGCATATCTTTGGTTGATCTTGTTATGATTCTTAATGCTTGCTAGTTGTTAACCCACAAATGATGATTTGCTAATGGACTTGATAATTAGCATAGTGATTAGTTGCTTGAAAGAGAGCTAATCAAGTTTAGAGATCTTTTGCCTAGGAATTAGCTTCTTGAGTGAATGATCATCACTAATTGGACTTGGATCACCTTTTATCAATAACCTTATCTCTTGCTCCGTGATATGCTCAAATTAATACCCTATTTAGATACTAAAGCAGTAGTTATAGTATAGCTAGGGGTCGAACACAAGGACTCACAGAAACACGCAATAGATTAAAGATGTGAGAATTACGCTAAGTGATTAATGGTGTTGAAAACAGAATGCAAGTTAAAACGGTTGTGAAATCAATTGAAGAAAGATAAGTTCAGGGTATTTCTCAGGGAATCACTGAATGAAGATAAATTAACTAACATGATTCAGATTTAGTACGGTTCTTGAACTCAAATCACTAAGATATAGCTAACCAACTCTCGTTGCGAAAACTATCTAAGTCTAAATCCTAGGAATTCCAAATCTCTTTGCGAATCCTAAAGTCTAAACCATCTTTTATTATCAAGTTTGATTTGTTCACAAAACAACTAAACCAAATCTCTTTGCGAATAGTTATTTTGCTCACCCTAGGTTCTGTCAGGTAATTAATCGCACTCTCGCACCTAATCAATTATCCTAAGATCTAAGTTCTAGGTGATCAATCTAGAATTAGCTTTGCAAACAACCTATGGCTAAGAATCAATTCAGATAGTGAATCCTAATAACAAATCAATCTAGCATTTAGAGAAAACCCTATTGAGAACCCTGAACCTAACAAGAGGTCTACTCAGACATGGAAATTGAAACAATCAGCATAACTGAATAAATCATCAATAGAATAAATAAGAGTAGAGAATAAAACAGAGGTTCGAAATCTTCTCTCAGACGAACAGAGTTCTGACTTGTCTCCTCTATCTCAAGCTCTCTCTGAAATCCTCAAAATAATCTTAATGAAAAGCAAACAGCCAAAGTGGCTGTAAAACCTAATTTAATAGGCTAAACACGAATTGGAGTTTTCTTGTAAATATTAAAGTCTTCTGGGCAAGTTCTACAATTATTCAAACTTCATTAAAGTCGCGACTTGTAATCTGCTTCGATGGGTGTCGATCGATACCAGGGGGTATCGATCGATGCTTGACGCTTTGATCGGGCACTTAGTTACCAGACTTCAGTTTTGCTCCATAATGGTCCATAAAACTCTAATATCTCCAATAATTCTCCAAATGTGCTAAAACCTGTAAAAGACTCTAAAAGACTCTATAATAGAATAAAGACTCGATAAAACGGACTTATATCATGGCTTAAACAGGGTAAAAACCACGATATATCAACTCCCCCAGAATTAGCCTTTGCTTGCCCTCAAGCAAGTAGAAGACTAAACCAGAGAAAGAGGTTTGAAAACGTAGAGACTCACCTCTTCTTGAAACGTTGCAATGACCCTTTTCCCAAGCATCCATATGTCACCTAACCATCTTTTGATCTAACCACCATGTACTTCTCCGTAGACATTCTCAGCTTCCCAGACTACACACATTATTTCGCAGCATCGTTCAATCAAGCCCTCCTCGCCAGTTTCATCGCTGTGAATAATACCAAGAACGTTCTAGATTCTTTCCCATACAATATCATGATAAGGAACCACCCTTTTTCACACTTTTTGGTATTATTTCTCTCCCCCAGACTTATTTCTTATTATGTTCTCTCTTTTGTTTTTAGCTTTGCATATACACATCAAGGTATGAGACGCGAGTATTGATGGTGTTTGCCACCGAATCCCTGGTTCTTCCCTCTCAAAGTATCAAAAGATGTAGGCGAATAATGGCATCATAGGGAAATCCTAACCTCGCTTCCAATCCTTTGCGTGATCATTCCCTCTAAAGTAGAATAATGGGATCGCTGGAAATTTTCCTAACCCTATACTCAAAAGAAAATCATTTCATCTTTTAATGCACTTATTTATTAACTTGTAACAGGGAGAGAAATACCATTATTTTAAGCACGTGGTTTCCCTTGTCAGATACGAATTAGGAATCAAGCTCTATGAATACTAACCACATCGATGAAGTGCAAAAATTTGGCTCAGGCTTTAAGGAACTTTGCTGGAAACATGAGTGTCTTCTGGTTAACCGTTCAACCTTTAGATTTTTCATTAGTCGATCTAGAGCTGATTCAATAACAATGGTCACTTAGAAGCAAGGTCAGCTCAATAGATTCAAGGAAAAGATCACAGTCTCAGACAAAGTTTTGACTCAATAAAACAACGAATGACTCAAAAACGGACTGACTCTAAGAAAAACAAAAACAAAGTCAGCGACTACCTCCCCCAGACTTAAACAACACTGTCCCCAGTGTTATCTAGCCTAGAGTTGGTGAAAGAAAATAAAAGAATCAAATGGAATTAGGAGAAACAAGAAGTTACCGTGCTGGAACATCGAGCGATACCAGGCTTAAATCGACACATGTCCTTCTTATTCGCGTAGGGTGTCGATCGATACCAACATGGTATCGATCGACACTCAGACGATTTTGTGTTTGCTCCTTGTTTATCCTGACACAGACGCAAAAACGAAAAATAAAAACGAAAATAAAAAGAAAAAGATTCAAAAACAAACTCACCTGTGGGTTGCCTCCCACCAAGCGCTCGTTTAATGTCATTAGCTTGACTGTACCGCCATTCAGGTAGTGGGTGCATCATCCAGAGGCATTATGTGTCCTTCTGGAATATCAGCTTTCGCCCAGTAGTGTTTCACCATTTGTCCGTTGACAGTGAACTCCTCTCCTGAAGGACTTGTCAGGACAATCGCACCATGTGGTCTAACGTCTTTGACTGTGAAAGGTCCTGACCAACGAGAACGCAACTTACCAGTAAGCAATTGCAAACGAGAATTATACAGAAGTACCTGATCATTTGGTCCAAAATGCATGGAGATGATTCTCTTGTCATGGTAAGCTTTAGTCCTTTCCTTGTACAGCTTGGAGTTCTCATAGGCAAGATGCCTAATCTCATCGAGCTCATTCAGCTTGATCAGTCGCTTCTCAGCAGTAGTCTTGATGTTGAAATTCAACAACTTTGTAGCCCATGCTGCCTTGTGCTCGATCTCTACTGGAAGATGGCATGATTTTCCATACAGAAAATGAAACGGTGTAGTCCCAAGTGGTGTCTTGTATGCCCAAAGTGCGTCATCCAGCTACACAGACCAATCCTTCCTTGTAACATTCACTGTTTTCTCCATAATTTCTTTGATCTGCCTGTTAGAAACCTCAACTTGCCCACTGGTCTGAGGGTGATAAGGGGTAGCAACACGATGGTTCACACCATACTTCTTCAGCAACCTCTCAAAAATCTTGTTGATAAAATGAGAACCACCATCACTTATCACAATTCGAGGCACTCCAAATCGGGGAAAAATGATGGTCTTAAACAGCTTAAGGACCACTGAAGAATCATTGGTTCTGCTAGCAATGGCTTCAATCCACTTAGACACATAATCCACAGCAACCAAGATTTACTTGTGTCCGTATGACGAGGGAAAGGGACCCATAAAATCAATGTCCCAACAATCAAAATTTCAACCTCAAGAATGAAATTCTGTGGCATCTCATGTCTCTTACTGATCTTCCCTCTTCTTTGGCAAGCATCGCACTGCGAGACGAAAGCATGTGCGTCCTTAAACATAGTAGGCCACCAGAAGCCTGCTTGAAGAACCTTGGACACTGTCTTGAAGGTGGCAAAGTGTCCAGCATAATCGGATCCATGGCAATGAAACAACACATTCGGTACCTCTGATTCAGCAATGCATCTTCTGTAGATACCATCAGAGCAGTGCTTATACAAGTATGGTTCATCCCAGAAATATCTCCTTATGTCCCGTAAGAACTTCTTCTTGTGATAGCTTGTGAGGTGCTTTGGTTCTGCATCTGCAGCAAGGTAGTTGGCGATATCAGCATACCATGGTTGATCAGAATCGGCTGCAGCTACTAGATATTCCTCTGAAAAACCAAGGTGTTCAACAATCAGAACTGGTTCGGGAACCGCTTGGTATCGACCGATACCATAGGAGTGTTGATCGATACCAAAACCTGCAATTCGTGGGAATTGCTGAGTTTCTGCGAAACCCATCCGAAATTCAGTTTCAATGAAGTAGATGGATTCCTCTGCTAGTTGGTCATCAATGGGAACGTCTGCATCGATCCGAATCCTCGAAAGATGGTCAGCGACCCCGTTCTCTATGCCCTTTTTGTCTTTAATCTCGATGTCGAAGCCCTATAGCAAAAGAACCCAACGACAAAGACGAGGCTTAAGGTCCTTGTTCTGCATCAGATACTTGAGAGCAGGATGATCAGTATGGACAATCACTTTGCTCCCAATCAAGTAGGATCAAAATTTCTCAAAAGAGAAAACCACTGCAAGCAGTTCCTTCTCCGTAGTGCTATAGTTCCTCTGAGCATCATCCAAAGTCCTGCTGGCATAATAGATGACTTGCAGCTTCTTATCCTTCCTCTGACCCAGCACAGATCCAACAGCAAAGTCACTAGCGTCACACATGATCTCAAAAGGCAGAGTCCAATCAGGAGGTTGCACAATAGGAGCACTCACCAAAGCCTTTTTTATCTCCTAAAAGGCTGCAAGACAGTCAGATGTGAAATCGAATTTGATCTCCTTGCACAATAAAGCAGTGAGTGGACGTGCTATCTTGGAGAAATCCTTGATAAATCTCCTGTAAAACCCAGCATGACCAAGGAAGCTTCGAACGTCCTTCACAGAATTTGGTGGTTGGAGGCTCGTCATAACCTGTATTTTTGCCTTGTCAACTTCGATTCCAGCCTCAGAAACCTTATGCCCAAGCACGATGCCATCTTGAACCATAAAGTGACACTTTTCCCAATTAAGGACCAAGTGTTTCTCTTCACACCTCTGTAGCACCTTGCACAAGTTAGCCAAACAGTCCTTGAATGATGATCCATACACTGAAAAATCATCCATGAACACCTCCATGAAATCCTCAATCATGTCTGTGAAGATAGACATCATGCATCTCTGGAAAGTGGCTGGAGCGTTACACAATCCAAATGGCATTCTCTTGTATGCGAATGTGCCATATGGACATGTGAAAGTCGTCTTCCCTTAGTCATCTGGATGTATTGGAATCTGGAAGAAACCTGAATATCCATCAAGAAAACAGTAGTAGGGATGACTAGCCAACCTCTCCAACATCTGGTAAATGAATGGCAGTGAGAAATGATCTTTCCGTGTAGCTGCATTCAACTTCATGTAGTCGATGCACATTCGATGCCCAGTGATAGTCCTAGTAGGAATCATCTCATCCTTGTTGTACTTCACCACGGTTATTCCTCCTTTCTTAGGAAAAACGTGCACTGGACTGACCCAAGAGCTATATGAGATAGCATAGATAACACCAGCTTTCAAAAGCTTCATCACCTCCTTTTTGACCACTTCCATCAGATTCGAATTCAGCCTTCTCTGATGCTCAATTGAAGTTTTTGACTCGTTCTCAAGGTGAATCCTATGCATGCACATGTCCGGTGATATACCTGAAATATCATCAAGAGAGTAGCCAAGAGCTTTGCGATACTTGCGCAGCTTTCTCAGCAGTCTGTGTTGTTCAAGGAAGCATTGAAAATTACCGGGTATGTAGAATTAGGACCAAGAAAACTATACCTCAGATTTGGTGGGAGTGGCTTTAGTTCCACTTTGGGAGCGTTCTCTGCATTCCAATCTCCAAGCCCAGCAGCTTGCTTAGAGTTCTCGGCTAACTCGACCTCGAGTCGCAGGGTGTCGATCAATACCAAGGGGGTATCGATCGATACTGTCGATGCTGAATCAAGCATCTTCGAGTATCCAGCTGTATCATCACACGAATGCATCTCTGTAGTGGCTGAACAGACCAATGCTCTCTCTAATGGGTCCTTACGGTGCATCTCCAGAAAGTACTCTTCAGCTATGTCACTGAAAGTGTCGACAAAGAAAGTCTGTCCATCGATGGTTGGGCTCTTCATCATCTTATCCATTTGGAAAGTCATGACCAAATCACCAATGTTGAGAGCGATCTTCCCATTCTTGCAATCAATCAAGGCACCAGCTGTTGCAAGGAAAGGTCTGCCTAGGATAAGATGGTCTTTAGGCTCAGCATCATACTTCAGGACAATGAAATCAGTTGGAATCAAGCAATTTCCAATCTTAATCGGGACGTTTTCGAGTAGTCCTTCTGGAAGTCTAACCGAACGATCAGCAAGTATCAGAGATATCCTCGTGGTCGTGAAGTCTGTCATCCCCATCCTTTTGGCAACGGAATATGGCATGAGGTTGACACTTGAGCCAAGATCACAAAGAGAACGTTCAAACCTGTCTGTGAATATCGTACAATCCAACACAAAACTCCCTGGATCTGGCAATTTCCTCGGGATCCTGTTGGTCAGGATTGCACTGCACTCATGAGTAATCATCAAGCATCATTCTTGAAGATTCACGTTACTGGACACATTCTTTTGACATATCTCCTGAAGGCTGGAGAAGTCTTGATGGCGTCGATAAAAGGTAGTTCAACGATCTACTTATCCATAATTGCCTTGCATCTAGAGTCTTCTACCTCCTTTTTAGTCTTCCCAGCAGCTCTGGGATAAGGTATCCTTGGCGTGTAAACTCTTGCTGCGACCTCATCAAGCACTTCCTTCAAAACCCTAGGAGTTGACTCAGCTGCGGGTTCAGTATCGATCGATACTGGAGTAGTGTCGATTGACACTCGTGGTTTTGATTTATCCCGTGAGAGTATCTTGAGGGGTGTCGATCGATGCTGGCTAGTGTCGATCGATACTGGAGCGATTTCGGTATCCTCGTCGTCAAGATCAACGAGACTATCTGCAATCGGGTCAATTTTTACTCCTGGAGTGACCTCTCTTCCACTCCTTAAAGTGATTGCATTGATGTGAGTTCTTGGGTTCTCTACTTTCCCTGGAAGAAAGCCTTCTTGCCTTTTCACAGCTTCTGAGGTCTGAGCTATCTGGAGTTCCAGCTTATTCTGTTGAATGTTGATAGCGTCGATTCTTCCGCTTAGTTCATTGTATTGGACATCAATCTTCCCATTGAAATCCACAGTGAGCTTCTGCTGTCCTTGAAGAAGTTGTTCGAACATAGACTCGATCTTGCTATCTGGGAGCTTAGCAGGTACATGCTGATAAGATGAATTCCCATAGTTCCTGACATACCCACTATTCTGAGATGGTTTCTGGTTAAACTAATTCGACCCTCCTTGCTGATAGTTGTTGCTGAAGTTTCGGTTGTTAAATTGATTTCTCTGACCCTGAAAACCAGAACCACCAATGTAGTTAACATCCTCCACTTCATCCTCGTTCAATACCTCGACATCTTCAGCAAAGTGAACCGCTTTCTGTGTCTTGTCCATCAGAAGACTATGCATAGAATCCAACTTAGCTTGAAAGTCAGCGATCTGTGAACCATCCACGTTACCAGCTAGCTTCTTCCGCTCAAAATCAGCATTCTTGGTGCTATTGCTAGACACCAAGTTCTCAATCAGGACATAGGCTTCATCAGGATACATGGTGTTGAAGTTTCCATTACTTGAAGCATCCAAAGTCATTTGGTATCTCCAATCAAGTCCTCTAAAGAAGAACCCCATCAGCTGAACATCAGAGTATCCATGATGTGGTCAGTCTCTCTGATACGATTTGAACCTCGTCCAAGCAGCCTTGAACGCCTCAGTAGGTCCTTGAGAAAATTGCGAGATTTTGTTCCTCATGTCCTCAGATCTTGCATCATCATAAAAGTTGGTCAGGAAAGCAGTCTGTGTTTCCTCCTAGTTAGTCAGCGATCCAGGAGGTAACAGCTTCAGCCAGTAAGTTGCTTCCCCACCAAGAGAGTATGGGAAAAGCTTGCAGAAAAGGTAGTCGTAAGAGACTCCATTGCTCTTGATGCTAGTGACCAAGTCCTCGAACCTCTCAACATGATCCATAGGATGTTCGCTGGAAATACCATGAAAAGGGTGCTGTCCCACAAAAGTGTAGTATGCAGGTTTCAGCTCAAAGTCATTCCTTGGGAAAGCAGGAGGACGGATCGCGGAGCGATTTGCGTAAAACTGGTCAGGTTTGTTGCACTCACCAATCGTCCTACCACGGTTAACCACAGCATTCTCAGTATTCATTGGATTCACGTTCCAAGCGGCATTCCCAGCGACAACAGGAGCAGGTGGAATGATGTTCCCCTCTCCATCCAGACGTTGTCCTCTCTCATTGCACAAACGACCCTCTCGGTCTCTGTAGGCACCAGCCTCATCTCGAACCAACTCTACTTGATTGTTGTTCATCTCTGCTGGTTTCTTTGCCTTTCTGTTTGTGCGATCTAAAAGTGCTAGTTGTTCCAATGACAGTTCAACTAGCTAAGTGTTCTTGTTTCTTCTTGTCTTATGATATGGCATACACCTGAAAATAGAAGTCAAGAACGTAAGTAACTTGATAACACGTTAAGTATCGACCGATACCAAATGGTGTCGATCGATATCAACAAAAAAGGACGACGAGTATCGACCGATACTAGTGAGTATCGATCGATACCGACAAACTTAGTCAAAATTCACAAACGTAATCTAATGGCTAATTGAGTCCCCGGCAACGGCGCCAAATTTGATATGCTCAAATTAATACCCTAATTAGATACTAAAGCAGTAGTTATAGTATAGCTAGGGGTCGAACACAATGACTCACAGAAACACGCAATAGATTAAAGATGTGAGAATTACGCTAAGTGATTAATGGTGTTGAAAACAGAATGCAAGTTAAAACGGTTGTGAAATCAATTAGAGAAAGATAGGTTCATTGTATTTCTCAGGGAATCACTGAATGCAGATAAATTAACTAACAGGATTCAGATTTTGTACGGGTCTTGAACTCAAATCACTAAGATATAGCTAACCAACTCTCGTTGCGAAAACTATCTAAGTCTAAATCTTGGAATTCCAAATCTCTTTGCGAATCCTAAAGTCTAAACCAGCTTTTATTATCAAGTTTGATTTGTTCACAAAACAACTAAACCAAATTTCTTTGCGAATAGTTATTTTGCTCACCCTAGGTTCTGTCAGGTAATTAATCGCACTCTCGCGCCTAATCAATTATCCTAAGATCTAAGTTCTAGGTGATCAATCTAGAATTAGCTTTGCAAATAACCTATGGCGAAGAATCAATTCAGATAGTGAATCCTAATAACAAATCAATCTAGTATTCAGAGAAAACTCTATTGAGAACCCTGAACCTAACAAGAGATCTACTCAGACATGGAAATTGAAACAATCAACATAACTGACTAAATCATCAATAGAATAAATAAGAGTAGAGAATAAAACAGAGGTTCGAAATCTTCTCTCAGACGAACAGAGTTCTGACTTGTCTCCTCTCTCTCAAGCTCTCTCTGAAATCCTCAAAATCTTAATGAAAAGCACACAGCCAAAGTGGCTGTAAAACCAAATTTAATAGTCTAAACACAAATTGGGGTCTTCTTGTAAATATTAAAGTCTTATGGACAAGTTCTGCAATTCTTCAAACTTCATTAAAGTCGCGACTTGTAATCTGCTTCGATGGGTGTCGATCGATACCAGGGGGTACCGATCGATGCTTGACGCTTTGATCGGGCACTTAGTCACCAGACTTCAGTTTTGCTCCATAATGGTCCATAAAACTCTAATATCTCCAATAATGCTCCAAATGTGCTAAAACCTGTAAAAGACTCTAAAAGACTCTATAATAGAATAAAGACTCGATAAAACGGACTTATATCATGGCTTAAACAGGGTAAAAACCACGATATATCACTCCGCTTTTGTTATTTGAATTACATCTTGCTTAGTTATTGCATAGTTTAATTGCCGTAATTTAGTTACTTAATCAAAACAATCTTGTTTAGTTTAACTTGCAATTGCTCCTTGCATTCTTAGTGATTAGGATAAACCCCTTTATGGATTGATAACCTTCATACCACACGTACTGGAGTTATTGATACCTCCTAGAGACTAAAAATTCGTGTATCAATTTGGCGCCGTTGCCATATTGGGATTTGTTTTAACATTGAGATTTAGGCTCTTTGTGAGATTAAGCTTTATTCGTTACAAAGTTACTAATCTTGTTTGCCTTCCATTGCTCTCTAAACCTATAGGTGCATGCATACACGATCTCGAGGCCACGACAATCTAGTTGAACCAAGAGACGACATACATCGCTCATACTGAGGGGTTAGAAAATGGGAAGCACGTGTGAGACAACAAGAAGTTGAGAACGACATGGATCACTATGAAAATGTTCCACTTGGGGACATTCATGACAATGTAGGAAACAACCCCGCACACGGTGGTAATGGAAACCACCACGCACAAGGAGGCCACGCCCACAATGCCCCACATCCACCTGGCCGGCCAATGAGAGTCCCTAACCATCCCCCGAGGGCTCAAAACGTGGTTGGTGCGGGTGATGCCGCCAATGCCCATCAAAACCGTCAAGGGATACAGGCTCCACCGGTTGAGAACAACAACTTCGAGGTGAAGCCATGTTTGATCAACATGGTTCAAAGCAACAAATTCCACGGTCTATCTATGGAAGATCCATTGGATCATATCGATCAATTTGATAGGATATGTGGGTTAACCAAGATGAACGGTGTTTCGGAAGACGGTTTCAAGCTAAGACTCTTCCCATTCTCTCTTGGAGAAAAAGCTCATCAATGGGAAAAGAGTCTTCCTCAAGGTTCAATCACGTCTTGGGACGATTGCAAGCGAGCTTTCCTTGCAAAGTTCTTTTCTCCTTCAAGGACCGCCAAGTTGAGGAACGAAATCTCGGGGTTCACACAACGCGGAAATGAATCCTTCAACGAAGATTGGGAACGGTTTAGAAGCTACACCTCTCAATGCCCGCATCATGGCTTCTCCAATGCCTCCCTATTGAGTACCCTCTATCCCGGAGCTCTACCCAAGATAAGGATGCTTTTAGACACAGCCTCTAATGAGAACTTCTTAGCCAAAGACGTGGACGAAGCCATGGAACTAGTGGAGAACTTAGCCCAAAGTGACGGAACCTATGGCGACGATTATGACCGCGCCACAAGGACGACAAACGACTTTGACGAGAACAAGCGGGCCAAGTACATGAAATCTCTTAATGAAAAATTGGACAAGCAAGCCAATTTGATTGATAAATTACTAGTGTCTTCCCAAAAGACGGTCAACTTTGTGGATGCTTATGATGAGAACCAAGGTTATTATCAAGAGGAGAACGTGGACATGAACACTCAAGAGGAGGTGAACTACGTGGGGAATCAAGGGAACTACCAAAGACAAGGGTTCAACTAAAACTATAGGAACCACCCCAACTTCTCTTACTGGAACACAAATGTGGAGAACCCACAAGACCAAGGCTACCCTCCGCAACCTAATCAAGCTTAAGGAGCCCTACAAAAGCAATTCCAACCCCAAGGCCAAGCTTCTAATACCAACCAACAAGGTTTTGTCCCAAGGAACCAATTCCAAGGGAACCAAACTAGATTTCAACCCAAAGCTCCATCCGGTTTTCAAGGCCAACAACAAGGGTTTGTGCCTCAAGGTCAAGCAACTACGTCTAAACCGCAAGAGCTTGATTTGAGCTCCATGTTCCAACAATTACTCAAGGGACAAGCGGAGATCAATACGCGGGTGGATTGCTCTTACAACGACCTCAACACAAAGATTGAGGCTTTGAACTCCAAGGTAAAACACATGGAGAACAAAGGTGTTGCTTCTTCTTCCCGACCACAAGGTCAACTACCGGGCAAATCCGAAGCTAATCCTAAGGAGTATGTAAACGCCATTACCTTGAGAAGTGGCACGGTCTTGCTTCCAAGAGAAGCTCCTTTTCCTCTCAATGCGGACATTGAGAAGCAAAGTGGGGGGGGGGGGGGTGGAACTTCAAGAAGATAATGGATTGGTTGAAGATGAGGTAGTGAGAGATCAAGACAAAGGTGAAGAAGTTGAGAAGGTCAAGCCTAGGGTTGTTGTTGCTCAAGAGAAACCGAAGAAGAATGTGTTTGTCCCTAAGCCATACGTTCCTAATCTACCTTTTCCCGGGCGGTTCAAGAAGCAACTTATGGACAAGTAGAAAGCCATCTTTGATAGGCAAATGGAGAAGGTGGAACTCACAATGCCTTTGGTTGATGATTTCTTACTTATCCCTCAATACGCCAAATTCTTGAAAGATGCCGTGAATGAGAGGGCTAAGGAAATGGAGTCTATGGTCATTTTAACTCACGAGTGTAGTGCCATAATACAAAAGAAGATGGTGCCAAAAAAGTTAGGAGATTCGGGATCATTCACGCTATTTTGTGCACTTGGTCCTATAGCTTTCAACCATTGTTTGTGTGATATTGGAGCGAGTGTAAGCCTCATACCATTTTCGGTAGCCAAGAGACTAGGCTTCACACGCTACAAGGCATGCAACATCTCCCTAATATTAGCGGATAGGAGCGTGAGGGTTCCTATTAGTTTGCTTGAGGATCTTCCTATTGTGGTGAACAATTTCATTGTCCCCACGGACTTTGGGGTACTTGAAATGGATGAGGAACCAAAAGACCCTATTATCTTTGGTAGGCCATTCCTAGCAACCGCGGGAGCAATAATCGATGTGAGGAAAGGCAAGATAGATCTCCATTTGGGTAAAAAAAAAGTCCTTGAGTTTGATATCAACAAGGTGATGAAGAAGCCCACCATAGATGGCCAATATTTCTACATAGAGACCATGGATGAGCTAGCCGACGAATTGCTTGAGGAAATGAGAATAGAAGACGGGTTGCAAGTAGTTTTGACTAAGGAGCATGGAGATCATGGGTTCTTGAGCAAGGAGAGTCAAGGTTATGAGCTACTAATGGATTCTCACAAACCGGTCGAAAAGACGCACCATTTGTTGAGTTGTTCATTCGTAATATCGAGGGTCAAGATGGCTTAAGGGTTAGCATGGTTCAAGAGGGGTTTATTATAGCCGTTGAAGAGACTAGCAAGGGTAAGTCTAGTCTTGAGGAGGAGGATTGGAGCGAGCTAAAAGCCCCAAAGGTGGACCTAAAGCAACTTCCCGCGGGACTAAGGTATGCGTTCTTAGGTCCCAACGAGTCTTACCCGGTTATTGTGAATGAGAGTCTAGATGAGAATGAACTATCCTCCCTTCTTGTAGAACTTAGGAAATATAGGAGAGCAATTGGCTATTCTTTGGATGATATCAAGGGTA
This sequence comes from Eutrema japonicum, assembly GCA_030161315.1. Classification (NCBI taxonomy): domain Eukaryota; kingdom Viridiplantae; phylum Streptophyta; class Magnoliopsida; order Brassicales; family Brassicaceae; genus Eutrema; species Eutrema japonicum. Next base: position 35,671,248 of record BSQW01000013.1, on the reverse strand, counting down.
TTTCTCCTAGTTTGTGCACGCATAGAATCCATTTGGAGGATGAATCAAGGACCTCTATTGAACATCAAAGAAGATTGAACCCTAATTTGAAAGATGTTGTAAAGAGAGAGATTCTTAAGCTCTTAGACGCGGGCATTATCTACCCAATATTGGATAGTACTTGGGTCTCACCGGTTCATTGTGTACCTAAGAAAGGGGGATTACGGTTGTTAAAAATGAAAAGGATGAAATGATACCTACTAGGACGATAACCGGGCATAGAATGTGTATTGACTATAGGAAGTTGAATTCATCCACTCGTAAGGATCATTTTCCATTACCTTTTATAGATCAAATGCTTGAACGTCTAGCTAATCATCATTTCTATTGCTTTCTAGATGGTTATTCGGGTTTCTTTCAAATACCAATACACCCGAATGACCAAGAGAAAACAACCTTCACGTGCCCCTACGGCACCTTCGCATATCGAAGGATGCCGTTTGGGTTGTGCAATGCTCCCGCAACATTCCAACGTTGCATGATGTCAATTTTCTCTGACCTTCTTGAAGACATGGTAGAAGTCTTTATGGAAGACTTCTCCGTGTATGGGTCTTCTTTTTGTGTTTGTTTGTCCAACCTTTGCAGGGTCTTGCAATGGTGCGAAGAAGCAAACTTGGTGCTTAACTGGGAAAAATGCCACATCATGGTGCGAGAAGGAATTTTGCTTGGGCATAAGATCTCCGAGAAGGGGATTGAGGTAGACAAGGCCAAGATCGAGGTGATGGTTAGCTTGGAGCCGCCTAAGTTGGTCAAGGACATCCGGTATTTCTTGGGTCATGCGGGGTTCTACCGAAGATTCATCAAAGATTTCTCAAGGATCACAAGGCCTCTTACAAGGCTACTTTGCAAGGAGGTTGAGTTCGTGGTTGATGAGGAATGTATGGTAGCTTTTCTAGAGATTAAGAAGGCGTTGGTTAGTGCTACAATTTTTCAAGCTCCGGATTGGGACCTCCCTTTCGAGATCATGTGTGATGCTAGTGACTACGCGGTCAGAGCGGTCTTGGGCCAAAGGAAGGACAAGAGAACCAATGTCATCTACTATGCAAGTAGGACCTTAGATGACACTCAAGCCCGATATGCCACAACGGAAAAGGAGTTGCTAGCCGTTGTCTTTGCAATGGAGAAATTCTGGTCTTATGTTGTGGGATCGAAAGTGATTGTCTACACCGATCACGCGACTTTGAGATACATTCATGCCAAGAAAGACACCCAGCCAAGGCTATTTCGTTGGATCTTGCTTCTACAAGAGTTTGACTTAGAGATAGTTGACAAGAAGGGGATAGAGAATGGGGTCGCGGATGACTTGTCTAGAATGAGGATTGAAGATCTTATCCCAATTGATGATAAGCTCCCCGAGGAGAGTCTCGTGGTAGTTGGCGTCTTGAAGAAAGGGGTTGAAGCCGTGCAAGGACTAGAGAGTGCCAATGGGTTACAAGATGAGAGACTACCATGGTTTGCGGATCTAGTGAACTACCTAGTGTGCGGGAAGGAACCGCCTTTCGATGGGTATAAGGAGAAAAGGTTATTTCACGACGTGACTAGATACTATTGGGACGAACCCTACTTATACAAGTTGTTCTCGGATGGGTTGTATAGAAAATGCGTGGCGGAAGAAGAAGTCCAAGGGATCCTACTCCATTGTCACGGGTCAAGCTATGGCGGGCATCATGCATCCTACAAACCGCTACAAAGGTCTTGCAATCATTATTCAAAGATGCACACCTCTTTGTCTCAACATGTGATGCATGCCAAAGGAAAGTTGATATATCATGGTTTTTACCCTATTTAAGCCATGATATAAGTCCTTTTTATAGAGTCTTTATAGTATTTTGGAGTCTTTTTAGAGTCTTTTACAGGTCATAGCACGTTTGGAGGATTATTGGAAGTATTGGAGCTTTCTGGAGCAGTTTGTAGCAGAGCTAAAGATCGTGTCGCTGAGAACCTGAATTCACGTCGAGCATCGATCGATACCCCTTGGTATCGATCGACACTCAGCGCAGCAAGACACAACCCGCGAGTTTTCCAAGACTTGAGGAATTGCAAAAGTGCCCAGAAGTCTTTAATAATTACAAGAAGACCCTAGATCGTGTTTTAGGTTATAAATAGGAGTTTTCAGCCACCTGTTTAGGCTATGCCTTTGAATGCCTTTTTATGCTTTATTTTATAGTTTGATTTTACTTTGGTTTTAGAGAGATAAGTCTGAATCTCCCTTCGTCCGAGATCAGATCTCTAAACCCTTCTTTCTATTCTATTGATGATTTATTCAAACATGTCTTTTGATTCAATTGCCATGTCTGAGTAGATCCACTTTAGGTTTAGGGTTTTCTCATAAAGGATTTCTTTGAATGCTAGGTTAATTATCTGTTTAGGATTCACCATCTGAATTAGTTCTTCACCTTAGGTTGTGTTCATAGCTAATTCTAGGTTGACGAATCTGGAACTTAGATCTTAGGATAATTGATTAGGCACGAGAGTGCGATTAATTACCTGATAGAACCTAGGTGAGCAAATTGATTATTCGCAAAGAGATTTGGTTTAATTGATTTGTGAACATATCAAACCTGATATTAAAGCTGATTTAGAATTTAGGATTCGCAAAGAGATTTGGAATTCTTGGGATTTAGATTTAGATAGTTTTCGCAACGAGAGTTGGTTAGCTATATTTTAGTGATTTGAGTTCAAGAACTGCGCTAAATCTGAATCCTGTTAGTTAGTTTATCTGCATTCATTGATTTCCTGAGAAAAACCCTGAGCCTATATTTCTCAATTGATTTACAACTCCTTTAATTTCTGCACTGCTTTTAATTACAACTGTTTGGCTTAGCGTAATTCGACACTATAGAATCTATTGTGCGTTTCTGTGAGTCTTCTGTGGTTCGACCCCTAGCTATACTATTACAACTGCTTTAGTACTTTAGGGTATTAAATTGAGCATATCAATTTTGGCGCCGTTGCCGGGGACTCAATTTCGCCATTAGATTTTAGTTTAGAATTTCGACTAAGTTCGTCGGTATCGATCGATACTCTGTAGTATCGGTCGACACCCGTCGTCTTCTTTTGTTGGTATCGGTCGACACCACTTGGTATCGATCGATACTCAACGTATTTTTCTGGTTACTTACGTGCTTTGCCTAGTGTTTTGTTTGCAGGTGTATGCCTGTTCGTGAAACCAGAAGCAACAAGAGCACACAGCTAGTTGAACTGTCATTGGAACAGCTAGCGTTTGTGGAACGCACAAACAGAAAGACCAAGCAAACATCAGGGATGAACAACCCAGTGGTTTTAAGAGCTGATGAAGCTGGAATTCTGAGAGACCAAGAGGGTCACGTGTGTAATGAGAGAGGGCAGCGACTTGATGAAGCTGGTAACATCGTTGTCCCTGCTGCGGTTGTTGAGATTGTCGCGCCAGCTGGGCGCGCCAACGCAGGGAATGCTGTGGTTAATCGTGGAAGGACGATTGGTGAATGCAACAGGCCTGACCAGTTTTTCGCCAATCGTTCAGCAATTCGTCCTCCTGCGTTTGAGAGGAATGACTTTGAGCTGAAGCCTGCTTACTTCACTCTAGTGGGACAGCATCTCTTTCATGGTCTTCCTCATGAACATCCAATGGACCATGTAGAGAAATTCGAGGACTTGGTCACTAGCATTAAGAGCAATGGAGTGTCCTACGACTATCTCTTCTGCAAGCTCTTCCCCTACTCTCTAGGTGGAGAAGCTACTTACTGGCTGAGGCAGCTATCTCCTGGATCGCTAACTAATTGGGAGGACACCAAGAGAGCCTTCCTGATTAACTTCTACGATGACGGAAGATCTGAAGATCTGAGGAATAAGATCTCCACTTTTTCTCAAGGACCTACTGAGGCGTTCAAGGCTGCTTGGACAAGATTCAGATCGTACCAGAGAGATTGTCCACATCATGGATACTCTGATGTGCAGCTGCTAGGTATCTTCTTCAGAGGAGTAGATTGGAGATATCAGATGGGTCTGGACTCTTCGAGCAATGGTAATTTCAACACCAGATATCCTGAGGATGCTATTGTGTTGATTGAGAACTTTGCCTCTAGCAGTAGCACCAAGAGCGCAGATTTCGAGCGCAAGAGGCTGGCTGGTAACATGGATGGGTCACAGATCGCTGAAGTGAAAGCTCAGCTGGATTCTATGCACAGTCTTCTGCTGGGAAAGACAACAAAGGCCGTCCACTTTGCTACTGAGAATGAGGTGGAAGATGTTAACTACATTGGTGGTTCTGGTTTTCAGGGTCAGCGATTCGGATACAACTCCAATCGAAACTTCACCAACAATGCTCAGCAAGGAGGGTACCAATCCCCACCACCCAAAGCTCCTGAGAGTAAGATTGAGGCTATGCTTGAACACCTGGTTCAAGGGCAGGAGAAGATGACAGCCACCTTCAATGGTAAGATGGACACCATGTACACCGATTTGAGTGGAAGGATCGAGGCACTAAATACGAGCCACAGGATGCTGGAGACGCAAGTAGCTCAGACTGCAGCAAATTCCAAGGGAAAGGCGGTTCAATCACACAATGCACACGTCAATGCCATCAGCTTACGTGCAGAAAATCTCGAAGCCATTCCTGAAATCGCACAAGCGTCGATCGATACTCCCCAGTATCGATCGATACCAGCCCAGACATCTGCTCGAATGGATTCGAAAACCCGTGTATCGATCGATACCCCATTGGTATCGGTCGATACCGGGGCGATTTCTGAGGAAACAGTTGAAACTTCGACTGTGGTGCCTAAGGTCGTTGCAGAACGAGTGTATGTAACCAGGATGCCTTATCCTATGGTTCCTAAGCTGACAAGGGAGGAATGGGAGATTGCTAGACTACAGTATATGCTGGATAACCCGAACGTGGAGCTTCTTTCTGATGAAGATGTACCTGTCAGAAACGATTCAAATCGCATGGCGTCGATTGATACCCTACCTGGTATCGATCGATGCCCCTCGCAAAAAGAACCAGAAGCCAAGAAATCACGTGAGGTGATAGGAGAAAGAGTTCGCAATTCACTACAACCACGGAAATTGACACAGAGGGAAGACCCAGGGAAATTCGCTGTTCCATGCTCCATCTCAGGAGTTGATTTCAAAGAGTCTCTTGTCGACTCAGGGGCTAGTGTCAATGTCATCTCAAAGGCAATTGCAGAGCAGTTGGGGGCTACTATTCTATCTCCTAAGACATCTATCACGTTTGCAAACGATTCCACCTCACTTCCATATGGTGAAATCGCTGGTTTGCTAGTCCAAGTAGGAGACTGTCTGGTGCCTACTGATTTTCAGGTTGTGGAGATGGGTGCGATATCTCGTATGCCTATACTCCTGGGACGACCGTTCATGGCTACTGCAGGCGCGATCATAGACACACCTAATAAGAGACTATCTTTCTCTTACATTGACAGTGATGTCTACTATGATGTCATTCCACCTAGGAGTATTCCCACACGTACCTCTAGCATCAAGGTTATCACAGGAGAGTCGCTAGCAATTGATCTTCTGGAAGAGCCTCCTGATGAGCCTACTGTCACAGACGTTCCAGCTGAACAGCCCAACATCCCCAAGAAGAAGACTAAGGCAACAAAGAAGAAGAAGGCCAAGAACAAAAAGGTCGAGAATCCCCATGTCACTCTGATTCCTCAGAAGTGTGATGGGAATTCGATTGATTACAAGGTCAAATGCAAGGGAGCCTTGAAGCCATTCTCCAAGGCCAGAGTCCTTCTTACTTCTGAGCTGAAAGAGAAAGGGCAGGAATTTGTGGACAGCATGCTAAGCAGAACTCTGAAGCTAGTAATATCAAGTGATGGAGCCTGTTTTGGTGCAAGCTCTCACTCTTATCCAGCCTGAAGGGCGTTACAGTCAAGCTATTGACGTTAAACGAGCGCTTGGTGGGAGGCAACCCACTGGTGAGTCTGTTTTTGATTCGTTTTTATTTTTATTTTCGTTTGTTTTGAGTCTGTGTCAGGATGAACAAGGAGCAACTCGAAATCGCCTAAGCATCGATCGATACCCCTATGGTATCGATCGACACCAATCGCGGATGAAAATTCACAAAGTCGATCTAAGCATGGTATCGATCGATACCATGCCGTGTGTCGATCGACACCGACTGTTCCAGAATGGTAATTTCTTGTTTCTCTTAGTTCTATCCTTTTTATTTGTTTCTTTCACTGACTCTAGGCTAGATAACACTGAGGACAGTGTTGTTCAAGTCTGGGGGAGGTGTCTGCTGACATTGTTTTTGTTTTTCTTAGAGTCAGTCGTTTTATAGAGTCAAAACTGTTTTATTGAGTCAAAATTTGTTGGAGATTATGATCCTGTGCTTGAACCTATTGATGTGATTTTGTTTTTGAGTGCACAGTGTTACAGGATCAGTTCTAGATCGACTAATGAAAAATCCAAAGGCTGACCAGTTGACTAGAAAACATCCATGTCTCCAGCAGAGTTCTTCTGAAGCCTGAGCCAAATTTTTGCACTTCATCAATGTGGTTAGTGTTCATAGAGCTTGATTCATCATTCATATCTGATAAAGGAACCCGTGTGTTTAGAATTATGGTATCTCTCTCCCCTGAAATAAGTTGATAGATTAAGAGCATAAAAGATTGAAATGATTTTCTTCTGAGTAGAGGGTTAGGAAAATTTCCAGCGATCCCATTATTCTACTTAAGAGGGGATGATCACACAAAGGATTGGAAGCGAGGCTAGGATTTTCCTATGATGCCATTATTCGCCTACATCCTTTGATACATAGAGAGGGAAGAACCGGGGATTTGGTGGCAAACACCATCAATACTCGCGTCTCCTACCTTGATATGTATATGCTAAGCTGAAAATAAAAAATAATAATAAGGATATAATAAGAAATAAGTCTGGAGGAGAGAAATTGATACAAAAAAAAAAAAGTGTGAAAAATGGTGGTTCCTTTGTCAAGATATTGTCTGGTAAAGAGTCTAGAAGGTTCTTAAATATTAGCTGCAGAGATGAAACTGGCGATGAGGGCTTTACTTGAACAATGCTGTGGGATTTTGTGTGGAGTCTGGAAAAGCTGCAAATGTCTACGGAGAAGTACATGGTGGTTAGATCGAAACCTGATCAGGTGACATTTGGGTACTTGGGAAAAGGGTATTTTTCGATGGTTCAGGAACAGGTGAGTCTCTACGTTTTCAAACCTCTTTTTCTGGTTTAGTCTTCTATTTGCTTGAGGGCAAGCAAAAGGCTAAGTCTGGGGGAGTTGATATATCATGGTTTTTACCCTATTTAAGCCATGATATAAGTCCTTTTTATAGAGTCTTTATAGTATTTTGGAGTCTTTTTAGAGTCTTTTACAGGTCATAGCACGTTTGGAGGATTATTGGAAGTATTGGAGCTTTCTGGAGCAGTTTGTAGCAGAGCTAAAGATCGTGTCGCTGAGAACCTGAATTCACATCGAGCATCGATCGATACCCCTTGGTATCGATCGACACTCAGCGCAGCAAGACACAACCCGCGAGTTTTCCAAGACTTGAGGAATTGCAAAAGTGCCCAGAAGTCTTTAATAATTACAAGAAGACCCTAGATCGTGTTTTAGGTTATAAATAGGAGTTTTCAGCCACCTGTTTAGGCTATGCCTTTGAATGCCTTTTTATGCTTTATTTTATAGTTTGATTTTACTTTGGTTTTAGAGAGATAAGTCTGAATCTCCCTTCGTCCGAGATCAGATCTCTAAACCCTTCTTTCTATTCTATTGATGATTTATTCAAACATGTCTTTTGATTCAATTGCCATGTCTGAGTAGATCCACTTTAGGTTTAGGGTTTTCTCATAAAGGATTTCTTTGAATGCTAGGTTAATTATCTGTTTAGGATTCACCATCTGAATTAGTTCTTCACCTTAGGTTGTGTTCATAGCTAATTCTAGGTTGACGAATCTGGAACTTAGATCTTAGGATAATTGATTAGGCACGAGAGTGCGATTAATTACCTGATAGAACCTAGGTGAGCAAATTGATTATTCGCAAAGAGATTTGGTTTAATTGATTTGTGAACATATCAAACCTGATATTAAAGCTGATTTAGAATTTAGGATTCGCAAAGAGATTTGGAATTCTTGGGATTTAGATTTAGATAGTTTTCGCAACGAGAGTTGGTTAGCTATATTTTAGTGATTTGAGTTCAAGAACTGCGCTAAATCTGAATCCTGTTAGTTAGTTTATCTGCATTCATTGATTTCCTGAGAAAAACCCTGAGCCTATATTTCTCAATTGATTTACAACTCCTTTAATTTCTGCACTGCTTTTAATTACAACTGTTTGGCTTAGCGTAATTCGACACTATAGAATCTATTGTGCGTTTCTGTGAGTCTTCTGTGGTTCGACCCCTAGCTATACTATTACAACTGCTTTAGTACTTTAGGGTATTAAATTGAGCATATCAAAAGTGAAAATTGAGAGGAGAGATGAAATGCCTCAAAACCCAATCCTTGTGGTGGAAATGTTTGACGTGTGGGGCATCGACTTTATGGGACCTTTCCCGTCATCATATGGTAACCAATACATATTGGTGGTGGTCGATTACGTCTCCAAATGGGTGGAAGCCATTGCAAGCCCGACCAACGATGCCAAGGTCGTTCTAAAATTATTCAAATCCATCATTTTCCCAAGGTTCGGAGTTCCAAGGGTAATCATTAGTGATGGAGGTAGTCATTTCATCAACAAGGTGTTTGAAAGCTTACTTAAGAAGCATGGTGTGAAGCATAAGGTCGCAACACCATATCATCCTCAAACTAGTGGCCAAGTAGAAGTGTCCAACCGGAAAATCAAAGCCGTACTTGAGAAGACGGTTGGGGGTTCAAGGAAGGATTGGGCCAACAAGTTAGATGATGCTTTATGGGCATACCGGACCGCCTTTAAAACACCTATAGGGACTACACCATTCAACTTGCTTTATGGGAAGTCATGCCATTTACCGGTTGAGTTGGAATACAAGGCCCTATGGGCGGTGAAGCTACTTAACTTCGACATCAAGACCGCACAAGAGAAGCGGTTGATTCAACTTCAAGAGTTAGAGGAGACTAGGCTCGAAGCCTATGAGAGCTCGAGAATATACAAGGAGAGGACCAAAGCATTCCACGACAAGAGGATAGTGCACAAGGATTTCAAGGTTGGGGACCTAGTTTTGGTATTCAATTCCCGGTTGAAACTCTTTCTCCGGAAACTCAAGTCAAGGTGGTCGGGTCCGTTTGAGGTTAAAGAAGTAAGGCCATATGGAGCCGTGGTGCTTTTTAACAAGGAGGGCCAAGATTTCATTTTGAATGGCCAAAGGCTCAAACTCTACCGAGCAAATCAAATCGTCGAAAAAGGAGGATCGATCCCCCTCGATGATGTCCCTCTAGCTTGAGAACGGTAACAAACGTCGAACTTAGTGACGTTAAACAAAGTGTTCTTGGGAGACACCCCAAGCTTATCATTGTATATATTTCCTTTTTGTTTATCTTTTTTTCTATCTTTGCTAGATCTCTTTGATGTTTTTGTTAAGTGTGCATAAGGCTCCAAAGAAATGGGATCAATACCGAACTGTGGTACCGAGGAGTGACCTCGGTATGAACTCACCGAGGGACAATACCGACGTCACAGATCGGTGCAACACGTCGGTATGGAAACAGGAGGAAAATCCCTTAGCACCGACGTGTGGTACCGAGGAGTGACATCGGTATGCCAATACCGATGTGTGACACCGAGGAGTGACGTCGGTATGTCAATACCGATGCCTAACACTGAGGAACCAATACCGACGTCACAGATCGATGCAACACGTAGGTATGGAAACAGGAGGAAAATCCCTTAGCACCGACGTGTGGTACCGAGGAGTGACATCGGTATGCCAATACCGATGTGTGACACCGAGGAGTGACATCTGTGTTCGCCAAAAATTTTAAAAAAATCAGTCAATACCGAGCAGTGGTACCGACGAGTGACCTCGGTATTGACCAATTTTTTAAAAAATATCCAGACCCGACCCATGTAAGATCCGACCCGACCCTGGAGTTATAATTTCGATTTTCATTGCTCTTTTTGGATTTATCATCATTTCAAGCATCTAATCCGAATTCCCCAAGGTATTATTCAATTAAATTTTTGAAAACCATGGTTTTGTTCTTGTGGAAATATTGCTTGAATATGGTTTTGATATTGTCTTTCACTATGCAAATACCTTGGGGATGGTTTATCTACGCTTAAACTTGATGATTCATCTGCCAATTGTCGATGGTTAGGGATTTTGAGAAATTAGGATTTTGAGAAATTAGGATTTTGAGAAATTAGGGATTGTGAAGAGGAATAATTTGCTTGTTAAGTGTGAATTGTCTCATTGGTTTATTGCTCTTAGATCATCTTTTGGTGATCCCTTGTTGATTTGATAAGAAATTGTACCTAGGCTCACAAATTGTCTCAAGGATATTTGTAGGTACAATATCGGACAAGGGCGCTTCATCGACACGGGCACGGACCAAGGTTTCAACAGTTGGGAAAGGAAAAGGAATTGCCCAAGCTACAGCCGCGGAAAAAGGGAAAGGGATTGCCAAGGCTAGTGCCAAGGCAAAGGCTAAACCCGTGGCTACGAGCTCTAAAGCCAAGAAAACGGAAAAGGGAAAGGGCAAGAGAGTCGGAGAAGAGGTCGAGAGTGAGAGCTCAAGTGGAGAAATCCCAGTGCCGCAACGGACAAAGCCAAGCGAGCAAGATTACTTCGACAAATTTAGCCAAATGAAGTTCGAGCAAGGCAAATTTGTCGATGCGGAGACGATGGATGGGATGGGCATAAGTGACGAAGTGTGGACTCTTTTTGAGAATATGGGGCTACGGAAGTTCATGAGCATGAAGCAGGAAGCTTTAAAGGCACTCACCGGCAAGTTCCTAGCCACCCTTCGAGCTAAGTTCTACGAAACGGAAGTTGGAAATTCCGGATTTGGAGTTTTGAAGATCGGACTCATGGGCACCACCTACACCGTCACTTTTCACGAGCTTTGCGAGATTTTCGGGTTTAGAGAAGAAGGTACATACGACGGGCAATACTTCGATTACCCAAGACTTGAGCTCCGAAATCTTTGGGCAACGATTGCAAGCGGAGAGTTTAGAGCCGGTGACTCTAAGAGTGCAAGCATACGCCACCCGGCTCTCCGGTACGCACACAAGGCGTTGGTCCACAATTTCTACCATAAGGTAGAGATTGACACGGTTACTACGGAAGAGATGGAGTTGTTAGGGCTTGGTCTAAAGCCCATTCTCCCCGTTCTCGAAAACGGTAAAGCATTCGTGGGACCGGAGAGACTTCCTTGTCTCGCAACACTCTTTGTGAGACACTTGTTTGCTTACCGGGATTGGGCTTGGAAGACCAAGTCGAAAAAGGCCGCGATTTGCCTCGGATGGATGATAACGCCTATTATAATGGCAAAGGGCATCAAGGTTGCACTTGGCCAATATGATTGGAAATCTTTGGATATGGCCTACCTTTCAAAGACAAAGTTCTTCAAAGGCTATATCGAGGGCAAGATGGCTTACAACCTCCAGCTCACCTAGACATTTGATATGCTCAAATTACTACCCTATTTAGATACTAAAGCAGTAGTTATAGTATAGCTAGGGGTCGAACACAAAGACTCACAGAAACACACAATAGATTAAAGATGTGAGAATTACGCTAAGTGATTAATGGTATTGTAATAATTAAAGACTTATGGACCAAATTGCAATTCCTCAATTCTTCATTTAAGTCGCGACTCGTGTCTGCTGCGATGGGTATCGATCGATACTAGGCAGTATCGATCGATACTGATCGTAAAATCGGGTACTCAGCAACACGAACTCCAGAATGCTTCAGAAAGCTCTGTTCTTATTTGGGCTTTGTGCTTTTCATTAAGATTATTTTGAGGATTTCAGAGAGAGCTTGAGAGAGAGGAGACAAGTCAGAACTCTGTTCGTCTGAGAGAAGATTTCGAACCTCTGTTTTATTCTCTACTCTTATTTATTCTATTGATGATTTATTCAGTTATGTTGATTGTTTACAAATTTGATATGCTCAAATTAATACCCTAAAAGTACTAAGCAGTAGTTGCAGTATAGTAGGGGTCGAACACAAGTACTCACAGAGACACACAATAGATTATGAAGACGAGAATTAAGCTAAGCAATTCAGATGTAATTGAAAGCAGTGCGTAAATTAAAAGTGTTGAAATTCGATTGGGAGAAAGATAGGTTTAGGGTTTTATCTCAGGAAATCAATGAATGCAGGTGAACTAACTAACATGATTCAGATTTAGCGTGGTTCTCGAACTCAAATCACTGAGGTATAATTAACCAACTGTCGTTGCGAGAATTATCTAAATCTAAACTTCAGAATTCCAAATTTCTTTGCAAATTCCTAAGAATAAATTAGCCTTAATATCGAGTTTGATATGTTCGCAAATCAACTACACCAAATCTCTTTGCGAATAGTTAATTTTCTCACCCTAAGTTCTATCAGGTAATTAATCGCACTGTCGTGCCTAATCAATTATCCTAAGATCTAAGTTCTAGGTGATCAATCCAGAATTAGCTTTGAGAACAACCTAAGGCGAAGAACTAATTCAGATTGTGAACCCTAAATAATAAATCAACCTAGCATTCAAAGAAATCCCTTATGAGAATCCCTAAACCTAACAAGAGATCTACTCAGACATGGAAATTGAAGCAATAAACATGTTTGAATAAATACTTAATAGAAAATAAGAAAGAGTAACAAAAGGGTTCGAAATCTTCTCTCGGACGAACAGAGTTTCAGACTTGTCTCCCTTCAAAATATCTCTCTCAATTCAAAGCAAAAATAAGACATAGCCATCAAAGTGGCTGAAAAACCTAATTATAATGCTAAAACACGTTATGGGGCTTATTGTAATAATTAAAGACTTCTGGACCAAATTGCAATTCCTCAATTCTTCATTTAAGTCGCGACTCTTGTCTGCTGCGATGGGTATCGATCGAAACTAGGTAGTATCAATCGATACTGATCATAAAATCGGGTACTCAGCAACACGAACTCCAGAATGCTCCAGAAAGCTCCAATATCTCCAATTATGCTCTAAATGTGCTAAAACCTGTAAAGGACTCTAAAACACTACGAAATAATAGAGAGACTCTATAAAACGGACTTATATCATGGCCTAAAAGGGGTAAAAACCATGATATATCAACTCCCCCAGACTTAGCATTTGCTTGCCCTCAAGCAAATAGAAGACTAAACCAGAGAAAGAGGTTTGAAAACATAGAGACTCACCTGTTCTTGAAACGTTGCAATGACCCTTTTCCCAAGCACCCATATGTCACCTAACCAGCTTTTTGATCTAACCACCATGTACTTCTCCGTAGACATTTGCAGCTTCCCAGACTACACACATGATCTCACAGCATTGTTCAATCAAGCCTTCCTCGCCAGTTTCATCGCTGTGGATTAATATCAAGAACCTTCTAGATTCTTTCCCATACAATATCATGACAAGAAACCACACTTTTTCACACTTTTTAGTATTATTTATCTCTCCCAGACTTATTTCTTATTATATATATATATTTTTTTTAGATCTGCATATACAAATCAAGGTATAAGACGCGAGTATTGATGGTGTTTGCCACCTAATCCCCGGTTCTTCCCTCTCAATGTATCAAAGGATGTAGGCGAATAATGGCATCATAGGAAAATCCTAGCCTCGCTTCCAATCCTTTGTGTGATCATTTCCTCTGAAGTAGAATAATGGGATCGTTGGAAATTTTCCAAGCCCTCTACTCAGAAGAAAATCATCTCATCTTTTAATGCATCTTATTAACTTGTAACAGGGAGAGAAATACCATTATTTTAAACACGTGGGTTCCTTTGTCAGATACGAATGAGGAATCAAGCTCTATGGATACTAACCACATCGATGAAGTGCAAAAATTTGGCTCATGCGTTAAGGAACTTTGCTGGAAACATGAGTGTCTTCTAGTTAACTGGTCGGTCCTTGGATTTTTCATTAGTCGATCTAGAACTGATTCTGTAACAATGGTCACTTAGAAGCAAGGTCAGATCAATAGGTTCAAGAAAAATATCACAGTCTCCAACAAAACTTTGACTCAATAAAATAACGAATGACTCAAAAACGACAAACTCTAAGAAAAACAAAAACAATGTCAACGACTACCTCCCCCAGACTTGAACAACACTGTCCCAAGTGTTATCTAGCCTAGAGTAGGTAAAAGAAAACAAAAGAACAGAATAGAAGGAAGAGAAACAAGAAGTTACCGTGCTGGAACATTGAGTATCGATCGACACACAGCTTGGTATCAGACGATACCAAACTTAAACCGATACATATCCTTTCATTAGCGTAGGGTGTCGACCGATACTCAAGGGTATCGATCGACACTCAGGCGATTCCGAGGTTTTGCTTCTTGTTTATCCTGACACAGACACAAAACGAAAAATAAAAAGAAAAATACTCAAAAACAGACTCACCAGTGGGTTGCCTCCCACCAAGCGCTTGTTTTACGTCACGAGCTTGACTGTACGGACGATCAGTCAGGAGAAACTTGAGAACTGACTCCAAAACAAGCTCCACAATTTGACATCGCCAGCTTCAGAGTTTTGCTCATCATGCCCTCCACAAACTCCCTTCCTTTCTCTTTCAGCTCCAAAGTAAGAAGAACTCTAGCCTTAGAGAATGGTTTCGAGGCTCCTTTGCACTTCACCTTGTATTCAATCGAATCCCCATCAAACTTCTGAGGGATTAAAGTCATAGAAGCAGCATCCTTCACTCCTTCTCTCTTCACCTTATTTTCTGCCTTATATGTTTTGACGTCTTTCTTGGTGATGACATAAGAACTATCTAGAAGGTCTACGACAGTTGGCTTGTCAGGAGGCTCTTCCAAAAGATCAACTACCAACGTTTCTCCTGTAATAACATCGATGCAAGAGACACATGTGGGAGTTCCTCTAGGGATAGTTTTGTAGTACACCTCCTTGTCAATGTATGAGAACGAGATTTTCTTGCTGGGTGTGTCCATAATGGCACCAACCGTAGCCATGAACGGTTGTCCAAGAATCAACTGCGTACGAGATTGTGCACTCATCTCCACAACCTGAAAATCAGTAGGAACCAGACAGTCTCTTATGTTAACCAGCAAATCAGGGATTGTACCATAGGGAAGTGAGGTGGAACAGTCTGCGTATGTGATAGATGCCTTTGGAGGTCGAATATCAGCTCCCAATCTTTCTGCAATTGCCCTTGACATGACATTGACGCTAGCCCCTGAGTCAACGAGAGACTCTTTGAATTCAACCCCAGAGATGGAGCATGGAACGGAGAATATTCCTGGGTCTTCCTTCTTGGTCAACTGCCTCGGCGGTAGTGACTTACTTCTGGCTTTGAGGAAGAGTGCCTTAATTTCGTCCTCAGTTTCTCTACAATCTCGGAAGTGACTCAGCAAAGGCATGTACTCTAGAGCTTCTTCAAAAGTTAGTGTGTGTGGAATTCTTCGTACCATCTTCTCAAAGCCAAGCAGTAGCTTTGGAGTGATGGGGGCTCGGAGGTGTTGAGGAATAGGATTCAGCTTCTTGGGCTTGTGAAGTTTGTCAACACTCATACGCGGCTCCTTTGCAGTATCGGGATTGGTATCGATCGATACATGGAGTGTGTCGATCGATGCTTGCTCCTTCGAGACGTCCTTAACAGATTCTTGAACGGGTATCGATCGATACAGGAGGGTATCGGTCGACACGGGGGTGATTTCCGAAATCTCTTCGTTCTGTGAATGATCCACCAGTCCTTTGACAGTTGCTGCAGTCTGAGCTACCTGAGTTTCCAGCATCTTCTGCTGAATATTAATAGCGTCGATCCTTCCACTCAGATCATTGTACAGGACATCAATCTTCCCATTGAATTCCACCGTTAGCTTCTGCTGTCCTTGAATAAGCTGTTCAAACATAGATTCAATCTTGCTCTCAGAAGTTCTGGGTGGTGTGGGTGGTTGTTGATACCTTTGATCCTGAGATCCAACTCCATCAATGTAGTTAACATATTCCACTTAATCCTTTTCAGCAAGATGAGCAGCCTTCTACTGTTTGCCCATCAACAAATTGTGCATTGAATCTAACTTAGCATTCACCTCAGCAATCTGTCTGCACTCCAAGTTACCAGCTTGCCTCTGGCGCTCCATGTCTGCATTCTTGGTACTATTGCTAGAAACCAAGTTCTAAATAAGCACATAGGCATCGTCAGGATACCTCGTGTAGAAATTTCCATTGCTCGCAGTATCTAAGGACATCTGATACCTCCAATCAATCCCTCTGTAGAAAGTACCCAGCAGCTGAACCTGAGTGAACCCATGGTGCGGGCAATCTCTCTGATATGACCTGAAATGAATCCAAGCGGCCTTGAGTGCCTCTGTCGGACCTTGAGAGAACTGAGAAATCTTGTTCCTGAGATCCTCGGATCGTGCATCATCATAGAATTTTTCAGGAAGGCAGTTTTAGTCTCTTCCCAAGTAGTCAGTGATCCAGGAGGTAACTGCTTCAGCCAGTAAGTCGCTTCTCAACCAAGTGAGTATAGGAAAATTTTGCAGAAGAGGTAATCGTAGGACACTCCATTGCTCTTGATGCTAGTGACCAAGTCCTCGAACCTCTCAATATGATCCATGGGATGTTCGCTGGAAAGACCATGAAAAGGATGCTGTCCCACAAGAGTGTAGTATGCAGGCTTCAGCTCAAAGTCATTCCTCTGGTAAGGTGGAAGACGAATCGCTGATCGATTTGCATATAACTGATCAGGTCTGTTGCAGTCACCAATCGTTCTGCCACGATTAACCACAACATTCTCAGCGTTCGCGTTCCTAGCGACAATCCCGACAGCAACAGGATCAGCAGGAATGATGTTCCCCTCTCCATCCAGACGTTGTCCTTGCGCATTGCACAAACAACCTTCTTGGTCTCTCAAAGCTCCAGCAGCATCCTGAATCAGAATCATTGTGTTGTTCATCTCTGCTGGCTTCTTTGCTTTCCTGTTTGCACGTTCCAAATTCACACCTGAAACACACTAGGAAAGGAACGTAAGTAACAAAAAAAAACACGTTGAGTATCGACGGATACCAAGTGGTGTCGATCGATATCAACAAAAGGGAACGACGAGTATCGACCGATACTAGTGAGTATCGATCGATACAGACGAACTTAGTCGAAATTCTCAAACGTAAATCTAATGGCGAATTGAGTCCCCGGCAACGGCGCCAAATTTGATATGCTCAAATTAATACCCTATTTAGATACTAAAGCAGTAGTTATAGTATAGTTAGGGGTCGAACACAAGGACTCACAGAAACACACAATAGATTAAAGATGTGAGAATTACGCTAAGTGATTAATGGTATTGAAAACAGAATGCAAGTTAAAACGGTTGTGAAATCAATTGGAGAAAGATAGGTTCAGGGTATTTCTCAGGGAATCACTAAATGCAGATAAATTAACTAACATGATTCAGATTTAGTACGGTTCTTGAACTCAAATCACTAAGATATAGCTAACCAACTCTCGTTGCGAAAACTATCTAGTCTAAATCCTAGGAATTCCAAATCTCTTTGCGAATCCTAAAGTCTAAACCATCTTTTATTATCAGGTTTGATTTGTTCACAAAACAACTAAACCAAATCTCTTTGCGAATAGTTAATTTGCTCACCCTAATCGCACTGTCGTGCCTAATAAATTATCCTAAGATCTAAGTTCTAGGTGATCAATCCAGAATTAGCTTTGAGAACAACCTAAGGCGAAGAACTAATTCAGATTGTGAACCCTAAACCATAAATCAACATAGCATTCAAAGAAATCCTTTATGAAAATCCCTAAACCTAACAAGAGATCTACTCAGACATGGAAATTGAAGCAATAAACATGTTTGAATAAATACTCAATAGAAAATAAGAAAGAGTAACAAAAGGGTTCGAAATCTTCTCCCAGACGAACAGAGTTTCAGACTTGTCTCCCTTCAAAAGCTCTCTCTCAATTCAAAGCAAAAATAAGACATAGCCATCAAAGTGGCTGAAAAACCTAATTATAATGCTAAAACACGTTCTGGGGCTTATTGTAATAATTAAAGGCTTCTGGACCAAATTGCAATTCCTTAATTCTTCATTTAAGTCGCGACTCGTGTCTGCTGCGATGGGTATCGATCGATACTGATCGTAAAATCGGGTACTCAGCAACACGTACTCCAGAATGCTCCAGAAAGCTCCAATATCTCCAATTATGCTCCAAACATGCTAAAACCTGTAAAGGACTCTAAAACACTACGAAATAATAGAGAGACTCTATAAAACGGACTTATATCATGGCCTAAAAGGGGTAAAAACCATGATATATCAACATCCGTGGCACAAGTCCTTTTGCCTAATCCCGCGCTCACCTACTTCCATGACCCGAGGAACGTCATGTTCATTCCTCCCCAAGAGTACTGATATACTCATATATTGCATCTTTTAGCATGCATTTCATTTAGAATTTTGTGTAATTCGCATGCATGATCATGGTCTTGTCTTGCATTTAGGTCTCATTTAGAGTAATAGGTGTTTGCATTAGGTCTTAGTGAGTTTTGCATACATTTGGAGTGTTTCTAGGTGTCTTGGAGACAATTGATGATGTTTGGAGTTATGGAGCATAAGAGGAATGCAAAGCCCATCCGAGACGCCAGACCGATATAGCTGGACGAAGGCCCTCGGTTATGAATCAGCCTCAACGGTCTTCATAGGAGTTGTAGAAGAGTGAGTCGTATGTCTACAGGAGTTAGATTCAGGCCATTTGGACATTTGGTTAAGGAGTTATCGCGAATTTACTGAAGACGTCTCTGCCTGGCCGAGGAGCTTTCTCTTGTCTCCCTAAAAACTCCTTAGCATCGACCCAGCTCTTCCCACAGGTTGAGGTTGATGCTGGATGCAACATCAGGGCCTTAGCATCGACCCAGCTCCCCTTCACATTGACCAACAAATTGATGCTCAGCTTTAAGGTGTTTACATCGACCCAGTTCCTTCCCACCGGGCGATGCAGCCGAAGTGACTCAAAGAACAGGCCAAATGAAGACCTTCCCGTGCCCAGTTTAATCTGAAGTCTTCCTGAAGGTTGTAGCCAAGTGCGTTAGCTGACTACAGGAGGTGGTTGCGGGTCATTCGAATACCAGGTGTGTTAGATATGGCCACTTTACCGAGAGTATATCCGACTGAACGAAGCCACCTGACATGCCTGATTGCCCTGGCTGGACGAATGGTCTCCAATCGGATTTAGCCTCGGTGACCTTCACAAAAGTTGTAGCCATGTGTATTAGCTGTCCAGAGGTGGTGGTTTGAGGCCATTCGGACATGTATCCCAGGAGATATCACGGTTTTAGCGAAGGTTTTACACAAGATCAGATTTGACCCATTTCGACCGGGTCAATACCCGGTTTGTTCCGGGTTGACCCGGTCAAATCCTCATATATTTTAAAACTCAAAAACCCTAATTTTCTTTTTATCCTCTTTTTGGTCTAAAAACCCTTTTCTCCTTAGAGAGAGTTCTTAGATTTTTGTAAGAGAGATCTTCTATTTTTATGCAATCTAGTAGTTGTTTTCATTAAATCTCTCCTTCTTATCTTCTTTTCTTGTTGATTATCCAAGATCCATCCATGAATTCTTCTCTTATCAAAATCGATTTAGAGGGGTTCTTTATGGGTCTTGAGTAGTCATTTTAGGATCTTGAGATGGGTTAGATTTAAGTGATTCAAGGTGTTTAGGGTCAAATTATCTATTATCCTTCTTTGTTTAATGCTCTCAATGCTAAATCTAGCTTGAGAGAGTGGATTTAGATCATAGGCATTTCATGTACACCAAGTGTTTGATGAAATGCCTAGATCAATTATTCAAATGATTTATGTTCTTAGCCTAAGAGATTAGTTGTCTAAGGCATATTTTTGGTTGATCCAGTTTATATTCTCAATGCATGTTGATTGATAATTCATAAATGAGAGTTTGCTAATGAATTTAATAATTAACATAATGATTAGTGCCTTGGAAGAGGACTAATCAAGATTAGAGATCATTAACCTAGTGATAGCTTGTTTGTGTGAATGAATGCCTTGGATCATGCTTTGGTTACCTAATATCGATTACCCCTATCTTAGGATTCGCTTTGCTTATTGCTTTTACATCTTGCTTAGTTACTTTTGTTTGTTTCAATTTGGTTATTTAATCAAACTTCCTTAATTAGCTTAACTCATTTAGTGCCTTACATTCTTGGTGCTTGAAATCATTTCCCAATAGGTTCGATAACCTCTTATGCTCAATAGGCATTTAGAGTAATTGATCTCTAGACTTGCAAAAGTCTTTTATCAATTTGGCGCCGTTGCCATATTGGGATTTGATTTTGACATTGAGATTTAGGTTCTTTGTGAGATTAAGCATTTTTATTTTCTTTTATTTACTAATCTCTCCTTCTAGCTCTCTCTTGTAGGTGCATGAACTTTCGTTCTAAAGACAACAACAACCTTGTTGAGCCAAGAGACGACATCAACCTTCTACACCGCGGTCTTAGAGAAAGAAGAGATAGAGAACGGGTTGTGCACATTGCTAGGCTTGGTATGGAAAACGTGCAAGTGAACCCGGAAGGTGGTAATGACCACGATGCCTATGCCCCAAATCAAGGAGCAAATGTTGGTAATGGAAACCACCACCCACCCGCCCGTAATGGTCACAACATTGTTGGAGCGGGTGATGCGGCAAATGCTCATGTCAACCGCCAAGGGATTCATGCACCACCGGTTGAATGCAATGACTTTGAGGTCAAAGCTAGCTTCATCAACATGGTGCAAAGCAACAAATTTCATGTCTTGGCGGTAGAAGATCCTCTTGATCATTTGGGTCACTTTGACCGGATTTGTGGCTTGACAAAAATGAATGGAGTATCAGAGGATAGCTTCAAGGTAAGGTTGTTCCCATTCTCTCTTGGAGACAAAGCAAGGCAATGGGAAAAGAACCTACCCCAAGGTTCCATCACTTCTTGGAATCAATGCAAAACCGCCTTCCTTGCCAAGTTCTTCTCTCCCTCTAGAATGGCCAAGTTGAGAAACGAGATATCTAGCTTCACTCAAAAAGTGAACGAAAGCTTTAGTGAAGCATTGGAAAGATTTAGAGGGTACACAATGCAATGCCCACACCACGGTTTCTCGGACGCATCTCTTTTGAGTACTTTGTACCGTGGTGTCTTATCCAAGATCTGCATGCTCCATGACACGGCTTCTAATGGAAATTTTCTAGCCAAAGAAGTAGATGGAGCTATGGAACTTGTTGAAAACCTTGCTCAAAGCAATGAAAATTATGGCGACGACTATGATAGAGGCTTGAGAGGAAATGATGAGTATGAGGATCGCACAAGAAAGGAAATGAAGGCCCTTAATGAGAAATTGGACAAGGTCTTGGAAGCCACACAAAGGCAAGTGAACCATGTGGGAGATCGTGTAGAACACCAAGAGGAAGTGCATTATGTTGGGAACAATGGTGGCTACCAACGAAGTTTCAACAACAACTATGGCAAACAAGGTCAAGCCCCCATTAACCACCAACAAAGCTTTACTCCCAAGAATAACTTTAAAGGTGGTTTTCAACGAAGCTCTGTCCCACAAACTCAAGACCTTGATGTGAAAAATGCTCTTCAACAACTTCTTCAAGGTCAAGCAAATGGAGCATTGGATATAAGCAAGAAGATGGAGGAAATCAATACCAAAGTAGATTGCTCATATAATGATCTCCACAAGAAGCTTGAGGCATTGAGTTCAAAGGTGCAAGAAATGGAGACCAAGGGAGCCAATGGAGACAAAGTGCAACAAAGTTCTTCAAATGGGAAAGCAATACAAGACTCAAAGGAGTATTGCAATGCCATCTTCTCAAAGGAGCCACGTCCCATTCATGATCATGAAGCCTCCACTAAGGAGATTGAGCTCCTACTCTATGGATCAAAAGACGTTGCACCTCCCCCTAGAGAAGCTCCCTTGAAGCTCAATGTGGACATTGAGGAACAAGGTGGGGGAGTGACCCTTGAGAAAGATGAGGATGTGACCATGGTTTAAGAACCAAGAGGTATTGTTGCTTGCATTGATTCACCAGGCTCAACTAGGATTGAGCCTAAGTCTCTCCCCAAGCTTGGTAATCCCGGTAAATTCTCTATAACTTGCTCTCTTGGAGATTTGGAGATTGAGGATGCTTTGTGTGATTCCGGGTCAAGTGTGAACGTTATGTCCCATAAGATGCTCAAGAGTCTTGGTATAAGAACCCTCGCCTATCATCCATCACCTATCACCTTTGGAGACGCTTCTTCGAAGAAGCCACTTGGTCTCCTCGAAGACTATCCACTCAAGGTTGGGAATTGCATAGTCCCAACGGACTTTGTGGTCATGGAAATGAAGAAGACCAACAAGCTTCCACTTCTCCTTGGAACACCGTTCCTCCTCACTACCGGTGCTAGCATGAACTTCAAAGAGCAAAGGGTAGTTCTCTTGAATGTAGATGATAAGGTCTACTACCCAATGAAGATCTCTTCCAACAAGCTTTGTGGCACAATCACTATGGAAGATGATGGGTTTTGCATTGAAGAAGCTCATAGATTTGAGCATATGGGTAGTTGTGAGATGGTTCATGAAGCTTCGCCCCCAAAGATCTATGAAAAGGAATAGAAACCCCGCGAGAAGACGGTTTTGGGTTATGGTAATGGTAATGAAGCTTATGGAGTTGATGTAGCTTGCTTGGATTCTCCCCCTCCTACCACACATGAGGACGTGAGTGAGATTAAAAGGAAGCAAGAGGAAGGTGAAGGCACTAAGGCCAAAATGAAGAAACAAGACAAGCATCACTCTCTTGTCTTTGCTAAGAATGGTCCAAGCAAGCTCGAAGGGTTAAGGTCCGAGCCTTCCATGATGACTCTCACTCCATGGAAGCACAAAGATGGAGTGATTGAGTACAAGATCAAGTGCAAAGGCTGAACCAAACCCTTTGCCTCGGCCAAGGCAATCCTCACTCCCGAGCTCAAAGCAAAAGGAGAAGCCGGTCTTGAAGAGGTAATGAGCAAGGTGCTCAAGCTCGAGCTTAAAGATCCGCTTTGGAGTGCTGACACTCCTCCCTCACCCGCCTAAAAGGGTAACCAAGGTCAAACTTAGCGACGTAAAACAAAGTGCACTTGGGAGACATTCCCATGTTTATCCTTGTATATATTCTTTTGCTTTCTAGTTTAATTTCGTGTGTCTTGGGCATTGATGGTTTTGTTGAGTGGTTGCAAGGTTCTCGATTATTAGCAAGGTCACGGAACGGTGTCAAGGGTGTTTGATGTCGGGAAAAGCCCTCCATGCTCTCCATTCACATAGTAGCACTCCTCCATGTAAGTATCTCTTCCCTTTTTAAAGTCTTAGCATATTATATTTTGTTTTGGGTCTCTTCTTTGACTTTATTTCACACCGGGACGGTGTGATTTAAGTTTGGGGGATAGACCGGTATTTGACCTCGTGTTTTATGCTCTTATCTTCTCTTTTTGCACTTGAGTCTCATGCATACCATGCAATTTTGCATGAATTTTGAAAAAAAATTAGCATTTAGGATTGCATATTCACATGTAAATGATGTCTAGTTTGCATTTTAGCTTGCATTTGCATAAGCATGGAGTAATGACAACCTTGAGAGTAGCTCAATTAGAAATTGAATCAACGCCCAAGTTATTAGTTGTTTGATGCATTGAAGTTGAATCTGAAATCAAGGATGAACCATTTGTTAGAGCACATGCATCATTGCCTTTCCTTGGTTGAAGCAAGCTTGAATTGAATCTAGCCTCATCTAAGTGATAACCATAACTTGACATGTAATTATTGTGCTTGTGCAAACTTAAATGGAATCGTGGATCACTTATACATATTTGGACATTCTTCTTCCTTTTCACCACCCTTGCTTGTCCAAATAGCCAAATCCCATCTTTGGATTGGTTTCCCCACCATGCCAATTACCTCGTTTCTAGCCCCTAATCTTTTGTGTGGGTCTTGTGAGGTCTTTTTGGAGTGAACTTGACAAAACGTGTTAGGTTTAGGGCGACAAGGAAGCACTCTTGTTTAGACTTAGTTCCAACATCAAGGCGCTAATCTAGAACTAGGTTAGATAGGTGGCGGTTCTTAAAGTTTGAGAATGGGGAAAGGTTAGAAATATTTAGGGGAACGGCTTGATCTTTGATGATTATGGTGGAATGAAAGAAGGAAGGAAGGACGATGAAGAGGGGAGTACAAAATGAATGGTATGGTTGGTGCAAGTGGGATTAACAACAAGTTCTAAATAACTAAGAAAAGCCTCAAGAGACAAAGAAGAAAAGAAGGCCAAAAAGGCCAAGCTACAAAGAAAAGAAGAGGCATGAACCAAAAAGAAGAAAAAGAAAAGAGCTAAGTGAAAACGAAAAGGAGCATCAACCATAACCAAGATGAAGAAGCAAACCCCTAATGAGGAAGAAGGCGAAAAAGGAAAGCAAAGAAGAGCGTAAGGGTCTAAGAAGGCAAAATGCCTTGGGATAAAAAGGGTAGCTTAGGATCGGGCAAAAACGGGTTAGATTGGGCTAAGGTTAGTGACACTCTAGGCATTCGGGGTAGACGAGAGTTTTTCCTTGTATGCATAGGTTGCCTTTTACCTTTAGCATTTTGTTAAAGTTTGCTCGTTCATTGAGAGATCCTTGTGTTTATTTACCCTTGCATATTGATGAGATCACCTTCTTCTCATAACCGGTCCTTTAGCCAAGCGGTTTCAACTAAATTTTGCATAAGCACAATTCACGGATAAAACCAATAATCAATGTTAAGAGGCTAGAGAATACGATGGTTTGTCTAGGTTGAGGTTTGGCTTTGTTGCATGTTGTGAAGGAAATGGCTAACTACTTTTGAGTAGACAACTTTGGTGCATCCTAGAAACTAGTAACTTGGACGTTGAGTGCGATTGTTTCTTATGCTTCTTATAGGTTCGAGCTCAACTTGCATTGTATTGCATCTATCATTCTTGATCTTGTTTGCTTGAGGACAAGCAAAGGTTTAAGTTTGGGGGAATTGATATACTCATATATTGCATGTTTTAGCATGCATTTTATTTAGAGTTTTGTGTAATTTGCATGCATGATCATGGTCTTGTCTTGCATTTAGGTCTCATTTAGAGTAACAGGTGTTTGCATTAGGACTTAGTGAGTTTTGCATACATTTGGAGTGTTTCTAGGTGTCTTGGAGACAATTGATGATGTTTGGAGTTATGGAGCATAAGAGGAATGCAAAGCCCATCCGAGATGCCAGAAATATGTAGTTGGACGAAGGCCCTCCGTTATGAATCAGCCTCAACGGTCTCCATAGTAGTTGGAGAGGAGTGAGTCATATGTCTACAGGAGTTGGATTCAGGCCATTTGGACATTTGGTTGAGGAGTTATCGCGGATTTACTGAAGACGTCTCTGCCTGGCCGAGGAGCTTTATCTTGTCTCCATAATAACTCCTTAGCATCGACACAGCTCTTCCCACAGGTCGATGTTGATGCTGGATGCAACATCAGGGCCTTAGCATCAACCCAGCTCCCCTTCACATCGACCAAAAAATTGATGCTCAGCTTTAAGGTGTTTACATCGACCCAGTTCCTTCCCACCGGGCGAAGCAGCCGAAGTGACTCAAAGAACAGGCCAAATAAAGACCTTCCCATTCGGACATGTATCCCAGGAGATATCACGGTTTTAGCGAAGGTTTTACACAAGATCAGATTTGACCCATTTCGACCGGGTCAATACCCGGTTTGTTCCGGGTTGACCCGGTCAAATCCTCATATATTTTAAAACTCAAAAACCCTAATTTTCTTTTTATCCTCTTTTTGGTCTAAAAACCCTTTTCTCCTTAGAGAGAGTTCTTAGATTTTTGTAAGAGAGATCTTCTATTTTTATGCAATCTAGTAGTTGTTTTCATTAAATCTCTCCTTCTTATCTTCTTTTCTTGTTGATTATCCAAGATCCATCCATGAATTCTTCTCTTATCAAAATCGATTTAGAGGGGTTCTTTATGGGTCTTGAGTAGTCATTTTAGGATCTTGAGATGGGTTAGATTTAAGTGATTCAAGGTGTTTAGGGTCAAATTATCTATTATCCTTCTTTGTTTAATGCTCTCAATGCTAAATCTAGCTTGAGAGAGTGGATTTAGATCATAGGCATTTCATGTACACCAAGTGTTTGATGAAATGCCTAGATCAATTATTCAAATGATTTATGTTCTTAGCCTAAGAGATTAGTTGTCTAAGGCATATTTTTGGTTGATCCAGTTTATATTCTCAATGCATGTTGATTGATAATTCATAAATGAGAGTTTGCTAATGAATTTAATAATTAACATAGTGATTAGTGCCTTGAAAGAGGACTAATCAAGATTAGAGATCATTAACCTAGTGATAGCTTGTTTGTGTGAATGAATGCCTTGGATCATGCTTTGGTTACCTAATATTGATTACCCCATCTTAGGATTCGCTTTGCTTATTGCTTTTACATCTTGCTTAGTTGCTTTTGTTTGTTTCAATTTGGTTACTTAATCAAACTTCCTTAATTAGCTTAACTCATTTAGTGCCTTGCATTCTTGGTGCTTGAAATAATTTCCCAATAGATTCGATAACCTCTTATGCTCAATAGGCATTTAGAGTAATTGATCTCTAGACTTGCAAAAGTCCTTTATCAAGTACCTCTACAACTCCACCGTCGACCCGCCTATGCAAGCATTCCGCAAGAGAGCACAATGGAGAACCGCTACCGAGGAAACTATTGACCTCGACGAGGAAGTGCCACATGAGTCATCACCCGAGACCATGTACGGTAGTGAGCGCTACCACTTTGACCCTTATGATGGGGCTATCACTAACGCGGCTACATGACACGCTCACCACCAAACGCATGTGTAAGTGGCAAAACAAAAACGTGAAGAAGATGATTAAGATGATCAAGTCTTTGAAGAAGACGGTTAAAGCCATGGGTCGAACCATCAATGAGCTCAAGGACGGAGGTTGTGGAGCGAGTTCATCAAGGGCCGGTGAAGGAGGAGACGTCGTCATTGACACTAACCTCGCACCTCGGGGAGATGATTGGGCATTGGTCATGAGCTCTAGCCAACCCACGGCCCAACCGGGAAAGGCACCAAAGAGGAGAGCGATGCGGTCCCCGTCTCCCGTTTCAAGTAATCCATCTTACTCAATGGGGTCTACATCCCCATCTCCAAGCTTCTAATTACGAATCCAAAACTCTTGTATATATATATTTTTTCTTTTAAGTCTTGCATTGTATAATTATCTCTTGTTTTTGGTCCTTTCCTTAGGCTTATTTCACACCGAGACGGTGTGATTTAAGTTTGGGGGATAGACCGATATCTAATGACATTTACTTTGTCTTATTTTGAATTTGCATCTTGAGTCTCATGCATACATCTAAGGCATAGAAAAACCAAACAAATTTGAAAAATTTTAAAAATAAAAAGACAAAAAGAAGTCATTTAAGACGCATTTGCACTTTATGTAGGATCGAGTCTAGATGCATAGCACGTAGATAATGCATTTCATGTGCATTAAGAGCTAGAATGATTCCTCCTTGTGAAGTGTCGCTTTAAGAGTTTAAGTCCTATGCTCTAGATCTAGTGTACGAAATCAAGGCCGAACCATGTTTGGATTTCATGTCCCATTACTTAGGTCTTAGCCAAAGCAAGTTGATTTGAGTCCATTCCTACTTAAGTGATAACCATAATCTGACATTGTAATTATCATATTTGTGCATTGCATAGTGAATGCATGGTTACCATATACATATTTGGGCTATCTTATCCGCTTTGCCATTCTCTTGTTAGCCCGAATAGCCGATTCCCACCAAGGAACGGTTAACCACTCCGTTAACCCAACCTCCTTTCAAGCCAAATGCTACTAGTGAGTGTTTGTGAGGCCTTTTTCGAATCAACTAGGCAAAAGGTGTTGAGTTTAGAATGACAAGGAAAAACTTCCGTGTAGAACTAGCTTGGCATCAATGAGCTAGGCATAAGATAAGGCTAGATAGGTTGGGAACTTGGGACAAGGGAAAGAAAAGAGATTGTGGGAATGAGAAAAAGGGATGAAGAAGAATAGGGGATAAGCAAAAGGCTTGAAATGGTTGGAAATAATCGTTTATGGGAAAAAGCTCTAAGTGAAAAAGAAAAGAAAATAGTCTCTAGTCTTCAAAAGAAAGAAGGAAAGCCAAAAAGGCTAAAGCAAAGAAAAGAAATAAGAGAGACTAGAGAAAATAAAGAAGAGCTAAGTAAAGAAAAATGTTGAAAGCCAAACCGTTTGGTGAAGAAGGAAATCCCCTAAGTGTTTAGGAGGAGAAGGAAGGTGAAAAGATATGAGTAGTGAAGGCAAAATGCCTTGCAAAAAGGGTAGCTTAGGAAGGATCTTCATTGGGGTTTAGAGATTAGGGGTCAAGTTCGATGTGGAGCATTTGGGTAGATGGAAGTCGACCTTGTATGCATCTATTGGGCTTTACTCTTAGCATTTTGCATTAGTTGATTCCTTTTGAGAGAACCCCTTGCTCGGAAACCGCCACTTGTATCGAGATCACCTTTATCTCGAACCTTTACCCTAGCCAAATGCATTCACTTGCCTTGCATAAGCATGATTCACTTGGAAAAAGTCTAATGAATGTTTAAGGATTGGATGATCTGAAGGATTGTGTAGGTTGAGATTTGAGCTTGGTTCATGTAAGGATGGACATGGCTAGCCCCTTTTGAGTAGACATGTTTGATCATACTTTAGAGTTTGCACTTGGACTTGAATTCTTTTAGTGATGCTTTTTCTTGAGGACAAGCAAAGAAGTAAGTTTGGGGGAATTGATATCATCATATTTTGCATCATTCTAGCATCCGTTTCACTTAGGTTTCGAGTCATTTGCATATAGTTCATGTCATCTCTTTAGCATTTTAGTCATTTTAGGAGTCTAATGTGTCCACATTTAGTCCTAGAGAGTCCTCGCATGTTTTGGATCGTATTTCATGTGCTAAAGAGGAGATTCGAGAGCCGAGGAGAAAAGACAGGGACCATACCGACGTCACTGGTCGGTACTGGTCCTCGGTATGGAAGGCAGAAGGGTTGCACCGACGTCACTGCTCGGTGCAACTGCTCGGTATAGAGGACGGAGGAAAACAGCCCCACTACCGACGTGCAACACCGAGGAGTGACGTCGGTATCGAATCCTCAGGGGATTGTACCGAGGTCACTGCTCGGTGCTGTTCTCTGAGGAAACCTGGGGGAAAATCTCCTTAATACCGAGCAACGATACGGAGGAGTGACCTCGGTATCCATCGAAGATCACTAAACAACATCCCCTCAATACCGACGCCACTGCTCGGTACTCCTCGTTGGTGCACAAACCCATGCTCAATACCGAGGTGTTGCACCGAGCAGTGACCTCAGTATTGACCAATTAAGAACTTTCTATCCATTTAAACCGGGTCGGTACCCAGTTTGTCCTGGGTCGACCCGGTTCGTCACTGTTCACTATTTATGCCCAAAAACCTAATTTTGATGGGCTAAGTCTTTTCTTAAGCAAAAACCCTCACTAAGAGTGATTTGTAAGAGATTGATCATTTTGATTGATGCAATTTGAGTATTGTTTTCTTGATTGAATCCATCTATCTTCTACTTTCTAATCATCCAATCATCTTGATCATGAGTTTTAACACCTCTTTTCTTGGATTTTTTGAACTCATGATGATTAGTGAGTAGTCCTTAGGATCTTGAGATAGGGTAGATTAGGGTGATCCAAGGTTCGATTAGTGGTGTCTAGGGTTAGATAATCTTGTATTCCTTCTTGTCTAGTGCTCCTAATGTTAGATTCAGCTTGAAAGAGTGGATCTAGATCATAGGGCATTTCATGAACACCAAGTGTTTGATGAAATGCCTTGATGAATTAGGCAAGAGATTTATGCTCATAACCTAAGACTTTAGTTGTTTAGGGCATATCTTTGGTTGATCTTGTTATGATTCTTAATGCTTGCTAGTTGTTAACCCACAAATGATGATTTGCTAATGGACTTGATAATTAGCATAGTGATTAGTTGCTTGGAAGAGAGCTAATCAAGTTTAGAGATCTTTTGCCTAGGAATTAGCTTCTTGAGTGAATGATCATCACTAATTGGACTTGGATCACATTTTATCAATAGCCTTATCTCTTGCTCCGCTTTTGTTATTTGAATTACATCTTGCTTAGTTATTGCATAGTTTAATTGCCGTAATTTAGTTACTTAATCAAAACAATCTTGTTTAGTTTAACTTGCAATTGCTCCTTGCATTCTTAGTGATTAGGATAAATCCCTTTATGGATTGATAACCTTCATACTACACGTACTGGATTTATTGATAGCTCCTAGAGACTAAAAAGTCGTGTATCACGGGTATAAGCGGTTAAGATGGAAGGGATAGATTGGTACCAAGTTAGGCGGGCAGCAGTAGTGAATAAGTGCACAATGGACGAGCGGAGACATTTCCATAGACAGGCAACGACAACCGTGATTGGAGAAAACAAATACACCGGGACCGGGGGTGGTCCTGGACCTACTGAGCTGATGCGCGGTGACCACGAAGTGCCAAAATCCTACTGGACAGCTTGGAGGTCGAGGGAGATGGCGATGTACAAAAGCCTCGGTACAGCCGGTTCATCATACCGAGTTTTGCCCACTTTTCTCCAGTGTTTGGTTATTTCAAATCCGGGTAGTGTGGTGTCACTAGAGACCGATCACCAAGAGGGGGTGGGGCAGAGATTTAAATACATATTCTTTGCGTTGGGGGCATGCTTGAATGGGTTCCCATATATGTGCAAGGTTATTATCATTAACGGTACTCACCTCAAGGGGAAGTATGCGGGCTGACTACTTACGACAAGTTATCAGGACATAAACTATCAGCTTTTCCCGCTTGCTAATATATCATGGTTTTTACCCATTTTATGCCATGATATATGTCCTTTTTATAGAGTCTTTATAGTATTTTGAAGTCTTTTAGAGTCTTTTCAGGTTTTAGGTACGTTTGGAGCATAATTGGAGATATTGACGCATTCTGGAGCTTTTTGGAGCCAAGCAGAGATCATGTAGCTGAGACAGCCGATTTGATATCCGAGTATCGATCGATACACTTATGGTACCGATCGATACTCATCGCAGAAAACAAAAGGATCGCGACTTTTCTAAAGATTGAAGAATTGCAATTGGCCCCATAAAACTTTATTATTTACAAGAAGCTCCAGAACGTTTCTTAGGTTATTTATTAGGTTTTTCAGCCACTTTGGCAATTACGATTTATTCTACTTTGGTTTTGTGAGAGAGCTTATGAGGGAGACAAGTCTGAAACTCTGTTCGTCCGAGAGAATATTTCTAACCCTTGTTTTACTCTCTTCCTTATTATTTATTCAAGGATTTATTCAGTCATGTTTATTATTTCAATCTCCATGTTTGAGTAGATCTCCTGTTAGGTTTAGGGTTCTCATAAGAGATTTCTTTGAATGTTAGGTTGATTAGTTGATTAGGGTTCATAATCTGAATTAGTTCTTCGCCTTAGGTTGTTCTCAAAGCTAATTATGGATTGATCACCTGGAACTTAGATCTTAGGTTAATCGATTAGGCACGACAGTGCAATTGAGAAACCTGATAGAACTTAGGGTGAGCAAAATAACTATTCGCAAAGAGTTTTGGTTTAGTTGTTTTGTGAATAAATCAAATTTGAACTTTAAAGCTGGTTTAGACTTTAGGATTCGCAAAGAGATTTGGAATTCTAGGATTTATACTTAGATAATTCTCGCAACGACAGTTGGTTAATTATAATTTCGTGATTTGAGTTCAAGAACCGGGCTTTAACCTGAACTCTGAATAGTTAGTTTATCTGCATTCATTGATATCCTGAGAAATACCCTGAACCTATCTTTCTCCCATCGAACTTACAACAGTTTAATTTACGTATTGTTTTCAATTACATTGATCACTTGGCTTAATTCTCATCTATACAATCTATTGTGTGATTTCTTGAGTCTATGTGGATTCGACCCTTAAATACTACAATCGACAAAACTGTTAGTACTTAGGGTATTACATTTGAGCTTATCAAATTTGGCGTCGTTGCCGGGGACTCAATTCGGCATTAGATTTTAATTTGAGATTTTCGACTAAGCCCGACAGTATCGATCGATACCCTATTGGTATCGGTCGATACTCGTCGTGAATATTTTATTTTTGTTACTTACGTGTTTTGACTTTTGTGTTTCAGGTGTATGCCTATTCGCAAAACCAGAAGGAACATTAGCACCCAGCTAGTTAATCTTTCCAACGAACAACTAGCACTTTTGGAACGTACAAACAGGAAAGCAAAGAAGCTAGCAGAGATGAACAATACAATGGTTTTGATTCGTGATGATGCTGGGGCTTTCAGAGACCGACATGGTCACTTGTACAATGAGGAAGGTCAACGAATCGATGGAGAGGGAAACATCATTCCTCCTCCTGCTGTTGTTGAGCAAATTTTCGCTGGGAATGCTGCGAATGCAGGGAATGCTGTGGCTGATCGCGGTAGAACGATTAGTGAGTACAATAGACCTGATCAGTTCTATGCCAATCGATCATCGATTCGTCCTCCTCCTTTTCAGAGAAACGATTTTGAGCTGAAACCTGCATACTACACTCTTGTGGGTCAGCACCCTTTTCATGGTCTTTCTCATGAACACCCTATGGATCACATTGAGAGGTTTGAGGATTTGGTTACAAGCATCATGTGCAATGGAGTATCCTATGATTACCTCTTCTGTAAGCTCTTCCCATACTCTCTTGGTGGGATGCAGCTTATTGGCTGAAGTAGTTGCCAGCTGGATCACTGACTACTTGGGAGGAGACTAAGAATGCCTTCCTGAACAACTTATATGATGATGCACGATCCGAGGAGCTCATGAATAAGATCTCCTTGTTTTCTTAGGGACTGACTGAGGCATTTAAGGCTATTTGGCTCAGATTCAGGTCATATCAGAGGGATTTTCCACATCATGGGTTCACTAATGTTCAGCTGCTGGGTCTTTTCTTCAGAGGGATTGATTGGAGGTACCAGATGGCTTTGGATGCTGCGAGCAATGGAAATTTCAACACCAGATATCCTGAGGACGCTTATGTGCTGATTGAGAACTTGGCATCTAGCAATAGTACCAAGAATGCAGACATGGAGCGCAAGAAGCAAGCTGGTAGCATGGAAGGTTCGCAGATTGCTGAGGTTCAAGCCAAGTTAGATTCTATGAACAATCTTTTGATGGGCAAGATGATGAAGGCTGTTCACTTTGCTGATGATGTTGAGGTATTCAATGAGGATGAAGTGGAAGATGTTAACTACATTGGTGGCTCTGGTTTTCAAGGTCAGAGAAATCAATACCAGAATAACAATAGAAACTTCAACAACAGCGTTCAGCAAGGAGGATCGAATCAGTTTGTCTAGAAACCATTCCAGAGCAGTGGGTATACCAGGAACTATGGGAGTTCATCTTATCAACCTATACCTGCTAAGACCCTAGATAGCAAGATTGAGTCTATGTTTGAACATCTTGTTCAAGGACAGTGGATTTCAATGGGAAGATGGATGCTATGTACACTGATCTGAGTGGGAAGATCGAGGCTCTTATTATTCATGAGAAGAAGCTGGAAACTCAGGTTGCTCAAACTGCAAGTGCTGTGAAGAGGCAAGAAGGTTTTCTACCAGATAAAACAGAGGATCCAAGGGCACACATCAATGCAATTACCCTGAGGAATGGAAAAGAGGTCAATCAAAGAGTGAAAATTGTCCAAACTGCAGAAAATTTCGTTGATCTTGACGATGAGGATTCTGAAATCTCAAGGGTATCGATCTACACTAGCCAGCATCGATCGACACCAGTCAAGATACTTTCACGGGACAACTCAAAGTCCCATGTATCGATCGATACCACCCCTGTATCGATCGACACTGATCCTGCAGTCGATAAAACATCTGAGGTTTTGAAGGAAGTACCTGATGTGGTTGCAGAGAGAGTTTACATACCGAGGATACCTTATCCCATGGCTATTGGGAAGACTAAAAAGGAGGTAGAAGACTCTAGATGCAAGGCAATTATGGATAAGTTGATTGTTGAACTTCCTTTTGTCGATGCTATCAAGACTTCTCTAGCTTTCAGGAGATATGTTAAGAGGATGGTATCGAGCAATGTGAACCTTGAGGATGGTGTTCTGATGATCTCGCATGAGTGCAGCGCAATCTTGACTAACAAGATCCCAAAGAAGCTACCAGATCCAGGGAGTTTTGTGTTGGATTGTACAATATTCACAGAGAGGTTCGAACGTTCTCTTTGCGACCTTGGTTCAAGTGTGAACCTCATGCCATACTCAGTTGCTAAAAGGATGGGGATGATAAACTTCACAGCCACAAGGATCTCCCTGATACTTGCTGATCGCTAAGTTCGACTTCCAGAGGGATTACTTGAAAACGTCCTGATTAAGATTGGAAATTGTTTAATCCCGACTGATTTCATTGTCCTGGAGTATGATGCAGAACCCAGAGATCCTCTTATCTTGGGAAGGCCATTCCTAGCAACAGCTGGTGCTTTGATTGATTGCAGGAATGGGAAGATCGCTCTTAACATCGGTGATTTGAGCATGACTTTTAACATGCAGAAGATGATGAAGAGACCAACTATCGATGGGCAGACTTTCTTTGCTGATACCTTCAATGACATAGCTGAAGAGTACTTCTTGGAAATGCGTCATGAGGATCCACTAGAGAGAGCATTGGTTTGTTCAGCTGAGTCAGAGGAGTACTTGGGTGATGTTGCTGCTGGATACTCGAAGATGCTCGACACAGCACCACCAGTATCGATCGATACCCCACTGGTATCGGTCGATACCCTGCGATCACCAAAGGAGTTCGCCGAAACCTACATGAAAGCTGCTGGGCTTGGTGATTGGAGTGAGGAGAAAGCTCCAAAAGTGGATATCAAACCACTTCCAGCCAACCTGAGGTATGATTTTCTCGGCCCTAATTCCACATACCCAGTGATTATTAATGTTTCTTTAAACAACGCAGAGATTACCTTACTGCTGAGCAAGCTGCGCAAGTATCGCAAAGCTCTTGGCTATTCTCTTGATGACATTTCAGGTATATCTCCAGACTTGTGCATGCATATGATTCATCTTGAGGACGCGTCCAAATCTTCAGTGGAACACCAGAGGAGACTAAACCCGAACCTGAAAGAAGTGGTCAAGAAGGAGGTGATGAAGCTCTTAGAAGCTGGGGTCATCTATGCTATTTCGGATAGCTCTTGGATAAGTCCAGTTCACGTTGTTCCTAAGAAAGGAGGGATAACTGTGATGAAGAACTAGATGGATGAGCTGATCCCTACTAGGACTATCATTGGGCATCGAATGTGCATTGACTACAGGAAGTTGAATGCAGCCACAAGGAAGGATCACTTCCCATTGCCATTTATTGACCAGATGCTGGAGAGATTGGCGAGTCATCCCTACTACTGTTTCCTTGCTGGTTACTCAGGTTTCTTCCAGATTCCGATACATCTAGATGACCAAGGAAAGACGACTTTTACATGTCCTTATTGCACATTCGCATACAGAAGAATGCCCTTTGGACTATGTAATGCTTCTGCCACTTTTCAGAGATGCATGATGTCCATCTTCACAGACTTAATCGAGGACTTTATGGAAGTGTTCATGGATGATTTTTCAGTGTATGGATCATCATTCAAGAGCTGTCTGGATAACTTGTGCAAGGTGCTACAGAGGTGTGAAGAGAAACACTTGATCCTTAACTGAGAAAAGTATCACTTTATGGTTTAGGATGGCATTGTTCTTGGGCACAGGGTTTCTGAGGCTAGGATAGAGGTTGACAAAGCCAAGATTCAGGTTATGACAAGCCTCCTACCACCGACTTCTGTGAAGTATATTCGAAGCTTCCTTGGTCATGCTGGGTTCTACAAGAGATTCATCAAGGACTTCTCTAAACTAGCCCACCCGCTCACCGCCCTATTATGCAAGGAGGTCAAATTCGATTTCACACCTAAGTGTCTTGCAGCCTTTGAGGAGATTAAGAAGGCATTGGTGAGTGCAAGCTCCAGATTGGACTCTGCCTTTTGAGGTTATGTGCGACGCTAGTGATTTTGCTGTTGACTCTGTTCTGGGTAAGAGGAAGGATAAGAAGCTGCATGTTATCTACTACGCTAGCAGGACATTGGATGATGCTCAGCGTAACTATAGCACCATAGAGAAGGAACTCCTCACAGTCGTTTTCTCCTTTGAGAAATTTCGATCGTACTTGATTGGGAGCAAAGTGATTGTTCATACAGATCATGCTGCTCTCAAGTATCTGCTGCAGAACAAGGATCTCAAACCTTGCCTTTGTCGTTGGGTTCTTTTGCTACAAGGTTTCGACATTGAGGTTAGGGACAAGAAGGGCATAGAGAATGAGGTTGCTTACCATCTATCGCGAATGAGGATCGATGGAGATGTTCCTATTGATGATTTCC
Organism: Eutrema japonicum; assembly: GCA_030161315.1. Lineage (NCBI taxonomy): Eukaryota > Viridiplantae > Streptophyta > Magnoliopsida > Brassicales > Brassicaceae > Eutrema > Eutrema japonicum. The sequence goes on along the minus strand of BSQW01000013.1, from coordinate 35,634,585 downwards.
TACCAGAAGAGAACATCTACTTCATCGAGACCGGGTTCCGGAGCGTTCTTGCCGAAAATCTACAATTTTTACGAACTGCAGGTTTTGGTATCGATCGATACCCCACTGGTATCGGTCGATACCCCACTGGTATCGGTCGATACCCCACTGGTATCGGTCGATACCCTGATATTTCAGAGCCAGTTTTCTCTATGGATTCGGATGGTGTTTTTAACGAGTGTCTAGCTACTGTAGCTGTTCCTGATCAACCATGGTTTGCTGATATTGCCAATTACCTTGCTACAGACATCGAGCCAAAGCATCTTAAGAAGTATGACAAGAAGAAGTTTCAACGAGATATCAGGAGATTCTTCTAGGATGAACCTTACCTGTACAAACATTGCTCTGATGGGACTTACAGGAGATGCATTGTAGAATCTGAGGTACCTGAGATTTGTTTCATTGTCATGGGTCTAAATATGCTGGACACTTTTCTACTTTCAAGACAGTGTCCAAAGTTCTTCAAGAAGGCTTCTGGTGGCCTACCATGTTCAAGGATGCTCAGGCATTTATCTCGCAGTGTGATGCTTGTCAACGGAGGGGGAAGATCCGTAAGAGACATGAGATACCACAAAACTTCATCCTTGAGGTTGAAGTTTTCGATTGTTGGGGCATCGATTTTATGGGTCCCTTTCCTTCGTCATACAAGAACAAGTACATCTTGGTTGCTGTGGACTATGTATCTAAGTGGGTGGAAGCAATTGCTAGTCCCACCAACGATTCTTCAGTGGTCCTTAAGCTGTTCAAGAGTATCATTTTCCCTCGATTTGGAGTACCTCGGATTGTTATAAGTGATGGTGGCTCTCACTTTATTAACAAGGTCTTCGAGAAGCTGCTGAAGAAGCATGGTGTGAATCATCGTGTGGCTACTCCTTATCACGCTCAGACTAGTGGGCAAGTTGAGGTTTCCAACAGGCAGATCAAGGAGATTCTTGAAAAGACTGTGGGTACTACTAGGAAAGATTGGTCTGCAAGGCTGGATGATGCACTGTGGGCTTACAGGACTGCTTTCAAGACACCACTTGGGACTACACCGTTTCACTTGCTATATGGGAAAGCGTGTCACCTGGGCTACAAAGATGATGAATTTCGACATCAAGTCTACTGCTGAGAGGCGATTGATTCAGCTGAATGAGCTGGATGAGATTAGGCATCATGCCTATGAAAACTCGAAGCTATACAAGGAGCGGACCAAGGCGTATCACGATAAAAATATCCTCTCCAGACACTTTGAACCCAATGACCAGGTACTTCTGTATAACTCTCGTTTGCAATTGTTTCCTGGAAAATTACGTTCTAGTTGGTCAGGTCCTTTCACAGTCAAGGAAGCTAGACCACATGGTGCAATTGTCCTGATAAGTTCTTCGAGCGAGGAGTTCACTGTCAATGGACAAAGGGTGACACACTATTGGGCGAAAGCCGAGATTCCAAAATGACACATAATGCCTCTGGATGATGCACCCACTGCCTGAACGGCAGTACAATCAAGCTAATGACGTTAAACGAGCGCTTAGTGGGAGGCAACCCACTGGTGAGTCTGTATATAAGTCTTTTATTTTTGTGATTTTTCATTTTTTTTGTGTTTTGTGTCTTGAGTGAATCAGATTGGAGCAAACGAGGAGAAACAGAACTTGCATCACCAAATCGCCCTGGTATCGATCGATACACCCAGTGTATCGGTCGATACCCTACGCGCAGTCTCCTGTGTCAACTTAAGCCTGATATCGATCGATACCCTGCTGTGTGTCGGTCGATACCCCTGTTCCATTACGGTAACTTCTTGTTCTTCATGATTCTACTATGTTCTTTTGTTTCTTTCACCAACCTTAGGCTAAATACCACTGGGGACAGTGTTGTTCAAGTCTGGGGAGGTAGTTGCTGACATTGTTTGTGTTTTTCTTAGAGTTAGTTGTTTTTGAGTCAGTTGCTGTTTTATTGAGTCAAACCCTGTTAGAGATGATGATCTTTTTCTTGAATCTATTGTGCTGACCTTGCTTCTAAGTGACCACTATTACAGAATTAGTTCTAGATCAGACTAATGGAAAATCCAAAGGCTAGAAGACACCCATGTTTCCATTAAAGTGACCACCAGTTAACTAGAAGACACCCATGTTTCCAGCAAAGTCCTTTAAAGCCTGAGCCAAATTTTTGCACTTCATCGATGTGATTGATGTCCATAGAGCTTGATTCCTCATTCATATTTGACAAAGGAACCCATGTGTTTAAAGTGATGGTATTTCTCTCCCCTGTTACAGGTTAATAAATAAGATGCATTGAAAGATGAAATGATTTTCTTCTGAGTAGAGGGTTAGAAAAATTTCCAGCGATCCCATTATTCTACTTCAGAAGGAATGATCACACAAAGGTGGAAGCGAGGTTAGGAAAATTTTATGTGATACCATTATTCGCCTACACCTTTGATTACTTTTGAGGGAAGAACCGGGGATTCGGTGGCAAACACCATCAATACTCGCGTTACCTTTAATAAGTATATGCGAGAGAACATGATGTGAAATAAGTCTGGGGGAGAGGAAACAATACGAAAAGTGTGAGAATTAGGTGGTTCTTTTGTCATGATATTGTACGGGAAAGAGTCTAGAAGGTTCTTGGCATTGGTTACAGCGATGAAACTGGCGATGAGGGATTTATTTGAATGATGCTGTGAAATAATGTGTGTACTCTGGGGAGCTGTGAATGTCTACGGAGAAGTACATGGTGGTTAGATTTGGAACTGGTTACGTGATATGTGGAGCATTAAGGAAAATGGTCAATGCAATGTTTCAAGAGCAGGTGAATCTCCGTGTTTTCAAACCTCTTTCTCTGATTTAGTTTTCTGTTTTGCTTGAGGGCAAGCAAAGGCTAAGTTTGGGGGAGTTGATATATCATGGTTTTTACCCGTTTTAGGCCATGATATAAGTCTTTTTATAGAGTCTTTATAGTATTTTGGAGACTTTCAGAGTCTTTTCAGGTTTTAGGTATGTTTGGAGCATAATTGGAGATATTGAAGCATTTTGGAGCTTTTTGGAGCCAAGCAGATATCATGTAGCTGAGACAGCCGATTTGATACCCGAGTATCGATCATTACACTTATGGTATCGATCGATACACTTATGGTATCGATCGATACTCATCGCAGAAACAAAAGGATCGCGACTTTTATAAAGATTGAAGAATTGCAATTGGCCCCAGAAGACTTTATTATTTACAAGAATCCCCATAACATATCTTAGATTATTTATTAGATTTTTCAGCCACTTTGGCCATTACGATTTATTCTACTTTGGTTTTGTGAGATAGCTTTTGAGGGAGACAATTCTGAAACTCTGTTCGTCCGAGAGAAGATTTCTAACCCTTGTTTTACTCTCTTCCTTATTATTTATTCAAGGATTTATTCAGTCATGTTTATTGTCTCAATCTCCATGTCCGAGTAGATCTCATGTTAGGTTTAGGGTTCTCATAAAGGATTTCTTTGAATGCTAAGTTGATTAGTTGATTAGGGTTCATAATCTGAATTAGTTCTTCGTCTTAGGTTGTTCTCAAAGCTAATTATGGATTGATCACCTGGAACTTAGATCTTAGATTAATCGATTAGCCACGACAGTGCAATTGAGAAACTTGATAGAACTTAGGGTGAGCAAAATAACTATTCGCAAAGAGATTTGGTTTGGTTGTTTTGTGAACAAATCAAAGTTGAACTTTAAAGCTGGTTTAGACTTTAGGATTCGCAAAGAGATTTGAAATTCTAGGATTTAAACTTAGATAATTCTCGCAACGACAGTTGGTTAATTATAATTTCGTGATTTGAGTTCAAGAACCGAGCTTTAACCTGAAACCTGACTAGTTAGTTTATCTGTATTCATTGATTTCCTGAGAAAGATCCTGAACCTATCTTTCTCCCATTGAACTTACAACAGATTAATTTACGTGTTGTTTTCAATTACATTGATCAGTTAGCTTAATTCTCATCTATACAATCTATTGTGTGATTTCTTGAGTCTCTGTGGATTCGACCCTTAAATACTACCATCGACAAAGCTGTTAGTAATTAGGGTATTACATTTGAGCTTATCACTTGCTTTTGCTATTGTGGATGGGAAAAACGACAAGGCATGGTCGTGGTTTTTCCGTAAGTTGGTGGAGTTGATATTGGGCAGTCATGATCTTGTGTTTGTCTCGGACATGCAACACTCATGTTAGTGCGATATCAGGACGCTTGGTTGTTATCATTTGTTTTGGTCGATTCCTATTAACTGGTACGTTCAGTGTTTATCTTTTATGAAACAACTTTAACTTTACATGCATGTCATGTGTAGGTGTATCCAGTGTCGTTACATTGTGCATGTATCGTTCATCTTCAGCGTAACATCCAAAGCATCTCCAAGGGGCGCCATTGATATGCTTGGGTTTTACCGTTTTCTAACACATGTTTTGGTGTTTCGTTTGAGTATTTTATCGAGTAAAAGTTCATTTTTAGAGTCTTTTAGTCTTTTATTTAGTTATCTCAGGTAAAAAAGCGTTTAAGGAAGAAATTGGAGTTACGCAGACAAAAATGCATGGAACGGTACAAAAAGAGCAAAAATCGATCGATGCAACACCATCAGAAGAGCCAGAATCGATCGATGCAAGGAGTGCATCAATCGATGCAACATGCTCAGAAAGCTCACAATCGATCGATGCACAAATGAAGCCGATCGATGAATCATCCTCCGGAGAGCCATAATCGATCGATGCAAGGAGCGCATCGATCGGTGGAGCATGGCTAGAAATCCCAAAATCGATCGATGCAATATGTGCATCGATCAATGCTGACCGACGAGAAGAAAAAAGAAATTTCTGGTTTTCCTATTCTGCCCCAGAAGCTACCTATTTTGACCTAATTCGTCCATAACCTTATATATACATTATTTTCAGCAACTTTTAGGCTATCTCTCTTTTGACTACTCTTGATTCTACTCAGATTTTTGGCCATTGATTTTGTAAGCTTGAAGAAGAATCCATGCATCTATTGAGAAGAATTCTAAATCTTTTCCTCTCTTTTATTATTATTATGGGTTTCTCTCTATCTCCTTGCTTGTTCTCCGTTGCCATGTCCGAGTAGTCCCATAGTTAGGTTTAGAGTTTCAAAGGGATCCATGAATCATTAAATTAGACATAGATAAGGATTTATCTTTTGTGGTTTTCGCTTATTGTTATGTTTATTGCTTAGGCTAAGTTGACTGCTTGCCTATGATCTAGGGTTTAATCTATACCACGGAAGTTTCGTAGGTTGCTAGAAAGAACATAAGCGAGTGAATTTTCCTTAGCCAACGGAAGTTGATGTTAAGGCGATTCGTGAACATATTGAACCTATTCGTTAATGCTGGTCTAGAACTCTATGTTCAACGGAAGTTAGGATTTTAGGTTGCTAGATTTAGTAATCAATACCACAGAAGTGGATTGGTTAGATATTTATTTTTGAATTTGAAACTTGTGTTAATCGTTCCCTGAATATTTGTTTGATTCATGATCTCTGGATTCCCGCGAAGAAACCCTCAACCTAACGTTTTTCTTTTATTGAATATACACCCTTTTAGTTATTTTCATTACTTTGCAAATCAACCCTTATTATCGTCTTAGCTTAATTCCATCTTGTGAGAATCGTAGTTTAACCTTGGTCCCTGTGGATTTGATCCTAAAGTACTACATTGACATACTGTTATGATTGTAATAGTGTGCACTTTAGTTATTAATTGACTACGTGGTAAAACATCTAAATCAATTTGGTGCCGTTGCCGGGGACCAATAGCGTTACCTTCAATTTGGAATTTGAAATTTAGTCTAAGATTTACTAATATATTCTACCTTGATCACTTGTGCGTTTCAGGTGACTGACAGAAAAGCTGAATAGAGTTACAAGAAGCAGGGGCTCTGAAAACCTTTGCGAGCTCAGCAACGAAGAGCTAGCAAGGTTAGAACGAACGAACCGGAGAGCAAGGACAATTTCAGTCGTCATGGATGATCAGAACGATGACCAAAAAAATGCTGCAGCTACCGAACTCCAGAGGATACATCAACAAGTGCAGCGGTTGCAATAGCTACATCAACAACAACATCAGCAACAACAACAACCTGGCATTGGAGACTTGGACACGCCTCATGCCTTCTACCATAACAGAGCGGCTATCCGCCCACCGGCTATTACGAGGCAAGATTATGAGATCAAACCTCAGATGATCGCATTGGTGAAGTAGCACATGTTCCATGGCTTACCTGCAGAGCATCCAATGGACCACATCAAAAAATTTGAAGAAATCTGCAGCACTACCAAGTTGAATGGGGTACCGCCCGATTACCTCAAGTGCAAGCTCTTCAATTTCTCTTTGGCGGAAAAGGCGCTAAGATGGCTCAAGTCACTTCCACCTAGATCGTTGACTACATGGGAATAATGCAGAACTACTTTCTTGGATCACTTCTACACCAACTCTAAGACGGCTTCGCTGCGAAATAAAATCAGCACCTTCCAGCAGCACGTAGTAGAGTCTTTTTGCGAAGCATGAGAGAGGTTCAGAGAGTACCGCATAGAGTGCCCTCATCATGGGTACTCGGATGAGCAGATTCTAAGCATCTTCTACAATGGAGTTGACTGGGACTATAAGAACACCCCTAATGGTGCAAGCAATGGATACTTCATGACTAAGACTAAGGAAGGGGCATACCAGCTGATAGAGAACTTGACTTCATGTTTTGGAAATCGATGTCCTGAGTACGACAAGTCTAAACGTGTCAACAGTGCGGATTCGCAGAAGATTGATGAGCTGACTGCGAAAGTGAACTTGCTACTGAAGGGAAATCAGAGAGGTGTGCAGTCTTGCGAGGAGGCATGAGATGAAATTTTCTGTCAAGGATTAGCTAAAGATGAAACCAATGAGCAACAAGAGGTGAACTACGTTAGTGGACATGGGTTCATGCAAAACATAGGTTTCAACCAGAATTACAGAAACCATCCGAATCTGTCTTACAAAAGCACTGATGCAATATCAAAAGAGTGAATCAAAATCTTCAATATGAGTTTATTATGAGAATCTAATCCCAATCACTTCACAAAAAAATCAAAGGATTCATATTCAAAGTCAAAGGCTAAATTGGTGGCAAGAAAACTTTGATTTAGCAAATTTTCCTCCTTTTGTTTAAAAGTAAATCATTTATTTTAATGTAATTTACTGTAAAGATCACCTTGTAAGAGTTATAAAAACCTCAATTGTTCTATTGTAAAAATATATAGAAATTTTTGGAATATAAAATAGAGATTTTTCTCACCCTTGAAGCTTAGGCTTTGTTTGCTTGTCTTTTCTATAGTGTGTGATTCACATAGAAATCAAGTGGGATCTCTGTCTTTGTGTGTGATTCACTTAGACATTGATTCGTGTTCTTATCTCAAAGACTTCCGCATCTTTGAGTGGCAAACTTCAATCCGCAACAAGCTTGTCCACTTTGACATCTTGTGATCAATAAGATTGTGAGATTCAATCTTATATCATTTTGGTATCAGAGTTAAAAGCTCCTATCCTCTACTGTTTTGTTTGTTTCATATTTTTATCGGAAAAAAAAAATTCAAAAAGTGAAAGATAGGGTTTTATGTTTTTGTTCTTTGATTTTATAAAACTCGTTTTCCCGTGGTTTCAATCGGTTGAGTATCTCGCCGTTTGCATCCTCGTATTTAATTCTTGTTCTTCATTGTTTTTGCTATTTGATTTCTCATAAACTCAAAAACCAAATAAAATATTTTTTTCAGTTTAGTTAACTTTTCGTTTCATAAAAAGAAAACCATAAGAAAATTTTGTTTCAATTTGTTTTTGTCTTTGTTTTCTATAAATCCAGAAAATCCATATAAAAAAAAAAATATATATATATATATATATATATATATATATATATATTTGTTGAATTTAATCGTATTCATCTAAGTTAAAAAAAAAGTTTCTCATTCGTTTCAAAATTTCCTTTTAAAGAAATCTGAAAAAAATAATACAAAAAAGCTTTTTCCGTTTTCTGTTTTGCGTTCAAAAAACAAAAAATAATACTATGGAGATGAAATGGTTTTGAGGACAAAACTATTTGAAGAGGGAGAGAATGATGCAATATCAAAAGAGTGAATCAAAGTCTTCAATATGAGTTTATTATGAGAATCTCATCCCAATAACTTCACAAAAAATCAAAGGATTCATATTCAAAGTCAAAGGCTAAATTGGTGGCAAGAAAACTATTATTTGATTTAGCAAATTTTCCTCCTTTTGTTTAAAAGTAAATAATTTATTTTAATATAATTTATTGTAAAGATCACCTTGTAAGAGCTATAAAAAGCTCAATTGTTCTATTGTAAAAATATATAAATTTTTTTGGAATATAAAATAGAGATTTTTCTCACCCTTGAAGCTTAGGCTTTGTTTGCTTGTCTTTTCTATAGTGTGTGATTCACATAGAAATCAAGTGGGATCTCTGTCTTTGTGTGTGATTCACTTAGACATTGATTCGTGTTCTTATCTCAAAGACTTCCGCATCTTTGAGTGGCGAACTTCAATCCGCAACAAGCTTGTCCACTTTGACATCTTGTGATCAATAAGATTGTGAGATTCAATCTTATATCATTTTGGTATCAGAATTAAAAGCTCATATCCTCTACTGTTTTGTTTGTTTCATATTTTTATCGAAAAAAAAAATTCAAAAAGAGAAAGATAGGGTTTTATGTTTTTATTCTTTGATTTTATAAAACTCGTTTTCCCGTGGTTTCAATCGGTTGAGTATCTCGCCGTTTGCATCCTCGTATTTAATTCTTGTTCTTCATTGGTTGTGCTATTTGATTTCTCATAAACTCAAAAACCAAATAAAATATTTTTTTCAGTTTAGTTAACTTTTCGTTTCATAAAAAGAAAACCATAAGAAAATTTTGTTTCAATTTGTTTTTGTCTTTGTTTTCTATAAATCCAGAAAATCCATATATAATATATATATATATATATATATATATATATATATATTTGTTGAATTTAATCGTATTCATCTAAGTTAAAAAAAAAAGTTTCTCATTCGTTTCAAAATTTCCTTTTAAAGAAATCTGAAAAAAATAATACAAAAAAGCTTTTTCCATTTTCTGTTTTGCGTTCAATAAAAAAAAAATACTATGGAGATGAAACGGTTTTGAGGACAAAACTATTTGAAGAGGGAGAGAATGATGCAATATCAAAAGAGTGAATCAAAGTCTTCAATATGAGTTTATTATGAGAATCTCATCCCAATAACTTCACAAAAAATCAAAGGATTCATATTCAAAGTCAAAGGCTAAATTGGTGGCAAGAAAACTATTATTTGATTTAGCAAATTTTCCTTCTTTTGTTTAAAAATAAATAATTTATTTTAATGTAATTTATTGTAAAGATCACCTTGTAAGAGCTATAAAAAGCTCAATTGTTCTATTGTAAAAATATATAGAAATTTGTGGAATATAAAATAGAGATTTTCTCACCCTTGAAGCTTAGGCTTTGTTTGCTTGTCTTTTCTATAGTGTGTGATTCACATAGAAATCAAGTGGGATCTCTGTCTTTTTGTGTGATTCACTTAGACATTGATTCGTGTTCTTATCTCAAAGACTTCCGCATCTTTGAGTGGCGAAATTTAATCTGCAACAAGCTTGTCCACTTTGACATCTTGTGATCAATAAGATTGTGAGATTCAATCTTATATCAAGCACCAATGTCGAGAATCCCCAGGATCAAGTCTACCCCCAGCAAGTTCAATACCCACAAGGAAAAATGTTTGTGCAAAACGCAGGCGCCTCAGGATTCTCTCAAAGTTTCCAGGGCCAGAACATGTTTCAAGGTGGGTTTCAGAAGAAACAACCGTTCGGCTCCTTCCAGATGACAAAGCCTGACCCATTCCAAGCTTTTGCAAGCTCCGCAAATGAATCTCAGGATGAACTTAAAGTTCTAATGCAACAACTCCTGATCAATCAACAACAATCTGCTAAAGAGATCATTGTCAAAGGTGATAACATGTACAACGATCTCAACAACAAGTATGAAGCTGTGTGCACTCATGTGAAGAAGCTGGATACTCAGGTTGCCCAAACTGCTGAAGCAATCAAGAGATCCCAGGGAACTCTTCCCGGGAAAGTAGAGCAAAATCCAAGGAATGAGTTCGTCAACGCCATTACACTCAGAAGCGGAAATGACTTGGAATCGACTGCATGGAAAGGGGAAGATGCTGATGTTGTCATTGATCTAGGAGAGGTTGACAAGGGGACAGCTGAAAAAGGGAAAGTTTTCACAAGTACAGATGCAACAGATGAGCCACATGTGCTACCACCTACACGCGTCTACACCCCAAGGATCCCTTACCCTAATCGTCCAAGGAAGTCGCGTAAAGACCTAGAATAAGCCAAGTGCAAGGAAATGCTGAATGATCTTGTGGTGAAGCTTCCTCTTGTTAATGCAGTCCAAATGATACCTTCATTGAAGAAGTATATGAAGAGCTTAGTGACAAGTAAGGTGTCTACCGAAGATAATGTCATGATAGTTTGTAAAGATTGCAGTGCTGTCCTCCAAAACAAGATGCCAAAGAAGCTAGGCGATCCAGGAAAGTTCATTCTCTTTATGCATATTGGAGCAATGACTTTTACTTGCTCTCTGTGTGATCTTGGGTCCAGCGTCAACCTAATGCCATACTCTGTGGATAAGCGGCTTGGATTCACAAAGTTCAAGCAAACTAAGATCTCTCTAGTGTTTGCCGATCGTTCTGTGAAGCTGCATGTTGGTGTTCTTGAGGATCTACATGTGCGAATTGGCAATGCATTTGTTCATGCAGATTTTGTGGTACTAGAGCTAGATGAAGAACTAAAGGATCCTCTCATTTTGGGAAGACCTTTCTTGTGTACAGCAGGAGCCATCATAGACGTGAGGAACGGGTGAATAGATCTCCACCTGGGAGACATTGTCATGAAGTTTGAGATGGATAAGATGCTGAAGAAGCCTATGTTGGACGGACATACATTCTCGATAGATGACTCACTAGAGGTCTCTGACGAAGTGGTTGAAGATTTTCTAGTCGATGACCCGTCGGGGACTGTTTTGACAAAGGCAGAGAATGAGCATGGGTTTATGAATGATGATGCCACCGGTTATGCTAAGATGCTGAACTCAAGCCAGACAATGGGGAAGATGGTCGAGTACATCAATTTAGATGAAGCTGCAAAGACGCCTCTAGCAGCAAGTCTTCTTGCGCCTTCTGCTGACCCGTGGAGCGAGCTGAAAGCTGCAAATATCGAACACAAAACACTCCTAGATGGGCTAAGGTACGCATTTCTTGGCCCTAATTACAGTTACCCTGTGATCATCAATGCTGAGTTGAACAATGTGAAAACTGATTTGCTTCTATGTGAGCTTAGAAAGTATCGTAGAGCTTTAGGCTACTCACTAGATGATCTCACAGGGATTTCACCTGACATTTGCATGCATAGAATACATCTAGAGGACGAATCAATGACTTCGATAGAACATCAGAGACGGTTAAACCCTAATCTAAAAGATGTTGTAAAGAAGGAGATAATGAAACTTCTAGAGGCGGACATCATATACGCTATCTCTGATAGTACTTGGGTTAGCCCAGTCCATGTTGTGCCAAAGAAAGGCGGTGTGACAGTTGTTGAAAATGAGAAAAATGAGTTGATACCAACTAGAGCTGTCACAGGGCATAGGATGTGTATTGACTATAGGAGTTTGAATGCCGCTACTCGTAAAGATCATTTTCCCTTACCTTTTATTGATCAGATGCTTGAAAGATTGGCTAACCACCCCTACTACTATTTTCTAGAAGGTTATTCTGGTTTCTTTCAGATTCCCAGCCACCCAGATGACCAGGAGAAGACTACATTCACATGTCCCTATGGCACTTTTCCTTATCGCATAATGCCATTTGGCTTGTGCAATGCCCCTGCGACATTCCAACGATGCATGATGTCAATTTTCACTGACTTGATTGAGGACATAATGGAGGTTTTCATGGACGATTTCTCTGTGTATGGATCCTCCTTTTCTATATGTCTTTCTAATTTATGCAGGGTATTACAGCGCTGCGAGGAAAAGTATCTGGTGTTGAACTGGGAGAAGTGCCACTTTATGGTCAGAGATGGGATAGTCTTGGGTCATCGGATTTCAGAGCAGGGTATCAAAGTGGACAAGGCAAAAATCAAGGTGATGACTAGTCTACAGCCGCCAGATTCTGTCAAGGGGATTAGAAGCTTTCTGGGACATGCTGGATTCTATAGGAGGTTCATCAAGGATTTTTCCAAGATTGCTAGACCCTTGACACGTTTTTTATGCAAAGAGGTGAGGTTCCATTTTGACAGCGACTGTCTAGAGGCTTTTCACACCATCAAGGGAGTACTTGTCAGCGCGCCAATTGTCCAACCACCAGACTGGGACTTACCTTTCGAAGTGATGACTGATGCTAGCGATTTCGCAGTAGGAGCTGTTTCGGGACAACGAATGGACAAGAAGCTTCATGTTATCTATTACGCCAGCAGAACTCTTGATGATGCGCAGTGCAAGTACGCTACAACCGAGAAGGAACTTCTTGCTATTGTGTTCGCTTTTGAGAAGTTCAGATCTTATCTTGTGGGGTCTAAGGTTATAGTGCATACTGATCATGCTGCTCTGAAGTATCTACTTACAAAGAAGGATGCCAAACCTAGGCTTTTACGATGGATTCTTCTGCTGCAGGAATTTGATCTTGAAATTAAAGACAAGAAGGGGATCGAGAATGGTGTTGCAGATCATTTGTCAAGGCTACGTATAGTTGAAGAAACTCCCTTAGTCAACATCCTACCTGAGGAGAATGTGTACGCGATCAGTATTGGATGCAATGACTACTACACATCTTCACACCATAACAAGCTCCATGAAATTCCTTGGTTTGGTGAGATAGCAAACTACTTGGCTGCAGAGAAAGAACCAAATAACTTTGTTGGGAACAAGAAGAAGAAGTTCTTGAGAGACATCAAACGTTATTTTTGGGACGAGCCATACTTATACAAGCAGTGCTCAAATGGTGTCTTTCGGAGATGTGTTTCAGAGGAAGAAATTCCTGGTATTCTTTTCCATTGTCATGGTTCGAAATATGCTGGACACTTTTCCACGTTCAAGACAGTGTCCAAGGCTCTGCAAGCCAGTTTCTGGTGATCGACTATGTTTTGTGATGCACATGCTTTCATCTCCAAATGCGATTCCTGTCAGAGGCAGGGAAATATTAGCAAGATGAACGAAATGCCACAAAATTTCATCTTGGAGGTTGAAGTGTTCGATGTGTGGGATATTGATTTCATGGGCCCTTTTCCATCCTCTTATAGAAATCAATACATCCTCGTTGCAGTCGACTATGTGTCTAAATGGGTTGAAGCGCTGGCTAGCCCAACGAATGATGCCAAGGTGGTCTTAAAAATGTTCAAATATGTGATCTTTCCAATGTTCGGTGTGCCTAGAGTGGTGATCAGCGATGGTGGGTCTCATTTCACCAACAAGGTCTTTCAAGGGCACTTGAAGAAGCATGGAGTCAAGCATAAGGTAGCCACTCCTTACCATCCGCAGACGAGTGGACAAGTCGAAATTTCCAACAGGGAGATCAAGGGCATCCTGCAAAAGAACGTGAACACAACGAGGAAAGATTGTGCTACAAAGCTAGATGATGCTCTTTGGGCATACAGGACTGCCTACAAGATACCTTTGGGCACGACACCATTCAATATTGTCTATGGAAAATCGTGCCATCTTCCTATGGAGCTCGAGTACAAGGCCTCATGGGCTGTAAAATTGCTGAACTTTGACATCAAATCTGCTTCAGAAAGACGGATGATGCAACTGCAAGAGCTAAAAGAGATTCTTCACATGGCATATGAGAGCTCGAAGATTTACAAGGTGAAAACCAAGACCTATCACGACAAGAAGATCATTCCCAGGAACTTCGCTGCAAATGATCAGGTGTTGCTTTTCAACTCTCGCCTTAAACTTTTTCTAGGGAAATTGAGATCGAGATGGTCCAGACCATTAACAATCAAGGAGGTGAGACCGTACAGAGTTGCGGTGTTGTTGGGCACTACATGAAATGAGTTTGTGGTTTATGGTCAGCGCCTAAAGCCATACCTCACTGACATAGAAATCGATGGGGATGAAACCTTTCCCCTTGGTGACCCATCTCACGCCTAAAAGGCTATCAAGTCAAGCTAATGACTATAAATAAGCGCTTGGTGGGAGGCAACCCACCAGTACGTTTTACTTTCCTTTATTTTACTTTTTCTTGAGTCTGTTTTGCCTTCTTCTTGATTTATTTTTCACACCGATATGGTGTGAAGTAAGTCTAGGGGAGGGTCTCTGTCGTTACTAACGTTGTTTTCTCTTTTGAGTCATTTTGATGGTTTCTTTTGAATTATTCTGTTTTATTGAGTCAAAACTTGTTGGAGATTATGATCACAATCTTTGAATCTTTACGAGATTTTGCATCTAAGTGACCATTGTCGCAGGGCTAGTTTTAGATCAGACTAAAGAAATATCTAAAGGCTGACCAGTTAATTAGAGGCATCCATGTTTCCGGAAAAATTCAAAAATCTTGAGCTAGTTTATGAGCTTTTCCTTTTACCTTATCATCGTGATTGGTGTCTTTAGAGCTTGACTCCTCATTCGTATCTGACAAGGCGACATGTGTGAAAGTATGGTACTCCTCTCCCTTATTTAAAATAAAAGCAGAAAGATGAAATGATTTTTTTTCGGGTAAAGGGCTAGGAAAATTTCCATCGATCCCATTATTTTACTTCGAAAGAGATGATCACACTGAGGTTGAAAGCGAAGTTGAGGTAAATTTCTGGAGATACCACTATTCGCCTACACCTTAGAAATACGAATGTTGACACAGGAAAACCCCACAGAAAGAGAATGAGAAAAGAATAAGTCTGGGGGAGGGAAAAATTACCAAAGCTTGTGTTGTTGTCTTGTCACGATATCAAAAGAGAAAGAGTCTAGAAGGTTCTTAGCACCATGATCTTTGATGAGACCCAGCGATGATGGCTTTTGATTGTTCCGCGAAATAATAAGTTGAATCTGGGAGGCTGCGATGCTTGCAGAGAACTACATGGTTGTTCGATCTAGAGCTAGTTTGGCATTACGTGGATTACTAAGGTAATGGTCATTACAGAGTTCCAAAGGAAATGTGAGTCTCCGTGTTTTTCAAACTTTTTCTTCTTGCTTAGTTTTTTGTTTGCTTGAGGACAAGCAAAAGACTAAGTCTGGGGGAATTGATATGCTTGGTTTTTACCGTTTTCTAACACATGTTTTGGTGTTTCTTTTGAGTATTTTATCGAGTCAAAGTTCGTTTTTAAAGTCTTTTAATCATTTATTTAGTTATCTTAGGTAAAAAGGCGTTTAACGAAGAAATTAGAGTTACGCGGGCAAAAATGCATGGAACTGTACAAAAAGAGCAAGAATCGATCGATGCAAGGAGTGCATCGATCGATGCAACACCATCAGAAGAGCCAGAATCGATCGATGCAAGGAGTGCATCAATCGATGCAACATGCTAAGAAAGCTCACAATCGATCGATGCACAAATGAAGCCGGATGCATCATACTCCGGAGAGCCAGAATCGATCGATGCAAGGAGTGCATCGATCGATGGAGCATGCCCATAAATCCCAAAATTGATCGATGCAATATGTGCATCGATCGATGCTGACCGACGAGAAGGAAAATGAAATTTATGGTTTTCCTATTCTGCCCCAGAAGGTGTTTATTTTGACCTAATTTTCCCAGAACCTTATATATATATTATTTTCAGCCACTTTTAGGCTATCTCTCTTTTGACTACTCTTTATTCTACTCAGATTTTTGGCCATTGATTTTGTAAGGTTCAAGAAGAATATATGCATCTATTGAGAAGAATTCTAAACTTTTTCCTCTCTTTTATTATTATTATGAGTTTCTCTCTATCTCGTTGCTTGTTCTCCGTTGCCATGTCTGAATAGTCCCATAGTTAGGTTTATGGTTTCAAAGGGATCCATGAATCATTGAATTAGACATAGATAAGGATTCATCTTTTGTGATTTTCGCTTATTGTTGTGTTTATTTCTTAGGCTAAGTTGACCGCTTGCCTATGATCTAGGGTTTAATCTATACCACGGAAGTGTTGTAGGTTGCTATAAAGAACATAAGCGAGTGAATTGTCCTTAGCCAATGGAAGTTGATGTTAAGGCGATTCGTGAACATATTGAACTTATTCGTTAATGCTGGTTGATATATCATAGTTTTTACCCCTTTTTAGCCATGATATAAGTCATTTTTATAGAGTCTTTCTAATGTTTTCGTAGTGTTTTAGAATCTTTTCAGTCTTTAGCACGTTTGGAGCATAATTGGAGATATTGGAGCTTTTTGGAGCTTTTTGGAGCAAAGCAGAAGTTCGTGCAGCTGAGTACCCGATTTGAAGCTCGAGCATTGATCGATACACTTATGGTATCGGTCGATGCTAACCTCAGAAGCATACACGACTCGCGATTTAAGAAGAATGGAGATTTTGCTCTCAAGTCCAAAAGACTTTATTATTTACAATTAAATCCAAAACGTGTTTAGCAGTATTTATTTAGGTTTTACAGCCACTTTGGCTATTACGCTTTATTTTACTTTGGTTTTGAGAGAGAGCTTTGTGAGGGAGACAAGTCAGAACTCTGTTCGTCTGAGAGAAGATTTCGAACCCTCTTGTTACTCTTTTCTTACTGTTTAATTTAATGATCTATTCAGTTATGTTGATTGTTTCATTCTCCATGTGTGAGTATATCCATCTTAGGTTTAGGGTTTTCTCATAGCGATTTCTCTGGTTGCTGGTAATTGATTAGTTAGGATTCACCATCTGAATTAGTTCTTCACCATAGGTTGTTCTCAAAGCTAATCATGGCCTGATAACCTAGAACTTAGAACCTAGATTAATCAATTAGGCACGACAGTGCAATTGAGAAATCTGACAGAACCTAGGGTGAGCAAATTAATTATTCGCAAGGCGATTTGGTTTAGTTGATTTGTGAACATATCAAACTCGATATTAAGGCTGATTTATTCTTAGGAATTTGCAAAGAAATTTGGTATTCTGAATTTTAGATTTAGATAATTCTCGCAACGACAGTTGGTTAATTATAGCTTAGTGATTTGAGTTCAAGAACCGTGCTAAATCTGAATCCTGACTGATTGGTTATTTGCAATCATTGATTTCATGAGAAATACCTTGGGCCTATATTCTCCCCATCGATTTTACATTCTTTTCTATTGTTTATTGCTTTGTTTCAACTGAATTGGTTAGCTTGATTCGAAACTATTTGGTCTATTGTGTGATTTTCTTGAGTCTTTGTGGTTCGACCCCTAAATATACTGCAATTACAACTTAGTACTTTTAGGGTATATATTTGATCTTATCACAGGTTTAGAACTCTATGTTCAACGGAAATTAGGATTTTAGGTTACTAGATTTAGTAATCAATGCCACGGAAGTGGATTTGTTAGATATTTATGTTTGAGTTTGAAACTTGTGTTAACCGTTCCCTAAATAGTTGTTTTATTCATGATCTCTTGATTCCCGCAAAGAAACCCTCGACCTAACGTTTTTCTTTTATTGAATTTACACCGCTTTTAGTTATTTTCATTACTTTTCAAATAAACTCTTATTATCGTCTTAGCTTAATTTCATCTTGGGAGAATCGTAGTGTAACCTTGGTCACTGTGGATTCGATCCTAAAGTACTACATTGACATCCTGTTATGATTGCAGTAGTTTGCACTTTAGTTATTAATTGACTACGTGGTAAACCACCTAAATCAGCCACCTTGGTTATATGGTGTCGAAGGCCGAAAGAGCTTATCACCCCTCTGAGTTTTATGAGCTATTCGACGAGATCCGGGTAATGGATGTAGCTTGTGAGGATTACTTGACTGCGATTGGCTATGATCATTGGGCCATGTCTCATTTTACAGGATTACGTTACAACATCACGACGAGCAACGTAGCAGAGTCCCTGAACAACGCCCTAGCCGCTGCACGTCGTTATCCAATTATCCCTTTAATTGAGTACATCCGAGCAACTCTTATGGGTTGGTTTAGCTTTCGACGGGCAGCTGCTGAAGCTAATGTTAGCACACTAACTCCGAAGGTATATGAGATTTTGGCAAAGAACTTTGAGCTTTCTACAGGGTATGCTTTGCGCAAGATAAATGAAGATGAATTTGAGATTCGCAACAAAGAAGGAGTTCTTTTCCTTGTTAACCTCGAATCCAACACTTGCAGCTGCCAAGAGTTTCAGATGCTACGCATACCTTGCCCCCATGCAGTGGTGGTTGCGATTCGTACGGATACGAGGGTTGACTCATTGGTGGTGATAGAGTATACATCAACTTTATGGAATACAGCACATGAATGCAGTATCTATCCTATCACTACACTTGCTCCCACCGTCACTGTAGGCGATGACTTTTCCTCACTGCACCTGTTGCCGCCGAGTACTAGGCGCCCACCAGGTTGACCTCGAAAAAGATGTATCCAATCGCGTTGAGAATTTGGGGTAATATTTTATTTACCAAGTTAACAACACTCGGTTACTCCATAAAAATATTTACATATACTAATTAAGGATTGTTTATATCTCAGGGTGGTGTGCCGAGGCGTTTTACAGTGTGTGGGCGGTGTGTTAGCTTCGGTCACAACCGCACCACATGCAAAATGCCTATCTAAACTGTGTAGATATTGGGGGGGGGGGGGGGGGGGCAACCGGATGAAGACATAGGAGATTGTTTTTGTATGCTTGCGTTAGCCGTGCTTGGCTAGGATTTTCAACCCATTGTGTTTTATATTAGCTATGTAAAATCTGAAAAGAACTCCTATAACTCACATGTTGTAAAATAGTTTTGGAGTTAATAAGCTTGCCCCTCCTGTACAACTTTCTATAAATGAATCTACTAATTATGTTATCTACTCTGGCTCTACAACTTAAGTTATCGACTCTAATGTTTTGTATTGGTTATGCTAAACATATATTCGTCTGATTTGCTATTTACTGTTAGTATTATTCATTATTACTAACACTCATCTTTGTGCGTTATCAGGACGTTTGGTTGTTATCATTTGGTTTGGACGCTTTTCGCTTGACTAGTTCGTTCAAAATTTTCATTATCAAGCTAATGTATTTATTAACAGTTGAAATGATATGATTACCCACTACCAATATATGTTATGTACTATGAATCTACAACTTATGTTTATATTATCAACTCTAATTTCGTGTTTATCTGGTACTTGTTTGGTTGGTTGGGTTAAACACAAATTTGCCACTATCCATCTATGTGTTGGTTCATGTCTGTCATTCTATGAATGAATCTACTAATTATGTTATGTACTTTGAATCTACAATTTAAGTTATCTACTATAATTACGTGTTTATCTGGTACTTGTTTGGTTGGTTGGGTTAAACATAAATTTGCCACTATACAGCTATGTGTTGGTTCATGTCTGTCATATGTATTCGTGCTCCATTCTTAACAATTACGAAATGTCAACTACTCGTTAAGAACATGTTAACTTATGAGTTATCGGTGGGAAAAACTTAGTTAGTGTTCAACAATGTGGTTAGTTTGGGATGGGATAAGATTATTGGTTTGCCCTTATGCAGCTAAGTTTTGGTTCACATGTGTCATATGTATTCGTGATCGAACCTTACCAATTACGAAAATGTCAATTTCTGGTTCCACCAAGTTAACTTGTGAGCTATCTGTTGAAAAACTTGAATGGCGTTTATCCATGTCGTTAGTTTGGGAGGGAATAAAATTATTGGATTCATTCAATCAAAGGTGACCTAAATCCGCCAAACAGCTTAAGAGTTACACTCTAGTCTTACCGGAAAAAAAAATACGAGTTCAACTAGGGCCAACAAAAAGAGATCAAAAGCCAGAACGCAGTTTTTAAACAGTCTCAACAAACTCCTCGAGGATTTTGACAACCAATATTTGACTCTCTTTTGTCAGTTCTTCGGGACTAAGACTCTTTCATCGTTCTCATCTTCCGATCGAGTGGAACATAATGACACTACAAGAAAACAGCGTTTTGGCGACTACAACAGTAGTCGCTTTTTAGTCGCTAAAACGCAAATTGCGACTAAATAGCGACTAAACCATGTAGTCGCTAATCTTTAGTCGTAAAAATAGTCGCCAAATGGCGACTACTTTACGACTACGAAAAGTAGTCCTAAGATTTAGTCGTAAAATTTACTGACTATTTGGCGACTACTTGTAATTATTTACCGACTATTTGACGACTACTTATAAAAAATAATTAAAAAAAAAACAAAAAATATATTTTTATTAATTAAAATAATTAATTACAAAAAAATTAAAAATTAAAAAAGAAGATCAAACTCGCCGGCGACGCTTGGATCTTCTTCCTCGCCGGCGACGCTTGAATCTTCTTCCTCGCCTCCTCCTCCACCTCCTCCAGATCTGAGCTTGGGTCTTCTCCGGTGAATGGCGTCTCTCTGCGTATCTCTCTCATGCCAAACTCCCAACGCAGCCGCGGAAGACCAGCCCCTCCGGAATGGATCTCCGACTTCACCTCCGCCTATCCTCCGCCATTTCCCCTCGCTGACCAGATTCTCCTACACCGCAAGCGACCTCCAGCCAGATCTGAAAAAAAGAAGAGAAGTTGAAAAGAAGTGGTGAAGAAGAAGAGAAGAAGAAGCGGAGGAAGGAGAAGAGGAGACTTACCGAAGGTGTTGCCGGCTGCGATCGGACGTGGAGAGAAGAAGATCGAGAGAAGAAAGAATGAAAAAGAAGAAAGAGAAAAGAGAAAAGAGAAGAAAGAAATCGCAGGGGAAGGAAAAGAAAAGAAGAAAAGAAGAAGAGGTCGACGGCGGGTAGAAGGAGAGGAAGATAAATTAGATCCAGGTTTTTAAAAAAAAATTATTAATGCTTTTTAATTATTAATATATATATATATATTAATTATTAATATGAGAGGGAGATATAGACGGAACAAAATTAATTTTAACATGAAACATATTAACTTATGTTACTGAATTTTTGTTGTTTAACATATTTTGTTGAGGCATATTGCTGTTTTACCCCCAAAATTTCGTTTTTATGACAAAAATACAATGTACTTTCAATCAAATGTTGCGCTACACTTTCGGGGGTGGAAAATTACATTTACCCCCTTATGACCAAACAAAAAACGCGAAACCGCTATTACCATTTTAACCTTCGCGACATGTCAGACTTCTATAGAGGTCTGACATTTAGACTCTAATAGAAGTCTGATTTGTTTATCTTATTAGACTTTTATCAGACGTATTCGAGAAGTCTGATACAGATTAAAACCGTAAACTTAAATTTAAAAATTAAAACAAAAAAAAATTAAAATTTTTTGTTCTACAATAATTAAATATAGACTATTTTGATGTATAGAAATTAATATTTCATAAAATTGAATCAAATTAAACAAGGTTAGTTAATTATGCATATACCTCAATAAATATTAGACTTCTCGAAGAAGTCTTATACAGATTTAATTAGTAAATTTAAATTTAAAAATTGTAAAAAACATTATTTTGTTAAAAATTTCTTATACATAAATTAAATATAGACGATTTCGAAGTATTAAAATTAAATTTTGAAATCGTGAATCAAATTAAAAACATGTAAGGCAAAGTAGGTTGTAAATCTCAAAACATGCTTTGTAATGGAAATATTTACATATAACTTTATGGTTAGATTCATGGTTTACCATATTTACATTTGAAATTAAAAATTTGCACATATGTGTTGTAATGTGCATATATTTCACGAATTTGATGCTTCCTAGAAGTTATGTTTTAATATTGTCACTCATAAGTGCTAAATATTATATTTAGGGTTACTCGGACTTATCGGAGAAGTCTGAGAGAATCGGGATTTCTCAGACTTCTCAGAGATTACCAGACTTCAATTTTAACCTGATTTTTTAAAAGTCAATTTCAAAACTACCATCTCGTTGACCATATGAGTTTCATCAGATTTCTAAAGCTGTCTGAGTATACAACTCAGATCTGAAATCGACGATATGCAAAAATTCGTACCTATATCCGTTTAGAGTTTGTTTTCACCCTCGTCGAGCACCCAGAACGCATAATATCACCGAAATTCCGGAAGTCCAGTCGTGTTTTGCCGTTTTTATGCCATAATTTCCGATTTCGGTACATTTGAATCGGAAATTCAGTGGGAAAATGGGAGAAATCGGAGAGAGAAGCCGCAAAAAGTGTTTACGAGCTCTATTCTTGAGCTTTAATGGCGGAAAAACGGGTTAGTTACTGCATTAACTCGTCGACGATGGTGGTTGTCGTGGTTTCTCAGAATTGTCAGAGAATCGGGGTTTCTGAAACGTATTTAATTTAAAAATTTAAATTAAAAAAATATTAAAAATTTAGTTTTTAGAAATTTTTACTACATAAATTATACATACTCATTATTGCTGTATATAAATTAAAAGTACATAAAATTTAATCAAATTTAATCATTGGAGATGAATTTGGATCTAAACACAAGTTTGCGGTTTCTCAGACTTCTCCGAGAAGTCTGAATTGTATTTAATATGAAAATTTAAATTAAAAAAATAATTAAAAAAAAATTCATACAAATTTTTGATACATAAATTAAACATAACCATTGTAGATGTATATATATTTAAATTACATAAAATTTAGTCAAAATGAGTGAGTATGAGATAAATTTGGATCTAAATACCATGTAGGTAAGAGTTTACAATTTGGATATCATGTTCTTATATGTAGGGTTAGATTGAGAGTTTCTAAATTTTTAATTCATAATGTTTTTTTTTACATATACTGGTTAGTTTGTGACTAAGTTAAACGAGTTTGATGTTTGTTATAAGTTTTCTATATAATATGATGGTATTTAAGTAGTAATTATCAAGTTTATGGTTTATCAGACTGCCATTTGAGTCTGATCATGTCCGTGGTTTATCAGACTTCTTGATTGAAGCATGTGAATTAACCTGAAATAAGTTACTCTGCTTGTGATTTTACCCCATATATAAACTAAAGTTACCAACCCTAATATGTAAAAGTCATTATCGACTCTCTCTCTCTAAAACAGGAAGAATCTCTCTCTCTCTCTCTAAACGCTCTCAAACATCTCACCGCCACCGCCATCGCCACCGCCACCGCCACCACCGTCGTCAGCTTCTTCGGTCTGGTAATTACCTCTCCTTTTTCGCCTTCTACTCTACTTTTTTCTTCCAAATATTTTTAGATCTATAAGAAATAAGACCATTTTTCCATGTTCTTTGCATAGATCTAAACAAACAGATGGGTTATTTGCCTATATCTAATTAATTCCATTTTAAATCTACTTGAAAATTACTATATTAGAAGTCTGCAAGTGAATTAGACTCGATACGAAGTCTGATACTTGAACTGATCTGAATTAGACTCGATTAGAAGTCTGAAATTGTACTTTCATATAATTAGACTCCGTTAGAAGTCTGAAATTTGACTTTGTACGAATTAGACTTGAGAAGAAGTCTGAAATTAGACTTATCCGAATTAGACTCTTTTACAAGTCTGAATTTCGACTTGATTTTAAATTAGACTTTATTAGAAGTCTGGCGTTAGACTTATTTTAATTTTTGCGAATGTTTTATGGTACACAGGATGGGGCGATTCAGTCACCTTCCAACGTCGAGTAGTTCATGTTCAACAGGTCGACGTCGATCCGGATCATCCTACGGATTCCCCAAGAAATGCTTCTGCGGTCTGGAGCCCGTCATGCGAACATCCACTACTGCCGATAATCCGGGAAAAAGATTCTTCGGATGTCGTAACTATGATGTAATGGCCTCTATATGTCGTGTGGTTCGTTTTTTTTTCTTCTGCTTATTATAATTTGGGATCTTAATATGATTGTATAAATGTGGCTGTGTAGGATGGTGGTTACCATATAATGAAGTGGTGGGATGAGGCTATGACTGAGGAGTTTAACGATGTAAAGCTGTATGTTGACCAACATGGTCAACTAATTGATGGCATGTTCGTTTCTAATGCTCAAAGCGACAAGTATTTGTCCACGTTGCTCGATGACGTCAAGGTAACGAAGGCAGAGATAGCTCAATTGAAGGAGCGGTTGACGGAGAAGCCATGTGGCCAGATAATGCGTGGCGTCGAGTTGAAGAGTCTGACGTTCGCTGGTGCTATTATTATCGTCCTGATCATGTTTATCTGTTTTGGTTTCCTGTAATATGTGACAATTTGTAACCAAAATTTGTATTTTTCCATTGAACGAGATATTTGATTATGTAGTCGGTTTAATTTATATGTGTTCTTCTTTACTATGTCAGACTGTTTATGAAGTCTGAATTTATTAGACTTCTTTCGAAGTTTGAAAACTTAAACTTTTGAAAACTTTCACAAGTCTGGTCCTGAAAATATCACCATTTCAGACTGCAAAATGAGTCTGTCTGTAGAAGTATTTGAAAAATACTTCTAAGCGGCAATTAAAAATATTAGAAAAAACTGCAGAAAAAGGCGGGAATTTTGCCGCCCAAAATTTGCAAACTTCTCGCTCAATTATCTCATCACTATCAGACTGCTAAAAGAGTTTGATATCATACTAGGTTAAGAAGTCTGGCATCAGATTGCGAAAGCGGTAGTTTTATGTGGTAAAACCGTTTTTTTTAACCGCCGCCTAGGACACATATAAAAGGATTTTTTTATTCCCTCATTTTTACAGTTACCGAAGAAAAAAAAAACACCGATTATCTCTCGGAGAAACTGAACCGCCGCTTAGGACACATCTTCGTTGTCGCTGCCGGAATTCGTATCCTTCGATGGTAAGATTCTTCTACTCCTCTCTTCGCCGCAAACCGTCACCTTATCGATACTGATTTCTAGAACTCAGCACTGAACTCTTGTCTTTTTTGATTTTTTCTCTCTCCTCGCCGTTGTCACCGCTCCTTTTTGATTTCCAGATCTGATTTCCAGAAGGTAAAAGATTCAAATTGATCAATAATGGTTATATCTTTGGGTTTGAGTTGTATTGTGTTTTGTGGATTTTTGGGATTCATCCGATTGCGTCAGACTGCAAATAGAGTCTGACAATATTTCTTCATACTTCAAATAGAGTATGAATTTTAGTAGTCAGACTGCATATGACGTCACCTTCTCGATACTGATTTCTAGAACTCAGCACTGAACTCTTGTCTTTTTTGATTTCCAGATCTGGTTTCTCTCTCCTCGCCGTTGTCACCGGTCCTTTTTGATTTCCAGATCTGATTTCCAGAAGGTAAAAGATTCAAATTGAGCAATAATGGTTAGATCTTTGGGTTTGAGTTGTATTGTGTTTTGTGGATTTTTGGGATTCGTCCGATTGCGTCAGACTGCAAATAGAGTCTGACTATATTTCTTCAGACTGCAAATAGAGTCTGAATTTTAGTAGTCAGACTGCATATGACGTCTGACTTTAAGTTTTCAGACTGCTAATGGAGTCTGGTGTTGGTTGATGCAGGTTTTAGACATAATGGCAGAACATGAATTCCCTCGAAGGATGTTCACTTCAGGGTATGAACCTCTACCAGACAAAATCATACACTACTTCAGCGGTAAGAGAGATCTCATGGATGCTCTCAAAGAAGCGCTGGATGATGATGAGTGGGAAGAGCTTCGCAACTCAGCCTTTGGGGTTTTTGTGAAGTGGCAAGAGCTGAACTTCGTATGGTGTTCAAGGATGGTGCACTACATGCTTACTATGCAACTAGAGGTAGATAAGAAGCATGAGCTTTGGTGTCTTCTTGGCCTTCAACCGATGAGGTTTTCCCTCCTTGAGTTTCACCAGATAACCGGACTCAATTGCGACTATGTTGAGAATATGGAATACCCGGAGGTTGAGTATACAGCCGATATTAGAGCAATGTGGGAGCTTCTTGGGCTGGATTTCGAGGTACGTCCAAGTTATTTTCAGTTACTGGACGCTTGCAATAGATGTCGAGGCTGGGAACGGCAAGATAGTATTTGGTTGGGCTACCTAACCATCTACACGAGCTTCATTGAGGCTCAACACTGGTCAGTTCCCGCAAGGGCTGACATGACTAAGCTACTGCTGTCTCCAGGGGCGTTAGAAGCATACCCATGGGGAAGACTGGCCTTCAAAATCTTGGTAGACTCTGTCAAAACAGAGGCAAACAAAAAACTCCAAGATGACAAAAACTATCAGGTTGAGGGCTTCGCTGAGGTCTTGAACGTCTGGGTATATTGGGCATGTCCCGGGATTGCTACGCTTTATGGAATGCCCTTGCAAGATAACCCAGACCCACCGCTCTTGGCTTACAAAGGATCAAGGAATCGGAAGAAAGTCGATTTAGAGTTGCGCAAGCAGGTATTTTACTTACCTTTTTTCCTTAAAATTCACCTTTGATTGCTCTATGTCAGACTGCAAATTCAGTCTGATAAGTTATCAGACTAATTTTGAAGTCTGAATTTTTTCCAGACTTAATTTGCAGTCTGGAAGTTATTGCCAGACTTAATTTGCAGTCTGAAATATTGAAGTCAGACCTTTTTGAAGTCTGAAACTTTGTACCATACGAGATATGTAGTCTGGTAGATTTTATTACATACTAATATACATTTTGCTCGTTGACATGTACTTGCAGACCAACGTCAACAACTTCGTCATCAAGGAGTTTGAGGACATGTTCCCCATGTGGGACGATGGTGAGGATGATGAGAAAGTTGTGAACATTGTGAAAGCAATGTTAGGTGAGTTTGAGCGCCCTTGGAGGTGGAGTTTTAAACACTGGAAGTCTGAAGGTGTGTTGGCCATTGTCAAGAAAGAGGTGCCCCTTATTAAGTCTGAGGGTGGTCTGAAGAAGGCCAAGGGAAAGGGTGTTAAGAGGAAGGTTGTTGATGATGATGATGAGGATGTTGATGATGATAAGAAGCGAGCAAAATTAGGCGGTGATGATGGTGGTGAGGTTGTTTACTTGATCAAGTCGGTGGGTGAGAAGATGAATGAACTTTTTAGTCTTGTTAAAAAAGGTTTTGAGCAGGTGAATGAGAAGATGATTGAACTTAAGAAGGAAGTTAGGTTGTTAAGGGGAGAAAAGAGGAGGAAATCTGGTGTTGAGAAGTCTGATGTTGGTGTTGAGAAGAAGTCTGATGATGGTGGTAAGGTTGATGATGGTGGTGAGGTTGGGGCGGGGAAACGAAAAAAGGCTCCGCGGAAGAATATTACACCCAAAAAAATTGTTGTGAAGGATCCTAAGCCTGCCGCGGTTGTTGAAGCTGCAGACCAAAAAGGACCTCAAAGAGAAGCTTCAGCGGAAGTGGATGCAAAGGAAGCCATGGCTGAAGACAACCCTGCCCAACCGTCTGAGACCAAGATTCAGACTATGGATGTTGGGGTTAGTGTCCCAAACCCTCTACCAAAAGATGTTCAACAAAGGAGAAGTAGTCGAAGACTTAAGGACAAAGCCGTTGCTTAATATGCAGTATAAGTCTGATTGTTGTTTGTAAAAACTTGAGCCTATGTGCAACTAAAAACTAGTTATTTCGCTTTGTTGTTGTGTTTGATGTGAACATGGTTATCTGGTATTAGACTGAGATTTAGGTCTCACTTTGGTGTTATTTTAATATCTGTCAGACTTCTTTAGAAGTCTGATTTTGTTTTGGCTTTATATTGCAGTCTGTAGGTGGCGTGGATAGTGTTAGATTATTTGTCTTCGACTTTTATTGCAGTCTGACGGAGGTGGTTTTATTTTATTTTGTAAATGCAGAGTAGTGTCGCGGGTAGCGAACTTAGTGTTCTTATCGTCGATAAGGTGGCCACGGGCGTAAACTTTGATGCTGGATATATGTCGAAACAAGACACTAAGCAGGCAGCTGCTGGAGCTTATGT
Source organism: Eutrema japonicum (assembly GCA_030161315.1). NCBI lineage: Eukaryota > Viridiplantae > Streptophyta > Magnoliopsida > Brassicales > Brassicaceae > Eutrema > Eutrema japonicum. Next base: position 35,606,570 of record BSQW01000013.1, on the reverse strand, counting down.
AAATGCTAAGGCTCAAGAACTCAAACAGAAATAGCAGGATACGAAGGAGAGAAAGAGCTCAACCCAAGTGCAGATCACACCGAAATATGTTCCTTGTTCTCCGGCAACCAGGATGGAAGTGAAGACGCTTAATGATCATGTCAAAAAACTGCCGTATGTTGTCACACTCTACCTATATTCTAGAATAATTAGCTCGATGTCTAACACGTGTACTATATTCTGTAGGGGTTATCCGAAGAGGGAGGTGAACACATCCCTAGATTGGTACTACAATCTGCGCACCCCCTAGGAATGGTTGCATGACACGGTTAGTATATAATCTGGTCAGGTTTAATGATTTTCTGTTCTCATACTTGATTTGCAGTTTGACATTGTTGTTATCTCTTTTAGACTTCCTTCAGATTTCTTTAGAGGTCTGGTGTCCGTCTTCTTTTCAAGCCTGGTGAAAGAATTTTTTTCTCATACTTGTTTTGTAGTCTGACATTGATGTTCTCTCTTTTAGAGTTTCTTTAGACTTCTGTTTAAGTCTGACATTTTTTGCACAATGTTGGCTGAATGCAGCAAATAGATGCTGGGATTGATCTGATGAGGCTTCGACAACACGAACACCCGGAATGGTTCTGGTCCGAGAGGCTGACCTTCATTGACACACTGATGGGTAATTTGTGGATGAAACATTATGATGATTTTGTTAAGAGCGGCGAAGGAGAAAATGTGATGCCCACGGCAAGAAGGCTGCCACCTGGTGTATGGGATTACCATACTGGTGAACTACCCTTATTCCTGAAATCAACAAGACTTGGGGGTTGGAAATTGATTACATCTACAATGCCTTGCACGTTGGGGGAAATCATTGGATAGCTATTATGATTTCTATCCTGGATAGGAACGTAACCATATGGGACAGCATCATTGGACGGAAAACCGATGAGGTGGTAGGAGCGGCAGTGGCACCTATATGTGAGATCTTTCCCTACGTGATGCATTGTTTGGCCCCAGTAGATGAAAATTGGAATTATCCCCTTGAGCGATACTCCTACACGATCTTAAGGAGCCCGGAACTTCCCCAAAACATCCAGACAGGTGATTGTGGGGTGTTTTGTTTGAAGTTCATTGAGTTCCATTCTCTTGGGATGCCGTTTCCGAAGTGGCTGTGTGATAAGAACATGAAGACTTGCAGAGAGAAGCTTGCGTATGAGATATTCACGAAGCTCTGCCGAACAGGTGAAGAGGGTCGTATCGACGCCGAGAATGAATTGCTAGACGTCTACGAATAGGTGAAGTAGAGTTCCTCTTTAACTTTTGGATTCCTGAGAACAATGGATTCTTGCATATATTTATCTTTTGTAGATGTAAGAAAAACTCATCCATCTTTTGGCTTACTTTCTGCGGGAATTTTTTGTGCCATGCCAATTGTGATGTCAATAGCGTGTTGGGCATAGGTAGGGTATTTCTAGGGTAATTGGTTTAAAACTTCTATAGAAGTCTGGTGTAAGACTTCTATAGAAGTCTGGTGTCAGACTTCTATTTCTATCTTTTGTAATAAATTTCTGTTATTAGACTTATATTGCAGTTTGGAAAGGGTGTGATTTTCTTAAGACTTATTTAGACTTGACGAGATGCAGCAAACACATAAGTACTACAAATTAAGTTTAAGCCTACAACATTAACCAACGATTAACACAACAAGTTCTTAGACTTAGACAACTTAAAAACCGACTTGGAAACGAAATATTGTACTGGAAAGACACCCACAGACTCCTCTCAGACTTTCTTCGGACTTCTCTGTCAGACTTCTAAATTGCATTCGTCAGTACATCAGACTTCTACCAGATCTAATCCTTCTCAGGTTTGTTTACCTGTCTCCACCGAAAAAAATAGCAGCTTCTCATATACAGTATATAGATGAAAACAACTATAAAACAGGTGAGTGTAAGGTGATTTAGCTTACACAATTGGGTTTTTTGTGGCCTGGTTGTTTGCAATTAGAACAAGTATATTGCTTGGGAAGCTTCCGTGGTTTATTGCCATTTGTCTTGGCAATTTCTAGCCAAGTTTGCCACCTCAACTTCTGAGGTCTTCCAGGAGGACGAGGATTATGCGGGGGAAGGACACGTACGGTGTCAGGAGCTTTCATAGTACAGTTCTTCGGAAGGATGTTCATTGCGTATGCCTGAAACAGATAGTCCCTACCGTATGATGGGCATGGCAGCGTATATGGGTGTAGCTCAAGTTCTGGTGCAGCGGAGATTGCATGTGAGCAAGGTATCTTTTCGTAATCCCACACACCACATTCACACGTTCGGTTGTGCAAGTCGACCACACAATCCCTATGTCCTCCCTTAACAACGAATCGATACCCATCAACGCGTTCCGCCGTCATGAAGTCTGCATAATATTCACGAATAGCCATCAAATATTCAACTCCTTGGCTAAATTTTGTTGTGAGACTCAATGCTTCTAGCCGCCTTTTACAAAACCGCGTCCCTAGCTTCTCTTGTATGAACTCCAAAAGGAAAGAGATATGATATCCTTTTGCCTTCTTGACTACGGAGTTTATAGTTTCGGCAATGTTACTCGTCTTTATGTTGTACCTTTCTCCAACAAAGTGAACGCGGTTAACGCAAGAGAAAACAAGACTGCAATAGAAGTCTGATAAAAATAAGATTTCAATAGAAGTCTGATAAAGACGAATCAGACTGCACAAGAAGTCTAATAAGAAAAATGCATTTTCAGATTATACCTGTCTCCATTGAAATGAACGCGTGACCATAGACTCGGATCCGCCTTCTCCAAGTATCTAGCAAGGTCAGGATTTACCGCTCGCAAGGAGGCCATGTATCGGTTAAAATCGTACATCGTATATGCGTACGCCGCGTTTTTCACCAAGTACAAAATATGTTTTCTCCTGAACTTTGTGACTATGTTATTTTGTAGATGGTAATAACAAATCCCTCGCTTTGCCCAAGGAAGAACCTTTTCAATAGCATTCTTGATGGATGTGTGCCTATCTGAAATGCAGCCTCTAAGCTTTGTGAAAAACCACTCCCACGAGGCATCATTCTCAGAGTCTACAATGCCAAAAGCCAACGGAAATATTTGAATATTGGCATCTTGTGAAGCCGCCACTAGCATAACACCTCCATACGGCCCCGTAAGATGCGTACCATCTACCACAATGACTCTTCTAAGATACTTAAATCCCTCTATGGAAGCTCCAAATGCTAGAAATAGATATTTAAATATATTCTCCTCATATAGTTCTAGAGCAGTCTGCGTTCCCGGGTTGGTTTGCTCGATTCCATGCAATAAAGCAGGCAGTCTCTCATAGCCATCTTCCGCTGATCCTCTCACCAACTTTTGAGCATGTAACAATGCTCTGTATGCAGTTGTGTAGCTCATCTTAATCCCATACAGCTTGTTCATTGACACTAAGACATGCTTTGGTGTAATCTTCTCAATTATTCCAAAGCATTCTAGAAACAACCAACCAATATAACGCGGAGTATGACGTTTTTCTTAGCCTTCCGGTCCAGCGCTGAACATGTGTGGGCTCTATTGTAGATCATCACCCAAAACTTGTTTGGTTCGTTCTTGACAGCCGCTCGAAGCTTCCAGTTGCATCCTTCCACAAGACATTTAACGACAAACAGGCTCTTGTCAGACTTATCTACTGTAAATGTGTATTTCTTCATTATTGCCGTCAAACACAGCTCTGATATAAGATCTTGCTTGCTATCAAAACACTTTCCGAGAAAGATGCTGTCAGACCAATTTTTTCCTCGACCAGCAAATCGTTCAGCCATATGTTGTAACTCGTAAGTCTTATTATCTTCATATTTTTTTATCATCTTCATCTTCATCTCCCACTTTCCCATACATGCTATAATCTACACCATCATAGTAAGACTCAGCGTGTTTCTTGAAAACTTGTTCTGGCCCATCACCACCACCACCAACACCACCATCATCACCACCACCACCACCACAAATAGAATCATCTGATACTGAGCCCACATCTTCGTCTTCCCAGTCTTTGTCTTCGTCATCTTCATCTTCATCTTCATCTTCATCTTCATCTTCATCTTCATCTTCATCTTTTACATCGTGATTCCCCGCATCTTGATATGCTAAACCGGATCGGCTCGAGACACAAAGATGGATTAAATGCGCACTAGCTAACTCGACCATGCTCCTTACTTGCCTATCATTTGTGACATAAATAGGAGGGCTATCCGGACCGATCTGTTGCAAGAGTGGTTCCGGTAACGGATATGATAACTCCACCAACTCGGTTTTCTTGTCCAGCATATAATCATCTTGTACCATCTCAACAAGTTCACAATATGTAGAACGATCGTCCAAAGTGATAAACTGCCCTCCTTTGAGAGTATCCACCACAAAATGCCAAATCTGGTATCTCACAACCCATTCACCAAAATTAACAGGTAGATGCACCATTATCTGTAAAAACAATCATGGAAAAACAACATTAGCGATCTTAATGGAAATATCAGACTTCTTCGCGAAGTCTGATTCTATTAGCTACATTGCCAGAATTATTAAAAAAAATATTTAAAAATAATTACCGAACATAAGCATGTAAAACTAACGCATGAGGAACATATACAACTAACACACATATAAAAAATTTAAAATCAACGAAATTCATCACAAATATACAAAACAAAACGGTTTTAAAAAATTTGTCAATCCAGACTGCCACTGAAGTCCGAAAAACAGTACGTCAGACCTTTATGGCAGTCTGAAAATAGGGTATTTTTGCAATTAGAATGTTACAAAGCAGATTGCGGATGCCGTCTGAGGAAAAGTTATCAAAGCAGACTTCAACCGCAGTCTGACAAAGGGTATTTTTGCAATTGACCCAAACTTTGATTTTTTTGTCAGACTGCATTAGATGTCTGAGAAAAAGTAAAAGGTATTTCTACAATTGACCAAAATTTTGACTTTTTTGTCAGACTTCTCCTGCAGTCTTCTAAAATTATGGGGTAGTTTTGCAATTGACCGAAGTTCGACTTTCCTTCCCAGACTTCCAAGGCAGTCTGAAAAAATCCTTCAGACTGCGATAGAAGTCTTACAGAAATTGGTGTATTTTTTGCGTTGACCAACATCTTCGATATCAGACTTCTTTAGCAGTCTGAATGATTTCATCATTTTCAGACTGCCATAGAAGTCTGAAATTTTTTACATCCTATTCAGACTGCCAAAGAAGTCTGATACTTTTTCTCAATTAGTCGTACTCGAAATTTTTTACATCCTATTCGTACTCGGAATAGTCGCATATTAGTCGCTAAATTAGTGACTACTTTGGCGACTATGTTCTTTGGTCGTAAAACAGCGACTCAATTACGACTAATTTTATTAGTCGCCAAATAGTCGCTAAATAGTCGCTAATTAATCGCAACTTTTAGCAACTAATTATTTAGTCGCCATCTGTAGCCGCTAAAATGCTATTTTCTTGTAGTGTGAGAAGGGCAGCCGTAACACAAGAGTCTAGATGTATTGGGTTATGTGGGATCCCCTTGTTCCTGTGAATAACAAGCGGCTTAGCCTCGAATGGTCGTTTGTACTTGGGAGCTGCTTGAAAACATACGGGTGCATCTGGGCAATCGGGGTTAGGTCCTTCTTCATCATCCCATCACTACGCAAAGGGATGTTGCAGTCAAGCACATGCAACACGCCACCCGCAATGTCGATAAAGATGCCGACTCAGTGTTCCTTGGCAAGGTTGAAAGGAGGTATAGTCGTTCAGGTGCATGTTGTTGAGGACTTAACGCCTCCAAGTGTTCCATGACTGCATCTCCAAAGATGAACTTATGCCTGTCATTGGCTGCCAGTCCGGAGAATTTGTTCCAACTCTTCATTAGTGCGGCAGGGAACTTGGTTTCCATGAACTCTGTCTTGTTGTGGACTGGATCAGAAAACTGTCTGCTGAATACGACACGGGCGTAAAGAAAAATGGTGTCCATCATCTGCGTATCGTCAGTATAAGATTTGCCACGTTACTAATATTATTAAATAGCTAATTATTTTATTGGATGTATACATAAAGTTATTATATCTAACTATGAACGCGTTAATGATCTACACATAATATCTTTTGCTACAACTTCCAATATACTATAACAATCATAATTGCTTATGTAATGTGAATATTTACCTTGGTTTGCATGAGTTTAGTCCTATCAGCGATTTCTAGGATTTCCTTGTTGTTGACAGAGGTACCATTCCCAAGGCTAATAACACTGTTGCATGCGGTAACATATGTATTAGCACTAGTTATTATGTGTTGTCTATGTAATGCTACATCACATACCGTGGAGCCTTCAACAAAGCATGAAGCCGTCCAAACTTCTGCAAAAAGCTGGGCTGTTGGGTAGGAGGACATAGGAAAGGGTGTGTCCCAAGTGTGCAACTTATCCACCTAGGGTCAACATGGTAATCGTTGTAAATAGTGCTCTAGATCCTTGGCCTTTTGCCTCTTCGTAGCCCAACAACACCATATCCTGGCTCCACGTCTTGTTCATCCCCACCGCCTTCATGCTTACCTTCGTCTCCATCACTTTCCTCCTGCGATAAGAAAAATGGAAATGGGTGGGTTGGGAATAGTATCAACGATGAATTTGCCACACTTTCAAGAAAAAATATGGTGAGAAAATATATGTACATTCTCTACAATTTCCCCACCAACCGTATGTCCGAGTTGTTTCTCCGTCAAATTGCCATGTGGTCATAAAAAGGTACACCAACTATGAACATACCATTCCCGTTAACTAATTTAAAGACTTTATCATTAAAAGTTAACTATAAAGTTGGTTAGCTATCATTTATCGTTTCCCATATATGCTCTTTATGTTAACTTATGTGTAGGCTACTAGTGATAACAACATGTTTAGCGTGTCTAACATTAACTTTGCGTCTCTTTTTTTCTATCTTCATCGTTTGGGCATATCCACAGCCCTTACACATCTACGCATAATTGCTCTCCATGCTCTAACCACATACACTTATTAAATAGTACACCAGCTATGAACAAAACATTTCCGTTACCTAATTTGGAGACTTTATCTATAACGCCCGATCGCCTCTACTCGTGGGCCCCACGCCCTCTCTCGGTCCGTGGGCCCCACCCTCGTCTGACGGCCGGTGCGCTAGTCCGGGAGACTAGAAAGACTTGTTTACTGACTCTGCAATCACCACATGATATTTTCTCGTGTTTTTGTTCTCACTCGCACAGTACCGCGAATCACTTCCCGGTATCCACCCTTAAATTTCTCCAGTCCAAGCACGCTTAACTGCGGAGTTCTCTCTGGACAAGTGACCGAAAAGATAAATGCACTTTGATGACATAGGTAACCAAATCAATTCTTATAAACATCTCCACATATATCAGAAATCGGGATGTTACATTATCGCTAAGAGTTAACTAACAATTAGGTTAGCTATCATTTTTCGTTACCGTGTGTGCTCTTTATGTTCACTTAAAGATAACTAAGAAGCGTAACTATGATTTCCCCTTAACACTTACTTGGTTGTCCTGCATGAAATCGTTGCTCTCATCAACCACTGAAATTGCAATGCCGCCTTGACCACGCACGTCACCTTGCAAAGGCTCTACTTCGCTCCTATTACCAGTAACTAGGGGGCTTGGATCTTGATTGTCCTATAAAAAAAAAGAATTTACCAACCACATGCTTGTACTGTTGTCATCAATTTCAAAATCAATGACCACTTACCCCTTCATCCAGACGCTGATCAATCCAATGGCGTCGTTAATGGTCGCATCCGTGTCACTATTTGTGGTGGGTTGTGGGAGAGTCCCACTCCTTGATCATGTTGGATATTAATTCCTCTTGCATGTCTTTGAAGTTTAGATCTAATGATGTCTTCAGACTCTGGTCTAATTCAGCAATAACTTTCTCGAGCATATTGATTTTGTCAGCTGCCGTGGTTATCTTCCTCTCCAGTGAGGCCAAAACTAGTTTCACCTCCTCCGCCACTATCTTCGCTATCTGTATTGGGTAGCCTGTTGCTGCTCTCTCTGCATCGACAACATGTATACCTTCCTACAGCTTTTCTTTCTCTTTCCGTTCTTTGACCATGTGGTCGACCTTCGGATCCTTCGGATCCTCCTCATCGTCTGACCATCCGAGGTCCATCCCGTCAAGCAGTACATCGGCGTCATCAGCGATGATGCTGACAACGGGAACATGTGAAACGTATTAATGTGATGCGGTAAGACATATAATTACCAATAACTGTAATTGTTCTCGTTAACACAATAGTTGTTGTGCAACAAAATTCAACAATGTAAACCCATGTGAAAACCTATACAATACCTTACACTCTTCGTCGACCACCCTAGCATGACCTGGGCTAAGCCCGAGTTATAGTATATCTGAACGGGGGGTCGTCTTCGAGGACGCTTTGTCAGCGTCGACGGGAATCCCATGATCAGTCCCGTTGTCTTCAGTTATGTGAGAGTCGACAGCCTCATCTGTGTCAACCTCTTCATCATCTACACCTTCCGATTCAGACGAAGATGAGAACTCGTTGACTTGTCCGACTTCAGTTAGTGATGGGACAGCTTCAACCAACACAAGTTGTATCGCGTGAAAGAAACCTTTAACGGCTACTATGCTCTGTGCAAGAGCAACTTCGCCCTTAGCCTTTATACTGGTCCTTAGCATGTCGAATCCAACTCTGCCTCAAGGATATACAAAAAAAAATCGATATCTCTGATTAACTCGACGTGATCAACCATAATTTTAGAGCGGTGGTTGGTAGGGCATAGAACCGCTCCGGTAATGGCGAGGCATGCATACTTTAACAGTGTTGTTTTGTCGACGACGGTCCTCTTTTTCAACATCTTGGTGGCCAGGTCGACACTGCATACTTTGAGGTTGCCAAACAAATCGGGCCAGTAGGGTTCACTACAAGAAAACAGGGTTTTCGCGACTACATAAACAGTCGTAATGTAGTCGCTAAAACTGGTTTTACGACTACATTACGACTAAGTGACATAGTCGGAAATGTTAAGTCGTAAAAACTAGTAGTCGCAGATCAGTCGTAAATTTATGACTGATTTCCGACTGCGGTGCGATTACATAATTCAGTCGCATACTAGTCGCAAATCAGTCGTAAATATATGCGACCATATACCGACTAAATTAACGACCAACATGCGACTAAGTATTGTGTCGTGTGGAAGTCGTTTTGCTGTAGTCGTTAAAGAGTCGTGAAATTGTGCGACTAAGTCCCGACTAATTAGCGTCTGTATTAGCGACTCATTTGCGACTAATATGTTCATCGAAATCGTGTTTTGGTCATCGTTTACGACTGATTTGCGACTCTATAGCGACTGATTTGCGACAGATTTGCGACTACATAGCGACTTATTTTAATGACGAAATTCAAAATGGTAATACTGTACCATATTTGTATTACCTAGCAATGAAATCATATGCAAACTAATAATACACACGTTAAAATGAAAGAAACATTAATTAATACAAAGAAATCATCATACATTATTTTAACATATCAAGTACAAACCAATACAAAGAAAACTTAATGTTCTAAAGTTCAAATACATGAAATACAAAGATAGACTAGGGTGTAGAGTCATGCTGCCGACCAGATTGAGAAGCCATGAAGTCCAGAAAATTTGGATCGGTTTCACGAAGATACCTTTCCACCAGTGAATAATGCTCGAACTTGTCTTTGTGGTCCGCTGCAAGTTGGGTAAGCTTGCTTTGGTTGTCAGCTGCAAGTTGGGTAAGCTCTGCCTCACGCCGAGCGTTAGAAGCAGCTTGTTCTTCTATTTGGCGTTGAGCTTCTTCCAACTTGTCTTGCAGAGCTTGAAACGATGAAGAGCTATCCTCGAACTTGCGTTTTCCACCAACATGAGACTCTGCGAGGCTTCCTATTCCAAATGGCCTACCTCTTTCATCCGTGAAAGTTGACTGCATAAATAAAACATATATTTATGAAATGCAAAAGACAGAAAACCAAAGATGACAAAGATAACATGTATTTACCTGAAGAAAGAGGTCGTTGTAGTCCTCTGTGGTAAGCTCTCGCTGCTGCGACCTACCGTCTGAAGTTTCAGGCCCGATCTCTTGCATCCTAGCTTGCAAGTTCTTCTCGTAAGTTTGGGCGATCCTCTCAGCCTTCAGATCAACAAACGTCCCATCTGATTTTGTGTGAGTCTTCACAAAAACCTCACCGATACTAACCGGTCTTCCCAATACCTCTTCCTGAAAATGTAACATATAAATTTGTTACATAATAGAAAGTTGCAAAAGTATTAGATAGTGAATTTACACTTACCATTTCTTGTTGGATTTGTTGATATGACTTTTGGCCTGATACGTGCTTGTGCACACCAAGGCCTTTACGGTCAGATTTCCGAGCAGCGGATGTGGTCTTACTCCTCTCTCGAGCTTCTTCAGTGTCCCAACACTCTGTCATTGTTGTCAAGAGAGTTGGGTTAATCCAGTGTGGTCGCTGTCGAGAAGTCCTCGCGGTGCTTACCATATCCTTCATTCGCCTTTGACAAATCCTCTCGAAATATTGTTGTACTACCCCTGAGATTAAGGGATCCCAGGTGTGCGTTTTCTACAAGAGAAGTGTGATTCGAGTTAGTGGACAGAATAGAAAGAAAGGCATAGAATAGCATGGACAGAAGAGAAATGCTTACCGCGAACTCGACAAAGTACCTTTCCTGTCTATCCCGAGGCACAACAGTCCAACTGTAGTATGGACCATCAAACTTGTTTGTGAACACCTTGGTGATCTTCCTTGTCAGCTTTCCCTTGTCACGACCAAACCTAGACAGAGACAAATAAGTGCCTTGAACATTAAAAACCTCACAATTACAGCAAAACAAAGAATACACAATCCAAACATGATATGAACTAAACATTTCCCTAGCACATAATCTTCTTTACACCAAAACAAAGAAGACCGTAAACTAACCAATGGGATGATTCAAAAATTTAAAAATTCGTAAGAAAACAGTAACTAAGATAACATTTAGAAACCACACACAACTCTCAAAGTTATGTCAAAGAGTTTCAATACATCTAAGATGCATTCTCATGGAAAATTACAGAATTGGCATATAAAAAGAATCCGAGGAGAACAAAATTACAAAGATTCAATACCTCGATCTCTATTTTGTTTCAGAAGCAAACAATTACAAAGTTTTCAAATCAAATCACTATTCAATACACGACCTGATTATCTGACCAAAATTGCATCGCAAAATTTGGATTCTTTACTTTCACACAATCAACAAAATCGACCTAAGAAGCTGGAAGTCGGCTAACTTTTACCCTGCCAATAGCACAATACAATTCAAGATTCACCTACGAAACAACAAGCAAATGAGATAACAACGCCTATAAATAAATTTTAGATTGGTCTGTTTATATCTGAGGGACACAAACCATAACAAGAGAGCTGCAAAACTCATAGAGCTTTCCACGATTGGAGAAGATGATGAGAGCAACCTCAGCATCGCAAAGAACAGAAGAGACATAACTACTAGACACAGAAGATACATAACTACTAGACACAAAACCCAAATACTAACAAGCAAAAATTTGTTCCTGTTTCTGTAGTAATGCTACGAACCATAACTAGAGACACAAACCATAACAAGAGACACAAAAGACTACACACATCATCGACAACCATCAACAGAGACAAAGAAAACTACACACATTAAGACATGAATTTAGACAGGATGTTGAAACACTTACCATGTGGTGTTTGGAAGCTGAGGGCGTGTCGGAGACAACACCGTTGTAAACGATTCCCGGTTAGGCACCCTTAGCAGCGCCTCAAGCACCCGAAGTTGCTCATCCTGGAGGTCGGCTTGAAACTGTGCATTGTCGTCAATCGTATCATCTTCGAAGTGGTTGACTGAGTGGTTGCTATGACCGTCGGAGTTCTGCAGAGGAACACTCGAATTGGAAGAACTTGGAGTCGGCAGCGCTTGAGGTTCAGATGATTGTCGATGGATTGTCGGACCTTGAGATGGAGAGCATTCGGGTGGTTGCTCTGAGGTGCTCCGGAAGAGCTGGGTCGGAGGTGGAAAGTCCCGGACATTGATGGTTGCTGCTGGCGTTGACGGTTGACGGTTCATAGGAGGTGACGACAGAAATTGCGGCGGTAGAGGGTTCACTGGTTGCGCCGGCGTGAAGGTGTACTGCGGCGGTAAAGGGTTCACTGGTCGCGACGAAGCTCCGGCTCTCTGAGAGACGTTGGGACCAAATTTCTTCCGGCGTTTACCACCGTTCTTATCTGCTGGCATCGTGTGCTTCGATTGAAAGGGGATGAAGATGAAAGGCGAAGAGATGAATATGAAAGGCGAAAAGATTGAAGAAGATGAAGAGATTGAATAAGATAAAGATGAAAGACGAAGAGATTAGAAGAAGAATATCTTCTCGATTGAAAGGAGACGAAGGAGACGAAAGGCGAAGAGATTTGGGACTTAGGGTTTCGTAGGTTTTGTTTTTTTTTAATCTGAATAAACAAAGATCTAGTTAAGGATTTGTATGTGTTACTTATACCAATTAGTTACTCTAGCCCAACGGTAAATCTCAAATAAATGTTCTCTCCCCCCACGGTTCGAGCTGGGTGAGAGGACAAAAGTTTTGTTTTTTTTTCTGATTATTAAATGCTGATCTAGTTAACAATTATTATGTGTGATATAAACCAATTAATTACTTTAGCCCATTGGTAAATCTTGCACTCCAGTTCCTCTCCCCCCCACGGTTCGAGCTGGGTGAGAGGACAAAAGTTTTGTTTTTTTTTCTGATTATTAAATGCTGATCTAGTAAACAATTATTATGTGTGATATATACCAATTAATTACTTTAGCCCATTGGTAAATCTCGCACTCAAGTTCCTCTCCCCCCCCATAGTTCAAATTCTTGTGAGAACAAGTTTTTTAATGTTTTTTTTATTTAAAACGATAAATAAGTGAAAAAGTAAAATTACACCGAAATTGGTACATAAATGACATAGTTAATTAGTAGGGCTCTTCGTCATCTGATTCTTCATCAGAAGACGACAAACTACACCGAAATTCATCTTCTGGTTCCGCATCACCGACATCGTAATCGAGGTTTATTTGGTCTCCTTGTACGAAATCGTCGAGTACGAGATCTTCAATTGTAGTCATCAATACAGCATCATCATTTTCTGTTTGCAAAAGAGTCGGTTCTTTTTTTTCATATAATTCCCCTGAAAAAATTCCCCTCGGATTCACTTTTAGAACATTGAGCCACAACTGCTTCGGTTTCTTTATGTATGGGTACGGAATATAACAAACTTGATCCGCTTGTGAGGCTGTTTATATAACAAAATGTATATATAAGTTATACATCAGTATATATATATATATATATATATATATGATATCGACATTAATAAGTACGTACCTAGAATAAATGGTTCGTATTTGTTGTATTTTCTCGATGAAAGCACGTCTACAACACCACCATTGCTCCTCCGAGTGCCTCTACCGATAACAGGGTCATACCAATTACACTTAAAAAGTGTGATTCTTAAATTGACCATCCCCTCATACTCGAGTTCTATGATATCATTTAAAGTCCCGTAGAAATCCGCTTCATCAGATGCATCAGTGTAATTTTGACCTTTAACACAGACCCCATAGTTACATGTCTTTCGTCCAGCGCCGTGATTCTGCGTATGAAACAAATAGCCTCTGGTAAAATACATTGGCCATGTTTTGACCTTATTCAAGGGTCCATGCACTATCTCTTGAACCCAAGTAGGAAATGGATTCGTGGCGTTCCAGTAAGTAACCTGCATACATATAAATAAATAGTGTAAATATATATATATAAGTATAAATATATGCATAGTTATGAATATTTTTTAGACATACATATTCTTTCACCCATAAATGATATTCGTCAGCTCTTTTCGCAGATAGTTCTTTTTCGGAAAGTCCTGGATATTTTGCGGAAATAAATTCCTCGAACATTCTACACAAGACCAACATAAATATGAGAAATTAAACAAGGATTATATATATTAAAACGCAATATGCGAGAGATGCCAACTGATATACCTCTCAATGGGCTGAAAATAGTCACAATTTCGTAAAACGTATGCATGTGCGCATTGATAGTCTCTCTCTGAGAGCCATATTTCTTGCATTTCTCCACTTGGACGGCCTACGTGAGTAAATATATAAGGTACTCCAGGGACATGATATACGGGGACTTCACCTTCATTGAATCTTGTTAACCTGACCAAATGAGTGAAAAAGTAATTCACATTAAAATACATAGCATGTGTATACAAATTAAATGGCAAAGTGGACATGATGTGATTAATTTTAGCAGATACCTTGATTTCGTTTGTATATTCGCAGCAAAGTAGTGCTCTGAGAAATAAGCAATCTCGTCATTGATATATGATTCAACAATCGATCCTGCCGCATATCTTTTGTTCTTTGCTTTCCCTTTCAACTTTTTAAAAAACCGTTCAAAAGGATACATCCACCTATACTGGACAGGGCCTCCTAATTCAACTTCGTAGGGGAGATGTATAGGCAGGTGCTCCATCACATCGAAAAATGAAGGTGGAAATATCTTTTCCAAATTGCATAGGATTAAAACTATGTTCTGTTTTAGAATTTGAATGCAACTTCTATGCAAAGTTCTTGAACATAAGTCCCGAAAAAATGCTCCAACCCCTACAATATAAATTCAAACTGCATGAGGTTACTATATAAATTACTATAATCATATATATTTAAAGAAATAGTCGCAATTAGTACCTGATAACGCAAGGTGGACATTCCGGTCTAGGAGTTCTGCAAAGATAAATGGAAGTAACCGCTCCATAAAAACATGGCAATCATGACTCTTCATGCCTGAAAACTTTTGGTTGTTCATATCAACACAAGTAGCTAAGTCTGAAGAATAACCATCTGGGAATTTAACTGCATGTTTCACACATTCCAATAAACTTTTCCTGGCTTCTTCTGTCAAAGTGAAGGCTGGGAAAGGAGCTTTACCATCACTATCAATATGTAAGTGTGGCCGAGAACAAAATTGTTCTATATCCAATCTTGACATTATGTTATCTTTCGATTTACCTTTCACACTCATAAGAGTATACATGATGTTGTCAAAAAAGTTCTTCTCTATATGCATCACATCAAGACAATGACGGAGATTGAGGTCCCTCCAGTACGGCAGCTCCCAGAATATGCTTTCCTTGTGCCAGTTATGTTGCTTCCCATAGCCCGTCTTCTTCTTTTCGTGACCGTTTCCACCGATGTCCTTTGTTTTTGATGGATTTACACCAGCCAACCGCTCATAATAAACTTGCTCACCTGTCAAAGATGGAGGTGGATACTCTCTCGAAGCGTCTTTTCCCTTTAAGAAGTCTTTCTTATTCCTCCTCAGTGGATGACCATGAGGAAGAAATCTTCGGTGACAATCAAACCAACACGTCTTCCTTCCCTTAGGTAGATAAAAAGACTTTGTATCTTCCATGCAAACTGGACAAGACAATTTACCATGGGTTGTCCATCCTGATAACATGCTATACGCCGGAAAGTCACTTATCGTCCACATTAGCACTGCTTTTAGATTGAAATTTTGATTCAATGACACATCGTATGCTTCGACGCCATTAGACCACAACTCTTTTAACTCCTCAATAAGAGGTCGGAGGAAGATATCGAGACTAGCTCGCGGATGATTTGGCCCAGAATTCAGAATAGTAAGAAATAAATACTCTGTATTCATGCACATACCAGGGGGTAAATTATATGGAGTCAAGATCACAGGCCACAGCGAATGATTACGAGACATTCCAAATGGATTGAACCCATCCGTACATAATCCAAGATAAACATTACGGGGTTCTTCGGCAAACCGGGGATTTTGCTCTTGAAAATATCTCCACTCCGCCGCATCAGAAGGATGACCCATTTCTCCCTCCTTTGCTTGGTGCTCGGCATGCCATCTCATTGCCGCTGCAGTCTTCTCACTTTGATACATTCTCTTTAATCTGTCAGCAATAGGTAGATACCACATACGACTGTATGGTACTTTGGTTCTACGCCGGTCGTTCTTAGGCTTCCATCTTTGTGCACCACAAAACTGACATTTATCCTCCTTCTCGTCCTCTTTCCAGAAGATCATACAATTGTTAATACAAACATCAATTGTATGATATGGGAGACCTAAATTGCGCATTAATTTTTCTGTCTCGTAATGTGAACCAGTTGACTTGTTTCCTTCTGGTAAATAGTCTGTCAAGATTCCGCAAACCGAGTCCACTAACTTTTCACTCATATTATATTCTGCCTTATTTTGCATGACTCGAGCAGCTAAGGATAACTGCGAGTGACCTTCACGACAACCATCATATAATGGAGTATTCGCTCCTTCTAACAAGTCATAGAATTTATTTGAATGGTTATGTACCGGTTCTTCTACATTATGATAACCATCGAAACTCACGTTATCACGAAATGCATCATTCACCATATCCACATATCTATCTTCTACTACATTACCCACTTCTTCACTCCCACTTAAATGCGTCGGATCAACACAACTCGTTCCTAAATCCATATTGATTTCTTCTCCATGCTTATACCAAACATAATAATCTGTCATAAATCCTCTACTATATATATGATTCCAAATTCTAGTCCCCGGGAGAAATTTTTCGTTCTTGCAAACATTACAAGGGCAGTAAAACTTACCCCCATTGCTCTGCGCTAGAGGCTGGTTATTTGCAAAAGCCATGAATTGTTCCACCCCCATGCTGAACTCTACCGAGAAATTTCCCGTCTCTTCATCGATCCGCTTATACATGATATGCTCAATTTAATACCCTAAAAAGTACTAAAGCAGTTGTAATAGTATAGCTAGGGGTCGAACCACAGAAGACTCACAGAAACGCACAATAGATTCTATAGTGTCGAATTACGCTAAGCCAAACGAATGTAATTAAAAACAATGAAGAAATTAAAAGGGTTGTAAATCAATTGGAAGAATATAGGTCTAGGGTTTTTCTCAGGAAATCAATGAATGCAGACTAACTAACTAACAGGATTCAGATTTAGCGCAGTTCTTGAACTCAAATCACTAAAATATAGCTAACCAACTCTCGTTGCGAAAACTATCTAAATCTAAATCCTAGGAATTCCAAATCTCTTTGCGAATCCTAAATTCTAAATCAGCTTTAATATCAGGTTTGATATGTTCACAAATCAATTAAACCAAATCTCTTTGCGAATAATCAATTTGCTCACCTAGGTTCTATCAGGTAATTAATCGCACTCTCGTGCCTAATCAATTATCCTAAGATCTAAGTTCCAGATTTGTCAACCTAGAATTAGCTATGAACACAACCTAAGGTGAAGAACTAATTCAGATGGTGAACCCTAAACAGATAATTAACCTAGCATTCAAAGAAATCCTTTATGAGAAAACCCTAAACCTAAAGTGGATCTACTCAGACATGGCAATTGAATCAAAAGACATGTTTGAATAAATCATCAATAGAATAGAAAGAAGGGTTTAGAGATCTGATCTCGGACGAAGGGAGATTCAGACTTGTCTCTCTAAAACCAAAGTAAAATCAAACACAGAAAATAAAGCATAGCCTAAACAATGGCTGCAAAATCCTATAAATAACCTAAAACACGAATTGGGGTCTTCTTGTAATTATCCAAGTCTTCTGGGCACTTTTGCAATTCCTCAAGTCTTGGAAAACTCGCGGGTTGTGTCTTGCTGCGCTGAGTGTCGATCGATACCAAGGGGTATCGATCGATGCTCGACGTGAATTCAGGTTCTCAGCGACACGATCTTTAGCTCTGCTACAAACTGCTCCAGAAAGCTCCAATACTTCCAATAATCCTCCAAACGTGCTATGACCTGTAAAAGACTCTAAAAAGACTCCAAAATACTATAAAGACTCTATAAAAAGGACTTATATCATGGCCTAAATGGGGTAAAAACCATGATATATCAACTCCCCCAGACTTAGCCTTTTGCTTGCCCTCAAGCAAATAGAAGACTAAACCAGAAAAAGAGGTTTGAAAACGTAGAGACTCACCTGTTCCTGAACCATCGAAAAGACCCTTTTCCCAAGTACCCAAATGTCACCTGATCAGCTTTCGATCTAACCACCATGTACTTCTCCGTAGACATTCGCAGCTTTTCCAGACTCCACCCATTATCCCACAACATTGTTCAAGTAAAACCTTCATCGCCAGTTTCATCGCTGCAGTTAATATTTAAGAACCTTCTAGACTCTTTACCAGACAATATCTTGACAAAGGAACCACCCTTTTCACACTTTTTGTATCAATTTCTCTCCCCCAGACTTATTTCTTATTATCTTCTATTTATTTTTTTCTTTTCTTTTCAGCTTTGCATATACATATCAAGGTATGAGACGCGAGTACTGATGGTGTTTGCCACCAAATCCCCGGTTCTTCCCTCTCAATGTATCAAAGGATGTAGGCGAATAATGGCATCATAGGAAAATCCTAGCCTCGCTTCCAATCCTTTGTGTGATCATCCCCTCTTAAGTAGAATAATGGGATCGCTGGAAATTTTCCTAACCCTCTACTCAGAAGAAAATCATTTCAATCTTTTATGCTCTTAATCTATCAACTTATTTCAGGGGAGAGAGATACCATAATTCTAAACACACGTGTTCCTTTATCAGATATGAATGATGAATCAAGCTCTATGAATACTAACCACATTGATGAAGTGCAAAAATTTGGCTCAGGCTTCAGAAGAACTCTGCTGGAGACATGGATGTTTTCTAGTCAACTGGTCAGCCTTTGGATTTTTCATTAGTCGATCTAGAACTGATCCTGTAACACTGTGCACTCAAAAACAAAATCACATCAATAGGTTCAAGCACAGGATCATAATCTCCAACAAATTTTGACTCAATAAAACAGTTTTGACTCTATAAAACGACTGACTCTAAGAAAAACGAAAACAATGTCAGCAGACACCTCCCCCAGACTTGAACAACACTGTCCCCAGTGTTATCTAGCCTAGAGTAGGGAAAAAAAAAAAAAAAAAAAAAAAAAAAAAAAAAACAAAGAAAAAGGATAGAACGAAGAGAAACAAGAAATTACCATTCTGGAACAGTCGGTGTCGATCGACACACGGCATGGTATCGATCGATACCATGCTTAGATCGACTTTGTGAATTTTCATCCGCGATTGGTGTCGATCGATACCATAGGGGTATCGATCGATGCTTAGGCGATTTCGAGTTGCTCCTTGTTCATCCTGACACAGACTCAAAACAAACGAAAATAAAAATAAAAACGAATCAAAAACAGACTCACCAGTGGGTTGCCTCCCACCAAGCGCTCGTTTAACGTCAATAGCTTGACTGTAACGCCCTTCAGGCTGGATAAGAGTGAGAGCTTGCACCAAAACAGGCTCCATCGCTTGACATTACTAGCTTCAGAGTTCTGCTTAGCATGCTGTCCACAAATTCCTGCCCTTTCTCTTTCAGCTCAGAAGTAAGAAGGACTCTGGCCTTGGAGAATGGCTTCAAGGCTCCCTTGCATTTGACCTTGTAATCAATCGAATTCCCATCACACTTCTGAGGAATCAGAGTGACATAGGGATTCTCGACCTTTTTGTTCTTGGCCTTCTTCTTCTTTGTTGCCTTAGTCTTCTTCTTGGGGATGTTGGGCGGTTCACCTGGAATATCTGCGACAGTAGGCTCATCAGGAGGCTCTTCCAGAAGATCAATTGCTAGCGACTCTCCTGTGATAACCTTGATGCTAGAGGCACGTGTGGGAATACTCCTAGGTGGAATGACATCATAGTAGACATCACCGTCAATGTAAGAGAAAGATAATCTCTTATTAGGCGTGTCTATGATCGCGCCTGCAGTAGCCATGAACGGTCGTCCCAGGAGTATAGGCATACGAGATATCGCACCCATCTCCACAACCTGAAAATCAGTAGGCACCTGACAGTCTCCTACTTGGACTAGCAAACCATGGATAGTACCGTGTGGAAGCGAGGTGGAGTTGTTCGCGAATGTGATAGATGCCTCTGGTGATCGAATATCAGCTCCTAACTGCTCTGCAATTGCCCTTGAGATGACGTTGACACTAGCCCCTGAGTCGACAAGAGACTCTTTGAAATTAACTCCTGAGATGGAGCATGGAACAGCGAATTTCCCTGGGTCTTCCCTCTGTGTCAATTTCCGTGGTTGTAGTGAATTGCGAACTCTTTCTCCGATCACCTCAGGTGTTTTCATAACTTCTGGTCCGTTCTGAGAGGGGTATCGATCGACACTAGCTAGGGTATCGATCGATGCCATGCGATTTGAATCGTTTCTGACAGGTACATCTTCATCAGAAAGAAGCTCCACGTTCGGGTTATCCAGCATATACTGTAGTCTAGCAATCTCCCATTCCTCCCTTGTCAGCTCAGGAACCATAGGATAAGGCATCCTGGTTACATACACTCGTTCTGCAACGACCTTAGGCACCACAGTCGAAGTTTCAACTGTTTCCTCAGAAATCGCCCCGGTATCGACCGATACCAATGGGGTATCGATCGATACACGGGTTTTCGAATCCATTCGAGCAGGCGTCTGGGCTGGTATCGATCGATACTGGGGAGTATCGATCGATGCTTGTGCGATTTCAGGAATGGCTTCGAGATTTTCTGCACGTAAGCTGATGGCATTGACGTGTGCATTGTGTGATTGAACCGCCTTTCCCTTGGAATTTGCTGCAGTCTGAGCTACTTGCGTCTCCAGCATCCTGTGGCTCGTATTTAGTGCCTCGATCCTTCCACTCAAATCGGTGTACATGGTGTCCATCTTACCATTGAAGGTGGCTGTCATCTTCTCCTGCCCTTGAACCAGGTGTTCAAGCATAGCCTCAATCTTACTCTCAGGAGCTTTGGGTGGTGGGGATTGGTACCCTCCTTGCTGAGCATTGTTGGTGAAGTTTCGATTGGAGTTGTATCCGAATCGCTGACCCTGAAAACCAGAACCACCAATGTAGTTAACATCTTCCACTTCATTCTCAGCAGCGAAGTGGACGGCCTTTGTTGTCTTTCCCAGCAGAAGACTGTGCATAGAATCCAGCTGAGCCTTCACTTCAGCGATCTGCGACCCATCCATGTTACCAGCCAGCCTCTTGCGCTCGAAATCGGCACTCTTTGTGCTGCTGCTAGATGCAAAATTCTCAATCAACACATAGGCGTCCTCAGGATAGTTGGTGTTGAAGTTCCCATTGCTTGAAGAGTCCAGAGCCATCTGATACCTCCAATCTACTCCTCTGAAGAAGATACCCAGCAGCTGCACATCAGAGTATCCATGATGTGGACAATCTCTCTGGTACGATCTGAATCTTGTCCAAGCAGCCTTGAACGCCTCAGTAGGTCCTTGAGAAAAAGTGGAGATCTTATTCCTCAGATCTTCAGATCTTCCGTCATCATAGAAGTTAATCAGGAAGGCTCTTTTGGTGTCCTCCCAATTAGTTAGCGATCCAGGAGATAGCTGCCTCAGCCAGTAAGTAGCTTCTCCACCTAGAGAGTAGGGGAAGAGCTTGCAGAAGAGATAGTCGTAGGACACTCCATTGCTCTTAATGCTAGTGACCAAGTCCTCGAACCTCTCTACATGGTCCATTGGATGTTCATGAGGAAGACCATGAAAGAGATGCTGTCCCACTAGAGTGAAGTAAGCAGGCTTCAGCTCAAAGTCATTCCTCTCAAACGCAGGGGGACGAATTGCTGAACGATTGGCGAAAAACTGGTCAGGCCTGTTGCATTCACCAATCGTCCTTCCACGATTAACCACACCATTCCCTGCGTTGGCGCGCCCAGCTGGCGCGACAATCTCAACAACCGCAGCAGGGACAACGATGTTACCAGCTTCATCAAGTCGCTGCCCTCTCTCATTACACACGTGACCCTCTTGGTCTCTCAGAATTCCAGCTTCATCAGCTCTTAAAACCACTGGGTTGTTCATCCCTGATGTTTGCTTGGTCTTTCTGTTTGTGCGTTCCACAAACGCTAGCTGTTCCAGTGACAGTTCAACTAGTTGTGTGCTCTTGTTGCTTCTGGTTTCACGAACAGGCATACACCTGCAAACAAAACACTAGGCAAAGCACGTAAGTAACCAGAAAAATACGTTGAGTATCGATCGATACCAAGTGGTGTCGACCGATACCAACAAAAGAAGACGACGGGTATCGACCGATACTACAGAGTATCGATCGATACCGACGAACTTAGTCGAAATTCTAAACTAAAATCTAATGGCGAAATTGAGTCCCCGGCAACGGCGCCAAAATTGATATGCTCAATTTAATACCCTAAAAAGTACTAAAGCAGTTGTAATAGTATAGCTAGGGGTCGAACCACAGAAGACTCACAGAAACGCACAATAGATTCTATAGTGTCGAATTACGCTAAGCCAAACGAATGTAATTAAAAACAATGAAGAAATTAAAAGGGTTGTAAATCAATTGGAAGAATATAGGTCTAGGGTTTTTCTCAGGAAATCAATGAATGCAGACTAACTAACTAACAGGATTCAGATTTAGCGCAGTTCTTGAACTCAAATCACTAAAATATAGCTAACCAACTCTCGTTGCGAAAACTATCTAAATCTAAATCCTAGGAATTCCAAATCTCTTTGCGAATCCTAAATTCTAAATCAGCTTTAATATCAGGTTTGATATGTTCACAAATCAATTAAACCAAATCTCTTTGCGAATAATCAATTTGCTCACCTAGGTTCTATCAGGTAATTAATCGCACTCTCGTGCCTAATCAATTATCCTAAGATCTAAGTTCCAGATTTGTCAACCTAGAATTAGCTATGAACACAACCTAAGGTGAAGAACTAATTCAGATGGTGAACCCTAAACAGATAATTAACCTAGCATTCAAAGAAATCCTTTATGAGAAAACCCTAAACCTAAAGTGGATCTACTCAGACATGGCAATTGAATCAAAAGACATGTTTGAATAAATCATCAATAGAATAGAAAGAAGGGTTTAGAGATCTGATCTCGGACGAAGGGAGATTCAGACTTGTCTCTCTAAAACCAAAGTAAAATCAAACACAGAAAATAAAGCATAGCCTAAACAATGGCTGCAAAATCCTATAAATAACCTAAAACACGAATTGGGGTCTTCTTGTAATTATCCAAGTCTTCTGGGCACTTTTGCAATTCCTCAAGTCTTGGAAAACTCGCGGGTTGTGTCTTGCTGCGCTGAGTGTCGATCGATACCAAGGGGTATCGATCGATGCTCGACGTGAATTCAGGTTCTCAGCGACACGATCTTTAGCTCTGCTACAAACTGCTCCAGAAAGCTCCAATACTTCCAATAATCCTCCAAACGTGCTATGACCTGTAAAAGACTCTAAAAAGACTCCAAAATACTATAAAGACTCTATAAAAAGGACTTATATCATGGCCTAAATGGGGTAAAAACCATGATATATCAATACATCCACTCCCGAAAATTACTATAATTAGAATTTCCCGACATTATAAAAAAAAATTGTTTCTCTTCAAAATTTCGTGTTTTTTTTGTATAAGAGAAAGGAGATTGTGAGAATGAGGAAAACGATGGTCTGAAGCTTTCATTTATACCCAATTTTCCGACTGTTTTGCGACTACATAGCGACTGCTGTGCGACAACGAGTTGTAGTCGCAAAAATTAGGTACAACAACAATTACTCGTGTTAAATGCTGTTATTTTACGACCAACAAACGACTCGTTTGCGACCCGCCGAAAAAGTCGCAGATTAGTCGTAAATTTGCGACTACTTTACTACTACAGGTTTCCGACTCAACAGTAGTCGTAGTTTAGTCGTAAATACGCGACTACTCTCCGACTAATAGTTTTGGTCGCAAATTACCGACTATGTTGCGACTCTATTTATGTAGTCGTAACCTAGTCGCACAATAGTCGTTAATTAGTCGTAATAAGTTACGACTACACGTGTAGTCGCAAACCGTAGTCGCGAAAACCCTGTTTTCTTGTAGTGGTTTCTCTTTCACTGGGTTTCTCTTCTTTTTCTTCGACTTCTTAGGGTACTTGCCGCAGGGCAAACCGGTGACTAGGGCTAACTCTCGGAGCGAAACCCTAACTGGGCGACCGGCAAATAAAATCCAAATTTTGTGTTTTTTTTACCTTCAACAATCGGGTAATAATGTAGTGGCCAAAACTCCCAGAGAATGCCGACTTCTCGGCGGTGGAAATCAGTTTCCCGAAAGGTGATTTTCGGAGAAACTCTTTCTCGTCTTCATCGAGTGCCGCAAGAATGTTGTTAATGGTTTTGGTTTTGTGGTAAGAGTTAACTCTGTCGCCGGCTGGTTCTTCCCCAGCGGCAAAAATTCTCTCCGGTAAGCCGGGCGTCGCTTCCGGTAACTTCGCCGTTGCCATTTTCTGCATATCGAAATTAGGGTTAGTTTTTGAACAACAATTGGTTTGAAATCGGGGGTTATATGGGTCGACACCTCACCGATTTGTTGCAGAACTAGTTTCTTTCTTATACTGAAAATCGTAAAAGCAATTAGATTCGGAGGATGGTTTTCGGTAGCGATCGATTTATCTTCTAGGGAGAAAAAAACTAATGGTCGCTTTATGTTTTGTGTGACCAAATCGATGTGTGTGAAAGGGTACCTCTTGGTAGGCAATATGTTGTAGTAGTAATTATGAGAGTACAAACTTCTCTCGGGTATAATGCTGGTTGTAAGTATCACTCTATTCTAACACAAAATTGAGCTACTTTTGTTTAGAGTATCGAGGCTTTTCGGTATTAATTTTCTTGGAACAGTATCGAGAATAGGGAATGGCTACTTACCTAATTTCGGTGTTATTTATGGTTACAGAGTGTAATTTCTCAAAAAATAACTCTAATTTATATTTTACTCATTTAGATATAATATATATATAAAACAATTTCAAAGAGTAAAAAAAAAAAAAAATTCAAAATCACAAAATCACATTTTCTCATCAAAACCGTAAAATCGTGATTTTCCGTCAACAAAAAAAATCGCACAAGCCAAAAACGCAATTTTGCGTTTTCAGGCAAAAACCGCAAAATTAAGTTTTCGCATCATTTGCGGTTTTTGGTGGGAAAACGTGATTTCACAATTTTGGCGGAAAAACGCGATTTCGCGGTTGTGGCAAAAAAATAAATTTTATTGTTTTAATTAGAAAACACGATTTTGAGTTTTTGGCAAACAAACGCAATTTTAACGCCATTTTGAGAAAACTTAATTTCGAAGTTTTGGTGGAAAAACGCGATTTCGCAAATTTTGGCAGGAAAACATGGTTTTACGGATTTTGAGGAAAAACACGATTTTACGGTTTTGGTGGGAAAATACGATTTCACGGTTTTGGCAGAAAATGCTATTTCGCGGTTTTGGCTAGAAAACTTGTTTTCCGGTTTTGGCGGAAAAATGTGATTTTGCGTTTTTGTTTGAAAACGAGATATCGCGGTTTTGTCGTAAAAAATAATTATCTTTTCGTTATATTGAAAATTATTTTGATATAAAATATTGAAAAGTATTTTGATTATGTCGTTTAATGGTTAAAAAAGAAACCAAAAAAATAAAAATTTAGTCGTGTTAAAACCCAAGGGTTAATATAATTGGCCCGTTTTTAGCCTTGTCACCAAAATACAAGATTAATTTTTTTACACAGGTCGGGCTAGTTGTGACACCCGTGTTTCACAAATTCTGCCAAACATGGCAAATGGTTAAGGACGGGATGAGTCTTGCCAAAAAGAAATGGGGAAAAATCAAAAGGGTTTTCTGAGGGAAGTCGGAATCAACTGAGGGAAAGATGGAAAATGCTAAGGAAATCTGAATGTCGAAGAAAAACTAAGTGTTTCGGGGGAAAAACTAAGTTTAGCCGGGGAATATTAAGTTTAGCCAGGGAAATCAGTCAGTTTGGATGATTGCCGAACTGAAACAGACTTTTGCCGAGATGGATGAGTTTTTACCAAGCTAAAATTAGTTGGCCCTGTTTTTCGGGAAGTTTAGCCAGCTAGATCAGTTGTCCGAGTTTTTCGGGACTTGGTCGAAATTTAGACAAGACTGGTCAGGATCAGACAGCTCGTGTAGGCTTCTAACAAGGTTGGTAAGCAGTTATCGGGGAAAGTTGATAAACCGCAGAAGAAAACTAGCTGGAACAGTTATCTGGCTCAAGCGCTCGGTGGAAATGCACGGGAGCGGTAATCGATCGAGTAAACTCGTAGGAACGGCTATTTCCATGGAAAATAGACTCGTGGGAACGATTATTGAGCTGAGCGATCGATTAAAGTTGCGGGAACAGTTACAGCCGAGGAAAAGAGACGCGCGAGGGCGGTTACTTATCTGATCGATCAATTAAACCCGTGGGAACGATTATTTCTCGGGGAAACGAGTACTTGTCTATTTAAAAAAGATCTCCGCCTCATTTCTTCACTTTTGCGCGACCAAGAACTCTGAAAGATTGAGAGAGAAAGTAGAGAGAAGTTAGTCGATAGAATCCGATTCTAGCCGAGAGAAATTGATTCAGGCCGAGAGAAAAAGTTTTAACCGAGAGAGTACGCGAGAGATTATCCGGGGAAATCTGTATGAGGGATCGACCGATCCGAATGCAGCAAGAAGTGTCAGAATCTGTCTGTACCAAATCCGAGAAAATCCTAAGGTGAGTGTGTGACCGTGGCTATAAGTCTGGGTCATTTTCATGCATAAATACTTAGTTCTAATTGCATGATTGTGCGGGTGTTTGCTAATCATGTTCTGTATATTTGCTGTCTAATCGTGGTGATCGATATACCTTATCTGAAATCTATATCCGACAATGCGCTTGGGGCAGTAATGCTCGCCGAGGCTTGCCTGGTTGCGGGGAAGATTGACCGGTAAGCGTGGGTGATTATGCACGGCTAGTTTTATGTCATGATAAACATATTATGGACTATATGTTGATGTTTGTTTGCGATTTCTGACTGTGGCTCGGTGAGACGGGATGACTGCTCTCACTAAACAATTTTGGTTCTTATGCCTCCCTTTTTGGATGCAGATTCTGAGTTTAGCCGAGATGGTAGTCGTGATGTCTGATCAGATCGCGGGACAAAGGTTGTAAACGGATGGATGGTAGTGTTGGGTAGTTGGTCTACTTTAAACAATGTAATAGCTTATTGGCGAACATTTCATTGTACTACACTACAAGAAAACATGGGCATTTCCGACGGATTTTCCGACGGCAATAGTTCCGTCAGAAAATTTCGACGGTTTTCCGACGACATTAAACTCCGTCGGAAATCGGTGGCCGTCGAAAATCCGTCAGAAATTTCTGACGGATTTCAGACGAAATGTGTCTGTCGGAATATTCTGACGGATTTTCGACGTATATTGTAGCCATTTGAAAGAATATAGATGTTACTTAGCCGTTTGAAAATTGTCAGTAGCCGTTTGAATATAGCCATTAAATCCGTCTGAAATTCGTCGAAAATCCGTCGGAAATTGCGCATAATTTCTCTATATAAATGTTTCCACCCCTTCCCTCATTCATTACAATTACAAAAAAAAAAAACTATATTTTTCTATCATACCAAATGTCTTCTTCAGATCCTTATAATGATTTTCAATCATGGATGGACAATCCTCATCAAATTTCGGAGACGGGCCTAGTTACGGAGGAATTCAAGGAATGTCTGCAGGAATTCATGGCATTTGCGGGTATGCAGAAGAAAGCGATAAAAACCGGTAAAATCTAATGCCCTTGTACGAAATGTCGGAATCGTAGATTAATCGTGATAGATGAAGTATGGTCACACCTGTATTGTCATGGGTTTGTTCCGGGTTACAAGATTTGGTATTATCATGGAGAAAATGATAACATGGTGGATAATTATGGTAGTACTAGTGAACAATATATTAAGGATAATGCTAGCTTAGAAGAACCTGCAATGTAAGTAGAAAGTACTGTAGGTCATCTTTAGATGGTGAACGATGCATTTCGTGAAAATATACCATCGGTTGCTGAGTATGGAGATAGAGGAGAAGAACCTAACTTAGAAGCTCAGAGATTATTTGATATGTTAGTCGCCGCTAAACATTCGTTATATGATGGGTGTAGAGGTGGAAATTTCCTTTTATCAACTGCAACTAGGATGATGGGTATAATGACGGATTTCAATTTGAGTGAGGAGTGCGTGGATGCAATCGCTGATTTTGTGAAAGATATTTTGCCAAAAGAGAATCTTGCACTGGCATCATACTATGGGATATATAAACTTGTTGCTGGTCTAGGATTACCGTATTAGATGATAGATATATGCATCGATAAATGTATGCTCTTCTGGAGAGAGGACGCAGACCGTTCGACATGTGATTTTTGTCGAAAACCTCAATATAAGGAAACAGGTGGAAGAGTGTCAGTGCCATATAAACGGATGTGGTATTTGCCGTTATATCAGTTAGAGCGCACATCGGGAGCAATGAGATGGCATGCATAGCATACAACGGATGGAGAAATCGCTCATCCGTCAGATGCAGGAGCATGAAAACATTTTCAATCAATGTATCCCAGTTTTGCGTATGAGTCGAGGAACGTATACCTTGGATTATGTACCGATGGTTTCAACCCTTTTGGGAAGCACAACAGGCAATATTATTTGTGGCCAGTAATTGTAATACCTTATAATTTACCGCCATCTTTGTGCATAAGACAGGAGTTCTTGTTCCTTATCATTCTCGTTCCTGGACCAGAGCATCCGAAAAGATCACTTGATGTGTTTTTGCAGCCATTGATTTATGAGCTGCGAATGTTATGGGACCAAGATGTTAAGGCGTTTGATGTTTCTTGTCTGCAGAATTTTGTCATGCAGTCGGTACTTACGTGGACCATTAGCGATTTTTCAGCGTATGGCATGTTATCAGGATGGACAACGCACATAAGGTTATCGTGCCCGTATTGTCAAGATAATACATATGCGTTCCAAATGAGGCATGGACACAAAACATCTTGGTTTGATTGTCATAAGCGATTCCTACCAAGTGATCATCCTTATCATCGGAGCACCACATTGTTTACGAAGAACCGGAAAGTATTTGATGATCCACCTCCTGAGTTAGATGGAGACTATTTGTTGACTCAGTTTTGAGATTTTGGTGCAGAGATGACCGTTGATTGTGGTGGTAACGGGCATCATCATATTGATGGTTGTGGCAACGTACATAATTGGAAAAAGAGGAGTATTTTCTGGGATTTGCCTTATTGTAAGGATCATATTTTGAGGCATAATCTGGATGTCATGCACATTGAGAAAGATTTGTTCGACAACATTATGAACACCGTTCTCGATGTCCAAGGGAAGACGAAGGACAATCTGAAGTCTAGATTGGACTTGCCAGACATTTGTTCTCGTAGAGCACTACATGTGACAGGAAACAGGAAGCCTCCGGTCCCGGCTTTTCGGTTGGATGAACCTTCAAAGGACGAGTTTCTTAAATGGATTTTCGATAGTGTTAGATTCCCGGACGGATACGCATCTAACCTTCGGAAGTGCGTTGATCATGAAGAAGGGAAGTTTACTGGGATGAAGAGTCATGATTGTCATGTTGTGATGCAGCGCCACCTTCCATTTGCCTTTGCATGTCATCTACCACGTAATGTCCACGAAGCAATTGCATGCACAATCATTAAATTATTATTTTTTAATAATTAATTTACACAATACTTTAGTATTTATTTATTCATTTGTTATGCATATTATGCAGGGATTGATGCATTTTTTGAGATATATGTTCGCACGCTCTTACATGAGATGGTATCCGTAATAATATACCCGTAATATTTTGCAATTTGGAGAAGATATTTATGCCTTCCTTCTTTGATGTTATGGAATATCTAACAATTCATATCTCTCGAGAAGCAGAGCTTCGGGGACCGGCTCAGTACCGTTGGATGTATCAATGAAGAAACCTCACATTTTGCGAAGTTCTACTTTCCATCACAAGTCAAAACGAAGAGTCGTAGACCAGCTCGACATGATGACGGAGGCGTAATACCTTTCTATCCGGTCGATGTTCCTCATATATTCTTTGAGATTGGACAACTTAGTGGAAAAGGCAAGAAGCATAGACTTTCAACACATGAGCGAGAGCAATTGCATATGTATATTCTTACAAACTGCGACAGAGTTGATGAGAGGTATTATATTGAACCAAATTATTAATTATTTATTTGGTCCTTGATTGTATATATGTTTACGTGATGATCACTTCAATCTCACATGATGTATATGTCATATTAACATTTTGCATTTCCGAACAAAACAGAGGACGAACTAATCGAGCTCAAACAGGTAGAGTTCAGACGTTGGTTAAGAGATTATTTTAGTGTTTTAATTGCCTTGTTTTTAACTATCATATATAATGAATGATTTATTTGAGACTTTTTGATTTTATTTGTGCAGGTCATGACAGAGAAGGCTAACAGACAAATATTTCTCACGTGGTTAGAATAAATTGTGCGCTTTCCACTAGCAATCGTACAGTCACATGTGATGTATAACACACATGGGTACGCTTTTAAGATTCTTCGGGATGATAGGAGTTCGACAACTTCAGATTACGGTGTATCTACTTAGTCCGGTGATCTTGTATACTATGGTGTCATACGTGAGATTTTCGATGTTCAGTACCTGTGAGATTTTCGATGTTCAGTAACCAGGAATACTTGTACTTGTACTCAATATTTGTTATGTGGAATGTATTAGTTATGTGAAAGTTTTATAAACTTAGATATTTGATATACTTAAGTGTAATAATCCATTTCAACACCCCCAAAAAATGCTAAGTATATTTCCGTCGGAAATCCGTCGAAAATTTCTCATGGATTTTCGACGGATTCAGTTTAGCCGAGGGATATTTTAGCCATTGATTTAGTTTAGCCGAGGGAAATTTTAGCCAAGGTTTAACATAATCCCCAGCTAAAACTGAATTCTTCGGACATATCTAGGGAAATGTTTGACGGATTTCCGACGGATTCAGTTTAGCCGAGGGATATTTTAGCCGGGGTTTAACTGAATCCGTTGCTAAAACTGTATCCGTGAGAAATTTCCAACGGATTTTCGACGGATTCAGTTTAGCCTAGGGATATTTTAGTCGGAGTCTAACTGAATCTCCCGGCTAAAACTTCCCCTGGCTAAAACTGAATCCGTCGGAAATTTCCCACGGATTTCCGACGGATTCAGTTTTAGCCGGGGAATTTTTATCTGGGGTTCCCTTTTATGATTTAGTTTAGCCGGGGGAATTTGTACATGGGGTTCAGTTTTAGCCGGGGATACTGAATCCGTCGAAAATTTTCGACGAATAAACAAAAATGTGGTTTAGGGTTTAGGGTTTAAGTTTTTTTTAGGAATTGTAAACAAACACTTGTATGATGTATATACAGTAGCTTGAACTTGTCGAATTTCAAAATAAATATGTATATAGAATTTATAAAATCTGATGGAAGTGTTTGTATAAGTTAATGTATAAGGTATAGTTGATTTATATAAAATATATAGGTTTTGATATTCTAAAAGTTATAAACTCTTTAAAAGTTTGATGGATTTACTATTTTTTGTATGAGACATGTAGATTAGGGAATGTTAAATCATATCACAATACCCTAAACCCTAAACCCCAATTTTACCCTAAGTCCATCGGAAATTCGTTGGAAATTTTCCACATATTTCCGACGGATCTGGGGTACTTGGCACATCTCGGATGACTGGCCACGTGCACGAAATATACAGTATATTTCCATATCCGTCGGAAATCCGTGGGAAATTTTTGATGGACTTATGTTTTTTCGAGACCGCGGAAAAATTGACCGCCATAATGAATTTTGTTTTTAACGAACCGACGGATTTCCGACGGAAATATCCGTCGGAAATGGATATTTAATAATAAATGGACGGTTTCTCTTCTCATTTCTCTCTTTTTTTTTCTCTCTCTCTCTCTTTTCTTCCCCGCCGTCGACCTCTTCTCTTCTCCTCTCTTCCGACCGGTCAGTCTCTTCCTCTTCTCTTTGTCTTCTCTTTGTCTTCTCTTCTCTTCCTCTCTTCTTCCTCTTATCTTCTCACTAGTCTCTTCTCTTCTCTTCTCTCTCTCTCTTTTTCTTCCCCGCCGTCGACCGCCGCCGTCCGCCGCCGCCGTCTTCCTTTTCTCCGATAAATGTAAGTCCCTCAATCCTCACTTTTTTTAATTGTTAGATTAGTAATTATTAAAAATTTGTTAGATTAGTATTTAGAATTTGTTAGATTAGTGGAATGAAATTGTGGATTTATAATGTTAGTTTTAGATTTAGGTTGTAAAAACATTTTTGTAATTTATAATCTTAGATTTAGTAATTTATAATTTTGTTTTTAGTCGTAAAAACTTTTTTCTAATTTTATAAAATGTTTTTGGAATTAGTAAAATAAAAAACGATTTTTGTGTAAATATAAAAATTATATAAAAACGTTTTTGAAAAATATAAAACTTATAAAAAACATTTTTAGAAATTTTTCTAATAAAACCATATTTATAATATTTATAAAACGTTATTTGAAAACATATTACAATTTTCGGGAATTTTGAAATGTTTGAGAATTTTGAAATTTTCGAGAATTTTGAAAATTTCGAGAATTTTCCAGAATTTTGAAATTTTCAAGAACTTCAAAATTTTTGGGAATTTTGAAATTTTGGGGATAATTTTGAAAATTTTCGGGAATTTTGAAGCTTTCGGGAATTTTGTACTTTCGGTAATTTAGAACTTCTCGTGAATTTTGAACTTCTCGGCAATTTTGAAATTTTTGGGAATTTTGAACTTTTGGGAAATTTTGTACTTAGACGGAATATTTGTACTTTTCGGGAATTTTGAACTTAGACGGGAATTTTGAACTGAGACGGGAATTTAGATTTTTTTGTTTTTCCGTTAAGTTTAGCTTTCGTTGCACTAACGTTTTTATGTTTTTCCCGCAGGGCTGACGAGGACTCTCCGTTTGGGCGGTTCCCAAGGACGCCGTTCTCGGGCTCCGCCTTCTGTACCATCGAGCTCGGGAACTCAAGTCCCGGAGTCCCAACCCTCCGCTGTTCGGAGCAACATTAGGATCGAAGATCTTGTCCATCAGCCCAACCGGGACCATTGCATCCGTCTAGACCCGAAGTTTGAGGCCGGGACTTGATAAGTGAAAATTTGATTATTATTTCAATTTATTTATATTTTGAATTTTAACGTACTTATTTTTATTTTTGAAATGATTTCAGGTTTAAGTTGTCACCTGAGATCACAAAGGCGATTTTGCGGATGCTCCACAACATGTTGAACAAACCGTACGAGAAGTACTCTGACATGCCTACCGACGAGAAAGACGTGTGGCACCAGAGTTTCGCGGTAAGTAATATTTGGAGTTTTCTCCTTTTTTTTTAATAGATTTTGTCAATTTTAATTTTGAAAACTAACGTTAACTCTTTTTTTAATGTAGCAAAAGTTCACGTGGGACTCTGATCTTACGACAAAGGTTATTGGCCAATTCGACAAGTATGCCGCGCTTTCGTACTCGAACCAGATGTACGAGTGGAAGCAAAAGTGGAAGAACGGATTAGCGAAGTCGAAAGACCTTGAAGACGATGTTTGGAAGGGCTTCTACGAGTACTGGAGTAAGGCGAAGATGAAGACGATCTCTGAAAGACAATCGAAGAACCGCAACAGCGACGAGGAGGGAAGGGGGCCTACTTTCACAACGGGGGCGCAGAGACCGTCGAACGCGAGGCGATGGAAATGGTAAGTATAATTTTAATTTTAATTACTAATTTCGTTTATTATTATTTTTTAGTAAACAAAAATGTACAAGCGAAGGCATACGGCAAAGCTCCCGACTACCTTAAAGTGATCGAGAGGAGGCACACCAACAAAACTAGTGTGATCCAGGACCCAGACATGCGTCAGCTTGTCGAGACTTGCAAGAAGAAGAAGACGGAACATGAAGTTTCGATGTCGTATCTCACTCTTGAGGGATTGTCGGACTCGAACGAGTACGAGTTATCCCGGGAAGAGATCAACCAAATTGTTCTCTCGGTAAGTTTTTATTTGTTTTTAATTTTTTTTTCCCGTAATTTTATTACTAACATTTATAATATTTTGTAGGAAACTCGCCAAGTCAAAGGTCGATTATCTGGGTTAGGCGGACTTCCGACCCAGGAATCTTCTTCCTCGGTTCCTCAATATCCTTCGGAATATTGATATAATCATATATTGCATGTTTAGCATACATTTCACTTAGAGCTTTGTGTCATTTTCATGTATAATCATGGTTTTGTCTTGAATTTAGGTATCATTTAGAGATTAGGACATTTGCATTAGGTCTAGTGAGTTCTTGCATGTTTTGGAGTACTTTCTAGGTGATTGGAGGCAGTTTGGCTATATTTGGAGAAATGGGCCGAAGTAGAATGCATAGTCCATCCGAGACGCCGGAAATATATAGATGGACGGAAGCCCTCCGATCTGAATCAGCTTTCACAACCTTCATGGAAGTTTCAGAGGAGTGAGTTAGATGTCCAGTGGAGTTTGAATCAGGTCATTCGAACATCGGGTTAGGGAGTTATTGCGGTTTTAAGGAAGACGTATCCGCCTAGCCGAGAGACCAAGACCTGTACTG
Source organism: Eutrema japonicum (assembly GCA_030161315.1). Lineage (NCBI taxonomy): Eukaryota > Viridiplantae > Streptophyta > Magnoliopsida > Brassicales > Brassicaceae > Eutrema > Eutrema japonicum. The sequence continues at coordinate 35,571,824 of BSQW01000013.1, read as the reverse complement.
CCCCAATTACGCCCGGCATGCACGTCCGGTATGCAAACTTCACCGGACCAGGAGGAATACCGGCCTCCCATACCGGTCCCAATTTGGCCGGTATCAGATCTTCGACTAACAACCTCCATACCGGCCACACATACCGGCCCCAATTTGCCCGATTTGGAAAGCTCGACCAAAGACTACGTCTCACCCGGCATGGAACATGACCATCAATACCGCCCCAATTATGACCGGTATTCACGTCTGGTATGCAAACTTCACCCGACCAGGAGGAATACCGGCCTCCCATACCGGCCCCAATTTGCCCGGCGTAGAAGCTCTCGCCAAAGCCAGCCGAAGTTTCTGAAAGATCAGGCTAGACGAAGGACCTACGCTCGGATTTAACCTCCGAAGTCTTCATAGAAGTTGTAGGTAATTGAGTTACCTATCTTCTGGAGGTAGTTGCAAGTCTTTCTGATCTGTGGTGTGAAAGATACATCAGATTTAGCAGGGCCATGTTTGACTGGCGCCCAAACGATTTATGCTCAAACAAGCAAAGTCTCCATACCGGCCCAAGAATACCGGCCCTAGTTTGGCCGGTATCAGAACTTCGACCACAACTTGACCGGGTAAATACCTGGTTTGTTCCAGGTCGACCCGGTCCGACCCAACTCTAGGAAAAGAAATCTTAGATCTAAAAAATTAGGGTTTTCAATATTTAAATGAGTTTGGGTCGGACCGGATTTTGACCCGGTCAAGTCTTTGATACGTCTTCAGTCAATCGGTCATAACTCCTGCACCTGACATCCGAATGACCTAAATCAAATTCCTGTAGACAGCTAACTCGTCCCTATACAACTCTTATGAAGACCGTTTGAGTTGATTCATAACGGAAAGAATTCTTTTTGCCGGTTCGTTTGGAGGTGTCTTCTTCTCTCGGCCAGACGGAAATACCTTCAGTAAATCCGTCTTATCTCTCTATCCATATGTCCAAATAACCCGATTCAAACTCCTGTGTAAAGCTAATTAATTTCTATACAACTTCTAGGAAGCCAGTTGAAGCTGAATCGGAATTTAATGTCCCCGTATAGCCACATCTTTGAGACACGTTTTGCCAAGAGGTGCAGCACCGGGCGGTGTGAAGCCGGGATGAGAAGTTTGTTGCCGAGAGGGAAGGTGATGCCGGGGTACTTCAAGTCGGAATGGAAGGCCGGGATATCCCCTGCCCGAGGGAAACTTCAGCACCTGGCGATGCGGAGCCGGGACGAGGGGCCGGGATATCCGGTGAAGAAAAAGCTCATCGGCCAGACAGAGACGTCTTCAGTAACTCCGCGGTAACTCCTTAACTAGATGTCCAAATTACCTGAATCCAACTCCTGTAGACAGATAGCTCACTCATCTACTACTCCTATGAAGAGCTTCAAGGCTGATTCATAACGGAGAGCCTTCGTACAGCTACATCTTTCCGACGTCTCGGATGGGCTTTGCATTCCTCTTATGCTCCAATACTCCAAACACCATCAATTGTCTCCAAGACACCTAAAAACACTCCAAATGCATGCAAAACTCACTAGGGCCTAATGCAAACACCTAATACTCTAATAAAGACCAAAATGCTATAAAAACTATGTAAGACACATGTATGGGGAACAAAACACCAAATAATATGCATGCTAAAAGATGTAAAATATGGGATTATAGGATTTTACTAATCAATTACTCCAATCTCACTCATGTCTTTGTGGTATTTAAGATATCGAACCAAGGAGGTTAAGATTGAAACACTAGGAATACATGAATCTTCCTAAGCTACAGCAAATGTTTTTGGGTTTTATATTTTTGAATCAAGAAAATGAAATGCAAGAAAGAAAACAAAAGATAGAAGTGTTGGATCATGGAATGACCTATCAAATGAATGATTAACAATCAAATAATGATGACAAAGATTGCATTAAACACTATCCTAGAACATGGGATTCACAATATTGACTAATCCACTCTCGTGGCACTAATCACTTTGTTAAACACCAAATCAAGAACAAACCATCGTTTGTGATAAAATGGTTAACAAGCATTAATCTCCAATCCCAATTAGTTCACTAATCACCCTTGACATCAACTCTCATTGGCAAGGATGTGAAAAGCTCACAAAATGTTCGGTTCAAGCAATTCATTTAAACTCGGGTTAGGAGTGAAATGCCTAAGTTCAAGACTCGAATGGATAAATCTAATCTAGCACTAACACCGTTTACTCGAATCTCTCCCTAATGCATGGGATGAGACCATAAATCCTAGGGTGTAGCTCTAGATTGGTTTGTCACGCCAACTAGAACTACATAATCTAGTTGCGGTTCTAAACTTTGGTTTATCTTATCAAATCTAGCATTAAGAACCAACCTAAGTGAAAGATTTAACAAAGATCAACCTAAATCATCATCATCTAATCATCAAGACAATTAACTAATGATGCTAATACACACAATCAATGCTAATCCTTAGGTTAAGATCACTAATCTTGACTAATTCTCTTTCAAGCAACTAATCACTATGCTAATCACTCAATCCATTAGCAAACTCTCATTTGTGGATCAATGATTAGCAAGCATTAAGAATACAAACAAGATCAACCAAAATATACCCTAGACAACTAATCTCTTAGGCTAGGAGCATAAATCCCTTGAATAGTTCATCAAGGCATTTCATCAAACATTTGGTGTGCATGAAATGCTTTATGATCTAGATCTACTTTCTAAAGCTAGATCTAGCATTAGGAACACTAAACAAGAAAGGAAAGCAATGATTAAGAACATAAGCATCAAGAATCAATCACCAAATCATCAAAATCAAGCAAAATCTAAAATCCAACAAAAAGGGGTCTAAAGCATAAACATGAAGAACAAGATAGAACACAAGGGAAAAGGAGACATAAAGATAAAGAACAAAGATTAAATAAACACAATACAAAGATAGGTTGAAGAATCCTTCACTAGAGTGGCATGAATGATGAAGATCCATCCAAAATCATCATAAGAAGAGTTTGGGAGAAAACCTAACTCTAGGAAAAGAAATCTTAGATCTAAAAAATTAGGGTTTTCAATATTTAAATGATTTTGGGTCGTACCGGGTTTTGACCCGGTCAAGTCTTTGATATATCTTCAGTGAATCGGTCATAACTCTTGTACCTGATATCCGAATGACCTGAATCAAATTCCTGTAGACAGGTAACTCGTCCCTCTACAACTCTTATGAAGACCGTTTGAGTTGATTCATAACGGAAAGAATTCGTTTTGCCGGTTCGTTTGACGGTGTCATCTTCTCTCGGCCAGACGGGAATACCTTCAGTAAATCCGTCTTATCTCCCTATCCATATGTCCAAATAACCCGATACAAACTCCTGAGTAAAGCGGATTCATTTCTATATAACTTCTATGAAGCCAGTTGAAGCTGAATCGGATGGTAACGTCCTCGTATAGCCACAGCATTGAGACACTGTTTGCCGAGAGGTGCAGCACCGGGCGGTGTGGAGACGGGACAAGGAGCCGGTATGAGAAGTTTGTTGCCGAGAGTGAAGGTGATCCCGGGGGACTTCAAGCCGGGATGGAAGGCCAGGATATCCCCTGCCCGAGGGAAACTTCAGCACCAGGCGATGTGGAGCCGGGACGAGGGGCCGGATATCCTGTGAAGAAAAAGCTCCTCGGCCAGGCAGAGACGTCTTTAGTAAATCTCCGGTACCTCCTTAACCAATTATCCAAATGGCCTGAATTCAACTCCTGTAGACATATATCTCACTCCTCTACAACTCCTATGAAGAGATTCAAGGCCTATTCATAACGGAGAGCCTTGGTCCAGCTATATCTTTCCGACGTCTCGGATGGGCTTTGCAGTCCTCTTTTGCTCCAATACTCCAAACATCATCAATTGTCTCCAAGACACCTAAAAACACTCCAAATGCATGCAAAATTCACTAGGACCTAATGCAAGCACCTAATACTCTAATAAAGACCAAAATGCTATAAAAACTATGCAAGACACATGCATGAGACACGAAACACCAAATAATATGCATGCTAAAAGATGTAAAATATGGGATTATAGGATTTTACTAATCAATTACTCAAATCCCACTCATGTCTTTGTGGTATTTAAGATATCGAACCAAGGAGGTTAAGATTGAAACACTAGGAATACATGAATCTTCCTAAGCTAGAGCAAATATTTTTGGGTTTTATATTTTTGAATCAAGAAAATAAAATGCAAGAAAGAAAACAAAAGATATAAGTGTTGGATCATGGAATGAACTATCAAATGAATGAGTAACAATCAAATAATGATGACAAAGATTGCATTAAACACTATCCTAGAACATGGGATTCACAATTATGACTAATCCACTCTCGTGGCACTAATCACTTTGTTAAACACCAAATCAAGAACAAACCATCGTTTGTGATAAGATGGTTAACAAGCATTAATCTCCAATCCCAATTAGTTCACTAATCACCCTTGACATCAACTCTCATTGGCAAGGATGTGGAAAGCTCAAAAAATGTTCGGTTCAAGCAATTAATTTAAACTCGGGTTAGGAGTGAAATGCCTAAGTTCGAGACTCGAATGGATAAATCTAATCTAGCACTAACACCGTTTACTCGAATCTCTCCCTAATGCATGGGATGAAACCATAAATCCTAGGGTGTAGCTCTAGATTGGTTTGTCACGCCAACTAGAACTACATAATCTAGGTGCGGTTCTAAATTTTGAAAGGAAAGCAATGATTAAGAACATAAGCATCAAGAATCAATCACCAAATCATCAAAATCAAGCTAAATCTAAAATCCAACAAAAAGGGGTCTAAAGCATAAACATGAAGAACAAGATAGAACACAAGGGAAAAGGAGACATAAAGATAAAGAACAAAGATTAAATAAACATAATACAAAGATAGGTTGAAGAATCCTTCACTAGAGTGGCATGAATGATGAAGATCCATCCAAAATCATCATCAGAAGAGTTTGGGAGAAAACCTAACTCTAGGAAAAGAAATCTTAGATCTAAAAAATTAGGGTTTTCAATATTTAAATGAGTTTGGGTCGTACCGGGTTTTGACCCGGTCAAGTCTTTGATATGTCTTCAGTGAATCGGTCATAACGCCTGTACCTGATATCCGAATGACCTGAATCAAATTCCTGTAGACAGGTAACTCGTCCCTCTACAACTCTTAGGAAGACCGTTTGAGTTGATTCATAACGGAAAGAATTCGTTTTGCCGGTTCGTTTGACGGTGTCATCTTCTCTCGGCCAGACGGGAATACCTTCAGTAAATCCGTCTTATCTCCCTATCCATATGTCCAAATAACCCGATACAAACTCCTGAGTAAAGCGGATTCATTTCTATATAACTTCTATGAAGCCAGTTGAAGCTGAATCGGATGGTAACGTCCTCGTATAGCCACAGCTTTGAGACACTGTTTGCCGAGAGGTGCAGCACCGGGCGGTGTGGAGACGGGACAAGGAGCCGGGATGAGAAGTTTGTTGCCGAGAGTGAAGGTGATCCCGGGGGACTTCAAGCCGGAATGGAAGGACAGGATATCCCCTGCCCGAGGGAAACTTCAGCACCAGGCGATGTGGAGCCGGGACGAGGGGCCGGGATATCCTGTGAAGAAAAAGCTCCTCGGCCAGGCAGAGACGTCTTTAGTAAATCTCCGGTACCTCCTTAACCAAATATCCAAATGGCCTGAATCCAACTCCTGTAGACATATATCTCAGTCCTCTACAACTCCTATGAAGAGATTCAAGGCCGATTCATAACGGAGAGCCTTGGTCCAGCTATATCTTTCCGACGTCTCGGATGGGCTTTGCAGTCCTCTTTTGCTCCAATACTCCAAACATCATCAATTGTCTCCAAGACACCTAAAAACACTCCAAATGCATGCAAAAATCACTAGGACCTAATGCAAGCACCTAATACTCTAATAAAGACCAAAATGCTATAAAAACTATGCAAGACACATGCATGAGACATGAAACACCAAATAATATGCATGCTAAAAGATGTAAAATATGGGATTATAGGATTTTACTAATCAATTACTCAAATCCCACTCATGTCTTTGTGGTATTTAAGATATCGAACCAAGGAGGTTAAGATTGAAACACTAGGAATACATGAATCTTCCTAAGCTAGAGCAAATATTTTTCGGTTTTATATTTTTGAATCAAGAAAATAAAATGCAAGAAAGAAAACAAAAGATATAAGTGTTGGATCATGGAATGAACTATCAAATGAATGAGTAACAATCAAATAATGATGACAAAGATTGCATTAAACACTATCCTAGAACATGGGATTCACAATTATGACTAATCCACTCTCGTGGCACTAATCACTTTGTTAAACACCAAATAAAGAACAAACCATCGTTTGTGATAAGATGGTTAACAAGCATTAATCTCCAATCCCAATTAGTTCACTAATCACCCTTGACATCAACTCTCATTGGCAAGGATGTGGAAAGCTCAAAAAATGTTCGGTTCAAGCAATTAATTTAAACTCGGGTTAGGAGTGAAATGCCTAAGTTCGAGACTCGAATGGATAAATCTAATCTAGCACTAACACCGTTTACTCGAATCTCTCCCTAATGCATGGGATGAAACCATAAATCCTAGGGTGTAGCTCTAGATTGGTTTGTCACGCCAACTAGAACTACATAATCTAGGTGCGGTTCTAAATTTTGAAAGGAAAGCAATGATTAAGAACATAAGCATTAAGAATCAATCACCAAATCATCAAAATCAAGCTAAATCTAAAATCCAACAAAAAGGGGTCTAAAGCATAAACATGAAGAACAAGATAGAACACAAGGGAAAAGGAGACATAAAGATAAAGAACAAAGATTAAATAAACATAATACAAATATAGGTTGAAGAATCCTTCACTAGAGTGGCATGAATGATGAAGATCCATCCAAAATCATCATCAGAAGAGTTTGGGAGAAAACCTAACTCTAGGAAAAGAAATCTTAGATCTAAAAAATTAGGGTTTTCAATATTTAAATGAGTTTGGGTCGTACCGGGTTTTGACCCGGTCAAGTCTTTGATATGTCTTCAGTGAATCGGTCATAACGCCTGTACCTGATATCCGAATGACCTGAATCAAATTCCTGTAGAGAGGTAACTCGTCCCTCTACAACTCTTATGAAGACCGTTTGAGTTGATTCATAACGGAAAGAATTCGTTTTTCCGGTTCGTTTGACGGTGTCATCTTCTCTCGGCCAGACGGGAATACCTTCAGTAAATCCGTCTTATCTCCCTATCCATATGTCCAAATAACCCGATACAAACTCCTGAGTAAAGCGGATTCATTTCTATATAACTTCTATGAAGCCAGTTGAAGCTGAATCGGATGGTAACGTCCTCGTATAGCCACAGCTTTGAGACACTGTTTGCCGAGAGGTGCAGCACCGGGCGGTGTGGAGACGGGACAAGGAGCCGGGATGAGAAGTTTGTTGCCGAGAGTGAAGGTGATCCCGGGGGACTTCAAGCCGGGATGGAAGGCCAGGATATCCCCTGCCCGAGGGAAACTTCAGCACCAGGCGATGTGGAGCCGGGACGAGGGGCCGGGATATCCTGTGAAGAAAAAGCTCCTCGGCCAGGCAGAGACGTCTTTAGTAAATCTCCGGTACCTCCTTAACAAAATATCCAAATGGCCTGAATCCAACTCCTGTAGACATATATCTCACTCCTCTACAACTCCTATGAAGAGATTCAAGGCCGATTCATAACGGAGAGCCTTGGTCCAGCTATATCTTTCCGACGTCTCGGATGGGCTTTGCAGTCCTCTTTTGCTCCAATACTCCAAACATCATCAATTGTCTCCAAGACAAATAAAAACACTCCAAATGCATGCAAAAATCACTAGGACCTAATGCAAGCACCTAATACTCTAATAAAGACCAAAATGCTATAAAAACTATGCAAGACACATGCATGAGACACGAAACACCAAATAATATGCATGCTAAAAGATGTAAAATATGGGATTATAGGATTTTACTAATCAATTACTCAAATCCCACTCATGTCTTTGTGGTATTTAAGATATCGAACCAAGGAGGTTAAGATTGAAACACTAGGAATACATGAATCTTCCTAAGCTAGAGCAAATATTTTTGGGTTTTATATTTTTGAATCAAGAAAATAAAATGCAAGAAAGAAAACAAAAGATATAAGTGTTGGATCATGGAATGAACTATCAAATGAATGAGTAACAATCAAATAATGATGACAAAGATTGCATTAAACACTATCCTAGAACATGGGATTCACAATTATGACTAATCCACTCTCGTGGCACTAATCACTTTGTTAAACACCAAATCAAGAACAAACCATCGTTTGTGATAAGATGGTTAACAAGCATTAATCTCCAATCCCAATTAGTTCACTAATCACCCTTGACATCAACTCTCATTGGCAAGGTTGTGGAAAGCTCAAAAAATGTTCGGTTCAAGCAATTAATTTAAACTCGGGTTAGGAGTGAAATGCCTAAGTTCGAGACTCGAATGGATAAATCTAATCTAGCACTAACACCGTTTACTCGAATCTCTCCCTAATGCATGGGATGAAACCATAAATCCTAGGGTGTAGCTCTAGATTGGTTTGTCACGCCAACTAGAACTACATAATCTAGGTGCGGTTCTAAATTTTGAAAGAAAAGCAATGATTAAGAACATAAGCATCAAGAATCAATCACCAAATCATCAAAATCAAGCTAAATCTAAAATCCAACAAAAAGGGGTCTAAAGCATAAACATGAAGAACAAGATAGAACACAAGGGAAAAGGAGACATAAAGATAAAGAACAAAGATTAAATAAACATAATACAAAGATAGGTTGAAGAATCCTTCACTAGAGTGGCATGAATGATGAAGATCCATCCAAAATCATCATCAGAAGAGTTTGGGAGAAAACCTAACTCTAGGAAAAGAAATCTTAGATCTAAAAAATTAGGGTTTTCAATATTTAAATGAGTTTGGGTCGTACCGGGTTTTGACCCGGTCAAGTCTTTGATATGTCTTCAGTGAATCGGTCATAACGCCTGTACCTGATATCCGAATGACCTGAATCAAATTCCTGTAGAGAGGTAACTCGTCCCTCTACAACTCTTATGAAGACCGTTTGAGTTGATTCATAACGGAAAGAATTCGTTTTTCCGGTTCGTTTGACGGTGTCATCTTCTCTCGGCCAGACGGGAATACCTTCAGTAAATCCGTCTTATCTCCCTATCCATATGTCCAAATAACCCGATACAAACTCCTGAGTAAAGCGGATTCATTTCTATATAACTTCTATGAAGCCAGTTGAAGCTGAATCGGATGGTAACGTCCTCGTATAGCCACAGCTTTGAGACACTGTTTGCCGAGAGGTGCAGCACCGGGCGGTGTGGAGACGGGACAAGGAGCCGGGATGAGAAGTTTGTTGCCGAGAGTGAAGGTGATCCCGGGGGACTTCAAGCCGGGATGGAAGGCCAGGATATCCCCTGCCCGAGGGAAACTTCAGCACCAGGCGATGTGGAGCCGGGACGAGGGGCCGGGATATCTTGTGAAGAAAAAGCTCCTCGGCCAGGCAGAGACGTCTTTAGTAAATCTCCGGTACCTCCTTAACAAAATATCCAAATGGCCTGAATCCAACTCCTGTAGACATATATCTCACTCCTCTACAACTCCTATGAAGAGATTCAAGGCCGATTCATAACGGAGAGCCTTGGTCCAGCTATATCTTTCCGACGTCTCGGATGGGCTTTGCAGTCCTCTTTTGCTCCAATACTCCAAACATCATCAATTGTCTCCAAGACAAATAAAAACACTCCAAATGCATGCAAAAATCACTAGGACCTAATGCAAGCACCTAATACTCTAATAAAGACCAAAATGCTATAAAAACTATGCAAGACACATGCATGAGACACGAAACACCAAATAATATGCATGCTAAAAGATGTAAAATATGGGATTATAGGATTTTACTAATCAATTACTCAAATCCCACTCATGTCTTTGTGGTATTTAAGATATCGAACCAAGGAGGTTAAGATTGAAACACTAGGAATACATGAATCTTCCTAAGCTAGAGCAAATATTTTTCGGTTTTATATTTTTGAATCAAGAAAATAAAATGCAAGAAAGAAAACAAAAGATATAAGTGTTGGATCATGGAATGAACTATCAAATGAATGAGTAACAATCAAATAATGATGACAAAGATTGCATTAAACACTATCCTAGAACATGGGATTCACAATTATGACTAATCCACTCTCGTGGCACTAATCACTTTGTTAAACACCAAATCAAGAACAAACCATCGTTTGTGATAAGATGGTTAACAAGCATTAATCTCCAATCCCAATTAGTTCACTAATCACCCTTGACATCAACTCTCATTGGCAAGGATGTGGAAAGCTCAAAAAATGTTCGGTTCAAGCAATTAATTTAAACTCGGGTTAGGAGTGAAATGCCTAAGTTCGAGACTCGAATGGATAAATCTAATCTATCACTAACACCGTTTACTCGAATCTCTCCCTAATGCATGGGATGAAACCATAAATCCTAGGGTGTAGCTCTAGATTGGTTTGTCACGCCAACTAGAACTACATAATCTAGGTGCGGTTCTAAATTTTGAAAGGAAAGCAATGATTAAGAACATAAGCATCAAGAATCAATCACCAAATCATCAAAATCAAGCTAAATCTAAAATCCAACAAAAAGGGGTCTAAAGCATAAACATGAAGAACAAGATAGAACACAAGGGAAAAGGAGACATAAAGATGAAGAACAAAGATTAAATAAACATAATACAAAGATAGGTTGAAGAATCCTTCACTAGAGTGGCATGAATGATGAAGATCCAACCAAAATCATCATCAGAAGAGTTTGGGAGAAAACCTAACTCTAGGAAAAGAAATCTTAGATCTAAAAAATTAGGGTTTTCAATATTTAAATGAGTTTGGGTCGTACCGGGTTTTGACCCGGTCAAGTCTTTGATATGTCTTCAGTGAATCGGTCATAACGCCTGTACCTGATATCCGAATGACCTGAATCAAATTCCTGTAGACAGGTAACTCGTCCCTCTACAACTCTTAGGAAGACCGTTTGAGTTGATTCATAACGGAAAGAATTCGTTTTGCCGGTTCGTTTGACGGTGTCATCTTCTATCGGCCAGACGGGAATACCTTCAGTAAATCCGTCTTATCTCCCTATCCATATGTCCAAATAACCCGATGCAAACTCCTGTGTAAAACTAATTCACTCCTATACAACTTCTATGATGGTAACTGATATGATCATGGAAAGCAAGGAAGCTGAGGAAGCAGAAGCAGACAAGGAGCAGGAACCAGTTGGAGTGATCACTCGATCCAGAGCTAAGGAGATGGCAAAGGAAGCTCATTCACTCTTAGCTCACTCACTCACTCTGCCAAGGATTCAAGTCTTCAACATTTCCACCTTGAAGACTACACCCGGTCATGAAGACTAAGTAACTTAGGTGAGGAGTCTGTACTCTTTTCCATGTTGGGTTTTATCCCACAGGGTTTTATCAGCATGGTTTTTAACGAGGCAGATGATTCACTACGGCGAGTTACTTAGGAGTTATGACCAATGGGTAATAATGTACAAGTCACACTGACTTAGTATTTAGTTGTTTAGAGGTGCACCGATTAGGAACCTTATGGTTGGGACGCCTCGCTGTTTTATTTAAATTTTAGACGCCTTGTTGTTTTATTTCAGACGCTCTGTAGTTTAGGGCTTTGTCGAGATTGGGTTGATTTATAAAACCCAATCACGCCTCCTTTGTTTTTTTTTAGCGAAGAACATCAAGCAAAAGCAATTCCTGTTTTCTTCTCTCAATCTGATTCTAAGAATACGTTCTCTGAATTCGAGTTTCTTTACACGTTGTGAATCAGAAACTCTTCTATCGGTTCTACTCCATCTAATCCCATAAAGTCATACACTCGTATCATCACCTGTTCTTCTACCTTCACGAGATCATCACCACGACAATACTCCATCATCACGTCACCATCGCGATTACTCCCTTGTCACGCACCTCCGTCGCGATTCTCCTTGCTGCAGCACCGCCTTCATCAGCCTTCCTCCGGAGTTGATCAAGCAGGGACGCATCAAGTGGTATCAGAGCTTGCTCTGGACCAAAGGCTGAGAAGATCCTTAACCCTAAATTTTTGTTTTCGCGATTTACAGGATTTTGATCTAGGACTTGTTTCGCGATTGTCTTGTTGATCGAAGCAATCTAGTTTAGTATCATCCTAGGTTGTTGTGTTCTGTGTCTGCATCGCATCATATCTAGTTTAGGCTATACAGCATTTGCCTAATTTGCGATTAGTCCAGTTCTTAGAACTTAGAGTTGTCGCGCGAATTGCAGGTTTTAAAACCAAGGTTTGTCGCGAATTGCAGGTTTTTCTGTGTGGCTTAATTTCAGACTAAGGACTTGTTAATTTGCTGTGTTATTCAGTTATCATCTTAGGTCGCTAGTGTCTGTGCTAATTCGTTCAAAAAAAAAAAAAAAAAGAGGAAGAAATCGCATCATATCATAGCATCTGTTTTCGCGATTTGTTTGGTTTCGTCTAGGAACGATGGTTGTTGCTGTTCTGTGTTTGTTTTAGGTCTGCATAGCTGCATAGATAAGTGCATAGTCTTAGCTCTGTTGCATCTCATTCTCTGCAGCATATCGAACATGCATCACTTAATTCTCTGCAGCATATCGAACCTGCATCACTTCATTACCTACATCAAATCAAACCTGCATCAATTAGTAGCTGCATCAAGTCGATTTTTTTTTTTTTTTGTTCTGTTGCATCTCACTCTCTGCATCATATCGAACCTGCATTACTCCATTACCTGCATCATATCGAACCTGCATCACTTCATAACCTGCATCACATCGAGTTTGCATCAATTTGAAAATCTGCATTAAATCAAAAAAAATCTGCATCAATTTGAAAATCTGCATCAAAATCGAAAATCTGCATCAAAACTGTTTGCAATTTCATTTAAGACCAGATTACTGCGAGTTGTTGTTTGATTCTCAGGTACCATGGAGCTTTCAGCTGAGACCATGGCAGCCCTGAATAAAGCTATGGCAGAACAAATCAGAGAATCAAACCAGGCTGTGACAACACAACTTACTCAACAGATTGAACAGCTTAATGCGAAGTTTGAAGCTCAGATTAGTGGTATACTCAAGGAACAGAGTGCAAGTGGAGATGAGTCGTCAGCTACACCAACTCCCTCAGAGGCTATACGCATCACTAGAGGCAAAGGACACATTGGGACCTCTTCTCAAGGACCTAAACGTGATACTAGGCCTAAAGCCAAGAGTCACCAAGGTCAACTTGGGGACAGGGATACTCGGTCTAGAAAACGAGGTGATGACAGAGCTGAAGCACATCCAGCACCAAGATATCGTACGGGAGAGTACATAGCTGGGCACAGAGTCTTTAGGGGAACTGATCCAGAATACTCTGAAGAGGAAGAAGCTTCTGATCATAGCCTAGAAACCGTGAGAAGAAGAGGTGAGAATAGAGGTAATGGCAGAGACTATGATCCTCTAAGACAGCAGCTAAACCATATCAAGGTTCAATATCCTGCCTTCTATGGCACAAACGACCCAGAAATTTATCTTGATTGGGAAAGGAAGATGGAATCGAATTTTTCGGTTCAAGGCACCTATGAGCTTAACAAGGTGAAGATAGCTGTCTCTGAATTCAGTGGTTACGCTCTTTTATGGTGGGAACAGCTGGGAATTACTAGACAAAGACACAGGGAGCCCCCTGTTACTACCTGGAATCAACTAGTCACGCAGATGAGAAGGAGATTCGTGCCTGCACACTATCAAAGAGAGCTCCTACACAAGCTTAGACGACTCAATCAGGGCCCAAAATCGGTTAGAGACTACTTCCAGGAGCTGGAAACGTTGATGATCAGGGCTGACCTGAATGAGAGTGACGACATGGTACTGTCACGATTCCTTGGAGGATTAAACAGAGAGATTCAAGACAAGGTAGAACTGCAGAGTTATGGAGATTTACAAGAACTGGTGCATAAGGCAGAATTAATTGAATCGCAGATTAAGAGACGGATTGGGAGAACAACATTCACTCCTAACATCCCAAAGCCTAGAGAAATCAGCAAACCTGCATACACCAGAGACACTAAGCCAGCAACACCTGCTGTTAAAGAAGAAGCCAGGACCGATTTTAAACCCAGAAATGGCACACCAACAAGCCATATAAGGTGTTTTAAGTGTCAAGGCATGGGTCATTACTCTAGAGACTGTCCTAACAAGAAGATGTTCCTGCTGCAAGAAGGAGGACAGATTGTCCCTCAAGATAGTTCAGAAGGCGAGACAGATACTGAATCAGCAGAAGAAGAAGAACCAGCAGCAGTTGGGGAAATGCTAGTCGCACGCAGAACACTAAGTGTTCAGGTTCACCCAGATGACAGAGAGCAGCGTGAGAACCTCTTCCATACTAGATGTGTAGTTCAAGACAAGGTCTGTACCTTGATTGTAGATGGAGGAAGTTGCACCAATGCTGCTAGTGAAGAGATGGTACAGAAACTCAATCTGAAGACTACACCACATCCTAGACCATATCAGCTACAATGGTTGAACAACAAGGGAGCTTTAACTGTCTCTCAGCAAGTGTTAGTTAAGTTAGCAATTGGAAAGTATGAAGATGAGTTGCTGTGTGATGTGATCCCTATGAAGTCTAGTCACGTTCTCTTAGGCAGACCTTGGCAGTTCGACAGAAGAGTTCTACATGATGGTTACACCAACAAGCAGTCTTTTGAGTTCAAGGGACGTAAGGTCACCCTTCTGCCTCTAACACCGAGTGAAATCTACAAGGACCAGCTGCATATGAGTCGCCAGGATAAGGAGAAGGTGTCAAACAGCCTCTACATCAATCACAGTGAATTCTCTGAACTTTTTGATCCTGAATTAACTACTTTTATGTTTGTGTACAAGGACATCCTTGTTAGTACTAACCAATCACAGGAGCTTCCTAGTGCTATGACAGAGATTTTGCAGGAATACAGAGAGGTTTTTCCAGAAGAGATACCACCAGGCTTGCCTCCAATTCGAGGAATAGAGCACCAGATCGACTTTGTACCAGGTTCTGCCTTGCCTAATAGACCAGCATATCGAACTAATCCAGTAGAGACCAAGGAGCTGCAGAAACAAGTGGAAGAGCTGATGAGTAAAGGACATATACGAGAGAGTTTGAGTCCTTGTGCAGTACCTGTTCTGCTAGTTCCTAAGAAAGATGGGACTTGGAGGATGTGTGTGGACTGCCGAGCTATCAACAACATAACCGTGAAGTATAGGCATCCAATTCCAAGACTAGATGACATGCTGGACGAGCTGTGTGGGTCTACAATCTTCTCCAAAATCGATTTGAAGAGTGGGTATCACCAGATCAGAATGAAGGAAGGAGATGAATGGAAGACAGCATTCAAAACCAAGCAGGGTCTATACGAATGGCTGGTTATGCCGTTTGGTCTCACCAACGCTCCTAGCACCTTCATGAGGCTGATGAATCACGCCTTAAGACCCTTCATTGGCGTGTTCGTAGTAGTCTACTTCGATGATATACTCATCTACAGTAAAGGTTTGGAGGAACATCTAAACCACATCAGATCGGTTCTAGATGTTCTTCGCTCTCAATCTCTCTTTGCTAACTTTTCTAAGTGTTCTTTTTGTACTAATGAAGTTGTCTTTTTAGGCTTTGTAGTAAGTGCAGAAGGAGTTAAAGTAGATGAAGAAAAGATCAAAGCTATCAAGGAATGGCCGACGCCTAAGAGTGTGGGAGAGGTCCGAAGTTTCCATGGCTTAGCAGGATTCTACAGACGTTTTGTTCGCAACTTCAGCTCCATAGCTGCACCATTGACAGAAGTTATCAAGAAAGAAGTGGGATTCAAATGGGGAGACGCACAAGAGCAGGCTTTTACAGCCCTTAAAGAGAAGCTTATCAATTCACCTCTCTTAGTACTTCCAGATTTTTTGAAAACGTTTGAAGTAGAATGTGATGCATCTGGAATTGGTATTGGCGCTGTGTTGATGCAGGATAGGAAACCGGTGGCTTACTTCAGTGAGAAGCTGGGAGGATCAACACTCAACTATCCTACATACGACAAGGAGCTCTATGCATTGGTTCGAGCTCTTCAAACGTGGCAGCACTACCTGTGGCCCAAAGAATTTGTCATTCACACAGACCATGAGTCTCTGAAGTACCTCAAAGGACAGCAGAAGCTCAACAAGAGACATGCCAGGTGGATGGAGTTCATTGAGACATTCCCATACATTGTTAAGTACAAGAAAGGTAAGGATAATGTAGTCGCAGATGCATTATCCAGAAGGTACACTCTTGTCTCTACTTTGTCATCGAAAATTGATGGATTTGAACATGTAATAGCTCTGTACGAAACTGACCTTGATTTTGCCGAGAACTATGGCAAATGTCATAAGTTTGCTTTTGAGAAATACTTTAGACAGGATGGATACTTGTTCTACAACAACAGGCTGTGCATACCACGAGGGTCAATCAGAGAGCTGCTAGTTCGAGAAGCTCATAGTGGTGGACTAGCTGGACATTTCGGTATATCAAAGACTCTACTTGCACTACAGGATCGTTTCTACTGGCCTAACATGAAGTTAGACGTCGAGAAGGTTTGTTCTAGGTGTGCTGTTTGCAAGATGGCAAAGAGTAAAGTACAACCTCACGGTTTGTATACTCCCCTACCTATTCCTTCTCAACCTTGGACTCATATTTCTATGGACTTTGTGCTTGGCTTACCTCGAACCAGAAATGGTAGCGATTCGATTTTTGTAGTTGTTGACAGGTTTAGCAAGATGGCTCACTTCATTGCTAGTCACAAGACAGATGATGCTGTTAGTGTAGCTAATTTGTTTTTCAGGGAGATAGTACGTCTGCACGGCATACCTCAAGAGATAGTGTCAGACCGAGACACCAAGTTTCTAGGACACTTCTGGAGAACGTTATGGGCAAAGCTAGGGACTAAGCTGGCCTTTTCCACTACTTGTCATCCTCAGACTGATGGCCAAACAGAGGTGGTGAATAGGACGTTATCTACACTCCTCAGGGCGTTGGTGAAAGATAACATCAAGTCATGGGAAGCCTGCTTACCACACGTAGAGTTTGCTTATAATCACGCTAAGCACTCTGCAACTCTATTCTCTCCTTTTGAAATTGTCTATGGTTTTAACCCTCAATCACCTCTAGACTTGATCTCTTTGCCTCTAAGTGTTCAATGTAGTTTAGATGGTACAGCAAAGGCTGCGCAGGTCAGGGAGATACACGCAAAAGCCAAGGAGAATATAGAGAAGAAGACTAAGCAGTATGAGAAACAAGCAAACAAGGGCAGGAAGGAGATGGTATTTGAAGAAGGCGACTTGGTGTGGATTCATCTACGCAAGGACAGATTTCCAGAAGAGAGAAAGAGCAAACTAATGCCGCGAGTTGATGGACCCTTTGAAGTCGTCAAGAGGATCAACAACAATGCCTATCAGATCGATCTCCAAGGTAAGTATAACGTATCTCCTTCGTTCAATGTTTCTGACTTACTTCCTTATCTTGCAGATTTCGATTTGAGGACAAATCCTTTTCAAGAGGGAGGGGATGATATGATCATGGAAAGCAAGGAAGCTGAGGAAGCAGAAGCAGACAAGGAGCAGGAACCAGTTGGAGTGATCACTCGATCCAGAGCTAAGGAGATGGCAAAGGAAGCTCATTCACTCTTAGCTCACTCACTCACTCTGCCAAGGATTCAAGTCTTCAACATTTCCACCTTGAAGACTACACCCGGTCATGAAGACTAAGTAACTTAGGTGAGGAGTCTGTACTCTTTTCCATGTTGGGTTTTATCCCACAGGGTTTTATCAGCATGGTTTTTAACGAGGCAGATGATTCACTACGGCGAGTTACTTAGGAGTTATGACCAATGGGTAATAATGTACAAGTCACACTGACTTAGTATTTAGTTGTTTAGAGGTGCACCGATTAGGAACCTTATGGTTGGGACGCCTCGCTGTTTTATTTAAATTTTAGACGCCTTGTTGTTTTATTTCAGACGCTCTGTAGTTTAGGGCTTTGTCGAGATTGGGTTGATTTATAAAACCCAATCACGCCTCCTTTGTTTTTTTTTAGCGAAGAACATCAAGCAAAAGCAATTCCTGTTTTCTTCTCTCAATCTGATTCTAAGAATACGTTCTCTGAATTCGAGTTTCTTTACACGTTGTGAATCAGAAACTCTTCTATCGGTTCTACTCCATCTAATCCCATAAAGTCATACACTCGTATCATCACCTGTTCTTCTACCTTCACGAGATCATCACCACGACAATACTCCATCATCACGTCACCATCGCGATTACTCCCTTGTCACGCACCTCCGTCGCGATTCTCCTTGCTGCAGCACCGCCTTCATCAGCCTTCCTCCGGAGTTGATCAAGCAGGGACGCATCAGTAACGTCCCCGTATAGCCGGAGCTTTGAGACACTGTTTGCTGAGAGGTGCAGCACCGGGTGGTGTGGAGACGGGACAAGGAGCCGGGATGAGAAGTTTGTTGCCGAGAGTGAATGTGATCCCGGGGGACTTCAAGCCGGGATGGAAGGCCAGGATATCCCCTGCCCGAGGGAAACTTCAGCACCTGGCGATGTGGAGGCGGGACGAGGGGCCGGGATATCCTGTGAAGAAAAAGCTCCTCGGCCAGGCAGAGACATCTTCAGTAAATCTCCGGTAACTCGTTAACCAAATATCCAAATAGCCTGAATCCAACTCCTGTAGACATATATCTCACTCCTCTACAACTCCTATGAAGAGATTCAAATCTGATTCATAACGGAGTGCATTCGTCCAGTTATATCGTTCCGGCGTCTCGGATGGGCTTTGCAGTCCTGTTTTGCTCCAATACTCCAAACATCATCAATTGTCTCCAAGACACCTAAAAACACTCCAAATGCATGCAAAACTCATTAGGACCTAATGCAAACACCTAATACTCTAATAAAGACCAAAATTCTATATAAACTATGCAAGACACATGCATGAGACACGAAACACCAAATAATATGCATGCTAAAAGATGTAAAATATGGGATTATAGGATTTTACAAATCAATTACTCAAATCCCACTCATGTCTTTGTGGTATTTAAGATATCGAACCAAGGAGGTTAAGATTGAAACACTGGGAATACATGAATCTTCCTAAGATAGAGCAAATATTTTTGGGTTTTATATTTTTGAATCAAGAAAATAAAATGCAAGAAAGAAAACAAAAGATATAAGTGTTGGATCATGGAATGAGTAACAATCAAATAATGATGACAAAGATTGCATTAAACACTATCCTAGAACATGGGATTCACAATTATGACTAATCCACTCTCGTGGCACTAATCACTTTGTTAAACACCAAATCAAGAACAAACCATCGTTTGTGATAAAATGGTTAACAAGCATTAATCTCCAATCCCAATTAGTTCACTAATCACCCTTGACATCAACTCTCATTGGCAAGGATGTGAAAAGCTCACAAAATGTTCGGTTCAAGCAATTCATTTAAACTCGGGTTAGGAGTGAAATGCCTAAGTTCGAGACTCGAATGGATAAATCTAATCTAGCACTAACACCGTTTACTCGAATCTCTCCCTAATGCATGGGATGAGACCATAAATCCTAGGGTGTAGCTCTAGATTGGTTTGTCACGCCAACTAGAACTACATAATCTAGGTGCGGTTCAAAACTTTGAAAGGAAAGCAATGATTAAGAACATAAGCATCAAGAATCAATCACCAAATCATCAAAATCAAGCTAAATCTAAAATCCAACAAAAAGGGGTCTAAAGCATAAACATGAAGAACAAGATAGAACATAAGGGAAAAGGAGACATAAAGATAAAGAACAAAGATTAAATAAACATAATACAAAGATAGGTTGAAGAATCCTTCACTAGAGTGGCATGAATGATGAAGATCCATCCAAAATCATCATCAGAAGAGTTTGGGAGAAAACCTAACTCTAGGAAAAGAAATCTTAGATCTAAAAAATTAGGGTTTTCAATATTTAAATGAGTTTGGGTCGTACCGGGTTTTGACCCGGTCAAGTCTTTGATATGTCTTCAGTGAATCGGTCATAACGCCTGTACCTGATATCCGAATGACCTGAATCAAATTCCTGTAGACAGGTAACTCGTCCCTCTACAACTCTTAGGAAGACCGTTTGAGTTGATTCATAACGGAAAGAATTCGTTTTGCCGGTTCGTTTGACGGTGTCATCTTCTCTCGGCCAGACGGGAGTACCTTCAGTAAATCCGTCTTATCTCCCTATCCATATGTCCAAATAACCCGATGCAAACTCCTGTGTAAAACTAATTCACTCCTATACAACTTCTATGATGGTAACGTCCCCGTATAGCCGGAGCTTTGAGACACTGTTTGCTGAGAGGTGCAGCACCGGGTGGTGTGGAGACGGGACAAGGAGCCGGGATGAGAAGTTTGTTGCCGAGAGTGAAGGTGATCCCGGGGGACTTCAAGCCGGGATTGAAGGCCAGGATATCCCCTGCCCGAGGGAAACTTCAGCACCTGGCGATGTGGAGGCGGGACGAGGGGCCGGGATATCCTGTGAAGAAAAAGCTCCTCGGCCAGGCAGAGACATCTTCAGTAAATCTCCGGTAACTCGTTAACCAAATATCCAAATAGCCTGAATCCAACTCCTGTAGACATATATCTCACTCCTCTACAACTCCTATGAAGAGATTCAAGTCTGATTCATAACGGAGTGCATTCGTCCAGTTATATCGTTCCGGCGTCTCGGATGGGCTTTGCAGTCCTGTTTTGCTCCAATACTCCAAACATCATCAATTGTCTCCAAGACACCTAAAAACACTCCAAATGCATGCAAAAATCACTAGGACCTAATGCAAGCACCTAATACTCTAATAAAGACCAAAAATGCTATAAAAACTATGCAAGACACATGCATGAGACACGAAACACCAAATAATATGCATGCTAAAAGATGTAAAATATGAGATTATATGATTTTACTAATCAATTACTCAAATCCCATGCATGTCTTTGTGGTATTTAAGATATCGAACCAAGGAGGTTAAGATTGAAACACTAGGAATACATGAATCTTCCTAAGCTAGAGCAAATGTTTTTGGGTTTTATATTTTTGAATCAAGAAAATAAAATGCAAGAAAGAAAACAAAAGATATAAGTGTTGGATCATGGAATGAACTATCAAATGAATGAGTAACAATCAAATAATGATGACAAAGATTGCATTAAACACTATCCTAGAACATGGGATTCACAATTATGACTAATCCACTCTCGTGGCACTAATCACTTTGTTAAACACCAAATCAAGAATAAACCATCGTTTGTGATAAGATGGTTAACAAGCATTAATCTCCAATCCCAATTAGTTCACTAATCACCCTTGACATCAACTCTCATTGGCAAGGATGTGGAAAGCTCAAAAAATGTTCGGTTCAAGCAATTAATTTAAACTCGGGTTAGGAGTGAAATGCCTAAGTTCGAGACTCGAATGGATAAACCTAATCTAGCTCTAACACCGTTTACTCGAATCTCTCCCTAATGCATGGGATGAGACCATAAATCCGAGGGTGTAGCTCTAGATTGGTTTGTCACGCCAACTAGAACTACATAATCTAGGTGCGGTTCAAAACTTTGAACGGAAAGCAATGATTAAGAACATAAGCATCAAGAATCAATCACCAAATCATCAAAATCAATCTAAATCTAAAATCCAACAAAAAGGGGTCTAAAGAATAAACATGAAGAACAAGATAGAACACAAGGGAAAAAGAGACATAAAGATAAAGAACAAAGATTAAATAAACATAATACAAAGATAGGTTGAAGAATCCTTCACTAGAGTGGCATAAATGATGAAGATCCATCCAAAATCATCATAAGAAGAGTTTGGGAGAAAACCCAACTCTAGGAAAAGAAATCTTAGATCTAAAAAATTAGGGTTTTCAATATTTAAATGAGTTTGGGTCGGACCGGGTTTTGACCCGGTCAAGTCTTTGATATGTCTTCAGTGAATCGGTCTTAACTCCTGTACCTGATATCCGAATGACCTGAATCAAATTCCTGTAGACAGGTAACTCGTCCCTCTACAACGCTTATGAAGACAGTTTGAGTTGATTCATAACGGAATGCCTTCGTGTTTCCGGTTCGTTTGACGGTGTCATCTTCTCTCGGCCCGACAGAAATACCTTCAGTAAATCCGTCTTATCTCCCTATGCATATGTCCAAATAACCCTATTTAAACTCCTGTGTAAACCTAATTCACTCCTCTACAACTTCTATGAAGGCAGTTGAAGCTGAATAGGATGGTAACGTCCCCGTATAGCACCGGGCGGTGTGTAGACGGGACAAGGAGCCGGGATGAGAAGTTTGTTGCCGATAGGGAAGGTGATCCCGGGGGACTTCAAGCCGGGATGGAAGGCCAGGATATCCCCTGCCCGAGGGAAACTTCAGCACCTGGCGATGTGGAGCCGGGACGAGGGGCCGGGATATCCGGTGAAGAAAAAGCTCCTCGGCCTGGCAGAGACATCTTCAGTAAATCTCCGGTAACTCGTTAACCAAATATCCAAATGGCCTGAATCCAACTTCTGCAGACAGATATCTCACTCCTCTACAACTCATATGCAGAGATTCAAGGCTGATTCATAACGTAGGGCCTTCGTCCAGTTATATCGTTCCGGCGTCTCGGATGGGCTTTGCAGTCCTCTTTTGCTCCAATACTCCAAACATCATCAATTGTCTCCAAGACACCTAAAAACACTCCAAATGCATGCAAAACTCACTAGGACCTAATGCAAACACCTAATACTCTAATAAAACTAAAATGCTATAAAAACTATGCAAGACACATGCATGAGACACGAAACACCAAATAATATGCATGCTAAAAGATGTAAAATATGGGATTATAGGATTTTACTAATCAATTACTCAAATCCCACTCATGTCTTTGTGGTATTTAAGATATCGAACTAAGGAGGTAGGATTGAAACACTAGGAATACATGAATCTTCCTAAGCTAGAGCAAATGTTTTTGGGTTTTATATTTTTGAATCAAGAAAATAAAATGCAAGAAAGAAAACAAAAGATATAAGTGTTGGATCATGGAATGAACTATCAAATGAACGAGTAACAATCAAATAATGATGACAAAGATTGCATTAAACACTATCCTAGAACATGGGATTCACAATTATGACTAATCCACTCTCGTGGCACTAATCACTTTGTTAAACACCAAATCAAGAACAAACCATCGTTTGTGATAAGATGGTTAACAAGCATTAATCTCCGATCCCAATTAGTTCACTAATCACCCTTGACATCAACTCTCATTGGCAAGGATGTGAAAGGTCACAAAATGTTCGGTTCAAGCAATTCATTAAAACTCGGGTTAGGAGTGAAATACCTAAGTACGAGACTCGATTGGATAAATCTAATCTAGCACTAACACCGTTTACTCGAATCTCTTCCTAATGCATGGGATGAGACCATAAATCCTAGGGTGTAGCTCTAGATTGGTTTGTCACGCCAACTAGAACTACATAATCTAGGTGCGGTTCAAAACTTTGAAAGGAAAGCAATGATTAAGAACATAAGCATCAAGAATCAATCACCAAATCATCAAAATCAAGCTAAATCTAAAATCCAACAAAAAGGGGTCTAAAGCATAAACATGAAGAACAAGATAGAACACAAGAGAAAAGGAGACATAAAGATAAAGAACAAAGATTAAATAAACATAATACAAAGATAGGTTGAAGAATCCTTCACTAGAGTGGCATGAATGATGAAGATCCATCATAAGAAGAGTTTGGGAGAAAACCTAACTCTAGGAAAAGAAATCTTAGATCTAAAAAATTAGGGTTTTCAATATTTAAATGAGTTTGGGTCGTACCGGGTTTTGACCCGGTCAAGTCTTTGATATGTCTTCAGTGAATCGCTCATAACTCCTGTACCTGATATCCGAATGACCTGAATCAAATTCCTGTAGACAGGTAACTCGTCCCTCTACAACTCTTATGCACACCGTTTGAGTTGATTCATAACGGAAAGCCTTCGTGTTTCCGGTTCGTTTGACGTTGTAATCTTCTCTCTGCGTGACGGAAATACCTTCAGTAAATCCGTCTTATCTCCCTATCCATATGTCCAAATAACCCGATTCAAACTCCTGTGTAAAACGAATTCACTCCTCTACAACTTCTAAGAAGGCAGTTGAAGCTGAATCGGATGGTAACATCCCCGTATAGCCACAGCGTTGAGACACTGTTTGCCGAGAGGTGCAGCACCGGGCGGTGTGGAGACGGGACAAGGAGCCGGGATGAGAAGTTTGTTGCCGAGAGGGAAGGTGATCCCGGGGGACTTCAAGCCGGGATGGAAGGCCAGGATATCCCCTGCCCGAGGGAAACTTCAGCACTTGGCGATGTGGAGGCGGGACGAGGGGCCGGGATATCCGGTGAAGAAAAAGCTCCTCGGCCAGGCAGAGACATCTTCAGTAAATCTCCGGTAACTCGTTAACCAAATATCCAAATGGCCTGCATTCAACTCCTGTAGACAGATATCTCACTCCTCTACAACTCATATGTAGAGATTCAAGGCTGATTCATAACGTAGGGCCTTCGTCCAGTTATATCGTTCCGGCGTCTCGGATGGGCTTTGCAGTCCTCTTTTGCTCCAATACTCCAAACATCATCAATTGTCTCCAAGACACCTAAAAACACTCCAAATGCATTAAAAACTCACTAGGACCTAATGCAAACACCTAATACTCTAAAAAAACCAAAATGCTATAAAAACTATGCAAGACACATGCATGAGACACGAAACACCAAATAATATGCATG
Source organism: Eutrema japonicum (assembly GCA_030161315.1). Classification (NCBI taxonomy): domain Eukaryota; kingdom Viridiplantae; phylum Streptophyta; class Magnoliopsida; order Brassicales; family Brassicaceae; genus Eutrema; species Eutrema japonicum. Next base: position 35,546,854 of record BSQW01000013.1, on the reverse strand, counting down.
CTAAAAGATGTAAAATATGGGATTATAGGATTTTACTAATCAATTACTCAAATCCCACAAAATGTCTTTGTGGTATTTAAGATATCGAACCAAGGAGGTTAAGATTGAAACACTAGGAATACATGAATCTTCCTAAGCTAGAGCAAATATTTTTGGGTTTTATATTTTTGAATCAAGAAAATAAAATGTAAGAAAGAAAACAAAAGATATAAGTGTTGGATCATGGAATGAACTATCAAATGAATGAGTAAAAATCAAATAACAATGACAAAGATTGCATTAAACACTATCCTAGAACATGGGATTCACAATTATGAATAATCCACTCTCGTGGCACTAATCACTTTGTTAAACACCAAATCAAGAACAAACCATCGTTTGTGATAAGATGGTTAACAAGCATTAATCTCCAATCCCAATTAGTTCACTAATCACCCTTGACATCAACTCTCATTGGCAAGGATGTGAAAAGCTCACAAAATGTTTGGTTCAAGCAATTCATTAAAACTCGGGTTAGGAGTGAAATGCCTAAGTTCGAGACTCGAATGGATAAATCTAATCTAGCTCTAACACCGTTTACTCGAATCTCTCCCTAATGCATGGGATGAGACCATAAATCCGAGGGTGTAGCTCTAGATTGGTTTGTCACGCCAACTAGAACTACATAATCTAGGTGCGGTTCAAAACTTTGAACGGAAAGCAATGATTAAGAACATAAGCATCAAGAATCAATCACCAAATCATCAAAATCAATCTAAATCTAAAATCCAACAAAAAGGGGTCTAAAGCATAAACATGAAGAACAAGATAGAACACAAGGGAAAAAGAGACATAAAGATAAAGAACAAAGATTAAATAAACATAATACAAAGATAGGTTGAAGAATCCTTCACTAGAGTGGCATAAATGATGAAGATCCATCCAAAATCATCATAAGAAGAGTTTGGGAGAAAACCCAACTCTAGGAAAAGAAATCTTAGATCTAAAAAATTAGGGTTTTCAATATTTAAATGAGTTTGGGTCGGACCGGATTTTGACCCGGTCAAGTCTTTGATATGTCTTCAGTGAATCGGTCTTAACTCCTGTACCTGATATCCGAATGACCTGAATCAAATTCCTGTAGACAGGTAACTCGTCCCTCTACAACTCTTATGAAGACAGTTTGAGTTGATTCATAACGGAAAGACTTCGTGTTTCCGGTTCGTTTGGCGGTGTCATCTTCTCTCGGCCCGACGGAAATACCTTCAGTAAATCTGTCTTATCTCCCTATCCATATGTCCAAATAACCCTATTTAAACTCCTGTGTAAACCTAATTCACTCCTCTACAACTTCTATGAAGGCAGTTGAAGCTGAATAGGATGGTAACGTCCCCGTATAGCACCGGGCGGTGTGTAGACGGGACAAGGAGCCGGGATGAGAAGTTTGTTGCCGATAGGGAAGGTGATCCCGGGGGACTTCAAGCCGGGATGGAAGGCCAGGATATCCCCTGCCCGAGGGAAACTTCAGCACCTGGCGATGTGGAGCCGGGACGAGGGGCCGGGATATCCGGTGAAGAAAAAGCTCCTCGGCCTGGCAGAGACATCTTCAGTAAATCTCCGGTAACTCGTTAACCAAATATCCAAATGGCCTGAATCCAACTTCTGCAGACAGATATCTCACTCCTCTACAACTCATATGCAGAGATTCAAGGCTGATTCATAACGTAGGGCCTTCGTCCAGTTATATCGTTCCGGCATCTCGGATGAGCTTTGCAGTCCTCTTTTGCTCCAATACTCCAAACATCATCAATTGTCTCCAAGACACCTAAAAACACTCCAAATGCATGCAAAACTCACTAGGACCTAATGCAAACACCTAATACTCTAATAAAACCAAAATGCTATAAAAACTATGCAAGACACATGCATGAGACACGAAACACCAAATAATATGCATGCTAAAAGATGTAAAATATGGGATTATAGGATTTTACTAATCAATTACTCAAATCCCACTCATGTCTTTGTGGTATTTAAGATATCGAACCAAGGAGGTTAAGATTGAAACACTAGGAATACATGAATCTTCCTAAGCTAGAGCAAATATTTTTGGGTTTTATATTTTTGAATCAAGAAAATAAAATGTGAGAAAGAAAACAAAAGATATAAGTGTTGGATCATGGAATGAACTATCAAATGAATGAGTAACAATCAAATAACAATGACAAAGATTGCATTAAACACTATCCTAGAACATGGGATTCACAATTATGACTAATCCATTCTCGTGGCACTAATCACTTTGTTAAACACCAAATCAAGAACAAACCATCGTTTGTGATAAGATGGTTAACAAGCATTAATCTCCAATCCCAATTAGTTCACTAATCACCCTTGACATCAACTCTCATTGGCAAGGATGTGAAAAGCTCACAAAATGTTCGGTTCAAGCAATTCATTTAAACTCGGGTTAGGAGTGAAATGCCTAAGTTCGAGACTCGAATGGATAAATCTAATCTAGCACTAACACCGTTTACTCGAATCTCTCCCTAATGCATGGGATGAGACCATAAATCCTAGGGTGTAGCTCTAGATTGGTTTGTCACGCCAACTAGAACTACATAATCTAGGTGCGGTTCAAAACTTTGAAAGGAAAGCAATGATTAAGAACATAAGCATCAAGAATCAATCACCAAATCATCAAAATCAAGCTAAATCTAAAATCCAACAAAAAGGGGTCTAAAGCATAAACATGAAGAACAAGATAGAACACAAGGGAAAAAGAGAAATAATGATAAAGAACAAAGATTAAATAAACATAATACATAGATAGGTTGAAGAATCCTTTACTAGAGTGGCATGAATGATGAAGATCCATCCAAAATCATCATAAGAAGAGTTTTGGAGAAAACCCAACTCTAGGAAAAGAAATCTTAGATCTAAAAAATTAGGGTTTTCAATATTTAAATGAGTTTGGGTTGGACCGGGTTTTGACCCGTTCAAGTCTTTGATATGTCTTCAGTGAATCGATCATAACTCATGTACCTGATATCCGAATGACCTGAATCAAATTCCTGTAGACAGGTAACTCGTCCCTCTACAACTCTTATGAAGACCGTTTGAGTTGATTCATAACGGAAAGCCTTCGTGTTTCCGGTTCGTTTGACGGTGTCATCTTCTCTCAGCCAGACGGAAATACCTTCAGTAAATCCGTCTTATCTCCCTATCCATATGTCCAAATAACCCGATTCAAACTCCTGTGTAAAACTAACTCGCTCCTCTACAACTTCTATAAAGGCAGTTGAAGCTGAATCGGATGGTAACGTCTCCGTATAGCCACAGCGTTGAGACACTGTTTGCCGAGAGGTGCAACACCGGGCGGTGTGGAGACGGGACAAGGAGCCGGGATGAGAAGTTTGTTGCCGAGAGGGAAGGTGATCCCGGGGGACTTCAAGCTGGGATGGAAGGCCAGGATATCCCCTACACGAGGGAAACTTCAGCACCTGGCGATGTGGAGCCGGGACGAGGGGCCGGGATATCCGGTGAAGAAAAAGCTCCTCGGCCAGGCAGAGACGTCTTCAGTAAATCCCCGGTAACTCATTAACTAAATATCCAATGGCCTGAATCTAACTCCTGTAGACAGATATCTCACTCCTCTACAACTCCTATGAAGAGATTCAAGGCTGATTCATAACGGAGGGCCTTCGTCCAGTTATATCTTTCCGGCGTCTCGGATGGGCTTTGCATTCCTCTTTTGCTCCAATACTCCAAACATCATCAATTGTCTACAAGACACCTAAAAACAATCCAAATGCATGCAAAACTCACTAGGACCTAATGCAAACACCTAATACTCTAATAAAGACCAAAAATGCTATAAAAACTATGCAAGACACATGCATGAGACACGAAACACCAAATAATATGCATGATAAAAGATGTAAAATATGGGATTATAGGATTTTACTAATCAATTACTCAAATCCCACTCATGTCTTTGTGGTATTTAAAATATCGAACCAAGGAGGTTAAGATTGAAACACTAGGAATACATGAATCTTCCTAAGCTAGAGCAAATGTTTTTGGGTTTTATATTTTTGAATCAAGAAAATAAAATGCAAGAAAGAAAACAAAAGATATAAGTGTTGGATCATGGAATGAACTATCAAATGAATGAGTAACAATCAAATAATGATGACAAAGATTGCATTAAACACAATCCTAGAACATGGAATTCACAATTATGACTAATCCACTCTCGTGGCACTAATCACTTTGTTAAACACCAAATCAAGAACAAACCATCGTTCGTGATAAGATGGTTAACAAGCATTAATCTCCAATCCCAATTAGTTCACTAATCACCCTTGACATCAACTCTCATTGGCAAGGATGTGAAAAGCTCACAAAATGTTCGATTCAAGCAATTCATTTAAACTCGGGTTAGGAGTGAAATGCCTAAGTTCGAGACTCGAATGGATAAATCTAATCTTGCACTAACACCGTTTACTCGAATCTCTCCCTAATGCATGGGATGAGACCATAAATACTAGGGTGTAGCTCTAGATTGGTTTGTCACGCCAACTAGAACTACATAATCTAGGTGCGGTTCTAAACGTTGAAAGGAAAGCAATGATTAAGAACATAAGCATCAAGAATCAATCACCAAATCATCAAAATCAAGCTAAATCTAAAATCCAACAAAAGGGGTCTAAAGCATAAACATGAAGAACAAGATAGAACACAAGGGTAAAAGAGACATAAAGATAAAGAACAAAGATTAAATAAACATAATACAAAGATATGTTAAAGAATCCTTCACTAGAGTGGCATGAAAGATGAAGATCCATCCAAAATCATCATAAGAAGAGTTTGGGAGAAAACCCAACTCTAGGAAAAGAAATCTTAGATCTAAAAAATTAGGGTTTTCAATATTTAAATGAGTTTGGATCGGACCGGGTTTTGACCCGGTCAAGTCTTTGATATGTCTTCAGTGAATCGTTCATAACTCCTGTACCTGATATCCGAATGACCTGAATTAAATTCATGTAGACAGATAACTCATCCCTCTACAACTCCTATGAAGAACGTTTGAGTTGATTCATAACGGAAAGCCTTCGTGTTTCCGGTTCGTTTGACGGTGTCATCTTCTCTTGGCCAGACGGAAATACCTTCAGTAAATCCGTCTTATCTCCCTATCCATATGTCCAAATAACCCAATTCAAACTCCTGTGTAAAACTGATTCACTACTCTACAACTTCTATGAAGGCAGTTGAAGCTGAATCGGAGGGTAACGTCCCCGTATAGCCACAGCTTTGAGACACTGTTTGCCGAGAGGTGCAGCACCAGGCGGTGTGGAGCCGGGACAAGGAGCCGGGATGAGAAATTTGTTGCCGAGAGGGAAGGTGATCCCGGGGGACTTCAAGCCGGGATGGAAGGCCAGGATATCCCCTGCCCGAGGGAAACTTCAGCACCTGGCGATGTGGAGCCGGGACGAGGGGCCGGGATATCCGGTGAAGAAAAAGCTCCTCGGCCAGGCAGAGACGTCTTCAGTAAATCCCCGGTAACTCATTAACTAAATATCCAATGGCCTGAATCTAACTCCTGTAGACAGATATCTCACTCCTCTACAACTCCTATGAAGAGATTCAAGGCTGATTCATAACGGAGGGCCTTCGTCCAGTTATATCTTTCCGGCGCCTCGGATGGGCTTTGCATTCCTCTTTTTCTCCAATACTCCAAACATCATCAATTGTCTACAAGACACCTAAAAACACTCCAAATGCATGCAAAACTCACTAGGACCTAATGCAAACACCTAATACTCTAATAAAGACCAAAAATGCTATAAAAACTATGCAAGACACATGCATGAGACACGAAACACCAAATAATATGCATGCTAAAAGATGTAAAATATGAGATTATATGATTTTACTAATCAATTACTCAAATCCCATGCATGTCTTTGTGGTATTTAAGATATCGAACCAAGGAGGTTAAGATTGAAACACTAGGAATACATGAATCTTCCTAAGCTAGAGCAAATGTTTTTGGGTTTTATATTTTTGAATCAAGAAAATAAAATGCAAGAAAGAAAACAAAAGATATAAGTGTTGGATCATGGAATGAACTATCAAATGAATGAGTAACAATCAAATAATGATGACAAAGATTGCATTAAACACTATCCTAGAACATGGAATTCACAATTATGACTAATCCACTCTCGTGGCACTAATCACTTTGTTAAACACCAAATCAAGAACAAACCATCGTTCGTGATAAGATGGTTAACATGCATTAATCTCCAATCCCAATTAGTTCACTAATCACCCTTGACATCAACTCTCATTGGCAAGGATGTGAAAAGCTCACAAAATGTTCGATTCAAGCAATTCATTTAAACTCGGGTTAGGAGTGAAATGCCTAAGTTCGAGACTCGAATGGATAAATCTAATCTTGCACTAACACCGTTTACTCGAATCTCTCCTTAATGCATGGGATGAGACCATAAATCCTAGGGTGTAGCTATAGATTGGTTTGTCACGCCAACTAGAACTACATAATCTAGGTGCGGTTCTAAATTTTGAAAGGAAAGCAATGATTAAGAACATAAGCATCAAGAATCAATCACCAAATCATCAAAATCAAGCTAAATCTAAAATCCAACAAAAAGGGGTCTAAAGCATAAACATGAAGAACATGATATAACACAAAGGAAAAAGAGACATAAAGATAAAGAACAAAGATTAAATAAACATAATACAAAGATAGGTTAAAGAATCCTTCACTAGAGTGGCATGAAAGATGAAGATCCATCCAAAATCATCATAAGAAGAGTTTGGGAGAAAACCCAACTCTAGGAATAGAAATCTTAAATTTAAAAAATTAGGGTTTTCAATATTTAAATGAGTTTGGATCGGACCGGGTTTTGACCCGGTCAAGTCTTTGATATGTCTTCAGTGAATCGGTCATAACTCCTGTACCTGATATCCGAATGACCTGAATTAAATTCATGTAGACAGATAACTCGTCCCTCTACAACTCCTATGAAGAATGTTTGAGTTGATTCATAACAGAAAGCCTTCGTGTTTCCGGTTCGTTTGACGGTGTCATCTTCTCTAGGCCAGACGGAAATACCTTCAGTAAATCCGTCTTATCTCCCTATCCATATGTCCAAATAACCCAATTCAAACTCCTGTGTAAAACTGATTCACTACTCTACAACTTCTATGAAGGCAGTTGAAGCTGAATCGGAGGGTAATGTCCCCGTATAGCCACAGCTTTGAGACACTGTTTGCCGAGAGGTGCAGCACCAGGCGGTGTGGAGCCGGGACAAGGAGCCGGGATGAGAAGTTTGTTGCCGAGAGGGAAGGTGATCCCGGGGGACTTCAAGCCGGGATGGAAGGCCAGGATATCCCCTGCCCGAGGGAAACTTCAGCACCTGGCGATGTGGAGCCGGGACGAGGGGCCGGGATATCCGGTGAAGAAAAAGCTCCTCGGCCAGGCAGAGACGTCTTCAGTAAATCCCCGGTAACTCATTAACTAAATATCCAATGGCCTGAATCTAACTCCTGTAGACAGATATCTCACTCCTCTACAACTCCTATGAAGAGATTCAAGGCTGATTCATAACGGAGGGCCTTCGTCCAGTTATATCTTTCCGGCGTCTCGGTTGGGCTTTGCATTCCTCTTTTGCTCCAATACTCCAAACATCATCAATTGTCTACAAGACACCTAAAAACACTCCAAATGCATGCAAAACTCACTAGGACCTAATGCAAACACCTAATACTCTAATAAAGACCAAAAATGCTATAAAAACTATGCAAGACACATGCATGAGACACGAAACACCAAATAATATGCATGCTAAAAGATGTAAAATATGGGATTATAGGATTTTACTAATCAATTACTCAAATCCCACTCATGTCTTTGTGGTATTTAAAATATCGAACCAAGGAGGTTAAGATTGAAACACTAGGAATACATGAATCTTCCTAAGCTAGAGCAAATGTTTTTGGGTTTTATATTTTTGAATCAAGAAAATAAAATGCAAGAAAGAAAACAAAAGATATAAGTGTTGGATCATGGAATGAACTATCAAATGAATGAGTAACAATCCAATAATGATGACAAAGATTGCATTAAACACTATCCTAGAACATGGAATTCACAATTATGACTAATCCACTCTCGTGGCACTAATCACTTTGTTAAACACCAAATCAAGAACAAACCATCGTTCGTGATAAGATGGTTAACAAGCATTAATCTCCAATCCCAATTAGTTCACTAATCACCCTTGACATCAACTCTCATTGGCAAGGATGTGAAAAGCTCACAAAATGTTCGATTCAAGCAATTCATTTAAACTCGGGTTAGGAGTGAAATGCCTAAGTTCGAGACTCGAATGGATAAATCTAATCTTGCACTAACACCGTTTACTCGAATCTCTCCCTAATGCATGGGATGAGACCATAAATCCTAGGGTGTAGCTCTAGATTGGTTTGTCACGCCAACTAGAACTACATAATCTAGGTGCGGTTCTAAACTTTGAAAGGAAAGCAATGATTAAGAACATAAGCATCAAGAATCAATCACCAAATCATCAAAATCAAGCTAAATCTAAAATCCAACAAAAAGGGGTCTAAAGCATAAACATGAAGAACATGATATAACACAAGGGAAAAAGAGACATAAAGATAAACAACAAAGATTAAATAAACATAATACAAAGATAGGTTAAAGAATCCTTCACTAGAGTGGCATGAAAGATGAAGATCCATCCAAAATCATCATAAGAAGAGTTTGGGAGAAAACCCAACTCTAGGAAAATAAATCTTATATCTAAAAAATTAGGGTTTTCAATATTTAAATGAGTTTGGATCGGACCGGGTTTTGACCCGGTCAAGTCTTTGATATGTCTTCAGTGAATCGGTCATAACTCCTGTACCTGATATCCGAATGACCTGAATCTAATTCCTGTAGACAGATAACTCGTCCCTCTAAAACTCCTATGAAGACCGTTTGAGTTGATTCATAACGGAAACCCTTCGTGTTTCCGGTTCGTTTGACGGTGTCATCTTCTCTCGACCAGACGGAAATACCTTCGGTAAATCCGTCTTATCTCCCTATATATATGTCCAAATAGCCCGATTCAAACTCCTGTGTAAAACTGATTCACTCAACTACAACTTCTATGAAGGCAGTTGAAGCTGAATCGGAGGGTAACGTCTCCGTATAGCCACAGCTTTGAGACACTGTTTGCCGAGAGGTGCAGCACCGGGCGGTGTGGAGCCGGGACAAGGAGCCGGGATGAGAAATTTGTTGCCGAGAGGGAAGGTGATCCCGGGGGACTTCAAGCCGGGATGGAAAGCCAGGATATCCCCTGCCCGAGGGAAACTTCAGCACCTGGCGATGTGGAGCCGGGACGAGGGGCCGGGATATCCGGTGAAGAAAAAGCTCCTCGGCCAGGCAGAGACGTCTTCAGTAAATTCCCGGTAACTCGTTAACTAAACATCCAAATGGCCTGAATCTAAGTCCTGTAGACAGATATCTCACTCCTCTACAACTCCTATCAATAGATTCAAGGCTGATTCATAACGGAGGGCCTTCGTCCAGTTATATCTTTCCGGCGTCTCGGATGGGCTTCGCATTCTTCTTTTGCTCCAATACTCCAAACATCATCAATTGTCTCCAAGACACCTAAAAACACTCCAAATGCATGCAAAACTCATTAGGACCTAATGCAAACACCTAATACTCTAATAAAGACCAAAATGCTATAAAAATTAAGCAAGACACATGCATGAGACAAGAAACACCAAATAATATGCATGCTAAAAGATGTAAAATATGGGATTATAGGATTTTACTAATCAATTACTCAAATCCCACTCATGTCTTTGTGGTATTTAAGATATCGAACCAAGGAGGTTAAGATTGAAACACTAGGAATACATGAATCTTCCTAAACCAGAGCAAATGTTTTTGGGTTTTATATTTTTGAATCAAGAAAATAAAATGCAAGAAAGAAAACAAAAGATATAAGTGTTGGATCATGGAATGAGTAACAATCAAATAATGATGACAAAGATTGCATTAAACACTATCCTAGAACATGGGATTCACAATTATGACTAATCCACTCTCGTGGCACTAATCACTTTGTTAAACACCAAATCAAGAACAAACCATCGTTTGTGATAAGATGGTTAACAAGCATTAATCTCCAATCCCATATTAGTTCACTAATCACCCTTGACATCAACTCTCATTGGCAAGGATGTGAAAAGCTCACAAAATGTTCGGTTCAAGCAATTCATTTAAACTCGGGTTAGGAGTGAAATGCCTAAGTTCGATACCCGAATAGATAAATCTAATCTAGCACTAACACCGTTTACTCGAATCTCTCCCTAATGCATGGGATGAGACCATAAATCCTAGGGTGTAGCTCTAGATTGGTTTGTCACGCCAACTAGAACTACATAATCTAGGTGCGGTTCTAAACTTTGAAAGGAAAGCAATGATTAAGAACATAAGCATCAAGAATCAATCACCAAATCATCAAAATCAAGCTAAATCTAAAATCCAACAAAAAGGGGTCTAAAGCATAAACATGAAGAACAAGATAGAACACAAGGGAAAAAGAGACATAAAGATAAAGAACAAAGATTAAATAAACATAATAAAAAGATAGGTTGAAGAATCCTTCACTAGAGTGGCATGAATGATGAAGATCCATCCAAAATCATCATAAGAAGAGTTTGGGAGAAAACCCAACTCTAGGAAAAGAAATCTTAGATCTAAAAAATTAGGGTTTTTCAATATTTAAATGAGTTTGGGTCGGACCGGGTTTTGACCCGGTCAAGTCTTTGATATGTCTTCAGTGAATCGGTCATAACTCCTGTACCTGATATCCGAATGACCTGAATCAAATTCCTGTAGACTGGTAACTCGTCCCTCTATAACTCGTATGAAGACCGTTTGAGTTGATTCATAACGGAAAGCCTTCGTGTTTCCGGTTCGTTTGACGTTGTCATCTTCTCTCGGCCAGACGGAAATACCTTCAGTAAATCCGTCTTATCTCCCTATCCATATGTCCAAATAACCCTATTCAAACTCCTGTGTAAAACTAATTCATTCCTCTACAACCTCTATAAAGGAAGTTGAAGGTGAATCGGATGATAACGTCCCCGTATAGCCACAGCTTTGAGACACAATTTGCCGAGAGGTGCAGCACCGGGCGATGTGGAGCCGGGACAAGGAGCCTGGATGAGAAGTTTGTTGCCGAGAGGGAAGGTGATCCCGGGGGACTTCAAGCCGGGATGGAAGGCCAGGATATCCCCTGCCCGAGGGAAACTTCAGCACCTGGCGATGTGGACCCGGGACGAGGGGCCGGGATATCCGGTGAAGAAAAAGCTCCTCGGCCAGGCAGAGACATCTTCAGTAAAACCCCGGTAACTCGTTAAACAAATATCCAAATGGCCTGAATCCAACTCCTGTAGACAGATATCTCACTCCTCTGCAACTCCTATGAAGAGATTCAAGGCTGATTCATAACGGAGGGCCTTCGTCCAGTTATATCTTTCTGGTGTCTCGGATGGACTTTGCAGTCCTCTTTTGCTCCAATACTCCAAACATCATCAACTGTCTCCAAGACACCTAAAAACACTCAAATGCATGCAAAACTCACTAGGACCTAATGCAAACACCTAATACTCTAATAAAGACCAAAATGCTATAAAAACTATGCAAGACACATGCATGAGACACGAAACACCAAATAATATGCATGCTAAATGATGTAAAATATGGGATTATATGATTTTACTAATCAATTACTCAAATCCCACTCATTTCTTTGTGGTATTTAAGATATCGAACCAATGATGTTAAGATTGAAACACTAGGAATACATGAATCTTCCTAAGCTAGAGCAAATATTTTTGGGTTTTATATTTTTGAATCAAGAAAATAAAATCAAGAAAGAAAACAAAAGATATAAGTGTTGGATCATGGAATGAGTAACAATCAAATAATGATGACAAAAATTGCATTAAACACTATCCTAGAACATGTGATTCACAATTATGACTAATCCACTCTCGTGGCTCTAATCACTTTGTTAAACACCAAATCAAGAACAAACCATCGTTTGTGATAAGATGGTTAACAAGCATTAATCTTCAATCCCAAATTAGTTCACTAATCACCCTTGACATCAACTCTCATTGGCAAGGATGTGAAAAGCTCACAAAATGTTCGGTTCAAGCAATTCATTTAAACTCGGTTTAGGAGTGAAATGCCTAAGTTCAAGACTCGAATGGATAAATCTAATCTAATACTAACACCGTTTACTCGAATCTCTCCCTAATGCATGGGATGAGACCATAAATCCTTGGGAGTAGCTCTAGATTGGTTTGTCACGCCAACTAGAACTACATAATCTAGGAGCGGTTCTAAACTTTGAAAGGAAAGCAATGATTAAGAACATAAGCATCAAGAATCAATCACCAAATCATCAAAATCAAGCTAAATCTAAAATCCAACAAAAAGGGGTCTAAAGCATAAACATGAAGAACAAGATAGAACACAAGGGAAAAAGAGACATAAAGATAAAGAACAAAGATTAAATAAACATAATAAAAATATAGGTTGGAGAATCTTTCACTTGAGTGGCATGAATGATGAAGATCCATCCAAAATCATCATTAGAAGAGTTTGAGAGAAAACCCAACTCTAGGAAAAGAAATCTTAGATCTAAAAAATTAGGGTTTTCAATATTTAAATGAGTTTGGGTCGGACCGGGTTTTGACCCGGTCAAGTCTTTGATATGACTTCAGTAAATCGGTCATAACTCCTGTACCCGATATCCGAATGACCTGAATCAAATTCTTGTAGACAGGTAACTCGTCCCTCTACAACTCTTATGCAGAGCGTTTGAGTTGATTCATAACGGAAAGCCTTCGGTTTTCCGGTTCGTTTGACGTTGTCATCTTCTCTCGGCCAGACGGAAATACCTTCAGTAAATCCGTCTTATCTCCCTATCCATATGTCCAAATAACCCGATTCGAACTCCTGTCTAAAACTGATTCACTCCTCTACAACCTCTATGAAGGAAGTTGAAGCTGAATCGGATGGTAACGTCCCCGTATAGCCACAGCTTTGAGACACTGTTTGCCGAGAGGTGCAGCACCGGGCGGTGTGGAGCCGGGACAAGGAGCCGGAATGAGAAGTTTGTTGCCGAGAGGGAAGGTGATCCCGGGGGACTTCAAGCCGGGATGGAAGACCAGGATATCCCCTGCCCGAGGGAAACTTCAGCACCTGGCGATGTGGAGCCGGGACGAGGGGCCAGGATATCCGGTGAAGAAAAAGCTCCTCGGCCACGCAGAGACATCTTCAGTAAATCCCCGGTAACTCGTTAATAAAATATCCAAATGGCCTGAATCCAACTCCTGTACAGATATCTCACTCCTCTACAACTCCTATGAGGAGATTCAAGGCTGATTCATAACGGAGGGCCTTCGTCCAGTTATATCTTTCCGGCGTCTCGGATGGGCTTTGCAGTCCTCTTTTGCTCCAATACTCCAAACATCATCAATTGTCTACAAGACACCTAAAACACTCCAAATGCATGCAAAACTCACTTGGACCCAATGCAAACACCTAATACTCTAATAAAGACCAAAATGCTATAAAAACTATGCAAGACACATGCATGAGACACGAAACACCAAATAATATGCATGCTAAAAGATGTAAAATATGGGATTATAGGATTTTACTAATCACTTACTCAAATCCAACTCATGTCTTTGTGGTATTTAAGATATCGAACCAAAGAGGTTAAGATTGAAACACTAGGAATACATGAATCTTCCTAAGCTAGAGCAAATATTTTTGGGTTTTATATTTTTGAATCAAGAAAATAAAATGCAAGAAAGAAAACAAAAGATATAAGTGTTGGATCATGGAATGAACTATCAAATGAATGAGTAACAATCAAATAATGATGACAAAGATTGCATTAAACACTATCCTAGAACATGGGATTCACAATTATGACTAATCCACTCTCGTGGCACTAATCACTTTGTTAAACACCAAATCAAGAACAAACCATCGTTTGTGATAAGATGGTTAACAAGCATTAATCTCCAATCCCAAATTAGTTCACTAATCACCCTTGACATCAACTCTCATTGGCAAGGATGTGAAAAGCTCACAAAATGTTCGGTTCAAGCATTTCATTTAAACTCGGGTTAGGAGTGAAATGCCTAAGTTCGAGACTCGAATGGATAAATCTAATCTAGCACTAACACCGTTTACTCGAATCTCTCCCTAATGCATGGGATGAGACCATAAATCCTAGGGTGTAGCTCTAGATTGGTTTGTCACGCCAACTATAACTACATAATCTAGGTGCGGTTCTAAACATTGAAAGGAAAGCAATGATTAAGAACATAAGCATCAAGAATCAATCACAAAATCATCAAAATCAAGCTAAATCTAAAATCCAACAAAAAGGGGTCTAAAGCATAAACATGAAGAACAAGATAGAACACAAGGGAAAAAGAGACATAAAGATAAAGAACAAAGATTAAATAAACATAATACAAAGATAGGTTGAAGAATCCTTCACTAGCGTGGCATGAATGATGAAGATCCATCCAAAATCATCATAAGAAGAGTTTGGGAGAAAACCCAACTCTAGGAAAAGAAATCTTAGATCTAAAAAATTAGGGTTTTCAATATTTAAATGAGTTTGGGTCGGACCGGGTTTTGACCCGGTCAAGTCTTTAATATGTCTTCAGTAAATCGGTCATAACTCCTGTACCTGATATCCGAATAACCTGAATCAAATTCTTATAGACAGATAACTCGTCCCTCTACAACTCTTATGAAGACCGTTTGAGTTGATTCATAACGGAAAGCCTTCGTGTTTCCGGTTCGTTTGACATTGTCATCTTCTCTCGGCCAGACGGAAATACCTTCAGTAACTCCGTCTTATCTCCCTATCCATATGTCCAAATAACCCGATTCAAACTCCTGTGTAAAACTGAATCACTCCGTTACAACTTCTATGAAGGCAGTTGAAGCTGAATCGGACGGTAACGTCCCCATATAGCCACAGCGTTGAGACACTGTTTGCCAAGAGGTGCAACACCGGGCGGTGTGGAGCCGGGACAAGGAGCCGGGATGAGAAGTTTGTTGCCGAGAGGGAAGGTGATCCAGGGGGACTTCATGCCGGGATGGAAGGCCAGGATATCCCCAGCCCGAGGGAAATTTCAGCACCTGGCGATGTGGAGCCGGGACGAGGGGCCGGGATATCCGGTGAAGAAAAAGCTCCTCGGCCAGGCAGAGACGTCTTCAGTAAATCGCCGGTAACTCGTTAAATAAATATTCAAATGGCCTGAATCTAACTCCTGTAGACAGATATCTTACTCCTCTACAACTCTTATGAAGAGGTTCAAGGCTGATTCATATCGAAGGGCCTTCCTCCAGTTATATATTTCCGGCATCTCGGATGGGCTTTGCATTACTCTTTTCCTCCAATACTCCAAACATCATCAATTGTCTCCAAGACACCTAAAAACACTCCAAATGCATGAAAAACTCACTAGGACCTAATGGAAACACCTAATACTCTAATAAAGACCAAAATGCTATAAAAACTATGCAAGACACATGCATGAGACACGAAACACCATATAATATGCATGCTAAAAGATGTAAAATATGGAATTATAGGATTTTACTAATCAATTACTCAAATCCCACTCATGTCTTTATGGTATTTAAGATATCGAACCAAAGAGGTTAAAATTGAAACACTAGGAATACATGAATCTTCCTAAGCTAGAGCAAATATTTTTGGGTTTTATATTTTTGAATCAAGAAAATAAAATGCAAGAAATAAAACAAAAGATAGAAGTGTTGGATCATGGAATGAACTATCAAATGAATGAGTAACAATCAAATAATGATGACAAAGATTGCATTAAACACTATCCTAGAACAAGGAATTCACAATTATGACTAATCCACTCTCGTGGCACTAATCACTTTGTTAAACACCAAATCAAGAACAAACCATCGTTCGTGATAAGATGGTTAACAAGCATTAATCTCCAATCCCAATTAGTTCACTAATCACCCTTGACATCAACTCTCATTGGCAAGGATGTGAAAAGCTCACAAAATGTTCGATTCAAGCAATTCATTTAAACTCGGGTTAGGAGTGAAATGCCTAAGTTCGAGACTCGAATGGATAAATCTAATCTTGCACTAACACCGTTTACTCGAATCTCTCCCTAATGCATGGGATGAGACCATAAATACTAGGGTGTAGCTCTAGATTGGTTTTTCAAGCCAACTAGAACTACATAATCTAGGTGCGGTTCTAAACTTTGAAATGAAAGCAATGATTAAGACCATAAGCATCAAGAATCAATCACCAAATCATCAAAATCAAGCTAAATCTAAAATCCAACAAAAAGGGGTCTAAAGAATAAACATGAAGAACAAGATAGAACACAAGGGAAAAAGAGACATAAATATAAAGAACAAAGATTAAATAAACATAATACAAAGATAGGTTGAAGAATCCTTCACTAGAGTGGTATGAATGATGACGATCCATCCAAAATCATCATAAGAAGACTTTGGGAGAAAACCCAACTCAAGGAAAAGAAATCTTGGATCTAAAAAATTAGGGTTTTCAATATTTAAATGAGTTTGGGTCGGACCGGGTTTTGACCCGGTCAAGTCTTTGATATGTCTTCAGTGAATCGGTCATAACTCCTGTACCTAATATCCGTATGACCTGAATCAAATTCCTGTAGAAAGTTAACTCGTCCCTCTACAACTCTTATGAGGACCGTTTGAGTTGATTCATAACGGAAAGCCTTAGTGTTTCCAGTTCGTTTGACGTTGTCATCTTCTCTCGGCCAGACAAAAATACCTTCAGTAAATCCGTCTTGTCTCCCTATCTATATGTCCAAATATCCCGATTCAAACTCCTGTGTAAAACTGATTCACTCCTCTACAAGTTCTACGAAGGCAGTTGAAGCTGAATCGGATGGTAACGTCCCCGTATAGCCACAGCTTTGAGACAGTTTTTGCCGAGAGGTGCAGCACCGGGCGGTGTGGAGCCGGGACAAGGAGCCGGGATGAGAAGTTTGTTGCTGAGAGGGAAGGTGATCCCGGGGGATTTCAAGCCGGGATGGAACGCCAGGATATCCCCTGCCCAAGGGAAACTTCAGCACCTGGCGATGTGGAGCCGGGACGAGGGGCCGGGATATCCGGTGTAGAAAAAACTCCTCGGCCAGGCAGAGACATCTTCAGTAAATCCCCGGTAACACGTTAACAAAATATCCAAATGGCCTGAATCCAACTCCTGTAGACAGATATCTCACTCCTCTACAACTCCTATGAAGAGATTCAAGGCTGATTCATAACGGAGGGCCTTCCTCCAGTTATATATTTCCGGCGTCTCGGATGGGCTTTGCAGTCCTCTTTTGCTCCAATACTCCAAACATCATCAATTGTCTCCAAGACACCTAAAAACACTCCAAATGCATGCAAAACTCACTAGGACCTAATGCAAACACCTAATACTCTAATAAAAACCAAAACGCTATAAAAACTATGCAAGACACATGCATGAGATACGAAACACCAAATAATATGCATGCTAAAAGATGTAAAATATGGGATTATAGGATTTTACTAATCAATTACTCAAATCGCACTCATGTCTTTGTGGTATTTAAGATATCGAACCAAGGAGGTTAAGATTGAAACACTAGGAATACATGAATCTTCCTAAGCTTGAGCAAATATTTTTGGGTTTTATATTTTTGAATCAAGAAAATAAAATGCAAGAAAGAAAACAAAAGATATAAGTGTTGGATCATGGAATGAACTATCAAATGAATGAGTAACAATCAAATAATGATGACAAAGATTGCATTAAACACTATCCTAGAACATGGGATTCACAATTATGACTAATCCACTCTCGTGGCACTAATCACTTTGTTAAACACCAAATCAAGAACAAACCATCGTTTGTGATAAGATGGTTAACAAGCATTAATCTCCGATCCCAATTAGTTCACTAATCACCCTTGACATCAACTCTCATTGGCAAGGATGTGAAAGGTCACAAAATGTTCGGTTCAAGCAATTCATTTAAACTCGGGTTAGGAGTGAAATGCCTAAGTTCGAGACTAGATTGGATAAATCTAATCTAGCACTAACACCGTTTACTCTAATCTCTTCCTAATGCATGGGATGAGACCATAAATCCTATGGTGTAGCTCCAGATTGGTTTGTCACGCCAACTATAACTACATAATCTAGGTGCGGTTCTAAACTTTGAAAGGAAATCAATGATTAAGAACATAAGCATCAAGAATCAATCACCAAATCATCAAAATCAAGCTAAATCTAAAATCCAACAAAAAGGGGTCTAAAGCATAAACATGAAGAACAAGATAGAACACAAGGGAAAAAGAGACATAAAGATAAAGAACAAAGATTAAATAAACATAATAGAAAGATAGGTTGAAGAATCCTTAACTAGAGTGGCATGAATGATGAAGATCCATCCAAAATCATCATAAGAAGAGTTTGGGAGAAAACCCAACTCTAGGAAAAGAAATCTTAGATCTAAAAAATTAGGGTTTTCAATATTTAAATGAGTTTGGATCGGACCGGGTTTTGACTCGGTCAAGTCTTTAATATGTCTTCAGTGAATAGGTCATAACTCCTGTACCTGATATCCGAATAACCTGAATCAAATTCCTGTAGACAGGTAACTCGTCCCTCTACAACTCTTATGAAGACCGTTTGAGTTGATTCATAACGGAAAGCATTCGTGTTTCCGGTTCGTTTGACGGTGATATCTTCTCTCGGCCAGACGGAAATACCTTCAGTAAATCCGTCTTATCTCCCTATCCATATGTCCAAATAACCCGATTCAAACTCCTGTGTAAAACTGATTCCCTCTTCTACAACTTTTATGAAGGCAGTTGAAGTTGAATCGGAGAGTAACGTCCGCGTATAGCCACAGCTGTGAGACACTGTTTGCCGAGAGGTGCAGCACCGGGGGTTGTGGAGCCGGGACAAGGAGCCGGGAAGAGAAGTTTGTTGCCAAGAGGGAAGGTGATCCCGGGGGACTTCAAGCCGGGATGGAAGGCCAGGATATCCCCTGCCCGAGGGAAACTTCAGCACCTGGCGATGTGGAGGCGGGACGAGGGGCCGGGATATCCTGTGAAGAAAAAGCTCCTCGGCCAGGCAGAGACGTCTTCAGTAAATCCCCGGTAACTCGTTAACTAAATATCCAAATGGCCTGAATCTAACTCCTGTAGACAGATATCACACTCGTCTACAACTCCTATGAAGAGATTCAAGGCTGATTCATATCGGAGGGCCTTCGTCCAGTTATATCTTTCCGGCATCTCGGATGGGCTTTGCATTCCTCTTTTGCTCCAATACTCCAAACATCATCAATTGTCTCCAAGACACCTAAAAACACTCCAAATGCATGCAAAACTCACTAGGACCTAATGCAAACACCTAATACTCTAATAAAGAACAAAATTCTATAAAAACTATGCAAGACACATGCATGAGACACGAAACACCAAATAATATGCATGCTAAAAGATGTAAAATATGGGATTATAGGATTTTACTAATCAATTACTCAAATCCCACTCATGTATTTATGGTATTTAAGATATCGAACCAAGGAGGTTAAGATTGAAACACTAGGAATACATGAATCTTCCTAAGCTAGAGCAAATATTTTTGGGTTTTATATTTTTGAATCAAGAAAATAAAATGCAAGAAAGAAAACAAAAGATATAAGTGTTGGATCATGGAATGAGTAACAATCAAATAATGATGACAAAGATTGCATTAAACACTATCCTAGAACATGGGATTCACAATTATGACTAATCCACTCTCGTGGCACTAATCACTTTGTTAAACACCAAATCAAAAACAAACCATTGTTTGTGATAAGATGGTTAACAAGCAATAATGTTCAATCCCAAATTAGTTCACTAATCACCCTTGACATCAACTCTCATTGGCAAGGATGTGAAAAGCTCACAAAATGTTCGGTTCAAGAAATTCATTTAAACTCGGGTTAGGAGTGAAATGCCTAAGTTCAAGACTCGAATGGATAAATCTAATCTAGCACTAACACCGTTTACTCGAATCTCTCCCTAATGCATGGGATGAGACCATAAATCCTAGGGTGTAGCTCAAGATTGGTTTGTCAAGCCAACTAGAACTACATAATCTAGGTGCGGATCTAAACTTTGAAATGAAAGCAATTATTAAGAACATAAGCATCAAGAATCAATCACCAAATCATCAAAATCAAGCTAAATCTAAAATCCAACAAAAAGGGGTCTAATGCATAAACATGAAGAACAAGATAGAACACAATGGAAAAAGAGACATAAAGATAAAGAACAAAGATTAAATAAACATAATACAAAGATAGGTTGAAGAATCCTTCACTAGAGTGGCATGAATGATGAAGATCCATCCAAAATCATCATAAGAAGAGTTTGAGAGAAAACCCAACTCTAGGAAAAGAAATCTTAGATCTAAAAAATTAGGGTTTTCAATATTTAAATGAGTTTGGGTCGGACCGGGTTTTGACCCGGTCAAGTCTTTGATATGTCTTCAGTGAATCGTTAATAACTCCTGTACCTGATATCTGAATGACCTGAATCAAATTCCTGTAGACAGGTAACTCGTCCCTCTACAACTCTTATGAAGACCGTTTGAGTTGATTCATAACGGAAAGCCTTCGTGTTTCCGGTTCGTTTGACGTTGTCATCTTCTCTCGGCCAGACGGAAATACCTTCAGTAAATCCGTCTTATCTCCCTATCCATATGTCCAAATAACCCGATTCAAACTCCTGTGTAAAACGGATTCACTCCTCTACAACTTCTATGAAGGAAGTTGACGCTGAATCGGAGGGTAACATCCCCGTATAGCCACAGATGTGAGACACTGTTTGCCGAGAGGTGCAGCACCGGGGGTTGTGGAGCCGGGACAAGGAGCCGGGATGAGTAGTTTGTTGCCGAGAGGGAAGGTGATCCCGGGGGACTTCAAGCCAGGATGGAAATCCAGGATATCCCCTGCCCGAGGGAAACTTCAGCACCTGGCGATGTGGAGCCGGGACGACGGGCCGGGATATCCGGTGAAGAAAAAGCTCCTCGGCCAGGCAGAGACGTCTTCAGTAAATCCCCGGTAACTCGTTAACTAAAAATCCAAATGGCCTGAATCTAACTCCTGTAGACAGATATCTCACTCGTCTACAACTCCTCTGAAGAGATTCAAGGCTGATTCATAACGGAGGGCCTTCGTCCAGTTATATCTTTCCGGCATCTCGGATGGGCTTTGCATTCCTCTTTTGCTCCAATACTCCAAACATCATCAATTGTCTCCAAGACACCTAAAAACACTCCAAATGCATGCAAAACTCACTAGGACCTACTGCAAACACCTAATACTCTAATAAAGCCCAAAATGCTATAAAAACTATGCAAGACACATGCATGAGACACGAAACACCAAATAATATGCATGCTAAAAGATGTAAAATATGGGATTATAGGATTTTACTAATCAATTACTCAAATCCCACTCATGTATTTATGGTATTTAAGATATCGAACCAAGGAGGTTAAGATTGAAACACTAGTAATACATGAATCTTCCTAAGCTAGAGCAAATATTTTTGGGTTTTATATTTTTGAATCAAGAAAATAAAATGCAAGAAAGAAAACAAAAGATATAAGTGTTGGATCATGGAATGAGTAACAATCAAATAATGATGACAAAGATTGCATTAAACACTATCCTAGAACATGGGATTCACAATTATGACTAATCCACTCTCGTGGCACTAATCACTTTGTTAAACACCAAATCAAGAACAAACCATCGCTTGTGATAAGATGGTTAACAAGCATTAATCTCCAATCCCAAATTAGTTCACTAATCACCCTTGACATCAACTCTCATTGGCAAGGATGTGAAAAGCTCACAAAATGTTCGGTTCAAGCAATTCATTTAAACTCGGGTTATGAGTGAAATGCCTAAGTTCAAGACTCGAATGGATAAATCTAATCTAGCACTAACACCGTTTACTCGAATCTCTCCCTAATGCATGGGATGAGACCATAAATCCTAGGGTGTAGCTCTAGATTGGTGTGTCACGCCAACCAGAACTACATAATCTAGGTGCGGTTCTAAACTTTGAAAGGAAAGCAATGATTAAGAACATAAGTATCAAGAATCAATCACCAAATCATCAAAATCAAGCTAAATCTAAAATCCAACAAAAAGGGGTCTAATGCATAAACATGAAGAACAAGATAGAACACAAGGGAAAAAGAGACATAAAGATAAAGAACAAAGATTAAATAAACAAAATACAAAGATAGGTTGAAGAATCCTTCACTAGAGTGGCATGAATGATGAAGATCCATCCAAAATCATCATAAGATGAGTTTGAGAGAAAACCCAACTCTAGGAAAAGAAATATTAGATCTAAAAAATTATCGTTTTCAATATTTAAATGAGTTTGGGTCGGACCGGGTTTTGACCCGATCAAGTCTTTGATATGTCTTCAGTGAATCGTTAATAACTCCTGTACCTGATATCCGAATGAACTGAATCAAATTCCGGTAGACAGGTAACTCGTCCCTCTACAACTCTTATGAAGATCGTTTGAGTTGATTCATAACGGAAAGCCTTCGTGTTTCCGGTTCGTTTGACGTTGTCATCTTCTCTCGGCCAGACGGAAATACCTTCAGTAAATCTGTCTTATCTCCCTATCCATATGTCCAAATAACCCGATTCAAACTCCTGTGTAAAATGGATTCACTCCTCTACAACTTCTATGAAGGCAGTTGACGCTGAATCGGAGGTTAACGTCCCCGTATAGCCACAGCTTTGAGACACTGTTTGCCGAGAGGTGCAGCACCAGGCGGTGTGGAGCCGGGACAAGGAGCCGGGATGAGAAGTTTGTTGCAGAGAGGGAAGGTGATCCCAGGGGACTTCAAGCCGAGATGGAAGGCCAGGATATCCCCTGCCCGAGGGAAACTTCAGCGCCTGGCGATGTGGAGCCGGGACGAGGGGCCAGGTTATCCGGTGAATAAAAAGATCCTCGGCCAGGCAGAGACGTCTTCAGTAAATCCCCGGTAACTCGTTAACTAAATATCCAAATGGCCTGAATATAACTCCTGTAGACAGATATCTCACTCCTCTACAACTCCTATGAAGAGATTCAAGGCTGATTCATATCGGAGGGCCTTCGGCCAGTTATATCTTTCCGGCGTCTCGGATGGGCTTTGCATTCCTGTTTTGCTCCAATACTCCAAACATCATCAATTGTCTCCAAGACACCTAAAAACACTCCAAATGCATGCAAAACTCACTAGGACCTAATGCAAACACCTAATACTACAATAAAGACCAAAATGCTATAAAAACTATGCAAGACACATCCATGAGACACGAAACACCAAATAATATGCATGCTAAAAGATGTAAAATATGGGATTATAGGATTTTACTAATCAATTACTCAAATCCCACTCACGTCTTTGTGGTATTTAAGATATCGAACCAAGGAGGTTAAGATTGAAACTCTAGGAATACATGATTCTTCCTAAGCTAGAGCAAATGGTTTTGGGTTTTATATTTTTGAATCAAGAAAATAAAATGCAAGAAAGAAAACAAAAGATATAAGTGTTGGATCATGGAATGAGTAACAATCAAATAATGATGACAAAGATTGCATTAAACACTATCCTAGAACATGGGATTCACAATTATGACTAATCCACTCTCGTGGCACTAATCACTTTGTTAAACACCAAATCAAGAACAAACCATCGCTTGTGATAAGATGGTTAACAAGCATTAATCTCCAATCCCAAATTAATTCACTAATCACCCTTGACATCAACTCTCATTGGCAAGGATGTGAAAAGCTCACAAAATGTTCGGTTCAAGCAATTCATTTAAACTCGGGTTATGAGTGAAATGCCTAAGTTCAAGACTCGAATGGATAAATCTAATCTAGCACTAACACCGTTTACTCGAATCTCTCCCTAATGCATGGGATGAGACCATAAATACTAGGGTGTAGCTCTAGATTGGTGTGTCACGCCAACCAGAACTACATAATCTAGGTGCGGTTCTAAACTTTGAAAGGAAAGCAATGATTAAGAACATAAGTATCAAGAATCAATCACCAAATCATCAAAATCAAGCTAAATCTAAAATCCAACAAAAAGGGGTCTAAAGCATAAACATGAAGAACAAGATAGAACACAAGGGAAAAAGAGACATAAAGATAAAGAACAAAGATTAAATAAACATAATACAAAGATAGGTTGAAGAATCCTTCACTAGAGTGGCATGAATGGTGAAGATCCATCCAAAATCATCATAAGAAGAGTTTGGGAGAAAACCCAACTCTAGGAAAAAAATCTTAGATCTAAAAAATTAGGGTTTTCAATATTTAAATGAGTTTGGGTCGGACCGGGTTTTGACCCGGTCAAGTCTTTGATATGTCTTCAGTGAATCGGTCATAACTCCCGTACCTGATATCCGAATGACCTGAATCAAATTCCTGTAGACAGGTAACTCATCCCTCTACAACGCTTATGAAGAATTTTTGAGTTGATTCGTAACGGAAAGCCTTCGTGTTTCCGGTTCGTTTGACGTTGTCATCTTCTCTCGGCCAGACGGAAACACCTTCAGTAAATCCGTCTTATCTCCCTATCCATATGTCCAAATAACCCGATTCAAACTCCTGTATAAAACGGATTCACTCCTCTACAACTTCTATGAAGGCAGTTGACGCTGAATCGGAGGGTAACGTCCCCGTATAGCCACAGCTTTGAGACACTGTTTGCCGAGAGGTGCAGCACCGGGCGGTGTGGAGCCGGGACAAGGAGCCGGGATGAGAAGTTTGTTGCCGAGAGGGAAGGTAATCCCGGGGGACTTCAAGCCGGGATGGAAGGCCAGGATATCCCCTGTCCGAGGGAAACTTCAGCACCTGGCGATGTGGAGCCGGGACGAGGGGCCAGGATATCCGGTGAAGAAAAAGCTCCTCGGCCAGGCAGAGACGTCTTCAGTAAATCTCCGGTAACTCGTTAACTAAATATCCAAATGGCCTGAATCTAACTCATGTAGACAGATATCTCACTCCTCTACAACTCCTATGAAGAGATTCAAGGCTTATTCATATCGGAGGGCCTTCGTCCAGTTATATATTTCCGGCGTCTCGGATGGGCTTTGCATTCCTCTTTTGCTCCAATACTCCAAACATCATCAATTGTCTCCAAGACACCTAAAACACTCCAAATGCATGCAAAACTCACTAGGAACTAATGCAAACACCTAATACTCTAATAAAGACCAAAATGCTATAAAAACTATGCAAGACACATGCATGAGACACGAAACACCAAATAATATGCATGCTAAAAGATGTAAAATATGGGATTATAGGATTTTACTAATCAATTACTCAAATCCCACTCATGTCTTTGTGGTATTTAAGATATCGAAACAAGGAGGTTAAGATTGAAACACTAGGAATACATGAATCTTCCTAAGCTAGAGCAAATGGTTTTGGGTTTTATATTTTTGAATCAAGAAAATAAAATGTAAGAAAGAAAACAAAAGATATAACTGTTGGATCATGGAATGAGTAACAATCAAATAATGATGACAAAGATTGCATTAAACACTATCCTAGAACTTGGGATTCACAATTATGACTAATCCACTCTCGTGGCACTAATCACTTTGTTAAACACCAAATCAAGAACAAACCATCGCTTGTGATAAGATGGTTAACAAGCATTAATCTCCAATCCCAAATTAGTTCACTAATCACCCTTGACATCAACTCTCATTGGCAAGGATGTGAAAAGCTCACAATATGTTCGGTTCAGTAATTCATTTAAACTCGGGTTAGGAGTGAAATGCCTAAGTTCAAGACTCGAATGGATAAATCTAATCTAGCACTAACACCGTTTACTCGAATCTCTCCCTAATGCATGGGATGAGACCATAAATCCTAGGGTGTAGCTCTAGATTGGTTTGTCACGCCAACCAGAACTACATAATCTAGGTCCGGTTCTAAACTTTGAAAGGAAAGCAATGATTAAGAACATATGATGAGGACATCGAGTCAACGACCCAAGTCATACAAGCACCACTAGTACCAAGTGGACCAGTGACTAGAACCAGGAGCAGGGACATGGAAAAGAAGTTCAACATGTTCATGGACCAGCTCAGACAAGAAGGATTCTTCAAGACGGACACTAGTCCGCTAAGCCCATTTGCGAGCAGTTATTGGGCCGATACTTTGAAGCAGGATCCACTCATGATCCCGGACGATCCAGAAGGTGATCTACATATGGATTTGAAGCTCTTTGAGTCTAGTTTCCAGAACACTAAAGATCAGCCCAAGAATCCTTACCATTCGGACCAGAACGTCCAAACACTGAAGACATATCGGCTGGATCCTTTGCTGGCCGATAATACTAAGTGGCCACTCATCAAGCCCAGGCTCGTGGCCCACTTATCTATGGTCGATTTCACTTCACTAGAGATGACTTAGGACCAAGGAAGGTCATTATTTGGGTTTGTAAGTCGTTTGGCGCTCTTTTCCCAACCTTCGTTTTTATCCCACTGGGTTTTGCGAAGATGGGTTTTTACCGAGGCCAAACGACTTGCAACATCATTGGCCCAATTAATGACTCTCTGTAGGCCCATGAAGACCAGCTACACGAGGCCTCCCTTCTATATCTCTTAAGTCTTTTAATTATTTTGTAAACAGGCCTAAATTGTTAAGGACCCGTCTTGTTATTTCTTTTTCGGTTTATTTCCTTTTCTTTGGGGTGTGAGCTTACTTTAAAAACCCTAGGGCTTTGTCTTTCTCATTCACGCAGACAATAAGAATTTTCTTGGTTATTTTTCGAGTTTTTGTTCTCCACAAAAACGTTTTCTCTCTTTAGATCGTGAGTGAGTCCGATCCTTAGGGAAACCCCTTGAAGTATCAAGAGACCGTCGCCTCTCTTGTGGTTCTCATCGCTCCACCAGCAACCTCCATCTTATCCCGTTGACAGAAGAGAGAGACCTTAGTCCAGCTTCTTCAACACTTGAGCACGTATCATTTTGGTATCAGAGCTTCAAAAGCTCCTGAATCTAAGGTGTAAACGTTCCCTTATCATCTTTTAATTTTCTGTATTTTTTTTCTTGTTCTTGTTAGGTTGCTAGATTCAAAAAAACAAAAAAAATAGAAGAACCCTATTGCTTGTGTCGATTTTTTTTTTTTAGATTAATCAAAAAAAAAAGAAGGAAACTTAGCTTATTCTTAGTTATTCGATTTTGCAATTTTTCCTTTTAGGATTTTAGTCAAAAAAAATTATAGAAGAACCCTAATTCTTTTGTGTCGTTTTCTTTGTGTACCTTAGCAAGATTAATCAAAAAAAAAAAAAAAAGGAAACTTAGCATATTCTTAGTTAGTCAAAAAAAAAAAATAGAAAAGAACCATATATTAGCATCTTCGATTTTTGTTAATTCCTTTTTGTTAATTTTTTTAAAAAAAAAAAAAAAAAAATTAGGAGAGTGTTTTAGTTTAGAATTTTTCCTTTTAGATTTAAGAAATTTTTTTTTTTTTTTTTTCTTACCTTACTACTTGTCTTTGTCGATTTTCTTGAAACTCCATTGATACACTTTGTTTAATTTTTTTGCAAGGAGAAACAATGGAAAACAATGTTGCACCGCAAGACCCTAATGCCATTCTCATGCAAGCAATCACGGCTATGCAACAACAGCTCCAGAGCGTAGTCCAAAGGCTAGACCAGAGGGAACAGCATCAAGCCAACAACAATCATCCACCAAGAGCACAGCGACGAGCCTACAACTTAGACGAAGATCCGGACGATGTTCCGATAGAGGAACAGCCGCGAGTAAGGAGACGAGGACCGAGACAAGACATTTTTGAGGAGGCCGAAGGTGACTTCCCAAGGCACCAATATTCCCAGGACATGAAGCTTAAGGCACCTACATTTACTGGAAGAGTCGATCCCGAGGCTTATTTGGAGTGGGAGCAACGAATGGAGCATATCTTCGTGTACTACGACTACAACGAGCAAAGAAGGCTGGCTTTGGCCGTTGCTCAACTCACTGACCATGCTCTCTCATGGTGGGATCGTGAGGTAGCTGACAGAAGAAGGAGCCAATCACCTCAGGTCAGCACTTGGCGAGAGATGAGACAGCTCATGAAGAAGCGATATGTTCCGAGCTATTATCATCGAGATCTTCAAAAGAGGTTCCGAAAATTATCCCAAGGAACCAGGAGCGTAGAAGAATACTTTGAAGAGTTTGAACATCTTAGAAATCGTTTGGAGCTGGATGAAGACACCGAGACACTCATGGCTCAGTTCCTAGACGGACTCAACGAACGACTAAGTCACAAAGTGGAGAAGCTTCCATACCACGACTTGAAGGACATCTTACACCATGCCATTCAAGCGGAGCAACACTTGAAGATGAATTCCTATGCTACTGGACGGACATGGAGTAACCAAACATGGGACCAGAACCGAGCCAAGACCCAAACTCCAACCAGCTTCTCATCTAAGGCCGCGGAGAAGGGCAAGTCGGTCGAAATCGACCCTAGGTTCACTTCTAAGGCCTCTGAGCCTAATCAAGGTAAGTTTTCTAACTCAAGTACTTCTAGAACTCGTGACATAACATGTTTTAAGTGCAAGGGCAGAGGACACATGGCTAGAGAATGCCCAAATCCCCGAGTTATGATCATGTTGGATTCGGGTGAGTACGAGTCTCAAGATGAGGCTGATGTGCAAATGACCGAGTCAGCCACTGAAGAAGTAGATTGTGAGGCTGAATATGGTGAGTCTCTGGTCATAAGACGAGCCTTGAACCTCACGGTTCATCCCGACGAGACAGCCCAAAGAGACAACATCTTTCATACAAGATGTTCCATCCGAGGCAAGGTATGTAATTTGGTAATTGATGGAGGGTCGTGTACCAATGTAGCAAGTGACTACATGGTCACTAAGCTCTGTCTAGAACGTGCTAAACACCCTCACCCATATAAGCTAAGATGGTTAAACGATAAGGCTGAATTACGCGTCACGGACCAAGTGCTTGTACCATTCAATGTGGGCAAGTACTCGGATGAAGTTGTGTGTGATGTTGTTCCTATGCAAGCTGGCCATCTTCTTCTTGGTAGGCCTTGGCAGTTTGATAAGGACGCCATTCACCATGGCCGAAGTAACATGTATTCGTTTGTGCATGATAAAAAGAAGTA
Organism: Eutrema japonicum; assembly: GCA_030161315.1. Taxonomy (NCBI): domain Eukaryota; kingdom Viridiplantae; phylum Streptophyta; class Magnoliopsida; order Brassicales; family Brassicaceae; genus Eutrema; species Eutrema japonicum. The sequence continues at coordinate 35,517,454 of BSQW01000013.1, read as the reverse complement.
TAATTTAGCACCTCTTACACCTACTCAAGTACACGAATTACAAGTTAAAATGTTAAAAGAAAAAGATGCATCGACCAGGAACAATTTGTTTATCAAGTCAAGTTATATTTCTAAGGCAATCACTTGCAAAGAACCGGTATTACTAATGATCTTTAAGGAGACTTTAAGTGCAGGTTCTAGGGCGTTGGAGCAACAGCTTCCTACTGAGGTTACTCAACTCTTGGACCGATTTGCTGATGTGTTTCCTGATGAGATACCTCCTGGCTTACCTCCTATAAGAGGAATAGAGCACCAGATCGATTTTGTGCCCGGAGCCCCATTACCCAATCGAGCCGCATATCGCGTTAATCCGGACGAAGCCAAGGAACTAGAGAAGCAAGTGAGAGAACTTATGGACAAGGGCTATGTTCGTGAGAGCCTTAGTCCATGTGCCGTACCAGTCCTTTTGGTGCCAAAAAAAGATGGGACGTGGAGGATGTGCGTGGATTGTCGCGCGATAAACAACATAACGATCAAATACCGACATCCGATACCAAGGTTAGATGACATGCTTGATGAGCTTTCTGGTTCTAATTTATTTTCCAAGATTGATCTCAGGAGTGGATACCATCAAGTACGAATGAGAGAAGGTGACGAATGGAAGACGGCCTTCAAGACGAAGCAAGGCCTCTACGAATGGCTAGTTATGCCTTTCGGGCTAACTAACGCGCCAAGTACCTTCATGCGACTCATGAATGAGGTTCTTAGACCCTACATTAGTAAGTTTGTAGTGGTATACTTTGATGATATTCTCATTTATAGTCGAACTCTAGCTGAACATTTATCTCATTTAGAACAAATTCTTAAGACGCTTCAACGAGATGGTCTTTACGCCAACTTGAAGAAGTGCACATTTTGCGCTAATGAGCTTGTGTTTTTAGGCTTTGTTGTGAGTTCACAGGGACTTAGAGTGGACCAGGAGAAGGTCCAACCCATCCAAGGATGGCCTACGCCAACAACCGTTAGCCAAGTTCGAAGCTTTCACGGCTTGGCTAGCTTCTACCGACGGTTCGTGAAGGACTTCAGCACCCTTGCTGCACCTCTAACTGCCATCATCAAGAAGGACGTGGCATTCAAGTGGGGAGACGCCCAGGCCGAGGCCTTCAAAGGCCTAAAGGATCGTTTGACTCATGCTCCCGTTTTAACTTTACCCGATTTCTCTAAAACGTTTGAAATTGAGTGTGATGCCTCAGGTTTAGGGATCGGTGCTGTGCTTACTCAAGGAGGCAAACCTGTTGCTTACTTCAGTGAGAAACTTAGTGGAGCCACTCTCAACTATCCTACTTATGATAAGGAGCTATACGCCTTAGTCCGAGCAATGGAGACGTGGCAGCATTACCTACTATCGAAGGAGTGTGTCATCCACACGGACCATGAGACTTTGAAGCATCTTAGGGGTCAGACTAACCTCAAGAAAAGACATGCTAAGTGGCTGGAGTTTATAGAGACGTTTCCCTATGTGATCAAGTACAAGAAGGGAAAAGATAATGTGGTGGCCGATGCCCTATCGCGGAGATATGCGCTAATATCGACCATGGAGGCCAAGGTTCTTGGATTTGAAATGATTATTCCATTATATGAATCTGATGTTGATTTTGCAGAGATATACAAGAACCATGGAAAGGGAGCCCACGCTTCTTACTATGTCCATGACGGTTACCTTTTTAAAGATAAACGCCTATGCATCCCGCAATGTTCGTTACGAGAGCTTATAGTCCGAGAAGCTCATGGAGGAGGCCTCATGGGTCATTTTGGCGTTGAGAAGACTCTTGCCATGCTGAAGGAACACTTCTTTTGGCCACACTTTAAGAAGTCGGTCGAAACTTTCTGTGCAAGATGTATCACTTGCAAGAAAGCCAAGTCTCGGGTTAACCCACACGGTTTGTATCTTCCTTTACCGATTCCTACTTTACCATGGATTGATATTTCTATGGACTTTGTGTTAGGTTTGCCTAAGATCAGACACAAAGACTCCATCTTTGTCGTGGTGGATCGGTTCTCAAAGATGGCACATTTCATCCCATGTGCCAAGACAAACGATGCTACACAAACCGCGGACCTCTTTTTCAAAGAGATTGTCCGCCTACATGGAGTACCTAGGACGATCGTCTCGGATCGCGACACCAAGTTCCTGAGCCACTTTTAGAGAACCCTATGGAAGAAGCTAGGAACCAAGCTGCTCTTCTCCACGACCTGCCATCCACAAACCGATGGCCAAACTGAAGTCGTTAACCGTACACTTGGAACATTGCTTCGCGCAACAATAGGGAGAAATCTTAAAACTTGGCTTGAAGCTCTACCTTTTGTCGAGTTTGCTTATAATAGAGCTGTCCATAGTGCTACTCATTTGTCTCCTTTTCAGGTTGCATATGGATTTAATCCACAGACGCCACTGGATCTTAAGCCTCTACCTCAAACGGAGTTCTTAAACCTCGATGGAGCGAAGAAGGCCGCGGACGTGAAAAAGCTACACCAATCGGTCAAAGATCAGCTCGAGAGGACCAATGCCCTACGTGTGAAGAATGCCAACAAGGGCAGGAAGCACGTGTCTTTTGAAGTTGGAGAATGGGTGTGGTTACACATGCGACCGGAGCGATTCCCGGACAAACGCAAATCGAAGCTATCGCTTCGCGGAGACGGCCCTTTCAAAATCTTGGAGAAAATCAATGACAATGCCTACAAGCTCGAGTTCCCAGGTGAGCTTAAGGTGTCTGCTACATTCAATGTTTCTGACTTAGCTCGTTTTGTTGTAGGTGATGATGTTTTGGGGTCAAAGCCTCATGAAGAGGGAGGGAGTGATGAGGACATCGAGTCAACGACCCAAGTCATACAAGCACCACTAGTACCAAGTGGATCAGTGACTAGAACCAGGAGCAGGGACATGGAAAAGAAGTTCAACATGTTCATGGACCAGCTCAGACAAGAAGGATTCTTCAAGACGGACACTAGTCCGCTAAGCCCATTTGCGAGCAGTTATTGGGCCGATACTTTGAAGCCGGATCCACTCATGATCCCGGACGATCCAGAAGGTGATCTACATATGGATTTGAAGCTCTTTGAGTCTAGTTTCCAGAACACTAAACATCAGCCCAAGAATCCTTACCATTCGGACCAGAACGTCCAAACACTGAAGACATATCGGCTGGATCCTTTGCTGGCCGATAATACTAAGTGGCCACTCATCAAGCCCAGGTTCGTGGCCCACTTATCTATGGTCGATTTCACTTCACTAGAGATGACTTAGGCCCAAGGAAGGTCATTATTTGGGTTTGTAAGTCGTTTGGCGCTCTTTTCCCAACCTTCGTTTTTATCCCACTGGGTTTTGCGAAGATGGGTTTTTACCAAGGCCAAACGACTTGCAACATCATTGGCCCAATTAATGACTCTCTGTAGGCCCATGAAGACCAGCTACACGAGGCCTCCCTTCTATATCTCTTAAGTCGTTTAATTATTTTGTAAACGGGCCTAAATTGTTAAGGACCCGTCTTGTTATTTCTTTTTCGGTTTATTTCCTTTTCTTTGGGGTGTGAGCTTGCTTTAAAAACCCTAGGGCTTTGTCTTTCTCATTCACGCAGACAATAAGAATTTTCTTGGTTATTTTTCGAGTTTTTGTTCTCCACAAAAACGTTTTCTCTCTTTAGATCGTGAGTGAGTCCGATCCTTAGGGAAACCCCTTGAAGTATCAAGAGACCGTCGCCTCTCTTGTGGTTCTCATCGCTCCACCAGCAACCTCCATCTTATCCCGTTGAGAGAAGAGAGAGACCTTAGTCCAGCTTCTTCAACACTTGAGCACGTATCAACATAAGTATCAAGAATCAATCCCCAAATCATCAAAATCAAGCTAAATCTAAAATCCAACAAAAAGGGGTCTAAAGCATAAACATGAAGAACAAGATAGAACACAAGGGAAAAAGAGACATAAAGATAAAGAACAAAGATTAAATAAACATAATACAAAGATAGGTTGAAGAATCCTTCACTAGAGTGGCATGAATGGTGAAGATCCATCCAAAATCATCATAAGAAGAGTTTGGGAGAAAACCCAACTCTAGGAAAAGAAATCTTAGATCTAAAAAATTAGGGTTTTCAATATTTAAATGAGTTTGGGTCGGACCGGGTTTTGACCCGGTCAAGTCTTTGATATGTCTTCAGTGAATCGGGCATAACTCCCGTACCTGATATCCGAATGACCTGAATCAAATTCCTGTAGACAGGTAACTCATCTCTCTACATCTCTTATGAAGAATTGTTGAGTTGATTCGTAACGGAAAGCCTTTGTGTTTGCGGTTCGTTTGACGTTGTCATCTTCTCTCGGCCAGACGGAAACACCTTCAGTAAATCCGTCTTATCTCCCTATCCATATGTCCAAATAACCCGATTTAAACTCCTGTATAAAACGGATTCACTCCTCTACAACTTCTATGAAGGCAGTTGACGCTGAATCGGAGGGTAACGTCCCCGTATAGCCACAGCTTTGAGACACTGTTTGCCGAGAGGTGCAGCACCGGGCGGTGTGGAGCCGGGACAAGCAGCCGGGATGAGAAGTTTGTTGCCGAGAGGGAAGGTAATCCCGGGGGACTTCAAGACGGGATGGAAGGCCAGGATATCCCCTGTCCGAGGGAAACTTCAGCACCTGGCGATGTGGAGCCGGGACGAGGGGCCAGGATATCCGGTGAAGAAAAAGCTCCTCGGCCAGGCAGAGACGTCTTCAGTAAATCTCTGGTAACTTGTTAACTAAATATCCAAATGGCCTGAATCTAACTCATGTAGACAGATATCTCACTCCTCTACAACTCCTATGAAGAGATTCAAGGCTTATTCATAACGGAGGGCCTTCGTCCAGTTATATATTTCCGGCGTCTCGGATGGGCTTTGCATTCCTCTTTTGCTCCAATACTCCAAACATCATCAATTGTCTCCAAGACACCTAAAACACTCCAAATGCATGCAAAACTCACTAGGAACTAATGCAAACACCTAATACTCTAATAAAGACCAAAATGCTATAAAAACTATGCAAGACACATGCATGAGACACGAAACACCAAATAATATGCATGCTAAAAGATGTAAAATATGGGATTATAGGATGTTACTAATCAATTACTCAAATCTCACTCATGTCTTTGTGGTATTTAAGATATCGAAACAAGGAGGTTAAGATTGAAACACTAGGAATACATGAATCTTCCTAAGCTAGAGCAAATGGTTTTGGGTTTTATATTTTTGAATCAAGAAAATGCAAGAAAGAAAACAAAAGATATAACTGTTGGATCATGGAATGAGTAACAATCAAATAATGATGACAAAGATTGCATTAAACACTATCCTAGAACTTGGGATTCACAATTATGACTAATCCACTCTCGTGGCACTAATCACTTTGTTAAACACCAAATCAAGAACAAACCATCGCTTGTGATAAGATGGTTAACAAGCATTAATCTCCAATCCCAAATTAGTTCACTAATCACCCTTGACATCAACTCTCATTGGCAAGGATGTGAAAAGCTCACAATATGTTCGGTTCAGTAATTCATTTAAACTCGGGTTAGGAGTGAAATGCCTAAGTTCAAGACTCGAATGGATAAATCTAATCTAGCACTAACACCGTTTACTCGAATCTCTCCCTAATGCATGGGATGCGACCATAAATCCTAGGGTGTAGCTCTAGATTGGTTTGTCAAGCCAACTAGAACTACATAATCTAGTTGCGGTTCTAAACTTTGAAAGGAAAGCAATGATTAAGAACATAAGTATCAAGAATCAATCACCAAATCATCAAAATCAAGCTAAATCTAAAATCCAACAAAAAGGGGTCTAAAGCATAAACATGAAAAACAAGATAGAACACAAGGGAAAAAGAGACATAAAGATAAAGAACAAAGATTAAATAAACATAATACAAAGAAATGTTGAAGAATCCTTCACTAGAGTGGCATGCATGGTGAAGATCCATCCAAAATCATCATAAGAAGAGTTTGGGAGAAAACCCAACTATAGGAAAAGAAATCTAAGATCTAAAAAATTAGGGTTTATAATATTTAAATGAGTTTGGGTTGGACAGGGTTTTGACCCGGTCAAGTCTTTGATATGTCTTCAGTGAATCGGTCATAACTCCTGTACCTGATATCCGAATGACCTGAATCAAATTCCTGTACACAGGTAACTCGTCCCTCTACAACTCTTATGAAGAGCGTTTGAGTTGATTCATAACGGAAAGCCTTCGTGTTTCCGATTCGTTTGACGGTGTCATCTTCTCTCGGCTAGACGGATATACCTTCAGTAAATCCTTCTTATCTCCCTATCCATATGTCCAAATAACCCGATTCAAACTCCTGTGAAAACAGATTTACTCCTCTACAACTTCTATGAAGGCATTTGACGCTGAATCGGAGGGTAACGTCCACTTATAGCCACAGCTTTGAGACACTGTTTGCCGAGAGGTGCAGCACCGGGCGGTGTGGAGCCGGGACAAGGAGCCGGGATGAGAAGTTTGTTGCCGAGAGGGAAGGTGATCCCGGGGGACTTCAAGCCGGGATGGAAGGCCAGGATATCCCTTGCCCGAGGGAAACTTCAGCACCTGGCGATGTGGAGCCGGGACGAGGGGACAGGATATCCGGTGAAGAAAAAGCTCCTCGGCCAGGCAGAGACGTCTTCAGTAAATCCCCGGTAACTCGTTAACTAAATATCCAAATAGCCTGAATCTAACTCCTGTAGACAGATATCTCACTCCTCTACAACTCCTATGAAGAGATTCAAGGCTGTTTCATATCGGAGGGCGTTCGTCCAGTTATATCTTTCCGGCGTCTCGGATGGGCTTTGCATTCCTCTTTTGCTCCAATACTCCAAACACATCAATTGTTTCCAAGACACCTAAAAACACTCCAAATGCATGCAAAACTCACTAGGACCTAATGCAAACACCTAATACTCTAATAAAGACCAAAACGCTATAAAAACTATGCAAGACACATGCATGAGACATGAAACACCAAATAATATGCATGCTAGAAGATGTAAAGTATGGGATTATAGGATTTTACTAATCAATTACTCAAATCCCACTCATGTCTTTGTGGTATTTAAGATATCGAACCAAGGAGGTTAAGATTGAAACACTAGGAATACATGACTCTTCCTAAGCTAGAGCAAATGTTTTTGGGTTTTATATTTTTGAATCAAGAAAATAAAATGCAAGAAAGAAAACAAAAGATATAAGTGTTGGATCATGGAATGAACTATCAAATGAATGAGTAACAATCAAATAATGATGACAAAGATTGCATTAAACACTATCCTAGAATATGGGATTCACAATTATGACTAATCCACTCTCGTGGCACTAATCACTTTGTTAAACACCAAATCAAGAACAAACCATTGTTTGTGATAAGATGGTTAACAAGCATTAATATCCAATCAAATATCCAATCAAATGGTTTTGGGTTTTATATTTTTGAATCAAGAAAATGCAAGAAAGAAAACAAAAGATATAACTGTTGGATCATGGAATGAGTAACAATCAAATAATGATGACAAAGATTGCATTAAACACTATCCTAGAACATGGGATTCACAATTATGACTAATCCACTCTCGTGGCACTAATCACTTTGTTAAACACCAAATCAAGAACAAACCATTGTTTGTGATAAGATGGTTAACAAGCATTAATATCCAATCCCAATTAGTTCACTAATCACCCTTGACATAAACTATCATTGGCAAGGATGTGAAAAGTTCACAAAATGTTCGGTTCAAGCAATTCATTTAAACTAGGGTTAGGAGTGAAATGTCTAAGTTCAAGACTCGAACGGATAAATCTAATCTAGCACTAACACCGTTTACTCGAATCTCTCCCTAATGCATGGGATGAGACCATAAATCCTAGGGTGTAGCTCTAGATTGGTTTGCTACGCCAATTAGAACTACCTAATCTAGGTGCAGTTCTAAACTTTGGTTTATCTTACCAAATATAGCGTTAAGAACCAACCTACATGAAATATTTAACAATGATCAACATAAATCATCATCATCTAATCATCAAGACAATTAACTAATGATGCTAATACACAAAATCAATGCTAATCCCTAGGTTAAGATCACTAATCTTGACTAATTCTCTTTCAAGCAACTAATCAATATGGTAATCACTCAATCCATTAGCAAACTCTCATTTGTGGATCAATGATTAGCAAGCATTAAGAATATAAACAAGATCAACCAAAATATACCCTAGACAACTAATCTCTTAGGCTAGGAGCATAAATCCCTTGAATAGTTCATCAAGGCATTTCATCAAACACTTGGTGTGCATGAAATGCCTTATGATCTATATCTACTTTCTCAAGCTAGATCTAGCATTAGGAACACTAAACAAGAAAGGAAAGCAATGATTAAGAACATAAGCATCAAGAATCAATCACCAAATCATCAAGATCAAGCTAAATCTAAAATCCAACAAAAAGGGGTCTAAAGCATAAACATGAAGAACAAGATAGAACACAAGGGAAAAAGAGACATAAGGATAAAGAACAAAGATTAAATAAACATAATACAAATATAGGTTGAAGAATCCTTCACTAGAGTGGCATGAATGATGAAGATCCATCTAAATTCATCATAAGAAGAGTTTGGGAGAAAACCCAACTCTAGGAAAAGAAATCTTAGATCTAAAAAATTAGGGTTTTCAATATTTAAATGAGTTTGGGTCGGACCGGGTCAACCCGGAACAAACCGGGTTTTGACCCGGTCAAGTCTATGATACGTCTTCAGTGAATCGTTCATAACTCCTTAACCTGATATTCGAATGACCTGACTCAAATTCCTGTATACCGCTAACTCGTCCCTCTACAACTCGTATGAAGACCGTTTGAGTTGATTAATAACGGAAGGCCTTCGTTTTGCCGGTTCGTTTGACGGTGTCATCTTCTCTCGGCCAGACGGAAATACCTTCGGTTAATCCGTCTTATCTCCTTATCCATTTGTCCAAACAACCCGATTCAAACTCCTGTGTAAAGCTGAATCAATCCTCTACAACTTCTATGAAGGCAGTTGAAACTGAATTGGATTGTAACGTCCCCGTATAGCCACAGCTTTGAGACACGTTTTGCCGAGAGGTGCAGCACCGGGCGGTGTGGAGCCGGGACAAGGAGCGGGGATGAGAAGTTTGTTGCCGAGAGGGAAGGTGATCCCGGGGGACTTCAAGCCGGGATGGAAGGCCGGGATATCCCATGCCCGAGGGAAACTTCAGCACCTGGCGATGTGTAGCCGGGACGAGGGGCCGGGATATCCGGTGAAGAAAAAGCTCATCGGCCAGGCAGAGACGTCTTCAGTAAATCCTCGGTAACTCCTTAACTAGAGGTCCAAATTACATGAATCCAACTCCTGTAGACAGATAGCGCACTCCGCTACAACTTCTATGAAGAGCTTCATGGCTGATTCATAACGAAGGGCCTTTGTCCAGCTACATCTTTCTGGGGTCTTGGATGGGCTTTGCATTCCTCTTATGCTCCAATACTCCAAACATCATCAATTGTCTCCAAGACACCTAAAAACACTCCAAATGCATGCAAAACTCACTAGGACCTAATGCAAACACCTAATACTCTAATAAAGACCAAAATGCTATAAAAACTATGCAAGACACATGCACGAGACACGAAACACCAAATAATATGCATGCTAAAAGATGTAAAATATGGGATTATATGATTTTACTAATCAATTACTCAAATCCCACTCATGTCTTTGTGGTATTTATGATATCGAACCAAGGAAGTTAAGATTGAAACACTAGGAATACATGAATCTTCCTAAGCTAGAGCAAATGTTTTTGGGTTTTATATTTTTGAATCAAGAAATTAAAATGCCAGAAAGAAAACAAAAGATAGAAGTGTTGGATCATGGAACGAACTATCAAATGAATGAGTAACAATCAAATAATGATGACAAAGATTGCATTAAACACTATCCTAGAACATGGGATTCACAATTATGACTAATCCACTCTCGTGGCACTAATCACTTTGTTAAACACCAAATCAAGAACAAACCATCGTTTCTGATACGATGGTTAACAAGCATTAATCTTCAATCCCAATTAGTTTACTAATCACCCTTGACATCAACTCTCATTGGCAAGGATGTGAAAAGCTCACAAAATGTTCGGTTCAAGCAATTTATTTAAACTCGGGTTAGGAGTGAAATTTCTAAGTTCAAGACTCGAATGGATAAATCTAATCTAGCACTAACACCGTTTATTCGAATCTCTCCCTAATGCATGGGATGGGACCATAAATCCTAGGGTGTAGCTCTAGATTGGTTTGTCACGCCAACTAGAACTACCTAATCTAGGTGCAGTTCTAAACTTTGGTTTATCTTACCAAATATAGCATTAAGAACCAACCTACGTGAAAGATTTAACAAAGATCAACCTAAATCATCATCATCTAATCATCAAGACAATTAACTAATGATGCTAATTTACACAATCAATGCTAATCCTTAGGTTAAGATCACTAATCTTGACTAATTCTATTCCAAGCAACTAATCACTATGCTAATCAATCAATCCATTAGCAAACTCTCATTTGTGGATCAATGATTAGCAAGCATTAAGAATATAAACAAGATCAACCAAAATATACCCTAGTCAACTAATCTCTTAGGCTAGGAGCATAAATCCCTTGAATAGTTCATCAAGGCATTTCATCAAACACTTGGTGTGCATGAAATGCTTTATGATCTAGATCTACTTTCTCAAGCTAGATCTAGCATTAGGAACACTAAACAAGAAAGGAAAGCAATGATTAAGAACATAAGCATCAAGAATCAATCACCAAATCATCAAAATCAAGCTAAATCTGAAATCCAACAAAAGGGGTCTAAAGCATAAACATGAAGAACAAGATAGAACACAAGGGAAAAAGAGACATAAAGATAAAGAACAAAGATTAAATAAACATAATACAAATATAGGTTGAAGAATCCTTCACTAGAGTGGCATGAATGATGAAGATCCATCCAAATTCATCATAAGAAGAGTTTGAGAAAAAACCCAACTCTAGGAAAAGAAATCTTAGATCTACAAAATTAGGGTTTTCAATATTTAAATGAGTTTGGGTCGGACCGGGTCAACCTGGAACAAACCGGGTTTTGACCCGGTCAAGTCTATGATACGTCTTCAGTGAATCGGTCATAACTCCTTCACCTGATATTCGAATGACCTGAATCAAATTCCAGTATACCGCTAACTCGTCCCTCTACAAGTCTTATGAAGACCGTTTGAGTTGATTCATAACGGAAGGCATTCGTTTTGCCGGTTCGTTTGACGGTGTCATCTTCTCTCGGCCAGACGGGAATACTTTCGGTAAATCCATCATATCTCCCTATCCATATGTCCAAATAACCCGATTTAAACTCCTGTGTAAATCGGAATCACTCCTCTACAACTTCTATGAAGGAAGTTGAAACTGAATCGGATTGTAACATCCCCGTATAGCCACAGCTTTAAGACACGTTTTGCCGAGAGGTGCAGCACCGGGCGGTGTGGATCCGGGACAAGGAGCCGGGATGAGAAGTTTGTTGTCGAGAGGGAAGGTGATCCCGGGGGACTTCAAGCCGGGATGGAAGGCCGGGATATACCCTGCCCGAGGGAAACTTCAGCACCTGGCGATGTGGAGCCGGGACGAGGGGCCGGGATATCCGGTGAAGTAAAAGCTCCTCGGCCAGGCAGAGACGTCTTCAGTGAATCCTGGGTAAATCGTTAACTAGATGTCCAAATTACCTGAATCCAACTCCTGTAAACAGATAGCTCACTCCTCTACAACTCCTATGAAGCACTTCAAGGCTGATTCATAAGGAATGGCCTTCGTCCAGCTGCATCTTTTCGGCGTCTAGGATGGGCTTTGCATTCCTCTTATGCTCAAATACTCCAAACATCATCAATTGTCTCCAAGACACCTAAAAACACACCAAATGCATGCAAAACTCACTAGGACCTAATGCAAACTCCTAATACTCTAATAAAGACCAAAATGCTATAAAAACTATGCAAGACACATGCATGAGACACGAAACACCAAATAATATGCATGCTAAAAGATGTAAAATATGGGATTATAGGATTTTACTAATCAATTACTCAAATCCCACTCATGTCTTTGTGGTATTTAAGATATCGAACCAAGGACGTTAAGATTGAAACACTAGGAATACATGAATCTTCCTAAGCTAGAGCAAATGTTTTTGGGTTTTATATTTTTGAATCAAAAAAATAAAATGCAAGAAAAAAAACAAAAGATATAAGTGTTGGATCATGGAATGAACTATCAAATGAATGAGTAACAATCAAATAATGATGACAAAGATTGCATTAAACACTATCCTAGAACATGGGATTCACAATTATGACTAATCCACTCTCGTGGCACTAATCACTTTGTTAAACACCAAATCAAGAACAAACCATCGTTTGTGATAAGATGGTTAACAAGCATTAATATCCAATCCCAATTAGTTCACTAATCACCCTTGACATCAACTATCATTGGCAAGGATGTGAAAAGTTCACAAAATGTTCGGTTCAAGCAATTCATTTAAACTAGGGTTAGGAGTGAAATGTCTAAGTTCAAGACTCGAACGGATAAATCTAATCTAGCACTAACACCGTTTACTCGAATCTCTCCCTAATGCATGGGATGAGACCATAAATCCTAGGGTGTAGCTCTAGATTGGTTTGCTACGCCAATTAGAACTACCTAATCTAGGTGCAGTTCTAAACTTTGGTTTATCTTACCAAATATAGCGTTAAGAACCAACCTACATGAAATATTTAACAATGATCAACATAAATCATCATCATCTAATCATCAAGACAATTAACTAATGATGCTAATACACAAAATCAATGCTAATCCCTAGGTTAAGATCACTAATCTTGACTAATTCTCTTTCAAGCAACTAATCAATATGGTAATCACTCAATCCATTTGCAAACTCTCATTTGTGGATCAATGATTAGCAAGCATTAAGAATATAAACAAGATCAACCAAAATATACCCTAGACAACTAATCTCTTAGGCTAGGAGCATAAATCCCTTGAATAGTTCATCAAGGCATTTCATCAAACACTTGGTGTGCATGAAATGCCTTATGATCTATATCTACTTTCTCAAGCTAGATCTAGCATTAGGAACACTAAACAAGAAAGGAAAGCAATGATTAAGAACATAAGCATCAAGAATCAATCACCAAATCATCAAGATCAAGCTAAATTTAAAATCCAACAAAAAGGGGTCTAAAGAATAAACATGAAGAACAAGATAGAACACAAGGGAAAAAGAGACATAAGGATAAAGAACAAAGATTAAATAAACATAATATAAATATAGGTTGAAGAATCCTTCACTAGAGTGGCATGAATGATGAAGATCCATCTAAATTCATCATAAGAAGAGTTTGGGAGAAAACCCAACTCTAGGAAAAGAAATCTTAGATCTAAAAAATTAGGGTTTTCAATATTTAAATGAGTTTGGGTCGGACCGGGTCAACCCGGAACAAACCGGGTTTTGACCCGGTCAAGTCTATGATACGTCTTCAGTGCATCGGTCATAACTCCTTAACCTGATATTCGAATGACCTGACTCAAATTCCTGTATACCGCTAACTCGTCCCTCTACAACTCGTATGAAGACCGTTTGAGTTGATTAATAACGGAAGGCCTTCGTTTTGCCGGTTCGTTTGACGGTGTCATCTTCTCTCGGCCAGACGAAAATACCTTCGGTTAATCCGTCTTATCTCCTTATCCATTGGTCCAAACAACCCGATTCAAACTCCTGTATAAAGCTGAATCAATCCTCTACAACTTCTATGAAGGCAGTTGAAACTGAATTGGATTGTAACGTCCCCGTATAGCCACAGCTTTGAGACACGTTTTGCCGAGAGGTGCAGCACCGGGCGGTGTGGAGCCGGGACAAGGAGCGGGGATGAGAAGTTTGTTGCCGAGAGGGAAGGTGATCCCGGGGGACTTCAAGCCGGGATGGAAGGCCGGGATATCCCATGCCCGAGGGAAACTTCAGCACCTGGCGATGTGTAGCCGGGACGAGGGGCCGGGATATCCGGTGAAGAAAAAGCTCATCGGCCAGGCAGAGACGTCTTCAGTAAATCCTCGGTAACTCCTTAACTAGTGGTCCAAATTACATGAATTGAACTCCTGTAGACAGATAGCGCACTCCGCTACAACTTCTATGAAGAGCTTCATGGCTGATTCATAACGAAGGGCCTTTTTCCAGCGACATCTTTCTGGGGTCTTGGATGGGCTTTGCATTCCTCTTATGCTCCAATACTCCAAACATCATCAATTGTCTCCAAGACACCTAAAAACACTCCAAATGCATGCAAAACTCACTAGGACCTAATGCAAACACCTAATACTCTAATAAAGACCAAAATGCTATAAAAACTATGCAAGACACATGCACGAGACACGAAACACCAAATAATATGCATGCTAAAAGATGTAAAATATGAGATTATAGGATTTTACTAATCAATTACTCAATTCCCACTCATGTCTTTGTGGTATTTATGATATCGAACCAAGGAAGTTAAGATTGAAACACTAGGAATACATGAATCTTCCTAAGCTAGAGCAAATGTTTTTGGGTTTTATATTTTTGAATCAAGAAATTAAAATGCCAGAAAGAAAACAAAAGATAGAAGTGTTGGATCATGGAACGAACTATCAAATGAATGAGTAACAATCAAATAATGATGACAAAGATTGCATTAAACACTATCCTAGAACATGGGATTCACAATTATGACTAATCCACTCTCGTGGCACTAATCACTTTGTTAAACACCAAATCAAGAACAAACCATCGTTTCTGATACGATGGTTAACAAGCATTAATCTTCAATCCCAATTAGTTTACTAATCACCCTTGACATCAACTCTCATTGGCAAGGATGTGAAAAGCTCACAAAATGTTCGGTTCAAGCAATTTATTTAAACTCGGGTTAGGAGTGAAATTTCTAAGTTCAAGACTCGAATGGATAAATCTAATCTAGCACTAACACCATTTACTCGAATCTCTCCCTAATGCATGGGATGGGACCATAAATCCTAGGGTGTAGCTCTAGATTGGTTTGTCACGCCAACTAGAACTACCTAATCTAGGTGCAGTTCTAAACATTGGTTTATCTTACCAAATATAGCATTAAGAACCAACCTACGTGAAAGATTTAACAAAGATCAACCTAAATCATCATCATCTAATCATCAAGACAATTAACTAATGATGCTAATTTACACAATCAATGCTAATCCTTAGGTTAAGATCACTAATCTTGACTAATTCTATTCCAAGCAACTAATCACTATGCTAATCAATCAATCCATTAGCAAACTATCATTTGTGGATCAAATATTAGCAAGCATTAAGAATATAAACAAGATCAACCAAAATATACCCTAGACAACTAATCTCTTAGGCTAGGAGCATAAATCCCTTGAATAGTTCATCAAGGCATTTCATCAAACACTTGGTGTGCATGAAATGCTTTATGATCTAGATCTACTTTCTCAAGCTAGATCTAGCATTAGGAACACTAAACAAGAAAGGAAAGCAATGATTAAGAACATAAGCATCAAGAATCAATCACCAAATCATCAAAATCAAGCTAAATCTAAAATCCAACAAAAATAGGTCTAAAGCATAAATATGAAGAACAAGATAGAACACAAGGGAAAAAGAGACATAAAGATAAAGAACAAAGATTAAATAAACATTATACAAAGATAGGGTGAAGAATCCTTCACTAGAGTGGCATGAATGATGAAGATCCATCCAAATTCATCATAAGAAGAGTTTGGGAGAAAACCCAACTCTAGGGAAAGAAATATTAGATCTAAAAAATTAGGGTTTTCAATATTTAAATGAGTTTGGGTCGGACCGGGTCAACCCGGAACAAACCGGGTTTTGACACGGTCAAGTCTTTGATACGTCTTCAGCGAATTGGTCATAACTCCGTTACCTGATATCCGAACGACCTGAATCAAATTCCTGTATACAGATACCTCGTCCCTCTACAACTCTTGTGAAGACTGTTTGAGTTTATTCATAACAGAAGGCCTTCGTTTGCCGGTTTGTTCGACGGTGTCATCTTCTCTCGGCCAGACGGAGATACCTTCGGTAAATCCGTCTTATCTCCCTATCCATATGTCCAAATAACCCGATTTAAACTCCTGTGTAAAGCTGAATCACTCCTCTACAACTTCTATGAAGGCAGTTGAAACTGAATCGGAATGTAACGTCCCCGTATAGCCACAGCGTTGAGACACTTTTTGCCGAGAGGTGCAGCACCGGGCGGTGTGGAGCCGGGACAAGGAGCCGGGATGAGAAGTTTGTTGCCAAGAGGGAAGGTGATCCCGGGGGACTTCAAGCCGGGATGGAAGGCCGGGATATCCCCTGCCCGAGGGAAACTTCAGCACCTGGCGATGTGGAGCCGGGACGAGGGGCCGGGATATCCGGTGAAGAAAAAGCTCCTCGGTCAGGCAAAGACGTCCTCAGTAAATCCTCGGTAACTCCTTAACTAGAGGTCCAAATTACCTGAATCCAAATCCTGTAGACAGATAGCGCACTCCGCTACAACTCCTATGAAGAGCTTCATGGCTGATTCATAACGAAGGGCCTTTGTCCAGCTACATCTTTCCGGAGTCTTGGATGGGCTTTGCATTCCTCTTATGCTCCAATACTACAAACATCATCAATTGTCTCCAAGACACCTAAAAACACTCCAAATGCATGCAAAACTCACTAGGACCTAATGCAAATACCTAATACTCTAATAAAGACCAAAATGCTATAAAAACTATTCAAGACACATGCACGAGACACGAAACACCAAATAATATACATGCTAAAAGATGTAAAATATGAGATTATAGGATTTTAGTAATCAATTACTCAAATCCCACTCATGTCTTTGTGGTATTTAACATATCGAACCAAGGAAGTTAAGATTGAAACACTAGGAATACATTAATCTTCCTAAGCTAGAGCAAATGTTTTTGGGTTTTATATTTTTGAATCAAGAAAATAAAATGCCAGAAAGAAAACAAAATATTGAATTGTTGGATCATGGAACGAACTATCAAATGAATGAGTAACAATCAAATAATGATGACAAAGATTGCATTAAACACTATCCTAGAACATGGGATTCACAATTATGACTAATCCACTCTCGTGGCACTAATCACTTTGTTAAACACCAAATCAAGAACAAACCATCGTTTGTGATAAGATGGTTAACAAGCATTAATATCCAATCCCAATTAGTTCACTAATCACCCTTGACATCAACTCTCACTGGCAAGGATGTGAAAAGCTCACAAAATGTTCGGTCCAAGCAATTCATTTAAACTCGGGTTAGGAGTGAAATGCCTAAGTTCAAGACTCGAATGGATAAATCTAATCTAGCACTAACACCTTTTACTCGAATCTCTCCCTAATGCATGGGATGAGACCATAAATCCTAGGGTGTAGCTCTAGATTGGTTTGTCACGCCAACTAGAACTACCTAATCTAGCTGCAGTTCTAAACTTTTGTTTATCTTACCAAATCTAGCATTAAGAACCAACCTAAGTGAAACATTTAACAAAGATCAACCTAAATCATCATCATCTAATCATCAAGACAATTAACTAATGATGCCAATACACACAATCAATGCTAATCCTTAGGTTAAGATCACTAATCTTGACTAATTCTCTTTCAAGCAACTAATCACTTTGCTAATCACTCAATCCATTAGCAAAATCTCATTTGTGGATCAATGATTAGCAAGCATTAAGAATATAAACAAGATCAACCAAAATATACCTTAGACAACTAATCTCTTAGGCTAGGAGCATAAATCCCTTGAATAGTTCATCAAGGCATTTCATCAAACACTTGGTGTGCATGAAATGCCTTATGATCTAGATCTACTTTCGCAAACTAGATTTAGCATTAGGAACACTAAACAAGAAAGGAAAGCAATGATTAAGAACATAAGCATCAAGAATCAATCACCAAATCATCAAAATCAAGCTAAATCTAAAATCCAACAAAAAGGGGTCTAAAGCATAAACATGAAGAAAAAGATAGAACACAAGGGAAAAAGAGACATAAAGATAAAGAACAAAGATTAAATAAACATTATACAAAGATAGGTTGAAGAATCCTTCACTAGAGTGGCATGAATGATGAAGATCCATCCAAAATAATCATAAGAAGAGTTTGGGAGAAAACCCAACTCTAGGAAAAGAAATCTTAGATCTAAAAAATTAGGGTTTTCAATATTTAAATGAGTTTGGGTCGGACCGGGTCAACCTGGAACAAACCGGGTTTTGACCCAGTCAAGTCTTTGATACGTCTTTAGTGAATAGGTCATAACTCCTGTACCTTACATCCAAATGACCTGAATCAAACTCATGTAGACAGCTAACTCGTCCCTCTACAACTCTTAGGAATACCGTTTGAGTTTTGCCGGTTCGTTTGACGGTGTTATCGTTTCTCGACCAGACGGACATACCTTGAGTAAATCCGTCTTATCTCCCTATCCATATGTCCAAATAACCCGATTCAAACTCCTGTGTAAAGCTAATTCACTCCTCTACAACGTCTACAAAGGCAGTTGAAGCTGAATCGGATTGTAAGGTCCCCGTATAGCTACATCTTTGAGACACGTTTTGCCAAGAGGTGCAGCACCGGGCGGTGTGGAGCCGGGACACAGAGCCGGGATTAGAAGTTTCTTGCCGAGAGGGTAGGTGATTCTGGGGGACTTCAAGCCGGGATGGAAGGCCGGGATATCCCCTGCCCGAGGGAATCTTCAGCACCTGGCGATGTGGAGCCGGGACGAGGGGCCGGGATATCCGGTGAAGAAAAAGCTCATCGGCCAGGCAGAGACGTCTTCAGTAAATCCGCTGTAACTCCTTAACCAGATGTCAAAATTGCCTGAATCCAACTCCTGTAGACATATAACTTACTCCCCTACAACTCCTATGAAGAGCGTGAAGGCTGATTCATATCGGAGGGCCTTTGTCCAGCTACATCTTTCCGATGTCTCGGATGGGCTTTGCATTCCTCTTATGCTCCAATACTCCAAACATCATCAATTGTCTCCAAGACACCTAAAACCACTCCAAATGCATGCAAAACTCACTAGGACCTAATGCAAACACCTAATACTCTAATAAATTCCAAAATGCTATAAATACTATGCAAGACACATGCATGAGACACAAAACACCAAATAATATGAATGCTAAAAGATGTAAAATATGGGATTATCAACTCCCCCAAACTTAAACATTTGCTTGTCCTCAAGCAAACAAGAATAAAGAAAGGGAGAAGACTAGAAATAGGAGCTCAAATCCAAAAGTGCCATAAAAAGAATCCGAGCCCAATGTCCAAGTTGCAAACTTCTTGGTGCGATCAACCAACTTACTCAAAAGTGACTAGCCATACTTATCCTTGCATGACTTACATTCGAACCTCAACCTACACAAACTTTCATATCTTCCAACCTCTTGACATTGATTAAGTGTAATAGGCGTGAAACATGTTTATGCAAGATCAAATGAATTCGTTTGGCTAAGGGTAAGGTAATGAGATGAAGGTGATCTCATTATCATGCATGGGTAATTAGGTACAAGGATCTCTCATGAAATGAACAAACTTTAGCAAAATGCTAAAGGTAAAAGGCAACCTATGCATACAAGGGATAATTTTCATCTACCCAAATGCCTAGAGTATCTCTAACCTAAAGCTTCTAACCCGTTATGCCCAAATCCTAAGGTACCCTTTTTATATTGAGGCATTTCGCCTGAAACGATGCTTTAAAGATCAACCCAGACAAAGGGTTTACACTCGGATTCGGCTTTAGCGATATTTATAGACGTTGTAGAGGAAGGAGTTAGCTGTCTGATGGAGTTGGATTCAGATAATTCGGAAGTCAGGTTCAAGAGTTATGGCCGATTCACTAAAGGCGTATCCTAGTTTCGGCCAGGTCAATACCCGGTTTGTCTCGGGTTGACCCGGTCCGACCCAGCTAAAGAAAACACTTTTAAATATTGATGAGACCCATTTTTTAGATATATCTCCTTTTTATGTTTTTTCTCTCTTTTTCTCTCAAAAATAAAAACCTCTCTTTTTAGGGTTTTTGGGATTTTTCTCAAGGATCTTTTGATTTATGAAAGTTTGAGTTTAATTCTTGTGTTCTTTCTTTAATCTTTCATCTTCCTAATCTTTAATCATGATTAACATCACCTCTTTTACAAGATTTGTTGTGTTCCTCATGAATAGTGAGTAGAACCTTCTTGGATCATTTGGGTTTGGTAGATTAGGGGACTTCTAGGTTGATTCTTGATGTCTAGGGCTTAATAAACTTGTTTCCTTTCTTATTTAGAAGTTTTAATGCTATATTATACTTGAGAAAGCTAATCTAGAGCTAAGGGAATTTCATGCACACCAAATGTTTGATGAAATGCCTCTTGAGCTAAATAAGAGATTTTCATACCTAGCTCATGAGAGTGACTGTCTAGGGTGAATTTTAGTTAATGGAACTTGTGTTTAATGTTTGCTAATTACATTTTCACAAATTAGAGTTTTTTCTTGAATTTGTAATTAGTGAAATGATTAGTGCTAAGAGATTAGATTAATCTTGATTAGTGTTCTAGGATTAAGGAAATGTACTTATATGATTGTTTAGACAATATTTATTAGTTTGGATTCCCCCAAATCAATTGTCTTGCCCAAAGATCCTCCTTTAATCATTGTCTTAACCTATTTTAGTGTCTTGTTCTTGTTTGTTTGTTTTAATTTGAACCATTATGTTGCTAGATAATCAAAACCACCTTTGTTTGCTTAGCTTAAGTCATTTCTTCATTCCTAGTGTGTTGTTCTTTATGCCTCATTGGATTGATCCCCAAGTGCTACAACGATAGCATTTGGGTAATTGGTTTGGATACACACAATTATCCAATCATCAATTTGCCGCCGTTGCCGGGGAGGCAATAGCAATAACCATTAGGATTTAGATTTTGCTTGAGACTAAGCTTTTATTTTCACAATGTTAATGCACATCACTAAGAGTATGCATCTCGTTGAGATGATGAATTTTCTTTTATTTATTGTTACTAACTTGTCTTCCTTAGCTCTTTTGTGATTTCAAAGGTACCAAAATCAAGAGAAGAGACACGACAAGACAAGATCAATTGAGGTATTTGAGGTGGTCAATCGAAGAGACATTCTTGAGGATCTTCAACCTCAAGAGATGGACAACCAAGGTAGCATCTCTCAAGCTCCAAAACCTCAAGAAATGACACAACTTCAAGGGAAGCCACGTCTTCAAGTGTTGGCATGAAGTCCGACCCAAGCTCCAAGGGACAAGCCAACGGTTGGAAGCTTTGACACTCCTTGTTGTCGTGGATTGAGGTATGGTGTCCACCCTCCTCCAATTAAAGCCAAGGCTTATGAGATCAAAGCAAGCTTGGTTAGATTGATTCAAGAGTCTAGGTTCTTAGGGACGAAAGAAGAGAATCCTTATGATCATTTGGACCCCTTTGAGAGATTGTGTGACACAATTAGGATTAAAGGAGTGCCCTATAAGTGTATCAAGCTCATCTTGTTTCCGTTTTCCCTTGGAGAAAAGGCAAGCCGATGGGAGAGAGCATTACCTTCCCACTTGGTCAAGTCTTGGGATGATTGCAAGGAGATCTTCCTTAACAAGTTCTATCCCATCCAAAGAACGATCCAAACTAGGAAGGACATCTTGAGCTTCAAGCAAGGCACATATGAGAGTTTTGATGATGCGTGAGGAAGACTTAAAGGATACACTCGAGATTGTCCCCATCATGGGTTTAAGAAAGGAGCCATTCTTAGCATTTTTTTATTGGGGAGTTGATAAAGAGCACAAATGGACATTGGATGCGGCTAGCAAGGGGCGTTTTGCAAACCTCACCGTCGAGCAAGGAGAGATGTTTGTTGAGAACTTTGCTAAGAGTCATGAAAGCTACATTGAGAGGCATGATACAACCCCTCTAGAAGGATAATATCAAGACTCCAAATTGAAAGGGTTGCAAGATGAATTGGGTATAATGGAAAAGCTCATAGATGTGCAACAAAGAGGAGTTTCTTTGGTTCATGAGCAACGCCAAGATGAAATCAATTTCGTGGTCAACAATGGGAATTACGTTCAAGGGGGTAGGCTTCTCAATAAATGGTCTAACCATGAAGTTCAAAGATATCAACAAGGCTACAAAGGGAACTATGCGTATGCTCAAATCTCTAACCAAGAAGAGAAACAAAGAGTGGTGCTCCATCAAATCCTAGAAGGTCAACAAATGAATGATATCATGTTTGGCAAGATGATGGGAGAAATGAAAGAAAAATTAAAGGGTTTGCATGATGAGATCACTAATAAGAATGAGCAACTAGCCTTCCATTTGGAGACCCTAGAACCCAAATTGGTAAAATTCCCTTTGCCATCCGAGAAACCAATGGATGTGAGGGTTTTACCAATAGTTAATGTTGAGGTTGATGAAGGAAAGACTCCTAAGGGTTTTAATGAGCAAATTGGAGACACCAAGCAAGAAGAGGAAGTTAGAGACGTGGGCATAACTCCAAGGTATGCTTTAGCCTCCATCCAACGGATTCATGAAGGAGAGAGTGGTTTTGAGAAGAACAAAGGGAAACCAACTTTCGGAAATGCTATTGATGATGAATTTGTTCTAGATGGAAAATGCCTAAGCTCTTTCTTCTTTCCCTCATTTGAGATTTAAAAGAATGATGAGCAAGAGCGGAATGCTGAGAAAGTAAAAGACATGGGTAGTTTTGAGAAGATATAAAAAGCTTCACCCACAAAAGCTCGTGAGAAGAAGATAAAATCCCATGACAAGAATGCTTTGGGTTATGGTAATATTGAAGAAGCTTTAGCATTGGATGGAGCTTGCTTGGAATCTCTTTTCTCTACCACAATGGGGAGAGAGAAAGAAAGTACCAAGGATCAAGAGAAGGGTGAAAGCACTAAAGCCAAAATGAAGAAACAAGACACGCATCACCCTTTTGCCTTTGCTAAGAATGAACCAAGCAAGCTTGATGGGTCTAGGTCCGAGCCTTATATGATGACTCTCACTCCTTGGAAGTATAAGTATGGAGTGATTGAGTACAAGATCAAATGAAAAGGCCTATCCAAGCCCTTTGCCTCGGTCAAGGTGATCCTCACACCCGAGCTCAAAGAAAAAGGGCAAGCCGGTCTTGAGGAAGTCATGAGCAAGGTTCTCAAGCTCGAGCTCAAGGATCCACCATGGAGTGCTCACACTCCTCTCTCACCCGCCTAAAAAGGTAACCAAAGTCAAACTTAGTTACTTTAAACAAAGTGCTCTTGGGAGACACCCCAAACTTATCATTGTACATACTTTATTTTCATGTCTTTCTATGTTTTCTTGTTCTTTTTGATCATTTGTTGAGTGGTTGCAAGGTTCTTGATGGTCTAATGGTCATGGACTTAAGGACAAAGGTGTGTAGGATTGAGGCGATCACTCTCGTTCCCTCCATTCATTTTAAAGGTAATACTCCAAACTTTGTACATAGCATTTAGAATCATATCTTCTTTCTTTCTTTCATGCATTGTTTAGATCTCTTAAGCTTCTCTTACACAAGGGACTGTGTAATTTAAGTTTGGGGGAGGGTTTGTGTGTTATCTAACTTTGTTTTTGGTGATCTTATTTTGCCTTTTGCATCTTGAGTCTCATGCATATCATGCATTTTCAATAATTTTGAATTTTTTTGAAATTTTTTGCATTTCATATCTAGGATTGAGTCTAGATGCATAGCATATTAGGTAGCTTTGCATGAGCATTAGGAGCAATAGTAGATTATCCTTGTAAAGTATCATTTTTAGAGCTTGATTCAATGCCCTCTTTGCTTGTTATTTGATGCTTTTGATCTCGTGTTGAAATCAAGGATGAACCATATCTCGATCTTGCGTTTCATTACTAGGGTCTTAGCTAAAGCAAGTTTTGATTTGATTCCGATCCTACCTAAGTGAAAACCATAATTTTGACTTTGAAATTATCATGCTTATGCATTGCATAGTTAATTTATGGTTACCATATACATACTTGGGCTCTCTTATCCATTTCACCACTCTTTTGCTAGTCCAAGTAGCCGATTCCCATCATTGGAATAGTTTACCATACCTTTAATATACCCTCCTTTCAAGCAAAAATCTTTAGTGTGCGTATGTGAGGCCTAATTTTTCGAGTAAGCTTGGCAAACAGTGTTGAGTTTATGGCGACAATGATAGGTTTGCTTGTAGATCTAGCCGAACATCAAAGGCTAGACTAGGCTAGGCTTGTGGGAAAGGGAAGTTTTGGGCTTGATTGTGAACGAAATTGTGTGACTAATGGGATTGTGAATAAGAAGGAAGTGAGTTCAAAAGAAGGAAGTGAAGGTGAAAGGGGAATGTAATATTGTGATGTGGTTAGTGAAAGTTATCAAGAATAGCTCTTATTGATAGTTATAGCCTCATAGAAACAAAGGAAAAAGCCAAAAATTGGCTAAAGCATCAATTGGTAAATGATGAGGCAAGGCAAAGAAAAAGAAAGAAAGAAGAGCTAAAGAAACAAAAAAAAAGAAGCATGAGACCACAATATTCAATGGAGAAGAAGAAATTCCCCAAGTGAGAAAGGATGAAGTGGAAGAACGAGTTCACGCATGGGACATGAAGGCAAAAAGGCCAAGTGAGAAAAGGGTAGCTTAGGATGAAGACTTCATGGGTAGATATGCTATGGTTAGAGACGATTTGGGCATTGGGTAGATGTGAGTCTATCCTTGTATGCATAGATTGCCTTTTACTCTTAGCATTTTGCTAAAGTTTGCTCATTCATTGAGAGAATCCCTTACATTGGAATAATCCCATACATTTGAGATCATCTTTATCTCAAGACCTTCACCCTAGCCAAATGGATTCACTTGCCTTGTATGAGAATGATTCATTTGAAACAATTAATGAATGTTAAATGATTGGATGATATTAATGTTTGTGTAGGTTAAGGCTTGAATTTGATTCGTTTAGGGAAAGATATGGCTACCTCTTTTTGAGTATACTTGTTTGATCGCATCTTAGACCTAGAAACTTGGACATTGAGTTGAATTCTTTTTATGGCACTTTTGTATTTGAGCTCCAATTTTTAGGCTTCTACCTTTTCTTATTCTTGTTTGCTTGAGAGGACAAGCAAAGGTTTAAATTCGGGGGAGTTGACATACTCATATATTGGATGTTTTAGCATGCATCTCACTTAGAGTTTTGTGTCATTTACATGCATAATCATGGTTTTGTCTTACATTTAGACCTCATTTAGAGATTAGGACATATTTCATTAGGTCTAGTGAGTTCTTGCATGTTTTGGAGTTATTTCTAGGTGATTGGAGACAATTTAGGCATATTTGGAGAGTTGGACCAAAGTAGAGTGCAAGGTCCATCCGATACACCGGAAAGATGTGGCTGGAAGGAGGCCCTCCGATCTGAATCGGCTTGGATGACCTTCATCAATGTTGTAGAAGGGTGAGTTATCTGTCTACCAAAGTTCGATTCAGGCCATTCGGTGGTACGGGAGTTACGGCCATTTTACGAGAGATATGTCCGCCTGCCGAGTAAGCTTCGACTTACACCGACGCCACGGAGCGATGCAACTGATCGGTGGAGGTCCAGGCCCTTAACATCGACCCAGCCCCTCATTACATCGACCTGTTACCTCGATACTTCACCTCAGGACAGTTACATCGACTCCACAGGTCGATGCAACTGATCGATGCAGCACCAGCCAAAGTGACTCAAAGATCATGCCAAATGAAGACTTTCCCGTGCCCAGTTTAATCTGAGGTCTTCATAAAAGTCATAGCCAATCGAGCTGCAGTTCGTTTAGTGGTGGTTTCATGTCATTCATATCTGCTTTTCAATAGATTTGGTAAATATAGCAAGGACATGTCTGTCAAGCATTTAAACGAGTTATGCTCCAAATACGATGCCTGAAAGATCAACCCTGACGAAGGGTTTACACTAGGATTCAGCTTTAGAGTTCTCTATAGAGGTTGTAGAGAAAGGAGTTAGATGTCTGATGGAGTTGGATTCAGATCATTCGGAAGTCAGGTTCAGGAGGTATGGCTGATTCACTGAAGGCGTATCTCATTTTCGGCCGGGTCAATACCTGGTTTGTCCCGGGTTGACCCGGTCCGACCCGGTCCGACCCAGCTCAAGAAAACACTTTTAAATATTGTTGAGACCCATTTTTTAGTTCTATCTCCTTTTTATGCTTTCTCTCTTTTTCTCTCAAGAACAAAAACCTCTCTTTTTAGGGTTTTTGAGATTTTTCCCAAGGATCCTTTGATTTATGAAAGTTTGAGTTTAATTCTTGTGTTCTTTCTTTAATATTTCATCTTCCTAAACTATAATCATGATTAACATCACCTCTTTCACAAGATTTGGTGTGTTCCTCATGATTAGTGAGTAGAACCTTCTTGGATCATTTGGGTTTGGTAGATTAGGGGGATTCTAGGTTGATTCTTGATGTCTAGGGCTTAATAAACTTGTTTCCTTTCTTATTTAGAAGTTTTAATGCTATATTATACTTGAGAAAGCTAATCTAGAGCTAATGGCATTTCATGCACACCAAGTGTTTGATGAAATGCCTCTTGAGCTAAATAAGAGATTTTCATACCTAGCTCATGAGAGTGACTGTCTAGGGTGAATTTTAGTTAATGGAACTTGTGTTTAATGTTTGCTAATTAAATTTTCACAAATGAGAGTTTGTTCTTGAATTTGTAATTAGTGAAATGATTAGTGCTAAAGATTAGATTAATCTTGGTTAGTGTTCTAGGATTAAGGAAATGCACTTATATGATTGTTTAGACATCATTTGTTAGCTTGGATTCCCCCAAATCAATTGCCTTGCCCAAAGATCCTCCTTTAATCATTGTCTTAAGTTTAAGGTTATATGTTTTCATCTCTATCTAATCTTCCACATTCCTATTCCCTAATCATGATTAACATCACCTCTTCACAAGATTTGGTGCGTTCTTCATGATTAGTGAGTAGATATTTTTAAACCCATCAATGAGGTAGATTATGTGAATTTCGTGGTAAATCTTGATGTATAGGACTTAGTTTACATCTTCCCTCTCTTATTTGGTGTTCATAATGCTAGATTAGGCTAGATATAGTTAATCTAGATCTTAGGGAATTGATGCTCACAAGGTGTTCGATGAAATTCCCTTAAGAACCAAATAAGGGATTGTGCTTTCTTAGCCTATGAGAGTAGTTGTCTAAGGAGTATTAGGGCCATAGGAACCTATGTTTATTGCTTGTTAATCATCCTATCACAAACGATGGTTTGTTCTTGATTTGGTGATTAACAAAGTGATTAAGACCATGAGAGTGGCTTAATCTTGTATAAGTGTTCTAGGCTAAGTGAATTGCTTGATTGTGTGAAATGACATCTAGATAGATCATGGAAGGATCCAAAATCAATAACCTCATCCAAGGGCTTGCCTTTATCTATTTGTTAAACTTGTTTTTGCTTTGTATACTTGTGTTCTTGCCTTTAATTTGAATCATTTAGGTTGTTAGAAATAAAAACCACCTTTATTAGCTTAACTTACAAAGTTGTATGCATTCTTAGTGATCGAAACTTATACCCATGGATTCGATACCTCATATGCTAATTAGGCATTTGAGTAATTGATACACGGCAAAATCCTTGTATCAATTTGGCGCCGTTGCCAATTGGGTTTAGATTTCGACATTAGGATTTTACTTCTTTTTGAGATTAAGCCTTTTTCTTTCTTTTTTTTACTAATCTCTCCTTCTACCTCTCTCTTGTAGGTGCATGAACTTGCGTTCTAAAGCCAACAACAATCTTGTTGAGCCAAGAGAGGACATCAACCTTCTACACCGCGGTTTAGAGCAAGAAGAGATAGAAAACGGGTTGTGCACATTGCTAGGCTTGGTATGGAAAACTTGCAAGTGAACCCGGATGGTGGTAATGACCACGTTGCCTATGCCCCAAATCAAGGAGAAAATGGTGGTAATGGAAACTACCACCCACCCGCCCGTAATGGTCATAACATAGTTGGAGCGGGTGAGCGGCCAATGATCATGTCAACCGCCAAGGGATTCAAGCGCCACCGGTTGAGTCCAATGACTTTGAGGTCAAAGCTAGCTTCATCAACATGGAACAAAGCAACAAGTTCCATGGATTGGCGGTGGAGGATCCACTGAGAAAACTTCGACCGGATTTGTGGCTTGACAAAGATTAATGGCGTCTCCGAGGATAGCTTTAAGCTAAGGTTGTTCCCATTCTCTCTTGGAGACAAGGCAAGGAAATGGGAAAAGAACCTTCCCCACGGTTCCATCACTTCATGGGACCAATGCAAGACATCATTCCTTGCCAAGTTCTTCTCTCCATATAGAACGCCTAAGCTAAGGAATGAGATCTCAAGCTTCACTCAACGTGCAAATTGATAAGCTCAAATTAATACCCTAAAAGTACTAAATCTTTGTCGATTGTAATACTTAAGGATCGAATCCACATTGACTCAAGGAGACACACAATAGATTATATAGATGAAAATTAAGTTAAGTGATCATTGTAATTGAAAGCAAATACGTAAATTAAACTGTTGTGAATTCAATTGGAGAAAGATAGGTTTAGAGAATTTCTCAGGAAATCAATGAATGCAGATAAACTAACTAATCAGGGTTCAGGTTATGCACGGTTCTTGAACTCAAATCACTGAAGTATAATTAACCAACTCTCATTGCGAGAATTATCTAAGTCTAAATCCTAGAATTCCAAATCTCTTTGTGAATCCTAAAGACTAAACCAGCTTTTAGTTCAAGTTTGATTTGTTCACAAAACAACTAAACCAAATATGTTTGCGAATAGTTATTTTGTTCACCCTAAGTTCTATCAGGTAATTAATCGCACTCTCGTGCCTAATCAATTATCCTAAGATCTAAGTTCTAGGTGATCAATCCAAAATTAGCTATGAGAACAACCTATGGTGAAGAACTAATTTGGATTATGAATCCTAATCAACCTAGCATTCAAAGAAATCCCTAATGAGAATCCCTAAACCTAACAAGAGATCTACTCAGACATGGAAATTGAAGCAATAAACATGTTTGAATAAATTATCAAATAAAATAGAAAGAGTAAGAAGAGGGTTCGAAATCTTCTCTCGGACGAACAGAGTTTCAGACTTGTCTCCCTTCGAAAGCTCTCTCACAAAACCAAAGTAAAATAAAGCATAGCCATCAAAGTGGCTGTAAAATCCTATTAAATAACCTAAATAACGCTTTGGGGCTTCTTGTAAATAATAAAGTCTTATGGGAAATTTTACAATTCCTCAACTCTTCATTAAAGTCGCGACTCGTGTCTTGCTGCAATGAGTACCGACCGATACTAGTCAGTATCGATCGAGACTGAAGCTTCAAATCGGGTACTCAGCAACACGAACTTCTGCTTTGATCCAAAATGCTCCAGAAAGCTCCAATATTTCCAATTATGCTCCAAACGTGGTAAAACCTGTAAAAGACTCTAAACCACTACAAAATAGTAGAAAGACTCTATAAAACGGACTTATATCATGGCTTATAAGGGGTAAAAACCATGATATATCAACTCCCCCAGACTTAGCCTTTGCTTGCCCTCAAGCAAATAAAAGACTAAACCAGAGAAAGAGGTTTGAAAACATAGAGACTCACCTGTTCTTGAAACATTGCAATGACCCTTTTCCTTAGTGCTCCATATATCACATAACCAGTTTCAAATCTAACCACCATGTACTTCTCCGTAGACATTCGCAGC
Organism: Eutrema japonicum; assembly: GCA_030161315.1. Classification (NCBI taxonomy): domain Eukaryota; kingdom Viridiplantae; phylum Streptophyta; class Magnoliopsida; order Brassicales; family Brassicaceae; genus Eutrema; species Eutrema japonicum. The sequence goes on along the minus strand of BSQW01000013.1, from coordinate 35,487,488 downwards.
TTCCCAGACTACACACATTATCTCTCAGCATTACTCAATAAAGCCCTCATCGCCAGTTTCATTGATGTGATTAATACCAAGAACCTTCTAGATTCTTTCCAATACAATATCATGACAAGGAACCATCCAATTTCACACTTTCTGGTATTGTTTTCTGTCACCCAGACTTATTTCTTATTATATTCTCGCATATGCTTATTAAGGTTCGACACGCGAGTATTGATGGTGTTTGCCACCGAATCTCCGGTTCTTCCCTTAATAAGTAATCAAAGGTGTAGGCGAATAATGGTATCACAGGAAATTTTCCTAACCTCGCTTCCACCTTTATGTGATCATTCCCTCTGAAGTAGAATAATGGGGTCGCTGGAAATTTTCCTAACCCTCTACTCAGAAGAAAATCATTTCATCTTTTATTGCATCTTATTTATTAACTTGTAACAGGGAGAGAAATACAATCACTTTAAACACGAGGGTTCCTTTGTTTGATACGAATGAGGAATCAAGCTCTATGGACATCAGTCACATCGATGAAGTGCAAAAATTTGGCTCAGGCTTTAAAGAACTTTGCTGGAAACATGAGTGTCTTCTAGTTAACTGGCCAGCCTTTGGATTTTTCATTACTCGATCTAATACTGATTCTGTAACAACGGTCACTTAGAAGCAATGTCAGAATAATAGAGTCAAGAAAAAGATCACAGTCTCCAACAGATTTTGACTCAATAAAACAACGAATGACTCAAAAATGACTGACTCTAAGAAAAAACAAAAACAATGTCAGCGACTACCTCCCCCCGACTTGAACAACACTGTCCCAGTGTTATCTAGCCTAGAATTGGTGAAAGAAAGCAAAAGAATAGAATATAATTGTGAAAAACAAGAAGTTACCGAAAATTGGGTACGAGTGTCGACCGACACCCAACTTGGTACAGATCGATACCAAGTATTGGTCGACACAGGTAATTTGTTTTCAACGTCTAAGGTCAGATGTAACTCCAAAAATGTGTCAAACGATCCAGGTGTTAAATGTAAGCACTGTTAGACCACTCAAACACAAGTTAGGTGCAACAAATTATCATAGAAGCATAAATCCACAGGTCCAAAAGCTTAAAAGACACAAAAGTTCAAACGAAAATGAAAAGAAAAGGGAAAAGAAACAGCAAACGTGATAATAAGATAGAAAGAGGACTAATCATCCTCAGTGGCGTCAGAGTCATCGCCAGCAGTACCAGATGGGCCAGCGTCATTAGGCGTGCGCGGCGAACGTGGTGAAATAGGACGCTGAGACGCCATGCAGCTACAATGGGAAATGGCTGTCCAGATCGTCTGCAGACTCGCAACTATATACCGCTGAAAAGGATCCATCTCCATCTCAGGTAGTGGAGGAAGAGAAAGCGCAGCAGTGGGAGATGGGTCGTGTCGCGGTTGACCTCCAGCAGGGCCAGGTGCAGGTGGTCGTGCTCTAGTAGCTGAGCCTCGACGTCGAGTGACCGGTGCAGGCTCCATGTCAGCAGGAGAAGGTGCGAAAAGCAACTGAGCAGGGTCACCGCCTATGTCTGTCATATCAGTGTTGGCGAGCTGAACCAGATAGTCCCCAACAGAAGTGCTTAAAACCCAACGCCTGTGAGGCTTCAGCCAACGCAGGTGCTCCAAGATCGCCTCATCCATAAGCTCGCGGGAAGTCATGATCGAGCAACAAGCGGTGCTGATTCATAGGTGCAGGAAGATGGGAGTGAGAAGACTGCCCACCGTCTCGGTCTTCGGGCGACCTGCAGTCCTAGAAGTCTTGTCGCGTCTTGTAAAAAGCTTAACCTTCAGCGACTCCAAGTAGTGTGTGAATATAGCACCTAAGTTAACCGCCAGATCTAACTCAGGCCATTCATATTTCTCATCAGAAATGAAGTCTCAAATCCCAATAGACAGAACAATCAGCTCAACAACTCTCATCTTGTTTGGCTCCATCTTACACAACAACGTGTTGCTCAGGATCCGCACAAGGCAGCGCATGACAGGATGGCGCACATCCATCTGTGTACTGGTCTTGCTGTCATAGACCCCATGCCCAAAGTGAGACCAGAATGCCTCAATATCCAAGAAATTGCGAGGAAACTCGCACCTCGAGAAAAGATATCCTATGTCGCAAAGCTCCTGAAAAGATATCCTATACCGCACACCGCGAATCAAAAAAGTCAGAACACCCTGCTGTGTAGTCACTGGAGGTGCACCAGTGTAGTAGACGCGGACAGAAGCAAGGACCTGGCGAACCAAGTCAGGGTATAGGTCATACTGCAGCATAGGCATCGTCCCCAATTCGATATTGCGGATCAGTCCATCAAGCTCCCTATCTAAACCCAAGTGCCTCATAGTATGCATATCAATAAACCGAGTGGGGTGCACATCAACCTCCTGCCATGGGTTGTAGAAGAACGAGTCGTAATCGTCCCACTCCTCGGAAATAGGCATGTGGGTGCAAGCTCTGCTCTCCATAATCTCCTTATCCGAACCCTCGTAATCATCCCTCAAACATATCCTAGCCTTCTCACTGATCTTAGGCCATGGAAACCGAACTGTTGTGTGAGGAGACAATGGTGATGAAGGTGTAGGAGCCTCGAGTCGTGCGTCGCGTAAGTTCGTACCAAAAACCACTGTAAAGTCGGTATAATTGGCGGTCTGAACCTTGTAGCGGTTCTTGGTAAGACATGTGATAACCGATACTTGTGTCCAAGCCCCTTCATTTAAGAACTCGACTCGAGCACCCAACTAGTACTCTTTCTCTAGTGGGTTAGAGTTGGATGCGGTATCAGTGCGCGCTTTCTTCTTAGGTGCCATATGCATAATCAACAAACACAAAACATAGTATAAATCCAACATCTTTCTCAAGCACAGCAATCTCGGCCAAGAGAAATAGTGGGCATCGACCGATACTAATGTAGTATCGATCGATACTCATACAAGTATCGAGCACCCAACGAAGAACACAAATCCGAAAATTTCAAAAATGCAAACCAAGGGTAATTAACTGTAAGGTAAGGTTCGACTAGGCCTAGAACACACTAATCAAATGATAATCATCCAGCAAAACTAGTTCTAAGAGCCGAAAAGTCGAAAATCAAACCTTGGTTCACGGATTGAAAAGATCAAAATTCGTGTTTCATACCATGTAGATCGTGAGAATGAGTGAGAGAATGAGATAGAGCACGAAAATCCGAGCAGGATAGACACAAAAATCACTCAAATCTGTTGAGTAATGAAGATATGGTGATTTTGGGGAGAGTAGGTTCACGTATTGTTTGATGGAGGCTATGAGGAGGAAAAGAAAAACCGTAGGGTTTATAGGGAAACTTACCTGTGCGTGGAGTATCGATCGATACTGGTGGGTATCGATCGATACTGAGGGTATCGAATGATTTGCTCGCCACACGGAGGTTGGTCCCGAATGTTTATGTTTAATGACGGGTATCGACCGATACCAAGTGGTATCGATCGATACGGGACATCCGAATCTGATTCACGTGACACACCGAAACACAAAACAAAAACTAGAAAAATAAAAGACTCATATATACAGACTTACCAGTGGGTGGCCTCCCACCAAGCGCTTGTTTCACATCACGAGCTTGACATTACGGACGATCATTCAGGATAAGAATGAGAACTTGCTTCAAAACAAGCTCCACACTTTGACATTTCCAGCTTCAGAGTTCTGCTCAACATGCTCTCCACAATCTCCCGTCCTTTCTCTTTAAGCTCCGGAGTAAGAATAACCCTAGCCTTGGAGAATGGTTTCGAGATTCCTTTGCACCTCACCTTGTATTCAATCGAGTTTCCTTCGCACTTCTGAAGGATTAAGGTCACATGTGTAGCACTCTCGACTCTTTTGTTCTTCACATCCTTCTTTGCCTTAGTCTTTTTGATGACTTTTTCGGTGATGATAGGAAGACGATCTTAAATGTCTATGACAGTTGGCTCATCATAAGGCTCGTCCAAAAGATCGACCATCAATGTCTCTCCTGTGACAACAGTGATGCAAGAGATATGCTTGGGAGCTCGTCCAGCATGAACGACTTTGTAGGAGACTTGTTCGTCAATGTATGAGAACCAGATTCTCTTACTAGGCGTGTCCATAATTGCACCAGCCGTAGCCATGAACGGTCTTCAAAGAATCAAAGGTGTACTAGACCTTGCATGCATCTCCACAACCTCAAAATCGGTAGGAACCAGACAGTCTCCTACTTTAACCATCAAATCAGGGATTGTACCGTATGGAATTGATGTGGAGGAGTTCGCGAATGTGATAAACGTCTTGGGAGATCGAATATCAGCTCCCAATCTCTCTGCAATTGTCCTTGACATGACATTGACGCTAGCCCCCGAGTCAACGAGAGACTCTTTGAATTCAACTCCAGAGATATAGCATGGAACTGAGAATATTTATGGGTCTTCCCTCTTAGTCAGCTGCTTCATCGGTGGTGGTGTGTTTCTTGCATTGATGAATATTGCCTTGATCTCTTCCTCAGTTTCTATGCAATCTCGGAAGTAACAATCCAAAGGGCGATTTTCAAAGGCTTCGTCAAAAGACATAGTATGGGGAATCCTCCTTACCATCTTCTCAAAAGCGAGCAACTTCTCTACAGTGATGGGTTTCATGAGATGTCTAGGTGGTCTAGGATATGGCTCCTTAGGCTTGTAAACACGTTCCTCAATCGCCTCCGGCTTCTTCACAATATCTGGTTTAATCTGCAAGGGGTGTCGATCGATACAAGGTTGGTGTCGATCGACACAAGGCTCGTGTGTCGTTTCTTCAGGTCGGTATCGATCGATACTCGCAGTGGTGTCGGTCGATACAGACGAATCAGGTTCGGAATCACCTTTGACAGGGTTTTCAAAATTTCATGCACTCCTTAAGGTGATTGCATTGACGTATTCATTCTGTGAATGAGCCATCTTTCCCTTGATAGCTGCTGCAGTTTGAGCTATTTGAGTTTCTAGCATCTTCTGATGAGTACTGAGAGCATCGATCCTTCCACGCAGACCTTGTACATGACATCAATCTTCCCATTGAAATCCACTGTTATCTGCTGCTGTCCTTGAACCAACTGTTCGAACATAGAATCGATCCTGCTATCTGGGAGCTTAGCAGGGACAGGTTGATAAAATGAATTCTCATAGTTCCTGGTATACCCACTGTTCTGAGATGGTTTCTGGACAAACTGATTCGAACCTCCTTGATGAGGTTTGTTGTTGAAGTTTCAGATGTTGCTGAATTGATTCCTCTGACCTTGAAAACCAGAACCACCAATATAGTTAACATCATCTGCTTCATTCTCATTGAAAACCTCAACCTTTTCAGCAAAGTGCACATGTCTCGTTGTCTTGCCCATCAGAAGGTTGTGCATAGAATCCAACTTGGCTTGAACATCAGCAACCTGTGTACCGTCCATGCTACCAGCTTGCTTCTTGCGCTCAAAGTCTGCATTCTTGGTGCTATTGCTAGACGCCAAGTTCTTAATCAGCACATAAGCATCTACAGGATACCTAGTGTTGAAGTTTCCATTGCTCGAAGCATCCAAAGTCATCTGATACCTCCAATCAAGTCCTCTGAAGAAGAACCCCATCAGCTGAACATCAGAGTATTCGTGATGTGGACAATCTCTCTGATATGATCTGAATCTCGTCCAAGCAGCCTTGAACGCCTCAGTAGGGCCTTGAGAAAACTGGGAGATCTTGTTCCTAAGGTCTTCAGATCGAGCATCATCATAGAAGTTATTACATGAAGAAGAACCCCATCAGCTGAACATCAGAGTATCCGTGATGTGGACAATCTCTCTGATGTGATCTGAATCTCGTCCAAGCAGCCTTGAACGCCTCAGTAGGGCCTTGAGAAATCTGGGAGATCTTGTTACTAAGGTCTTCAGATCGAGCATCATCATAGAAGTTATTCAGGAAAGCAGTCTTAGTATCTTACCAGGTAACCAGTGATCCAGGAGGTAACTACTTCAGCCAGTAAGTCGCATCTCCACCTAAAGAGTATGGAAAGAGCTTGTAGAAGAGGTAATCGTAGGACACTCCATTGCTCTTAATGCTAGTGACCAAATCCTCGAACCTCTCAATATGATCCATGGTATATTCATTGGAAAGACCATGAAAAGGGTGCTGACCCACATGAGTGTAGTATGCAGGTTTCAGCTCAAAGTCATTCCTCTGAAAAGTAGGAGGTCGAATTGCTGATCGATTCGCATAGAACTGATCAGGCATGTTGTACTCACCAATCGTTCTAGCACGATTAACCACAACATTCCCCGCGTTCGCGTTCCCAGCGACAAGAGGAGCAGGTGGAATGATGTTCCCCTCTCCATCCAGTCGTTGCCCTTGCGCATTATACAATTGACCCTCTTGGTCTCTATAAGCACCAGCTTCATCTTGAACCAACTCCACTTGATTGTTGTTCAACGCTGCTGGCTTTTTTACTATTCTGTTTGTGCGTTCCACAAGTGCTAGCTGCTCCAATGACAGTTCAACTAGCTGAGTGCTCTTGTTCCTTCTGGTTTCGCGAATATGCATACACCTGAAAGCAAAAGGCAAGGACGTAAGTAACACGGTAATACGTTGAGTATCGACCGACACTGGGTGGTGTCGATCGATATCAACAAACAGAAGACGACGAGTATCGACCGACACTGAGTAGTATCGACCGATACCGACGAACTTAGTCGAAATTCTCAAACGAAAATCTAATGGCGAATTGAGTCCCCGGCAACGGCGCCAAATTTGATAAGCTCAAATTAATACCCTAGAAGTACTAACGCTTTGTCGATTATAATACTTAGGGATCGAATCCACATAGACTCAAGGAGACACACAACAGATTATATGGATGAAAATTAAGCTAAGTGATCAATCTAATTGAAAGCAAATACGTAAATTAAACTGTTGTAAATTCAATTGGAGAAAGATAGGTTCAAGGAATTTCTCAGGAAATCAATGAATGCAGATAAACTAACTAATCAGGGTTCAGGTTATGCACGGTTCTTGAAGTCAAATCACTGAAGTATAATTAACCAACTCTCGTTGCGAGAATTATCTAAGTCTAAATCCTAGAATTCCAAATCTCTTTGCGAATCCTAAAGTCTAGAACCAGCTTTTAGTTCAAGTTTGATTTGTTCACAAAACAACTAAACCAAATCTCTTTGCGAATAGTTATTTTGCTCACCCTAGGTTCTGTCAGGTAATTAATCGCACTCTCGTGCCTAATCAATTATCCTAAGATCTAAGTTCTAGGAGATAAATCTAGAATTAGCTTTGGAAACAACTTATAGTGAAGAACTAATTCAGATAGTGAATCCTAATAACTAATAAACCTAGCATTCAAAGAAATCCCTAATGAGAATCCCTAAACCTAACAGGAGATCTACTCAGACATGGAAATTGAAGCAATAAGCATGACTGAATAAATACTTGAATAAATAAGAAAGAGTAACAAGAGGGTTCGAAATCTTCTCTCGGACGAACAGAGTTTCAGACTTGTCTCCCTTCCAAAGCTCTCTCACAAAACCAAAGTAAACTAAAGCATATCCATCAAAGTGGCTGTAAAATCATATTAAATAACCTAAATCACGCTTTGGGGATTCTTGTAAATAATAAAGTCTTCTGGGCAATTTTGCAATTCCTCAACTCTTCATTAAAGTTGTGACTCGTGTCTTGCTGCAATGAGTATCGACCGATACTAGTAAGTATCGATCGACACTGAGGCTTCAAATCGGGTACTCAGTTACACGAACTTCTGCTTTGATCCAAAATGCTCCATAAAGCTCCAATATTTCCAATTATGCTCCAAACGTGTTAAAACCTGTAAACCACTACAAAATAGTAGAAAAACTCTATAAAACGGACTTATATCATGGCTTATAAGGGGTAAAACCCATTATATATCACAAATGAGAGCTTCAATATAGCATGGGAGCGGTTTAGGGGCTATACATAACAATGCCCTAATCATGGATTCTCGGATGCTTCCCTCTTGAGCACACTCTACTGCGGAGCACTTCCTAAGATCCGTATGTTGCTTGATACCGCTTCTAATGGAAACTTCTTAGGTAAATACGTGAATGAAGCAATGGATTTGGTTGAGAACCTTGCTTTGAGTGATGGTACATATGGTGATGAGTATGACCGGTCTACAAGAACCACAAGTGACTTCGAGGAGCAACAACGAACCAAAGTGATATGCTCAAATTAATACCCTAAAAGTACTAAGCAGTAGTTGCAGTAAAGTAGGGGTCGAACAGAAGGACTCACAGAGACACACAATAGATTATAAAGATGAGAATTAAGCTAAGCAATCAATGATATTGAAAACTAAACGTAAACTTAAATGGTTGTAAATTCGATTGGAGGAAGATAGGTTCAGGGTATTTCTCAGGAAATCAATGAATTCATGTAAACTAACTAACATGATTCAGATTTAGCACGGTTCTTGAACTCAAATCACTAAGGTATAATTAACCAACTTTCGTTGCGAAAACTATCTAAGTATAAATCCTAGAATTCCAAATCTCTTTGCGAATCCTAAAGTATAAACCAGTTTTTAGTTCAAGTTTGATTTGTTCACAAAACAACTAAACCAAATCTCTTTGCGAATAGTTATTTTGCTCACCCTATGTTCTGTCAGGTAATTAATCGCACTCTCGTGCCTAATCAATTATCCTAAGATTTATGTTCTAGGTGATCAATCTAGAATTAGCTTTGGAAACAACCAATGGTGAAGAACTAATTCAGATAGTGAATCCTAATAACAAATCAACCTAGCATTCAGAGAAAACCCTGATGAGAACCCTAAACCTAACAAGAGATCTACTCAGACATGGAAATTGAAGCAATAAACATGTTTGAATAAATTATCAAATAAAATAGAAAGAGTAACAAGAGGGTTCGAAATCTTCTCTCGGACGAACAGAGTTTCAGACTTGTCTCCCTTCAAAAGCTCTCTCACAAAACCAGAATAAAATCGCGGGTCGTGTTTGCAATCCTTCAACTTTTCATTAAACTCGCGGGTCGTGTTTGTTTCGATGAGTGTCGACCGATACTAGGCAATATCGATCGACACTGATGCTTCAAATCGGGTACTCAGCTACACGAACGTTGCTTTGCTCCAAAATGCTCAAGAAAGCTCCAATATCTCCAATTATGCTCCAAACGTGCTAAAATTTGTAAAAGACTCTAAACCACTACAAAAAAGTAGAAAGACTCTATAAAACGGACTTATATCATGGCTTAAAAGGGGTAAAAACCATGATATATCACAAAGCCATGATGGCTCTCAATGAGAAGTTGGATAAGCAATATTCCATGATGGACAAGCAAACCACTATGATTGACAAACTTCTCAATGCCTCAAAAAAACCGATTCACTTTGTTGGTCATTTGAGAGAAATCAAAGGTCCCATGAGGAAATGGTGGATTTGAGCAACCAAGAGGAAGTGCATTATATTGGGAACAATGGTGGCTATCAAAGAGGTTTCAACAACAACTATGGCAAACAAGGTCAAGCCCCCATTAATCACCAACAAAGCTTTGCCTCCAAGAAAAACTTTCAAGGGAACCAAGGAGGTTTTCAACAAAGTTTTGTCCCTCAAACTCAAGGCAACAACTCCATGCCTCAAGACCCTGATATGAAGAACATGCTTCAAAAAATTCTACAAGGCCAAGCTAGTGGAGCATTGGATATGAGCAAGAAGATGGAGGAAATAAATACCAAAGTAGCGTGCTCATACAATGATCTTCACAAGAAGCTTGAGGCATTGAGTTCAAAAGTTCAACAAATGGAGACCAAGGGAGCCAATGGAGACAAAGTGAAACAAAGCTCTTCAAATGGGAAAGCAATACAACCCTCAAAGGAGTATTGCAATGCCATCTCCTCATATGACCCACGTCCCATTGAAGATCATGAAGCCGCCACTAACGAGATTGAGCTTATACTTTACGGTTTACATGTTGAACACCTTCCCCCTAGAGACGTTCCCTTGAAGCACAATGTGGACATTGAGGAACAAGGTGGGGGAGTGACCCTTGAGAAGGATGAGAACGTGACCTTGGTTGAAGACAAGGGTAGTGTTGATTACAAAGATTCACCAAGCACAACTAGGATCGAGCCTAAGTCTCTCCCCAAGCTTGGTAATCCTGGTAAGTTCTCTATAGCTTGCTCTCTTGGTGATTTGGACGTTGAGGATGCTTTGAGTGATTCCGGTTCAAGTGTGAATGTCATGTCCCGAGAGATGTTCAAGAGTCTAGGGATTAGAAACCTCACCTATCACCCATCACCTATCACTTTTGGAGATGCTTCTTCAAGGAAGCCACTTGGTCTCCTCGAAGACTATCCACTTAAGGTTGGGGATTGCATAGTTCCAACGGACTTCGTTGTCATGGAAATGAAGAAGACCAACAAGCTCCCACTACTCCTTGGAACCCTATTCCTACTTACTACCGGTTCTAGAATGTATTTCAAAGATCAAAGGGTAGTTCTCTTGAATGTGGATGATAATGTATATTATCCAATGAGGACTTCTTCCAACAAGCTTTGTGGCACAATTACCATAAAGGATGATGAGTTTCGTGAAGAAGAAGTGAGGTATGTGGGTAGTTGTGAGATGGTTCACGAAGCTTCACCCCCAAAAGTTTGTGAAGAGAAAGAGAAGACTCATGAGAGAAAGGAATTGGGTTATGGTAATGACAAGTAAGGTTTGGGCGTTGATATTGCTTATTTGCAACAACTTCCTCCCACCATAGTGGAGAACGTTGTTGTGAGTAGCACGAGTGCCAAGAAGAGGACGAAGGCCAAGGGTAAAGTGAAAAACGGGCCAAGCTTGCTTCATGAAGACAAGGCCATGCTAGACCAGCCCTCTATGATGACCCTCACTCCTTGGAAGTAGAAGGATGGAGTGGTTGAGTACAAGATCAAATGCAAGCTGATCCAAACTTTTTGCCTCGTTTAAGGCGATCCTCACACCGAAGCTCAAGGAGAAAAGGCAAGCCGGTCTTGAGGAAGTCATGAGCAAGGTGCTCAAACTTGAGCTCAAAGATCCACCATGGAGTGCACACACTCCTCTCTCACCCGCCTAAAAGGGTAACCAGAGTCAAACTTAGTGACTTTAAACAAAGTGCTCTTGGGAGACACCCCAAGCTTGTCATTGTACATACTTTCTTTTCATGTTTTTCAATGTTTTCTTGAGTGGTTGCAAGGTTCTTGATGGTAGCAAGGTCTTGGCAAGGCACATTGGTGTTGATGTCGAAAGCTCTTCATTCATCTCTATTCATCTAGTCTCACTCCTCATTTGTAAGTAACTCTTTACTTTTGAGTCTCTTTGCATTTTTATATTACATTTTTGGTCTCTCTCTCTTGATCTTCTTTCACACCAAGACGTTGTGATTTAAGTTTGGGGGAGGGACCGGTGTCTAATCATGTGTTTTGTGATCTTATTTTACCTTTTGCATCTTGAGTCTCATGCATATCATGCATTTTCAATAAATTTGAAATTTTTTTTAACTTTTGTGCATAATAGACTCGCGGAAACGATTATTGAGCTGAGCGATCGATTAAAGTCGCGGAAACGGTTACACCTGAGGAAAAGAGACACGCGAGAGCGGTTACTGATCTGATCGATCAATTAAACCCACGGGAACATAATCGTTTTCATGGTCCTCGCCTATAATTTACATGTAAATGTCTTGCTTTATGATAAGATGATCAAACTTCATTAATGCATTTTCCATAGATAAAGGATGTTTGCAGACTAGCTACCATCTTCTCTGGAATTAGCTAAATATCTATCATATATAGTATAAGCAAAGTGAGATTTAGGAATGAAACTATCTCATTTACTTTTAAATTGCTAATTATCCTCTTCCCTCATTAAAAATCGGTTAGTACCCTTTAATCATATATAGTATAAGCAAAGTGAGATTTAGGAATGGAGCTATCTCATTTACTTTTAGATGGCTAATTATCCACTTATCCCTCACTAAAAATCGGTTAGTACCCTTTAAATCAGTTTAAATAAGTTGTGTTTCAAATTGAAAAATTGTCGTACCAATTTTCTATAGGGATAATGGGTTATTGGACTTTGAATTCACACAATTGTAATAGTGGACTTCGAATTAACTAGGCTTTTTGAGTTGGTTATGTGAATTGCATTATTTAAATTTTTTTACATTGTTCTTGGATAAAGTTCGGCAAATTGCGTTGTATGTTCAAAATCTTTAAACAAAAAACGAAACCCTTGCTTGACATGTGGGCGATATATATATCTCTTTTATGCCGCACTTAGGGCATTCCGTGGTCGAGTCTTTATAGATTTCAACGTGTTTAGGGCTTATTAGGTAATGTGTTCCTGTTTTTGTGAGTTTTATTTCTTAGTCTTTTCTTTTTGCTTTTTACCTTGTTTTTGGGTTTTTTTTTTCTTTCGAGTATCTCTTTGCTAATTGATTATGCATCTGTCTCTTTATGGTTATTTTTTTCTTTTAGGCATTCTGAGGTCGAGTGTTTTTCTTTCGATTCGCTTATGATATTAAAAAAGTCTTATTATTCACAAATGATGTTATAAAAAAAAGGTTTGGTGGTTCAAAAAAATGTTTATCGTTCGCAAAGTGATATTGGTGTTAAATGTGCACTTATGATATTTTTGAGATATAAATGGTGATCAGGTTAGGTTATGTTCCCTGGCTGTATCAGACTTTTATCGTATGCACAAATTTAGTTTTTTGTAGTTTCATAATTGTAAATTTTATATTTTTTATATGGATTGACTCTAGCTATTTGCTCTTATCCTATGATTTTTTTTTTAGATTTGTAAACTTACCTCTTTCTCTTTATATATATAGATGTGTTCATGCCATAAGGTTTCATTGCAAAATATCGTGTCATCGATTTCACATTCACTTAGCCATGTCTTTTCTACTTTCTACCGCTATTCATAAATCATACAGTTTGTTCTTGGTTGCGGTGTCCGATCTTGATCCTGCTAAGCAGAAGTGGGTAGTACGTTTTAGGGTGATACGAAAGTTTTTCCATATGGACAGAGTTGCTAAGACACATGATTTAATACTCGCTGATGAAAAGGTGATGCATATACTATTTTTCTTCAGGGTTGTCTTGGTGCGTTATTGTTGTTTATATATATGTATTGTTGTTTGTGCTATGTGCGTTACCTTTTGTTTCGTAGTTTATTAGGGGCTTTTACTGGCTGCTTCGTTCTTTATAGTTGGCTATATAAATCGTATTTGTGGAGGGTGACAAAATACATCGTATTATGTTGAGGATGGTAACAGGATAGAGGAACCAAATTTAGAAGCGCATAAGTTTTTTGATATGCTAGATGCGTCTAAACAACCATTATACAAAGGATGTAGAGATGTAACATCGCCTCTATCAACTGCAAGCATGTTGATGACTATAAAGTTTGATTTCAACTTAGCCGATGATTATTTTGATACGATAGCTGATTTTGTGAGAGATATCTTATCGTAAGATAATATTTCACCGGCTTCATACTACGAGATTCAGAAGCTTGTAGCTAGTCTTGGATTACCGTATCAGATGATAGATGTGTGCATCGACTACTGTATAATCTACTGGAGAAAGGACGAAAAGCAGTTGAAGTGTCGCTTTTGTCACAAATCAGGATACATGTGGCAGAGTACATGTTCCACATAAATGGATGTGGTATTTGCCCCTAGCTGATAGGTTGAAAAGGTTATATCAATCTGAGCGCACAGCAGGGTCTGTGAGATTGCATGCAAAACATAACTCAGATGGAGATATTGCGCATCCCTTAGATGTAGAAGCATGGAAACATTTTCAAAAGGTTTATCCTAGTTTTGCGTGTGAGGCAAGGAACTTATACCTCGGGTTATCTACAGATGGATTCAACCCTTTTGGAAAGCATGTGATGCAATATTCGTTGTGGCCAGTAATCGTCACACCTTACAATTTGCCGCCAACTTTGTGCATGAAACGAGAGTTTTTGTTCCTCACGATCCTTGTCTCCGGTCCAGAGCATCCTATGAGATCCCTTGATATTTGTTACAGCCATTAATTTATTAGTTGAGAATGTTGTGGAAAAATGGTGTTGAAGCGTTCGATGTTTCTCTGCAACAGAATTTTATGATGCGTGCGGTACTTATGTGGACCATAAGTGATTTTCCAGCATACGGTATGCTATCTGGATGGTAGACGCATAGAAGGTAGGCGTGTCCGTATTGTCAAGATAACACTGATGCATTTCAATTGAAGCACGAACAAAAGACCTATTGGTTCGGTTGTTATCGACGATTTCTACTGGATGATCATCCATATAGTCGGAGCAAAACATTGTTTAGAAAGAAAAACGGTTTTTGAAGGTCCATATCCTGAGTTAGATAGGAATTATATTATGACTCAGTTGAGAGATTTTGGTGCAGAGAAGACAGTTTCATGCAGGGGTAATGGGCATTATCCCGTTGACGGTTGTGGCGAGTACCACAATTGGCACAAGAAGAGTATTTTTTTGGATTTGTCATATTGGAAGGACCATTTGCTGCGCCATAATCTAGATGTGATGCACATTGAAAAGAATTTTTTTGACAACATCATGAACATTGTTATAAATGTGCAAGAAAAGACGAAAGATAATTTAAGACCATATTGGACTTGCCATGATGTTTGTTCACGTAAGGTTGTGTGTGTCTATTGCTTATATTATGCATATTCGTTATTGCTATGTTCAAATGATGTATCTAAGAATCATGTGTGCTCCAAAAGCACACCCTCGCTGAGTATTTCCCAAAAAACTCACCCCTCTCTTCTTTTTCAGGTGAGACCGAAGAGTAATACTTGTGGCGGTCGTTGTGGTGTTATTTTCCGGGGACCAAGGGGGCTTCTTTTATTTTATTTATCTTTTAATAAAAACTTGATTCTTATTTTCCGATTTAGAGTTTGTTTTACTCGCTAAGACGTTTGAGTTCCTGGTTTGTTTTATAATAAAAGATTTTCAGACATTAATTGCGTATTTAATGAGTTCGTTATATTTTTAAAAGTTGTTAAGTGAGTATGATTCCTGTTAGGTTAAGTTTTGTGGGATTAGGGTGTCTCATTTTGGTATCAGAGCGTAAGGATTTCCAAACCGGTCTCGACCCGGGAGGTGTTTTCAAAAAAAAGAAAAGGTTTTACATCGGTTTTCAAATGTTTTGAAATTTTATTTCTCTAGGATTTCCGGTTGTATTTTTCTTTGGGTATATAACGTACGGCAGCAACGACCTTAACTCAAGTAAGTTTTCTTTGGTTCTCTAAGGTGAAAGATCTGATCCGAGCGTTTCTTTTTTCAGATGGCAACACCTCATCGCAATGGAAACGGGAACCATAACAGGAATGCAGTTGAACCAGTGGGAGAAGTACCACCTGCTGTGCATGAGAATGTTGCTGCAGAAGGACAAGGGGCAGCAGGTGTGGTTCATGCAGTTGATCCAGCGGCCATAGTTGCAGCCGTGAGTGTGTCTGTGTTGCAGGGACTCCATCAGCTTCTAGGACCATTGTTAGAGAGTATCCCAATGGCCGGTGTAGCTCAGGGAGTGGCTCCACGTTTACCCGCAGGTCAGCAACCAGTGCAAGGGATTAATGTGCCAGACTTGCCTCCTCCACCTCCAATGCGGATGCAACCACAAATACATGGGTACGAACCTCATATGCCCACCTACCAAGATATGCTTAGGCTGTTGAGAGATTTTGGCATGGAGACTTACAATGGTGTAACTGATCCAGTGAAAGCAGGTCGCTGGGGGAAACTGTTGGAACGCAACTTTGGGTCGATCAGATGCCCCGTCGGGTACAGGGTTGAGCTGGTAGTTCAATACCTGAGGGATGAGGCTTACGAATGCTGGGAAGGAGTGACTTCAGGATTTCCAGAAGGGTACATGATACATTGGGATGATTTCACGTATGAGTTCAAACGTAAGTATTTTCCTCAAGAGGCTGAGGACAGACTAGAGGCAGAGTTTCTGAAGCTGGAGTAGGGGAATCGCAATGTGAGAGGCTACGCCCAAGAGTTCAATCGTCTCAAGAGGTTTGCTGGGAGAGAAATGCATGAACAACATCTTGTTAAAACGTTCATGGGTGGATTGAGAGTGGACATCCGTAGCCGTTGCCAGCTACTGAGCTATGCATCATTGATTGATCTGGTCGAGAAAGCGGCACTAATGGAGAAAGGAATTGAGGATGAAGCGAGGTTGGTAAGAGGTGCTCAGTCTACGGTAACCAGAGTAGTTGACGCTCCGCGTCAGTTCCACGTTAACCGTGGTGTCGTCGAGGGGACGGGGGGGGGGGGGGGGGGGGGGGGGGGTTGAAGGAGTGTGGAAAGTGTGGAAAGGTTCATGAGGGAGCTTGTTTGGCAGATTCGGGTCGATGCTTTGGATGTGGGGAACCGGGACACACGAAGCTGTACTGCTCTCGTGCGAGGAACGCTTGCAATAATTGCGGGCGCTTAGGTCACATGTCAAAGGATTGTAGGGTAAGGACTATAGGTCAACCACATGGGAACCAGAATAGGGACCAACTGCCACCACCACCGAAGTGACCCGCTCTAGCACCGTGAGTGTATGTTGTCGAAGTTGAGGACCCTGCTGGAGACGAGTATGTGGAAGATTATCGGTACGCAACTGTGGACGGCGAGGATGCGGAACCGATCGCTGGTAAGTCATTTTTAAACTTTTGTCAATTGGAGTTACTCAAATAAATGCTAAATTGTTTTCAGCAAGTCCTTATTGGCGTCGAGTCGCTTATAGTTAGAAAACGGTGTAGGATCAGTTTTGGTGGGAGGGATTGCAGCTAACACTTTGTTTGATACGGGAGCTACGCACAGATTTGTGAGCCCTAAATTGACAAAGTGTTGAGAATTCAAAGGCAAGTTCGTCAAGAAAGCAAGGAAAGTCGAGACCGCCGGACCAAAGGCCATCAGATCCGAATGAATCTTTAAGGATGTTCCGGTGATAATAGAAGGTGTGAACTACTCGCAGATTTAATTGAGATGCCACTAAATCGATACGAGGTAATATTGGGCATGACATGGCTGAAACGCTTTCAGGCTGTGTTGGATTGTCGTCGAGCTCAAGTTAGCTTCACATGGGCTGAAGGAAAGCTGGTTTACCAAGGAGTCAAGAAGCAAAGTGGGGTTCCTATGGTTTCAATGATTAAGGCGGAAGAGCTAATTAGCAAAGGCTGTGAGTCGTTCTTAGCAATGATCTCAATGGAGAAGGAGGATACAGAGGTAGCATTGGATGCTATTCCGATACCAGCATAGTACGTGGTGTATTTGAGGTACTACGAGGACCACCATCAACACGAGGAGATGCTTTCACTATTGAGTTGGAACCCGGGACATCGCCTGTTGATATTTCCATATTTTGTCTCTCCTATGCATTCATTTATCTTAGATTTTATCTCATACACATATAGTTTCATAACATTTCTTATTGGGTTTGTCCCATTAAGAGTTTAGAGCTCTCATGCTATGTCCTAGAGAGTCTTGCATGTTTTGGAGTCCTTTCTAGGTACTTTGGAGGCTTTTGAACACTTTGGAGGAGTTCGCACTTAGCTCAGAATCTTGAACCAACGGTTAGAAGCATGAAAGCTCGGAAATATCCTACACCGGCCGTGAGTAGTGGCTTCATTTCCCTCGGCGCCAAGAAAATATTTCTCCTCAATGATTTCCCTCAATACCGGCCCGACATGAAAAAACCTCTTGGCCGGTATGAGACTTTAGCTGAGACAGGGACTTTGCCGGCTGCACGTCCCGGCCTCATTTCCCCCGGCGCCAAGAATTTTTCTCCTCGATGGTTTCCCTCAATACCGGCCCGGCACAACACGCATCACTTACCCAGTATTCACTACAAGAATACAGCGATTTGGCGACTGCAGAAGGAGTCGCATAATAGTCGCTAAAACTTGTAATACGACTACATAGCAACTAAAACATGTAGTCGTTAATGTTTAGTCGCTAAAGTAAGTAGTCGTAAATATAGTCGCCAAATGGCGACTCCGTAACGACTGGACAGTGTAGACATTAAGTAGTCGTAAGATTGTCGCAACATTTGTAAAGTAAGTATTCGTCAATATAGTCGCCTAATGGCGACTACGTAACGACTGGACAGTGTAGACGTAAAGTAGTCACAAATTTTGTGACTAATCACAGACTATTCTATGTCAATTTAACGACTATTTGGCGACTATTAGGGTTACTAGACTTTGCGGATTTAAATATGTTGCGACTACTCAGCTACTCTTCTGCGACTATTTGGCTACTAATAGGCGACTGTTTAGTGACTATCTTTGTTGGCAAAACAAGAATATGGTACGATTGAATCATGTTTGTTTTGTTTCTCAAATGGTTTGAAACCTGTGTTACAAAGATAAATATACAATGTAAAAGAAAGATATTATAATGAAAAGACCATTTCATGCATTACAAATATTATTGTTTCAAACATGAGTTCACAAAAGCCAAAACATAAATAAAAACAAGTTCATGAGTTCAAGTTCAGAAAAAAAACAGAGATTAGTGACCTAAGATACGTTCTTTGGATCTTGTAGAGAGGCTGATGGAAGAATTTCGGTTGTTGCTGGAGTTGAATGAATGCCACGAAGTCTAGAAACCGCGGATCGGTTTGTCTCAGGTACTTTTCCACCAATGAGAAGTGCTCGAGCTTGTCCTTTTGCTCAGCCACATCTTTGGAGTGCTCTGCTTCACGGGCAGCAACCTCAACATCACACCGTTCATTGTAAGCAGCCTGCTCTTCGATTTTCTTCTGAGCTTCCTTCAGTTGCTCTTGCAGTGCAACAAACGAGGAATTGTCTCCTGGTTGCTTGCGCTTGCTATTGAGAAGACTCTCCTTCAGGCTTCCAAGCCCATAAGGAGTTCGTCTTGAATCCTTCTCGGTTGCCTGTGAAAAGTATGAGAAAAAAACCAGAATTCAATAGAAAATATAAAAACCAGAATATAAGACTTAACTGTGGAATGTGAAATATGAAGTATATGAAGTATTACCTGAAGAAAGATTGTCGTATACTCATCTGGTGTTAGGTCTCGAGGTCGCGACGCACCGTCAGAAACTTCTGAAGTCTCTGCCCGAGGTCAGACAGCTTCTCTTGCACCTTCTTCTCATATGTTTCAACAATTTTCTCCGCCTTCCTATCGACATACGTACCATATGCCTTTGTATGTGTCTTTTTGAAATCCTCACCAAGACTAACCGGTCTTCCTAATTCCTCTTCCTGCAATGTTACAAAAAAATACAAGGATTAGGAAAGAATACAATATACAACCAAAGAACAACAGATTATGACATTACAAAAGGAATATGACAAAAAAACAAAGAAATTGAAAAGTTACTAACCATTTCGGATTGTATTTGTTGATAGGACTTAGGCCCTGATAAGTGGATGTGATAACCTAGACCATTACGGTCAGACAGACGAGCAGCTGAATAGGTGACACTATTTTGCTTTGCTTCTTCTGTGTCCCAGTATGCTGTCATCGTTGCCTACAGAGTGTCTTTGATCCAATTAGGTTGCACTCGACTAGTCCTCACGCTGCTAACCATGTCTTTCATCCTGCGTTGATAGATCTCCTCGAAATAGGCTTGAACTGTCCCTGTTATCAATGGATCCCATGTGTGGGTTTTCTACATTACAAAGAGAATAGAATGATGTTAGTAAAAACATCACAAGCAAAGCTATATGTGAGTGCGAAAGAACAGAAAACTTACCGCGAACTCGAGAAAGTATCTTTCTTGCCTCTCCCGAGGTGCACATGTCCAGCTATAGTAGGGAGCATCAAATTTGTTTGTAAAGACTTTAGTAATTGACCTAACCAGTTTAGATCCTCTGTCGCGTGAAAACCTGCATACTCAGAAAGTCAGAAACTTAGAAGAACATAAACCATAAACAGTTACAGTTTAGTAGTACATTGCAGTTTAATCAATACTGTAATGTACTACTTAAACAAAAACAAATCAGATCCTAAGAAAAGACATAAACCAGAAAACAAACAAACTCCAAAACAGTTAAAGTAAAGAAAAGACAAAAAAAACAGACACATAACCAAATCCTAAGAGAATCTAGACAACTCCAATCAGAAACGTGACAACTCCAACCTAGAATACAATCAGAAACTTGACAACTTCAACTCCAACCTAGACAACAACCAAGAAACGTGACAACTCCAACTCAGAATCTATGTATTGGTTACTAACGGATCAAGTTTGTAATTGATCCTAATCCTAGACAACAATCTGTTTCACATCCAAATCCTAGACAACAATCAGATAGTCAGTTATGAGAAACACAAGTAGAAGCCAATTTCAAAGATCCGAAAAGCTAGTCAATGAATTGACAGAACAATGCATTTCCATAACTATCTATATTAATGAAATGTTTTGTGTTATCATTTTGTATCACACAGACACACACAACTATCTATATCGGATTACACACACACACACACACACAAAACAGAACACACCTTGACAAAAAGAATCACATTGTCAAAAATCTGAGATCCGAATTAAGAGCAGCACATTGCACATACACACAAACCAACACAGCACAATGCATTTCCATAACTATCTATATTACTGGAACACATATAGTTTTGTGTTCTCATTTTTGATCACACACACACACAACTATCTATATCGGATGACACACACACACACACACACACAAAACAGAACACACATTGACAAAAAGAATCACATTGTCAAAAATCTGAGATTCGAATTAAGAGCAGCACATTGCACACACACACAAACCACCATTGCACACACACACACAAACCAACACAGCACAATGCATTTCCATAAAACATTACACACATTGACCTCTCTCATTTTGGAATGTCCTAAGTCAATGACTAATAAGATATCTTCCTTATGAGAAGAACACGATCATGAATACAAAAACAATCAAATCCTGAGCAAACATAAGCAAAAACCCTAAGAAATCAGGTGCAGAACCAAACTCTAAAAATCAGGAACATACCAAGTTGAGTTCGGCGTCGGTGTGGGAGAGAGGACGGTTGTGAATCTATCCCGGTCTGGCACCATAAGCAAGGCATTAAGCGCCCGTAGTGTGTCCTCTCGGAGATCCGGCAAAACTGGTGCAGTTTTGTCATCGAAGTTGTGCCCTCCAGAAGATGGATGGATGTGACTGTTCGGTTGTGGTGACGCCGGAGTGTTCTCCAGTGGAGCCGAAGCCGCATGTAATTCTTCTCGAAGGTGTTGAGGCATCGAGTCCTGGAATAGTTGTAAAGGCGGTGGAAAGCTCCGGAAACTTGGTGCTGACGATGCCGGTTGTGAGTTCACGGGGACTTGAGGTGTTGACCACTGATTCGGAAGTTGGGTCGGCGGCGATAGAGGGGTTGGTGTTCGCGACGTAGAAGGCGACACTCCGGCTCTTCTTTTCTTCCCTACTCGTTTGCTCTTCTCTGCCGGCATCGTTCGAAGAAGAGATTGAAAGGCGAATAATAGTTAGAAGAAGAAGAGATTGAAAAGCGAAGAAGAGATTCGCGATGCAATCGCAAATGATGAAAGAAGAAGATGAAAGAAGAAGATCGAAGCAGAAGAAGATCGAAGCAGAAGAATATCAAAGAAGAAGAAGATCGAAGCAGAAGAAGATCGAAGGCGATGAGATCGAAGGGTGAAGGTGAAGAGAGCAAAAGGACTTAGGGTTTTCGCAGACTCAGAAACTCAAAATAGTAAAGTAAACTTTTTTAATCGAAATCAAAGAAGACTTATTAAACGTTGTGTGTGTTAATAACCAATGAAATGACTCTAGCGTATTGGTAATTCACCCACTCTCTAATCAATCTGACTCGGTTTCGAGTCTTGGTGAAGATGGAATTTTTTTTTTTAATCTTTTCTAATTACTTATTAATATTTAAGTGTGATCCATAAGCCCACGCACTACAAGAAAACTGCCCTTTTACAACTAACATAATCGTCGTAAATTGGTCGTAAAACATGGTTTACGACGGATTAGCGACGATTAACAATTCGTCCTAATATGATCGTCGTTAATCGGAAATCGTCATAAATTGGTCGTACCATTAAGGAGGACTAAAAATCGTCGTAAAATCATCGTATATCGATATCACGATGAAACATTACATCGAATTTACATCGAATTATACAATTTTTTTTTCGACAATCCGTCGTAAAGTAGTCGTAATACGATGAAACATTACATCTAATTTACATCGAATTATACAATTTCTGTTTTGATAATCCATCGTAAATTCGACGTAAAATATTCGATGTAAATTCGTCGTAAATGTTTGAACGATGTAAAATCGATGTAAAACTATTGATGTAAAATCGATGTAAATTATTGAACGATGTAAAATCGATGTAAAATATTCGATGTAAATTCGTCGTAAATTAAATATAATTTTTATATAAATTAAATAAAATTAAAAAAAAAATTAAAAAATTAAATTAAAAAATTAAAATTTTATAAATAAATTCAAAATATAAAATAAAATTTAAAATACAAAATACAAAATAAAATTCTTAATACAAACTATTGCCCAGCTGGAAAACGTAAATTATCAAAAAGCTAGTCGTCCGATCCATTCTGCTCCATATTCGCTCGTTCTTGTGCGAGCGGTTCACTCGGCTGGCCCTATGTCGATCCTTCCTGCTGCCTCAGGGCAGCCGCCAAAGTCGGGTTAGTCAGGGCAATAATATCGAAGAGAGTGTTGTATCCTTGGATTGTTTTATCGTATCCTTGGATCTTCTCATCGTATACCACCTGCTTCGCCCGCAAAGTGTTTATCTCGTAGTTGGCGGTGTTTAACTCCGTCCGCAGAATAACAGGATCGTCGAAAAGCTGACGACGGGACGACGCGGCGGCACTATCTACGATCGATCACATCCCTAAAACTCTACCCTTTTTCTTCGGGGCAACCTTTAAAAAAGAAACGTAAAATTTAATAAATTGTATAAAGAAACATTAATTTTGTAAAAACAAAAAACGTTAAATTACCTCTGCGTATATGTCGTCCATATGGGCAACCGTCAAAGTCACAGTGGATTGGATCGAACTACCGCCAGGTGATAGCTGCTGAGAAAGCTGAGTTTGACGCTCGTCGATCCTTGCATGCGCGTCATTGTAGATCGCCTCAGCTCGAGGATCTACAAAAGATCCGTCTTTCTTCTTGTGAGTTTCCGCAAAAACTCGGGTCATTGGAGGAAGTTCGCCTCCATTTGCCTAACAAAAAAGACATTCAAAAAGAAATCAAACCGTTGATGGATAATATAAATTAATAACAAATTAAAATTACATAAATAAAATTATAAGCGAAAAAATTATTACCATTTGAAGGCGTCTTCCCGCAAAAGATGTTTCACCCGACGTATGAGGCATAAGAGCTTGAAGACCGTCTGGACCCATAGTGTTTCGAGAAGCCGAACACTTAGCGGCCACTTGCTGCGCATACGGATCTCTCCAGTATGCCGTCAAGCCGTTCCAAACATCGGAAGACATGTATGGCGGCTTCCCATGATCGCCTTTAACCTCCCACTTCCTCTTCCAATCGGAGACGGTATTGTTGAGCCGCAATTTTCCCTTCTTTTTGAATTCCGCCTTCACCGTCTCGTTGATCGCAACGTCCCAATGCCATTTTTTCTATACAAAAAAAAAATTAGAAACGATATATTAAAGATAACGAATTCTCCAAAATAATAATGAATTAAAAAAAAAAACAATTTACCGCGAAACATTTAAACCATGTCTCGACAATGTCCATGAAATAGGCTTTAATGGTGTCAGCCACACTCCGTCCAACTTTGTTATCTTCCTTAAACCTGAGAAATAAAACAAAAATTATTAGTAAAAAAAACAAATTCATAATGTTATTAAAAAAAAAATTTGTTGTTACATACCAAAAAGTATTCGGGAGCCGTCGCGGATCTAACCGGTCTAAAGAATCATGCCCCGGCGACTGCAAAATATATTCGACCGTCAATCCCGCATACAACAACGGCGGTCGAGTATCTGCTTCTGGAGGCGGCGCTGGTCCGGAAAAAAATCCGGAACAGCGGACTGTGTCGCAGAAGATGACGGGAGTTGCGAATTATCACTCGGTCCCGTCTCGAGAAACTGCCGATAGTCTGCCTTACGTGGCGCCATATCTATAAAATATTTAAAAATAACTCAATTTTAGTATAATATAATTCTATTCCTAACTAATAACTCCAATCCTAACTAATAAATATTACAATCCTAACTAACAATTCAAAATCCTTACAACGATAATATAATTTAAAAATACAAAAAAAAATGTTACCTTTTTAAGAGAGAGGGCAGAGGTTTTTAGAGAGAGAGAGAGTGAGTTATGAGATTGTGAGGGAGGAAAAATCTGATCACGTATATATAGATTTTGTTGTCGTCGTAAAATCGTTGGGAATTTACGACGATTTTACGAAGGAATCGTCGTAAAATCGTCGTAATACTAGAACCAAAAATTCAACCTATCAAAATTTCCCCCCACGCGGTAAATTAAATATTTTGGGTATTACAACGAAATTACGACGGATTCGTCGTAATTTCGTTGTAATAAAATAAATCTGTACCCTAAACCCTAAATCACAATACACATATCCTGGACGTAAAAACGAAATATATTTGTGCATCTAATACTTCTAATATTTAACAATAGATTCAATAACGATGATTGAATCTATATCGTCGTCGATTTCTATATCTTACATAATAATGTATAGCATTCGTTCTTATATATAAGTATATTCGTAACATGCATGACTTAAATAATGTAAATGATTTTGTAAAAACATAAACTTGTTTATACTATGATTAGAACTTACGTACAACAAGATATAAGATAAAAAAAAACTAAATATGTAAATCAAACCCTAAACCCTATATTTTAGGTATTACAACGAAATTACGAAGGATTCGTCGTAAAATCGTTGGAATAAAATAAATCTATACCCTAAACCCTAAATCACAATACACATATATCCTGGAAGTAAGAACGAAGTTTATTTGTGCATCTAATACTTATAATATTTAACAATAGATTCAATAACGACGATTGAATCTATATCGTCGTCGATTTCCTTATCTTACATAATAATGTATATCATTCGTTCTTATAAGTATATTCGTAACATGCATGACTTAATTAATGTAAATGATTTTGTAAAAACATACTATGATTAAAACTTACGTAAAACAAGATATAAGATAAAAAAACCAAACATGTAAATCAAACCCTAAACCCCAAATTTTAGAAATTACGACGAAATTACGACTAAATCGTCGTAACCTCGTTGTAAAATTACAACGAGTTTACGACGAATCTATCGTAATTTTGTTGTAATAAAACATACATGTAAATTAAACCATGATATAAGTTGATAAACCAAACATGTAAATTAAACCTAAATCGTCGTAAACGCGTCGTAAAATAACGACGATGTTACGACGAAATGAGTGACATCGGTATCACGACGATTTCACGTCGACTCTGACAGTTTGGTAAAACACGGTTTTTATAGGTCACCTAATTATTTACATCGCATTTTGGCGACGTAACTTCGTCGCATATTCGATGTAAAATCGTTGTAATGCTATTCAATGTAAAACCGTTGTAAATTTTTGTTGCAAATCCGTTGGTGATTTCTAAAACATTTATATAAATACATTCCACACCTTCAATGCTAACTCAAAAAAAAACACATTAAATATATACATACCCACTTTTCCTTGTGTTTTTACGCTGATCATTGTGTTCCCACTTCTTGATGATCTGGCCAACAAATAATCATGTAGGATCTTGTTTTCAAGTAAAGACAGTCTTCAACTACCATAGGTGAATGATTCATAGAATTCGACATCTATGTAAATCCTTCGTAATATAAGGATGTCCAATTCTATGTATCTTTCACTTATGGTGGTTGGTCTTTATGAATCTAGAAAACTCGACCCCCATAATTCTTTGTTGGCCGGATCATCAGAAGTGGGAATACAACGTTCTGCTCCTAAACCCAAGATTCTAGTCCCCCAAAATGATCTATTTGCGCTTCTAGATCTTCCCCAGATAGATACACTGGTGGGGGGACAACGCACGATTTTGTTCTTCCTAAACAACCGCTTGTTTCTCCTATATGGATGATTGATTGGTAAAAACCGGCGGTGACAATCAGACCAGCATGTTTTTCGACCATGTTTCAGTTGAAACGCATCTGTCCGATCGAGGCAATAAGGACAAGATAACCTCCCATGCGTCGTCCAACCTGATAGCATTCAGTATGCAGGGAAGTCGCTTATTGTCCACATAAGCACCGCACGCATCGTAAAAAAAATTTTCCTCGAACAATCATATGTCCGCACTCCTGTATACCACAACTGTTTCAACTCATGAATGAGAGGCTGCAAAATCACATCAAGGGACCGCTTCGGATGATTGGGACCAGGGACTAAAATATTCAGGAAAAGAAATTCCCCTTGCATGCACATATCTGGGGGAAGGTTATAAGGAGTTACGATAAATGGCCACAAAGAATATTGCCTACCTGACATACCGAATGGACTAAATCCATCAGTGTAAAGACCAAGATACACATTTCGCTTAGAGTTAGCAAAATCAGGGTGTACCGTGTTAAAGTGTTTCCAAGCTTTTGCATCTGACGGGTGAGTCACTTCTCCTTCTCTCTGTGAATGTTCTGCATGCCACCTCATCAATGCAGCTGTCCTTTCAGATTGATACAATCGTTTCAACCTATCAGTTATAGGAAGATACCACATCTGTTGGTATGTTATCTTTGTACGCCCAGTTGTTTGGGGCCTAAATCTCGGTTTTTGGCAAAATCGACATTCCTTCAGCTTATCATCATCTTTCCAAAAAAGCATACAATTGTCAACACATACATCTATCATCTCAAAAGGCAACCCAAGACTAAACACCAACTTCTGTATCTCATAGTATGTTTCGGCAGCCAAATTATCCTCTGGGAAATACTCTTTAATAAGATCAGCCCAATCATCCATTCAAACCTCAGCTAAGTTATGATCAGTTTTAATTGTCATCATCCTAGCAGTTAACGACAATTTAGACTGACCTTCTCTACATCCATCGTAGAGTGGCTGGTTTGCAGCGTCTAGCATATCATAAAATCGCTTCGCACCTATGTTGGGTTCCTCAACAGTACTATTATCAGCATTTGTTTCATGAAATGCATCATTAACCATGGCATGCATCCTATCATGATCTGCACCCTGATCAAATTGATGTTGACCATGATCATAACTACCTTGATAATTTGATTCTACTTGACCTTGATAATTACTACTACTATCCGTTGCTTGAGTTCTTTCAAAACCCTCTCCATGTTGATACCAAACATAATATTGCGGCATAAACCCTCTATTTAGTAAATGCTTCCACACCGTCTCAATAAACATATATCTCGTATTCTTGCATTTACGACAAGGACAAAACATCTTACCACTTTCCAGGGTTGTTTGCATATTTCCGGCCTGATAAATGAATATTTCAAGCCCTTCTTTGAATTCTTCCGTCAAATCTCCCTCTGAATCCTTTTGCGTATACACCCATTTTCGTAGTTCGTATATAGACATTTATATATATATATATATATATTTTTTTTTATGCTGTTTGTTTTTTTTTTTGATTCTTTCGTTTGAAGTTAGGCTTATAGAAATTTTTTTAGAATTACCAACGATTTTCCAACGGATTTACAACGAATTTTACGATGTAAATTCGATGTAAATTTAGTAGGTGGACCTATTAAAAAACGTGGTCTGCCTAACTGGGAGCATGTGCGTCAAATCGTCGTAATATCAACGTAATATACAGAAGACATATTCGTCGTAATATCGATGTAAATTTACGACGACATTACGACGATTTATGTTGTCGTCGTAATGTCGTCGTAAACTAGTCGTAAATTTACATCGATATTACGACGACACATATTTACGATGATTTTACATCGAACACATATTTCATCGTAAAGTCATTGTAATGTCGATGTAAAGTTACATCGATTTAAAACGGTCGTAAATTTTCGTTGGAAATAGACAGTTTTCTTGTAGTGCACGGTTCGAATCGTAGGCAGTACGAAAATGTTTTTTTTTTTTACTCCTAACGACAAATATTGTAAATGACAAATTACACCGAAATTGTGACATAAGTAACATAGTTAATTAATAGGGTTCTTCGTCATCTGATTCTTCATCAGAAGACGACAAATTACCTAGAAATTCGTCTTCTGGGTCTGCATCTCCGACATCGTAATCGAGGTTTATTGGGTCTCCTTGTACAAAATTTTCGAGTACAAGATCTTCAATTGTTGTTATCAATACAGCATCATCATTTTCTGTTTGCAAAAGAGTCGGTTCTTTATTTTCATAATCCCCTGAAATATTTCCCCTCGGATTCACTTTTAGAACATTGAGCCACAACTGCTTCGGTTTCTTTGTATATGGGTACGGAATATAACAAACTTGATCCGCTTGCGAGGCTTTTTGTAATATAAATGTATATATAAGTTATACATATGTATATCAACATTAATAAAATGCTATATATAAATATTGTCATAAGTACGTACCTAGAATAAATGGTTCATATTTATTATATTTTCTCTATGAAAGAACGTCTACAATGCCACCATTGCTCCTCCGAGTGCCTCTACCGATAACAAGGTCATACCAATTACACTTAAAAAGTGTGATTCTCAAATTGACCATCCCCTCGTACTCGAGTTCTATGATATCAGTTAAGGTCCCGTAAAAATCAGCTGCATCAGATGCATCAGTGTAATTTTCACCTTTAACACTAACCCCATAGTTACATGTCTTTCGTCCAGCGCCGTGATTATGGGTGTGAAACAAATAGCCTCTTGTAAACTACATTGGCCAGGTTTTGGCCTTATTCAAAGGTCCATGCACTATCTCTTGAACCCAAGTAGGAAATGGATTCGTGGCGTTCCAGTAAGAAACCTGCATATATATAAAAAATTGCGTAAATATATATAAGTATAAAGATATGAATAGTTATGAAATTTTTGAGACATACATATTCTTTCACCCATAAATGATATTCGTCAGCTCTTTTTGCGGCGAGTTCTTTTTCGGAAAGTCCTGGATATTTTACAGAAATAAATTCCTCGAACATACTACACAAGACCAACACAAATATAAGAAATTAAACAAAGGTTAAATATATTAAAACGCAATCTGAGAGCGATGCCAACTTATATACCTCTCAATTGGCTGAAAATAGTCACAATTTCAGAAAACATATGCATGTGCGCATTGATAGTCTCTCTCTGAGAGCCATATTTCATGCATTTCTCCACTTGGACGGCCTACGTGAGTAAATATAGAAGGTACTCCAGGGAAATGATATACGGGGACTTCACCTTCATCGAATCTTGTTAACCTGACCAAATGAGTAGCATGTGTATACAAATTAAATGGCAAAGTGGACATGATGTGATTGATTTTAGCATTTACCTTGATTTCGTTTGTATATTCGCGGCAAAGTATTTCTCTGAGAAATAAGCAATCTCTTCATTGATATATGATTCAACAATCGATCATGCCGCATATCTTTTGTTCTTTGCTTTCCCTTTCAACTTTTTGAAAAACCTTTCAAAAGGATACATCCACCTATACTGGACAGGGCCTCCTAATTCAACTTCATAGGGGAGATGTATAGGAAGGTGCTCCATCACATCAAAAAATGAAGGTGGAAAGATCTTTTCTAAATTGCATAGTATTAAAACTATGTTCTGTTTTAGAATTTGAACGCGACTTGTATGCAAAGTTCTCGAACATAAATCCCGGAAAAAATGCTCCAACCCGTACAATATACGTGAAAATTGCATGAGGTTAGTAGATAAGTTACTATAATTTTATTTAAATAAATTGTCGTAATTAGTACCTGATAACGAAATGTGGACATTCCGATCTAGGAGTTCTACAAAGATAAATGGAAGTAACCGCTCCATAAAAACATGGCAGTCATGACTCTTCATGCCTGAAAACTTTTGGTAGTCCATATCAGCACAAGTAGCTAAGTCTAACGAATAACCATCTGGGAACTTAACCGCATTCTTCACACATTCCAATAAACTTTTTCTGGCTTCTTCTGTCAATGTGAAGGATGGGAAATGAGCTTTACCCGCACTATCAATATGTAAGTGTGGTCGAGAACAAAATCGTTCTATATCCAATCTTGACATGATGTTGTCTTTCGATTTACCCTTCACAGTCATAAGACTATTCATGATGTTGTCAACAAAAATTCTTCTATATATGCATCACATCAAGACAATGACGGAGATTAAGGTCCCTCCAGTACGGCAGCTCCCAGAAAATGCTTTCCTTGTGCCAGTTATGTTGCTTCCCATAGCCCGACTTCTTCTTTTCGTGACCGTTTCCACCAACATCCTTTGTTTTCGATGGATTTACACCAACCAACCGCTCGAAATAAACTTGCTCACCCGTCAAAGACGGAAGTGGATACTCTCTCGAAGCGTCTTTTCCCTTTGGGAAGTCTTTTTTATTCCTCCTCAGTGGATGACCATGAGGAAGAAATCTTCGGTGACAATCAAACCAACACGTCTTCCTTCCATTAGGTAGATAAAAAGACTTAGTATCTTCCATGCAAACTGGACAAGACAATTTACCATGGGTTGTCCATCCAGATAACATGCTCTACGCCGGAAAGTCGCTTATCGTCCACATCAACACTGCTTTTAGATTAAAATTTTGATTCAAGGACACATCGTATGCATCGACGCCATTAGACCACAACTCTTTTAACTCCTCAATAAGAGGTCGGGGAAAGATATCGAGACTAGCTCGCGGATGATTTGGCCCAGAATTCAGAATTGTAAGAAATAAATACTCTGTATTCATGCACATACCCAGGCGTAAATTATATGGCGTCAAGATCACAGGCCACAACGAATGATTACGAGACATGCCAAATGGATTGAACCCATCCGTACATAATCCAAGATAAAAGTTACGGGGTTCTTCGGCAAATCGGGGATGTTGATCTTGAAAATATCTCCACTCCGCCGCATCAGACGGATGACCCATTTCTCCCTCTTTTGCTTGGTTCTCGGCATGCCATCTCATTGCCGATGCAGTCTTCTCGCTCTGATACATTCTCTTTAATCTGTCAGCAATAGGTAGATACCACATACGACTGTATGGTACTTTGGTTATACGCCAGTCGTTCTTAGGCTTCCATCTTTGTGCACCACAAAACCGACATTTATCCTCCTTCTCGTCCTCTTTCCAGAAGATCATACAATTGTTAATACAAACATCAATTGTATGATATGGGAGACCTAAATTGCGCATCAATTTTTCTGTCTCGTAATGTGAATCGGTTGAATTGTTTCCTTCTGGTAAATAGTCTTTCAAGATTTCGCAGACCGAATCCACTAACTTTTCACTCATATTATATTCTGCCTTATTTTGCATGACTCGAGCAGCTAAGGATAACTGCGAGTGACCTTCACGATAACCATCGTATAATGGATTATTTGCACCTTCTAACAAGTCGTAGAATTTCTTTGAATGGTTACGTACCGGTTCTTCTACATTCTGATAACTACCATCCTGATGATAGTTATCAAAACTCACGTTATCATGAAATGCATCATTCACCATATCCACATATCTATCTTCTACTACATTACCCACATCTTCACTCCCACTTATATACGTCGTATCAAGATAACTACTCGATCCTAAATCCATATTGATTTCTTCCCCATGCCTATACGAAACATAATAATCTGGCATAAATCCTCTGCTATAAAGATGATTCCAAATTCTTGTCCCCGGGATAAATTTCTCGTTCTTGCAAACACTACAAGGGCAGAAAAACTTACCGCCATTACTCTGTGTTAGAGGCTGGCTATTTGCAAATGTCATGAATAGCTCCTCCCCTGTTGTGAACTCTGCCGAGAAATTTCCCGTCGCTTAATCGAACCTCTTATACATCCATTCCCGGAAATTACTATAATTGTAATTTCCCGATATTATTTAACTAATAAAAACTGAATTTTTTTGTTTTTTTGTTTTGTTTTTGAGATCGGATGAAGAGAAGAAATGAGGTGAATTTTGCTTATATAGACATTTATGGCGACTATAACGCGTTTGAATAGCGACTACCTAAAGTAGTCGCAAAAAAACAGGTACGCCAACCCAAAACGATTTACACGTGTTTTCCACCGGTATTTAACGACTGTTTACCGACTAAAGTGCGACCCACCAAAATAGTCGTCTAATATTCGCCAAGTTAGCGACTATTACGCGATTATTATATCCCGTTTGAAATGTTGTCGTTCATTAGTCGTAAAATAGCGACTATTATAGCGACTATGTACTTTGGTCGTAAATAAGCGACTCCATTACGACTAAATTTTTTCAGTCGCAAAATAGTCGGAAAGTAGTTGTTAATTAGTCGCAACCCTTAGCGACTAAATATGTAGTCATCCTCTGCAGTCGCCAAAACGCAGTTTTCTTGTAGTGATTGCAAGAAGATCCGGACAGGAGATTTACCGGCTGTATGCACTGGCTTCGAACGGTCCGATATCACCAGCAAGGCAAGATCATCCCGGGCAAGTTACAGCCGGCACATTTGCCCGGTACCAAACCTTCCCTCGGGCAGGGACATTACCGGCTCTATGCACCAGCTTCAATCCGGCCGGCATCGCTTCTTACACCAAGACTTCTCATACCGGCCAGGTGTACCGGACCGGTCTTACCCGGTATTGGAACTTTGACCCAAGACTTGACCTGGTCAATACCCGGTTTGTTCCGGGTTGACCCGGTCGCCAACTTTTTATTTTAAATACTCTATAACCTAATTTTATTCATCTTGCTTTTTCTTAAGTAAAAAACCTTACCTTTGAGAGAGAGCTTGAGATTTGTAAGAGGATCTATTGGTTTTATGCAATCTAGTGTTTATTTCCATCAATTCCTTGCATCTATCTATCTTCTTTCTTGATTATTCAACATTCATCCATGGATTCAACCTCTATCCCCATCGAATTTGGTTGGTTCCTAATGGGTCTTGAGTAGTCTTTTAGGGTTTAGAGATGGGGTATATTAGGGTGATCCAAAGCTTGATTCATGGTGTTTAGGGTTAGATCTTCTTATATCCTTTCTTGTTTAGTGTTCTTAAGGCTAAATCTAGCTTGAAAAAGTAGGTTTAGATCATAAGAAATTTCATGCACACCAAGTGTTTGATGAAATGCCTTGATGAACTAAACAAGAGATTTACACTCCTAGCATATGATAATAGTTGTTTACGGTGTATTTTTGGTTGATCTTGTTGATTTAAACTTAATGCTTGCTAATCAATGATCCACAAATGAGAGTTTGTTAATGGATTAGGTGATTAGGTTAGTGATTAATTGCTTGAAAGAGAATTAGTCAAGTTAAGGGTCTTATGCCTAGGGATTAGCTTGTTTAAGTAAATGAACATCATGAATTGAACTTGGCTCATCTTATATCCATAATCCCATCTTTGAATTCGCTTTTGCTTATTGATTTACATCTTGCTTTGTTGCTTTACTTGTTTTAATTTGGATACTTAATCACAAAACTCCTTTTAATTAGCTTAACTTACATAGGTTCCTTGTATTCTCAATGCTTAAAGTCATCTACTAATACGGATTGATAACCTCTTATACTACTCGTATCTAGAGTTATTGATACCTCTTTGAGACCGAAAAGTCTTAGTATCAATTTGGCGTCGTTGCCATATTAGGATTTGATTTTAACATTGAGATTTAGGCTATTTGTGAGATTAAGTTTTATTTTATATCAAGTTACTAATCTTCTTTACTTCCTATTGCTCTTTCTCTCTATAGGTGCATGCATACCCGTTCCCGTGGCAATACTAATCTAGTAGAACCGAGGGACGACATTGATCAACTTGAGAGAGGTTCAAGAGCACGACGAAGCCGAGTAAGAGTACAAGAAGAAGTTGGTAACGATATGGAAGATCTTCATGATATTCCACTTGGGAACATTCATGAGAACATTCCCCACCAAAGGAACGGTGGGAATTGGAACAACCAAGAAAGTGGTGGCAATGGAAACCATAAAAAAAAAACCGTCCCAAACTTCCACCAAGAGCTAGACACGTTGTTGGAGAAGGTGACGCCGCTAATGCTCACCAAAACCGGCAAGGCATTCAAGCTCCACCGGTGAAGAACAACAACTTCGAAGTGAAACCGGGGGTGATCAACAAGGTTCAAGCCAACAAGTTTCACGGATTGTCAATAGAGGATCCATTGGACCACATAGACCAATTTGACCAGATATGTGGTCTCACTAAGATCAATGGAATCTCCGAAGACGGTTTCAAGCTTCGTCTCTTCCCATTCTCTTTAGGTGACAAGGCTCACCAATGGGAAAAGACCTTACCCCAAGGATCTATCACCTCGTGGGATGATTGCAAACATGCGTTTCTTGCCAAATTCTTTTCACCGGCTAGAATTGCCAAGCTTCGCAATAAAATCTCAAGCTTCACACAACGGTCCAATGAATCTTTCAACGAGGATTGGGAGAGATTTAGAAGCTAATCTTCTCAACGCCCTCATCACGGCTTTAGCAACGCCTCTCTCCTTAGCACTCTATACCGAGGTGCCTTGCCTAAGATCCGTATGCTACTTGACACGGCATCAACTGGTAACTTCTTGGCTAAAGATGTTGAGGAAGCAATGGAGCTAGTAGAGAACTTGGCCCAAAGTGACGGGACCTATGGCGACGAATATGACCGCGCCACAAGGACCACTAGCGACTTTGATGAGAACAAGCGGGCCAAGGACATGAAAGTGCTTAATGACAAGTTGGACAAGCAAGCCAATTTGATTGATAAACTCCTAGTGTCTTCCCAAAAGTCGGTTAGCTTTGTGGATGCTTATGATGAGAATCAAGGTTGCTATCAAGAGGATAACGTGGACATGAACAACCAAGAGGAAGTGAATTACGTGGGGAACCAAGGGAACTACCAAAGACAAGGGTTCAACCAAAACTATAGGAACCACCCCAACTTCTCTTACCGGAACACAAATGTGGAGAATCCACAAGACCAAGTCTACCCTCCACAATCTAATCAAGCTCAAGGAGCTCCACAAAAGCAATTCCAATCTCAAGGCCAAGCTTCTAACAACAACCAACAAGGTTATGTCCCAAAGAACCAATTCCAAGGGAACCAAAGTGGATTCCAACCCAAAGCTCCACCCGGTTTTCAAAGCCAACAACAAGGGTTTGTGCCACAAGGTCAAGTAACTACGTCAAACCGCAAGAGCTTGACTTGAACTCCATGTGCCAACAGTTACTAAAGGGACAAGCGGAGATCAACCCACGGGTAGATTGTTCCTACACCGACATCAACAACAAGATCGAGGATTTAAACTCCAAGGTCAAACACATGGAGACCAAGGACGCCTCATCTTCTTCGCGTACTCAAGGTACTTTGCCCGGTAAACCCGTACCAAACCCCAAGGAATATGTGAACGCTATCACCCTACGGAGTGGCACAGTCTTACCCACAAAAGATGTCCCTCCGAACCAAAGTGGGGGGAGTGGAAATTCAAGAAGATGAAGACTTGGTTGAGGATGTGGTAGTGAGAGGTCAAGACAAGGGGACACAGATTGAAGAGGTGAAGACCAAGACCGTGGTTCAAGAAGTGCCTAAGAAGAAAGAGAGTGTATTTGTGCCAAAACCTTATGTGCCCAAGTTACCTTGCCCAAGTACAAGGCGATCTTCGACAAGCAAATGGAGAAGGTCTAGTTTACAATGCCGTTGGTTGATGCTTTTCTACTTTTACCCCAATACGCAAAATTCCTCAAGGATGACGTGAAGGAAAGAGCCAAGGAAATGGAATCCATGGTAATCTTGACCCAAGAGTGTAGTGCCATCATCCAAAGGAAGGTGATATCAGCAAAGCTTGGATATCCCGGTTCATTCACACTTCCGTGTGCACTTGGACCCTTGGCCTTCGACAATTGTCTTTGTGATCTTGGAACAAGCGTTAGTCTTATGCCGTTCTCGGTTGCGAAGAGGTTGGGTTTCACAAGGTACAAAGCTTGCAACATCTCGTTGATATTAGCGGATAGGAGTGTGAGGGTACCCATTGGTTTGCTTGAAGATCTCCCAATAATGGTTAAAGACTTCATCGTCCCCACAGACTTTGTTGTTCTCGAGATGGATGAGGAGCCAAAAGATCCAATTATCTTTAGAAGACCGTTCTTGGCAACCGCGGGATCCATTATTGATGTGAGAAAGGGCAAGATTGACTTGCACTTGGGAAATGATGAAGTCCTCGAGCTCAACATTAACAACGTGATGAAGAAACCCACCGTAAATGGGCAATGTTTCTACATAAAGGCAATGGATGAACTCGCGGATGAATTGCTTGAAGAGTTAAGTATTGACGACGGTTTGCGAGTGGTTTTGACACAAGAACACGGTGTGCATGGATTCTTGGATGAAGAAAACCAAGGATATGAGCTACTCATGGACTTGCACAAGCCGGTTGAAAGAGAGATGCCATTTGTGGAGTTGGGTAACCGAGTGAATAAGGTTGAAGTTGGATCAAGCATGGGTACGGTTCAAGGGAGCTTTGCGTTGGTCGTAGAAGAAACTAGCAAGGGTAAGACTAGTTTTGAGGATGACGATTTGAGCGAGCTCAAAGCGCCTAAGGTGGACCTAAAGCAACTTCCCGTTGGGCTAAGGTATGCGTTCTTAGGTCGCAACGAGTCATACCCGGTTATTGTAAATGATAGTTTGAATGAGAATGAACTATCCTCCCTTTTAGTTGAACTTAAGAAGTATAGGAAAGCCATTGGTTATTCTTTGGATGACATCAAGGGTATTTCTTCTACTTTATGCACACATAGAATACATCTAGAAGATGAATCAAATACCTCTATTGAACATCAAAGAAGCTTGAATCCTAATTTGAAGGAAGTTGTAAAGAGATAGATTCTTAAGCTCCTAGATGCGGGTATTATCTACCCTATATCGGATAGTACTTGGGTCTCACCGATTCATTGTGTGCCTAAGAAAGGGGGGATAACAGTTGTTAAAAATGAAAAGGATGAAATGATACCTACTAGGACAATAACCGGGCATAGAATGTGCATCAACTATAGGAAGTTAAATTCATATACTCGTAAGGATCACTTTCCATTACCTTTCATAGATCAAATGCTTGAACGTCTAGCTAATAATCCATTTTATTGCTTTCTAGACGGTTATTTGGGGTTCTTTCAAATTTCCATACACCTGAATGACCAAGAGAAAAGGACTTTCACATGCCCTTATGGCACATTCACATATCGAAGGAGGCCATTTGGGTTGTGTAATGCACCCGCGACATTCCAACATTGCATGATGTCCAT
The DNA here is from genome assembly GCA_030161315.1 of Eutrema japonicum. Taxonomy (NCBI): domain Eukaryota; kingdom Viridiplantae; phylum Streptophyta; class Magnoliopsida; order Brassicales; family Brassicaceae; genus Eutrema; species Eutrema japonicum. The sequence continues at coordinate 35,449,975 of BSQW01000013.1, read as the reverse complement.
TTTCTCGGATCTTATTGAAGACATGGTAGAAGTCTTTATGGACGACTTCTCGATGTATGGCTCTTCGTTTGGTGTTTGCTTGTCTAATATTTGTAGGGTCTTGAAACGATGTGAGGAGGCGAACTTGGTACTCAATTGGGAGAAGTGCCATTTCATGGTACGTGAAGGCATCGTGCTTGGGCATAAGATCTCCGAGAAGGGGATTGAGGTAGACAAAGCCAAGATAGAGGTCATTGTTAGCTTGGACCCACCAAGGACGGTTAAGGATGTCCGAAGCTTTTTAGGTCATGCAGGATTCTATCGCCGTTTCATCAAAGACTTCTCAACGATCATAAGGCCTCTAACTAGGCTACTTTGCAAGGATGTTGAGTTCAACCTAGATGAAGAGTGTATGGTGGCGTTCTTGGAGATAAAGAAAGCTTTGGTTAGTGCTCCTTTTGTCCAATCCCCGGATTGGGATCTTCCTTTCGAGATCATGTGTGACGCGAGTGACTTCGCGGTTGGAGCCGTCTTAGGCCAAAGAAAGGATAAGAAGACCAATGTCATCAACTACGCAAGTAGAACTTTGGATGACACTCAAACAAGATATTCTACCACGGACAAGGAATTGTTGGCGGTGGTGTTTGCCATGGAGAAGTTCCGGTCATACGTAGTGGGCTCGAAGATCATAGTCTACACGGATCATGCGGCTTTGAGGTACATACACGCTAAGAAAGACACCAAGCCGAGACTTATCCGTTGGATTCTACTCTTGCACGAGTTTGATATGGAGATTGTGGACAAGAAGGGTATAGAGAATGGGGTCGCGGACCACTTATCTAGATTGAGGATTGAGGATCTTATTCCAATTGATGACAAAATCCCCAAGGAGAGTCTTATAGTGGTCAGTGTCTTGAAGAAAGGAGTAGAGGCCGTGAGGGGTCTTGAGAGTGCAAGCGGGTTGCAAGATGAGAAGCTACCGTGGTTTGTGGATTTGGTAAACTACTTAGCTTGTGGGAAAGAGCCTCCAAACTTGGATGGGTATAAGAAGAAAAAGTTCTTTCATGACGTCACAAGGTACTTTTGGGATGCGCCATTCTTGTACAAGTTGTGTTCGGATGGTTTCTTTCGAAGGTGTGTGGCGGAAGAAGAGGTCCAAGGGGTTTTATTCCATTGTCATTGGTCGGCCTATGGTGGACACTTTGCTTCGTACAAGACGGCTACAAGAGTTCTCCAATCGGATTTTTGGTGGCCTAACCTATTCAAGGATGCACATGCTTTTGTTTCCACTTGTGATGCTTGCCAAAGAAAGGGGAAAATTAGTCGAAGAGATGAGATGCCTCAAATCCCGATTCTTGAAGTAGACTCTTTGATGTATGGGGAATAAACTTCATGGGACCGTTCCCTTTTTCCTACGGAAACCAATACATTCTAGTGGCGGTTGACTATGTCTCCAAATGGGTAGAGGCGATTGCGACTCCCACAAACGATGCAAAAGTCGTTCTCAAGATGTTTAAATCAATAATCTTCCCTAAATTTGGTGTACCACGGGTTGCGATAAGTGATGGAGGTTCGCACTTCATCAACAAAGTCTTCGAAAGTTTGCTTAGGAAACACGGAGTGAAGCACAAGGTGGCCACGCCATACCATCCTCAAACGAGTGGCCAAGTGGAGGTTTCTAACTGGCAAATCAAGGAGATACTTGAGAAGACCGTTGGGAGCTCAAGAAAAGACTGGTCCATGAAGCTTGATGACGCATTGTGGGCTTATCGAACCGCTTTCAAGACGCCGATAGGGACTATTCCGTTCAACCTTCTCTATGGGAAAACTTGTCACTTGCCTGTTGAGTTAGAGTACAAGGCCTTGTGGGCGGTGAAACTTCTCAACTTTGATCTAAAGACCGCATAAGAGAGGCGGTTGATTCAAGTCCAAGAGTTAGATGAGATTAAGATGCCTATGAGAGCTCGAGGATCTACAAGGGTCCTAGAAAGAGCATTACCGGCCCCATATCCCGGTTGTAATCGGCCCGGTGTGAGAAATTTTCCTTTGCACGTCGAAATGAGTTAGCTGAGGGAGATGATACCGGCCCGGTGCAAGATGAGGGATGTGGCCTGGTGCAGATTTTTTGCAGTGACAGGAGATTTACCGGCTCGGTGTGCCGGATCCATATCCCCCTGGAAGAATTTTTTTCCCTCGATACCGGCCCGATGCACAGGAGTGAGAAGGCCCGGTGTGAAAAGTTTCCTCGGACAGGGAGTTTCCCTGCTCTCTATACCGGCTGTGTTTTGCCTGGTATGAAAGCCATGCGCACATGCAATCCTGGCTCTGTGTACCGGCTATGTTTTGCCCGGGATTGGTATTGACCATCGGTCCGAGCCTTCGTCCAACGGTCCATGGTTTAGATCTATTATCCAATGGACCGGCCAGATAAGTCTTCTTCCTCCTCTTTGTCTCAAAACACCATTCTTTTCTCCTCTCAAGCTTCATTCACTCATAACTCTCTCAATTCTTACCCAAAAATCGTGATTCAAGTTGATAAATATCGGATTTTTATCCTCTTTCTGGATCTACCCACGGTTTTCCATTCAAAACTTGCATCCGCAAGGTATTTTTACTCAAATATTTCATGAAAAATTCAAGAACTTGATCATAAGTGAAAAATTTCATGGCTTTTTTGGGTAGTGCTTTCACTTGAATAAAAACCTTGGGATTAGGTTAGAAATGGCGAGGCTTGGTAGTTCTTATGCTAATTTGTGATGCACTTGAGAAATTTTGGATTTTTGAAACAAGAAAATCGATTTTTTGGTGTATTGTGCTAAAAGTTGCAACCTTGGAGATTTGAATGAGTTCTTGTAGCACTTAATGAGCATACTCAATTTTGCAAATTAGAAATTGTTGGTCTTTTTGCAAATTGAGTACTATCCTCTTTGGCTCATGTTTGCATTTGCTTGGTAAAGACAAAGGTTGTATCTTGGTTTCTTGAAACTTATACATTCCTTGAGACAATGTAGGTACCATGACGATAACAAGTGACCCAATCAAAGTGAAAGATCCACCGACTAAAAAGAGAGAGTTAGCATTACCGGAAAGCACTAAAGGCACCGAAAAGAGGAAAAAGAAGGCACTTGCTAATGATGAGGAAGAAAACGTGGTGGAAGACGTGGTGAAAGTGAGAAAGAAGAAGAAAGTCCCCAAGCCCAAGCCAAGAGTCCCTACCTATAGTGAGTATGCCAAGAAGCTCAAGGCGGTGAAATTCGAGGAGACAAAATTCCCGGACAAGGTTGTACTTGAGAAGATGGGGATCCTTGAGGATGTGAAATCGATTTTCACCAACATGGGTTTTGGTGGAATCTTTGATGTGGCTAACCCCTCTCATAAAGACCAAGCTTGCCAATTTCTTGCATCATTGGAAGCTATGTTCTATGAATGAGGGGATAAAGACGCCAATGAAGATGATGGCCACGGTTTCATTGAGTTTAAGGTGGGGAGAGAACCATACAAGATGACTTTCCATGAGCTAAGTCAAGTGTTTGGGTTCAAAGAAAAAGGAACCAAGAGAGGCCTCAAGTTTCTCTATGGGAAGAACGACTTGGCTTACTTGTGGAAAGTCATTGGTATGGGAGAATATAATCCTAGGTCCATCAAAGGAACATGGATCTGCCACCCCGCCATTCGTTATGCCCACAAGATCCTTGCTCACACCTTCTTTGCCAAGAAAGAGTTTGGAACGGTTTCGGAAGAAGATACGGAGTTGCTTGCTTTAGGCTTGACACCATTTCTTGACACACCTCAAGACGAGCAGCGTTTAATTGAAGAGAGTGCACGCCCGTGCCTAGCCGCCATTCTAGTGAAACACTTACTTGGCTACAAAGATTGGGCTCTCACTACAAAGAGCAAGGACCAAAAATCTTCATAGGCGGTTTGGTAACTTCGATCCTCAAGGCTAAAGGGATTAAGTTGGTGGATGATACTAAGAAAGTGGAGTTTATGGATGAGGCCTATCTCTCAAGGACCAATTTGTTCGAAGGCAAGATAGGCAAGACTTTCGCTTACAACCTAAAGCTCACCGAGACCAACACGGTCAAAGTCCTTCTGCCTAACGCTCCTCTCACCACACTCCGAGGGAGGAAAGAGATCTATTTCTATCCGACCAATGATCACTTCTACAACCCGGCCACGGACCCACCACTAGAGAAGATTTTCTTTCGAAAAAGGAAGGGGAAGAAAATACCAAGAGAAGGTGTAGAATCACCCAATGGCCATGAGGATGAAGAAGAAGATGCACACTCGATTCCCACTTGTCCCAAGTACGGAAGTGAGAGGTATTGCTTTGACCCTTATGATGGGAGGATGCCGGAGGTTTCCACTAGACATGCACACCACCAAACGAGGTTACTTCAACGTTGGTGCAAGTGGCAAGATAAGATAATCCGGAAGTTGGTAAAGGCGGTCAAGGATTTAAAGGGCACGGTTAGAGAGCTCACGGGAAAGAAAGGAGAGGCTAACTCCTCTCGCGGCCAAGGAGATCCGAGCACTGTGGAGCAAGAGGAGATGGGCGAATTTTCTACACCGTTGGACCAACGTCTTCAACTACATAGAGGAGAGTTGGTGATGCACGACGACGAGTACGTTCCATCCTCCTACGAGGTGAAAGCAGCCAAGAGGAAGGTGATGAAGACACTGTATCCATGTTCTAGCAATCTTTCATACTCGATGGGGTCTTCTTCCCCATCCGAAAGCTTTTGAGGTATCACTCCAAAATCTTGTAAATAGTTTTTCTTTTACTTGAGTCTTGCATTTTATTTTGTTATTTTTGGGTCTCTTCCTTTGATTTATTTCACACGGAGACGGTGTGATTTATGTTTGGGGGAGAGACCGGTATCTAATGTCATTTGTTTTGTCTTTTTTGAGTTTTGCATTTTGAGTCTCATGCATTCATCTATGGCATAGAAAAACAACAAAAAAATTTGAAAAATTTGAAAATTGAAACACAAAAGAAGTCATTTAGGTTGTCATTTAGGATGCATTTGCATTTGTACATTGAGTCTAGGATTCATTGCATATGCATGGGAACAATGATGAATTTTCCTTGTAGAGTAGCACTTTAAGAAATTAATTCAATTCCCTCATTCGTAATTGTTTGATGCATTTAAGTGAGCATGAATGTAAAGATGCACCATTCTTAGTTCTCATATATCATCATAATTGCCTTGACTGAAGCATGCTTGAGTTGCATCCAACCCCATTTAAGTGATAACCCCAATCTTGATTTGTAAATATTGTGTTTATGCATCTTTGAATGAATTCGTGGATCACATATACATATTTGGATAATATTTTCCCTTTTTACCACTCTTGTTTATCCAAGTAGCCATATCCCATCATTGTAATGGTTTCCCCTACCTTAAGCTCAACCTTCTTTTGAGCCATTGTTATTAGTGTGTGAATTGTGAGGCTTTTCTTTCGAACAAACTTGGCAAAACGTGTTAGGTTTAGGGCGACAAGAGGGAATTCTCATGTAGACTTGGCTCCATCATCACAGAGTCAATATAGGAATAGGCTAGTTAGGATGACAGTTATTTATTCAAGTTTGGGGGAAACTGTTTTGAAACTTGGTGATCGGATATGTGTGGAATGGTAATGTGGATTGGAAAAGATGAAAAAGGAGAAAGGAAAAGGGGATCGAATTTATCTAGATTGGTTGGTTCAAAAAGAAAATAATAAGACTAGCTCTAAGAATAAGAAAGCCTAAGAAAAAGAAGAAAAAAAAAAGCCGAAAAGGCCAAAAATCGAAGATGAGAAGAGACGTGAAGAAACGAAGAGCTAAGTAAAAACAAGGAAGCACCAAACCTTGACATCAAGGAAGAAGAAGTCGGTCCCCAATGTGAGAAGAAGGCGAATCGAAAACACAAGAAGCATGTGTGGGTTTGAGAAGGCAAAATGCCTTGAGATGAAAAGGGTAGCTTAGGATGTGGACACAACGGGTTAGAAGGCTCTAAGTTAGAGACACTCTAGGCATTTGGGTAGATGAGAATTCTCCCTTGTATGCATAGGTTGCCTTTTACCTTTAGAATTTTGCTAAAGCTTGTTCATTCTAGAGATCCTTGTACTTGAATACCCATTCATGATAATGAGATCACCTTCATCTCATAACCGAACCCTTAGCCAAACGAATTCGATTTGACCTTGCATAAACATGATTAACGGTTACACCACTAATGAAAGTTAAGGGGTTGGGGAATTTGATTGCTTGTGTAGATTGGGGTTTGGATTTGATACATGATGAAATGGGAATGGCTAAATCCTTTGGAGTAGGCTGACTTGTGCATTTTAGAACTACATTACTTGGACGTTGAACATGATTTCTTTTTGTGCTACTTGTGGATTTGAGTTCCCACCTTCAAACCTCTCTCCCTACTTTTTCTTATATTTGTTTGCTTGAGGGTAAGCAAAGGAGTAAGTTGGGGGAGTTGATATTCCCATATTTTGTCTCTTCTATGCATTCATTTAGCTTAGATTTTATCTCATACACATATAGTTTCATAACATTTCTTATTGGTTTTGTCCCATTTAGAGTTTAGAGCTCTCATGCTATGTCCTAGAGAGTCTTGCATGTTTTGGAGTCCTTTCTAGGTACTTTCGAGGCTTTCAGACACTTTGGAGGAGTTCGCACTTAGCTCGGGATCTTGAAGATACGGTAAGAAGCATGAAAGCTCAGAAAAATCCTACACCGGCCGTGAGTACCGGCTTCATTTCCCTCGGCGCCACGCAAATATTTCTCCTCAATGATTTCCCTCAATACCGGCCCGACATGAAGAAAACCTCTTCGCCGGTATGAGACTTTAGCCGAGACAGGGACTTTGCCGGCTGCACATCCCGGCCTCATTTCCCCCGGCGCCAAGTATTTTCCTCCTCGATGGTTTCCCTCAATACCGGCCCGGCACAACACGCATCACTCATCCGGTATTGCAAGAAGATCCGGACATGAGATGTACTGGCTGTATGCACCGGCTTCGAACGGTCCGGTATCACCAGCAAGAGATGATCATATCGGGAAAGTTACAGCCGGCACATTTGCCCGGTACCCAACTGTCCCTCTGGCAGGGACATTATCGGCTCTATGCATCGGCTTCAATCCGGCCGGCATCGCTTCTTACACCAAGACTTCTCATACTGGCCAGGTGTACCGGACCGGTCTTGCCCGGTATTGGAACTTCGACCCAAGACTTGACCGGGTCAATACCCGGTTTGTTCCGGGTTGACCCGGTCGCCCACTTTTTATTTTAAATACTATAAAACCTAATTTTATTCATCATGCTTTTCTTAAGTCCAAAAAACCTTACCTTTGAGAGAGAGCTTGAGATTTGTAAGAGGTTCTATTGGTTTTATGCAATCTAGTGTTTATTTCCATCAATTCCTTGCATCTATCTATCTTCTTTCTTGATTATTCAACATTCATCCATGGATTCAACCTCTATCCCCATTGATTTTGGTTGGTTCCTAATGGGTCTTGAGTACTCTTTTAGGGTTTAGAGATGGGGTAGATTAGGGTGATCAAAAGCTTGATTCATGGTGTTTAGGGTTAGATCTTCTTATATCCTTTCTTGTTTAGTGTTCTTAAGGCTAAATCTAGCTTGAAAAAGTAGGTTTAGATCATAAGAAATTTCATGCACACCAAGTGTTTGATGAAATGCCTTGATGAACTAAACAAGAGATTTACACTCCTAGCATATGATAATAGTTGTTTACGGTGTATTTTTGGTTGATCTTGTTGATTTAAACTTAATGCTTGCTAATCAATGATCCACAAATGAGAGTTTGTTAATGGATTAGGTGATTAGGTTAGTGATTAATTGCTTGAAAGAGAATTAGTCAAGTTAAGGGTCTTATGCCTAGGGATTAGCTTGTTTAAGTAAATGAACATCATGAATTGAACTTGGCTCATCTTATATCCATAATCCCATCTTTGAATTCGCTTTTGCTTATTGATTTACATCTTGCTTTGTTGCTTTACTTGTTTTAATTTGGATACTTAATCACAAAACTCCTTTTAATTAGCTTAACTTACATAGGTTCCTTGTATTCTCAATGCTTAGAATCATCTCCTAATACGGATTGATAACCTCTTATACTACTCCGATCTAGTTATTGATACCTCTTTGAGACCGAAAAGTCTTAGTATCACCTGTGTCAAGAGCTCCTTATCGACTAGCACCTGCAGAGATGGCATAGCTTAAAAACAGTTGGAAGATCTCATGGACAAAGGATTCGTTAGACCTAGCAGCTCGCCATGGGGAGCTCCAGTATTGTTTGTCAAGAATAAAGACGGAAGTTTTTAGACTATGCATTGACTACCGTGTTGGGCAAGTTGCGAGAGCAGAAGTTGTATGCGAAGTTGAGTAAGTGTAGTTTTTGGCAGAGGAAGATCGGTTTTCTTGGTCATATTGTTTCGGACGCAATAGTGGCTGTGGATCCCGAGAAAATTTCAGCGATTACCGATTGGCCGAGACCTAAGAGTGCAATTGAGATTCGTAGTTTCCTTGGCCGGGCTGGGTACTATAGAAAGTTCGTGAAAGGGTTTGCAAGCGTATCCAAACCAATGACGCAACTCACGGGAAAGGATGTTAAGTTCGAATGGAAGGAGGAGTGTGAGAAGAGTTTCCAAAAGTTAAAGGAACGCTTGACGAAAACGCCGGTATTGGTACTGCCAAGGTCAGGGGTGCCATATGTAGTGTACACGGGTGCGTCAGGAACATGTTTAGGTTGTGTGCTCATGCAAGGGGATCATTTGATTGCATATGCCTCAAGGCAGTTGAGGAAGCACGAGGCTAATTATCCCACTCATGATTAGGAATTAGCAGCGGTGGTTTTTGCGCTTAAGATATGGCGTCCATATCTGTATGGGGAAAAGACCCAGATATTTATAGACCACAAAAGCTTAAAGTATATTTTCACGCAAGCAGAGTTGGACTTAAGACAAAGAAAATGGGTGGAATTGCTAGCAGATTACGATGTGGACATCGCTTATAATCCCAGAAAGGCTAATCACGTAGCTGACGCCTTAAGTAGAAGGAGGAACGATGTATCTATTACTAGAGAAGTTCAAGAATTGACCTCCTAGTTGGCTTATCTTAGTTTGAATGCCATTACCGTCGAGAACGAAGAGAACTACGGGTTGGAAGTTGTGGGTAGAGCGGATTTGTTGTGGAGGATACGCGAGGCACAAAAGGATAATGTTGTTCTTCAAAAATCAGTAGACAATGAGATTGTTGGGTACCGTAGAGCGATTAACGGAACCATCTTATACCGTAACCGGGTATGCGTTCCCGATGTCAGAGGCCTAAAAGATGAGATCTTAGAACAAGCTCACCAGTCACGTTTCTCTATACATCCGTGGTGCACCAAGATGTACCGAGACTTGAAATAGTACTATCAATGGAGTTATATGAAAAAGGAAGTGGAAGCTTATGTAGCCAAGTGTGAGATATGTCAACTGGTTAAAGCAGAGCGCATATTGCCAGGTGGGTTGTTGCAAGGGCTACCTCTACCCCAATGGAAATGGGTGATCACTATGGATTTTGTCTGCGGGTTGCTGAAGACGACTAGAGGCCTGGATGCAGTTTGGGTAATTTTGGACAGACTGACGAAATCAACTCACTTTATGGCCATTAAAATGACATTTGGTGTGGATCGTTTGGTGGAGATATACCTAGAAGAGATTGTGAAGTTGCACGGGGTACCTGTGAGCATTGTTTCGGATCGGGATGCAAGATTCACATCGAAGTTTTTGCAAGCGTTTCAAAAAGCGCTAGGGATTCAGGTTCATTTGAGTACATCTTATCACCCACAAACAGATGGGCAATCGAAAAGAACCATTCAGACGCTAGAAGATATGTTGCAAGCAAGCATATTTAACTGGGAACTGAGCTTGGTACGTTATTTGCCGTTGGCAGAATTCGCCTACAACAATAGTTATCATGCGAGCATTGGTATGGAACCCTATGAGGCTCTATATGGACGGCCATGTCGTACCCCCTTATGTTGGACCGAAGTAGGCGAGAGTCAGGATTTAGAGCCGGAAATTGTTCAGGAAACAGTAGAGCAAGTGGAGCTATTGAAAGAAAGGTTAAAAGAGGCTCACGATCATCATAAGAGTTTGGCGAATAAAAGGAGGAGAGACTTGAAATTTGCAGTTGACAATGCGGTATACCTAAAGATGAGAACATTTCGAGGAAATACAGATAAGAACCGGAAGTTGAAAAAACTTAAGCCAAGATACCTTGGACCGTATCAAATCGTAGAGAGTATTGGAGATGTGGCTTACCTTTTTGACCTACCCGACGAATTGAAACCGCTCCATGACGTGTTCCACATATCAGCATTACGGAAGGCAGTTAGAGAACCAGAACTGATTATCTCCCATCCGCCAGAAGGTTTAGAAAAGAATGTCTCCGTTCGGGTTGATCCTCGAGCTATTAAAGGACAAGGGCGGAGTGCAGTTAATGGAACTGAATTCATGGACGAATTCATGTGTAGTAGGGTAGAATTGTGACATCCCAAAACAAGCTCAAACCCGTAAAGCCCAAGCAATTGAAACCCTAGGCCTAATTAAGGGAAAATTTGTCATTTTTCCTCCAACCCTTATATAATGAGGAGACGTTCTTTTATGAGCCACAAAGAGAAATCACAGCGAAGCTCTGCCGAAATCTCTTCATAGCTGTCAGCCACCGAAGGAGAAACAGTTCCAAGCGAGTGTTTTGTGGAGCCGCCTGCGAAAAGGTCAGAAGGATTTGGGTTTCATTTTGCACAGGGTTTGAAAGATCTAGTTGCAAGAAAGCCATAGCAATTGGCCAATCTCCATTACGAGGTAAAATCCGTTCGTTATTCGATCTGCAATTTGGGGCGGAACCACTGTTTTTCTGTCAAACCCAGATCTGACTTTTCCCAGTTTCACAGAGGCATCTTGAGAGCAATTTTTCCGTCGATACACAACGAACCAGATCACGACCTACCTACCATTTTGAAGATCTCGCAGCTACCTTCCCATATCAAGCATCGTATCCCGAATCCGAGGTAAGCTCCATCCGTAAATCGATCTCAAAGTTGAGGTGGAGTCACTGTTTTTCTGTCAAACCCAGAATCTGTTTTTTCACAGTTTCTAGAGCCATATTGAGATCCGTTTTGACCTCGAACCAGAAGGACCCAGATTGCGATCTACATTCTGTTTTGAAGATCTTACATCCCTCTTTCCAGATCTACTTCTCGATTTCGTTTCTAAGTTATGACGAGAATTAGATATGATTGTTGGTTGTTGCATGTGAAAGATGATTGATGCATATTTATGTGAAGTAGCTGTTTGCTAGGCGTGTTAGTACACGATTTCTTGTCGCCGGGGTCATGGTCGTGAGCAATGAAGCGATATTTCTTTGCTGGGCAATAACCAAAGAATGAGAATGATAAGAATGTTAATGAGAATGTTTAAGGTTGCGGACCCATGAAAAATGGAGCTGACGAGTCCAGAATGTGAAAGAGATTGAGTATCATTGGGTTGCGACCCTTGGGAATGTGATGCATATTTGTTAGGATGATTGATGTGATGTGAATTATTGCATATAGAAATGATTGTTTCATGACTTCTAGTATTGTTACTAAAGACATATAGGTTGTGTGTGTCTATGGCATATATTGTGCATATTCAGTATTGCTATGTTCAAATGATGTATCTAAGAATTATGTGTGCTCCAAAAACACACCCTCACTGTGTATTACCCAAAATACTTATCCCACTCTTCATTTTCAAGTGAGACCGAAGAGTAACACCACAACGACCGCCACAAGTATTACTCTTCGGTCTCACCTGAAAAGGAAGAAAGGGGTGAGTATTTTGGGAAGTACTCAGCGAGGGTGTGCTTTTGGGGCACACAAGATTTTTAGACACATCATTTGAATATAGCAATAACGAATATGCACAATATAAGAAATAGACAAACAAAACCTATGTGTCTTTAGTAATAATACTACAAGTCATGAAACAATCATTTCTATATGCAATAATTCACATCACATCAATCATCCTAACAAGTATGCATCACATTCCCAAGGGTCGCAACCCAATGGTAATCAATCTCTTTCATATTCTGGACTCGTCAGCCCTATTTTTCATGGGTCCGCAACCATAAACATTCTCATTAACATTCTTATCGTTCTCATTCTTTGGTTGCGGCCCAACAAATAAATATTGCTTCATGGCTCACGACCATGACCCCAGCGACAAGAAATCATGTACTAAACGCCTAGCATACGTTTCAACTACTTCACATAAATATGCATCAATCATCTTTCACATGCAACAACCAACAATCGTATCTAATTATTTTATTAAACATATAAGTATTCCTATTTCAACTAACGCATCTTTGGAATCCACATCTAGTCCTCACCTTTAAATCACGACGAAAAAAACTCTAAAGATTAGCGGTTAAGGGTCCAACTATGTGTTAAAAGCACAAATAATCAACTAGGATTTTCCAGATTTTACAGTTTAGACAGTTTCTTGTCCAAGAAGATACAACTGTAACTTTTGCATCAACGAAATCGAGAAGTAGATCTAGAAAGAGGGATGTAAGATCTTCACAACAATATGTAAATCGCAATCTGGGTCCTTCTGGTTCGACGGAAAAATGGATCCGAAGGAATCATTAAGGATGTTCCAGTGATTATAGAAGGCGTTGAACTACTCGCAGATTTAATTGAGATGCCACTCAATCGACACGAGGTCATATTGGGCATGACATGGCTGAAACGCCATCAGGCTGTGTTGGATTATCGTCGAGCTCAAGTTAGCTTCACACGGGTGCCACTGAGATTACTAGTTTCCTTGGCCGGGCCGGTTACTATAGAAAATTCGTGAAAGGGGTTGCAAGCGTATCCAAACCAATTACGCAACTCACATGAAAGGATGTTAAGTTCGAATGGAAGGAGGAGTGTGAGAAGAGTTTCCAAAAGTTAAAGGAACGCTTTACGGAAACGCCGATAATTGTACTGCCAAGGTCAGGGGTGCCATATGTAGTGTACACAGATGCGTCAGGAACAGGTTTAGGTTGTGTGCTCATGCAAGGGTATCATGTGATTGCATATGCCTCAATTCAGTTGAGGAAGCACGAGACTAATTATCCCATTCATGATTTGGAATTAGCAGCGGTGGTTTTTGCGCTTAAGATATGGCGTTCATATTTATATGGGGAAAAGATTCAGATATTTACAGACCACAAAAGCTTAAAGTATATTTTCACGCAAGGAGAGTTGGACTTAAGACAAAGATGATGGGTGGAATTGCTAGCAGATTACGATGTGGACATCGCTTATAATCTCGGAAAGGCTAATCACGTAGTTCACGCCTTAAGTAGAAGAAGGACCGATGTATCTATTACTAGAGATGTTCAGGAATTGACCTTCGAGCTGGCTTATCTTAGTTTGAATGCCATTACCGTCGAGAACGAAGAGAACTACGAGTTGGAAGTTATGGGTAGAGCGGATTTGTTGTGGAGGATACGCGAGGCACAAAAGGATGATGTTGTTCTTCAAAAATTAGTAGACAATGAGATTGTTGCGTACCGTAGAGCGATTAACAGAACCATCTTATACCGTAACCGGGTATGCGTTCCCGATGTCAGAGGCATAAAAGACGAAATCTTACAACAAGCTCACCAGTCACATTTCTCTATACATCCGGGGTGCACCAAGATGTATGATATACTCATATATTGCATGTTTTAGCATGCATCTCACTTAGAGTTTTGTGTCATTTACATGCATAATCATGGTTTTGTCTTGCATTTAGGTCTCATTCGGAGATTAGGACATATTGCATTAGGTCTAGTGAGTTCTTGCATGTTTTGGAGTACTTTCTAGGTGATTGGAGGCAATTTAGGCATATTTGGAGAGTTGGACCAAAGTAGAGTGCAAGGTCCATCCGATACACCTGAAAGATGTGACTAGAAGGAGGCCCTCCTATCTGAATCGGCTTGGATGACCTTCATAAATGTTGTAGAGGGGTGAGTTATCTGTGTACCAAAGTTGGAGTCAGGCCATTCGTACGTGTGGTTTGGTAGTTACGGCCATTTTACTAGAGATATGTCCGCCTGCCGAGTAAGCTTCGACTTACACCGACGCCACGGAGCGATGCAACTGATCAGTGGAGGCCCAGGCCGTTAACATCGACCCAGCCCCTTTTTACATCGACCTGTTACCTCGATGCTTCACTTCAGGACAGTTACATCGACTCCACAAGTCGATGCAACTGATCGATGTAGTACCTGCCGAAGTGACTCAAAGATCAGGCCAAATGAAGACCTTACCGTGCCCAGTTTAATCTGAGGTCTGCATGAAAGTCATAGACAATCGAGTGGAAGTTCTTTTAGTGGTGGTTTCATGTCATTCGGATCAGCCGTTCAAGAGATATGGAAAATATAGCAAGGACGTGTCTGTCTGGCATCCAAACGAGTTCTTCTCCAAATACGACGTCTGAAAGATCAACCCAGACGAATGGTTTTCACTCCGATTCAGCTTCTGCGTTCTTCATAGACATTGTAGATAATTAAGTTAGCGGTCTTCTAGAGTTGGATTCGGGTCATTCGGATGTCAGGTGCAAGAGTTATGGCCGATTCGCTGAAGACGTATCCAAATTTCGGCCGGGTCAATACCCGGTTTGTCCCGGGTTGACCCGGTCCGACCCTGCTCAAGAAAACACTTTTAAATATTGTTGAGACCCATTTTTATAGATCTATCTTACTTTTTATCCTTTTCTCTCTAGAACAAAGACTTATCTTTTTAAGGTTGTTGGGATTTTTCCCAAAGATCTCTTTGATTTATGCAAGTTTGAGTTCATATTTTTTCATCTTTCTCTAATCTTTCACTTTTCTATTCCCTAATCATGATTAACATCACCTCTTTCACAAGATTTGGTGTGTTCTTCATGATTAGTGAATAGTTTTTATGATTTGAGGATTTGGTAGATTTAGGGTAAATTGATGGATGATTAATGATGTCTAGGATTAGATTATATGAGTTCCGTTCTTGATTAGTGGTTTTAAAGCTAGATCTAACTTGAGAAAGTGGATATAGATCAAAAGACATTTAATGCACACAAGGTGTTTGATGAAATGCTTTGATGAACTAATAAAGAGATATTCATTTCTAGCCTAAGGGATTAGTTGTCTAGAGTGATTATTTGGTTGATCTTGAATGATAGACTTAAAGCTTGCTAATTAGTGATTCACAAATGAGAATTTGATCTTGAATTAGTAATTAGCAAAGTAATTAATGCCTTGAGAGAAGATTGGTTAAGATTAATGATCTTTGCCTAGGGATTAGTCTTCATTAAGAATTGGACATCATTAATTAGCCATTGGATTGCCCTATCTCAATTACATTATCCTTGAATTCGCCGTTTATCATTGTTTTATTCACCGTTTAGTGTCTTTAGCTCTTGTCACTTGTCTTTTAATTAATAGTTCACTAGCATAATAACCAAAACCACTTTGTTTGCTTGAATTAAAGAGTGTCTTGTATTCTTGTTGCATTGAATTAGACCCTAGATTGGATTGACACCTAAAACACTAAAATGACATGTGTATTTAGGATTGATTCTTACTTAGGATAAAATTCTATTTATCAATGTACCGAGACTTGAAACAGTACTATCATTGGAGTTATATGAAAAAGGAAATGCAAGCTTATGTAGCCAAGTGTGAGATATGTCAACATGTAAAAGCAGAGCGCAGATTGCCAGGTGGATTGCTGCAAGGGCTACCTCTACCCCAATGGGAATGGGATATGATCACTCTGGTTTTTGTCTGCGGATTGCCGAAGACGACTGGAGGCTTGGATGCAGTGTGGGTAATTGTGGACAGAGTGACGAAATCAGCTCACTTTCTGGCCATTAAAATGAAATTTGGTGTGGATCGTTTGGTGGAGATATACCTAGAAGAGATCATGAAGTTGCACGGGGTACATGAAGTTGCACGGGGTACATGTGAGCATAGTTTCGGATCGGGATCCAAGATTCACATCGAAGTTTTTGCAAGCGTTTCAGAAAGCGCTAGGGACTAAGGTTCATTTGAGTACATCTTATCACCCACATACATATGGGCAATCGAAACACACCATCCATACGCTAGAAGATATGTTGCGAGAAAGCGTATTTGGCTGGGAACTGAGTTGGGTACGTTATTTGCCGTTGGCAGAATTCTCCTACAACAATAGTTATCATGCGAGCATTGGTATGGCACCCTATGAGGCTCTATATGGACGGCCATGCCGTACCCCCTTGTGTTGGACCGAAGTAGGGGAGAGTCGGGACTTAGAGCCGGAAATTGTTCAGGAAACGGTAGAGCAAGTTGAGCTATTAAAAGAAAGGTTAAAAGAGGCTCACGATCGTCATAAGATTTGGGCGAATAAAAGGACGAGACACCTGAAATTTGCAGTTGGCGATGCAGTATACCTAAAGATGAGAAGATTTCGAGGAAATACAGATAAGAACCGGAAGTTGAAAAAGCTTAAGCCAAGATACCTTGGACCGTATCAAATCGTAGAGAGGATTGGAAATGTGGCTTACCGTTTTGACATACCCGACGAATTGAAACCCCTCTATGACGTGTTCCACATATCAGTATTACGGAAGGCAGGTAGAGAACCATAGCTGATTATCTCCCATCCGCCAGAGGGTTTAGAAAAGAATGTCTCCGTTCGGGTTGATCCTCTAGAAATTCTAGGCAGGAGAGAAACAGTGAAAAAAGGGAGAACCATAAAAGAAGTGCTCGTACACTGGGAGAAGGATGGTATACAAGAGGAAACATGGGAGTTGGAATGGAAAATGGCGAAAGATTACCCCGAGCTCTTTTAGGACCAGGGCGGAGTACAGTTAATGGAACTGAATTCAGGGATAAATTCTTGTGTAGTAGGGTAGAATTGTGACATCCCAAAACAAGCCCAAACCCGTAAAGCCCAAGCAATTGAAACCCTAAGCCTCATTTAGGGCAAAATAGTCATTTATCGTCAAACCCTAGACCTAAGCAGCTCGCCCCATGCCCTATATAATGACAAGACGTTCTTTTATGAACCACAAAGAGAAATCACAGCGAAACTCTGCCGAAATCTCTTTACAGCCGTAAGCCACCGAAGGAGAAACAATTCCAAGCGAGTGTTTTGTGGAACCGCCTGCGAAAAGATAAGAAGGATTTGGGTTTCATTCTTCACAGGGTTGGAAAGATCTAGTTGCAAGAAATCTTTAGCAATTGGCCAATCTCCATTACGAGGTAAAATTCGCTCGTTATTCGATCTGCAATTTGGGGCGGAACCACTGTTTTATGTCAAACCCAGATCTGACTTTTCCCAGTTTCACAGAGGCATCTTGAGAGCAATTTTTCCGTCTATAAACAATGAACCAGATCACTACCTACCTACCATTTTGAAGATCTTGCAGCTACCTTCCCATATCAAGCATCGTATCCCGATTCCGAGATAAGCTCCATCCAAAAATGGATCTCAAAATTGAGGCAGAGTCACTGTTTTTCTGTCAAACCCAGAATCTGATTTTTCACAGTTTCTAGAGCCATATTGAGATCCGTTTTTCTGTCGAACCAGAAGGACCCAGATTGCGATCTATATTCTGTTGTGAAGATCTTACATCCCTCTTTCCAGATCTACTTCTCGATTTCGTTTCTAAAGTATGACGAGAAAGTTACAGTTGTATCTTCTTCGACAAGAAATTGTCTAAACTCTAAAATATGGAAAACCCTAGTTGACTATTTTTGCGTGTAACGCAAAGTTGGACTTTCAACCGCTAATCTTCAGAGTTGTTTTCGTCGTGATTTAAAGGTGAGGACTAGATGTGGATTCCCAAGATGTGTTAGTTGAAATAGGATTATGTATATGTTTAATAAAAGAATTAGATATGATTGTTGGGTGTTGCATGTGAAAGATGATTGATGCATATTTATGTGAAGTAGCTGTTTGCTAGGCGTGTTAGTACACGATTTCTTATCGCCGGGGTCATGGTCGTGAGCAATGAAGCGATATTTCTTTGCTGGACCGCAACCAAAGAATGAGAATGATAAGAATGTTAAGAAATGAGCCTAATAGAACGCATCCTTGTTTTGTAGAAATTGTGTATCTACCATCCGAAAGCTTAATCATAATTGGATCCATATCAGACACAACCACAAGAAAATTAAAGCTTCACATCATGTGGTTTGATACACTTGTGTCAAGTATCCATGATTCAAGAAAAAAAAATGTACAACTAAAACGATCAACATAATTGGTGTTGGTGTTTCTTTCATTCAACAGATTGACCAATGTCTTCCATTGTTGGTCATTGAGTCCACTGATCCCAATTCTATATGTATCCGAGAGCACATCCTTTGCAAATGGCATGAAAAATCATATTGATGACGTTACAAAATGATGAGCTCGTGCTGGTTCATATGCTTTGTTGCCTTTTTTGTGCTGGTTTCCCTTTATTATTTTCCTCCCACCAAGACTGATATCAAATGTTTCGAAAACAGATTTTGGCGAGATGTCCATGTCTTCCACAAGTCGTACAAATCGTTCGTACCACTATGTTTTCGAAGAATCCACGAGTTTTTGGTGCAACTTGTATGGCAAAACTTACACCCTCGTTCCTTTCTTCATTCATTAGTCCATTCAATTTTGACCCTCCATCTTGAGTCAATGTATTGTATGCTTCATCTAGAGTTGGTATTGGGACTCTAGAGAGCAAATTTGACTTAACATTTCCATATAAAGTCTCATCTAGACCAATTAAAAAATGACGCAAACGATCTTCTTGTTGTTCCTTTTCGACTTCCTCCATTGTTTTGTCTTTTTGGTAGTCAGCCAAACTAATCCAGATTTTTGTGAGCTTGCCATAGTATGATGAGATTGGCAGCCCCTTTTTATGATACTTAGCGAGTTCTGCTTTCAATCGCTTAACACACTGTCCGTTCTTCATCGCAAATCTCGATTTTATGTGTATCCAAAGGCTGTGAGGATCATCGTGATGAGATATCAGAAGTTCTGGATCAATTGTTAGTTTGATCCAAGACACCACGAGTTCGTTGTTAGCGTGCATATCTTAATCTTCGACTCGTTCTAAAATAAACCATCAGCAAAACCGAATTTTTTTCTCGCTCGGAGCGCTAAACGCATACTTGAAGACCATTTCGTAGTTAGGTCAAGCCAGCAACAGTTTGGAGATCAACGTCCTTGGATTATCATCGGAAGTGAGATCATAAGGTGATATGGTGCGGCGTGTTCTGCCCACACGGGTCGTGACAAGAGATGCATCATCAGTTTTAGGCTCACTTGCCATTGGAAATCAGAAAGCGTTTAATCGACTGAATGATCGAAGAAACAAGGTCAAGAAAAAGAAGTGAAAGAGAAGTATAGATCGCACACAGAAAAGCGGCTCCCAAGATCGAAATTAACCTAATTTTTAAGTTTAGGCTCTGATACTAATAGTCACAATTGTTTTTGTGTTTTTGCAGGGTTCCAGGATTCACGCAACTATTGATGGGGATTTGGTCAAGAGATTTGACAAGGAACTTAAAGAAGGGCTTGCGATTGTGCTTAGTAATTTCGCTTTCGTATATTGCAGCCCAACAGTCCTTAATTCAGTCCCCTCTATTCTTTTCTCTTTTTCATTCCGTCTTGTGGTGATGGTTATGACTCGCATCGATTCTTTGGTCACCATTTGCTTCCAGATATTGCAGCCCAACCGTCCTTTTTCTTGATTTTCCTCTTTGGCTCAGTCTTGTGGTAAGGCTCTGTATTGTTTGTTCTTTCACAACTAGACATGTCGGCTCTACTGTTTTCTTTGTTGCTTTTGTCTCTTATACTCAACGTTTGATATGATTGTATTTCCTTTTATCTCTCATAATCATGTTTTTATGCTTGGGTATCGTACAAATGTGTTTATTATGATTGTGTCTGTTTTTGTGAGATCCTCACTCAGACATTACATCCACACCTAATAACTCACATCAAACAATTCTTTGTTCAGTTCTGCAAGGAAGCTCAAGGCCTAGATTTGAATCTTTATTTTAATGGAAATAGATTCAAAATCGGACACTCAAATTCAACTTTAGAGTTGCAGAGGTACCATATGAACACATTTTTTGGTCTTTTCATCTTTCAGTCAGCAAAAAAATGCTTTAAAGCTTGCTATATTTTTTGCTATCTATGAATAAAGAACCACTTAATTCCCTATTAGAATTTGTTAGTCTTCCTCAACTAAATGTTATAACGCTTAAAAAGGTAAGTCAAGCCATTAACACAATAGGGGTTTGTTTTGTGGTTTGGTGGCTGCAAGAGCTAAGAGAACAAATTAAAGAAGGAAAAAAATAGATCACCTTGGCGATTGCACAAAGGTTGGCGCATCAAAGAAGAAATCTTTGAGCATATGCGTTTATGGAAGCTATCATATTGAAAGAAATGGCGTTAGACAAAGACAAAGCTGGATGACCATTTATAGAAATCGAATATATCGTCGTTTTCATGAAGCATCAGCCTCTTTACGGAATGTTTAGAGGATGTAGCCAGTTGAAAATGTGAGGAGGTCCCAATTCTTTGCAAAGATATACACAAATACTTATTTAACAAAAAAAACATTTATATGTTTTCATCTGATTGTAAAATAGAGTTTTTTCATCAAAAACATGGATGATGAGTTATATTGATTGCAGCGTTTGTCGAACTAAGGCAAGAATGGAATGAAGGAGTCTTCTATCATTTGGTATACGAAACAAGACATATGACATAGAACATAACTTATTTGTGTTAAAAAATTTTTTTTGTTTTTACCAAAAAAAAATATTTTTGTTGTTGGATTTATTATCAATTTTTCAAGTCCATATGTTAAAACATTGTGACATTTAATAAGATGTTTGTTGACTCTGTTGTCCAAAATCTACAAATCATTGTTAGCTCTAGAATCTTTGCGGTAGTGGTTAAGTGTTGGGTTTAATCCAATCACTACAAGAGAAAATGCAGTTTTTGACGGTAGTTCTCGTCGGAAATCCATCGAAAAATGCATTTTCTGAAGGGAAAAATCCATCGTTTACAGCTCGTCGATAAATTGATTTTAGTCGGAAATCCGTCGGACCATTCTGACGGGCAGCAGTCATCGGAAACTGGTCGAAATATTTTCGACAGATTACTGACGACCGTATTTACGACGGATTTTTGATCGGAACTACGCGTCAGAACTTTATCAAAAAGCCGTCAAAAATATTTTCGACATGATTCATATGAGCTTTGTTTCCGACGGGTATTCCGATGGATCTTTGTCGAAATATTATGTCGGAAATCGGTCATAATTATTTTCGACGGGCTTTGTTTCCGACGGGCTTTGTTTTCGACGGATTTCCGACAGACTGTTTCCAAGGGATTTCCAACGGAAATCAATAATTAGGTTTTTTTAAAGCATTTTTTAATAATTAATTAATTTAATCAAACATTTTAATTATATTAATGATCTAATTAAATAAAATCAATTATAAATATAAAATTTGTTAATTAAACAATTCATTAAAAATAAAAAAAATTTATAAAACATAAAATATGATAGATAAAAAAAACATAGAAAAATTAGTTGGGAAAGTGATGGGGAAGGCGTTCTTCATGATCTTCTTCATATATGTGAGCTCTTTCTAGGTTGAGTTGTGTGCGGACTCCAACTTCTCGACCTTTGCGTCATGGTCTTTCACAGTTTGGATGACCCTCTCGATTTTTTCCATGTACTCCGAAGCATACTGAGGACCTAAAGAAGAAGATTATTGGGTCAGAAATCCACTTAACCCACAGTATCGACCCTTTACTTTTCTAGTTTCCTACGAAATATTATAAAAATTATTAATGAAAATAAGGAAAAAAATAAAAATAATGAAATCAAATCAAAACTTAGCGAGAGAACAATGTTGTTGATCTCTTCCCAGTCCAACTCGTTTGAGGAAGTTGATCCATCAAAATTGAGTTGCGACATTGAAACTACATGTTCCATCTTCTTCTTCTTGCAGCTCTCAACAACCTCACGCACCCCCACGTCCTGGATCACACCAGTTTTTTTGTTGGTGTGCCTCTTCTCCATCACTTGAAGATAATCGGGAGGAGCACCAACTTCTTTTGCCTATGAAATTTTGTTAAGTAAAATAATAACAAAAACCTAAAATTAATAATTAAAAATGGAATTTATACTTACCATTTCAATCACCTCGCGTTCGACAGTCTTAGCGTCCCCATTGTGGAATCTCAATAAGGGTAAAGGTTGAGGAGGAAAAGTTATCTAATCTGCACAAGCGCTTGCTCACAAATCCATCTTCGTAATTGGCTCATGAGGAACATTTGGTCAGAGCAAAGTGGAAACATCTAAGTGCTGCCGAGGAGAAGTGAGACACCCTATTCCGGGGAAACCCCTAATAAATAACTTGACTTGCACTTCACGCCAAATTGATCTCTTAAGCAAAACCTGAAAAGGGGAAGAGGGGTGAGTATTTTGGGAATACTCAGCGAGAGTGTGCTTTTGGGG
The DNA here is from genome assembly GCA_030161315.1 of Eutrema japonicum. Lineage (NCBI taxonomy): Eukaryota > Viridiplantae > Streptophyta > Magnoliopsida > Brassicales > Brassicaceae > Eutrema > Eutrema japonicum. The sequence continues at coordinate 35,427,411 of BSQW01000013.1, read as the reverse complement.
CACACAAGATTCTTAGTGTTGGAGTCGGTTTTCACCCTTCGACGTTAACAAATCCAAAAGCCGAATACATCAAGTTAAAGGGAGAAGATTCTCCCGAGCCGCAACGATCTCGCATGTTCCACTACAGCGACCTCGCTTCGGCTACCCTATCTTCGGAGGGGTAAAGGGGATTATACCAAATTAAGACCGCCAATGGGCTGAGACAAGATTTCCACAACCACTCTATTGGGCTGAGTTAGAGGCCCAATTAGAGGCGCAGACCAACAATTGCCCTAGCTTAGTCGGTGGCCGCACTGCGTAAAAAGAAAACATTCCTCTTCATCTCCGTGATTCTCGTCTATACAGAATCGTATCAATAGTGTTCATAATCGAATTTGTAACCCATCTGAAACCCTAGAATTGGCTCATAGCAACTCAACTTTTACTCATACGCTTACAAACAGCAATAATAAAAACCATATTTGGATCTCTGCTTGTTTTTTTCCCATAAACTTTTGTTCCCTTTAAAATCTTGACAAAAATCGATTGTGTGAGTTTCGACTCTCACAGTTTGGCGTTGTCTGTGGGGAACAAAGAAGCTTTCTAACTCACAAAAAAATAACAGGAATAAGGTCTGAAGATATGACTCTGGAGATGAGCAGAAATCAGGCAACTACATGAACAACAATGACAGAAGCCCCAAAGGAACGGTCGATATCGGCTGCACTCCCGTATCAACCGTGGAGATAACTTCGGCTCCCCTCGCCGAATTGAAGAACATGATCGCTTCGCAACTAAATAAGACAGAGGAGCAGGAATGGCTGAACAAAATTCTATCGGAAAAAGACAAGACGCTGATCTCGGGAGCACGGACTAATGACTGGCCAACTGTAAATATCGGCTAGGAAGCACTTCCAGGAGATCTCACAAGAAGGCTCGGCCTCTGACCAACGGTCCTCGATTTCTCCACACTTTGGGCCACTTTGGGTAACATAGTACCACCACCATTGCATTCCCCAGGAGAAGTGATGCCGGCGGCACCGAAGCCATCCTTGGCCAAAGCCTCGGTCGGATCGAAGAACAGTGCAACGAACCTCCAAGCCTGCAGGAAATCACCTCGGAAGATTGGTCGAAGCTACCAATGGCGAAAGAACCCAAGTCGAAATAATTGGCGTCTCGGCTCGCATAATAATCGGTAAACCCGCCTCGGCACAAGAAGGAACACAAGCTGCAGGAACTATCCCCGCTCCAAGCCAGATCGGCAACAATTTCATGGAAGAAAATTTTCTCCAGACGGAGCAAATGCAACTCGTCGACGAGCTGAGGAAAATGGATCAATATCAATGTCACGAACTGGGAGTAGAGCTCAATCGATATCCGCAGCTCGGGCCGTTTCGACAACAATCTAACGGAAGAGGAAGAAAATGCTCTCTGGGTTGAGCAAATGCAGCATGCAGACGAGTTAAGGATGTATCGGGGCCGAAGCAATAAGTCGGCAAGGACGAGCCGGCCTTGGGTAGGCGAAGAAAGTAAGACCAAAGCACCTCTGACTCAAGGCAACGCCCGGAAGACAAAAACCGCCTACCCAATAGAGCATGAGATCAATCAAATGCCAGAGAAGTCACGAGAAACCCCTTTTACAACGAGAATTGTCGAGGCGATCATCCCCGACGAATAACAGATCAGAATCCCACTCTACGACGGGTTGACCGATCATACAGACTATATTAGAGTTTTTCGCATGGCGATGCGCCGAGCCGGACTCAAGGAAAGAAAAGAGGACGCAAGATTTTGCCGTCGATTCGCTGAACATTTAGAAGATGCCGCAATCAAATGGTTCTTGAGCCTAGAGAGAAACACAATTGATGAATTCCAACAACTATCCGCCCAGTTCCGAAAGCATTTCGCCGCGTTGATAGGGTAAGAAACCTCTGATGATGACTTGTGGAGCCTGGCTCAAGGGCCGATGGAACCATTGCAAAACTTCATAGAACGATTCAAAGCAACGGTCTCGAAAGGAGGGTAGGTGAACGAAGAAGTCGCAATCGACGCGCTGAAAAGAGGACTACAGCTAATATCAGATTTTTGAAGAGAGCTCATTCTGAGAGTACCTCCAACATTCCAGGATGCCGTGCGCCGAGCTTAAAATTTCATCTCCGAAGAAGAAAATTGGGAAATGCTTTACCCCGAGGCCAAGCCGACGATCTGCCAAGAATGCACCCCGGTGAACACGATACGACCTCCTCCGAGATGACCATCAGCCACCTAGGACATATCCCATTTTACGACAGAACGACAAACCCCGTAGCCTACGTAATGACCTTCTGCAAGGCAATGGGTCGTTTCGATCCCGAAGGAGTCGAGAACGGAGATGGATATAGCTTTTGGTTTGGGAAACATCTCAACGGAGTCGCCCTCGACTGGTTCTCGAAACTCGATCGGAATTCAATCCACAATTTTCGATAATTATCTGCCGGACTCATAAGGCGTTTCTTTGAACAAGGAATATTCGACGCTGATTTGTGGACCCTAACCCAAAGGCCGACGGAGTAGCTGCGGCACTTTATGGAACGTTTCAAAACTGCACTTTCAATGGAGGAATTTGTAAGAGATCGAGTTGCTCTAAATACACTAAGAAGAGCATTGCGGCATAGATCAGACTTCCGAAAAGAAATCACATTCAAAAAGCCAACAACAGTCCAGGACGCTATGCATCGAGTTTAAGAGTTCATCCACAAGGAAGAAAAGATGATAGGCTTTTCATCCCGAAGTCAGATCAACGATCAACCAAGATACTCCAAGCATAAGAGAACCATCTTTAACTCGATGGACAAACTCATTGAAATCACTAGCCCATCCCGTTTCGAAAACGCATTAAAATTGAAGCGCCCTTCAATTCGGCGAGCTGGACAAGATGATGTGACAACAAGAGCAACTCGACCACGTTCTCCAAAGAATGCCATTCTCTCTGTCAATATAAGCAAGGACGCGAGCAACAAGGAGTCGGCACCTTACACGTCCCGAGCCCATTACGACTGCGCAACCCCTCCCCATTTCGCCAGGAGGATCGGCCTTAGACATCAACTATGTCATACATCGAGTCCTTCATGTGCCACAATACCACATGCTCCTACTGCGAATCCTACTCAGCCTTCGAACCCAACCATTACATATCCACATCACAGCGCGGATATCCGAACAAGATAGGCACAAAGAAACTCGAAGAATTTTTTCAAGTAGTTCGCAAACTACCCGAAGACATCTCATTTACTAAAGCATTCAAGGAATGCAAAACTCAGGCGTTTCCTTCACGATAGCGCCGAATCTACATCGGAAATAGAGGATCTCTTCACCTATGCCAGACGCGGAAGACCAATCGAGATATTTTACAAAACTCATGAATATGGCCGATTCCCCATGTCATGCAACATCCAGGGCATTGACTTCACTAACATTCTGTGCGACTTCAGAGCCTGCCTTAGCATCATCTCCAAATAAACCACTGAACGCATTGGCATCAAGCATGTCCCGGACAACACCAACGGGGATAGCGCGTTATGTACCTGTGAGGATCGGAGATTCTATTTCTCCCGTTGACTTCTACATCTCTGAAGCAGAAAAAAATTCATGCAATCCCGATAGTCCTCAGATGTCCTTTCCTAGCTACCACCGGGGCAATTATGGATTAGCCACATCAACGCCTATCCTTCACTCAAATCGACAAAAACGTTTGTCTACCCCGCAACAAATCTCAACCATGAATAAGAAAGTTCCTCGAAATCACATCGTAAAAATGATGAGCCAACAGAGGAAAACAATAGAAACCCCAAGAAGACGCCCCTAAAAGAAAACTCTCCTTCAGCTAGAACCACCTCATCCCAATGAACTACGGGACGGGTTGATCACTGTAAAGGGTACGTAGGCAACCAATCTTCAGAAATGTGCAGTTGTCCTCTTCCTTAAAAAAAGGGGGGGGGGGAGTGGGTATATATACACATACTCCCATATTTTGTAAACGCGACTTGTCATACTTCTTGAGCTAGCGATTTATATTGCATTTGCACTCATCATTCTCGTCTGTTACTGGCCACAACAACGAACTCATACGTCCCCTTCGGATTCTAACATCCATCCTATACGGATCACGGTTCTTTTACAATCCACCACAGACTAAAGCGTGCTATATAAATTTTAGGCGGATATATCTGGACCAGAGGAAGGTAAAGATATTTTTCAACCAAACCACTCATAATTTTACTATCGAAACGGGAACGTAAGTCGAGACTACATCGTAAACCCTAAAACCAAAGTAAAATCTAAACCAAGTCATCACTCCCTTCATAGCACATTGGTCTTTAACATCTCGACATATAATAATACTAATTGGGTCGTCTAAAAACACGCCACCTCGTATGAGATTCAAAATACATTTCGTCTACTCCAACCATCTCGAAAATCAATCCCTATGAAAACAATTACACCTCGTCCCTACTAATTGTCTAAAATCTTAGCACAAAAACAATACAATACGGATAAAACTCCATAGCATATCGTTGAATAAAGCCGTCCATGCACATGTTCAAAAAGTACATTTAAAACAAAGAAAAATAGATCCTTTAGGATCTTAAAACAAAACCAAAAAAACTATTCGACTTGGTTCACCTCATGTTCTACATAGTCCTGAGCACGGTCGACAGTCTCAACGGGCTCGACCGCAACTACTTTAGTCGTAGTAGGATCAGTCAGCTCGTCATCACGCAAAGAATCCCCCGAATCTCTTGAGGTAGGTGAAACCTTAAGCTCATCCCTTAAGCAGGTTTCAATCCTCTCACACTACTCGTTAATACCGACCAGCTCGGCTTTCCATGACTTCAACTTATCCGCCTCGGCCTCAAGAGATGTGACTTTTCGAGTCTGAATATCGTCAATGACCTGAATATTACAACTAATTTCTGCCAACTCAAACTCTTTGCCCTTAGCATCCTTCAATTTCGTTTCTGCCTCCCTCGCCTTAGAAAGTTTATCCTCAAATTTACGAGATGATTCACGCATGGCGTCCCTCATAGCCTTTTTGATCTCGGTAGTATGCAAGGCATCATTTTCCTCGATCTGCCATTTCAGGGAAGCTACCTCGTTTTCAAGGTTCCCCTTTTCAATCTCTCATCGGGTCGCAAGGTTTGTGGATTTTGCAGCCTCTTCCCTCAGAGCAATCTTCTCCCTCTCAAGATCCGCAACTTTGGTCAAAAACGACATTAATCTATTTTCCACCTCGGCCAACCTTTCCGACGAACAGTCCTTCCTCGCTTCGTCAACTCGGCGTTAGTTATGGCGGACCTCAGACTCAAAGGTAGCCGCCATCTCATTGATAGAGGCGATAAACTGCAAGACAAAAGAATCAGCAAAATCCAAAACATTCATATTTATCGTAAAGAATCAAATCCTACTTGGTGCAACGCAGCGCCATATTTGCGTATGTCTTCTCTTCGGTAAGTTTATCAAGACGAGGAAGTTTAGCCCTAGGACCGTTGATTTCCGAGATAAGAGCAGCCGATATAGCCGGATCGGCAATTATAACCTCGTGGGCCAATGAATCAGCAGTAGGGCGAGCAATGCGTTGCTTCTTTTCAGCGGGTTTCCTTCTATCACCTTGAGAAGAGGAGCGTTTACGGGTCAGCTTGTTCTCACACCTCGCAGGAAGATCAGAAATCTGGGGAGGGGCCAACCCAACCCCATTCTCGCCAGCAGAAGCAGGCAGATCAGAAGGATTAGCTATACCTTTCCAGGAATTAGTGATATTCACTGCGGGAGCAGCAGCGCTCGGGATCGTCACCTCTAAAGAGACCAAGTCATGGGTCGACATCCCAACGGCGGGAGGATTTACGCTCTGCCCGGTAGCATGTTTCGCCGTCTCCTCCGCCTTGGTGGCCCTTCTCTCCGCTTCCTTGTCCTGGAGCGCTTTCTTCGCGCGGATTGATAATCTCGCCATACTCGTCAAAGTACCTTCGTTTGGTAAAGGTAGTGGGTTTGTCGGAGTATAATCGCAAACAGTTTGAGCCCTCTTCACTCTCTCAAACGAGAAATCTTTTCTCCAATCAACCTTCTTGGAAAATAAAATCGTCCACACCTCGGGCAGGTTGGTTAGAAACCGTGGAAGCGCGCTATGAACTACAAAAACAAAAGCACAAAGATTAGTTAAAAGTATTAGGCAGTATAACGAGCCTCAAATATACGGAATAACTACCAAGCGATCCCCAACTCATTATGACTATTTGGAGGCAAGACTGATCCACGGAGGCTTCAAAAATCTGAACGTATAACAAGAAGTCCTCCCATACGTCTTTACTCGGAAAACCCCCGATGACTATAAAACCAACCTTATTGGAGATATAAACCCTCTCCGAGTTATGGACTCTTCGGACTTCCAGAAGGTTTAGGAGGTACTTGAGGTTAATTTCAATGCGACATTCTGCGCATCTGGTCATGATCCATATTAGATGACGGAGTCCCCGAGATGAAACCTGGCTCAGCGCAATCTCGTATTTCATAAGGTATCGCATAACAAGCCTCGGTATGGGAAACCATAAGAAACATAAGGAGAAGAAGCCCTCGTAGACAGTGAAGCAGTCTGAATGAGGTTTATCGGGTTGATCGGATGAATCCGAGACGACGAATTCAACCTCCTCGGGTATTTCAAAGCATTCCCTTAGTTCGGCAAGGGACTTTTCGTCGGAAAGGGTGGAACCAGGAAGGGTTTTTTCTTTCCTCCTCGGGCGTTTGGATTCCGGCTTGCTTGAAGGACCAGCCTCATGACCCAACATCGTCCGCTCTAAATCCTCGGCAAATCTGAGTATATATGTCGATAAGCTCATATGGAGAGAGTTTATTTCTTCGGGAAACTTACTCGCATTGAGGTCGGGAAATAAATTCATAGGAAGAACCGCCTCGAGAATTTCATTCATCTCGTCAACATTCAGAGAATCACGGTCGAGCTGCGCAGGGGAATTTTTTGAATCAGCCGAACCGATAGAACCATACATCACGCCTCAGGGATGGTCGATTGAGCTCGGGTCGACGAGTATGAACCAGAAAATACGATGATGGATCGGTAAATTCAAAGGCTCGCCGTGCTACGGATCCGATAAACTAAATGGTGCGGCGACAAATCAGAAAACCCTAACCGGAAAATAAATGATAAGAGAGAGAATAGAGCTACATATTTTTTGGAATATTGACAAACGCGAAGAATAAAAGAAATGAAGAGGACATCTCATTATTTATAAGCAACTCGGTGCGTGGGTGCGCGTGATCTCAGGAATGAACAAAAACGTTTATGATTCCCGGTGGAATTTATGGCAAAATACATAAACACGTCAACACAAAAAAATCCAGAAAAGTATGCATGCCCGAGACACACCGAGACGAAGCAGTACTTCGAAACTCTTATGTCTACGCCACAGTCAAGAAACAGCTCGGAGTCCAAAAAAACTTTTCACCTCGCCTCGGCATTGATAAAGAAGTTCCTCGTCATGCCTCGGTAGCAAACATTATCAATCAGCTCGGTGATGCCTGGGTATGACGGTTAATCTCAACACCAATAAATTTTCATTTCGTCACAACATTCCCGAATCAGACTAGTTGGGGGGGGGGGGAACTGTTGGGGTCGGTTTTCACCCTTCGAGATTAACAAATCCAAAAGCCGAAGACATCAAGTTAAAGGGAGAAGAATCTCCGTGCTGTAACGATCTCGAATGTTCCACTCCAGCGACCTCGCTTCGGTGACCCTATCTTCGGAGGGGTAAAGCCGAGCCGAGGACGAAGTAACATCGTCTTTCAACCAAATTAAGACCGCCAATGGGCCGAGACAAGATTTCCACGAACACTCTATTGGGCCGAGCTAGAGGCCCAGACCAACAATTGCCCTAGCTTAGGCTGTGGCCGCACTGGGTAAAAAGGAAACATTCCTCTTCACCTCTGAGATTCTCGCAAATACACACCCGTATAAATAGTATTCATAATCGAATTTGTAACCCATCTGAAACCCTAGAATTGGCTCATAGCAACTCCAGTTTTACTCATGCGCTTAAAACAACAATAATAAAAACCATCTTTGGATCTCTGCTTGTGTTTTTTCCAGAAACTTATGTTCCCTCTAAAATCTTGACAAAAATCGATTGTGTGAGTTTTGACTCTCACACTTTGACACACCAATTTAAATAGCAAAACGAGTAAACATAATATAGGTATTAGACATACACAAGCAACCTACACAGCATGGCTAACATTACTATATAACATTAATAAAAATTCCTAGATGCAATCATTCACAATATAGGTATTAGACATACGCAAGCAACCTACACAACATGGCTAACATTACTATATAACATTAATAAAAATTCCTAGATGCAATCATACACAATAATCAACCTAGCAAGTCTACTTCACATTCCCAAGGAATCTCCGCCCAAGGTACTAATTCTCATGCCTCGACCCATACCGGGCTTGACAAATAATAGTAACGGTGCCACCACCCCCATTACGGGCTTGACAATGGCTCGTCAGTCCCTTCTCGATCACTACAACTTCACAATATTCAATTCCTCGTTGTAGGCCGTCAAACAATTTCTCGATCAGTAAAACTTCATAATATCCAGTTCCTCGATGTAGGCCGTCAAACAATGAATAACACTACACCTAACAAATGTATACTTCATAACCATGTCATCATTTTCAATAATTACTCATTACAATTCAAACGTCAATCATCAATTATCAATCATGTCTAATCCCTATACCAAGCATACACTTATTACTAGTCAACTAATCCATCTCAGGAATCCACAAACTAGTTCTCACCTTAGCCAATTGATGAAAAATAGCGAACTTAGCTTGGTTCACCTTAATTTTCTAATACAAACTCAAATAGTTGTTCTGGATATATGAGTCGAAGATCTTCACAACGGCATGTAGATCGTCTTCTGGAGATTCCTCTATCGCCGGCAAAACGCTTCACAAATTGGCTTCTCGTAAATCCAAACTACACAGAACGGTCGAAGAAAAATGACAATAACTTTTAGACCATAACTCTAAATGAGATACACTTTCGGTTATATTTAGATCTAAGGGTCAGGAACTCCCTTTTTTTATTCATTCCATAATACTTTAACACATGGAAATATCTGCCTCTCTTGATATTTGATAGTGGATAATTGTGTGTATCCAAACCAATTACCCAAATGCTATCGTTGTAGCACTTGGGGATCAATCCAAGGAGGCACAAGAACTACACACTAGGAATGCAAGAAATGACTTAAGCTAAACGAACAAAGGTGGTTTTGGTTTCTAAACAACCTAACTGATTCCAATCAAAAGCAAGAACACAAACAAACAAAAGCAACTAAGCAAGATGTAAAAGCAATAAGCAAAGCAAATCCTAAGATGGGTAATCGATATTAGGTAACCAAAGCATGATCCAAGGCATTCATTCACACAAACAATCTATCCCTAGGTTAATGATCTCTAATCTTGATTAGTCCTCTTTCAAGGCATTAATCACTATGTTAATTATTAAATTCATTAGCAAAATCTCATTTGTGAATTATCAATCAACATGCATTGAGAATATAACTAGATCAACCAAAAATATGCCTTAGACAACTAATCTCTTAGGGTAAGAACATAAATCCTTTGAATAATTGATCTAGGCATTTCATCAAACACTTGGTGTGCATGAAATTCCTATGATCTAAATCCACCCTCTCAAGCTAGATTTATCATTAAGAGTATTAAACAAAGAAGGATAATAGATAATTTAACCCTACACATGAATCATGCCTTGAATCACCTAAATCTAACCCATCTCAAGATCCTAAAATGACTACTCAAGACCCATAAAGAACCCCTCTAAATCGATTTTGATAAGAGAAGAATTCATGGATGGATCTTAGATATCCCCAAACATCACCAATTGTCTCCAAGACAACTAAAAACACTCCAAATGTATGCAAAACTCACTAAGACCTAATGCAAACACCTAATACTCTAAATGAGACTTAAATGCAAGACTAGACCATGATTATGCACGCGAATTACACAAAACTCTAAATGAAATGCATGCTAAACATGCAATATATAAGTATATCAATTCCCCCAAACTTAAACATTTGCTTGTCCTCAAGCAAACAAGAATAGGCAAAGGGAGAAGACTAGAATATGGGAGCTCAAATCCAAAAGTGCCATAAAAAGAATCCGAGCCCAATGTCCAAATTGCAAACTTCTTGATGTGATCAAATAACTTACTCAAAAGTGACTAGCCATACTTATCCTTGCATGACTTACATTCGAACCTCAACCTACACAAACTTTCAAATCCTCCAACCCCTTGACATTGATTAAGTGTAATAAGCGTTAATCATGTTTATGCAAGATCAAATGAATTCGTTTGGCTAAGGGTTAGGTTATGAGATGAAGATGACCTCATTATCATGCATGGGTAATCAAGTATAAGGATCTCTCATGGAAAGAGCAAACTTTAGCATAATGCTAAATGTAAAAGGTAACCTATGCATACAAGGGAGAATTCTCATCTACCCAAATGCCTAGAGTGTCTCTAACCTAAAGCCTTCTAACCCGTTTGTGCCCACATCGTAAGCTACCCTTTTCATTTTAAGGCATTTGCCTTCTTAAACCCACACATGCTTCTTGTCCTTTCACTTCACCTTCTTCTCATTCTGGGATCAACTTCTTATTTCTTGTTCTCATGGTTTGGTGCTTCTTTGTTGTGACTTAGCTCTCCTTTTTCTTCATCTTTGTTCACGCCTCTTTTTCTTCTTTGATGCTTTGGCCTTTTCAGCTTTCTTCTTTTTCTTTGGATCTCTTGAGGCTATTTTATTCTTAGAGCTAGTCTTATAATTTTGCACCAACCAATCTATAAATTCGATCCCCTTTTCCTTCTCCTTATTCATCTTTCCCATTTCAAAATCTATTCCAAACACATCCGTTCACCAAATTTCCAAACCGTTCCCCCAAACTTAAACCAAGAACCGCCAACCTATCTAGCCTATTCCTAGATTAACTCCGTGATGATGGAGCTAAATCTACATGAGAATTCCTCCTTGTCGCCTTAAACCTAACACTTTTTGCCAAGTTTGCTCGGAAGAAGGCCTCACCAATCACACACGGATATCAATGGCTAGAAAGAAGGTTGAGGTTAGGGTAGGGGAAACCATTCTAATGATGGGATATGGCTACTTGGATAAACAATTGTGGTGAAAGGGAAACAATTATCCAAATATGTATGAAGTGATCCACGAATTCATTAAAAAATGCATGAACACAATATTTACAAGTCAAAATTAAGGTTATCACTTAGATGGGGTTGAATTCAAGTCAAGGTTTGCTTCAATCAAGGCAAGAACAATAAGACATGAGATCAAAGCATGGTTCGTTCTTAATTTCTACACGAGATCAAAGCATCAAGTAACTAGCAACAATGACATTGGACTAAACTCTTAATAAGGCACTTTACAAGGACAAATCTATCATTGCTCCTAATGCTTATGCAAAGCTACCTTATATGCTATGCATCTAGACTCAATCATATATGAATGCACAAAAGTTCAAAAGTTCAAAATTTTCAAATTTATTGAAAATGTATGATATGCATGAGACTCAAGGTGCAAAAGATCAAAATAAGAACACCAAAAACGATGTTAGATAACACACAAAACCTCCCCCAAACTTAAATTACACAGTCCCTTATGTAATAGAAACTTAAGGAAGAGTTAAACAATGCATGAAAGAAGGAAAAAGATATGATTCTAAATGCTATATACAAAGTTTGGAGTGTTACCTTGGAAAATGATGGAGGGGGCAAGAGGGATCAACGGACGCCATATTCTATCACCTCATCCTAAGCACTTTAGTCCATAAGTTCATGCCCATATGGCCATTGAAAACCTATTCACACTAAGAAAACCCATAAAAAGGAACTAACAACGAAAGAAGAGCATAAAAGGAATTATGTACAAGGATAAGCTTGGGGTGTCTCCCAAGAGCACTTCGTTTAACGTCACTAAGTTTGACATTTGTTACCCTTTTAGGCGGGTGATTGAGGAGCACAAGCACTCCATGGCGGTTCCTTAAACTCGAGTTTGAGAACTTTACCCATTAAGCTTTGAAGACCGGTTTGATCTCCCTCTCTAACCTCCGGTGTGAGGGTTGCTATGGCCTTGGCGAAAGGCTTGGGACGCCCTCTACATTTGACCTTGTACTCAGTCATCCTTCTTCGTGTTTCCACGGGATGAGAGTCACGATCGAAGGTTGGTCTAACAAGGGTCCAATCCCCTTGAGCATGCTCGGTTTCCTTTTCTCGGACCTAGGCCTTGTCCTTTTCTTAGCAACCTTGCCGCTTTCAGCTTCACTCTCCGTCGTGGTGTGAAAGAGGGAATTCAAGCATATCCATCAAAAGCAAGGGCTTCTTCAATCATTACTTGACTCACCGTTTCACAAATGCCCACATACTCAACCTTCCGGGCTTGGGTTTCATTGTCCCCACAAATAATAGTCCCACAAATAACGGTGGGAGAAGGCATCATTGTGTAGAAATTATTGTCATCCACGTTCTTAAGAACGACACTCTTGTTTACGAAGTCCAAGCTTGCACCGGTTGTGTTGAGGAATGGACTCCCGAGGAGTAGAGGGAGCTTTATGTGTGGTGCCATCTCCATCACAACGAAGTCCGTTGGTACAAGACTATTTCCAATTATGAGAGGAAAGTCTTCAACCAAGCCAAGAGTTTTTTTCGTGGAAGAGTCTCCAAATGTGATGGTGGAGGGGTAATCATTCAACTTATCTATCCCAAGACTTTTGGCCATCTCCAAAGTCATGACATTAACGGTTGAGCCCGAGTCACACAAAGCATCATCAACTTCCAAGAGTCCAAGTGTGCAAGATATTGAGAATTTTTCGGAGTTTCCAAGCTTTGGGAGAGTCTTAGGCTCGATCCTTGCTGTGCTTGGGGGCGCTTTCTCTTGTGCCTTATTGCGGAAACGACCAGGAAATGGAAGTGGAGGTTCATATGGGGGAGTTAAAGTGCTAATGGGCTCTCTCTATGACCCAACAAGTATCTCTACGTTTTTCACTCTAGCCACGTCCTGGATGGACTCCTCAACCTTGTTATTCTTTTCTTCAACCAACACTATATCATTCTCATGCCCAAAGGTCACCTCCCCACCTTGTTGCTCAATGTCCTCATTGAGGCTAAAGACTAACCCGAGGAACTCCTCAATAATGTGATCTTGCTCTTTAAGAGTGGAAAAGGTGTTGCAAGACTCTTTAGAGGTTAGTATTGCCTTCCCGTTTGAAGAGCCTTGAGGATGTTGTGAAGAAGGTGCGGCACTCCTTTGCTCCATTAGTTTCACCTTTGAGCTCAATGCCTCAAACTTGCTATTACGGTCATTGTAAGAGCAAATGACCTTGTTAGTGGTTTCCGCTTGGCCCTTGATGAGTTGTTGGAACATGGAGGCTAAGTCAAGCTCTTGCGGTTTAGACGTAGGTGCATGACCTTGGGGCACCAACCCTTGTTGTTGACCTTGAAAACCGGGTGGGGCTTTTGGTTGGAATCCACTTTGGTTTCCTTGTAATTGGTTCCTTGGAACATACCCTTGTTGGTTGAAGTTAGAAGGTTGACCTTGAGATTGAAATTGTTGTTGTGGAACTCCTTGAGTTTGAGTAGATTGTTGAGAGTAGAGTTGGTCTTGTGGATTCCTATAGGTTTGGTTGAACCCTTGTCTTTGGAAGTTACCTTGGTTCCCCACGTAGTTCACTTCCTCTTGCGCTTCCACCGCTTCCTCTTGATAGTAAGCTTCATTGTTCTCGTAGTCACCAATGAAATGGAGCGCTTTTTGAGAGGCAAGAAGCTTGTATATCATAGAGGCTTGCTTATCCAACTTCTCATTCAAGGCTTTCATGTCTTTGGCTGTCTTCTTGAACCCATGATGGGGACAATCTCGAGTGTATCCCTTGAGTCTTCCCCATGCATCATCAAAACTCTCATGTGTGCCTTGCTTGAGGCTCAAGATGTCCTTCCTAGTTTGGATCGTTCTTTGGATGGGATAGAACTTGTTAAGAAAGATCTCTTTGCAATCATCCCAAGACTTGACCAAGTGGGAAGGTAATTCTCTCTCCCATCGGCTTGCCTTTTCTCCAAGAGAAAACGGAAACAAGATGAGCTTGATACACTCATGGGGCACTCCTTTAATCCTAATTGTGTCACATAATCTCTCAAATGAGTCCAAATGATCATAAGGATTCTCCTCCTTCGTCCCCAAGAACCTAGACTCTTGAATCAATCTAACCAAGCTTGCTTTGATCTCATAAGCCTTGGCTTTAATTGGAGGATAGTGGACACCATACCTCAATCCACGACAACAAGGAGTGTCAAAGCTTCCAACCGTTGGCTTATCCCTTGGAGCTTGGGTCGGACTTGATGCCAACACTTGAGGACGTGGCTTTCCTTGAAGTTGTGTCATTTCTTGAGGTTTTGGAGCTTGAGAGATGCTACCTTGGTTGTCAATCTCTTGAGGTTGAAGATCTTCAAGAATGACTTTTCGATTGACCGCCTCAAACACCTCAATTAATTTTGTCTTCCCATGTCTCTTCCATTGATCTTGGTACCTTTGAAAGCACAAAAGAGCTAAGGAAGACAAGTTAGTAACAATAAATAACAGAAAATTCATCATCTCAACAAGATGCATACTCTTAGTGATATGCATTAACATAGTGAAAATAAAAGCTTAGTCTAGCAAAATCTAAATCCTAATGGTTATTGCTATAGACTCCCTGACAACGGCGCCAAATTGATAGTGGATAATTGTGTGTATCCAAACCAATTACCCAAATGCTATCGTTGTAGCACTTGGGGATCAATCCAAGGAGGCACAAGAACAACACACTAGGAATGAAAGAAATGACTTAAGCTTAACGAACAAAGGTGGTTTTGGTTTCTAAACAACCTAAATGATTCCAATCAAAAGCAAGAACATAAACAAACAAAAGCAACTAAGCAAGATGTAAAAGAAATAAGCAAAGCGAATCCTAAGATGGGGTAATTGATATTAGGTAACCAAAGCATGATCCAAAGCATTCATTCACACAAACAAGCTATCCCTAGGTTAATCATCTCTAATCTTGATTAGTCCTCTTTCAAGGCACTAATCACTATGTTAATTATTAAATTCATTAGCAAACTCTCATTTGTGAATTATCAATCAACATGCATTGAGAATATAAACTAGATCAACCAAAAATATGCCTTAGACAACTAATCTCTTAGGTTAAGAACATAAATCCTTTGAATAATTGATCTAGGCATTTCATCAAACACTTGGTGTGCATGAAATGCCTATGATCTAAATCCACTCTCTCAAGCTAGATTTAGCATTAAGAGCATTAAACAAAGAAGGATAATAGATAATTTAACCCTAAACACCTTGAATCATGCCTTGAATCACCTAAATCTAACCCATCTCAAGATCCTAAAATGACTACTCAAGACCCATAAAGAACCCCTCTAAATCAATTTTGATAAGAGAAGAATTCATGGATGGATCTTGTATAATCAAGAAGAAAAGAAGATAAGATAGAATGAATCAATAAAAACAAAGACTTAATTGCATTAAAAGTAGAAGATCCTCTCTTCCAAATCCAAGAACTCTCTCAAAGGGGAAAGGGTTTCTTAGAGCAAAGAAAGCATACATTAAAAATTAGGTGTATATGAGTATTTATAGGAAAAGTGGGCAACAGGATCAACATCAATGTCACAAATCGATGTGAATGGTCGATGCTAAGGCCCTGGAGTTGCATCTGGCTTCTACATCGATTTGTGGGAGGTTCTGGGTCGATGTTAATTCCCCTGAAGCTGAGCATCGATGTGAATGGGTGCATGGTCGATGTGAATGCTGAAAAGCTCCCAAACGTCTTCAACCGCTTCTCTTGCTCCCGATCCGAATGGTCTTCAGTAAATCCGCGATAACTCCTTAACCAAATGTCCAAATGGCCCGATTCCAACTCCTGTAGACAGATGACGCACTCCTCTACAACTCCTATGAAGAGCTTCAAGGCTGATTCATAACGGAGGCCTTCGTCCAGCTACATCTTTCCGGCGTCTCGAATGGGCTTTGCATTCCTCTTATGCTCCATATCCCCAAATATCACCAATTGTCTCCAAGACACCTAAAAACACTTCAAATGTATGCAAAACTCACTAAGACCTAATGCAAACACCTATTACTCTAAATGAGACTAAAATGCAAGACTAGACCTTGATTATGCATGCGAATTACACAAAACTCTAAATGAAATGCATGCTAAACATGCAATATATGAGTATATCAATATTCATAAACGATCAGCAACTTATGACGCTCAGAAGTAAAATCCAGCAAACAATAGCTTTGTAACCCTTCAAAACTCATTCTTCCATCAACAACAAAGCGAAACAGCCTACACCTTATATTCAGAACTCCATCACGTTTATACAAGTTCTCGAACAATTTCCAGTATACATGTGTATCTAGTAATCATCCACGCTCCCACACATGATTGTCAAATGTTTTCCAAGATGGTTTTATTACATGTTCCTGAGTTCCAGCCTCTTTTATATCCTTAAGCATCCCATATATTTGCTCTATGTTGTTCTTGTTGTTTTCGTATATTCGCAAGAAAGTGTTCACAAGTTCTAAGTGCCCATCCAATATTGTGGCAGCTTCTTCTGAACTGAGTTTGAATTTGAATCGTCATGACTTAGAACACTTGGTTGTCAGCTTCTTACTATGCCGTCTTATACACATTGTATCAAACAGTGGGTGCGGAATATGATGAATATTTACACCTATTAATCTCTGAAGCAGCATATCAATTTCTTTTACACGAACAAGCACTTTCAGAACAAGGAAGTTATCAATGTCATGACCAATGCCAGTTTGTAGTTGCGATATATTGTTCCTAGTTTGTTCCGAGTCAGAAATTGGTACCTGAGGATATGAGAATCTTTCTATATGAGGCGTCGCTCGGTGGGACTTTGGTTCATTCTCAGGGCTCGATTCTTCATCTTAAGTCATGCCTATCGCTGTCATATCATTTACAGCATTTAATTCCATCAATTATTTTACCTTAATTGTAGAAAGCATATCATATTGTGCAGTTAAGACAACAAAAGTTTTGAGTAACTGTTATTCATCTACATCTGGTTCTTTCAGATCCCAAATTCACAGTTTGAGTTTCACCAACAACATGAAATTCACCATCATGACACTCGATCATGAAAATCCGTGATCTCTTATGCTTTAGATGATAGTGACCATATCAAGCTCTTCACAAAACAAATACAACCCTTTTTCCATCTCTCATATACATGCTCACATGAATACTTCACAAAACAAATACAACCCTTTGTGATCGTGTCCGCCATGGTTTTGGGTCCGAAGCTCGTTGGCTCTAATACCATTGTAACAGTAAATCTTAGTAACCTATAAATCCCAGTCTAGGAGCTCCCTATGAACCCAACGATAGGGTGAATCAAAGTCTAAAAGGCGACTTCAAAGGAAGAAGAACCACCTCGAACAATCTGAGATTCGATGATGGATGGTGAAGGTGATGATTGAGAGAGTAAGAGAAGAAGAATATGTGTTTGTTCGATTGATTGATTGTTTCTCAATGGCAAATGCCTTACATATGCAGAAACACAAACCGATTTACAAACTCAGGTCGGTTTACATAGTAGAAATAGATGAAAAGATTAAAATAAGATAAACCAGAAGATAATTGAAATAACCAGAGGATAAGGGAAATACTGTCACACCTTGATCACCAGATTTTACGCCGGAAAAAGCATTGATTACTAGTGCTGCTGTAACAGTTGAATTTAGGGGAATTCCATACCTCATATTCAACAACAAAAGCTTGAGCTGTATTGCAACTGTGGTTGGGAAACCTATGGCTCTAGCTCCGAAAACTGCAAGGAAGGAGAATTTTGTA
This sequence comes from Eutrema japonicum, assembly GCA_030161315.1. NCBI lineage: Eukaryota > Viridiplantae > Streptophyta > Magnoliopsida > Brassicales > Brassicaceae > Eutrema > Eutrema japonicum. Next base: position 35,409,396 of record BSQW01000013.1, on the reverse strand, counting down.
GTGGCTAAAGTTTTTGTAAGGGTCAATCGGCATAAGGATCTTCCAACACGTATTGTTTCAGGTTTTAGTGATGGTAGAGTAATTGATGTGGCGGTCTCCTATCCCTGGCTACCACCAAAATGCGATGACTGTAACGAGTTTGGTCATATCCCAAGCCAGTGCTTGCGTAAAACTACCTTTTCCTCATCTCGCATGAAGAGGTCTACATCAAGAAAAAGTCAGCCTTCGCATCAAGCAAGGCACTCTCGTCCTGGTTGATCGAGAACTCCGAAAGGTACTTCTCTCATCGACCCTCTGTGCTAGTTCGAGATAGGAATAGCTCATAAAAATATGTGGAAGATGCAGCGGAAGTCAAAGACTCTTGTAAAGAGTCCGTCGAAGCTCCGGTTCAAGTCGAGCCAGACCCAAGTAATACAGTGATCATTCCTCTTGCGCAGCAATTGCAGAGCCTGATAAGGTTGCTGAGGAGGCAAAATTACCTTTCTTCTTGGTGTCTCACGGGAAGAGTGGTCGTAAGATCAAGGGGTTACATTAAAACCCAATATCATATATTTTGCGTGGGACATCAGGGGGCTAAATAGCAGCACCATACAGACAATTACTAAGGAGTGGATTAATATTCACAAGCCTCTTTTTGGAGCGTTTTTGGAAATGCACATTCGTGAAGTAAACTCAAGGAGAATCTCAAATGCAATACCCATTGGTTGGAAATCATATGAGAATTTTGATTATCATAATTCGGCAAGGATTGTGGTGGTCTGGGATCTAAGGATCTCTGTTTTGGTGTATCAAGCTTTGTCACAACTTGTAATGTGTGGTGTATTTCTTCCATCGGAAAATATGAATCTGACGGTCTCATTTGCTTATGGATTCAATCTGGTTGAGCAAAGAAGGTCCTTGTGGGACGAGTTGGCTCAGATAAGCTCTTCTTCTCCGCTATCAAGTTACCCTTGGGCAGTCGTGGGTGTTTTAATAAAATTCTTAGAGTCTCACAGCACTCAGATCACTTGTCCCAAGATATTGATATTGCAGTATGGATGACATGAATTTGGCCCTACAAGAAGCTGAGTTATTTATAACTCAGTCTAAAGGCCTAACTTACACTTGGTGTAATAGTAGTGATGGGAACACAATCTCCAAAAAGATTGATCATGCATTGATAAATCAGCATTGGGCTGCCTCGTATCCGGATGCTTTGGCCGAGTTAATGGACCCTAAGCAACATTCCAAGAAAACACCCCTTTTAAGACGGTATAATTCGATGTAAAATCGTCGCAAATATAGCGTACTATCGAATTTACAATGAAATTGGATTCATCGTAAATCGATCGACGTAAATAGCAAATCGTCGTAAATTCCTCGGCAAATGTACGAGGGCAAATAAGTTTTCGTAAAATCGTCGTAAATATTACTTTGAAGTTACGACGAATAACAACTCGTCGTAAGAACGATGGAAATTTGAAGGCAATTTACGACTAAATTACGACCAATTTAGGAGGATATTTTGGGCATGCGTTCGAAAATTTTACTCGTAAATTTTGTCGTAATACGAACACCGTCGTAAAATCGTCGAAAAACAATTTTCGTAAATTTACGACGATTTTACAACGATTCTTTTTTTTTTTAATTACTTGATGATTTATATTTATAATTTATTTTATGTTTAATTAATTAATGATTTATATTTATAATTTATTTTATTTTTTATTTTTTATAATGTAATTAATTTCAAAATTAAAATTTGAAAAGAAAGATATTATTAAATAATAAATTTTTATTACAAAACATATTATAAAACTAGTTTTCAAGATCTATTTCAAAATCACCGAAATCTGCAAGATTGTCTTCAGGAGCTTGTCGTCATTGCTCTTCCGTCACATGCTCATCTCGTGGCTGAAGATTTTCCCTTGCTCCTTGTGCCGCTGCCACCAGTTCGACCACTCATCGTTGCATCTTTTCCTTCAATTTGGTTGCGACGTCCGGGTTGCCGAATGCTATTATCTCGAAGATCGAGTCATATTCGGAAAGTTCCTCTTGAACCTCCTGCTGATACGTGGTTTGTGTCCCTCTTAGACTTTCAATCCTGGCACGTAAGACGAATGGATCTTCATCTAGTGGTGGTCGTCGCAGAGCATATGATGAAGTGGCTGGGACATCCCGAATAGATCACATCCCTATGACATTTACATTTTTTTAGGGGCAACCTACATTTAAGATTATAGTTAGAATTTAGTAATAACACTAAAAAATAATAAGTACTAATTTATTTTATATACCTCCTCGAAAATCCGGTCATTATTGGGTGTGGTCAACCCTCCGGACTAGACCGACGAACCGCCAGGTAATAGCTGAGAGAGATGTGTCTCTCTCTCGGTGACCTTGGAAGTCACCTCGTTGAAGATCATCTCGGCCTTCTCTGAAACGAAGGCACCATTCTTCTTCCTGTGCATTTGCTCAAAAACCTTCGTCATCAGAGGGAGTACACCTCCGTTTTCGGCTGCTTAAGAAAAAAAACAATGTTATTCAAATCAAGTAAATAACTATATATAAACGAAATAATTTTAATAAATTTAATTACCATTGATAGTCGAACACACGTAAAAGGCGTTTGACCGGTTGTATGAGGCAAATCCACGGGCTTTCTGTCCGGACCAACGGTGTTGTGGGAAGTCAAACACTTCTCCGCAATAATCACCGACTACGAATCCACCCAATACCGCACCAAACCGTCCCAAAATGCTTTATCCATGTGAATGGGCCTTGCATCATCACCATTGACCTTCCATAGTTTCTTCAAATCATAAACATTGTTGAGGCGAAACTTCACCTTCTCGAGAAACAAGTTCTCCACCTCGTCATGAATTGATAGATCACAGTCATATTTTTGCTGCATTAGAAACAAAATAATTAAATAATTTATGAGATTAGATTATATATATATATATATATATATATATATATATAATAAAAATACACCGCCAACATCTTGAACCATGTTTCCTTGATATGTGTCGGGAGCTAGGACTAGTTGGCCTGAGGCTCGAAAAATAGGACTTGATGATGTCAGAAACGGTGCGTCCAACACTGCTTTCCACACCAAACCTGAAACAATAATTTTAAAAATATATTAATCAAATATAAAATGTAATAATATATATGTAATTAAAAACAAAATCCTTACCATTCTGCTCTGCCTATACGGTTAGGATCTAATCTCTTAAGTCTTTGTCGGCCCGTCTGTTGATATATCATGGTTTTTACCCGTTTTAAGCCATGATATAGGTCTTATTTATAGAGTCTTTCTAGTATTTTGGAGTCTTTTAGAGTCTTTTCAGGTTTTAGCACGTTTGGAGCACAATTGGAGAAAATGAGCCGTTTTGGATGAAAATGAGCATATGAAAATGCAGAGTCATGCAGAGACGTCAGAAGTTTGGCATTCGTTGAAGAACTTCCCACCGATGGATTGAGCTAAAATTGGATACAAAACAGATCAATGGATTAGCTTTCATTTGGAAATGGTTGGAGGCCATTCCAATGGTGCGATCAACAGTTATGCCAGTTTTTGTGAAGACAGTCCAGTCTGGCGAGCAGAATAGTCGACACGCAAGCTTGGTATCGATCGATACCACTAATGGTGTCGACCGATACCGAGTCCAGGAAGAAGAAAACGTGACTTTTTACAAGTTTGAAGTTTGCACCTTGGTCGAGAAGACTTTAATAATTACTAGAAGCCCCAAAACGTGTTTTAGGTTATCAATTAGGTTTTTCAGCCACTTTTGTTGGCTATGTTTTATTTTACTTTGGTTTTGTGAGAGAACTTTTGGAGGGAGACAATTGAGAACTCTGTTAGTCCGAGAGAAGATTTCGAACCCTTGTTTTACTCTCTTCTTTATTATTTATTCAAGTATTTATTCAGTCATGTTTATTGTTGCAATCTCCATGTCTATGTAGATCTCATGTTAGGTTTAGGGTTCTCACAAGGGAATTCTTTGAATGCTAGGTTAAATTGTTGATTAGGGTTCATAATCTGAATTAGTTATTTGCCTTAGGTTGTTCTCAAAGCTAATTCTACATTGATCACCTGGAAATTAGGTTTTTCAACCACTTTTGTTGGCTACGCCTTATTTTTACTTTGGTTTTGAGAGAGAGCTTTGTGAGGGAGACAAGTCAGAACTCTGTTCGTCCGAGAGAAGATTTCGAACCCTCTTGTTACACTTTTCTTATTGTTTGATTTAATGATCTATTCAGTTATGTTGATTGTTTCATTCTCCATGTCTGAGTAGATCCATCTTAGGTTTAGGGTTATCTCATAGGGTTTTCTCTGATTGCTGGTAATTGATTAGTTAGGATTCACCATCTGAATTAGTTCTTCACCATAGGTTGTTCTCAAAGCTAATTCTAGGTTGCGAACTCGAACTTAGATCTTAGGTTAATCGATTAGGCACAACAGTGCAATTGAGTAATCTGACAGAACCTAGGGTGAGCAAATTGATTATTGGCAAAGAGATTTGGTTTAATTGAATTGTGAACATATCAAACTCGGTATTAGGAATTTGCAAAGAGATTTGGGATTCTGAAGTTTAGATTTAAATAATTCTCGCAACGACAGTTGGTTAATTATAGCTTAGTGATTTGAGTTCAAGAACAGCGTTAAATCTGAATCCTGACTGATTGGTTATCTGCATTCATTTATTTCCTGAGAAATACATGGGCCTATATTCTTCCATCGATTTTACAACTCTTTTACTGTTTATTGCTTTTTGTTTCAACTGAATTGCTTAGCTTGATTCGACACTAAGTAGTTTATTGAGCGATTTTCTTGAGTCCTTGTGTTCGACCCCTACTTTACTACAACTACTGCTTTTGTACTTTTAGGGTATTAATTTAAGCATATCAAATTTGGCTCTGTTGCCGGGGATTCTAAAAATCACCAATATATTTTAGCTATCGAGTTTCGACTAAGTTAGTCGGTATCGATCGATACTCGTATTTAAATTTGTTGGTATCGGTCGACACCACCCAGTGTCGGTCGATACTCATCGTATTTTTTTTGTTACTTACGTGCCTTGTCTAGTGTGTTTCAGGTGTATGCCCACTCGCGAAACCAGGAGGAACAAGAGCACTCAGCTAGTTGATGTTTCCAACAAGGAGCTAGCAAATTTGGAACGTGCAAACAGGAAAGCAAAAAAGCCAGTAGAGATGAACAATCCAGTGGTATTGATTCGTGATGATGCTGGAGCTTTGAGAGACCAAGAAGGTCAATTGTGCAATGAGAGAGGGGAGCGACTTGATGAAGCTGGAAACATCATTGTCCCTGCAGTTCCTGTGAATGCTGGGAATGATGTGGTTAATCCTGGTAGAACAATCGGGGAGTACAACATGCACTACAAAAAACAGCGTTTTTACGACTACAACTGGCGACTAAACGATTAGTCGCTAAACGTTGCGACTAAGTAGCCACTATTTGCCAACTATTTAGCGACTAATACGATTTGGTCGTAATTGAGTCGCTATTTTATGACCAAACAATATTGTTGCTATAGTAGTCGCTATATGACGACTAATATGCGACTACATTTCAGACGGGAAATAATAGTCGCCTAATAGTCGCTACTTTAGCGACTAATATGCGACTATTTCGGCGGGTCGCTGATTTATGACAAAGTTACGACTAATTTGCCGACGGGTAACAGGGGTCGCATAATAGTCTCCATTTGGCGATCAATATACGACTATTTTGGAGTGTCGCATAGCAGTCGGTAATTAGTCGTAAAGACTGGTGAAAAATACGTGTTATTCGTTTTGGGGTTGGTGTAACGATTTTATGCGACTACAAGATGTAGTCGCCTATCAGACGCCATGTAGTAGCTATTTAGTCGGCAGAAATGTCTTCTCCTCCTCATTCGATCTTCAACACAAAATCAAACATATATCTTCTCCTCATTCTATTTTTCAGTTATATAATGTCGGTAAATTTTAATTATAATAATTTCCGGGAGTGGATGTATAAGAGGTTCGATGAAGAAACGGGAAATTTCTCGGAAGAGTTCAGAACGGGGGTGGATGGATTCATGACATTTGCAAATAGCCATCCTCTATCACAGAGTAATGGCGGTAAGTTTTTCTGCCCTTGTAGTGTTTGCAAGAATGAGAAATTTATCCCGGGGACAAGAATTTGGAATCATATTTATAGCAGAGGATTTATGCAATATTATTATGTTTGGTATAAGCATGGAGAAGAAATAAATATGGATTTAGGATCGAGTTATGTTGATACGCCATATATAAGTGGGAGTGAAAATGTGGGAAATGTAGTAGAAGATAGATATGAGGACATGGTGAATGATGTATTTTGTCATAACGTGAATTTTGATAACTATCATCAGGATGGTAGTTATCATAATGTATAAGAACCAGTACGTAACCATTCAAAGAAATTTTACGACTTGTTAGAAGGTGCAAAGAATCCATTCTACGATGGTTGTCGTGAAGGTCACTCGCAATTATCCTTAGCTGCACGAGTCATGCAAAATAAGGTAGAATATATTATGAGTGAAAAGTTAGTCGATTCCGTTTGCGAAATCTTGACAGACTATTTACCAGAAGAAAACAAGTCAACCGGATCACATTACGAGACAGAAAAATTGATGCGCAATTTAGGCCTCCCATATCATACAATTGATGTTTGTATTAACAATTGTATGATCTTATGGAAAGATGACGAGAAGGAAGATAAATGTTTGTTTTGTGGTGCACAAAGATGGAAGCCTAAGAACGACCGACGTAGAACCAAAGTACCATACAGTCGTATGTGGTATCTACCTATTGCTGACAGATTGAAGAGAATGTATCAGAGCGAGAAGACTGCATCGGCAATGAGATGGCATGCCGAGCACCAATCAAAGGAGGGAGAAATGTGTCATCCTTCTGATGCGGTAGAGTGGAGATATTTTCAAGATCAAAATCCCCGGTTTTCCGAAGAACCCCGTAACATTTATCTTAGATTATGTACCGATGGGTTCAATCCATTTGGCATGTCTCGTAATCATTCGCTGTGGCCCGTGATCTTGACTCCATATAATTTATTCCCTAGTATGTGCATGAATACAGAGTATTTATTTCTTACAATTCTGAATTCTGGGCAAAATCATCCGTGAGCTAGTCTCGATATTTTCCTCCGACCTCTTATTAAGGAGTTAAAAGAGTTGTGGTCTAATGGCGTCGATGCATACGATGTGTTCTTGAATCAAAATTTCAATCTAAAAGCAGTGCTAATGTAGACGATAAGCGACTTTCCGGCGTATAGCATGTTATCCGGATGGACAACCCATGGTAAATTGTCTTGTCCAATTTGCATGGAAGATACAAAGTCTTTTTATCGACCTAAGGGAAGGAAGACGTGTTGGTTTGATTGTCACCGAAGATTTCTTCCTCATGGTCATCCAATGAGGAGGAATAAAAAGACTTCCTTAATGGAAAAGACGCTTTGAGAGAGTAACCACCTCAGTCTTTGACCGGTGAGCAAGTTTATTGCGAGCGGCTGGCTGGTGTAAATCCATCAAAAACAAAGGACGTCGGTGGAAACGGGTACGAGAAGAAGAAGTCGGGCTATGGGAAGCAACATAACTGGCACAAGGAAAGCATATTCTGGGAGCTACCGTACTGGAGTGACCTCAATCTCCGACATTGTCTTGATGTGATGCATATAGAGAAGATTTTTTTGACAACATCATGAATAATCTTATGAGTGTGAAGGGTAAATCGAAAGACAACATCATGTCAAGATTGGATATTGAACAATTTTGTTCTCGGCCACACTTACATATTGATAGTGAGGGTAAAGCTCATTTCCCAGCCTTCACATTGACAGAAGAAGCCAGAAAACGTTTACTAGAATGTGTGAAACATGCAGTTAAATTCCTAGATGGTTATTCCTCAGACTTAGCGACTTGTGTTGATATGAACAACCAAAAGTTGTCAGGCATGAAGAGTCATGACTGCCATGTTTTTATGGAGCGGTTACTTTCATTTATCTTTGCAGACCTCCTAGACCAGAATGTTCACCTTGTGTTGTCAGGTACTAATTATTTACAACAATTTCTTTAAATAATTATTATTATAGTAATTTATATAGTAACCACTCCGAAATTTTCACGTATATTGTAGGGGTTGGAGCATTTTTTCGGGACTTATGTTCGAGAACTTTTCATAAAACTCGCGTTCAAATTCTAAAACATAACATAGTTTTGATCCTATGCAATTTGAAAAAGATATTTCCACCATTTTTCGATGTGATGGAGCACCTGCCTATACATCTCCCCTATGAAGCTGAATTAGGAGGCCCTGTCCAATATAGGTGGATGTATCCTTTTGAAAGGTTTTTCAAAAAGTTGAAAGGGAAAGCAAAGAACAAAAGATATGCGGCCTGATCGATTATTGAATCATATATCAATGACGAGATTGCTTATTTCTCAGAGCACTACTTTGCCGCGAATATACAAACGAAATCAAGGTAAATGCTCAAGTCAATCACTTCATATCCACAATGCCATTGATATTGTATACACATGCTATGTATTTTAATGTGAATTACTTTTCACTCATTCGGCCAGGTTAACAAGATTCGATCAAGGTGAAGTCCCCGTATATCATGTCCCTGGGGTACCTTCTATATTTACGCAAGTAGGCCGTCCAAGTGGAGAAATACATGAAATATGGCTCTCGGAAAGAGATTATCAATGCGCACAAGCATATGTTTTACGAAATTGTGACTATTTTCAGCCAATTGAGAGGTATATAAGTTGGCATCTCTCGCACAATGTGTTTTAATATATATTCCACTATATTAATTCATTTTTGTGTTGGTCTTGTATATTTCTGCAAAATACACAGGATTATCCGAAAAAGAACTCTCCGCGAAAAGAGCTGACGAATATCATATATGGGTGAACGAATATGTATGTCTAAATAATATTCATAACTACGCATACATTTCTACTTATAAATATTGATGATATTGTTTATATATATGCAGGTTGCTTACTGGAACTCCACGAATCCATTTCCTACTTGGGTTCAAGATATAGTACATGGACCTTTGAATAAGGCCAAAACATGGCCAATGTATTTTACAAGAGGCTATTTGTTTCATACGCAAAATCACGGCGCTTGACGAAAGACATGTAACTATGGGATATGTGTTAAAGGTGTAAATTACAGTGATGCATCTGATGAAGCGTATTTCAATGGGACCTTAACTAATATCATAGAGCTCGAGTACGAGGGGATGGTCAATTTGAGAATCACACTTTTTAAGTGTGATTGGTATGACCCTGTTATCGGTAGAGGCACTCAGAGGAGCAATGGTGGCGGTGTAAACGTTCTTTGATCGAGAAAATACAATAAATACGAACCATTTATTCAAGGTACGTACTTATATATATAGCATTTTATTAATGTCGATATCATATATATATATATATATATCCATATGTATAACTTATATTGAAAACAACATCGCAAGCAGAGCAAGTTTGTTATATTCCGTACCCATACACAAAGAAACCGAAGCAGTTGTGGCTCAATGTTCTAAAAGTGAATCCGAGGGGAAATATTTCAGGGGAATATGATAAAAAAGAACCAACTCTTCTGCAAAACGAAAATGATGATGCTATATTGATGACTACAATTGACGATCTCGAACTCAACAATTTCGTACAAGGAGTAAATCCAATAAACCTCGATTACGATGTCGGAGATGCAGAACCAGAAGATGAATTTCGGTGTAATTTGTCGTCTTCTGATGAAGAACCAGATGACTAAGAACCCTACTAATTAACTATATTACTTATGTGACAATGTTAATTATGTTATTTATGTCAAATTTGAAAACTAAAATTCTATAAATTTGTCGTTTACATTATTCAACTCAAAAATAAAGTTTTCAAATTAATTTAACATAACATTCTAATCAACAACTCAAAAACTTTCATGGGGTTAATTTAACATAACCAATTAACCATTGATTTTTGGCTGAACCTTTGTACCAATGAGTTTTTTTGTAAATTATTATCAACATAATTGAAAATTCTGATCTTTGTACCAATGACCCTAACCAAACCGGTTCTGTCAATTACAACATCTCTAAAACATCCCAGGAACTCGGTACTGACGTAAACCTGATGCAAAATTGGGCTCTTCCTTTTCCTGTATATGTTCTGTCCCTGCATCACAATTTTATTACAATATTAGGCTCATGATATATATTACAATTATATTATATATATATATATACATTGATGCAGGTTTTCGGTCAGGAAATGATGTTGGTATATATATATATATATATATATATATATATATATATATATATATATATATTAACATAATTTTCTAATAAAATCAAAGTGAATCATTGCCTTAGTTGAAAAATTGGTTTTGTACATGACAGTTGAATCTTACCGATGCAACTGTTTCCTCCTTTTTAGGCTTCCTCGACTCTTCCTCTTCGAAACTCTTCGGTTTCTGCCTAGTAATGTTACAATAAATATATCTCAAAAGTTTTCCTGCGGTGAATATTGCCATTTTGAAAAATGGGATGTGTAAATGACAGTTGAGAATCTTACCGATGCAACTGTATCTTCCTTTTTAGCCTTCCTCGACTCTCCCGCTTCTAAACTCTTCGGCAACCCCTATAAGTTACAACTACTCACATATTGTCCTGCGGAAAAAGAAAAAATACTCAGAACTCCAAAAAAAAATACTCAGAACTCCAGAAATGGCAACCCAAGCTTCCCACTTACTATCACAAATCAACACAAAAAAAACTCTTTGGAATCTGAAAGTGAAGATCCTGCGTGTTTGGAACAGAGAATGGGATTTGTCTGGACCATCTATGAAGCTACTACTTTGTGATGAAGAGGTAATATCTATCATCTATTCTTTTATAGTGCTTCTAAAAACTAACTATTTTGTCTTCAGGGAACAAGAATACAAGCAGACGTTTCAGGACAGACATTGAGAAAGTTTTCTTGGGTGAAGCACTTTGAACGTTACTGGTTCTCACTCAAGGGTTTTTATGTGATGTTTGCCGATATTCTTGGTAAAACCAATCGCCACTCCTATCAAATTTATTTCATGGATGACACAGAATTCACCTTACTCAAAGATTATCCAAACTACAATCATTTCTTGGTTTTCACTCCCATCATTGACATCATCTGAGGCCCTGTTATATAACGCTATCCTATAGGTATCTTCATTTAGATTCAGAAATTATTCATTTAGATCATAATATTTTGTATTGTTTATATAGTCATATTTTTGAGCGAAGAAAGCAGACTGTGAACATGGATGGATAGCATATTGCTGAGGTTCAAGCTAAGTTGGATTAAGTGCACAATCTCTTGATGGGAAAGAAGATGAAAGCTGTTCATTTTGCTGATAAGGTTGAGAACTTCAATGAGGATGAAGTGAAAGGTGTTAACTACATTGGTGGTTATGGTTTTCAAGATCAGAGAAATCAATACCAGCAAAACAACAACCGAAAGTTCACCAACAATGCTCAGCAAGGTGGTTCTGGTTTTAGAACCTATGGGAATTCGTCCTACCAATCTCCACCACCCAAAACTCCAGACAGCAAGGTTGAGTCTATGCTTGGACAGATTCTTCAGGGACAGCAGAAGATGACAGTGGACTTCAATGGGAAGATGGATGCTATGTACACAGACCTGAATGGGAAAATTGAATCTCTCAGTATTCATAAGAAGATGCTGGAAACTCAAGTACCTCAAACTTCAGCAGCTGTCAAGGGAAAAATGGTTCATTCACATAATGAATACGTCAATGTAATAACCTCAAGAAGTGCCGAAGAGGTCACTGCAGTGGTAGAAAAGGGTTTGGATGCAGAAAAATTCACAGAGATTGAAGGTGATTTCGAGCCTGATTCGTCTGTGTCGACCGACACTACTGCTGGTATCGATCGATACCGACCTGAAAAAGCGAGATATGAACCCAGTATCAATCGATACCCTTCCTGTATCGATTGACACCCCTCGCAAACTGAGCCAAAATTTGAGAAGAAGTCGGAGATGACTGAGGAACGTGTTTACAAGCCTAAGGTGCCAAACCCTAGACTACCTAACCATCTCAGAGCTCCCATTACTGCACAGAAGTTGCTCGGTTTTGAGAAGATGGTAAGGAGGATTCCCCATACGATGTCTTTTGAAGAAGTTTTGGAATACCGCCCTTTGCTTAGTCACTTCCGAGATTGCAGAGAAACTCTAGAGGAGATCGAGGCACTCTTCATCAAGGCAAGAAACCCACCACCACCAATGAAGCAGTTGACTAAGAGGGAAGACCCAGGAAAATTTTTAGTTCCATGCTCTATCTCTTGGATTGAATTCAAAGAATCTCTCATTGATTCATGGTCTAACGTCAATGTCATGTCGAGGGCAATTGCAGAGAGGTTGAAAATTGGTGATATTAAATCTGCTACGATGACTCTCACATTTGCGAGCTCTTCCACCTCAGTTCCATACGGTAGAATCCCTCATTTGCTTGTTAAAGTAGGAGATTGCCTGGTTCCTGCTGATTTTCAGGTTGTGGAGATGAGTGCAAGATCTAGTACGCCTTTGATTCTGGGAAGACCGTTCATGGCTACAGTTTGTGCAATCATAGATACGCCCAGTAAGAGAATCTCATTCTCATACATTGAAAAGGAGGTCTACTACAAAGCCATCCCCTCTGGAAGAGCTCCCACACATATCTCTTGCATCACTGTTGTCACAGGAGAGACGTTTATGGTTGATCTTTTGGACGAGCCTTATGATGAGCCAACTGTCATAGACATTTTAGATGGTCCTTCTATCATCACCAAGAAAGACATCAAACCGGCTAAGGCAAAGAAGAAGGTGAAGAACTAAAGAGTCGAGAGTGCTACCCATGTGACCTTCATCCCTCAGAAGTGTGATTGAGATTCGATTGAATATAAGGTGAAGTGCAAGGGAACTTCGAAACCATTCTCTAAGGTTAGAGCTATTCTCACTTCAGAGCTAAAAGAGAAAGGGAAGGATGTTGTGAAGGGTATGTTGAGCAGAATTCTGAAGCTGGAAATGTCAAGTTGTGGAGCTTGTTTTGGAGCAAGTTCTCATTCTTCTCCTGACTGATCGTCCGTAAAGTCAAGATCGTGACGTAAAACAAGCGCTTGGTGGGAGGCAACCCATTGGTAAGTCTGTACATAAGTCTTTTATTTTTGTATTTTTTGTTTTTTGTGTTTTGTGTTATCGTGTGAATCAGATGAAAAAGGTATGTGTCGACCGACACCACTGGTATCGATCGACACCAGGGTAGACAGACATTGCATCGACCAATGGTCCTTGTATCGATCGAGACCAGTAATGGTATCGGTCGATACCCAACGCACAGGTAACTTCTATGATTTTCACGTCTCCACTCAGCTGTTTTGGTTTCTTTTACCGACTCTAGAATAGATAACACTGGGGACATAGTTGTTTAAGTTTGGGGGAGGTAGTTGCTGATAGCGTGTTTGTTTTTCTTAGAGTCATAAAAGAAAAATCCAAAGACTGACCAGTTGACTAGAAAACACCCAAGTCTCCAGAAGAGTTCCACTAAAGCCTGAGCCAAATTTTTGCACTTCATCGATGTGATTGATGTTTACATGGCTTGATTCCTCATTCATATCTGACAAAGGAACCCATATGTAGAAAGTAATGGTATTCCTATCCCTTGTTATAAGTAAAAGCATAAAAAGATGAAATGATTTTCTTCTGAGTAGAGGGTTAGGAAAATTTTCAGCGATCCCATTTTTCTACGTGGAAGGAATGATCACACAAAGGTTGAAAGCGAGGTTAGGAAAATTTCATGTGATACCAATATTTGCCTACACCTTTGATACGTAGAGAGGGGAGAACCGGGGATTTGATGGCAAACACCATCAATACCCGCGTCTCAAACCTTAATATGTATATGCAAGAAAACATTATGTGAAATAAGTCTGGGGGAGAGAAAAACAATACCAAAAAGTGTGAAAATTGGGTGGTTCTTTTGTCATGATATTTTATGGGAAAGAGTCTAGAAGGTTCTTGGCATAGATTACAGCGATGAATCTGGCGATGAGGGCTTTATTGAACAATGCTGTGAGATAATGTGTGGAGTCAGGGAAGCTGCGAATGTCTACGGAGAAGTACATGGTGGTTAGATCTGGAGCTGGTTAGGTGATATCTGGAAAGCTTAGGAAAAAGGTGATTGCGATGGTTCAGGAAAACAGGTGAGTCTCCGTGTTTTCAAACCTCTTTCTCTGGTTTGGTTTTCTGTTTGCTTGAGGGCAAGCAAAGGCTAAGTCTGGGGGAGTTGATATATCATGGTTTTTACCCGTTTTTAGCCATGATATAGGTCTTATTTATAGTGTCTTTCCAGTATTTTGGAGTCTTTTCAGGTTTTAGCACGTTTGGAGCACAATTGGAGAAAATGAGCTGTTTTGGGTGAAAATGAGCATATGAAAATGCAGAGTCATGCAGAGTTGTCAGAAGTTTTGCATTCGTTGAAGAACTTCCCACCGATGGATTGATCTAAAATTTGGATACAAAACAGATAAATGGCTTTCATTTGGAAGTTGTTTGAGGCCATTCCAACGGTGCGATCAACAGTTATGCCAGTTTCGTGAAGACAGTCCAGTCTGGCGAGCAGAAGAGTCGACACGCAAGCTTGGTATCGATCGATACCACTAATGGTGTTGACCGATACCGACTCCAGGAAGAAGGAAACTTGACTTTTTACAAGTTTACCGTTAGACTCTAATAGAAGTCTGATTGATTTCTCTTACCAGACTTCTCTCAGACGTATTCGAGAAGTCTGATACAGATTAAAATAGTAAATTTAAATTTAAAAATAAAATTTTTTTTTTGTTAAAACTCTTTTCTACAATAATTAAATATAGACGATTTTGATGTATATAAATTAATATTTCATAAAATTGAATCAAATTAAACAAGGTTAGTTAATTATGCCTATACCTCAATAAATATCAGACTTCTCGAAGAAGTCTGATACATATTTAATTAGTAAATTTAAATTTAAAAATTGTAAACAATTATTTTGTTAAAAATTTCTTATACATAAATTAAATATAGACGATTTCGAAGTATTAAAATTAAATTTCGTAAAATTGAATCAAATTAAAAACATGTAAGGCAAAGTAGGTTGTAAACCTCAAAACATGCTTTTTAATGGAAACATTTACATATAACTTTAGGGTTAGATTCATGGTTTACCAAATTTACATTTGAAATTTTAAATTTGCACATATGTGTTGTAATGTGCATATATTTCATGAATTTGATGCTTCCTAGAAGTTATGTTTTAATATTGTCACTCATAAGTGCTAAATATTAGATTTAGGGTTACTCGGACTTATCGAAGAAGTCTGAGAGAATCGGGATTTCTCAGACTTCTCAGAGATTACCAGACTTCAATTTTAATCTGATTTTTTAAAAGTCAATTGCAAAACTACCCTCTCGTTGACCATATGGGTTTCATCAGACTTCTAAAGCAGTCTGAGTATACAACTCAGATCTGAAAATCGACGATATGCAAAAATCCGTACCTATATCCGTTTAGAGTTTGTTTTAACCCTCGTCGAGCGCCCAGAACGTCTAATATCACCGAAATCCCGCAAGCCCAGTCGTGTTTTGCCGTTTTTATGCCACAATTTCCGATTTTGGTACGTTTGAATCGGAAAATCAGTGGGAAAATGGGAGAAATCGGAGAGAGAAGTCGAGAAAAGTGTTTACGAGCTCTATTCTTGAGCTTTAATGGCGGAAAAAACGGGTTAGTTACTGCATTAACTCGTCGACGATGGTGGTTGTCGTGGTTTCTCAGACTTCTCAGAGAATCGGGGTTTCTCACACTTCTCAGAGAAGTCTGAAACATATTTAATTTGAAAATTTAAATTTAAAAATTATTAAAAATTTAGTTCTTAGAAATTTTTACTACATAGATTACACATACTCATTGTTGCTGTATCTAAATTAAAAGTATATAAAATTTACTCAAATTGAATCATTGGAGATGAATTTGGATCTAAACACAAGTTTGCGGTTTCTCAGACTTCTCCGAGAAGTCTGAATTGTATTTAATATGAAATTTTAAATTTAAAAAAATAATTAAAAAAATTTCATACAAATTTTTGATACATAAATTAAACATAATCATTGTAGATGTATATAAATTTAAATTACATAAAAGTTAGTCAAAATGATTGAGTATGAGATAAATTTGGATCTAAACACCATGTAGGTAAGAGTTTACGGTTTACGGGCTCAATATTTGTTGGATTAGGGTTCTAAGTTTGCCCTTGGAGTGTAATTAACTATAAAAGAGTGTGAATATCGAACAAAGAAAACAAGAATTTTGTCTATGTTCGACATATGAAGTTGGATATCCTGTTCTTATCTGTAGGGTTAGATTGTGAGTTTCTAAGTTAAACGAGTTTGATATTTGTTATAAGTTTTCTATATAATATGATGGTATTTAAGTAGTAATTATCAAGTTTAGGGTTTATCAGAATGTCATTTCAGTCTGATCATGTCCATGGTTTTTCAGATTTCTTGATGGAAACCTGTGAATTAACCTGAAATAAGTTACCATACTTGTGATTTTACCACATATATAAACTAAAGTTACCAACCCTAATCTATAAAAGTCATTATCGACTCTCTCCCTAAAACATGAAGAATCTTTCTCTCTCTAAACTCTCTCAAACATCTCTCTGAAAACCCTCGTCGCTACCGCCACCGCCACCTCCACCGCCGTCGTCAGCTTCTTCAGTCTGGTAATTACCTCTCCTTTTTCGTGTCACCTTACCATTCCCTCCATCTATCTCTCTTCATCTTTTCATCACAACTCCATTTTCTTGTAAGTCGAATCGCCACCACCACCGCCACCGCCGCCGCCACCGCCCTCGCCGTCGTCAACTTCGTCTTTGCAACTGAGTTAAGCTTCTGAGAAACAAGTTTTTCGCCTTCTACTCTACTTTTTCTGCAAAATTTTTAGATCTATACGAAATAAGACCATTTTCCATGTTCTTTGCCTAGATCTAAACAAACAGATGGGTTTTTAATTAATTTTGTTTTAGATCTACAAGATAGAAGACCATTTTTCTATGTCAAACAAAATTTCTAGGTCTGGTATGTATTTTGATGCTTGGTTGTATTCAGTCCAAAAAAAACTTGAAAATAACTATATTAGAAGTCTGAAAGTAAATTAGACTCGATACGAAGTCTGATACTTGAACTGATCTGAATTAGACTCGATTAAAAGTCTGAAATTATAATTTCATTTAATTAGACTCTGTTAGAAGTCTGAAATTTGAGTTTGTGCGAATTATACTTGAGTAGAAGTCTGAAATTAGACTTTGCAGAGATAGACTCTTTTAGAAGTCAGAATTTCGACTTGATTTTAAATTAGACTTTATTAGAAGTCTGGCTTTAGACTTGTTTTAATTTTTGCGACTGTTTTCTGGTACACAAGATGGGGAGATTCAGTCACCTTCCAACGTCGAGTAGTTCATGTTCAAATGCTTATGCAGTCTGGAGCCCGTCATGCGAAAATCCACAACTGCCGATAATCCGGGAAGAAGATTCTTCGGATGTCGTAACTATGATGTAATGGCATCTATATGTCATGTGGTTCGTTTGTTTTTTTTTTCTGCTTATTATAATTTGGGATCTTAATATGATTGTATAAATGTGGCTGTGTAGGATGGTGGTTACCATATAATGAAGTGGTGGTATGAGGCTATGACTGAGGAGTTTAACTATGTAAAGTTGTATGTTGACCAACATGGTCAACTAATTGATGGCATGTTCGTTTCTAATACTCAAAGCGACAAGTATTTGTCCACGTTGCTCGATGAAGTCAAGGTAACGAAGGAGAGATAGCTCAATTGAAGGAGGGGTTGACGGAGAAGCCATGTGGCCAGATAATTCGTGGCGTCGAGTTGAAGAGTCTGACGTTCGCTGGTGTTTTTATTATCGTCCTGATCATGTTTATCTTTTTTGGTTTCTTGTAATATGTGACAATTTGTAACCAAAATTTCTATTTTTTCCATGGAACGAGATATTTGATTATGAAGTCGGTTTAATTTATCTGTGTCCTTCTTTACTATGTCAGACTGTTTATGAAGTCTGAATTTATTAGACTTCTTTCGAAGTCTGAAAAACTTAAACTTTTGAAAACTTTCACAAGTCTGGTCCTGAAAATATCACCATTTCATACTGCAAAACGAGTCTGGCAGTAGATTTCCAGACTTCTCGCTCAATTATCTCATCACTATCAGACTACTAAAAGAGTCTAATATCATACTGCGTTAAGAAGTCTAACATCATATTGCGAAAGCGGTATTTTTATGTGGTAAAACCGTTTTTTTTAACCGCCTCTAAGGACTCATATAAAATTGTTTTTTTTATCCCCTCATTTTTACAGTTACCGAAGCAAATAACAAAAAAAAAACACCGATTTTCTCTCGGAGAAACTGAACCGACATCTTCGTTGTCGCTGCCAGAATTTGTCGCTTACATCGTCTTATGTTCCTTCGACGGTAAGATTCTTCTACTCCTCTCTTCGCTGCAAACCGTCACCTTTTCGATACTGATTTCTAGAACTCAGCGCTGAACTCTTGTCTTTTTTTATTTCCAGATCTAGTTTCTCTCTCCTCGCTCCTTCAAGTCTTCCATAGAGGGTAAAAGATTCAAATTGAGCAATAATGTTTAGATCTTTGGGTTTGAGTTTTATTGTGTTCTGTGGATTTTTGGGATTCGTCTGATTACTTCATGAATAGCCTTCGTAGTTAACTCTGACTATATTTCGTCAGACTGCAAATAGAGTCTGAATTTGAGTAGTCAGACTGCATATGACGTTTGACTTTAAGTTTTCAGACTGCTAATGGAGTCTGGTTGTGGTTGATGCAGGTTTTAGACATAATGGCAGATCATGAATTCCCTCCAAGGATGTTCACAACCGGGTATGAGCCTCAACCAGACAAAAGCATACACTACTTCAGCGGTAAGAGAGATCTCATGGACGCACTCCAAGAAGCGCTAGATGATGATGAGTGGGAAGAGCTTCGCAACTCAGCCTTTAGGGTTTTTGTGAAGTGGCATGAGCTGAACTTCGTATGGTTTTCAAGGATGGTGCACTACATGCTTACTATGCAACTAGAGGTAGATCAGAAGCATGAGCTTCGGTGTCTTCTTGGCCTTCAACCGGTGAGGTTTTCCCTCCATGAGTTTCAACAGATAACCGGACTCAATAGCGACTATGTTGAGAATCTTCTATACCCGTAGGTTGAGTATACAGCCGATATGAGAGCAATGTGGGAGCTTCTTGGGCTGGCTTTCGAGGTAGGACCAAGTTATTTTCAGTTACTGGACGCTTGCAACAGATGTCGAGGCTGGGAACGGCAACATAGGATTTGGTTGGGCTACCTAGCCATCTACACGAGCTTCATTGAGGCTCAACACTGGTCAGTTTCCGCAAGGGCTGACATGACTAAGCTACTGCTGTCTCCAGGGGCGTTAGAAGCATACCCATGAGGAAGACTGGCCTTCAAAATCTTGGTAGACTCTGTCAAAACAGAGGCAAACAAAAAACTCCAAGATGACAAAAACTATCAGGTTGAGGGCTTCGCTGAGGTCTTGAACGTATGGGTATATTGGGCTTGTCCCGGGATTGCTACGATTTATTGAATGCCCTTGAAAGATAACACAGCCCCACCGCTCTTGGCTTACAAAGGATCAAGGAATCGGAAGAAAGTCGATTTAGAGTTGCGCAAGCAGGTATTTTACTGACATGTTTTCCTTAAAATTCACCTTTGATTGCTCTATGTCAGACTGCAAATTCAGTCTGATAAGTTATCAGACTAATTTTGAAGTCTGAATTTTTCCCAGACTTAATTTGCAGTCTGAAAGTTGTTGCCAGACTGAATTTGCAGTCTATTGAAGTCAGACATTTTTTGAAGTGTAATACTTTGTACCATACGGGATATGCAGTCTGGTAGATTTTATTTATTTTTTACATACTAATATACATTTTTCTCGTTGCCTTGTACTTGCAGACCCGGTGGGACGATGGTGAGGATGATAAGAATGTTGTGAACATTGTGAAAGTAATGTTTTGTGAGTTTGAGCGCCCTTGGAGGTGGAGTTTTAAACACTGGAAGTCTGAAGGTATGTTCGCCATTGTCAAGAAAGAGGTGCCCCTTATTAAGTCCGAGGTGGTTAAGTCTGAGGGTGGTCTGAAGAAGACCAAGGGAAAAGGTGTTAAGAGGAAGGTTGTTGATGATGATGTTGATGATGATAAGAAGCGAGCAAAATCAGGCGGTGATGATGGTGGTGAGGTTGTTTACTTGATCAAGTCGGTGGGTTCTCAGATGAATGAATTTTTTAGTCTTGTTAAAGAAGGTTTTAAGCAGGTGGGTGAGAAGATGAATGAACTTGAGAAGGAAGTTAGGTTGTTAAGGGAAGAAAAAAGGAGGAAATCTGGTGTTGAGAAGTCTGATGGTGGTGTTGAGAAGAAGTCTGATGATGGTGGTAAGGTTGATGATGGTGGTGAGGCTGGGGCGGGGAAACGTAAAAAGCCTCCGCGGAAGAATATTACACCCATAAAAATTGTAGTGAAGCCTCCTAAGCCTGCCGCGGTTGTTGAAGCTGCAGACCAAAAAGAACCTGAAAAAGAAGCTTCAGCGGTAGATGATGCAAAGGAAGCCCTGGCTGAAGACAACCCTGCCCAACCGTCCGAGGCCAAGATTCAGACTGTGGTGGATGTTGGGGTTAGTGTCCCAAACCCTCTACCAAAACATGTTCAAGAAAGGAGAAGTAGTCGAAGACTTAAGGACAAAACCATTGCTTAATATGCAGTATAAGTGTGATAGTTGTTTGTAAAAACCTGAACCTATCTGCAACTAAAAACTAGTTATTTCGCTTTGTTGTTGTGTTTGATGTGAACATGGTTATCTGGTATTAGACTGAGATTTAGGTCTGATTTTGGTGTTATTTTAATCTCTGTCAGGATTCTTTAGAAGTCTGATATCAGACTTCTAAAGAAGTCTGATTGTATTTTGGATTTATATTGCAGTCTGTAAGTGGCGTGGATAGTGTTAGATTATTTGTCTTAGACTTTTATTGCAGTCTGACGGAGGTGGGTTTTTTCTATTTTGTAAATGCATAGTAGTGTCGTGGGCAGCGAACAGAGTGTTCTTATCGTCGATAAGGCAGCCACGGGCGTAAACTTTGATGCTGCATATATGTCGAAACAAGACACTAAGCAGGCAGTTGCTGGAGCTTATGTAAAGGCGAAGGCTCAAGAACTCAAACAGAAATAGCAGGATAAGAAGGAGAGAAAGAGCTCAACCGAAGTGCGGATCACACCGACATATGATCTTTGTGCTCCGGCAACCAAGACGGAAGTGAAGACACTTAATGATCACTGCAAAAAACTGTCGTATGTCGTCACACTCTACCTATATTCTAGAATAATTAGCTCGATGTCTAACACGCGTAATATCTTATGTATGGGTTATCCGAAGAGGGAGGCGAAAACATCCCTATCTTGGTACTACGATCTGCGCACCCAGGAATGGCTGCATGACACGTTTAGTATATAATCTGGTCGGGTTTAATGATTTTCTGTTATCAGACTTGATTTTCCGTTTGACATTGTTATTATCTCTTTTAGACTTCCTTCAGACTTCTTTAGAGGTCTGGTATCAGACTTCTTTTCAAGTCTGGTGAAAGAATTTCTTATCTCAGACTTGTTTTGCAGTCTGACATTGGTGTTCTCTCTTTTAGAATTTCTTTAGACTTTTGTTTAAGTCTGACATTTTTTGCACAATGTTGACTGAATGCAGCAAATAGATGTTGGGATTGATCTGATGAGGGTTTGACAACACGAACACCCGGAATGGTTTAGGTCTGAGAGGCTGACCTTCATTGACACACAGCTGGGTAATTTGTGGAAGATACATTTTGATCATTTTGTGAAGAGCGGCGAAGGAGAAAATGTGATGCACACTGCAAGGAGGCTGCCAGCTAGTGTATGGGATTACCATACTGGTGGACTACTGATGTGGACATCAATTCAGCAATCTCACAAGGACCCAAGATCAAAGCCATGAAAGCTCATGGGATTGCTACTACCTTTGAAATGGACTGTACTGAGTGTACGGCAGGCTTAGACCCTCGTCCTATAGGCAACAGCGGTCCCATTCCTAAGGTCGGGACAGTAGTTCCTAAGCTCCTAGCCCAAATAGAGCCGACCGTCCCACCACCCAAAGGAGATGGGATTCATCGACCAACCCACCAAGCAGAAGCGAACAGTCGAGCCAGAATTCCCTTAGCTCGACCTTGGTATCACGGCGACCCGATCGTTCACGAGTCAAGCAAGTTTGGTGAGCTCGACGGCCAGGAGGATCCAAACGTCCCACCACCCAAGAGAGATGGGTTTCACCGACCAACCCACCATGGAGAAGAGAACAGTCGAGCCAGAATCCCCATAGCTCGACCAAAACCGGCAGTCACCTTAGCCATGCACCACATTGCACCCGGGAGAGCGTATGAGCCGGGAAACATGTGTTTTGGCCCAAGATCTTCGGCCACTGATTCAGCCAAGGCCCAACACGCCTATTGGAGCCTCTTATGGTCTAAACCAAATGAAGATTTGACTTGGCACAATCAGAATCCAAACCGGGAAGACCAATCCCCTACGCGGACCCGTTTTGAGCCAAGTAAGGAAAGTCCGGATTCCGATCCTTTGCACGACTTCTCCTCACATGTAAGGCTGTCTACTGAGCATACCATGGGCCCTAGACCACCAGAGCACAAGAATACACGCTCAAACATACTACACGGTCGTTTTGGCCAAAGGATTAATGAACTTACCTTATTTGGCTTCACACGCGATTTACTAGATCAAGGCAAGTTCCTCTCGCCTAATCTCGGCCATCCATTCTCACCATCACATCCTAGACGTCCAGCAACCCAATGAACCTAGACAGCTTCGTGTCTCCAGCAGCCACCACGAAGATCACGCCAAAGATTCACAAATCTCCCCAACGGCCATAATCGAAGATTTTATTTGCTTTCCTTGTTTTTGAATTTTTATGACCGTTAGGTCTTCTTGTCGAGCTCCTATAAAGCTCTCTTGCTTCTGTACTTTCAAGACACAATTTAGAATTCATTTATCAATAAACTTTTAAAGTTTAAGTCTCAAAGCCGTAGTCTTTGAATCGGTTCCTTTCGATAGTTCTTAGGTATTGTGCGAGGTGTCCCCCTTGCTTAAGAGCTGCTTGGATCTTTTCTCTCTAGAGCGTGGTTTCCCCCAGGAGAGTTAAGTTCACCTTGTTTGATTCGGCCCATCAAAACCGAGCCAAGCTTCCGCAACCATCACCTTCGACCCATCCTTCCGCAACCAAGCCGCTTTGAATCACTTTAAGCCTTGTTTGTAAATCGACCTTGAGTTCTTACATCATTGGTATCAGAGCTCAAAAGCTCCTATCTATCAGGTTACCTCGTTCCTTGTTTAAGTTTTTCATTTGTTTCATTGCTTTTTCGTTTTAGTTCTTATCAATCGAAAACTACAAAAAAAAAAAAAAAAAAAATTATCTGCTTTACCAGTCTGTTTGTTTCAATTTTCATAAAATCATAAAAACTCATAAAAACATTTCGTCTTTTGTCGTTGCTTGTTAACTCATCATAGAAAAATATAAAATTGTTTCTGGAATTTTAGGACGTGAATTAATATTTTTAGATCAACAAAAACTGAACCGGAAAATTTCAGTGCGAGAAACAGTTTTTGTGTTCTTATTTGTTCTTAAGCTAGGCTTTGATTTCTGTGAATTTTCTTGTGTAAGGTACTATGGGAGACTTACCAAACGACCCTATATCACTCCTGACTCGTAACGTCACGGCCCTCCAAGAGGAGATGAGAAACATGGCCCAACGGCTAGAGCAAGGCTTCGCCAACATGGGAGGCAGGCTTGACCGAGTGGAAGCACGGCCTCAGGGAGCAAACAGAGGAGCTCCACCACAAGCAGCACAGCATGACGATGAACACATGCCCGAGCTTGATGACGACCCACCACCTGGTCGGAACCAAGCCCCGGATCCACAACAAAACCAACAACGCCGGAGAGATCCAATGAACCGAGGCAGGCCCCGTGATGAAGGTCAAGGCCAGTACACCAGCAACAATGATTTGAAGATAACACCACCTACCTTTGCCGGGAAGGTAGATCCAGAAGCCTACCTTGATTGGGAGAGGCGTATGGAGTATATCTATGAGTGCTATAACTATCAAGAGCACAAGAAGGTTGCCTTTGCAGCTGCTCAACTCACCGACCATGCACTTGCTTGGTGGGATCGAGAGATGGCAGAAAGAAGAAGGTACGGAGATGGAACACTCAACTCTTGGAGGGAGATGAAAGCACTTCTCAAGCGGCGATACGTTCCACCACACTATCACCGAGAGCTCCAACGGAAATTCAGAAAACTCTACCAAGGCCAGAAGACGGTAGAAGAGTACTATGATGAATTTGAAATCTTGAGAAACAGGCTAGAGCTAGAGGAGACCGAGGAGACCCTCATGTCTCATTTCCTCGAAGGCCTTAATGAGAAGATTGCCAAGAAGGTGGAGATGCAACCGTATCATCAAATTCATGAGCTGCTACACCTTGCTATCCAAGTGGAGAAACACCTCAAGAAGAAGACATCTACGGCCCCTAAGCCAAAATACAACTCAACAGTATGGAGCTCCCCAACAACTCAAGCTACGGACAAAGGGAAATCACTTGAAATTGAATCTAGATTCAAGAGTAAAGCGCCTGAGTCCTATAGAGATGCACGACAAGAGCAAGGTAAGTCTTCTACTCCTTACCATACACGTGAGCTGACTTGTTACAGGTGCAAAGGGAAAGGCCACATCTCAAGAGACTGCCCAAATCCGAGAGTGATGATCCTATTGCCATCCGGTGAATATGAATCACAAGACGAGGCAGAACCGGAGGATGAAAAAGAAGCCATCGAATATGCTGATGAAGGAGAGTCCCTAGTAATCATGAGGACCCTCAACACTCAGGTGGTTGAAGAGGACACTGCCCAAAGGGAAAATCTTTTCCACACACGTTGCACCGTGCAAAACAAGGTATGTCACCTCATCGTCGATAGTGGCTCTTGTACTAACATTGCAAGCTGTTTGTTAGTTGACAAATTAGATCTTGCCGCCACGGACCACCCTAGACCCTATAAGCTTAAGTGGCTGAACGATAAGGAGGAGCTAAAGGTATCAAAACAAGTGCAAATTTCCTTTTCAATCGTTGGATACAAGGATAAAGTGGTGTGTGATATCGCACCAATGGAAGCTGGTCATATTCTCCTAGGAAGACCCTGGCAATATGATAGAGCCGTGTCCCACAATGGGAGAACAAACCAGTACTCCTTCCATTTCAATGACAAGAAGGTCACGCTTGCTCCGTTGGACCGATCGGACGTCCGTGTGTTGCAAGCAAGGGAAAAGGAGAAAAGACAGCTCAAGGTAAGTCTTTTTCTTGAAAAATATGATAAGTTATCTTCCTTAGAGCCCATAACACACTTGTCTTTGCCATTCGCGTCGAAAACAGGTTTTGTAGGTTGCAATTCAACTTTAGCCGAGGCCAAATCAGTTTTAGCCGAGAAACCAAACATTGCCGAAGCAACATCAATTTTAGCCGAGACAAAAATCATAGTAGCCGAGGAGAAATAAGTTTTTGCCGAGACAACTTCAAAGGCAAAACCAGGCTTCACCAAGCTCCACGCCACTACCAGCCCACTCGACAAGCCGAAACAAGGATATATCTACTCGTTGTTGATCCGAGAAGCACCTCCAACGGTGGCTCCAATCCAAAAATCAAGCCAACTCCGAGGTAAGCCCCTAAACCACATTTCGGGATATAATTCTAATGCGCTATGTTTGAATGTAGGTTTGAAGATTTCGAGGACGAAATCACTTGAAGAGAGAGGATATGATGTGGACATCAATTCAGCAATCTCACAAGGACCCAAGATCAAAGCCATGAAAGCTCATGGGATTGCTACTACCTTTGAAATGGACTGTACTGAGTGTACGGCAGGCTTAGACCCTCGTCCTATAGGCAACAGCGGTCCCATTCCTAAGGTCGGGACAGTAGTTCCTAAGCTCCTAGCCCAAATAGAGCCGACCGTCCCACCACCCAAAGGAGATGGGATTCATCGACCAACCCACCAAGCAGAAGCGAACAGTCGAGCCAGAATTCCCTTAGCTCGACCTTGGTATCACGGCGACCCGATCGTTCACGAGTCAAGCAAGTTTGGTGAGCTCGACGGCCAGGAGGATCCAAACGTCCCACCACCCAAGAGAGATGGGTTTCACCGACCAACCCACCATGGAGAAGAGAACAGTCGAGCCAGAATCCCCATAGCTCGACCAAAACCGGCAGTCACCTTAGCCATGCACCACATTGCACCCGGGAGAGCGTATGAGCCGGGAAACATGTGTTTTGGCCCAAGATCTTCGGCCACTGATTCAGCCAAGGCCCAACACGCCTATTGGAGCCTCTTATGGTCTAAACCAAATGAAGATTTGACTTGGCACAATCAGAATCCAAACCGGGAAGACCAATCCCCTACGCGGACCCGTTTTGAGCCAAGTAAGGAAAGTCCGGATTCCGATCCTTTGCACGACTTCTCCTCACATGTAAGGCTGTCTACTGAGCATACCATGGGCCCTAGACCACCAGAGCACAAGAATACACGCTCAAACATACTACACGGTCGTTTTGGCCAAAGGATTAATGAACTTACCGTATTTGGCTTCACACGCGATTTACTAGATCAAGGCAAGTTCCTCTCGCCTAATCTCGGCCATCCATTCTCACCATCACATCCTAGACGTCCAGCAACCCAATGAACCTAGACAGCTTCGTGTCTCCAGCAGCCACCACGAAGATCACGCCAAAGATTCACAAATCTCCCCAACGGCCATAATCGAAGATTTTATTTGCTTTCCTTGTTTTTGAATTTTTATGACCGTTAGGTCTTCTTGTCGAGCTCCTATAAAGCTCTCTTGCTTCTGTACTTTCAAGACACAATTTAGAATTCATTTATCAATAAACTTTTAAAGTTTAAGTCTCAAAGCCGTAGTCTTTGAATCGGTTCCTTTCGATAGTTCTTAGGTATTGTGCGAGGTGTCCCCCTTGCTTAAGAGCTGCTTGGATCTTTTCTCTCTAGAGCGTGGTTTCCCCCAGGAGAGTTAAGTTCACCTTGTTTGATTCGGCCCATCAAAACCGAGCCAAGCTTCCGCAACCATCACCTTCGACCCATCCTTCCGCAACCAAGCCGCTTTGAATCACTTTGAGCCTTGTTTGTAAATCGACCTTGAGTTCTTACATCAACTACCCTTATTCCTGAAATCAAACAAGACTTGGGGGCTGGAAATTAATTACATCTACACTGCCTTGCACGTTGGGGGAAGTAATTGGATAGCTATTATGATTTCTATCCTGGATAGGCACGTAACCATATGGGACAGCATCATTGGACCAAAAACCGATGAGGTGGTAGGAGCGAAAGTGGCACCTATATGTGAGATCTTTCCCTTCGTGATGCATTGTTTGGCCCTAGTAGATGATAGGTGGAATTATTCCCTTGAGCGATACACCTACACGATTGTAAGGAGCCCGGAACTTCTCCAAAACATCCAGACAGGTGATTGTGGGGTTTTTTTATTGAAGTTCATTGAGTTACATTCTATTGGGATGCCGTTTCCAAAGTGGATGTTTGATAAGAACATGAAGACTTGCAGAGAGAAGCTTGTGTATGAGATATTAACTAAGCTCTGCCAAACAGGTGAAGAGGCTTGTACCGACAACGAGAATGAATTACTAGACATCTACGAATAGATGAAGTAGAGTTCCTCTTTAACTTTTGGATTTCCGAGAACAATGGATTCTTGTATATATTTATCTTTTGTAGATGTAAGAAAAACTCATCCATCTTTTGGCTTACTTTCTGCGGGAATTTTTTGTGCCATGCCAATTGTGATGTCAAAAGCGTGTTGGGCATAGGTAGTGTATTTCTAGGGTAATTGGTTTAAGACTTCTATAGAAGTCTGGTGTCAGACTTCTATTTCTATCTTCTATAATGAATTTCTGTTATTAGACTTATATTGCAGTTTGGAAAGGGTGTGATTTTCTTAAGACTTATTTAGACTTGACGAGATGCAGCAAACACATAAGTACTACAAATTAAGTTTAAGCCAACAACAACAACCAACGATTAACACAACAGGTTCTTAGACTTAGACAACTTAAAAAACGACTTGGAAACGAAATATTGTACTGGAAAGACACAACCAGACTCCTCTCAGACTTTCTTCAGACTTCTCTATCAGAATTCTAAATTGCATTCGTCAGGACATCAGACTTCCACCAGATCTAATCCTTCTCAGGTTTGGTTAACTGTCTCCACCGAAAAAGATAGCAGCTTCTCATATACAGTAGATAGATGAAAACAACTATAAAATAGGTGAGTGTAAGGTGATTTAGCTTACACAATTTGGTTTTTTGTGGCCTTGTTGTTTGCAATTAGAACGAGTATATTGCTTGGGAAGCTTCCATGGTTTATTGCCCTTTGTCTTGGCGATTTCTAGCCAAGTTTGCCACCTCGACTTCTGAGGTCTTCCAGGAGGACAAGGATTATGCGGGGGAAGGACACGTACGGTGTCAGGAGCTTTCATAGTACAGTTCTTCAGAAGGATGTTCATTGCGTATTCCTGAAACAGATAGTCCCTACCGTATGATGGGCAAGACAGCGTATATGGGTGTAGCTCAAGTTCTGGTGCAGCGCAAATTGCATGTGATCAATGTATCTTTTCGTAGTCCCACACACCACATTCACACGTTCGGTTGTGCAAGTCGACCACACAATCCCTATGTCCTCCCTTAACAACGAATCGATACCCATCAGCGCGTTCCGCCGTCATGAAGTCCGCATAATATTCACGAATAGCCATCAAATATTCAACTCCTCAACTAAATTTTGTTGTGTGACTCAATGCATCTAGCCGCATTTTACAAAACCACGTCCCTAGCTTCTCTTGTATGAACTCCAAAAGGAAAGAGATAAGATATCCTTTTGCCTTCTTGACTACGGAGTTTATAGTTTCGGCAATGTTGGTCGGCTTTATGTTGTACCTTTCTCCAACAAAGTGAACGCGGTTAACGCAAGTGAAAACAAGACTGCAATAGAAGTCTGATAAAAATCAGACTGCAATAGAAGTCTGATAAAGACGAATCAGACTGCAAAAGAAGTCTGATAAGAAAAATGCATTTTCAGATTATACATGTCTTCATCAAAATGAACGCGTGAACATAGACTCGGATCCGCCTCCTCCAAGTATCTAGCAAGGTCAGGATTTACCGCTCGTAAGGAGGCCATGTATCGGTTAAAATCGTACATCGTATATATGTACGCCGCGTTTTTCACCAAGTACAAACGATGTTTTCCCCTGAACTTTGTGACTACGTTATTTTGTAGATGGTAATAACAAATCCCTCACTTTGCTCAAGGAAGAACCTTTTCAATAGCATTCTTGATGGAGGTGTGCCTATCTGAGACTATGACCAGAGGATATTGGTCTGAAATGCAGTCTCTAAGCTTTGTGAAAAACCACTCCCACGAGGCATCATTCTCAGAGTCTACAATGCCAACAGCCAACGGAAATATTTGAAAATTTGCGTCTTTTGAGGCCACCACTAGCATAACAGCTCCATCCGGCCCCGTAAGATGCGTACCATCTACCACAATGACTCTTCTAAGATACTTAAATCCCTCTATGGAAGCTCCAAATGCTAGAAATAGATATTTAAATCTATTCTCCTCATCTAGTTCTAGAGCAGTCTGCGTTCCCGGGTTGGTTTGCTCGATTCCATGCAATAAAGCAGGCAATCTCTCATAGACATTTTCCGCTGATCCTCTCACCAACTTTTGAGCATGTAACAACGCTCTGTATACGGTTGTGTAGCTCATCTTAATCCCATATTGCTTGTTCATTGATACTAAGACATGCTTTGGTGTAATCTTCTCAATTATTCCAAAGCATTCTAGAAACAACCAACCAATATAACGCGGAGTATGACGTTTTTTATTAGCCTTCCGGTCCAACATTGAACATGTGTGGGCTCTATTGTAGATCATCACCCAAAACTTGTTTGGTTCGTTCTTGACAGCCGCTCGAAGCTTTCAGTTGCATCCTTCCGCAAGACATTTAGCGACAAACAGGCTCTTGTCAGACTTATCTACTGTAAATGCGTATTTTCTCATTATTGCTGTCAAACGCAGCTCTGGTATAAGATCTTGCTTGCTATCAAAACACTTTCCAAGAAAGATGCCGTCAGACCAATTTCTTCCTCGACCAGCAAATCGTTCAGCCACACGCTGCAACTCGTAAGTCTTATTATCTTCATCTTCTTTATCATCTTCATCTCCCACTTTCCCATACATGCTATAATCTACACCATCATAGTAAGACGCAGCGTGTTTCTTGAAAACTTGCTATGGCCCATCACCACCACCACCAACACCACCATAATCACCACCACTTGCTATGGCTCACATCTTCGTCTTCCCAGTCTGTCTTCGTCATCTTCATCTTCATCTTCATATTTTACATCATGATTCCCCGCATCTTGATATGCAAAACCGGATCGGTTTGAGACACAAAGACGGATTAAATGCGCACTAGCTAACTCGACCATGCTCCTTACTTGCCTATCATTTGTGACATAAATAGGAGGGCTATCCGTACCGATCTGTTGCAAGAGTGGTTCCGGTAACGGATAGGATAACTCCACCAACTCGGTTTTCTTGTCCAGCATATAATCAACTTGTACCATCTCAACAAGTTCAAAATATGTAGAACGATCGTCCAAAGTGATAAACCGTCCTCCTTTGAGAGTATCCACCACAAAATGCCAAATCTGGTCTCTCACAACCCATTCACCAAAATGAACAGGTAGATGCACCATTATCTGTAAAAACAATAATGGAAAAACAACATTAGCGATCTTAATGTAAATATCAGACTTCTTCGCGAAGTCTGATTCTATTAGCTACATTGCCAGAATTATTAAAAATATTATTTAAAAATAATTAACAAACATAAGCATGTAAAACTAACGCAGGAGGAACATATACAACTAACACACATATAAAAAAATTAAAATCAACGAAATTCATCACAAATATACAAAAAAAAACGGTTTAAAAAAAATTTTCAATCCAGACTGCCACAGAAGCCTGACAAACAGTACGTCAGACCTTTATGGCAGTCTGAAAAAGAGGGTATTTTTGCAATTAGAATGTTACAAAGCAGACCGCGGATGCCGTCTGACAAAACGTTATCAAAGCAGACTTCTATCGTAGTCTGACAAAAAGGGTATTTTTGCAATTGACCCAAACATTGACTTTTTTGTCAGAATGCATTAGATGTCTGAGAAAAAGAAAATGTATTTCTGCATTTGACCAAAATTTTGACTTTTTGTCAGAATTCTCCTGCAGTCTGGAAAAATTATGGGGTAGTTTTGCAATTGACCGAAGTTTGACTTTCGTTCCCAGACTTCCAGGGCAGTTTGAAGAAATCCTTTAGACTGCGATAGAAGTCTGATAGAAATTGGTGTATTTTGTGCGTTGACCAAAATCTTCGATATCAGACTTCTTTAGCAGTCTGAAAGATTTTTTCATTTATAGACTGCCATAGAAGTCTGAAAATTTTTCCCTCCTATTCAGACTGCCAAAGAAGTCTGATACTTTTTCCCCCATTTTGGTCAACTTTTGAAAACTTTTGGTCAATTACTACCAGTACCCTGTTTTTTTTTCAGACTTCTGATTCCGTCTGAAAAAACAGTCAACTTCCGGTCAAAGTCGCTCATTTTTCCTTCATACTGGATATGAAGTCTAAATAAAAAGTCAAGTTTTCTGTCAATTGCAAAACTACCCTATGCCTCGATTAGAGGATTTTTCATGATGTTTTTGTTTTCAAAGGAAATTACCATACTTCAATTTTAATATGAGTATTTAAAAGTCAATTGCAAACTACCCTCTCGTTGACCATGTGGGTTTCATCAGAATTCTAAAGCAGTCTGAGTATACAACTCAGATCTGAAAATCGACGATATGCAAAAATTCGTACCTATATCCGTTTAGAGTTTGTTTTCACCCTCGTCGAGCGCCCATAACGTCTAATATCACCGAAATCCCGCAAGCCCAGTCGTGTTTTGCCATTTTTATGCCATAAAAATGATTTCGGTAAGTTTGAATCAGAAAATCGAGGGAAAATGGGAGAAATCGGAGAGGAGAACTCGCGAAAAGGAAGTCCGAGCTCTATTCTTAGGCTTTAATGGCGAAAAAATGGGTTAGTTACTGCATTAACTCGTCGACGATGGTGGTTGTCGTGGAGGTTGAGAATTGATGGCAATGGCATTTTCGTAATTAAGTTAGATCTGAGATTTTTTTGACTTTTGAAAAAAACGTTAGACTCTAACAGAAGTCTGAGGAATGGAATTTGCATGAATACCCAGATTCTTAAAGGGTAATTCGTGGGATTCTGAAAAATAGGAGAGGAAGGGGGCATTTTTAGCTTTGACTTCAAATTGTAGGGTATTTTTGCAAAAAGTCCTATTTTTACTTTGGTTTTGAGAGAGAGCTTAGTGAGGGAGACAAGTCAGAACTCTGTTCGTCTGAGAGAAGATTTTGAACCCTCTTGTTACTCTTTTCTTATTGTTTAATTTAATGATCTATTCAGTTATGTTGATTGTTTCATTCTCCATGTCTGAGTAGATCCATCTTAGGTTTAGGATTTTCTCATAGGGTTTTCTCTTATTGCTTGTAATTGATTAGTTAGAATTCACCATCTGAATTAGTTCTTCACCATAGGTTGTTCTCAAAGCTAATTCTAGGTTGGCGAATCTAGAACTTAGATCTTAGGTTAATCGATTAGGCACGACAGTGCAATTGAGTAATCTGACAGAACCTAGGGTGAGCAAATTGATTATTCGCAAAGAGATTTGGTTTAATTGAATTGTGAACATATCAAACTCGGTATTAAGGCTGATTTATTATTAGGAATTTGCAAAGAGATTTGGGATTGTGAAATTTAGATTTAGATAATTCTCGCAACGACAGTTGGTTAATTATAGCTTAGTGATTTGAGTTCAAGAACAGCGCTAAATCTGAATCCTGACTGATTGGTTATCTGCATTCATTGATTTTCTGAGAAATACCCTGGCCTATATTCTTCCATCGATTTTACAACTCTTTTACTGTTTATTGCTTTTTGTTTCAATTGAATTGCTTAGCTTGATTCGACACTAAGTAGTTTATTGAGCGATTTTATTGAGTCCTTGTGTTCGACCTCTACTTTACTACAGCTACTGCTTTAGTAGTTTTAGGGTATTAATTTGAGCATATCAGCTGTTCAAGAAAATCATGAACTGTCATATGTGCATATGGGTGTGGCGCACGTCCAACACCTTGTGGAATCCGAGTTGGTGGTGGCGGTGGAGCACTCTGTGTTTGCGTCGGCGGAACAACATTCGTCTAAGTAGCTGAAGAAGACGCGGGATGTCCACCGGCCAATGTCTCACCACCATCACTAAAAAACTGAGCATAATGATTACGACGATATGGCCTCATATGCATTAAGTGAACCAAAAAATATATTTTTAAAATAAATCAAAAAAAATTTATTACTATCTACAAATTATATTATACTAGGGTGTTATCTGCGCTACGCCTGGGCGTTGTAAGCAATTTTTATAAACAGTTTTTATTTTCTATTATTTTATTTTTTGAATCTGGTAGTTAATTGAATTGTCTCTATCAGCTTAAAATATGTGTATTTTTTATTTTTTGGTTTATTTTCTTAATTTTTAAAATTTATGATTTTATATGTATTTGTTTAGTAGATAGTACACATTTTTACTTATTTTTTTTCCTTTGTTGGTCAATTTCATGCAATTAGTTGGTTTTTTTAAGGAATATCTTAACAATTTAAAGTTTTCTTTGCATAATTTTTGTTTTTTCTTTTGTTTCATCTAAAACCTATTTGTTGAAGCCCTTGTATAATACATTTCCCTTTAATATTAAGGAATGAAGGAATGTGGGCAATTTTTAAAATTTTAGTTAGATAAAATTTTTTTTTAAATATGTTGGATTGAAGATAACGAATCCTTTTCGAACTTTGGCATGGAAGATTTGGGAAAGGGTTAAACGGGTTGCAGGTGAAGATGAAACTCTTCCCCAAATCTTTCTTGTCGCTTCTTTGAATCGGAAAGTTTCAAAAAGTATCTAGCTCTGGGCGGAGCAAATGCAACTCGTCGACGAGCTGAGAAAAATGGACCGAGATCGTTGTCACGAACTGGGAGTAGAATTCTCAAACGATATCCGCAGCTCATGCCATTTCAACAACAATCTAATGGAAGAGGATGAAAATGTTCTCTTTGTAGAGTAAATGCATCGTGCGAATGAGTTAAGGATGTAACGGGGCCGAAGTAATAAGGCGGCGAGGACGAGCCGACCCTGGGTAGGCGAAGCAAGCAAGACCAAAGCACCTCTGCCTCAAGGCAACGCCGAAAGACGAACCGCCTACCCAACAGAGCATCATACAATCAATGTAGTTCCCAAGATCAATCAAATGCCAGAGAAGTCACGAGGAACCCCCTTTACAACGAGAATTGCCGAGGCGATCATCCCCGACGAATAAAAGATCAGAATCCCGCTCTACGACGGGTCGACCGATCTTACGGACCATATTAGAGTTTTTCGCATGTCGATGCGCCGAGCCGAACTCGAGGAAAGAAAAGAGGACGCAAGAATTTACCGTCGATTAGCTGAAAATTTAAAACCCTACACGATCTACCAAGAATGCACCCCGGTGAACACGATACGACCTCCTCAAAGACGACCATCAGCCACCCAGGACAGATCTCATTTTACGATGGAACGACAAACCCCGTAGCCTACGTAATGACCTTCTGAATGGCAATGGGTCTTTTCAATCCCGAAGGAGTCAAGAACGAAGATGGATATAGCTTCTGGTTCGGGAAACATCTCAAGGGAGTCGCCCTCGACTGGTTCTCGAAACTCTATCGGAATTCAATCCATAATTTTTGACAATTATCTGTCGGAATCATAAGGCATTTCTCTGAACAAGGAATATTCGACGCTGATTTGTGGATCCTAACCAAAAGGCCGACGGAGTCGCTGCGGCACTTTATGGAACGTTTCAAAACTGCACTTTCAATGGAGGAATTCGTAAGCGATCGAGTCTCGATAAATACACTAAGAAGAGCATTGCGGCATAGATGAGACTTCTGAAAAGAAATCACATTCAAAAAGTCAGCAACAGTCCAGGACGCTATGCATCGAGTTTCGGAGTTCATCCACAAGGAAGAAAAGATGATAGGCTTTTCATCCCGAAGTCAGATCAACGATCAACCAAGACGCTCCAAGCGTAAGAGATCCATCTTGAACTCGATGGACAAACTCAATGAAATCACTAGCCCATCCCGTTTCCAAAACGCGGTAAAATTGAAGCGCCCTTCAATTCGGCGAGCTGGACAAGACGATGTGACAACAAGAGCAACTCGACCACGTTCTCCAAAGAACGCCACTCTCTCTATCAATATAAGCAAGGACGCGAGCAACAAGGAGTCGACACCTTACACGTCCCGAGCCCATAACGACTGCGCAACCCCCTCGCCACTTCGCGAGGAGGATCGGCCAAAGAAAGCAAATATGTCATACATCGAGTCCTTCATGTGCCACGATACCACAGGCTCCTACTGCCAATCCTACTCAGCCTTCGAACCCAACCATTCCATATCCGCTTCACAACACGGATATCCGAACAACATAGGCACAGAGAAACTCGAATAATTTTTTCAATTAGTTCGCAAACTACCCGAAGACATCTCGTTTACTAAAGCATTCAAGGAATGTAAACTCGGTCGTTTCTTCCACGATAGCGCCGAATCTACATCGGAAATAGAGTATCTCTTCACCTTTGCAAGACGCGGAAGACCAATCGAGATACTTTACAAAACTCATGAACATGGCCAATTCCTCATCTCATGCAACATCCAGGGCATTTACTTCGCTAACGTTATGTGCGACTCCGGAGCCTGCCTTAGTATCATCTCCAAATCAACCGTTGAACGCATCGGCATCAAGCATGTACATCCAACCCGAACAAGGATCAACATAACTAATCAGTCCAGAACAACACCAATGAGGATAGCACGTGATGTACGTGTGAGGATCGGAGATTCCATTGCTCCCGTCGACTTCTACATCTTCGAAGCAGAAAAAATTTATCCAACCCCGATAATCCTCTAATGGCCTTACCTAGCTACCGCCGGGGCAATTATGGATTAGCCATCTCAACGCCTATCCTTCACTCAAATCGACATCAACGTTTGTCTATCCCGCAACCCAGCTCAACCACAAAGATGAAAGTTCCTCGGAATCACAGCGTAGAAATGATGAGCCAACCGAGGAAAACAACAGAGACCCCAAGAAGACGTGCCTAAGGAGAAAACTCTCCTTCAGCTAGAACCACCTCATCCCAATGAACTACGGGATAGCTTGATCCCTGTAAGGGGTACGTAGGCAACCAATTTTCGGAAAGGTGCAGTTGTCCCCCTCCTTAAAAAAGGCGGGGAGTGGGTACGTATACACATATTCCCATATTTTGTAAATGCGACTTGTCATACTTCTTGAGCTAGCGATTTATATTGCATTTTCACTCATCATTCTCGTCTGTTGCTGGCCACAACAACGAACTCATATGTCCCCTTCGGATTCTAACATCCATCCTATACGGATCACAGTTCTTTTACAATCCACCAGGGATTAAAGCGTGCTATATAAAGTTTAGGCGGATATATTTGGACCAAAGGAAGGAAAAGATATATCTCGACCAAACCACTCACAATTTTACTACCGAAACGGGAACGTAAGTCGAGACTACATCGTAAACCCTAAGACCGAAGTAAAATCTAAACTCAATTATCACTCGCTTCATAGCACATTGGTCTTTAACAAATGAGGGAAAGAAGAAAGAGCTTAGGCATGTTCCATCTAGAGAAAATTCATCAGCAATAGCATTGCCCAAGGTTGTTTCCCCTTTGTTCTTCTCAAAAAAACTCTCTTCTTTATAAGTATATTGGATGGAGGCTAAAGCATACCTTGGAGTTATGCCTACGTCTCTAACTTCCCCTACTTGCTTGGAGTTTCCAAATTGCTCATTAAAACCCTTGGAAGTCCTATCCTCATCAATCCCAACATTAACAATTGGTAAAACCCTCACTTCCTTTGGTTCCTCGGATGGCAAATAGAGTTTGACCAATTTGGGTTCCAAAGTCTCCAAATGGAAGGCTAATTGCTCAATCTCATTGGTGATCTCATCATGCAAGCCCTCTATTTTGTCATTCATTGCTCCCATCATCTTGCCAAACTTGATATCATTCATTTGTTGACCTTCTAGGATTTGATGGAGCACCTCTCTTTGTTCATCTTCTTGGTTAAAGATTTGAGCATACACATTGTTCTCTTTGTAGCCTTGTTGATTTCCTTGAACGTCATGGTTAGACCATTGATTGAGAAGTCTACTCTCTTGAACGTAATTCCCCTTGGTAACCATAAAATTGACTTCATCTCGGCGTTGCTCATGAACCAAACAAGCTCTTCTTTGTTGCACACCTATGACCTTTTCCATTATATCCAATTCATCTTGCAAGCCTTTTAATTCGGAATCTTGACATGATCTTTCTAGAGGGGTCGTATCATGCCTCTTAATGTAGCTTTCATGACTCTTAGCAAAGTTTTCAACAAGTAGCTCTCCTTGCTCCACGGTAAGGTTTGCAAAACACCCTTTGCTAGCGGCATCCAATGTCCATTTGTGCTCTTTATCAACTCCCCAATATAAAATGCTAAGAATGGCCCCTCTTTTGAACCCATGATGGGGACAATCTCGAGTGTATCCCTTGAGTCTTCCCCATGCCTCATAAAAAGTCTCATGCATGCCTTGTTTGAAACTCAAGATGTCCTTCCTAGTTTGGACCGTTCTTTGTGTGGGGTAGAACTTATTAAGGAAGATCTCTTTGCAATCATCCCAAGAAGTCACCAAGTGAGAAGGTAATACTCTCTCCCATTGGCTTGCTTTTTCTCCAAGAGAAAATGGAAACAATATGAGCTTGATACTCTCATGGGGCACTCCTCCAATCCTAATTGTGTCACACAACCTCTCAAATGAGTCCAAATGGTCATAAGGATTTTCCCTTTTCGTCCCCAAGAACCTAGACTCTTGAATCAACCTAACTACGCTTGCTTTGATTTCATAGGCCTAGGCTTCAATTGGAGGAGGGTCGATTCCATACCTCAATCAACGACAACAAGGAGTGTCAAAGCTTCCAACCGTTAGCTTGTCCCTTTGAGCTTGGGTCGGACTTGATGCAAACACTTGTGGTCGTGGTATTTCTTGAAATTGTGGTATTTCTTGAGGGTTTGGAGCTTGAGAATTGTTGAATTGGTTGTCCATCTTTTGAGTTTGTAGAACTTCAATAATGTATTTTCGATTGAGCACCTCAAACACCTCAATTGATCTTGTCTTCCCATTTCTCTTCTTTTTTGACAACATGGGTAGATATCAATCTTCTTAAACTTTAAGTCTAACATGGACAAGATTGGAGCGCCTTTGCCTAGTGTGAGTGACTTGTCTCAAGTTCCACAACATCAAAGTTAATCAAAAGCATACTTGAGAACCGAGAGAACGTGGAAGAGCTTATGGCGGTCTTTGATTCACCAATCACAACAAGGATTGAGCCTAAGTCTCTCCCCAAGCTTGGGAATCCCGATAAGTTCTCCATCACTTGTTCTTTTGGAAACTTGAAGAAAGATGATGCCTTGTGTGACTCGGGATCAACCGTGAACGTCATATCCTTGGAAATGGCCAAGAGTCTTGGGATTACTAGAATGGAGGACTATCCCTCCACCATCATATTTGGAGACTCATCTTCAAAGAAACCGCTCGGCATTGTTAAAGATTATCCTCTCAAGGTTGGAGAGTGTCTTGTACCAACGGACTTCATTGTCATGGAGATGGGACAAACCAAAAAGCTTCCTCTCCTTCTTGGGACTCCATTCCTTAATACCGCCGGTGCAAGAGTAGACTTCACGAGCAAGAAGGTATTACTCAAGAAGGTGAATGACGCGGTATTCTACCCAATCGTGCCTTTTTCTACCGTGGTTTGTGGCACGATCACTTGTGAGATAAATGGGAATGAAGCTCCAAGAGTCGAGTATGTTGGTATTTGTGCAACAGTGGGTTATGGTGATGATGAAGAAGCCCGTGCATATGACGGTTATTTCCTAGGATCCCTCTTCCAAACCAAGATGGAGAATGAGGTTCAAGGTAGCACGATTGCGAAGAAGAGGGCAAAGACCAAGGCCAAGGTGAAAAACGAGTTTAGTATGCTTGATGGGTCTAAGTCCGAGCTAAGCCAACCTTCCACCATGACTCTCACCCCTTGGAAACATCAAGACAGGGTGATTGAGTACATAATAATGTGTGAAGGACGGTCCAATCCCTTTGCCTCAGTCAAGGCAATCCTGACACCGGAGTTCAAAGAGAAAGGGGAACCCGGTCTTCAAGAGATCATGAACACGGTCCTTAGGCTAGCTCAAGGATCCACCTAGGAGGTCCACCACTCCTCCTCTCTCACCCGCCTAAAAGGGTAACAAACGTCGAACTTAGTGACGTTAAGCAAAGCGCACTTGGAAGACATTCCCATGTCTATCTTTGTAAATAATTTATCTCTTTTTAAATGCTTTTTAATATTTTTGTTGAGGGGTTTCAAGGTTCTTGATAGTCTCACGGTCATGGCAAGCAACAACGGTGTTCAATGTCGGAGCCCAAGTACCTCTCCTAATAGATCACTCCACCACTCCCTTTTCTCCATTCCAAGGTTTGAACTACACTCCATTACATTGTACATTCATCTTTTTGCATTAAGTTTGCTCTCTCTTTGACTTTTGTTGCACCGAGACGGTGCAATTCAAGTTTGGAGGAGGGGTTTGTGTCATTTGACCTTGTGTTTTGTTTTCTTATTTTTCTCTTTGCATAATTGAGTCTCATGCATAGAAAACCCATAAAAATTTGAAAATTTTGAACATAACAAGAAGCATCTAGTTGCTCATGTTAAGATTGAGTCTAGAGTTCATATAGGATTTGCATTCTTACGTATTCGAAGCAATGATGAGTTTGTCCTTGTAAAGTGTCAACTTAAGATTAAGTCGTTATATGCATTTGAGAAACTCGAAAGTAAGGACTCACCATACTTGGATCATATGCATTGATGTTTTCATCTTGCTTGAAACAAGCTTTGAATTGAATCCAATCCTAACTATTTGAACCCCTAATTTTGACTAGTAATTATCATGTTTATGCATTGAAAAATGGACTCATGGATACCATAGACATACTTGGGCTATCTTCTTCCTTTTTACCACTCTTGTTAGTCCAAGTATCTTATCCCCATCTTTGGGACGGTTATCCTCGCCCTTAACTTACCCTCCTTTCAAGCCTAATTCTTTAGTGAGAGTTGTGAGGCCTATATTTTTTGAATGAACTTAGCAAAAAGTGTTGGGTTTAGAGCGACAAGGAAAAGCTTTTATATAGAGTTAGCTCGTTCATCATCGGGCTAAACATAGGTTATGCCAGATTGA
Organism: Eutrema japonicum; assembly: GCA_030161315.1. Classification (NCBI taxonomy): domain Eukaryota; kingdom Viridiplantae; phylum Streptophyta; class Magnoliopsida; order Brassicales; family Brassicaceae; genus Eutrema; species Eutrema japonicum. The sequence goes on along the minus strand of BSQW01000013.1, from coordinate 35,368,531 downwards.
TGGGGAGTTTGGGTTGAATGAAAAGAAAAGTCTTGGACGTTCAAATCACTAGGAAAGGTGGAAACAAGGAAAAGAGTTGTAGAAGAATAAGGGGAAAAGCTAATTATTGAAATGGTTGGCAATGATTATTTGATATAGCTCTAAGTGATAAATAAAAGATGGTCTCTAGCTACAAAAAGAAGAAAAGAAGGCAAAAGTGGCTAGTGCATCCAAAAGATGAAGAAAGAGATTAAGTAAGAATAGTAAAAGTTGAGCTAAAGAAGAAAAGGAAATGAGCCAAGCCATTTGATTGATCGAAGGTGAAGAAGAAGTTTTCCCCAAGTGCTTAAATGAAGAAGAATTGATGAGATAGTGTGGTTTATGAAAGGCAAAATTGTCTTGAAGAAAGGGTAGCTTAGGAGTGATTTTCATGAGGCTTAGAGGTAAGGATTGCAATCATTTGGGACATTGGGTAGATGGAAGTATATCCTTGTATGCATCAATTGCTTTTTACCCTTAGCATTTTGCCAAAGTTCATTCATTCGTTGAGAGATCCTTTGATATGGAATTGCCACATTTATTGAGATCATTTTTTATCTCAAAACCCTTGTCCCTTAACAAATGAGCTCATTTTATTTGCATAAATAGGATTCATGGCTTCGTTTAATGAATGTTAAAGGATTGGGGGATATGAACGCTTGTGTAGGCTAACTCTTGAGCTTGATTCATATTGTGATGAGTATGGCTAAATCTTTTGGAGTAGAGAATGTTCATGTGCATTTTAGAATCACCATTGAATGGTTTTCTTTTGTTGACATTTTTGGACTCTATCTTCATTGCTCTCTATCTCCTTTTTCTTGTTTGTTTTCTTGGGGACAAGCAATTTAATAAGTTTGGGGGAGTTGATATTCATATATTTTACATGTTCTAGCTTGCATTTAAGTTAGCATTTTTAGTTACCAACATCCGTCTCTCATAGTTTTGATAGCATTTTGGTTTAAATTAGACTATTAGGTATTTGAATTAGGTCCTAGTGAGTCTTGCATGCATTTAGAGTGTTTTATAGGTTCTTGGAGTCATTTTGGAGAAGTTTAGAGTAATGGAGCAAAATGACCATTCCCTAGCGTCTGAAATAACTGGAACGACGAAGGATCCCCGACCTGATTCAGCTTCAATGGCCTTCATAAAAGTTGTATCCAAGAGAGTTATCTGACTACAGGAGGTGGTTTCAGGTCATTCGGACATATGGTTCGTGAGATATGACCGTTTTACCGAGAGCATTCCACCAGCCAGTTCCACCGGCCTCACACAGTCCGGTGTGAAGAGCTTCCCGGGGCAGGAGATCCACCGGCTTGCTCATGCCCGGTTTGAAGACTTTCCCAATACAGGAGATCCACCGGCCAGCTCCACCGGCCTGCTCATGCCCGATGCCAAGCTTCAGGACGCACAGCACCGGCTACCTCCTACCCGATGTAGCCGCCCGGTGTGAAGAACCAAACAACGGCAGGGATTCCACCGGCCACCTATCACCCGGTGTGAAGCCGTAGAACCAGAAGACCCAGACCCGACCGGGTCAAGCCCCAGTTTTTTCCGGGTTGATCCGGTCGCCCCCTTTTACCCATAAATACCCTTAAACCTAATTTCTATAGATCTATCCTATTTTCTAAGGCAAAAAACCACTTGGGTGATTTGCTAAGTATTTTGTAAGAAGATCTTAGTTTTTATTTATGCAATCTAAGTTTTATTAATCTAGTTTCATCTTTCTTTCCTTAATCTTTCATTTCCCTAATCATTTTAATCATGGGATCTTTAACTTCTCTTATGAGATTTGAGGGTTTTATGATGATTAGTGAGTAGCTTATTTTAAAACTCATGGGTGAGGTAGATTAGGTGTCTTCTTAAATGGTTAATGATGTTTAGGACCTAGATCATCTTCTCCCTCTCTTATCTAAAGCTTTTAATGCTAGATTAAGCTTGGAAAAGCTAGTTTAGACCTTAGGGCATTTCATGCACATAAGGTGTTTGATGAAATGCCCTTATAAGTTAGATAAGAGATTTTACTTGTTTATCCTAAGGAATTAGTTGACTAAAGAGTAGTATGGCCTTTGTAATTGGATATTCATGCTTGTTAATTAGTTTTTCACAAATGGAAATTTGTTCTTGATTAGTTAATTAACAAAGTGATTAAGACCATGGAAGTGGATTAGTCTTGTTTTGACATTCTAAGCCTAGGGAGAAATGCTCAGAGTTGGCGAAGATTGTGTCTACACCCAAGGAGTGGCCGGCTTTTACACTACATTTGGAGGAGGAAGGAGGAATCACCTTTTTCTCTATCACACATATCCCACGCACAAACAACACAGTGGCAGACAAGTTAGCACGAGGTGCTCGAGTCTACCCATAAGATTTTATCTATGTAAACGCGATACCCCCGCTTTGGTTTACTGAATCGGTATAAGTATTTAGGCTGTTGACAAAAAAAAACCTAGGGAGAAATGCTTGTTTGTGTTGTTTAGCATCCTTGATCAATCATTAAAGTCACCTAAGTCAATAACCTCACTCTAGAGCTTGCTTTAATCATTTATCAATCTCGACTAGTACTTGTTAACTTGTTTACTTATTTGCTTGCTTTAATTGAATTAGAATTGCTAGAATTGAAACTAAAACAAACCTTGTTGCTTAACTTAAGTAGTGCTTTGTATTCTTGGTGTTTTGGAACTTAACCCATTGGATTCTATACCTCTTATACTACTTAGTATCTAGAGAATTGATATCTAAAAAACCGAAAATTTCATTATCAATTTGGCGCCCTTGCCGGGGAGGCAATAGGGTTTATGTGTTATCTAATCTTGTGTTTTGTTTTCTTATTTTTCTCTTCTTTTGATTTTGGTACATTTGAAAGCACAATAGAACTAAAGACGACAAGTTAGTAACAATAACTAAAATAAAATTTATCATGTCCACAAGATGCATGCACTTAGCTATATGCATTAACATAGTGTAAACAAAATTGCTTAAGCTAAGCAACCAAGTTGGTTTCGGTTTCTCACAATCCTAAATGGTTCAAATTAAACAAGCGAACAAGACTATTGGAGCTGAATCAGATCAGAAATCCTTCGTCCTGCCAGTTTTTTAAGATGCTTCGGAATGATCCTTGCATCCTATTTTACTCCATTATTTCAAACATCTCCAAAATGTCTCCAAACACCCTGAAAACACTCCAAGTGCATGCAAGACTCACTAGGACCTAATGCAAACAAACTAAAACCTAATTTAGACCAAAACACTATAAACCTATGAAAGACACATGCATGAGACCCGAAACACTAAATAATATGCATGCTAAAATGTGTAAAATATGAGAATATCAACTCCCCCAAACTTACTCATTTGCTTGCCGTCAAGCAACAAATAAGAACAAGAAGAGAGAGAGGTTGAAGTGAGAGATCAAGTCTGAGAATATTAACAAAATATTTCGAACCAATGCCCTTGAGAGTAGTTACATTATGCACGAACAATCTCTACTTTAAAGGATTTAGCCATACTCGTTGCTACACGAATTGGGTCTAAGCCTTAGCATTCACAAGCATTGGTAAACCCACAACTCTTTAGCATTCATTAAGTTCAATGGTGGATCATGCTTATGCAAATCAAGTGAACTCATTTGGCTTAGGGAAAGGTCTTGAGATAAAAGTGATCTCAATCATGCGGGTATTCCGAAGCAAAAGGATCTCTAACGAAAGAATGAACTTTGGCAAAATGCTAAGAGTAAAGAACAACCGATGCATACAAGGATGAATTTCATCTACCCAATGCCCCAATATGAACTCCACTCCTATTTCTAAACCCATCAATCAAGCTTCATTCCTAGGCTACCCTTATCACAAGGCATTTTTGCCTTCTCAAACCCACACTTCTCATCACTTTTCAGTTGGGGGAATTCTTCTTCAAAATTGATTGGATTGGCTTCTCATCATTTCTTTTCCTTTAGCTCCTCTTTTGCTTGCACGACTTGTCTCCATTTCATCCTTTGGATGCCTTATCCATTTTGGGTCTTTTCTTTCTTTCACACTTAGAGATCCTTACAATTCAACACTTGGAGCTAAATCACTTTCTTGTTTCAACCAATCCAACTTTTGTTTTTCCCCATTACTTTCTCCATATCTTTTGCTTTCTCTACATTCTCTTTGTCTTTTCAACAACACCCCAAACTCCCAACCTATCTATCCTAGCCTATGTCTAACTCATTGATGTGTGAGCTAGTTCTACATGAAAGCTTCTCCTTGTCATCACAAACTCAACACTTTTTGCTAAGCTCATTCGAAATTAGGCCTCGCGACACACACAAGAGATGTAGGTTTGGTTTAGGGTGTGGTTAACCGTTCCAAATGTGGGAATCGGCTATTTGAGCTAACAATAGTGGTGAAAAGGGAAAAGATAGCTCAAATATGTATATGGTATCCATGGGTCTACTCTTCAATGTACAAGCATGATAATTCAAGTCAAGATTAGAGTTCACTATATAGAGTTGGGATCAAATCAAAGCATGCTTCGACCAAAACATAAACATTCAACCCGCAAGATCAAAACAGGGATCATCCTTAACTTCGTGATCGCTCAAATGCATCAAATAACTCCTAACGAGGGCATTAATTCAAGCTCTTAAGTTTATATTCCACATGGACATTTCTCCCAATGCAAGTGAGTGCAAACCTATATGCATCTAGACTCAATTTTAATCATGTGAAATGCAACTACATTCTTTTTTTATGTTCAAAATTTTGATGTTTTTCTATGCATGAGACTCAAGTATGCAAAAAAAAAAAAAAAAAAACAAAACACAAGATTAAATAACACATAAACCCTCCCCCAAACTTAAATTACACAGTCCCTTGTGTAATAAAAGCTTAAGAGAGAGCTAAAAAATGCATGAAAGAGAGAAAAAGGCATGATTCTAAATGTTATGTACAAAGTTTGGAGTATAACCTTGGAAGTTTGGAGATGACGAGAGGGATCAAAAGGCCAAGAGAAGCCATACTCATCACGTGGGTTCCTCACATCTTTTCTTGAAGCTCATGACAACTAGACCACCAAGAAACCTTGCAACCACTCAACAAAAGATCAAAACGCCCAAGAAACACAAAAATAAACTAGAAATCAAAGAGAATATTTACAATGATAAACATGGGAATGTCTCTCAAGTGCACTTTGTTTAACGTCACTAAGTTCGACGTTGGTTACCCTTTTATGCGGGTGATGGAGGAGTGTGAGCATTCCATGGTGGATCTTTGAGTTCAAGCTTGAGGACCTTGCTCATGACCTCTTGAAGACCGGCTTGCTCTTTTTCTTTAAGCTTGGGTGTGAGGATTGCTTTGACCATGGCAAAAGGTTTAGACCATCCCTCACACTTGATTTTGTACTCAATCACCCCGTTTTCATGTTTCCAAGGGGTGAGAGTCATGGTGGAAGGTTGGCTTAACTCGGACTTGGGCTCATCAAACTTGCTTGGTCCGTTTTTCCCCTTGGCCTTGGTCCTTGTTCTCTTCTTTGCAACCTTGCTACTTTCAACCTCATTTTCCATCATGGTGTGGAAGAGGGACGCTAAGCAATCACCATCCAATGCTAAAGCTTCTTCAACATTACCATAACCCAAAGCATTCTTGTCATGGGATTCTTGCTTCTTCCTACGAGCCTTTGGGGGTGAAGCTTTTTCTATCTTCTCACAACTACCCACGTCTTTTACCTTCTCATCATTCCTCTCTTGTTCATCATTCTCCATGATCTCAAATGAGGGAAAGAAGAAAGAGCTTAGGCATGTTCCATCTAGAGAACATTCATCAGCAATAGCATTTCCCAAGGTTGTTTCCCCTTTGTTCTTCTCAAAACAACTCTCTTCTTTATAAGTATATTTGATGGAGGCTAAAGCATACCTTGGAGTTATGCCTACGTCTCTAACTTCCCCTACTTGCTTGGAGTTTTCAAATTGCTCATTAAAACCCTTGGAAGTCCTATCCTCATCAATCCCAACATTAACAATTGATAAAACCGTCACTTCCTTTGGTTCCTCGGATAGCAAATAGAGTTTGACCAATTTGGGTTCCAAAGTCTCCAAATGGAAGGCTAATTGCTCAATCTCATTGGTGATCTCATCATGCAAGCCCTCTATTTTGTCATTCTTTGCTCTCATCATCTTGCCAAACTTGATATCATTCATTTGTTGACCTTCTAGGATTTGATGGAGCACCTCTCTTTGTTCCTCTTCTTGGTTAGAGATTTGAGCATACACATTGTTCTCTTTGTAGCCTTGTTGATTTCCTTGAACGTCATGGTTAGACCATTGATTGAGAAGTCTACTCTCTTGAATGTAAATCCCCTTGGTGACCACAAAATTTACTTCATCTCTGCATTGCTCATGAACCAAACAAGCTCTTCTTTGTTGCACACCTATGACCTTTTCCATTATATCCAATTCATCTTGCAAGCCTTTTAATTCGGAGTCTTGACATGATCTTTCTAGAGGGGTCGTATCATGCCTCACAATGTAGCTTTCATGACTCTTAGAAAAGTTTTCAACAAGTAGCTCTCCTTTCTCCACGGTAAGGTTTGCAAAACGCCCTTTTCTAGCGGCATCCAATGTCCATTTGTGCTCTTTATCAACTCCCCAATAGAAAATGCTAAGAATGGCTCCTCTTTTGAACCCATGATGGGGACAATCTCGAGTGTATCCCTTGAGTCTTCCCCATGCCTCATGAAAGGTCCCATGCATGCCTTGTTTGAAACTCAAGATTTCCTTCCTAGTTTGGACCGTTCTTTGTGTGGGGTAGAACTTATTAAGGAAGATCTCTTTGCAATCATCCCAAGACGTCACCAAGTGAGAAGGTAATGCTCTCTCCCATTGGCTTGCTTTTTCTCCAAGAGAAAACGGAAACAAGATGAGCTTGATACTCGCATGGGGCACTCCTCCAATCCTAATTGTGTCACACAACCTCTCAAAGGAGTCCAAATGATCATAAGGATTTTCCCTTTTCGTCCCCAAGAACCTAGACTCTTGAATCAACCTAACCACGCTTGCTTTGATTTCATAGCCTCGGCTTCAATTGGAGGAGGGTGGATTCCATACCTCAATCAACGACAACAAGGAGTGTCAAAGCTTCCAACCGTTGGCTTGTCCCTTTGCAAACACTTGAGGTCGTGGTATTTCTTGAAATTGTGGCATTTCTTGAGGGTTTGGAGCTTGAGAATTGTTGCATTGGTCGTCCATCTTTTGAGGTTGTAGAACTTCAAGAATGTATTTGCGATTGAGCACCTCAAACACCTCAATTGATCTTGTCTTCCCATTTCTCTTCTTTTCGGACAACATGGGTAGATATCAATTTTCTTAAACTTCAAGTCTAACATGGACAAGATTGGAGCGCCTTTGCCTAGTGTGAGTGACTTGTATCAAGTTCCACAACATCAAAGTTAATAAAAAGCATACTTGAGAACCGAGTGAACGTGGAAGAGCTTATGGCGGTCTTTGATTCACCAATCACAACAAGGATTGAACCTAAGTCTCTCCCCAAGCTTGGAAATCCCGATAAGTTCTCCATCACTTGTTCTTTTGGAAACTTGAAGAAAGATGATGCCTTGTGTGACTCGGGATCAACCGTGAACGTCATATCCTTGGAAATGGCCAAGAGTCTTGGGATTACTAGAATGGAGGACTATCCCTCCACCATCATATTTGGAGACTCATCTTCAAAGAAACCATTCGGCATTGTTAAAGATTATCCTCTCAAGGTTGGAGAGTGACTTGTACCAACGGACTTCATTGTCATGGAGATGGGACAAACCAAAAAGCCTCCTCTCCTTCTCGGGACTCCATTCCTTAATACCGCCGGTGCAAGCATAGACTTCACGAGCAAGAAGGTATTACTCAAGAAGGTGAATGACACGGTATTCTACCCAATCGTGCCTTTTTCTACCTTGGTTTGTGGCACGATCACTTGTGAGATAAATGGGAATGAAGCTCCAAGAGTCGAGTATGTTGGTATTTGTGCAACAGTGGGTTATGGTGATGATGAAGAAGCCTGTGCATTGGACGGTTATTTCCTAGGATTCCTCTTCCAAACCAAGATGGAGAATGAGGTTCAAGGTAGCACGATTGTGAAGAAGAGGGCAAAGACCAAGGCCAAGGTGAAAAACGAGTTAAGTATGATTGATTGGTCTAAGTCCGAGCTAAGCCAACCTTCCACCATGACTCTCACCCCTTGGAAACATCAAGACAGGGTGATTGAGTCAAAAATCAAGTGTGAAGGACGGTCCAATCCCTTTGCCTCAGTCAAGGCAATCCTGACACCGGAGTTCAAAGAGAAAGGGGAACCCGGTCTTCAAGAGATCATGAACACGGTCCTTAGGCTAGCTCAAGGATCCACCAAGGAGTTCCACCACTCCTCCTCTCTCACCCGCCTAAAAGGGTAAAAAACGTCGAGCTTAGTGACGTTAAACAAAGCGCACTTGAAAGAAATTCCCATGTCTATCTTTGTAAATACTTTCTCTCTTTTTAAATGTTTTTGTTGAGTGGTTTCAAGGTTCTTGATAGTCTCACGGTCATGGCAAGCAACAACGGTGTTCAATGTCGGAGCCCAAGTACCTCTCCTAATAGATCACTCCACCACTCCCTTTTCTCCATTCCAAGGTTTGAACTACACTCCATTACATTGTACATTCATCTTTTTGCATTAAGTTTGCTCTCTCTTTGACTTTTGTTGCACCGAGACGGTGCAATTCAAGTTTGGAGGAGGGGTTTGTGTCATTTGACCTTGTGTTTTGTTTTCTTATTTTTCTCTTTGCATAATTGAGTCTCATGCATAGAAAACCCATAAAAATTTGAAAATTTTGAACATAACAAGAAGCATCTAGTTGCTCATGTTAAGATTGGGTCTCGAGTTCATATAGGATTTTCATTCATACACATTCAAAGTAATGATGAGTTTGTCCTTGTAAATCGTCAACTTAATATTAAGTCTTTATATGCATTTGAAAAACTCGAAAGTAAGGACTCACCATACTTGGATCATATGCATTGATGTTTTCATCTTGCTTGAAACAAGCTTTGAATTGAATCCAATCCTAAATATTTGAACCCCTAATTTTGACTAGTAATTATCATGTTTATGCATTGAAAAATTGACTCATGGATACCATAGACATACTTGGGCTATCTTCTTCCTTTTTACCACTCTTGTTAGTCCAAGTATCTGATCCCCATCTTTGGGACGGTTATCCTCGCACTTAACTTACCCTCCTTTCAAGCCTAATTCTTTAGTGAGAGTTGTGAGGCCTATATTTTTTGAATGAACTTAGCAAAAAGTGTTGGGTTTAGAGCGACAAGGAAAAGCTTTTATATAGATTGAGCACGTTCATCATCGGGCTAAACATAGGTTATTCCAGATAGATGGGGAGTTTGGGTTGAATGAAAAGAGAAAGTATTGGGCGTTCAAATCACTAGGAAAGGTGGAAACAAGGAAAAGAGTTGTAGAAGAAGAAGGGAAAAAGCTAATTATTGAAATGGTTGGCAATGATTATTTGATATAGCTCTAAGTGATAAAGAAAAGATGGTCTCTAGCTACAAAAATAAGAAAAGAATGCAAAAGTGGCTAGTGCATCCAAAAGATGAAGAAAGAGATTAAGTAAGAATAGTAAAAGTTGAGCTAAAGAAGAAAAGGAAATGAGCCAAGCCATGTGATTGATCGAAGGTGAAGAAGAAGTTTTCCCCAAGTGCTTAAATGAAGAAGAATTGACGAGATAGTGTGGTTTATGAAAGGTAAAATTGTCTTGAAGAAAGGGTAGCTTAGGAGTGATCTTCATGAGGCTTAGAGGTAAGGATTGCAATCATTTGGGATATTGGGTAGATGGAAGTATATCCTTGTATGCATCAATTGCTTTTTACCCTTAGCATTTTGCCTATGTTCATTCATTCGTTGAGAGATCCTTTGATATGGAATTGCCACATTTATTGAGATCATTTTTTTATCTCAAAACCCTTGTCCCTTAGCCAAATGAGCTCATTTTATTTGCATAAATATGATTCATGGCTTCGTTTAATGAATGTTAAAGGATTGGGGGATATGAACGCTTGTGTAGGCTAATTCTTGAGCTTGATTCATATTGTGATGAGTATGGCTAAATCTTTTGGAGTAGAGAATGTTCATGTGCATTTTAGAATCACCATTGAATGGTTTTCTTTTGTTGACATTTTTGGACTCTATCTTCATTGCTCTCTATCTCCTTTTTCTTGTTTGTTTTCTTGGGGGCAAGCAATTGAATAAGTTTGGGGGAGTTGATATTCATATATTTTACATGTTCTAGCTTGCATTTAAGTTAGCATTTTTAGTTACCAGCATGCGTCTCTCATAATTTTGATAGCATTTTGGTTTAAATTAGAGTATTAGGTATTTGAATTAGGTCCTAGTGAGTCTTGCATGCATTTGGAGTGTTTTATAGGTGCTTGGAGTCATTTTGGAGAAGTTTAGAGTAATGGAGCAAAATGACCATTCCCTAGCGTCTGAAATAACTGGCAGGACGAAGGATCCCCGACCTGATTCAGCTTCAATGGCCTTCATGAAAGTTGTAGCCAAGAGAGTTATCTGAGTACAGGAGGTGGTTTTAGGGCATTCGGACATACGGTTCGTGAGATATGATTGTTTTAACGAGAGTATTCCACCAGCCAATTCCACCGGCCTCACACAGTCCGGTGTGAAGAGCTTCCCGGGGCAGGAGATCCACCGGCTTGCTCATGCCCGGTGTGAAGACCTTCCCAATACAGGAGATCCACCGGCCAGCTCCACCGGCCTGCTCATGCCCGATGCCAAGCTTCAGGACGCACAGCACCGGCTACCTCCTACACGATGTAGCCGCCCGGTGTGAAGAACCAAACGACGGTAGGGATTCCACCGGCCACCTCTCACCCGGTGTGAAGCCGTAGAACCAGAAGACCCAGACCCGACCGGGTCAAGCCCCAGTTTTTTCCGGGTTGATCCGGTCGCCCCCCTTTACCCATAAATACCCTTAAACCTAATTTCTATAGATCTATCCTATTTTCTAAGGCAAAAAAACAACTTGGGTGATTTGCTAAGTATTTTGTAAGAATATCTTAGTTTTTATTTATGCAATCTAAGTTTTATTAATCTAGTTTCATCTTTCTTTCCTTAATCTTTCATTTCCCTAATCATTTTAATCATGGGATCTTTAACTTCTCTTATGAGATTTGAGGGTTTTATGATGATTAGTGAGTAGCTTATTTTAAAGCTCATGGGTGAGGTAGATTAGGTGTCTTCTTAAATGGTTAATGATGTTTAGGACCTAGATCATCTTCTCCCTCTCTTATCTAAAGCTTTTAATGCTAGATTAAGCTTGGAAAAGCTAGTTTAGACCTTAGGGCATTTCATGCACATAAGGTGTTTGATGAAATGCCCTTATAAGTTAGATAGGAGATTTTACTTGTTTAGCCTAAGGAATTAGTTGACTAAAGAGTATTATGGCCTTTGGAATTGGATATTCATGCTTGTTAATTAGTTTTTCACAAATGGAAATTTGTTCTTGATTAGTTAATTAACAAAGTGATTAAGACCATGGAAATGGATTAGTCTTGTTTTGACATTCTAAGCCTAGGGAGAAATGCTCAGAGTTGGTGAAGATGGTGTCTACACCCAAGGAGTGGCCGGCTTTTACACTACATTTGGCGGAGTTCGCGAGGGGCAAGGAGGAATTCACCTTTTTCTCTATCACACATATCCCACGCACAAACAACACAGTGGCAGACAAGTTAGCACGAGGTGCTCGAGTCTACCCATAAGATTTTATCTATGTAAAATCGATACCCCCGGTTTGGTTTATTGAATCGGTATAAGTATTTAGGCTGTTGACAAAAAAAAACATAGGGAGAAATTCTTGTTTGTGTTGTTTAGCATCCTTGATCAATCAATAAAGTCACATAAGTCAATAATCTCACTCTAGAGCTTGCTTTAATCATTTATCAATCTCGACTAGTACTTGTTAACTTGTTTACTTATTTGTTTGCTTGAATTGAATTAGAATTGCTAGAATTGAGACTAAAACCAACCTTGTTGCTTAACTTAAGTAGTTCTTTGTATTCTTGGTGTTTTGGAACTTAACCCATTGAATTCTATACCTATTATACTACTTAATATCTAGAGAATTGATATCTAGAAAACCGAAAAGTTCATTATCAATTTGGCGCCGTTGCCGGGGAGGCAATAGGGTTTATGTGTTATCTAATCTTGTGTTTTGTTTTCTTATTTTTCTCTTCTTTTGATTTTGGTACATTTGAAAGCACAATAGAACTAAAGACGACAAGTTAGTAACAATAACTAAAAGAAAATTCATCATGTCCACAAGATGCATGCACTTAGCTATATGCATTAACATAGTGTAAACAAAATTGCTTAAGCTAAGCAAACAAGTTGGTTTCGGTTTCTCACAATCCTAAATGGTTCAAATTAAACAAGCGAACAAATAAATAAGCACTAAACAAGATTAAGACAATGATAAAAGAGGATATTTGGGCAAGCAATTTACTTGGAGGAATCTAAGCTAATCAATGATGTCCATTTACTAATACAAGTATATTTCCTTAAGCCTAGAACACTAATCAAGATTAATCTAATCTTTTATCACTTATAACTTTGCTAATTACCCAATCAATAAAAAACTCTTATTTGTGAAAATGTTAATTAGCAAGCATTAAATTCAAGTTCAATTAGCTAATAATCCCCTTAGACAATCACTCTGATGAGCTAAGTATGAATATCCTCTTATTTAATTCATTGGGCATTTCATCGAACACTTTGTGTGCATGAAATGCCCTTAGTTCCAGATCAACTTTCTCAAGCCTAATCTAGCATTTAAACCATCAAATAAGTGAGGAAACAATATAATTAGGCCCTAGACATCAAGAATTAACCAAGAAACCCACTAATCTACCAAGCCCAAATGATCCAAGAAGGTCTACTCACTAATCATGAAGAACACACCAAATCTCATGAAAGAGGTGTTGTTAATCATGATTAGAGAATAGGACATTAAGAAGGTCTACCCAATGTCCCAACACAAATTTGACCCTAATTCTAAACCCACAAGTAACCAATCCTAGATACCCTTCTCAAGGCTTTTTTTTTTTTTTTTTGCCTTCCTATTCCACAACTCTTCATCATCTTTCTTTTCCATAAGCATTTAAGGGGTTTCTTCTTCAACCAATGGTTTGGCTTTCTTTTATTTCCTTTGCTTAGCTCCTCTTTTAGATTCTTTAGTCTCTCTCATTTTTCTTCATGACTTGCCTTTAGCCATTTTGTCTTATTTTCTTTCTTTTCACAACTAGAGACTATCTTTTCAATCACTTTGAGTTAAACCACATATATTCTTGCCAACCATTACAAACTTATTACTTCCCCTAGTCATTCTCCCGAATCTCTTTCTTTCTTTCCACTTTTCCAATCCCAAAATCCTTCTTTTCCTTCTTTTTCATCCATTCCCCTCATCCCAAATATCATCCTATCTAACTTAGCCTAATCTAGCTCATGATGCGCGAGCTAGTTCTACATGAAATCCTTTCCTTGTCGCTCTAGACCCAACACTTTTTGCTAAGTCCATTCAGAAATAAGGTCTCACAACGCTCACTAAACATGTAAGCTGGAAAGAAGGTTGCGTTTTAGGTGGGGTAAACCATTCCAATTGTGGGAATTGGCTACTTGGGCCAACAAGAGTGGTAAAAAGGTATAAGATGACCCAAGTATGTATGCGGAATCCATGAGTTCATTATGCAATGCATGAACACGACAATTAATGTGTCAAAATTAAGGTTCTCACTTAGATAGGATTCGATTCAAATCGAAACTTGCTTCGGCTAAGACCTAAGTAATGAGACATGAGATCCAAACATGGTTCGACCTTGATTTCGCACATAAGATCTAGAGCATAGGACTTAAACTCTTAAAACGATACTTTTACAAGGAGAAATCATTCTAGTTCCCTATGCACATACAATGCAATATTTACTTGCTATGTATCTAGACTCAATCCTACATGAAGTGCAAAAAATTTCAAAATTGTTGAAAATGCATGATATGCATGAGACTCAAAGCGCAAAATCAAAATAAGACAAAGCAAATGACATTAGATACAGGTCCCTCCCCCAAACTTAAATCACACCGTCCCGGTGTGAAAGAAGTCTAAAGAAGGGACTCAAAATAAGACAAAACAAAATACAAGACTCAATTGAAAGAAAAATATTTACAAGGTTTTGGGAGTTACCTTAGAAGCTTTGGGATGGGGAAGAAGTCCCCATAGAAAGTGACAGGTTACGTGAGCAAGGTGAAGGAGATCTCATGGCTTTTCTTTTTGCTATCTTCTCGTCATGTGCCAATGAGTGGCTTGCCTCTCCGAGTACCACCATTTATCCTCCATGGAGCGTGTGGCTCATGTCGAGACCACCTTCTTCTTCCTATCGGGTTCGAAATGTGCTAGTTTACCGTCCCTCTTGAGCTCCTTGATTGTCTTTCCCATGACTCTAACCGTCTTCTCCAACTTCTTAATTACCCTTGCCATCTTCCTCATAATTTTGTTCTTGCCACTTGCACCAACGTTGGAGGAATCTCGATTGGTGGTGAGCATGGCGTTTAGCGGGGTTAGACATAACACCAACGAACGGGTCGAAGTGATACCGCTCTCCACCATAGATGGCCGTGGAGGGTGAGTCTTCGGCCTCTTCATCATCGGAGTCAAGGACTTCCTCGGGGTGTGCACTAGTAGCGGTCTTGCTCTTCTTCGGTACTCTCGTGCGGAAGGCATCAATTAGTGGGTCGATGGTTCGATTGTAGAAATAGTCCTTGGTTGGGTAAAAGAAAATGTTTCTCGGCTCATCAAGCTTTGTGATGACGGTTTTAGGCAATAGGACTTGCGCGTGGTACGTCTTGTTGAGCTTAAGGTTGTAAGCAAAATTGCCGTCTACCTTACCCTTGAAGAATTTGGTCCGTGCAAGGTAGCTCTCATCTATCAACTTCCATTTCTCATCAACCACCGAAAGCTTGATCCCTTTCGCCTTGAGGATGGGAGTTATGATCCAACCGATGGCTAATGCGGATTTCTTCGAATTAGTCTCCCAAGCCCAATTCTTGTGAAAGAGCATTTGCCTCACAAAGGTAGTGGTAAAGGAAGGGGTCTTCTCATTGCCTCTAAATTCCTTTCCATTGCTTAGTGTCTTGAGGAGGGGTTTCACACCGAGGCCTAGCAATTCCATTTCCTCTTTGATGACCTTGTTAAACTCCACCTTATTCTAGAATGTGCGGGTTAGTGCCATTTGCACATATTTGAGGATCGGGTTCCGGATGCTATAGCCCTTGGAGATGTCGGGTTTGTAGTCATCGGAAGCAATTGTTTCCCAAAAGTATTGGAGCTCATGCTTCGGATAGTGGAAGTATGGTTCACCATAGGTACCTTCTTCTTTGAAACCAAAAATTTCACAAAGCTCATGAAAAGTGACACGGTAGGTCTTCTTATTCACATCAAATCTGATTTCTCCAAAACCGATACTTGCATTTGCTGTCTTGTTCCCTATCCCATAGAACCGTGCTTCAAGGGTTGCAAGGAATTGACAAGTGAGGTCCTTGTGAGCTACTTCCTTCATCGTCATGAATTTCCCGAGACCCATGTTCTCGAAGACAAGAGCAACATCTTCATATATGCCCATCTTCTCCAAAACCACCGAGTCCACGAATAGCCCTTGCTCGAACTTCATAGTTGAGAACTTCTCATAATACTCCTCAACCGTTGGCTCTCTCTCCTTCTCCTCTACCGAGGTGTCTTCTTCTTCCACTTGCACAACGCTCTTCCCCTTAGCTTTACCTTTGGAATTTGTTGCTAAAGCTAACTCATTTGCATTCCCCCTTGAGGTACTTGCCGTGGCTTCCCCGTTGCCTTTTGTGCTTTTAGTCACGGTCCCTTGCTTGTTTTTGGGTTGAGATTTAACCGCCTTTTTCCTCTTCTCATTGGCCTTGTCACATGCCTCTAGTGCTAGCTCTCTCTTCCTTGTTGGTAGGTTTGAAGTTGGAATTGGGTTGTTTGTTGTCTTCATGGTACCTATATTGTCTCAAAGAGTATATAAGTTTCAAGAAATGAAGACACAACCTTTGTTGTTTCAAGCAAAGGCATATATGAGACAAAAAGGAGAATGCTCAATTAGCAAAAAGACCCTCCATTTCCCATAAGCAACATCAAAACTTCCATCTTTATGCTTCAAGAATCCATTCAAATTTCAAAGTTTGAAACTTTTAAGCACAAACACCAAAAATGAAGTTCTTGGCCAAATATTTCAAAATTTACTCAATGCATGACAAATCAGCATATGAACTACCTATCCTAACCATTTTCGAGCCTAATCCCAAGGTATTTATGCAAGTGAAATCATTACCCAAACAAATCCATGAAATTTTCACTTATGAGCAAGTTCTTGATTTTCATGAAAAATATGAGTGAAATACCTTGAGGATGCAGACCTTAAATGAAAAAGGTGTTGGTATATCCAGAAAGAGGATGAAAAATCCGGAATTTAGCAATTTGAATCACAATTTTTGGTTGAGAATTGAGAGAGATATGAGCTTAAGAAGTTTTAGAGAGAGAAGATGACCATTGTTGCGATTTTAGTGGAGAAGAAAGCTTACCTGGCTGGGTGGGTCGACTTACCTGGGTCAAGGGAGCGGACGGACCACTGGATAATAGATCTAGTCAACAGAATTCAAACTTGGAATTCAAACTTGGTCAACAAAAGTTTGAATTCTGGTCGATACCACAGTCGGATGCAACGGGTCGATGCTGAGGGAATGTTTCCTTTGATGTTGCATCGATCGGTTCCCTTCGCCACAGCCGGATGCAACAGGTCCATGCTAACAATCTTTTTTTTCTGATGTTGCATAGATCAGTCCCCTTTGCCACAGCCGGATGTAACAGGTCGATGCTGAGGGAATTTTTCTTCTCGGGGGACTTTTCTTCCCGAGGAACATTTTCTTCCCGGGGAACATTTTCTTTTCCCTCGAACACCAAGCTACCTAAGAACACTTAACAAAAAGATCAAAAGGAACTAAGAAAGATCGAAAGACGCATAAAAAGAAATATGTACAATAATAACCTTGGGGTGTCTCCCAAGAGCACTTTGTTTAACGTCACTAAGTTCGACGTTTGTTACCATCCTCAAGCTATAGGGACATCATCTAGAGGGATCGAGCCTCCCTTTTCGACTATTTGGTTTGCTCGGTAGAGTTTGAGCCTTTGGAAATTAGCAATGAAATCTTGGTCCTCCTTGTTAACAAGTACCACGGCTCCATAAGGCCTTACTTCATTAACTTCAAACGGACCCGACCACCTCGATTTGAGCTTCCCAGGAAAAAGCTTCAACCGAGACTTGAACAAGAGTACTTGGTCTCCTACCTTGAAGTCCTTGTGCATGATCCTCTTATCGTGGAATGCTTTGGCTCTCTCCTTGTAGATTCTCGAGCTCTCATAGGCCTCGAGCCTAGTCTCTTCTAACTCTAGAAGTTGAATTAACCTCTTCTCTTGTGTGGTCTTGTTGTCAAAATTAAGAAGCTTCACCGCCCATAGAGCCTTGTATTCCAATTCAACCGGTAGAAGGCACGACTTCCCGTAAAGCAAGTTGAATGGTGTAGTCCCTATAGGCGTCTTAAAAACGGTTCGTTAAGCCCATAAAGCATCATCTAACTTGTTGGCCCAATCTTTTCTTGAACTCCCAACCGTCTTCTCTAGTATGGCTTTGATTTGCCGGTTGGACACTTCTACTTGGCCACTCGTTTGAGGATGGTAAGGTGTTGCTACCTTATGCCTCACACCATGCTTCCTAAGTAGGCTTTCAAAGACTTTGTTCACAAAGTGGGAGCCGCCATCGCTTATCACCACACGAGGCACACCAAAGCGGGGAAATATAGTGGTCTTGAATAGCTTTAGCACGACCTTAGCATCGTTGGTCGGGCTTGCAATCGATTCTACCCACTTTGAAACGTAGTCAACCGCCACCAATATGTATTGGTTACCATATGATGACGGGAAAGGTCCCATGAAGTCGATGCCCCATACGTCAAACATTTCCACCACAAGGATTGGGTTTTGGGGCCGCTACAAGAAAATGTCGTATAAAGAGCACCACATAAACGCAATTGCTGGATACCATAGCGTTATCGCAAATGCTCCATCTTCGCCCGTCATAATAGGTCTGGCAGTTTACATAGCGTTTATGTGTTTTGCTACGTTAGTTATTTTTTTAATAGCGTTGATTAATTATGCAATTGTATATTTTATAATAGCGTTTAGTAGATGTTATTTTTTTGGTTATTCACAGCATTTTATTATGTCACCATAAGTTTTATTATAGCAAATGAATTTTGTAATTGTTACAGGGATTTTATCTGGGTTTTCTGATTAATTTGGATGTCCTATTTGTTCCAATTAGTCCTATCAACAAGTTTTGATCATTGCATAACAATATTCATAACAAAATGAAGGTTATTACCATATACAAGCTACACGCTTGTTCTGATTAATTTGGATGTCCTATTTGTTCCAATTAGTCCTGACAGACCAAGGCGAAGATTTCTAGGTTCAGAAGCAAATTGTGGCCATTTTTCGTTTACCTGAGCCCAAGTTATTGAGTCCACCGGTGGCCTCATTGTTCCATCTTTAGAAGCATTACTGAAATGCCAACGCAGATCCTCAGCCACCCTTCTTGATCTATACATCCTTCTGAATTTGTCCTTTATCGGGAAATATCTAAGAACCTTAGCTGGAATCCCTGTCTTTTCCTCCTTTGAGTGCTTGTCCAGTTCCCATCTTGAAGCACCACATCTAGGGCAGTTTGTCATTTCCTCGTACTGCTTCCGGTATAGAATGCAATCATTCTTGCATGCATGAATGTGCTCGTAGCCAAACCCAAATATCTTCAAGAACCTCTTCATTGCATCTGTTGATGTTGGTAGCTTGTTATCTTCAGGTAGCATGTCGTGAATCAACTTCAGAAGTTGATCGAAGTAGTTCTCTGACATCCCACTCTTCACTTTTATACGATAAAGACCCATAATCGCAGTCACTTTGGTGTAGTTAGGGCAGCTTGAGTAAAGTGGAGTTTCAGCATCGTTCAATTTTTGTCTAAACTCTGAATCCTGTTCACTTTCACCATCATCTTGCTAATCTCCATTGTCACTCCAGGGCTGTGAAATGTCATCACCGTCATAGAAAGCAGTTCTAAACAACTCATACGCTTCAAATTCAGATGTCGGATCATCAGATGTCTTCAAATCCCTTATCTCCCCGTGATTACTCCAACATCTCTGCCTCTTGTACTTCTGATCCATACCCCTAATCACCAGATGATCCAGTATTGTGGCTAGTGGTTGATGTCACACATTTCCACAATCAATACATGGACACAACATGTCTGGAGGATTACCCAACCTCCTTGCTGACCCATACACAAACTCTGTTGCTCCTTGTTCATACTCAAGGCTAGTCCTGTAACATAGAAACCAATGGACCAGTCGGGACATAACCTAGGTTAATCAAACATATGAAAGTTCTATCAAAGACAGAAGATACTCAGTTGTTAATTAGTAAATAAATCAATACCTTGGTAGCCAAACCCAAGACTTGTCCATGTTACACCACCACCACAGCTCCAAAGTCAAAGGGATACATATATTTTTTATAATTTGTTTCTTAAATCAAACAGTTTCAAACTCAAATAAAACTTCAAAGACACATACGAGAATATGAAGATCTTGTAAAGTACCTCTACAAAACAAAGATCTTGTAAAGAAGAATCTGCAAAATAAACCAAAATCGATTATATTCAAACACAACACAATCGCTTAACATTTAACCGAAATCCCAAACTGAAACGAAAACCCTAAATTTTCACATACCTTAGCTTGAAGCAGACACCCAAATCCGCTTGTAAAACCTGGACAGAAAGCTCTAATTAGTCGAAATAGATATTAAAATCCCTAATTGAAACAAAAACCCTAAATGTTCACATACCTTACCTTTCGAGATAGATCTTCAGCTTACGAAAATTTCCCTGTAAAAACCCAAATTCGTGAAAAGAAA
This sequence comes from Eutrema japonicum, assembly GCA_030161315.1. Lineage (NCBI taxonomy): Eukaryota > Viridiplantae > Streptophyta > Magnoliopsida > Brassicales > Brassicaceae > Eutrema > Eutrema japonicum. The sequence goes on along the minus strand of BSQW01000013.1, from coordinate 35,348,392 downwards.
TCAGAACTAACCTTTCCAAAACCCTAAATTGATACTCCTATCGATTACCCAACTAAGTCTCACCTTCAATCGAAATCAACATAGACGATAACGTCGAGGAATGCGTAGAATCTTGTTCTGGATCCAAGAAAAACGAGAATGAAAGATGTTAAAATCGATATTGAGTTTTCCAGAGAGATGAGAGAGAATGTCTGAGAGAGATAATTTTGCAGATACAAAGTGAGAAGAAGTGAAACAATGGAGTTTGTGAGAGGGGGAATTCGAGAATGGAGGGAGAATGAAAAATGAGGCGCTTGTTTTTTTTCGCTAAGGACTTAGCTGGGAAATGAAAATTAGGCTCTTTTTCCGCCTAAACTTAGCACAGCGTTTCCACCTTTGCACGTGCTATTAAAAACAAAGCGTGACTAAGATTAGATTCAAACAAACAAAATATAGCGTTTGCATTACCGAAACGCTATCTTAAAATGAGGGTTATATCAAAGATAGCATAAAAGTTAACAACGCTATCTTTGTATGCTATCTATACGACATTTTCTTGTAGTGGGCATTTCATCTCTCCTCCCAATGTTCCCTTTCCTTTGGCATGCATCACATGTGGAGAAAAATAGGTGAGCATCCTTGAATAATGAAGGCCACCAAAAACCGGATTGCAAGACCTTTGTAGCGGTTTTGTAGGATGAATGATGACCACCATAGCTTGACCCATGGCAATGCAGTAGGATCCATTTGACTTCTTCTTCCATCACACATCTCCTATACAAACCATCCGAGCACAACTAGTATAAGTAGGGCTCGTCCCAATAGTATCTCGTCACGTCGTGGAAGAACTTCTTCTTCTTATATCCATCCAAAGGTGGTTCCTTCCCGCACACTAAGTAGTTCACTAGGTCCGCAAACCATGGTAGTTTCTCATCTTGTAACCCATTAGCACTCTCTAGTCCTTTCACGGCTTCAATCCCTTTCTTCAAGACGCCAACAACCATGAGACTCTCCTCGGGGAGCTTATCATCAATTGGGACAAGGTCTTCAATCCTCATTCTTGACAAGTGATCCGCAACCCCATTCTCTATCCCCTTCTTGTCAACTATCTCCAAGTCAAACTCTTGTAGGAGCAAGATCCAACGGAGTAGCCTTGGCTTTGTGTCTTTCTTGGCATGAATGTATCTCAAAGCCGCGTGATCGGTGTAGACAATCATCTTTGAACCCTCAACATAAGACCTAAATTTTTCCATCGCAAAGACCACGGCTAGCAACTCCTTTTCCGTTGTGGCATACCGGACTTGAGTGTCATCTAAGGTCCTACTCGTATAGTAGATGACATTGGTCTTCTTATCCTTCCTTTGACCCAAGACCGCTCCAACCGCGTAGTCACTAGCATCACACATGATATCCAAAGGAAGATCCCAATCCGGGGCTTGTACAATTGCCTTCTTGATTTCTTGGAACGCTACCATACATTCCTCATCAAACACGAACTCGACCTCCTTGCAAATTAGCCTTGTGAGAGGACTCGTAATTTTCGAGAAGTCTTTGATGAACCTTCAGTAGAACCCCGCATGACCCAAGAAATACTGGATGTCCTTGACCGACTTAGGCGGCTCCAAGCTAACCATCACCTTGATCTTGCCTTTGTCGACCTCTATTCTCTTCTTGGAGATTTTGTGTCCTAGCACGATGCCTTTTCGTACCATGAAGTGGCACTTCTCCCAATTTAGCACCAAGTTTGCTTCTTCGCACCGTTGCAAGACCCTACAAAGGTTGGACAAGCAAACACAAAAAGAAGACCCATACACGGAGAAGTCGTCCATAAAGACTTCTACCATGTCTTCAATAAGGTCAGAGAAAATGGACATCATGCAACGTTGGAATGTCGCGGGTGCATTACACAACCCAAACGGCATCCTTCGATATGCGAAGGTACCGTAAGGGCACGTGAAGGTCGTTTTCTCTTGGTCATTCGGGTGTATGGGAATTTGAAAGAAACCCATATAACCGTCTAGAAAGCAATAAAATGGATGATTAGCTAGACGTTCAAGCATTTGGTCTATGAAAGGTAACGGAAAGTGATCCTTACGAGTAGATGAATTCAACTTCCTATAGTCAATACACATTCTATGCCCCGTTATTGTCCTAGTCGGTATCATATCATCCTTCTCATTTTTAACTACCGTAATCCCCCCTTTCTTCGGCACACAATGAACCGGTGAGACCCAAGTAATATCCGATATTGGGTATATAATGTCCGCGTCTAAGAGCTTAAGAATCTCTCTTTTTACAACATCCTTCAAATTAGGATTCAACCTTCTTTGATGTTCAATAGAGGTCCTTGATTCATCCTCTAGATGGATTCTATGAGTGCATAAAGTTGGGGAAATACCCTTGATATCGTCTAAAGAGTAACCAATAGCCTTCCTATACTTTCTAAGTTCAACTAAAAGGGAGGATAGTTCATTTTCATTCAAGCTATCATTTACAATAACCGGGTATGACTCGTTTGGACCTAGGAAAGCGTACCTTAGTCCCGTAGGAAGTTGCTTTAGGTCCACCTTTGGGGCTTTGAGTTCGCTCCAATCGTCGTCCTCAAGACTAGGCTTACCCTTGCTAGTCTCTCCGACGGCTAGAACAAACTCATCTTGAACCTCGGTACCATGAGCACCCAACTCAACGAATGGAGTATCCTTTTCAACCGGCTTGTTTAAATCCAAGAGTAGCTCATACCCTTGACTCTCTTTACTCAAGAACCCATGATCACCACGCTCCTTAGTCAAGACCACTTCCAAACCGTCTTCTACTCTCATTTCCTCAAGCAACTCGTCGGCTAGTTCATCCATGGTCTCTATGTAGAAACATTGGCCATCTATTGTAGGTTTCTTCATTACCTTGTTGATATCAAACTCAAGGACTTCTCCTTTACCCAAGTGAAGGTCTATTTTGCCTTTCCTCACATCAATTATCGCCCTCGCGGTTGCTAGGAATGGCCTACCAAAGATAAGAGGGTCTTTTGTTTCCTCATCCATTTCAAGTACCACGAAATCCGTGGGGACAATGAAATCCTTCATCACGATAGGAAGATCCTCAAACAAACCAATAGGAACCCTCACGCTCGTATCCGCCAATATTAGGGAGATGTTGCATGCCTTGTAGCGTGAAACCTAGTCTCTTGGCTACCGAGAATGGCATGAGACTTACACTTGCTCCAAGATCACACAAACAATAGAGGACCAAGTGCACAAGGTAGAGTGAATGATCCCGGATCTCCTAGCTTCTTTGGCACCATCTTCCTTTGTATGATGACACTACACTCGTGAGTTAGAATGACCATGGACTCCATCCTTAGCTCTCTCATTCATGGCATCTTTCAAGAATTTGGCGTATTGAGGGACAAGCAAGAAGGCATCAACCAAAGGCATTGTGAGTTCTACCTTCTCCATTTGCCTATCAAAGATGGCTTTATATTTGTCCATAAGTTGCTTCTTGAACCGCCCGGGGAACGGTAGTTTAGGAACGTATGGATTAGGGACAAAGACATTCTTCTTCAGTTTCTCTTGAGCAACAACGACCCTAGGCTTGACCCTCTCTACTTCTTCAACCTTGTCTTGCTCTATCACTACCTCATCTTCAACCAACTCGTCATCTTCTTGAAGTTCCACCCCCCCCCCCCCCACTTTGTTTTTCAATGTCCTCATTGAGTGTAGATGGAGCTTCTCTTGGAGGCAAAACCGTGCCACTTCTCAAGGTGATGACGTTTACATACTCTTTAGGTTTAGCTTCGGATTTGCCCGGGAGTTGACCTTGTGGTCGGGAAGAAGAAGCAACACCTTTGTTCTCCATGTGTTTTACCTTGGAGTTCAAAGCCTCAATCTTTGTGTTGAGGTCGTTGTAAGAGCAATCCACCCGCGTATTGATCTCCGCTTGTCCCTTGAGTAATTGTTGGAACATGGAGCTCAAATCAAGCTCTTGCGGTTTAGACGTAGTTGCTTGACCTTGAGGCACAAACCCTTGTTATTGGCCTTGAAAACCGGGTGGAGCTTTGGGTTGAAATCCACTTTGGTTCCCTTGGAATTGGTCCTTGGGACAAAACCTTGTTGGTTGGTATTAGAAGCTTGGCCTTGATGTTGGAATTGCTTTTGTGGGGCTCCTTGAGCTTGATTAGGTTATGGAGGGTAGACTTGGTCTTGTGGATTCTCCACATTTGTGTTCCGGTAAAAGAAGTTGGGGTGGTTCCTATAGTTTTGGTTGAACCCTTGTCTTTGGTAGTTCCCTTGGTTTTGGTAGTTCCCTTGGTTCCCCACGTAGTTCACCTCCTCTTGGGTATTCATGTCCATGTTCTCTTCTTGATAGTAACCTTGATTCTCATCATAAGAATCCACAAAGTTTACCGTCTTTTGAGAAGACACTAGGAGTTTATCAATCAAATTGGCTTGCTTGTCCAACTTGTCGTTAAGGGCTTTCATGTCTTTGGCCCGCTTGTTCTCATCAAAGTCGCTAGTGGTCCTTGTGGCGCGGTCATAGTCGTCGCCATATGTACCGTCACTTTGGGCCAAGCTCTCGACAAGCTCCATTGCTTCATCAATGTCCTTAGCCAAGAATTTTCCATTAGATGTCGTGTCTAGTAGCATACGAATCTTAGGCAAAGCACCTCGGTATAGGGTGCTTAGGAGAGAAACGTTGCTAAAGCCGTGATGTGGGCATTGAGAAATGTAGCTTCTAAATCTCTCCCAAGCCTCGTTGAAAGACTCATTGGACCGTTGTGTGAAGCTTGAGATCTCGTTGCGAAGCTTTGCGGTTCTAGCCGGTGAGAAGAATTTGGCGAGAAACGCACGTTTGCAATCATCCCACGAGGTGATGGATCCTTGAGGTAAGGTCTTTTCCCATTGGTGAGCCTTTTCCCCCAAAGAGAACGGGAAGAGACGAAGCTTGAACCCGTCTTCGGAGACCCCATTGATCTTCGTGAGACCACATATCCGGGCAAATTGGTCAGTGTGGTCTAAGGGATCCTCCATGGACAAGCCGTGAAATTTGTTGGCTTGATCCATGTTGATAACCCCCGGCTTCACTTCGAAGTTGTTGTTCTCTACCGGTGGAGCTTGAATGCCTTGGCGGTTTTGGTGAGCATTAGCGGCATCACCCTCTCCAACAACGTTTCTAGCTCTTGGTGGATGGTTGGGACGGTGATGGTTTCCATTGCCACCACCTTCTTGATTGTTGTCGTGACCATTCCCATTCCCACCGTTCCTTTGGTGGGGATTGGGTTCGTTGATGTTCCCAAGTGGAGCATTCTCAAAGTTCTCCATGTCGTGAGCAACGTCTACTTGAACTCTCACTCGGCTTCGTCTTGCTCTTGATCCTCTATCAAGTTGATCTATGTCATCCCTCTGTTCTATTAGATTAGTATTGCCACGGTAACGGGTATGCATGCACCTATAGAGAGAAAGAGCAATAGGAAGCAAACAAGATTAGTAACTTTGTAGCAAATAAGGCTTAAGCTCACTAAAAACCTAAATCTCAATGTTAAAACAAATCTCAATATGGCAACGGCGCCAAATTGATACAGGACTTTTTGGGGTTTCTAGAGTCAATTCTCTAAATGCAATTGTAGCATAAGAGGTTATCGAACCTTATCGGAATTTATCCAAATCACTCAGAATGCAAGGAACAATTGTAAGTTAAGAAGCTAAACAAGTGTGTTGTGATTAAGTAACTAAATTAAGGCAAATAAACAACTAAGCAAAATGTAAATCAATAAGCAAAAGCGAATCTAGAGATAGGGTTATCGATATAAGAAGTACCAAGTTCAATTCATGATGTTCATTTACTCAAACAAGCTAATCCCTAGGCACAAGATCCTAAACTTGACTAATTCTCTTTCAAGCAATTAATCACTATGCTAATCACCTAAACCATTAGCAAACTCTCATTTGTGGATCATTGATTAGCAAGCATTAAGTTTAAATCAACAAGATCAACCAAAGATACACCCTAGATAACTATTATCATATGCTAGGAATGTAAAACTCTTGTTTAATTCATCAAGGCATTTCATCAAACACTTGGTGTGCATGAAATGCCTTATGATCTAAACCTACTTTTTCAAGCTAGATTTAGCATTAAGAACACTAAACAAGAAAGGATATAAGAAGATCTAACCCTAAACACCATGAATCAAGCCTAGGAACATCCTAATCTACCCCATCTCTAAACCCTAAAAGACTACTCAAGATCCATCAAGAACACCTCAAAATCGATTATGATAGAGGTTGAATCCATTGATGGGTGATGGATAATCAAGATAAAAAAGAAGATAGATGGAAGAGATTGATGAAAACAAATACTAAATTGCATAAAACAAAGGATATTTCTGACAAATCTCAAACTCTCTCAAAGGTAAGGGTTTTTGAGCATAAGAAAAAGCATAAAACAAAAATTAGGTTTAGATGGGTATTTATAAGAAAAGTGGGCAACAGGATTAACATCAATGCAACTGGTGGATGCAACTGGTCGATGCTAAGGGCATGATCTTCCATCCAGCTATTGCATCGACCTGTGGTGTCGATGTAGATGTCCTGAAGCTGAGCATCGATGCAACTGATCAATATGACAAGAAGCTGGGTCGATGCTAAGGGCATGATCTTCCATCCAGCTGTTGCATCGACATGTTTGGTCGATGTAGATGTCCTGAACCTGAGCATCGATGCAACTGGTCGATGTGGGAAGAAGCTGGGTCGATGCTAAGGGCCTGATCTTCCATCCAGCTGTTGCATCGACATGTGGGGTCGATGTAGATGTCTTGAAGCTGAGCATCGATGCAACTGGTCAATGTGGGAAGAAGCTGGGTCGATGCTAAGGGCCTGATCTTCCATCCAGCTATTGCATCGACCTGTGGGATCGATGTAGATGTCTTGAAGCTGAGCATCGAAGCAACTGGTCGATGTGGGAAGAAGCTGGGTCGATGCTAAGGGCCTGATCTTCCATCCAGCTGTTGCATCGACCTGTGGGGTCGATGTAGATGTCCTGAAAAGCTCCCAAACGTCTTTAACCGCCTCTCTTGCTCCCGATCCGAATGGTCTCAAGCCAAACTCGGTCAAATGCCTCCAAAGTACCTAAAAAGGACTCCAAAACATGCAAGACACTCTAGGACCTAGTATGAGAACCCTAAAACTCTAAATGAGATAAAGCAACAAAGAAATGTCAAGTAACTATAGGCAAATGAGATGAAACTTAGATTAACTGAATGCATGAAAGGGGTAAAATACGAGTCTATCACAAGTGACTATTCCGTTTAGTGTGGGAAGATATCAAGACCAAGTGCTCTGTGATGTGGTGCCAATACAAGTTGGGCATCTACTGCTTGGCAGGCCGTGGCAAGTTGACAAAGCCATTATGCACAATGGTTGGACTAACTACTACAGCTTCACTCACTTAGAACGTAAGTTTAACTTAGCTCTTCTAAGTCCATCAGAAGTTCATGAACTTCAGAGCATGATGAACAAAGAGATTAAGTCTTCTAAATCTTCTTTATACATTAATACTGGTTGTTTAAACCGTGTCATGAGTGCTAATGGCACTATATTACTAATGATCTACAAAGAATGTTTAAGCACATGTTCTATGGAGTTAGATCTTCCCCTGTAGATCAATGAAGTGCTAGACAAGTTTAGGGACATCTTCCCCGAGGAGATGCCTCCTGGTTTGCCTCCACTATGGGGCATATAACACCAGATTGATCTTGTGCCAGGCTCACCTTTGCCAAACAAAGCAGCCTACCGGATGAATCCGCAAGAAACTAAAGAATTGGAAAAACAGGTACAAGAACTCATCGACAAAGGCTACATCTGAGAGTCACTTAGCCCTTGTGTTGTGCCAGTTCTATTGGTGCCAAAGAAAGATGGTAGCTAGATAATGTGTGTAGATTACCGAGCAATCAACAACATATCCATTAAGTACCGGCATCCTATTCCACGTCTAGACGACATGCTTGATGAGCTGAGCGTAGACACTGTTTTCTCTAAAATAGATTTGAAGAGTGGATATCATCAAGTACGTATGAGAGAAGGAGACAAGTGGAAGACTGCCTTCAAGACCAAGCAAAGCCTATACGAGTGGCTAGTGATGTCGTTTGGCCTCACCAACGCTCCCAGCACATTCATGAGGCTCATGAACCAGGTTTTGCGGTCTTATATTAGTAAGTTTGTAGTTGTCTACTTTGACGACATACTGATTTATAGTAAGAACCATTTTGATCATTTAACACATCTTGAACTTGTTTTGAAAACGCTTCGAAAGGAAGGCTTATATGCTAACCTAAAGAAGTGTGTGTTTTGTACTGATAAGCTAGTCTTTTTAGGCTTTGTAGTTAGCAGGAAAGGACTACAAGTTGACGAAGAAAATATCAAAGCCATATGTGAATGGCCTACACCAACAAGCATCGGTCATGTTAGGAGCTTTCATAGCTTCGCAAGCTTCTACAAACGGTTTGTTAGAGACTTCAGCACTGTGGATGCACCTCTTACGGCCGTGATCAAGAAGAACACTCCATTCACATGGGGACAGCTCAAGAGCTGGCTTTTAACAATCTCAAGGATCGGCTTACCCAAGCACCGGTTCTTGCACTACCGGATTTTGATGAGATGTTTGAAGTAGAATGCGATGCTTCGGGATTGGGAATTGGTGCTATGTTGCACTAAAGGAAGAGGCCAGTAGCCTTTTTCAGTGAGAAGTTGAGTGGAGCCACACTTAACTATCCCACATATGATAAAGAGCTTTATGCTCTAGTCCGGGCTCTAGAAACATGGCAACACTATCATGAGACCTTAAATTATCTACGTGGGCAGACGTCACTTAAGAGGAGGCATGCCAAGTGGCTGGAGTTCATAGAGACGTTTCCTTACGTCATCAAATAAAAGAAAGGCAAGGAGAATGTAGTAGCCGACGCACTGTTGATAATGGACTTTTCGGTCTTTCTAGATATAAATTATCTAGATACTAAGTAGTATAAGAGGTATCGAATCCAATGGGTTAAGTTCCAAAACACCAAGAATGCATAGAACTACTTAAGTTAAGCAACAAGGTTGGTTTTAGTTTCAATTCTAGCAATCCTAATTCAATTTAAGCAAAGCAAATAAGTAAACAAGTTAACAAGTACTAATCGAGATTGATAAATGATTAAAGCAAGCTCTAGAGTGAGGTTATTGACTTAGGTGACTTCATTGATTGATCAAGGATGCTAAATAACACAAACAAGCATTTCTCCCTAGTCTTAGAATGTCTAAACAAGACTAATCCACTTCCATGGTCTTAATCACTTTGTTAATTAACTAATCAAGAACAAATTTTCATTTGTGAAAAACTAATTAACAAGCATGAATATCAAATTCCAATGGCCATAATACTCATTAGACAACTAATCCCTTAGGCTAAACAGTTAAAATCTCTTATCTAACTTATATGGGCATTTCATCAAACACCTTATGTGCATGAAATGCCCTAAGGTCTAAATTAGCTTTTCCAACCTTAATCTAGCATTAAGAGCTTTAGATAAGAGAGGGAGAAGATGATCTAGGTCCTAAACATCCTTAACCATTCAAGAAGACACCTAATCTACCTCACCCATGAGCTTTAAAATAAGCTACTCACTCATCATTAAAATGATCCCATGATTAAAATGATTAGGGAAATGAAAGATTAAAGAAAGAAAGATGAAACTAGATTAATAAAACTTAGATTGCATAAATAAAAACCAAGATCTTCTTACAAATCCTTAGCAAATCACCAAAGGGGGTTTTTTGCCTTAGAAAATAGGATATATCTAAAGAAATTAGGTTTAAGGGTATTTATAGGTACAAGGGGGCGACCGGGTCAACCCGAAACAAACCGGGTATTGATCCGATCGGGTCTGGTTCTTTTGGTTTGGCGGCTTCACACCAGGAGGGAGGTCACCGGTGCTGGTGGCCGGTGGAATCCCTGCCTTCGTTTGGTTCTTCACACTGGGCGGCTACATCGGGCAGGAGGTAGCTGGTGCTATGCGTCCTAAAGCTTGGCATCGGGCATAAGCAGGCCGGTGGAGTTGGCCGGTGGATCTCCTGTCTTGGGAAGGTCTTCACACCGAGCATGAGCAAGCCGGTGGAATTGGCCGGTGGATCTCCTGCCCCAGGAAGCTCTTCACACCGGGCTGGGTGAGGCCGGTGGAACTGGCCGATGTAATGCTCTCGGTAAAACGGCCATATCTCACGAACCATATGTCCGAATGACCTGAAATCACCTCTTGTAGTCAGATAACTTTCGTGTCTACAACTTTCATGAAGCCCATTGAAGCTGAATCAGGTCAGGGATTCTTCGTCCTGCCAGTTCTTTCAGACGCTAAGGAATGGTCCTTTTGCTCCATTACTCTAAACTTCTTCAAAATGACTTCAAACACCTATAAAACACTCCAAATGAATGCAAGACTCAATAGGACCTAATGCAAATACCTAATACTCTAATTTAAACCAAAATGCTATCAAAACTATGAAAGACGCATGCTGGTAACTAAAAATGCTAACTAGAATGCAAGCTAAAACATGTAAAATATATGAATATCAATTGTCTAGAAGATATGCACTCATTGCTACCATGGAAGCTAATATTCTTGGATTTGAGCACATAAAATAGCAGTACAAGGATGACCCTAAGCTTGGAAAAAGCTATCAAGAGTGTTGCAAAGGACCCCACGGTTTGTTTTAATTACAAGATGGTTTTCTATTTATAGATGAACGTTTTTGTATTCCACAGGGATCCATGAGAGAGCTAGTGCTTAGTGAAGGGCATGGAGAAGGCCTATTGGGGCATTTCGGAGTAGACAAGACCTTGGCAGTAGTGATGGATCATTTCTATTGGCCACACTTGAAGAGAGACGTGGAGCGGTTTTGGGTAAGATGTGTCCAATGCCACAAAGCAAAGTCTAGGTCACATCCTCACGGTCTCTATATGCCTTTACCTATACATAACGCCCCTTGGGTAGATATTTTGATGGATTTTGTCTTAGGCCAGCCCAAGATTAGACACAAAGACTCTATCTTTGTTGTCGTTGATCGATTTTCAAAGCTGGCGCATTTCATACCATGTGAGAAGACCAATGATGCAACTCAGATTGCTAACTTGTTCTTCAAGGAGGTGGTGCGTTTACAAGGGATTCCGAGGACTATCATCTCTTACCGTGACACAAAGTTTTTGAGTCACTTTTGGAGAACCTTGTGGAGGAAGTTAGGAACAAAGCTCTTGTTTTATACGACATGCCATCTACAAACAGATGGTCAAACTGATGTGGTATATCGTACTCTTTCCACTTTACTTAGAGCTGCTCTTGGCAAGAACATGAAGACTTGGTTAGATTGTATACCATTTGTGGAATTTGCTTATAACCGAGCAAGGCACTCGGCTACTAAGCTGTCCCCTTTCGAGGTAGTTTATGGTACTAATCCATTGTCTCTAGTTGATTTAAGGCCTATAGCACAAGTGGAACAGGTTAATCTTGATGGCTTAAGTCATGGAGAGCTTTTCAAAAAGCTATATGAGACGGCCAAGACCAATATTGAGAAGAAGACGGATAACTATAAGAAAGCCGCGGACAAGGGCAGAAAGGAAGTGATCTTTGAACCAGGAGATTGGGTGTGGCTGCACATGAGGACAGAGAGGTTCCCAAACAAGCGTGCATCCAAGCTATCACCTAGAGGTGATGGCCCATTCAAAGTCCTAAGCAAGATCAATGACAATGCCTACCGCCTTGACTTTCCAGGTGAGTACAACATCTCTCACACATTCAACGTTGCTAACTTGTCTTATTTTGATGCAGGAGACCAAGTTTTGGGGTCAAAACCTTCTGAAAATGGAGGGAATGATGTGGACATCGACCCAAGTGACATTCCAAGCATAATGCCAACGGTTCAAGAAGGAGCCACGACGTGTTCTAGGATCAAACAAATGAGAAACAGATACAAGAAGGCCCTTCACACTTACATCAACTCACTAGAACCAACGGATCCCTTGTTGCCTGACCTTAATGTCATACATGGTCATAACAGCCTCTTGAAACCAGTTTTAGCCGAGACAAATCTTGCCGAGACAGTTTTAGTCGAGGTTCCAGTTTTAGCCGAGACAAATCTTGTCGAGACAGTTTTAGCCGAAACCGTTTTACCCGAGGTTTCTGTTTTAGCCGAGACAGTTTTAGCCGAGGGAGATTTTGCTAACTTATAAAATCTCCAAAGCAATGGTCACACCATGGCAGGTAATTTTCATCGACCAAACACACACATTTTAAAGCTAATAGTCGAGTTGGTTTGTTAGAAAACAGTTCAAGAACAGAGTTCCTTCACAACAAGCTCATCATAGCCGAGAGAGGCCAAGTGGAGTAAGAAGAGAAGACAAAGGCTGAGGAAGAACAAGAACTTGAAGACAAAGAGTCTTCTGACTTTTAGGGCACTAGAGAAGACTCCCACAACCCATTTCACGTCAAGAACGCACTAGCACCGGAATCGTCATCAAAGGCCATGCATGCGACTTCTCGGGCATCTACACCTCAATGTAAGCTTTTCAATTATTCTATATTTCTTGTAGGTGATCTCCACATGATCAACGACTAAGTGCCGCAACAAAACGACATCATCAACTCTGTTTTACTAGTCGCGGCCAAACTTTCATTTTTTTGCTTTAATGAAACAATGGTTTTTGTGTTTTAGTTTGTTTCCATTTTGCTTTAGAATGCGTGTAGTTTTCTTTACAAGTCCTGTTGTTTTAGAGTCTTTTGCTTCTTTGAGTCGAACCCTAGGATGTTCACAGCTGACTGACTATTAATAAAGTCCCACAAGCAGCTTTGTATTCACCACTTTTTTCCTTGATCAATAAAATAATGCAGTTCTTTTTCCTTGTTCTTTGTTTGTTTGTGAGATTCAAGAAAGCTCAGGACCTTCACCGTATCAGAGACTCATCATACATCTGTGTCGTGACTTCATTCCATCAACACTCCATCTAAGAGAGCGCACACGAGAGGGCGACCACCTGCGTGTTAGTTCATCCCATCATCAATCATCTTTGAGCCGAGGGGAGGGCAACCGCCTGCCTCTGTTCCCGTGAATATCCTTGACGTGAGAGCCACCACCGGTTCTTACATCACTAGGGTTTTCTTCTTCGGGAAGCTAGGGTTAGGATTTCTTTGGTTGCAAGGTTTAGGGTTCTCGCCTTAGGGTTTTAATCGGACAAAAATAGGCCCTAAAACTCATTCTTGGGATGTCACAAACTCCCCCATTTGAAATAAATTCGTCCTCGAATTTGAGGGTTGCTTCTCCTGCACTTTATTTTCAACCAGTCTTTGGAGCATCCTCCCTTTTGATGTCTGATCGTTACATCCCAACGCTTCCGCTACGCGACTCTGATAATCTGACCTCCTCTGGTTTCCAGTCCATCTCCCCAATGTTAGAGTCTTGACATCCTGGAAGAAATGCTCGGATCAGATCTTCAACCTGGAGAATCAAAGAAGACTGACTTGAGTCAAAGTCGCCGATGTCCTACGTTCTAACCCCCAAAGAAAAGTAAATCCAAAAATGCTGAAGAAAATAAAATTAGAAAACATTTGAAATCCGATGAAACACTTTTTTTGGGCAAATTCCTAGAACGCCGCCCGCGTCTAAACCGGTTTGGCTAACCTTATGCTCTGATACCAAATTGAGACACCATATCCCAGGGGAAACTCTAATATATAACTTGACTTGCACTACACGCCAAATTGATCTCTTAAGCAAAACCTAAAAAGGGGAAGATGTGTGATTATTTTGTTAATACTCAGCGACGGTGTGCTTTTGGGGCACGCAAGATTCTTAGACACACCAATTGAAATAGCAAAATGAATATACAAGATATAGGTATTAGACACACGCAAGCAACCTACACAACATGGCTAACATTGATTAAATATTCCTAAATGCAATCATTCATTTACTTACAACAATCAACCTAGCAAGTATACTTCACATTCTCAAGGAACCTCCGCCCAAGGTACTCATTCTCATGCCTCGACCCATATCGGGCTTGACAAATAATAGTAATGGTGCCACCAACCCCTTTCTGGGCTTGACAATAGTTCGTCAGCCCCTTCTCGATCACTACAACTTCACAATATTCAGTCCTTTGTTGTAGGCCGTCAAACAATTTCTCGATCACTACAACTTCACAATATTCAGTTTCTCGTTGTAGGCCGTCAAACAATGAGTAACACTACACCTAACAAATGTATACTTCATAACCATATCATCATTTTCAATAATTACTCATTACAATTCAAACGTCAATCGAATCAATCATGTCTAATCCCTATACCAAGCATACACTTATTACTAGTCAACTAACGCATCTTAGGAATCCACAAACTAGTCCTCACCTTATCCAATTGATGAAGAATAACGAACTTGGTTCACCTTTGGACAGATTTGGTCCCGATAGAAAAACAACCATAACTTTCTAATACAAACTCGGATAAGAGATCGGATGGTTGTTCTTGATATAAGAGTCGAAGATCTTCACAGAGGCATGTAGATCGTCTTCTGGAGATTCCTATAACGCCGGCAAAAATCTTCACAAGTTGGCTGCTCGCAAATTCGAACTACACATATCGTTCTCAGAAAAACAGCAATAACGTTTAGACCATAACTCTAAATGGAGATCCGCTTTCGGATATAGTTTGATCTAAGGGTCAGGAACAGGATCACCAAGTTTCATGTCGATCAGATCTGATTTTCTTTTCCGGTTCTCTTAACTTCCAAAACGGGTCAGATATGCCTTCTAAGAGGTTGTGGTGGCTCCTCCTTCAAGGTGGCTCGACTGTGGTTGCTCCAGCATGATCTCGGCAGGGCTTCGCCGCACCAAGGCTCTCTGACATCCTCCAAGTCATGGCTCCCACTTATATAGAAGTGTATAGGGAACCCTAGGTCTAATCGCAGAAAGTCGAAATTTCCCTTAATGGTACTATTAGGCTTCTAACATTGGGTTTCTCTTCTCCTCACCAAAGGGCCACAAAAATGACCTTAATTAAAACTCTAGATTACTCTTTAAAATGGGCTTCATTACTTCCTTTCGCTTATGGGCTTTCTTTAACCCGAAACAGGCCCGACTCCTCGCCTAACGATTCTTTATGTCCAACTCTTCCTCTCGCTTGATGTTTGGCCCAACTATCCTCAAGCCCAACTTAGCATGCATGATCCATGCCCAAACAAAGATTTCAGTCGGAGATTAAGAGCCTGAAACATTGCTTCCTTCGTTAACTAGTGTTTTCTTCTTCTTTTAGCTAGAGTTAGGGTTTCTTTGGTCGCAAGGTTTAGAATTCTCGCTTTAGGGTTTTAATCGAAAAAATAGGCCCTAAAACTCATTCTTGGGATGTCAGAAGAAGTTATACCAGCATAGATCTAGAGTGAAGTGGCTACATCTTGGGGACCAAAACACAAATTTTTACCATAAGACAGTCATTCAGCATTGTAACTGGAACCACATCCACTTTCTAATGGACCACACTGGGAGACAAATCACTTTGGCCTATGAGCTTAAATCTCATGCATCTGAATATTTTCAGGAGATAATTGGCTCCATGGCTATGCCTCAGTCTCCATGCTCAGTGGACTTGCAAAAATCAATCTCAGAGGAAGAAATCATGGACATTGTTTTGCATGCCTTAAACAAGTGTTCGGGGTCGGATGGTTACTCGTTAGAGTTTTTCAGAGCGTCATGGAGTACAGTTGGCTCTGATGTGGTAGAGGTGGTGCAAGAGTTTTTTTAGAAATGGCAGATTGCTTAAGAACTTTAACACCATAAAGATAGCGTTGATCCCAAAATTCTCAGAGGCTTGTAAACATGCATATTAACTGCTGCAATTTGGTATACAAAATCAACTCAAAAATCATTGCTAAAAGACTCAAGCTTATATTTTTGGCATATATATATCGGAACCAAGTTGATTTTCTTAAAGGTTGATATCTAGGTGAAAATGTCCTCTTGGCATCAGAGCTTATTCGAAAATATCAGAATGTTGCTTGTTCTAAGATCTCCATGATGAAAGTTGATATCAGAAAGGTGATACAGTTTGCTGGGACTTTGTCTTGAAGGTGTTGGAGGCTCATGACTTCCCTCCTTTATTATCTATGTGGATTAAGGAATGCATTTCTTCCTCTAGATATTTTGTGGCGGTAAATGGTGAGTTAGCTGGGTCTTTTGAAGGAAGAAAAGGGTTACAGTAGGGTGATCCCTTATCGACGTATCTCTTTATTATTATTATGGAAACTCTCTCCAAGTTATTAGAGCATGCTGCAGATCTTGGGAAGATTGATATCCACCCAAAGTGTTCTTCTCCCCGAATCACTCATTTGTTATTTGCTGATGATCTATTGGTGTTTTCAAATAGATCTAGAAACTCTTTAAAGGGTATAGCTGATGTTATGGGCAGGTTTTGATATGGGCAGGTTTTGAGACATCTCAGGGCTGGATATGAACCTGGCAAATTCAGAGATTTTTTTGGTGGGTATTCAGAATCATAAGCTAGGGAGTTAAGTGTGTATGATGGCATCAACATGGGTTCTTTTCCCACTATATACCTCAGCCTACCACTTAACTCCAAGAGAATCTCCTTTGCAACTTTGCAGCAATTTCTCGAGAGAATCACTTGAAAATTACACTCTTCGACATCAAAGTTCTTGTCTTTTGCCTGGAAATTCAGATTGGTTTCGTTAGTTATATATGGCATTGTTAATTTTTGGAGCAATGTATTCATTCTCCCAAAGCATTTCTATGAGAAGGTGGATTCACTATGTTCTACATTCCTTTGGAAAAACAAAACGGCTTTAGCCTCAGGTGGTAGAGTGGCATGGGTAAATGTGTGCAAGCCTAAATCTGAGGGTGGACTAGGGATCAGATTGCTAGAGGACTTTGATATCGTATTTAGGCTCAATCAAATCTGGAATTTCTTCACTAATTCGGGCTCCTTATGGGTTGCTTGGTTAAGAAGAAACATCTTTTTGAGGAAAAGCTACTAGATCACGGAAGAGTCTAATCGCTTTTCTAAGACTATCAATAGTATGTTGGAACTCAAGCCTATCATTACTGAGTTTCTCAAGTGTGAGATTGGAGATGGTGAATTGGCTTCCTTCTGGTATGATTCATGGACTGAATTCGGTCAGCTTATATATTTCCTCGGTACCTCTAGTCCAAGGCAGCTTCACATAAGTAAAGATGCAAGATTTACGGATGCTGCAAGGAACGGATATTGGTCAATGTCGGCTGCTCGCTCTAACAACATTCAAACTTTTCTAATTGCTCTTACGACAACTGATGCTCCAGAAGCGTCTCGAGGTCGGGATTCTTTCCTTTGGCATAATGATGCAGGTACTTTCACTTCCACCTTCTCTTCCAAGGACACTTGGGAGCAGCTTAGCGTTAGAGTTCATTCTCCCTTGGTCCCATGGGCTGATGTAGTTTGGTTTAAATAATATGTTCCTCGGTTCTCACTCATTACTTGGATGGGAATGCTTGGTCATATGCCTACGCGTGACAGATTGAGAAGATGGGGCATGAATGTTCCTACTTCCTGTGTTTTTTGTTCCCATGGGGATTGATAGTCATGCCCACTTATTCTTCAAATGCACTTTCTCTTCAGCAATTGGGCACTATTTCGCTGTGAAATTTAGGCTGAATTCTCCTTCAGGCTTATCTTCAGCGTCGGCTTGGATCCTCCAGAGTCACCACCAGCTGAACACTCAGGTTACATCTGTGATATCCCAAGAATGAATTTTATGGCCTATTTTTTTATTAAAACCCTAAGGCGAGAACCCTAAATTTGCGCCCAAAGAAACCCTAACCCTAGCTTCCTGAAGAAGAAAACTGATACAAACACCTTGTGTGCATGAAATTCTCTTAGTTCTAAATTAGCTCTCTCAAGCCTAATATAGCATTAAAACCTCTAAATAAGAAAGGAAATATACTAATTAAGCCCTAGACATCAAAGATCAACCAGGAAATCCCCTAAGTCTACCAAACCCAATGACCCATAGAGGCTCTACTTACTAATCATGGAAGACCCAACAAAACCTATGAAGAACATGTTAAATCCCATTATTAATGAATGGAAAAAGAAAGATTAAAGAAATTAAACTTCCAATTGCAATAAACCTCAAGATATCTCTTACAAAATCATAAAACCCCCAAAAGAACTAAGAGACCACGTTTTGTGTTGAGAGGAAGAGAGAAAAGAAAGGCTTGATCATAAAAAATAGGTTTTTGGGCTATAAAAAGTGTTTTTGGGTCGAACCGGGTCAACCCGGAACAAACCGGGTATTGACCCGGCCAAATCTGGTTTTGAGGCATGCACACCGACCAGACAGGTAGGTGCAACTGATCGGTGTTGTTGCTGGGAATTTGTACCGACTTGTTGCATCGGTTTGTGGAATCGGTGTTGGTCGAAGCTTTCTCGGCGGACACATCTCTGGTAAAATGGCCGTATCTCCCGAACCACACGTCTGAATGGCCTCAAACTAACTCCTGTAGACAGGTAACACATTTCTCTACAACTATTATGTACACTTTCGAAGCTAAATATACTTGGTCATCCTCCGTCTGACCAGCTCTTTTGGGAATGTCGGGTGGGTTCGAGTGATTTGGCTTGAGGAGAGGTGAGCACCGGTGTCACGGGTCGGTGAACTAGTGATATATCATGGTTTTACCCCTTTTAAGCCATGATATAAGTCCGTTTTATAGAGTCTTTCTACTATTTTGTAGTGTTTTAGAGTCTTTTACAGGTTTTAGCACGTTTGGAGCATAATTAGAAATATTGGGACTTTCTGGAGCATTTTGGAGCAAAGGAGAAGTTCGTGTAGCTGAGAATCTGATTTGAAGCTCCAGTATCGATCGATACTGACTAGTATCGGTCGATACTCACTGCAGCAAGACACGAGTCGCGACTTTTAGAAGAGTTGAAGAATTGCAAAATTGCCCAGAAGACTTTATTATTTACACGAAGCCCCAAAACGTGATTTAGGTTATTTATTAGGATTTTACAGCCACTTTGATGGCATGCTTTATTTTACTTGGTTTTGTGAGAGAGCTTTGGAAGGGAGACAAGTCTGAAACTCTGTTCGTACGAGAGAAGATTTCAAACCGTCTTGTTACACTTTCTTATTTATTCAGTCATGTTTATTGCTTCAATTTCCATGTCTGAGTAGATCTCCTGTTAGGTTTAGGGTTCTCATAAGGGATCTCTTTGAATGCTAGGTTGATTAGTTGTTTAGAGTTCATAATCCAAAGTAGTTCTTCACCATAGGTTGTTCTCATAGCTAATTCTGGATTGATCACCTAGAACTTAGATCTTAGGTTAATCGATTAAGCACGAGAGTGCAATTGAGAAACCTGATAGAACTTAGGATGAGCAAAATAACTATTCGCAAAGAGATTTGGTTTAGTTGTTTTGTGAACAAATCAAACTTGAACTAAAAGCTGGTTTAGACTTTAGGATTCGCAAAGAGATTTGGAATTCTAGGATTTAGGCTTAGATAATTCTCGCAACGAGAGTTGTTTAATTATATTTCAGTGATTTGAGTTCAAGAACCGTGCATAACCTGAACCCTGATTAGTTAATTTATCTGCATTCATTGATTTCCTGAGAAATACCCTAAACATATCTTTCTCCCATCGAATTTACAACAGTTTAATTTACGTATTTGCTTTCAATTACATTGATAACTTAGTTTGATTTTCATCTATATAATCTATTGTGTGTTTCCTTGAGTCTATGTGGATTCAATCCCTAAGTATTACAATAGACAAATCTTTAGTACTTTTAGGGTATTAATTTGAGCTTATCAAATTTGGTGCCGTTGCCGGGGACTCAATTCGCCATTAGATTTTAGTTTGAGAATTTCGACTAAGTTCGTCGATATCGATCGATACTACTCAGTGTCGGTCAATACTCGTCGTTTCCTTTTGTTGATATCGATCGTCACCACCCAGTGTCGGTCAATACTCATCGTATTTTTTGTTACTTACGTGCCTTGCCTTTGTTTTCAGGTGTATGCATATTCGCGAAACCAGAAGGAACAAGAGTACTCAGCTAGTTGATCTATCAAACGAGTAGCTAGCACTTTTGGAACGCACAAACAGAAGAGCAAAGAAGCCAGCAGTGATGAACAAAAATCTATTGGAGTTGGTTCAAGATGAAGGTGGTGCTTACAGAGACCAAAATGGTCAATTGTGCAATGAGAGAGGGCAACGATTGGATGGAGAGGGGAACATCATCCTACGTGCTCATGTTATCGCTGGGAACGCGAATGCAGGGAATGTTGTAGCTAATCGTGGTAGAACAATAGGTGAATACAACAGGCCTGATCAGTTTTATGATAATCGATCAACGATTCGCCCTCCTGCTTTTCAGAGGAATGACTTTGAGCTGAAACCTGCATACTACACTCTTGTGGGTCATAACCCTTTCCATGTTCTTTCCAATGAACATCCCATGAATCATATTGAGAGGTTCGAGGATTTGGTCACTAGCATCAAGAGCAATGGAGTGTCCTATGATTACCTCTTCTGCAAGCTTTTCCCTTATTCTTTAGGTGGAGATTCGACTTACTGGCTGAAACAGTTACCTCCTGGTTCACTGACCACCTGGGAAGAGACTAAGGCTGCTTTCCTGAATAACTTCTATGATGATGCACGATCCGAAGATCTTAGGAACAAGATCTCCCAGTTTTCTCAAGGCCCTACTGAAGCGTTCAAGGCTGCTTGGACGAGATTCAGATCATATCAGAGAGATTGTCCACATCACGGGTACTCTGATGTTCAGTTGATGGGTTTCTTCTTCAGAGGAATTGATTGGAGGTATCAGATGACTTTAGATGCTTCGAGCAATGGAAACTTCAACACCATGTATCCTGAAGATGCTTATGTGCTAATTGAGAACTTGGCGTCTAGCAATAGCACCAAGAATGCAGACTTTGAGAGCAAGAAGCAAGCTGGTAGCATGGACGGTTCACAGATTGTTGATGTTCAAGCCAAGTTGGATTCTATGCACAATCTTCTGATGGGCAAGACAACGAAAGCTGTTCACTTTGCTGAAGATGTTGAGGTATTCAATGAGGATGAAGCAAAGGATGTTAACTATATTGGTGGTTCTGGTTTTCAAGGTCAGAGGAATCAATTCAACAACAACCGAAACTTCAACAACAATTCTCAGCAAGGAGGTTCGAATCAGTTTGTTCAGAAACCATCTCAGAACAGTGGGTATACCAGGAACTACGGAAATTCATCTTATCAGCCTATACCTGCTAAAACCCTTGAGAGCAAGTTCGAGTATATGTTCGAACAACTTACTCAAGGACAGCAGCAGATAACAGTGGATTTCAATGGAAAGATAAATGCTTTGTACAAAGATCTGAGTGGAAGGATCGAGGCTCTCAGTACTCATCAGAAGATGCTAGAAACTCAAAAAACTCAAACTGCAGCAGCTGTCAAGGGAAAGATGGTTCATTCACAGAATGAATACGTCAATGCAATCACCTTAAGGAGTGCAGGAAATTTTGAAAACCCTGTAGAAGATGACGATGAGGATCCTGAAATCGCCCGAGTATCGATCGATACCCCTCCTGTATCGATCGATACCCGTTCTGAGGTCGACACCACTACTTGTGTCGACCGACGCTCCTTGCAGTTTGAACCAGAGATTGTGAAGAAGCCTGAGATGATTGAGGAACGTGTTTACAAGCCTAAGGTTCTATATCCTAGACCACCTAGACATCTCATGAGACCCATTACTGCAGAGACGTTGCTCGCTTTTGAGAAGATGGTAAGGAGGATTCCCCATACTATGACTTTTGACGAAGCCTTTGAAAATCGCCCTTTGGATTGTTACTTCCGAGATTGCAGAGAAACTGAGGAAGAGATCAAGGCAATCTTCATAAAGGAAAGAAATACACCACCACCGATGAAGAAGTTCACTAAGAGGGAAGACCCAGGAAAGTTTTCAGTTCCGTGCTCTATCTCTGGAGTTGAATTAAAGGAATCTCTGGTTGGTTCAGGGTCTTGCGTCAATGTCATATCAAAAGCACTTGCAGAGAAGTTGAAAATAGGTGATATTAGATCTACTCATATGACTCTCGCATTTGCGAACTCTTCCACCTCAGTTCCATATGGTACAATCCCTGATTTGGTGATTAAGATAGGAGATTGTCTGGTTCCTACTGATTTTCAGGTTGTGGAAATGAGTGCAAGATCTAGTACGCCTTTGATTCTTGGAAGACCGTTCATGGCTACGGTTGGTGCAGTTTTCAACACGCCCAGTAAGAGTATCTCGTTCTCATACATTGACGAACATGTCTCCTACAAAGCCATCCCTTCTAGAAGAGCTCCCAAGCATATATCTCGCATCACTGTTGTCACAGGAGAAACATTGGTGGTTGATCTTTTTGACGAGCCTTATCATGAGCCAACTGTCAGAGACGTTTTAGATGGCCCCTCTATCATCATCAAGAAAGACATCAAAACAGTTAAGGCAGAGAAGGAAGTAAAGAACAAAAGAGTCGAGAGTGCTACCCATGTGACTTTAATTCCTCATAAGTGTAATGGAAATTCGATCGAATATAAGGTGAGGTGCAAAGGAATCTCAAAACCATTCTCTAAGGCTAGAGTTATTCTTACTTCGGAGCTGAAAGAGAAAGAACAGGAGGTTGTGGAGAGCATGTTGAGCAGAACTCTGAAGCTGGAAATGTCGAAGTGTGGAACTTGTTTTGGAGCAAGTTCTCATTCTTATCATGAATGATCGTCCGTAACGTCAAGTTCGTGACGTGAAACAAGCGCTTGGTGGGAGGCAACCCACTGGTGAGTCTGTATATATGAGTCTTTTAATTTTCTAGCTTTTGTTTCGTGTTTTGTGTGTCACGTGAATCAGATTTGGGGGCTTAGCATCGATCGATACCACTTCGTATCGGTCGATACCAGTGCTAAACGCAAATATCCTGACCCGACTGCCTTGTATCGATTGACACCACTTATGGTATCGGTCGATACCATACTCCAGGTAAGTTCCCTTATAAACCGTACGGTTTTTCCTCTTTTCCCTCATAACCTCCATCGACCGATACACGCACACGTTCACCAAAAATCGTCAAATCTTCGTTTCTCAATGGATTTGAGTGATTTTTGAGTCTATTCTGCTCGGATTTTTGTGCTCTATCTCATTCTCTCACTCATTCTCACGATCTACAAGGTATGAAACACGAATTTTCACCTTTTGAATCCGTGAACCAAGGTTGGATTTTTGACTTTTTGGCTCTTATAACTAGTTTTGCTGGATGATTATCACTTGATTAGTGTGTTCTAGGCCTAGTAGAACCTTGATTTACACTTAATTACCCTTTGTTTGCACTTTTGGAATTTTCGGATTGGTGTTCTTCGTGATGCTCGATACATGTATGAGTATCGATCGATACCACATTGGTATCGGTCGATGCTCACTATTTCACTTGGCCGAGATTGTTGTGTTTGAGAGAGATGTTGGATTTATGCTATGTTTTGTGTTTGTTAATGATGCAGATGGCACCTAAGAAGAGAGCCCACCCTGATACCGCATCCAGCTCTAACTCACCAGAGAAAGAGTACTTGTTGGGTGCTCGAGTCGAATTCTTAGATGAAGGAGTTTGGACAGTAGGATCGGTTATCGCTTGTCTTACGAAGAACCGCTACAAGGTTCAGACCGCCAAATCTACAGACTTTACAGTGATCTTCGGTACAAACTTACGCGACGCACCACCCGCGGCCCCTACGCCTCCTCGCACAACAGTTCAGTCTCCATGGCCTAAGATCAGTGAAAAGGCCAGGATACGTTTAAGGGATGCTTACGAAGGTTCAGATAAGGAGATTACGGAGAGCAGAGCTTGCACCCACATGCCTATTTCCGAGGAGTGGGACGATTACGACTCGATCTTCTACAACGTATGGCAGGAGGTTGATGTGCGCCCCACTCGGTTTATTGATACGCACACTATGAGCCACTTGGGTTTTGACAGGGAGCTTGATGGACTGATCCGCAAGATCGGATTGGGGACGATGCCTACGCGGCAGTATGACATGTACCCTGACTTGGTTCGCCAGTTCCTTGCTTCTGTTCGCGTCTACTACACTGGTGAACCTCTAGTGACTGCACAGCAGGGTGTTCTGACTTTTCTGATTCGCGGTGTGCGGTATAGGATATCATTTCAGGAGCTCTGCGACATATATGGGTTTCACCAGGATTTCTCGAGGTGCTAGTTTTCTCGCAACTTAATGGATATTGAGGCGTTATGGTCTCACTTTGGGCATGGGGTCTATGACAGCAAGACCACTATACAGATGGATGTGCGCCATCCTGTCCTGCGCTACCTTGTGAGGATCCTGAGTAACACTTTGTTGTGTAAGATGGAGCCAAACAAGATGAGAGTTGATGAGCTGATTGTTCTGTCTATTGGGATTGGAGACCTCATTTCTGATGAGAAATATGAGTGGCCTGAGATGGACCTCGCGGTCAACTTAGGTGTTGTATTCGCACACCACTTGGAGTCGCTGAAGGTTAAAACTTTTACAGGACGCGGCAAGACTTCTAGGACTGCAGGTCGCCCGAAGACTGAGACGGTGGGCAGTCTTCTCACTCCTATCTTTCTGCACCTAGGAATCAGCACCAGTAGTTGCTCGATCGTGACTTCCCGCGAGCTTATGGACGAGCCGCACTTGGAGCACCTGCATTGGCTGAAGCCTGACAGGCGTTGGGTTTTCAGCACTTCTGTTGGGGATTATTTGGTTCAGCCCCCCAACACCGATATGACAGACATAGGCAGTGACCCTGCTCAGTTGCTTTTCGCACATGCTCCTGCTGACATGGAGCCTGCACCGGTCACTCGACGTCGAGGCTCAGCTACTAGAGCACAACCACCTGCATCTGGCCCTGCTGGGGGTCAACCACGATTCGAGCCTACACCCATAGCTGCTGCGCTTTCTTTTCCTCCACCACCTGAAATGGAGATGGATCATTTTCAGCGATATGTAGTCACGAGTCTGCAGGCGATGTGGACCGCCATTTCCCATTGCAACTGCATGGCATCTCAGCGTCCTGTTACACCATGTTCACCACACACGCCTACTGACGTTGGTCCATCTGGCACTGCTGGCGATGACTCTGACCCCACTGAGGAGGATTACTCCTCTTTCTATCTGATCATCACGTTTGCTGTTTCTTTTTCCTTTTTCTTTTTATTTTCATTTGAACTTATGTGTTTTTTGTCAGCCCATTTTTATGCTTTTAGACCTGTGGATTTATGTTTCTATGATATTTTGTTTCACCTAACTTGTGTTTGAGTGGTCTAACAGTGCTTACATTTAACACATGGATCGTTGGACACATTTTTGGAGTTACATCTGACCTTAGACGTTGAAAACGAATCACCTGTATTGATCGATACCAAGTTGGGTGTCGGTCCACACTCGTACCCCACTTCGGTTATTTTTCGTTTTTCACAATTCCACTCTGTTCTTTTGCTTTCGTTCACCAACTTTAGGTTAGATAACACTGGGGACAGTGTTGTTCAAGTCTGGGGGAGGTAGTCATTGACATTGTTTTTGTTTTTCTTAGAATCAGTCATTTTTTAGTCCAAATTTTTGTTTTATTGAGTCAAAATTGGTTGGAGTCTGTGATATTTTTCTTGACTCTATTGATCTGACCTTGCTTCTAAGTGACCATTGTTACAGAATCAGTATTAGATCGACTAATGAAAAATTCAAAGGCTGACCAGTTAACTAGAAGACATTCATGTTTCCAGCAAAGTTCTTTAAAGCATGCGCCAAATTTTTGCACTTCATTGATGTGATTGATGTCCATAGAGCTTGATTCCTCATTCGTATTTGACAAAGGAACCCACGTGTTTAAAGTGATGGTATTTCTCTCCCTGTTACAAGTTAATAAATAAGAGGCATTAAAAGATGAAATGATTTTCTCCTGAGTAGAGGGTTAGGAAAATTTCCAGCGATCCCATTATTCCACTTCAGAGGGAATGATCACACGAAGGTGGAAGCGAGGTTAGGAAAATTTCCTATGATACCATTATTCGCCTACACCTTTGATTACTTTTTAAGGGAAGAACCGGGGATTCGGTGACAAACACCATCAATACTCGCGTCTCGAACCTTAATAAGCATATGCGAGAATATAATAAGAAATAAGTCTGGGGGAGAGAAAATAATACCAGAAAGTGTGAAATTGGATGGTTCCTTGTCATGATATTGTATGGGAAAGAATCTAGACGGTTCTTGGTACTAATCACTGCAATGAAACTAGCGATGAGGGCTTTATTGAGTAATGCTGTGAAATAATGTGTGTAGTCTGGGAAGCTGCGAATGTCTACGGAGAAGTACATGGTGGTTGGATTTGAAACTGGTTATGTGATATGTGGAGCACTAAGGAAAAGGGTCATTGCAATGTTTCAAGAACAGGTGAGTCTCCGTATTTTCAAACCTCTTTCTCTGGTTTAGTTTTCTATTTGCTTGAGGGCAAACAAAGGCTAAGTCTTGGGGAGTTGATATATCATGGTTTTACCCCGTTTAAGCCATGATATAAGTCCGTTTTATATAGTCTTTCTACTATTTTGTAGTGTTTTAGAGTCTTTTACAGGTTTTAGCACGTTTGGAGC
This sequence comes from Eutrema japonicum, assembly GCA_030161315.1. NCBI lineage: Eukaryota > Viridiplantae > Streptophyta > Magnoliopsida > Brassicales > Brassicaceae > Eutrema > Eutrema japonicum. The sequence continues at coordinate 35,321,687 of BSQW01000013.1, read as the reverse complement.
ATAATTGGAAATATTGGAGCTTTCTGGAGCATTTTGGAGCAAAGCAGAATTTTGTGTACCTGAGTACCCGATTTGAATCTTCAGTATCGATCGATACTGACTAGTATCGGTCGATACTCACTGCAGCAAGACACGACTCGTGACTTTTAGAAGAGTTGAAGAATTGCAAAATTGCCCAGAAGACTTTATTATTTACAAGAAGCCCCAAAACGTGATTTAGGTTATTTATTAGGATTTTACAGCCACTTTGATGGCTATAATTTATTTTACTTTGGTTTCGTGAGAGAGCTTTGGAAGGGAGACAAGTCTGAAACTCTGTTCGTCCGAGAGAAGATTTCGAACCCTCTTGTTACTCTTTTTTATTTATTCAAGTATTTATTCAGTCATGTTTATTGCTTCAATGTCCATGTCTGAGTAGATCTCCTGTTAGGTTTAGGGTTCTCATAAGGGATCTCTTTGAATGCTAGGTTGATTAGTTGTTTAGGGTTCATAATCCAAATTAGTTCTTCACCATAGGTTGTTCTCATAGCTAATTCTGGATTGATCACCTAAAACTTAGATCCTAGGTTAATCGATTAGGCACGAGAGTGTAATTGAGAAACCTAATAGAACTTAGGGTGAGCAAAATAACTATTCGCAAAGAGATTTGGTTTAGTTGTTTTGTGAACAAATCAAACTTGAACTAAAAGCTGGTTCTAGACTTTAGGATTCTCAAAGAGATTTGGAATTCTAGATTTAGGCTTAGATAATTCTCGCAACGAGAGTTGGTTAATTATATTTCAGTGATTTGAGTTCAAGAACCGTGCATAACCTGAACCCTGATTAGTTAGTTTATCTGCATTAATTGATTTCCTGAGAAATACCCTGAACCTATCTTTCTCTCATCGAATTTACAACAGTTTAATTTACGTATTTGTTTTCAATTACATTGATCACTTAGCTTGATTTTCATCTATATAATCTATTGTGTGTTTCCTTGAGTCTATGTGGATTCGATCCCTAAGTATTACAATCACTATGCATTCATTTATCTTAGGTTTTACTTCTTTTGCATATGTCTCATAGCATTTTCTTGGTTTTTAGTCTTGATTAGGGTTTAAGGTGTTTTGCATTAGGTCCTAGTGAGTCTTGCATGTTTTGGTATGCTTTATAGGGGCTTGGAGGCATTTTTATGGAAATTGGAAGCCTTGGAACCGAGCACATCCAAGAAGAAGAAGGCTAGAAGAACCAAGGAGTTTCCAGAAGGCACACCGACCCATCCTGGATCGGTGCTGTGGGTGATTTGTAAGAGATCTTCTATTTATTTATGCAATTTAAGCTTTGAATCTTTTAATTCTATCTTCCATCTCTTCTTTCTTAATCATTCAATAATTTAATCATGGGCTTTAACATCTTCTTCATAGGATTTGTTGGGTTTTTCATGATTAGTGAGTAGATCCCTTTTGGATCATTAGGTTTGGTAGATTTAGGGGTTTCTCTTGTTAATCTTTGATGTCTAGGACTTAATTATTCTATCTCCTTTCTTATTTAGAGGTTTTAATGCTAGATTAGGCTTGAGAAAGCTAATTTAGAACTAATGCCATTTCATGCACGCAAGGTGTTTGATGAAATGCCAACTAAGCTAAAGAAGAGATTTTCATACTTATCTCATGAAAGTGAATGTCTAGGGTGGATTTTGGCTATTAGAATTTGTGTTTAATGCTTGCTAATTATATTTTCACAAATGAGAGTTTGTTCTTGAATGTGTAATTAGTGAAGTGATTAGTGCTAAGAGATTAGGCTAATCTTGATTAGTGTTCTAGGCTTAAGGAAATGCTCTTTTGTGGTTGGATAGACATCATTGCTTAGCTTGAGATTCTCCCAATTCAATTGCCTTGCCCAAAGATCCTCTTTTAATCATTGTTAATCTCGTTTAAGCTTGTTTAGTCTTGTTTAGTCTTGTTTACTTGTTTGCTTGTTTAATTTGAACTAGGTTGCTAAAATTTAAACTCAAAACACTTTGTTTGCTTAACTTAAAGAGTTTCTTGCATTCTTATTGCATTGAACAAATCCCAATTAGATTGACACCTAAAATACCACAATGACATGAGTGGGATTTGAGTGATTGAATGGTAAAAATCCTACTTATCAATTGGCGCCGTTGCTAGTTGGGGTTTTAGTTTAGTCAATAGGATTTGGATTCTTTTTGAGATTAAGCTTTTATTTTCTTTGTTTACTAATCTCTCTATGTAGTCTTCTCTTTTCATATAGTTGTATGAACACAAGGGCTAGAGGTGGACACAACCTTGTTGAGCTAATCGACGATATACATATATTGGAACGTGGACTTAGAGAAAGGAGAGAAAGAAGACGAGCTCAACACATCGAGAGGTTGGGTATGAACTACGTTGAAGAACCTCTTGTTGGTGACTTCGATGAGAACGTTGCTTTTGAGCAACAATAAGGGAATGGTGGTAATGAAAACCACGGAGCTAATGGTGGAAATGGAAACACACAAGCTCAGGCACACCCACCACCACCCGTCCGTAATGCTAGATCTCAAAACCACCCTCAACGAGCTCAAAACATTGTTGGATCGGGTGATGCCGCCAATGCTCATGCCAACTGCCAAGGAATTCAAGCACCACCGATCGAGAACAACAACTTTGAAGTCAAAGCTATTTTCATCAACATGGTGCAAAGCAACAAGTTCCATGGCTTGGCGGTGGAAGATCCACTTGATCACTTGGATCACTTCGACCGGATTTGTGGATTGACAAAGATGAACAGTGTTTCCGAAGATGGCTTCAAGTTACGGTTGTTCCCATTCTCTCTTGGGGACAAGGCACACCAATGGGAGAAAATTTTGCCTCAAGGGTCTATCACTACATGGGATGAATGCAAAAGGGCTTTCCTTGCCAAATTCTTCTCACCTTCAAGGACGGCCAAGCTAAGAAATGAGATCTCGAGCTTCACTCAACGCTCCAATGAGACTTTCAATGAGGCGTGGGAAAGGTTTAGGAGCTACACCATGCAATGCCCTCATCATGGATTCAATAACGCTTCTCTATTGAGCACACTCTACCATGGAGCGCTTCCAAAGATAAGAATGTTGCTAGACACCGCTTCCAATGGTAATTTCTTGGCTAAAGAAGTTAATGAAGCAATGGAGTTGGTAGAGAACCTTGCCCAAAGTGATGGAACCTATAGTGATGACTATGATCGGTCTACAAGGACCACAAGTGACTTTGATGATCAAAGAAGGACCAAGGATATAAAAGCTCTAAATGAGAAGTTGGATAAGCAAGCCACTATGATTGACAAACTTCTCAATGCTTCTAAGAAGCCGGTTCACTTTGTTGGTGATTTTGAGGGAAATCAAGGATCCCATGAGGAAATGGTGGATTTGATTAACCAAGAAGAAGTGCATTATGTTGGGAACCATGGTGGCTATCAACGAGGTTTCAACAACAATCAACACCAAGGTGGCTACTACAACAAGGCTCCATTTTTGCCTCAACCGACCTTTCAACAAATTTTTGCACCACAAGCTCAAGGTAACAACAACATGCCTCAAGATCTTGAAATGAAGAATGTGCTTCAACAAATCCTACAAAGACAAGCTAATGGAGCAATAGATATAATCAAAAAGATGGAGGACATCCATACTAAAGTGGCGTGCTCCTACAATGATCTACACAAGAAGCTTGAAGCATTGAGCTCAAATGTGCAACAAATGGAGCAAAGGGTAGCCACTCCTTCATCACATCACCCTCAAAGTTCTTTAACCGGGAAGGCAATACAAACCCCCAATGAGTATTGCAATGATATATCCTCCAATGATGACCATGAAGCGGTTGTAAGAGATATTGAGTTTCTACTCTATGGTTCACAAGTTGAAGAACTTCCCCCTAGAGATGTTCCCTCAAACCTCAATGCGGACATCGAGGAACAAGGTGGGGGGTGACCCGTAGGAATGAAAATAATGTGGTTTTTGTTGAGGGAAAGAGTAGAAGTCAACATGAAGGGCAAGGGATTTCTTCACAAATGGAGGTTGAGAAGTCTCTCAAGGGAATGGTTAAAAAGAAGAACGTGGAGACATATGTCATGCCTAAGAAAGAAGCTTTTCGCGTTGAACCCTCTCCATACGAACCTCCACTCCCATTTCCCGACCGTTCTCTCACAAAGGCACAAAACAAGGCGTTCTCAAGCTTCAAAGCAAACATGGATAAGATTGGAACACCTTTGCCTAGTGAGAGTGACTTGTCTCAAGTCCCACAACACCAAAAGTTCATCAAAAGTATACTTGAGAACCGAGAGAAAGTGGAAGAGCTTATGGCGGTCTCTGATTCACCAAGCACAACAAGGATAGAGCCTAAGTCTCTCCCCAAGCTTGGGAATCCAGGTAAGTTCTCCATCCCTTGCTCTCTTGGAAACTTGAAGATAGATGATGCCTTGTGTGACTCGGGATCAACCATGAACGTCATATCCTTGGAAATGGCCAAGAGTCTTGGGATTACTAGAATGGAAGACTATCCATCCACCATCACGTTTGGAGACTCATCTTCAAAGAAACCGTTCGGCATCGTTAAAGATTATCCTCTCAAGGTTGGAGAGTGTCTTGTACCAACGGACTTTATTGTCATGGAGATGGGACAAACCAAAAAGTTTCCTCTCCTTCTCGGGACTCCATTCCTTAATACCGCTGGTGCAAGCATCGACTTCACGAGCAAGAAGGTAGTACTCAAGAATGTGAGTGACAAGGTCTTCTACCCAATCGTGCCTTCTTCTACCGCGGTTTGTGGCACGATCACTTGTGAGATAACTGGGGATGAAGCTCCAAGAGTCGAGTATGTTGGTATTTGTGCAACAGTGAGTTATGGTGATGATTAAGAAGCCCGGGCATTGGACGGTTATTGTCTAGGATCCCCCTTCCAAACCAAGATGGAGAATGAGGTTCAAAGTAGCAATGTTGCTAAGAAAAGGGCAAATACCAAGACCAAGGTGAAAAACGAGCCAAGTATGCTTGATGGGTCTAAGTCCGAGCTAAGGCAACCTTCCACCATGACTCTCACCCCTTGGAAACATCAAGACGGGGTGATTGAGTACAAAATCAAGTGTGAGGGACGGTCCAACCCTTTTGCCTCGGTCAAAGCCATCCTCACACGGGAGCTTAAGGAGAAAGGGGAAGCCGGTCTTCAAGAGGTCATGAGAACGGTCCTCAAACTCGAGCTCAAGGACCCTCCAAGGAGTTCTCACACTCTTTCATCACCCGCCTAAAAGGGTAACCAAAGTCAAACTTAGCGACTTTAAACAAAGTCCACTTGGGAGACATCCCCATGTTTATCATTGTATATATTTTCTTTGCTTTCAAGTTTGATTTTGTGTTTATAGGGTCTTTTGATGTTTTGTTGAGTGGTTGCAAGGTTTTTGATGGTAGCACGGTCATGGCAAAGCAACAACGGTGTTCAATGTCAGAGCTCAAGTGCCTCTCCTAATATGTCACTCCACCACTCCCTTTCCTCCATTTTAAAGTATGATTCGCACTCCATTTCATTATACATTTATCTTTTCGCATCATGTTTGCTCTCTCTTAGACTTTTGTTGCACCGAGATGGTGCAATCCAAGTTTGGGGGAGGGGTTTGTGTCTTTTGACCTTGTGTTTTGTTTTTTTATTTTTCTATTTGCATACTTGAGTCTCATTCATAGAAAACCCACAAATTTTTAAAATTTTGAACATAAAAAGAAGCATATAGTTGCATTTTGCATTATTAAGATTGAGTCTAGACGCATATAGGTTTGCACTTACTTGCATTGGGAGAAATGTCAATGTGGAATGTAAACTTAAGAGCTTGATTTAATGCCCTCGTTAGGAGTTCTTTGATGCATTTGAGCGATCAAGAAGTTAAGGATGATTTATGCTTTGATCTTGCGGGTTGAATGTTTATGTTTTGGTTGAAGCATGCTTTGATTTGATCATAACTCTATCTAGTGAACTCTAATCTTGACTTGAATTATCATGCTTGTACATTGAAGAGTGGACTCATGGATACCATATACATATTTGATCTATTTTTTCCCTTTTCACCACTCTTGTTAGCTCAAATAGCCGATTCCCACCTTCAGAACGGTTAACAGCACCATACACCAAACTTTCTTTCAAACCTTCATCTCTTGTGTGTGTCGCGAGGCCTAATTTCGAATGAACTTAGCAAAAAGTGTTCAGTTTGGAACGACAAGGAGAAGCTTTCATGTAGAACTAGCTCACACATCAATGAGCTAGACATAGGATATATAGGTTGGGATTTTGGGGTGTTGTTGAAAAGAAAAAGAGAACGTGGAGAAAACAAAAGATATGGAGAACGGAATGGGGAAAAACAAAAGTTGGATTGGTTTGAAACAAGGAAGTGATTTAGCTCCAAGTGTGGAATTTTGAGGATCTCTAAGTGTGAAAGAAAGAAAAGAGCCAATATGGCTAAGGCATCCAAAGGATGAAATGGAGACAAGTCATGAAAGCAAAAGAGGAGCTAAAGGAAAAGAAAAGATGAGAAGCCAATCCAATCAAGTTTGAAGAAGAAGTCCCCCAAGTGAAAAGTGATGAGAAGTGTGGGTTTGAGAAGGCAAAAACGCTTTGAGATAAGGGTAGGTTAGGAATGGATCGTGATGGGTTTAGAGATAGGAGTGGGGTTCATATTGGGGCATTGGGTAGATGAAAGTCATCCTTGTATGCATCGGTTGTTCTTTACTCTTAGCATTTTGCCAAAGTTCATTCTTTCGTGAGAGACCCATTTGTTTTGGAATACCCGCATGATTGAGATCACTTTTATCTCAAGACCTTTCCCATTCATGATCCACTGCTGAACTTAATATATGTTAAAGAGTTGTGGGTTTAGGAATGCTTGTGAATGCTAAGGCTTAGACCAAATTCGGGCAGCAACCAGTATGACCAAATCTTTTAAAGTAGAGATTGTTTGTGCATCATTTAACTACTCTCAAAGGCATTGGTTCGAGCTGTTTTGTTAATATTCTCGGACTTGATTTCTCACTTCAACCTCTCTCTCTCTTCTTGTTCTTATTTGTTTGCTTGAGGGCAAGCAAAGGAGTAAGTTTGGGGGAATTGATATTGTCATAATTTGCATCATCTATGCATTCATTTATCTTAGGGGTTACATCTTTTGCATATGTCTCATAGCATTTTCTTGGTGTTTTAGTCTTGATTAGGGTTTAAGGTGTTTTGCATTAGGTCCTAGTGAGTCTTCCATGTTTTGGTATGATTTCTAGGGGCTTGGAGGCATTTTGATGGAGATTGAAAGCCTTGGAATCGAGCACATCCAACCTTGGGAGCAAGAAGAAGAAGGCTAGAAGAACCAAGGAGTTTCCAGAAGGCGCACCGACCCAGGAGTGGGTCGGTGTCACCACAGGAGGAAGCTGAGCCAAAGAGACAAAGTGCCAGACAAGCATACCGATCCATCATGGATCGGTGTTGAGGCAGGAAGAATGTCGACCCAAGGAGTTTTAGCACAGCGATCGATCCTGGGTCGGTGTGCTGGATCGGTGTTGACACAGGGAGAAAAGCCGAAGCAAGAAGAAGATTTTGCACCGATCCGTCCTGGCTCGGTGCCATGGATCAGTGCTAATCCAGCCATTCCCAATCACCTTCAGACCAACCAAAGCCCGCATCCTGCACACGACCCATCTCGCATCCGGACGGCCGTGTGGAAGGAGAGATTTAGCACCGATCACCAGCATCGATCCAGAGTCGATCGATGCAAACTCCCAGAACCAGATTTACCCAGATCCGGTTTGTTTCGGGTTGACCCGGTCCGCCAAGCAACAATATTTATACTTTAAACCTAATTTTTTAGGAACTATCTCTTTTCTTAAGAAAAAATACCTCTCTTAATGTGTTCGGGGTGATTTGTAAGAGATCTTCTATTTATTTATGCAGTTTGAGCTTTGAATCTTATAATTCTATCTTCAATCTCTTCTTTCTTAATCATTCAATCATTTAATCATGGGCTTTAACATCTTCTTCATAGGATTTGTTAGGTTCTTCATGATTAGTGAGTATATCCCTTTTGGATCATTGGGTTTGGTAGATTTGGGGGTTTCTCTTGTTAATCTTTGATGTCTAGGACTTAATTATTCTATCTCCTTTCTTATTTAGAGGTTTTAATGCTAGATTAGGCTCGAGAAAGCTAATTTAGAACTAATGGCATTTCATGCACGCAAGGTGTTTTATGAAATGCCAACTAAGCTAAATAAGAGATTTTCATACTTAGCTCATGAGAGTGAATGTCTAGGGTTGATTTTGGCTATTAAAATTTGTGTTTAATGCTTGCTAATTATATTTTCACAAATTAGAGTTTGTTCTTGAATGTCTAATTAGTGAAGTGATTAGTGCTAAGAGATTAGGCTAATCTTGATTAGTGTTCTAGGCTTAAGGAAATGATCTTTTGTGGTTGGATAGACATCATTGCTTAGCTTGAGATTCTCCCAATTCAATTGTCTTGCCCAAAGATCCTCTTCTAATCATTGTTAATCTCGTTTAAGTTTGTTTAGTCTTGTTTAGTCTTGTTTAGTCTTGTTTAATTGTTTGCTTGTTTAATTTGAACTAAGTTCCTAGAACTTAAACTCAAAACACTTTGTTTGCTTAACTTAAAGAGTTTCTTGCATTCTTATTGCATTGAACAAACCCCAATTGGATTTACACCTAAAATACCACAATGACATGAGTGGGATTTCAGTGATTGATTAGTAAAAATCCTACTTATTACCTAGACTCAAATCTACAAATGCAATGCAAAAAATTTCTAAATTTTTCAAAATTATTGAAAATGCATGAGACTCAAGATGCAAAATACAAAATAAGAACATAAAACACATGGTTAGATACTGGTCCCTCCCCCAAACTTAAATCACACCATCCCGGTGTGAAATAAATTCATGGTAGAGACCCAAAACAAAAGATGATATGCAAAAAAAATCTCAAAAGGAAAGATGATACTTACAATGGAGGAGTGCTACTATGTGAATGGAGAGAATGGAGAGCTTTCCCAACATCAAACACCGTTGCTACTTTGCCACGAATTTGCTACCATCAAGACCCTTGCAACCACTTAACAAAACCATCAAAAGGCCCAAGAAACACAAAATTTAACTAGAAAGCAAAGAGAATATGTACAATGATAAACATGGGAATGTCTCCCAAATGCACTTTGTTTAGAGTCACTAAGTTTGACTTTTTTACCCTTTTAGGCGGGTGATGGAGGAGTGTGAGCACTCCATGGCGGATCTTTGAGCTCGAGCTTGAGCACCTTGCTCATGATATCTTGAAGACCGGTTTCGCCTTTCTCCTTGAGCTCCGGTGTGAGGATGGCTTTTATCGAGGCAAAAGGCTTGGACTGTCCTTTGCATTTGATCTTGTATTCGATCACCCCGTCCCCATGCTTCCACGGCGTAAGGGTCATGGTGGGAGGTTGGCTTAGCTCGGACTTAGACTCAACGAGCTTGCTTGGTGTCTTCTTCTTGACCTTGGTATTTGATTCCTCCCTTGCACTCTTGCCACTATCAACCCCATCATCTATGTCGGCATGGAAAAGGGATTCTAGACATACAAAATCCAATGCAAGGACTTCATTACCATTACCATAACCAAAAGCTCTTTCTTCACAAGATCCCTTCTTCTCAAAACTAGCATTTGGGGGTGAAACCACATCTATTATCGCACAACTACCCGCACATTCAACCTTTGGAGCCTCTTTGTCATTACCATAACCCAAATCCTTTTTCTCATGAGACTCTTCTTTCTCTTCATGTGTCTTTGGGGGTGGAGATTCATCAACCATCTCACAACGACTCGCATACTTCACTTCCTCAACACAAAACCCATCGTCTTCAATGATCATTGTGCCACAAAGCTTGTTGGGAGAAGCCCTCATTGGGTAGTATACCTTGTCATCCACATTCAAGAGAACTATCCTTTGGTTTTTAAAATCCATGCTAGCACCGATAGTATGGAGGAATGGGGTTCCAAGGAGGAGTTGAAGCTTGTTGGCCTTCTTCATTTCCATAACAGCGAAATCTGTTGGGACTATACAATCCCCAACTTTAAGCGGATAATCTTCCACAATACCAAGTGGTTTCCGTGAAGAGGCATCTCCAAACGTGATAGGTGATGGGTGATGAGTGATACTTCTTATCCCTAGACTCTTAAGCATCTGACGGGACATGACGTTCACACTTGAACCGGAGTCGCATAGAGCATCCTCAATTTCCAAATCACCAAGAGAGCAAGTGATGGAGAACTTACCGGGATTCCCAATCTTAGGGAGAGACTTAGGCTCAATCATTGTCATGCTTGGTGAACCAATGCAATCAACACTACCCTTGTCTTCAACCATGGTCAAGTCCTCATTATTCCCAAATGTCACCCCCCCCACCTTGTTCCTCAATGTCCTCATTGAGCTTCAAGGGGACGTGACTAGGGCAAGGAGCTTCGGCTCAGCTCGTGAACCATAGACTAGAAGTTCGATTTCTCTAATAGCCTCTTCATTCTCATCAAGTGGACGTGAATCTTGTGAAAAGATGGCATTGCAATACTCCTTTGAGGTTTGTATGCCCTTCCCATGTGAAGAAACTTGAGGGAGAGGTGATGAGGAAGGGGCTCCTTTGCTTTCCATTTGATGCACTTTTGAGCTCAATGCCTCAAGCTTCTTGTGTAGGTCATTGTAGGAGCAAGCCACTTTGGTATTGATTTCCTCCATCTTCTTGCTTATATCCAATGCTCCATTGGCTTGACTTTGAAGAAGTTGTTGAAGAACATTTTTCACATCAAGGTCTTGAGGCATAGAATTGTGACCTTGAGATTGAGGCAAAAAAGGAGTATTGTTGGGGTAGCCTCCGTGGTTCCCTTGAAATTGAATTTGAGGTACAAAGCTTTGACCTTGGTTTGGAGTGGGGAAGTTCCTTTGTTGAGCATAGTTGTTGTTAAAACCCCATTGATAGCCACCATTGTTTCCAATGTAATGCACATCTTCTTTATTACTCAAATCCACCATATGTTCTTGGGAACCATGAGTGCCGTCAAAATCACTAACAAAGTTAACCATTCTTTGAGAAGCATTTAGGAGCTTGTCCATCTTGTCATTGAGAGCTTTCATTTCTTTGGCTCTCCTTTGCTCCTCAAGATCACTTGTGGTCCTTGTAGCCCGATCATAATCCTCACCATATGTGCCGTCACTTTGGGCTAGATTTTCCACAAGTTCCATAGCTCCATCCACATCCTTGGCCAAGAAGTTCCCATTTAAGGCCGTGTCTAGGAGCATTCTTATCTTTGGTGTAGCACCACGGTAGAGAGTACTCAAGAGTGAGGCGTTGGAAAAGCCATGGTGTGGGCATTGAGTGGTGTATCCTCTAAACCGCTCCCATGCTTCATTGAAGCTCTCATTTGCCCTTTGTGTGAAGCTTGAGATTTCATTTCTAATATTGGCCGTTCTTGAAAGGGAGAAAAATTTGGCGAGGAATGTCATATTGCATTGGTCCCATGAAGTGATGGAACCTTGGGGAAGGTTTTTTTCCATTCTCGTGCCTTGTCCCCAAGAGAGAATGGGAACAACCTCAACTTGAAGCTATCCTCGGATACTTCATTCATCTTTGTCAATCCACAAATCCGGTTAAAGTAATCTAAGTGGTCAAGTGGATCTTCTACCGTCAAGCCATGGAATTTGTTACCTTGCACCATGTTGATAAAGCTAGCTTTGACTTCAAAGTCATTGGTCTCAACCGGTGGTGCTTGGATTCCTTGGCAGTTGACATGGGCATTGGCCGCGTCTCCCGCTCCAATGGTGTTTTAAGCTCTAGCATCACGGGCAGGTGGTGGTGGGATGTATAATTGCCCAACGTGAGCTTGTTGTTGCCCTTGACCGTTGTCGATGATCCTATAAAGAGAAAACAAAACTAGATAGATAGATTAGTAGACATAAGAAAAAGAAAAAGCTTAATCTCAAGAAGAAGTAAAATCCTAATGTTGAAAGTTAAACCCACTTGGCAACGGCGCCAAATTGATGCAAGAATTTTCCGTGTATTAATTACTCAAAATGCCTATGTAGCATAAGAGGTATCTACCCAATGGACTAAGTTCCAAGCACTAGGAATGCATAAAAATTCCTAAGTTAAGCAAACAAAGATGGTTTTGATGAATTAACAAGCTAATGATTCAAATTGAAAGTAATCAAGCAAGCAAAAGACTAAATACGATTAATGCAATTAAATAAAGAGGGTCTTTGGGCAAGGCAATTGATTTAGGGAAATCCAAGCTAATCAATGATGTCTAAAGAATCACATAAGTGCATTTCCTTAGGCCTAGAACACTAATTATGACTAATCTAATCTCTTAACACTAATCACTTTGCTAATTACACATTCAAGAACAAACTGTCATTTGTGAAAATATAATTAGCAAGCATTAAACACATATTCTAATAGCCAAAATCCACCCTAGACATTCTCTTTCATGAGCTAAGTATGAAAATCTCTTATTTAGCTTAGTTGGCATTTCATCAAACACCTTGTGTGCATGAAATGCCTTTAGTTCTAAATTAGCTCTCTCAAACTTAATCTAGCATTAAAACCTCTAAATAATAAAGGAAATATACTAATTAAGCCCTAGACATCAAAGATCAACCAAGAAATCCCCTAAGTCTACCAAACTCAATGACCCATAGAGGCTCTACTCACTAATCATGGAAGACCCAACAAATCCTATGAAGAACATGTTAAATCTCATGATTAATGAATGAAAAAAGACAGATTAAAGAAATTAAACTTCCAATTGTAATAAACCTCAATATATCTCTTACAAAATCATAAAACCCCTAAAAGAACTAAGAGACCACGTTTTTGTGTTGAGAGGAAGAGAGAAATGAAAGCTTCGGTCATAAAAATAGGTTTTTGGGCTATAAAAAGTGTTTTTGGGTCGAACCAGGTCAACCCAGAACAAACCGGGTATTGACCCGGCCAAATCTGCTTTTGAGGCATGAACACCGACCAGACAGGTAGGTGCAACTGATTGGTGTTGTTGCTGGGAATTTGCACCTACTTGTTGCACCGGTTTGTTGAATAGGTGTTGGTCGAAGCTGTCTTGGCAGGCGGACACATCTGTGGTAAAATGTACGTATCTCACGAACCACACATCTGAATGGCCTCAAAATAACTCCTGTAGACATATAACACAATTCTCTACAACCCTTATGAACACTTCCGAAGCTAAATCAGCCTGGAAATCCTCCGTCTGACCAGCTCTTTCGGGAATATCGGGTGGGTTCGAGTGATTTGGCTTGAGGAGAGGTGAGCACCGGTGTCACAGGTCGGTGTACTAACTCGGTGTTGGACCTGGATTTTTGCACTGGTCTGTTGCACCGCTTTTTGGCCTCGGTGTTGAAGACAAGCAGGTCGAGGGGAGGCGGTACACCGGATGCATGGAGCGGTGTGGGAGAAGGTCTTCATTCGGTGCCTAGCTTCTGATGCTACACCGGTTTTTTGCACCGGTTTGTGGGAGCGGTGTGATGCCTTGTAGTTGAACACCAGAGTCACATATCGGTGTGTAAGAGGTCCAGGTCGGTGCTTAGCCCCTGACCTTACACCGGTTTGTTGCACCTGATGATGTGATCGGTGTAGGCGTGTGGTTCAGCGGCCAGACATACACTCCTGAGAAATATGGCCATATCTCTCTAACCGCTTGTCCAAATGACCTTAATCTAACTCCAGTATTCAGCTAACTCCTTCTTATACAACTCTCATGAAGATTTCAGAGGCTGAATTGGATCGGAGACCCTTCGTCCATGCAGGTCTTTTGGACCCCTCGGGTGACCCTTGTATCCTACTTTGGTCCATTTCTCCAAATATCCCCAAATTGCCTCCAAACACCTAGAAAACACTCCAAAACATGCAAAAACTTTCTAGGACCTAATGCAACAGCCTAAACCCTAACAAAGACCTAAATGCTAAATAAAACTATGATTATGCGTGCAAATGACACAAAACTCTAAGTAAAATGCATGCTAGAACATGAAAATACGAAGACATCAAAAACCCTAGTTTGCGAAGGAAGCAATGTTTATGGCTCTTGATCTCCAACTGAATTCGTTTTGGGTGTGGATCATGAATGTTAAGTTGGGCTCGAGGATAGTTGGGGCAAACATCAAGCGAAAGGAAGAGTTGGACCGAAAGAATCATTAGGCGAGGAGTCGGACCTGTTTCGGGTTAGGGAAATATTCTGAATCCCCTCCGAGATAAGTAAATCTTTCGTATATCTCGGAAGTCGGTTTCCGCCCTGTTATATCGGATAGGGCCCTCGTTGGGCCATTCATTTCGGTAATCGAAATGAATGGGCTCGTTTTGGGTTTAAAGTTCGGTCCAATGAATCTAGGTCTATCTTCCTCTTATCCGAACCGTCGTAAACCGGTACTGAACAAACCGATCTCGGTTCGAACCGAGTTAAACCGGGGAGTGCTAAACTCCCCTCTAACAATTGGTCCCCCCCCCCAAGTTCGGCGAAGGAGTTTTTCTGCGTTCGGCGAAGTTTCTAGGAGTATTCTTTAGCTCGGTTAGAATTGAGAACGGTGCGGTTCATTCGAAATTTCCTTTCTTGTGAATCCAAATTCGGTAAATTTCTCTCGGGATTCTTGAGTTCGGAACTCTTCCGAGTTTGCGTCCGATTCGGAACTTTCGAGTTCGTATAATTTTGCGTTGATTCGGAACTTTCGAGTTCGGTGGATCTTTCTCGGGGAAGGGGGTGTCGATTCGTCTTCTTTAGCCGCAGAATTCGAGGAGTCGTCATCATTACACTTTTCTCTATAAATAGCGCTCGAACCTTCCCCATTTTTTCACTTCTTCCTTGCTCTAATAAAGGTATTTTCACTTTCTCTCTCTAGCGCTCTCCCTTCTCTCTAGATTTATTTATTTTTCCGTTCTCCGATCAGCTCTTCGCCGTGATTTCTCTGATCTGTTCGGAGATCTTCAAGTTTCTTATTAGATCTTCATTCTGTTCTTCATTGATTTCTTTCTTTCAATCGAGATGAGCTCGAAAACTTCTTCCTCTTCTGTTAATGACCGAACTCCACCACCAAAACTCCCTGATCTTGAGTTATTTATCGACATCTCCGATTCAAGCTCGGACGTTTTGAGCAATGTTCGGCAAGAATTGATCAGGCGCAATTCTCGGCGTGCCATTGTCGGACCGAGCAGCTCAAGGGTCGTCATCCAGGTCCCTCATCTTATCGATGAGGATGAGCCCGAAGTCGGGGTTAAAGCTCAGGAATCGTGAGAGAGATCTGAATCTTCAATCAAAAGGCAAAGGTGAGGACTAGGTTGTGGATTCCTAAGATACATTAGTTGGATTAGTGATATGTGTATGCTTGGTGTAGGGATTAGATATGATTGATGATTGATGATTGATGATTGATGATTGATGATTGATGATTGATGATTGATGATTGATGATTGATGATTGATGTTGCATAATGAATAATTATTGAGACAGGATTATTTAGCTATGAAGTATTCATTTGCTAGGTATTGTAGTACTTATTGTGGAACCGTTGTGTACAAAATTGTTTGACGGCCTACAACGAGGAACTGAATACTGTGAAGTTGTAGTGATCGAAAAATTGTTTGATGGCCTACAACGAGGGACTGAATATTGTGAAGTTGTAGTGATCGAGAAAGGGCTGATGAGCCATAGTCAAACCTTGAAGTGGACGGTGGCACCAGTATTATTTGTCAAGCCCATAATGGGTCGAGGCAGAGAATGAGTACTTTGGATGAGGAATTCCTTGGGAATGTGAAGTGGACTTGTTAGGTTGTATGTTGTGAAGTGAATGATTGTAATTAGAGATATTTGAATCATGTTATATAGTAATGTTAGTCATGTTGTTTAGGATGTTTGCGTGTGTTTAATATCTATATTATGTATACTCGTTATTGCTATTTAAAATGATGTGTCTAAGAATCTTGTGTGCCCCAAAAGCACACCCTCGCTGAGTATTCCCAAAATACTCATCCCTTTTCCCATTTTCAGGTTTTGCTTAAGAGATCAATTTGGCGTGGAATGCAAGTCAAGTTATTTATTAGGGTTTTTCCGGGATAGGGTGTCTCAACATCCATCCTCAAGCTGCTCTTGCAGTCCTCAGTCTACCATGTTTGGAAGGAACGTAACTCCATGATCTTCACCGTTGTCTCCTCTACACTACAAGCCATCTGTCTTTCCATTGATCGCACAGTGAGGAGCCGTCTATTGCCATTCCAGGCACCAGACCTCTCCTCACCTTCTCTCGTTCAAGTTTACTTCAATTTCATCTCGTATCCCTTGTAATTGTTATAAGTCGACTGTCTATCTTGTTCCTTTTGATATTGGGTTTTTCTGTTATTTAGAATAGCTTGTAATCGTTCATGGAAGTTATAAAATCTTAACATTTAACCCCAAATAAATAAAACTTCATTACTGCAATTTCCACAGATAAAGGATATTTGCAGACTAATTAACTTCTTCTCCGGCATTAGCTAATAATGATCTATATCGTTATATAAAGAGATTTTTTTAAAAAAAATTGTTCTCTTGCATCTTTTGTTCAATTTCAAATTGGAGATCTTTACTTTAAATTGGAGATAATTAAAACAACGTCTTAACGGTTTACTTGAGGTAATTGTTGATTAAAGGCAGGACTAAAATAGATTGACTAACATAAAATTGAAGATTATTTGTTTAATGAAATAGTTGGAGATTTTTTTTGGGTCATAGCGAATAAGATTGATTTCTAAGACAAATGTACAATTTTTTAAAATTCATATTCTAATACAGTATATTTGGTATTAAAATATTGAAAAGGAAGAACCATCGTTGAAACTATGAAATTCATCATGGAAGAGACGATGGTTCAGAGCCGAAAATGCACTCTTTTTTGTTGTATGGCTAATTTGAAAAATGGCTGAAAAAAATTATTTCTATAAAAAAATCAGTATATTAAATTTTTTAATCGAATAATATATCTAAATCTAATTTAAAAATTGATCAATGTTATACAACATATAAAAATGGTGTTTAGTGTTTATGTTGTGACATAGATTTTGGAGTTTCATATGGCTAATAGCCAAATATGAAGATCATATTAGATGGAAGGAGAATATGAGGTCGGAAATTAACAAAGTTGATACTTTGTTAATAAGTTAGACTTCACGAAGAAAAATCATCATCAAAATTCATTTATTTTGTTTTTTTTGTTATCTCATAATTTTAGTTATATAACTGGTTGTATTTTTATTCTTTTATGTGTTTTCTATATAGTATTGATGTTTAAAAAAAAAGTTTAGGTTTTTGTTTGATTTTTTTTGGGAAAACGACATATTTCTACCTCAAGTTTATGATATAGGTGTAGATCCACCCGAAGTTTGGACCTCGACACAAATCCCCCTAATTTGAATGATTCAGACGTATTTCCCCCTGATTAGAAACATCAAGACCTATTTACATGAACCACAATTAATTTCGGTTTATTATATACCAATCTAACTTTAACCAAATAAATCCAAAATTAAACCCAATGACAATAAACCAACCAACCGCCGTACCCGTTGTTAATGGCGTCGGAACTCCAGTGAACGACACCGTCCATGTTGAGGATGATGAGAGTGGTCGGAGGGATGAGAAGAGTCGTCCATTTGAAGAGGTAAAGATCTCCAAACTCGTCTGCTTCGTCGGTGGCTCCTTTGGATGTGACGGTGAAGTTCGTGTCGACACCGAAGAGGACATTGAGGATTCCTTGAAAGACAGCGAAGAGGTGAGCGGAGACGCCGTCGATTACCCAGAATTCTTAGCGAGTAGATCTGATATGATCATGGATGCGACGGATCCGGTGGAGGTTCAAGAAGACGCGATGATCATTCCCGAGGGACCAATCACACGGTCTAAGGCACGGCAACTGGCGGGAGCTGTTCGGAGCTTACTCACGGATGCAAGGAACGAGGAGGATCAACGTACACAACCCGTCCTCACCTCATTGTCTTCGAACTCTCTATGAGGTTAGGCCGTTTGTGTGATACGTTTGTACTCTTTTTCCTGTATACGGTTTTGTCCCAAATGGGTTTTCCGTATAGAGGTTTTAACGAGGCAAACAGATTACACCGCTAAACGGTCCGACTTCTTGAGAGTTCCGCGGGGGAATTTTCCGAGGAAAATTCCGAGGGATTTATTCCCGAGGGACTTTTTCGAGGGACTTTCCGAGGGAAATTTTCCGCGGGAATTTCTGGCGGAATTCCAACAGTTGGTCAATTATCATTTGAATTCAAAAACTGTATTTATTTTCTTTGTAATTTTCGATGGGTCTTCTCCTTGTTTCGAGAATGACCCTTGCTTTTCCCCTTTGAATTTTCTCTTTATCTTCTTCTCTCCCTCATTGTCGAAAACATACATTCATTTTTTTATCTAAGTTATTTTCAGAGATTACTCTCTCTTTTCTCTCGATTTTCTGTGATGGTTAGTCACTGAATTTCTTTTGGTTTATCGAGATTAATTCTGCATCTTCTCGACGCAACCTTCGATCCGTTTTCTTGTTCGATTCTTCTTGTGACAAAGGGCTTAGAGATTTTCGGGATTCATCTCCCACGCTCTAACATCTCTGTTCTCGAATCCCTCAAGACAACGCAGCCACCCCCTCGTTTCAAAAGTTCATAGTCGGATTTGGGCCTAAGGATTTTTGGGAATTCTCCCACGCCTTAGCATCTCTTCCCGTGGATTCTTTGAAGTCGTGGATCTATCCCTCTCAACCGTACTAGAGCAAGCGATCCTCAGTCAAATCGTGTCAAGTGGTATCAGAGACACTTGCTCCAAAATCGGTGAGATTTATCCAATTCAAACTGTTCATCTTCTTACAATTTTCTGGGTTTAAAAGTTTTCGTTTTTCTGTCTGTTTTGATTTTTATAAATTCAAAAACGTATCAAAAAAAATCAAAAAAAAAATATATCTGAGTAGATCTTTGTCTTTAGTTAATTGTCATAATTTTTAAAATTCAAAAACAAAATAAAAAGAATTTCGTTTTGAGTTTTTCGGAAAACATCTGTTTTTGTGGTTACTTGAGAAAAATCTGGAATTTTGCATACACTCATTTGTGTTGTGTTTGATTTTATGCGAGGTACAATATGTCGGAAGAAAGTGAATCAGCTTCATCACGTTCTAGGAGAGAACGAGAGGCTGTGATGAATCAAAAAGTTGATGGCGTTAATCAAAAAGTCGATGATATGGCACAAATTCTCCGCGAAATGCGAGACCAAATGGCGACTTTGGCGGTTCGTACGCCAAGACGTGGTGAAAGAAATCAAGGTGCTGAACCGAGAGACCATAGAGCCAATGATGTCCGATCCGAACAGAGTGTTGGATATGGAAGTTGTCACGCACCGGCGAGACCGAGGAGAAATCGGCCGCGGCAAAATGAATCGGAGGACAATCCATTTTATGACCGAGGAGATTCATCCGAGGGAAACCACAACCGGCAGCAACGACCTCAAAGACGTAACAACGATGACCTTGGCGGAATGAAGCTTCGCATTCCCCCATTCTACGGCAAAAACGATCCGGATGCCTTCCTCGAATGGGAGAAGAAAATCGAACTAGTTTTCGATTGCCAAAATTTTTCCCCTTATAAAAAAGTCAGGTTAGCTGCTACTGAGTTTCATGAATATGCTATTGACTGGTGGGATCAAATTGTGACAAACAGGAGACGCAACGGTGAGAATCCCGTGGAGACTTGGACGGAGATGATCGCACTAATGCGAAGACGATTCGTACCGCTACACTACCACCGGGAACTTCACCAACGGTTAAGGCGTTTAGGTCAAGGAGGTAAGAACGTGGAGGACTATTTCCAGGAGATGGAAAAGCTCATGCTAAAGGCTGACGTGGATGAGCCGATCGATGCCACAATGGCACGGTTCTTAGCCGGCATGAACCGCGATTTACAAGACCGAATGGAAATGCAAACGTATGCGACTTTGGAGGAAATGTTGCATAAGGCTGTCCTAGTGGAACAGCAACTTAAGAGAAAAGGCGCGTCACGGCAACCTTACGCCTCAAGCTCCAAACCGAGCTTCACCAAAGGAGACAAACCGAATTATCCACCAATAGCCGATTCTAAGCCTAAGACGGATTTCAAACCGCAAACTTCCGGCTATGACTACAAAGGTAAGGGTGATTCGAATCCAATGCGTAATCGTGACATTGAGTGTTTTAAATGCAGGGGCAAAGGACATTACGCCAACAAGTGTCCAAACGCACGCGCAATGATGTTGCTAGAAAACGGTGAAATCGTGACCGACGATGAAGAAGAGACGGAAACCGCTCCAATCTTTGACGATTATGAAGAGCATGCGGTTGACGGGGAACTCTTAGTGGCGAGACGTGTTCTTCTTGCCCAGGAACCGGTCATTGAAAATGAACAACGGGAAAACCTCTTCCATACCCGATGCATGGTTAAAAGCAAGGTATGTAGTCTAATTATCGACGGTGGAAGTTGTACTAACGTTGCTAGCACTACATTGGTGGATAAGCTAGGTATGGAGACCAGGAAGCATCCACTGCCTTACAACCTTCGATGGTTGAATAATCAAAGACATCTCAAAGTTACCCGACAAGTTTCGGTTCCTTTGACAATCGGCCGCTACGAGGACGAAATAGTGTGCGATGTTCTACCTATGGAAGCTGGTCACATCCTACTTGGAAGACCGTGGCAATATGACCGTAGAGCCGTTCATGACGGGTTTACGAACAAGCATTCCTTTGAACATCACGGCCGAAAAATCACTCTTGCTCCACTTTCGCCGCACGAGGTATATCTCGATCAACTTAAACTCGATAAGAGTCACGGCAAAGGCAAGGTAAGTGATTCCTCGTCTTCTCATTCTGATAAAACCGAGAGTATAGGTACTAAGTCATGTGAGAGAACACTTGTGAATGAATCATTATATATCAAACCGAGTGAACTAAAACATGCTCTCGTTTCTCGGCAATCTTGTGTGTTATTAGTTTTTAGGGATGTTCTTTCGAGTATGACTAATCCCGAGCCGGATATTCCGAGCAGCGTTTCATCTCTTTTACAGGGGTATGCTGATGTGTTCCCGGATGATGGACCAAGTGGTTTACCACCACTCCGCGGAATCGAGCATCAAATCGACTTTGTTCCCGGCGCTACTCTTCCGAACCGGCCGGCGTATCGAACGAATCCCGTAGAAACGAAGGAACTTTATGCTTTGGTTCGAGCTCTCCAAACGTGGCAGCATTACTTATGGCCGAAGGAGTTCATTATTCACACTGATCACCAATCTCTCAAGCACTTAAAGAGCCAGCAAAAGTTGAATAAGAGGCACGCACGTTGGGTCGAATTCATCGAGACGTTTCCATACGTAATTCAGTACAAGCAAGGTAAGGAAAACGTTGTTGCCGATGCGTTGTCTCGAAGGTACACTCTTATCTCGACACTTGATGCGAAAATACTTGGATTCGAGATGATCAAGGATTCATATGCAACCGATTCTGATTTCCAGGAAGTTTTCTCATCTTGTTCTAAATTTGCTTTCGGAAAATATTATCAAAGCGATGGTTTCTTGTTTTACGAGAACCGTCTTTGTATACCTAACTCTTCTTTGCGAGATTTGCTTATTAGGGAAGCACATGGTGGTGGACTTATGGGACATTTTGGCGTTGCCAAAACACTTCATATCGTGCAAGATCATTTCTTTTGGCCGCATATGAAACGCGATGTGGAACGTGTTTGCAACCGGTGCACGACTTGTAAGTATGCAAAATCTAAACGTCAAAACCAAGGTTTGTATACTCCTCTACCCATTCCGAGTGCTTTTTGGACAGGTATCTCCATGGATTTTGTGTTAGGATTGCCTAAATCTAGGAAGGGAAATTATTCGATATTTGTGGTAGTCGATAGGTTTTCTAAGATGGCACATTTCATTCCTTGCCATAAAACTGATGATGCATCGAACATAGCCGATTTATTCTTTAGGGAAGTTATTCGCATGCATGGGATGCCTAGGACTATAGTGTCGGATAGGGATACAAAGTTTCTTAGCTATTTTTGGAAAACTCTTTGGGCTAAGTTAGGTACAAAGCTTTGTTTCTCTACTACGTGTCATCCGCAAACGGACGGTCAAACCGAGGTGGTTAATAGGACCTTAGGAGCTTTATTGCGGACTGTTATTAAAAAGAACCTTAGATCGTGGGAAGATTGTTTGCCTCATGTAGAATTTGCTTATAATCATGCACAACATTCTACGACTTTGTTTTCTCCTTTCGAACTCGTTTATGGTTTTAATCCTCTTACTCCTCTCGATTTAACCCCTTTACCTTTGAGTGAACATGTGAATATGGATGGTAAGAAAAGGGCCGAGATGGTCAAACAGATGCACGAGAAGGCGAAAGCAAACATCGAACGTAAGACGGAGCAATACCGCAAACATGCAAACAAGGGGCGAAACAAGAAAGTCTTTGAACCCGGCGATTTGGTTTGGATTTATCTAAGGAAAGAACGGTTTCCGGAGGAAAGAAAGTCGAAACTCTTGCCAAGAGTCGATGGGCCGTTCACGGTGGTGGAAAGAATCAACGACAACTCCTACAAACTCGATCTCCAAGGTAAGTATTCGATAAGTTCAAGTTTTAATGTTGCTGATATTATTCCTTATGTTGCAGATGAAATCGATTTGAGGGCAAATCCTTTTCAAGAGGAGGGGGATGATATGATCATGGATGCGACGGATCCGGTGGAGGTTCAAGAAGACGCGATGATCATTCCCGAGGGACCAATCACACGGTCTAAGGCACGGCAACTGGCGGGAGCTGTTCGGAGCTTACTCACGGATGCAAGGAACGAGGAGGATCAACGTACACAACCCGTCCTCACCTCATTGTCTTCGAACTCTCTATGAGGTTAGGCCGTTTGTGTGATACGTTTGTACTCTTTTTCCTGTATACGGTTTTGTCCCAAATGGGTTTTCCGTATAGAGGTTTTAACGAGGCAAACGGATTACACCGCTAAACGGTCCGACTTCTTGAGAGTTCCGCGGGGGAATTTTCCGAGGAAAATTCCGAGGGATTTATTCCCGAGGGACTTTTTCGAGGGACTTTCCGAGGGAAATTTTCCGCGGGAATTTCTGGCGGAATTCCAACAGTTGGTCAATTATCATTTGAATTCAAAAACTGTATTTATTTTCTTTGTAATTTTCGATGGGTCTTCTCCTTGTTTCGAGAATGACCCTTGCTTTTCCCCTTTGAATTTTCTCTTTATCTTCTTCTCTCCCTCATTGTCGAAAACATACATTCATTTTTTTATCTAAGTTATTTTCAGAGATTACTCTCTCTTTTCTCTCGATTTTCTGTGATGGTTAGTCACTGAATTTCTTTTGGTTTATCGAGATTAATTCCGCATCTTCTCGACGCAACCTTCGATCCGTTTTCTTGTTCGATTCTTCTTGTGACAAAGGGCTTAGAGATTTTCGGGATTCATCTCCCACGCTCTAACATCTCTGTTCTCGAATCCCTCAAGACAACACAGCCACCCCCTCGTTTCAAAAGTTCATAGTCGGATTTGGGCCTAAGGATTTTCGGGAATTCTCCCACGCCTTAGCATCTCTTCCCGTGGATTCTTTGAAGTCGTGGATCTATCCCTCTCAACCGTACTAGAGCAAGCGATCCTCAGTCAAATCGTGTCAAGATCCGACTATTGGATTTGTTGAGATTGTTGGTTCTCGGGAATACGACGGAGATTGATAAGAGGCTTCTCCGTCGGTTGAAATCTTCTCAAGGGATTACGAGCCGTTCGATTTCAGGGATTAATTTATCAAATCTTTGGACTGGGTAATTTTTACAGAATTCACTAATAATTTCTTTCAATTTCCTTTTATTTTGCTCAATTACGGATAAAAGGAGTGAGTGTTCGGGTAGATTTAAGGTTGCATATTTGGAACAAGAAGGAAGCGGTTTGAAATTTGGGTCGATGTGACGCTTGAGAGCTTCATTGCAAGGGGGAAGATGGTAATATGTGACCACCCACAACGTCTTCGAGGTTTTGGAGGAGAAGAGCCTTGAGATTGAGTTTATTTGACCAATTTACCTGACCCGATTCGAGATTCAGAGGCAAAGTGGATGCAGTGAAGAGGAAGAAGAAGACGAAGCTAATTACGGTGAAGAAACTAGATATGCATTAATCCATGGTGTTCTGTAAGATTGGGGATAATTATTCTTGTTTTTATATAATTTATTTCGCTCTCAGATTTCAATTTTTATTAAGCATTGGTGATCAAAAAGAAAATGGGAGTGATAGATAGAGATAGAGAAAAATAATTTCCGATGGTCATCGGATCCAGAAAATGGAAAAGTTCAGAGAAGCAAATAAAAAAGAAGAAGAAGAAGAGGAGAGGGAGATCATCGTCGATTTGCAGACTTTTAGATTTTAGGATTTTTAATATTTGGGATTGTAATCGGGTGGGTGGAATTTATTTGGGTTAATCGGCAATATTGATTTTTTTGGTTTAATTTTAGGTTTATTTGGTTAAAGTTAGATTAGAATATAGTAAACCGAAATTAATTGTGGTTCGTGTGTAAATAGGTTTCGATGTTTCTAATCAGAGGGAAATACGTTTGAAACTTTCAATTAGGGAATAAATACGTCTGAATCTTTCGAATTAGGAAGATCTGTCTCAAAGTCCAAACTTCCGGTGGATCTACGTCTATTTTATAAACCTGAGGTCGAAATACGTGGTTTTCTCAATTTTTTTTAACATCAAAGTTTGGGTTTTTTCTCTCTTTTTCCCTTTCTTTTTAATAACAAGAGAGGTTTTTTTATTGCGTGACCAAAAAAACCGAAGGATTTTATTGTCTTTTTGGTTTGTTTTTTTTAACAGTCTTTTTTTGTTTGTTGTCCGCAAGAGATTTCGATTGTCATACAAAATTCATTTAACTACAAAATAGATATGATGTGGTCAATTCTAATTGGATAGATTATGTCATACTTTCCTTCTTTTTTTTACATTTATTTTTATTTATATAAAATTTAATTTACATAAAATATATAAAATAATAAAAATATAAAGCGATAAAACAACGAGGATTCCTTACCTCTATAAGATACTTTCCCTTTTAAGCTATAAAGAAGAAAGATTTCGTATAAACCCAATTTAAACCGAACAAAAATAACATGAACCGGGTTCGATACGACGCTCCGTTACGAGAGTATTATATTTATTCAAAGGCCCCATAGCTTCTTTTCCTCACTCAAGTTTCCTCCATTAGAGATACTCAAATCTTCTACTTCCAGGTTCGTAATCTTTGTTACATTTTGTTGTTTCCTGATAATCGAATCGCAATTGCTAATTACCCACACCCCATTGATCTCTCTAAAACCCTATTTCGTTTCAATCCGAATTCTTCAGATCTGATCTTCGTCTTTTGTGTGTTTACCACAGATCCGAGGATTCTCCGATTTTTGCAGGTAGTTTTGATTTCTGATATTTCCTTTTGGTATCACTGTTCTTCATTGTAATTTGATCGTTTTCTTCATTGTTTGTTCGTCGCATTTGCTGATGATGATCATGATTACGATTTGTAGATTTGGAAAAACGTACGGGAGAAATTGATTTTTTTTTTTTTTTTGGTTGAGGAGGTTTTTAGGATTTGATCTATCTTTGGTGTAATTCAACCATGGCTGCTCCAGTGCCTCCAGGAGCACAAAGACCCAACAATCCGCAAAACTCTGCTCCTCCAAATCTCGTCCCTGGTTCACAAGGAAACCCCAATTCGTTAGCTGCTAATATGCAAAACTTGAACATTCACTGGCCACCTCCTCCCATGCCCGGTTCAGGTCCTAGACCATCTCCACCTTTTGGTCACTCACCACAACCGTTTCCTCAATCAGCTCCTTCCTACGGTGTTCAGCAACAACAACAACCTAGACCTTCTCCAATGGCTAGGCCTGGACCTCCTCCTCCTGCAATGACTAGACCAGGTGGGCCTCCTCAGGTATCGCAACCTGGCGGGTTTCCATTAGGAAGACCCGGCGGTCCACCTTCTGGTCAGTCACCGTTTGGCTCTAGACCACCGGGTGGGCCGATGCCTGGTGGTGGGTCGTTTCCGCAGTCTGGTGGTGGGTCGTTTCCGCAGTCTGGTGGTGGGTCGTTTCCGCAGCCTGGTGGTTTCCCAGCTTCAGGTCCATCAGGCGGTGTAGCTGCAGCTCCTCCTTCAGGAGCACGCCCGATTGGTTTTGGTTCACCTACACCTATGGGACCTGGCATGTCCATGCTTCCTTCTGGCATGCCTGGCGGTCCGGTGACTAATGGGCCTCCGATGATGGGTCCAGGTCCCAGCGGATCCCAGTTCACAGGTGGTGCTATGATGGGTCCACCACATCCCTATGGACAGCCTCCCAATGCACCTCCTCTCTCAGGAGGTTCACCATTAACATCGCCTCCTGCTCATTCGATGCCTCCACCAACTACTTTTCCTGGTGCCCCTTATGGCAGGCCAGGAGGCTTTCCTTATGGAGCACCGCCACCATCGCAGCAGGTACATCCACTGAAGCTCATGATGTATGTTCTTGTCTATTAATAACTGTACACTTGACTTGTGATCTGATGAAACATGCAATGCCTTTATTAGGAAGAAAGTAAAACCTATTCTTGATGTGAATGTGGATCTTTACAGAAGGGGGCAATATTAATTTCTGGATCTTTCTGATACTGAAATTTAAAAGCTTAGTGTTGGTATTGACTGGACTCTAGAATAGGGAACAATTTATGTAGTATCTTTAGATTTTTGCTTTTTCTTCTGTTTATTAGGCTAGACTTTCACAATTGATGTATTTACTTTGTGTGACACATTATGATTGCTTTGAAATGTGAAAATTGGTAGCACCCTCCTACTCCTGGTACTCCTGGTTCAATATATGGCATG
The DNA here is from genome assembly GCA_030161315.1 of Eutrema japonicum. Lineage (NCBI taxonomy): Eukaryota > Viridiplantae > Streptophyta > Magnoliopsida > Brassicales > Brassicaceae > Eutrema > Eutrema japonicum. The sequence continues at coordinate 35,294,708 of BSQW01000013.1, read as the reverse complement.
GGTCCAGTGCCAAATCAGTCAATGACCTCTGTTTCTAGCCCCTCGAAGATTGATCTTAATCAGATCCCAAGGCCAGGTTCAAGCTCCAGTCCAATCGTGTTTGAAACCCGCCAGGAGAATCAGGCTTATCCTCCACCTGTATGTCTTATAATATTCATTTTGTAAATTACTGTTTGATCTTAAGTGAGATTGAAAAATTGCTATTTATTTCCCCTGAATCTCATTTTTTTTGTTTTCTTTTTTGAAGCCTACTACTGCTGATTATATTGCTAGAGACACTGGAAATTGCAGCCCGCGTTACATGCGAAGCACAATCCATCAGGTAACTATGAGGCGGAATATCTTGACCTAAATGTAATTTTTTGTTTTTTAAGTATTGATCGACTGTGTCCTTTGACCCCGGACCTTGATACCTTGCTTCCCTGTTTCCACAATAGATCCCATGTACTGCTGATCTTCTTTCTACATCTGGTATGCAACTGGCGTTAATAGTCCAACCGATGGCGCTTTCTCATCCATCAGAAGAGCCGATCCAAGTAACATTAAACTCTTCCCATACTGCCTTTTCTGATCACTTAAAGCATTTTGGCGTTCATTGTTTGCACTGTTTGTATTTTACTGTTATCTCTCGCCCATTGATCAGTCCTTTTAGTTTCCAGTTGAGTATAACTTTTATGTTTTCAGTCCTTGCTTTTTAACGGAAGAAAACTCAAATTAATGATTCTTTAAGAATTGTACGAAAAATTCAACTCACATTGGCATGGACCTATGTTATTGAGCAGTTTGTGGACTTTGGTGAGAGTGGCCCTGTTAGATGTTCACGTTGTAAGGGATACATGAATCCTTTCATGAAGTTCATTGATCACGGAAGGAAGTTCACTTGTAACTTGTGTGGTAAATATTACTGCTTCCGTAAATAAAAGCAGTAGATAATAAGTTACTGCAATATTGAGTACCAAGTTATGAGAAAACTAAAAATATTCTACGCTAGAACTTAACTCTGCCTTACCTTACTGAATTGAAATAAATAATATGTGAATTTGGATTTCAACTCGAAAATCTGGTCACGGAAGATGATACTATGATCTTAAGAGAACTGACTCCTTATGAATTGTTATCATTTTAATTATTTAGGACTTTAATAATGTGGAATGTTTTTGTGATCCATTTTTCAATATTTGCACAGGATACACTGATGACACTCCCCGTGACTACATGTGTAATCTGGGTCCAGATGGTAGACGCAGAGATGCTGATGAAAGGCCTGAGCTGTGTAGGGGAACTGTCGACTTTGTTGCTACAAAAGAATATATGGTTAGTTTGGGAACTTTTCTGATTATTTTATGCCAAGATTTTGTGATACGTACATAAGATGTCAGAGAACACACGAAAGTTTATTACGAAGTGCGTAGTACTCATATGCATTCGTTTATCAGAAATTGGGGATTGGGTTTTAATAAGACAGAAATTGTGTTCTCTCTATTATGCAATACCTCTTACGAATGTTGGTCCACAAATTATAAACAACCCTTCAAAATTAAGTTTTGCTTTCTAGCTAAGAGAGTGAGATTCTGTGCTGGAATCGGAGATTAGAATTGCTTGGTGAGGCAAAGCTAGCTACTTGGTCCATTGCAACCAGATGTAGATAATTATCAATATCTATTTTACAGATACGAGATCCAATGCCAACAGTGTATTTCTTCCTCATTGATGTCTCAATGAATGCGATTCAAACCGGTGCAACTGCAGCTGCTTGCAGTGCAATCCAGCAAGTCCTCTCAGACCTTCCTGTAAGTTTTCTTGCTTCTTCCAATGATATACATGTAGGGTTTTTTTTAAATCCTTTTTCTCTGAAACGCTGACATTATCTGCCTTGGGTTGAAAATCTATTTGTTTCTGTAGGCTGTATGCTTGACTACTGTTGGGTGGTAGCAATGAAATTGAGTTAATGTCCCTGTCTTAAAAAAGTTTTAGGAATCCTTAATGATAGTTTCTATTTGCCTTCTATTTGATCACACCTTCTAGTTTACCAAGCCCTTCCTTTCCTGAATATGTTAGGTTTGAAATCGTAAACTACTTTATTTCTCTATGAACCAAAGTAATGGCAGAGAATCATAGAGAAAATCACACCCAAGAGTTAAACATAGAATCTTAGGGGCGAATTGGATAACATCTTTACTCCTCCATACCCAAACTAAGTCCCAAAATACTCAATACCCTGGAATACCAGATGCATCTTCTATTTATAATCAATGCCTAACTGGCTGTTGTGGGATCGTTTTTCTTCTTTTGTTTTGGTTAATGATGTGGCATACTGGCTGAACTCTTACCAGAAGCATATCCTATTTGTAGGCACTGACTAAATTGCTGATCTGGCATACTTGATGAGCTCTTGTACCACGTGATAAATGAGCTGGGAAATTAGGCTAGGCTATGGTCACTAGAGTAATGATTTGTAATAGACACGTTTTGTTTAATCAATGTATGTTTTTAACAAAGTCTTGTATGCATTTTTCAGGAAGGTCCTAGGACATTTGTTGGAATTGCCACATTTGACTCAACAATACACTTTTATAATTTGAAGCGTGCACTGCAACAGGTGAATTGTTACGTTAGTTATTTATGTTTCTTTTGCTAAATTATATAAAAGGGGAAATGGAGTTATCGTTTTCTGCCGAGACCTTTATGCCCTTGTTATCATAGATTGATGGTGTTACCTTGCTGCAAAGAATTCTTCTGCCTTTGGTATCATAAATTGATGGTGTTATCTTGCTGCAAAGAATTCTTCTGTGTCACTGGGCTGAATAAATTTAGACTGTTTAGTTTTCTTCACTCGAAAGCCGCTTATCATTGCAATTGGCATGAGGAACAACCTATATATTTTAAATTTGAAACAAATTCATTCAGTTTTGAAAATGGTTCCTCTGTTGCTATAATTTTCCAGAATGTGTGATCTCTTCTTCTTGTCAGAATATTTTTTTGCTGATTCCGTTATAATTTTGATTGCCCTGCTTATGTGTAGCCGTTGATGCTCATTGTTCCTGATGTTCAAGATGTCTATACACCTTTAGAAACAGATGTCATTGTTCAGCTATCTGAGGTAAGCTCTTGGCCACTTGTTTTCATTCTATAGTGAGATTGGTTATCCTAATCTCTTTCTTATTCTATTGGAATTCAGTGCCGTCAACACCTAGAGATTTTGCTGGAAAGTATTCCAACAATGTTTCAGGAAAGTAAGAGTCCGGAATCTGCTTTTGGTGCAGCAGTTCAGGTATGTGATTGCCAATTGTAAATGCTTAAGTAGAAGTTTGATGCAGGGGGTATGCACAGTTTTACGAGTTAGGAAACGTAAACAAAATCTGGGTTAATAGTAATAATTGTGGAAAAAAAATAAAAGAAACAAAATCTGGTTTTGTCTGTGAATTGGCCAATGGGGCTGGTGGTGTAGCAAAGCTCAGCTTAGGTCTATTGCTCTCCTTATGCTATTGACTCATGTATTTACAACTTGTTTTCCTCCTAGGCCGCATTCTTAGCGATGAAGAGCACTGGAGGAAAGCTCATGGTGTTTCAATCAGGTGTGCGGCTTTTTCAATTTGGTTCCTTAGACTAATGCTTTAGTTTACGGTCACTTGTAATCAACCTATACATCTTGAACCACCTGAAGTATGTATCTTTTAGTACCAGTTCATTCCTCTTCTTTTACTACCAGTTTATAACTTAAATGATATGATTACCATCTCCTCCATAGTTTTGCCTTCTGTTGGCATTGGAGCACTTTCTTCTAGAGAGGCTGATGGGAGAGCTAATGCCTCTGCAGATGAAAAGGTACATATGCATTTTTTGTTTCTTAGTGTGTTCTGACCTCTGCGTTAGAGGTCTAGAAGTAATAGTTTGCTTTCTAATGCTTGTTTTGTTTAGAAACTATCTTGTCCTGAGATTGCTGTGTGTCCTTATTAAACGTAATTCCTACTATAATATGATTTCAGGAGGCCAATAAATTACTACAACCTGCAGACAAAACTTTAAGGACCATGGCTATTGAATTTGCTGAATACCAGGTATACTAATAGAGTAGATGTGGTAAATTAACCGATAATGTTTCCATCTTCATATCAATCATTTACGGCTATAGTACTCTATCTTCTTGTTGCTATATATTTCCCTATCTAATTCATCCAGACATACCTCAGGTCTGTGTAGATTTGTTTATCACAACTCAGGCCTATGTTGACATGGCTTCAATTTCCGACATCCCAAGAACTACTGGAGGACAGGTAGATTCAAATATTATTTTATCCTTTCAGGTTATCACATATTCTTTTAGTTGTAAATGACTTGTATTTATTTGCATTAATAATGATATAACTTACATAGTTCAATTAAAAAAATTTGTTATTATTCTTATGAAATTATGTGTCTTTTGTATTAAGTGGCACGTCACCCTCTCTTAAAATTCTTGTGAAAGTTTTTCCTACTTGATACGTCTTCCCTGGTGATCCTATTTCTAATGGATTTTGAGCTCATTGTTTTGTTTTTCTTTGATTTTAACTTTCCATTATATTTGTTTCCAGGTTTATTGCTATTATCCTTTCTCAGCTCTTTCAGATCCTCCCAAGCTATACAACGATCTGAGATGGAATATCACTAGGCCCCAGGGTTTTGAGGCTGTCATGCGAGTCAGATGCAGTCAGGTAATGTTTTGTGGAGAGCTATGTCCATGTATTACTCTGGAAAATTCAGCTTGAGGTTTATATTGATGATAGCCACTCTTGCTGATTATTGTAGGGTATTCAAGTGCAAGAATACTCAGGGAACTTCTGTAAACGCATACCAACTGACATAGATCTACCTGCGGTGGGTGCATCCTCCTTAATATTTATGATTTGCTGTCTTCGATATCATTGTGTGCAACTGTTATTATCGTGTCAATAACCAAGAATAAATTTATCTCTGTGCCGTGATTTTGGGACTACAGAATTTATCTGTTGCTTTGTTGTCTAAATTTGTTTCTATTTGACGAACCTTGAGTACCATGCAGATTGACTGTGACAAAGCTGTATTAGTGACATTAAAGCATGATGACAAACTACAAGATGGAGCTGAATGTGCTTTTCAGGTTTACTTTGTACTCATGTTAACTGTCCATTCAAAATAGTTTTCACGTGACCCTACTTTGCCGAAATGTTGGTACACCGTCTCAATTCATAAAATGTTTACGTTTTCTATATGATTTTCTGTGGGTTTCAGTGTGCCCTTCTGTATACAACGATATCTGGAGAAAGAAGAATTAGGGTTATTAATTTATCACTTCCAAGTACAAGCTTGCTCAGTAACTTGTTCCGCTCAGCTGACCTAGATTCTCAGTTTGCTTGTATGCTGAAACAAGGTAGGCGTCTTTATTTCGGCTCTGATTCTGCAGCTAATAATGTTGTCATTATGTACATATATTTATGAATGGGTTCCTGTAATGATAGCGCAAAATTAGTACTATGTGTTGATATAATTTACTTGTATTGCTTATGTAGTGGCGAATGAGATCCCTTCCAAGGCACTTCCATTGGTAAAGGAGCAAGCAATTAATAGTTGCATCAGCACACTCCATTCCTATCGTAAATTCTGTGCTACAGTTACATTGACTGGACAACTTATTCTTCCTGAGGCACTCAAGCTTTTGCCGCTATATACTCTCGGTATGTCACTTTTAGTCCATTTGAAACAAAACAATTTATACCACTTCAGACTGGTTTGCTCCTTGTGCGCAAGGCACTTCCTGTGCATCGTCTTGAACCAGAAGTGAATACATATTGTATTTCCGCTGTCTAATTTTTGCCTTCGAATTACTTGAGACGTGGATATACAATAGAAAAGCCGTGTGCTTGCATAAAAGGTGTTAAGAGACGGCTGTACCCCTTTTCTACTAACATTTGTGCTTTCCATGTGGCTTTTGAGACATTGTAACATGCTGATACTGATCATATGTGAGAGCAAGTTAGACATTATTTTTTCATTCAGATCCATTTAATCCTCTTTCGTGATTACTGGTTATATTTTTGCTTTGTATTTTGTTTTGTCTCTTTTTCATTTGCTGATTGTAATCTCATTATTATTCTTCAGCCTTAACCAAAGGTGTCGGATTACGGCCCGATGGGAGAATTGATGACCGATCATTTTGGATAAACCATTTGTCTTCATTGTCTACTCCTTTGGCAATTCCGCTAGTTTATCCAAGGATGATTGCTGTTCATAACCTTGATGCAAAGGTATGGTAGCTATACTTTTTAGCTCAGGTGTCGATACGTCTTAATATACTCTTTCTCGAAAGTATTGACGATTGTTCTTTAATCTATCAGGATAATGAAGAAACTGTGGTTCCTTCTCCAATCCCATTGTCAAGTGAACACCTTAGCGATGAGGGAGTCTATTTTCTTGAGAACGGTGACGATGGTTTGATATATGTTGGGGAATCTGTAAATTCAGATATCCTGCAGAAACTCTTTGATGTTCCCTCAGCTGCTGACATTCCAAGTCAGGTAAACTAATCATCATCTTAGCACATGATATATTCTGTAGGATCTGCCTGTTACTTGATTATCCATGTTACACTCTCGGAAATTATTGTTTCATCATATTTACTTATCATACTATTGAAAATGTGCAAGAAGAAACTCTTTTATGACGATGGTGAAACCTGTCTAACATGCGCTATGTTTTTTCTTCACAGTATGTGCTGCAGAGGTACGATAATCAGCTATCAAAGAAGTTTAATGACGTGGTGAATGAAATAAGGAGGCAAAGAAGTTCTTACCTACGGTATCAAAAAAAAGTCTCATTACCTATCTTTGTTTTTTCTCCTGGAGTGATTTCTGTTCTAACCGTATAAATCTTTTAATGTTCTCTCTCCGCAGCCTTAAATTGTGCAAGAAGGGAGATCCAACAGGTGAGTTAGCTTTCAAAGTTAGCTAACTTGATGCCCAGGTTACTTTTCCGGTTAGCAGAGTCTAATCAGTGTTTCTCTCTGTTTATCCCAGGAATGTTGTTCTTATCGTATATGATAGAGGACAGGACAGCGGGTGGGCCGTCGTACGTGGAGTTTCTGGTTCAAGTTCACCGTCAAATCCAGCTCAAACTGAACTGACAGGTCTCTCTAGTCTCCTATGTTTCATGTCTTCAAAATCTTTAGATTAGAAGAGCTAAGCAGCAGAGAAAAAAAAGAAAAAGGAAAGACAATCTTCTTCCTTTGTACATACTTTTGGCTGGAAACTTTATAATTATTCTTCAAGTTCTTGTGTGGTTGAGAATTTCTATATTCAATGGAAGAAGATAGAGAGATGGAGAAAGAGAGCTTTTTTTTGTGCCTTCCTTATTTATACAAGAACAGTCTTTTTTGTAGTGGCACTTAGAGAAAGGTTTTTCAGTATTTACGACAGTATTTTCTGCATCTATCTCTATTGTGCTGTCTGCTATTTTGCAAGTTGTTTTGTGTTGCTTCAGCTCGAAATAACAAGTCTTTTTTGGGTCGACCGAAAAAAGTGAGACATCTTTGTGTTAGAAGTTACATCCTGATGCGGATCAATTAATTAATTTTTTCCCCTATATAAAAGTTTCACAAGCTTGAGCTAGGTTTTGTGTTTCATAAGCTTATATAACTCTTTGGTGATTTTTTGGCATGGATCCGACTCTGAGAGGTCATGGTTGGATTGTATCTATGAGAGATGAGATGATTTAAGCACTAAAGGGTTCGAGAAGATGCTTATCTATCTTTACTCTCTGTTGACTCCCAATGAATCTCCTCCGTCGATTCCTTCTTTCACTTTGCACCATCCACGTGTCTCCTATTTATTATGTCATATTTGCTATATCAGCTAGTCACCTTTATGGGCAATGAGTGTATGATATCAGTTTCATTGACTAGTTTTCGATTTGCCTCTGACTGCACTGGTTCGATTGCGATGGTTGATAATTCAATAGATTGGTATACTTTTGGAAAAACTGAAAAATTTCATATAATAATAAACCTTCACATAGTTTGAGCCTAGTTTTATTTGCCCCATTTAATTAAAGTTCGAAACATATTTTTCCACCGTATCAAAGTTCAAAATTTATTTTCTCACATACCATGATTTAAGTCGGTTTACTGTGTACCAATTAACTAAACCACTTATATCGATACCAGACCGAATTTAAAATCATACCCAACTAAAATCCAACCCGACTCAACCTGGTCCAAGTTCAATTATAAAAATCCTCAAATCAATTTAATTTCTTCTTCTTCTTCCTTGATTCAATTTATTCTTCTTCTTCTTCTTCCTCGATTTAAATCAATCCAAATCCCCATAATGACGTAGATAGCCATCAAATTGTTCAAGCATACTCTTGTAACCAAATCACACCAATGCAAGATCCGATTTAGCTCAACTCCGACGAAACCAAGAATCACTCACTCTCTCTCTCTAATATGAATCTCCTTCACGAACAATCAGAATGAAAGAAAGAAAGAAAAAGACACAAGCAAAATTGGCGATCCAGAGTTCGCTCTCGATGTGAAAATCTACTCTCTGGGGCCAGATCTCGATCCATCATATTCCACTAGAACGAAGGAAAAAACACGAGTCTCAAAATCAGATTGCTCGCAAGGAAGAATAAGAATATTGTATCTAACTGTAACAACGACTAAAACAACTTTCCCTTTTATCTTATAAGGGATTACATTGAACCGGGTAAACCAGACATCAATTAGACCATCTCCACCGATAACCAGCTTCAACGTCTAACTGATGCTAACCCTTAATGAATTTGTCGATTGAACCGAGATTGATTATTAGACCAATTTCAACATTCTCCACCTTAGACTAATATCAATATGCGGAAAAAAACTTCATCTTCCTTGAAGCAACCTTCTTCGAACTCTCATGTGGAATTCAACCTTCTGGATTTCAACCTTCTGGATCTACACCACCTGGCTCAACTTATGCTTCTTTAAGCTCTGGTGACTTTGAGTAAATCTAACGCTGAGTTAAATTTACCCACCGGAACCACTTTCGTCAATATGTCAGCTGGATTCATGCTTGTATGTATTTTAAATACCTCGACTTCTCCATCTGCAATTATGTCTCTGATAAAGTAATACTTTACAGCAACGTGTTTTGTGCGCTCATGAAATACATTGTTCTTCGACAAACATATGGCACTATGTGAGTCACACCATATTTTCACTGCTCCATGTTGAAATCCAAAATCTTGAAGCAAACATTTAAGCCAAATGGCTTCATTTACCACCTCTGTCAACGAGATATACTATGCTTCATTTGTTGACAAAGATACCACTGGTTGCAAACTCGATTTTCAGCTCACAATATTTCCACCTATGGTGAACACATAACCAGAAGTAGACCTTCTCTTGTATAAATCTGCAGCAAAATCAGAATCACAATACCCTTGAATCTAAAATTCCTTCTCCTTTGTATACACCAATTGAACATCCATAGATCCCTTGATGTAACGCAATAACCATTTTATAGCTTCCCAATGTATTTGTCCTGGTCTACTCATAAAACGACTCACTAGACCTATTCCATAAGCTAAATCCAGTCTAGAACCTACCATTGCATACATGATGCTACCAACAACTGAGAGATAAGGAGTTACCTCAGTGTCTATGACCTCATCATCGTTCTTGACTGATGACAATTTGAAGTGAGCTTCAATATCTGACATATCCTTTGCATCCGGCAATATATCATCAACATATAATAGCAAATATATGTAACTTCCCTGAGCAACCTCTTTCACGTAGACACACGAGTCATGCTCGCTTCTACTGAATCCTTGAGACTTCATGACTTGATCAAATCTTTTGTTCCATTGCATTGGAGACTGTTTTAAGTCGTACAAAGATTTCTTGAGCAAACATACTTTATCTTTCTTTTTTGGATCTTCATACCCTTCTGACTGATACATGTACAGATCCTCCCCCCCAAATTACCATGGAGAAAAGCAGTTTTGACGTCCATTTGCTCCAATTCCAAGTCAAAATTAACCACTAAAGACAACAATGTCCTTATTGAAACATGTTTCACCACTTGAGAGAATACTTTCTGGTAGTCAATTCCCTCCTTTTGTGAGAAACCTCGTGCTACAAGCCGAGCCTTAAATCTGTCTGGCTCAATTCCTTCAATTCATGGCTTGACTTTGAAAATCCATTTACAGCTGATGATCTTTATGTCTTTAGGTCTGTCAACCAAATCTCAGGTATTATTCTTCTTCAAAGACTCCATCTCTTCATCAGATGCAACATTCCACTTAAGCCAATCTTTACTTGATCTTGCTTCTTCAAAATCTCTAGGTTCCTCTGCACTCATCAACTCTGCCATTGACAATGCAAACATTATTTTCTCTTCATCACAGTCATAGTCTTGATACCTCACTGGCTTTACAATGATCCTCCTGGACTGATCTCTTGCCACCTGATAGTTAGTTAGACATGCCCTCACTGAATTAGTTGACCCATGTTGTTGTTCCTCATCTTCATTATCACTGTTTTCTGATTCCTCATGAATAACTCCACCTTGACCAAGCTCCTTTGTATAATTTAATGAACCTTGAGCTGGTATATTCTCATATACTTTCTCGGATGTATATTTGACTGAATCCTTTTTGTTCTTTCCTGACACATCAGCTTGAAGCAGATCCTTGTAAACTTGTTCTTCATTGAACTTCACATTGCGGCTGACCACAATCTTCTTTTCTTCATGTATCCATATTTTGTACCCCTTTGCCCTGCTGGGTAACCTATGAAAATTCCCTTGACTGCCCTAGGCTTCAGCTTTCCCTGATTAGTGTGCACATATGCTACAGACCCAAACCTCTTCATGTGCTTATAACATGGTTGTTTTTCCAGCCATATTTCTTCAAAGGACTTGAAACCAACGGCTGATGATGGAGACCTATTTATGATATATACTGCAATTGCAGCTTCCTCAGCCCAGAACCTTTCTTCAAGACCAGATTCATTTAACATGCATCTGACCTTCTCCATTATGGTTCTATTAATCCTCTCAGCAACTCCGTTTTGTTGTGGAGTGTTAGTGCATATCATGTGTCTCGTAACACCATGCTTTCTACAAAACTCATCAAATGCATTATTGCAGAACTCTAATCCATTATCAGTTCTCAGACATTTCAATTTCTTATCCACTTGATTCTCAACTAAACCCTTCCATTCACAGAACTTAGAAAATGTTTCATCTTTAGTTTTCAGAAACCAAATCCATACCTTCCGAGAACAGTCATCAATTATGGACAAGAAATATTGACTTCCTGACAATGATGCTGTAACGTTTGGTGAACCCCATAGATCTGCATGAACATAGCCAAGAACATGTTCTGTCTCATGCTTTCCAGTCTCAAAGCTCACCCTCTTTGACTTTCCCATCACACAATGCTCACAGAATACATATTTGCCGATATCTTTCTTCTTCAGAATACCATCTCTTACCAGTACATGCATGTTCTTGTGGTTCATATGTCCCAACCGACTATGCCAAAGAGACACCTTACCAGTTGACTCATCCACCTGACAAGATCCCTCTGTAACAATCTCTCCATCAAGAATATATAGCCCATTCCTCAGTGTTCATTTAAGTGCCAGCCGTTGATTCTTGTGAAAACTAATCTGACCATTTCCACCTGAATGAACAAAGCCCAATTTGTCTAAAGTACATGTTGATAAAAGATTTCTTCGAAGTCCTTGCACATATCTGACATTGTGTATCACTTTTAGCCCTGAGTTTCAACTGTGTGGAAATCTCCAAGTAGTATCTTACTAGCTTCTCTTTCTTCAAAATCCACAAACCAATCACGTCTAGAAGTCATATGATGTGTACAGCATGAATCAATTACCCAATTATCCCTGGAATCATTAACAAACATATTCAACACATTCATACCCTCAATCTGATTAATAGCAACGCCTGCTTCACCATAACCATCCATATCCATCTTTCTTTTCCTGGCAAAGCAGTCTTTCTTCATCTGGCCCTCTTTCTTGCAGAACCAACAAGTGACTTTCTTGCCATTCTTTGACTTGCTTCAATTCCACTGATTCCTTGAATCTCCTGAATCTCTCTTTTGCTGTCTCCCTCTATCATTTGAGTATAGAGTTGTAGCTGCTCAGGAATCAGTCTTGTTACTCTCTGTCAATTCTCTCTGCTTATATCTTGCAGTTAAGATCACATCCTCTAACACCAAGTCTTCTTTACTATATTCCAAGGTGTGTTTCAGCTGATCATAGCTCATTGGTAGCGAATTCAAGAACACAATTGCTTGTATCTCTTCACTAACAGTAACATTCAGACTACCCATTTCGGCTACTATCTTCAAGAAGGCATCAACGTTTACATCAATGGACTTGGATCCGTTACATTTGAATGTATAAAATTGTGACTGAACAAATATCCTATTTGGTAGTGACTTAGACATATACAGCCTATCAAGGAGAGACCACATCGAAGCCGCAGTTGTACAATGCTTAATCTTCCTAAGCACTTGATCACTAATGTTGACAATGATCATATCTTTTGATCGTTCGTCTTTTTCAAGTTTAACATGATCTTGGATTACCTTTGTTTCTGACCCAGACTCAGTCACAGAATCTCCATCTGACGCCTTCTTTGACTCAGACTTTGTTACTGGAACCGTGATGTCGAAGTCGTCATTGAGCACCACATCCTTAAATCCCGCGACACCGAAGTGAACCATCATACTCGTGGTCCACATCGAGAAGTCTCTATTGCCGTCGAAACACACCACCTCAGTTCGAGTCATCGTCGTAGCCATGCGAGTATAACCTCGCTCTGATACCACTTCTTGTAACCAAATCACACCAATGCAAGATCCGATTTAGCTCAACTCCGATGAAACCAAGAATCAATCACTCTCTCTCTCTAACATGAATCTCCTTCATGAACAATCAGAATGAAAGAAAGAAAGAACAAACACACAAGAAAAATTGGTGACCCAGAGTTCGCTCTCGATGTGAGAAACTACTCTCTGGGACCAGATCTCGATCCAACAAATTCCACTAGAACGAAGGAAAAACATGAGTCTCAAAATCAGAGAGCTCAAAAGGAAGAAGAAGAATATTGTATATAACTGTAACAACAACTAAAACAACTTTCCCTTTTATCTTATAAGGGATTACATTGAACCGAGTAAACCAGACATCAATTAGACCATCTCCACCTATAACCAGCTTCAACGTCTAAGCGATGCTAACCCTTAATGAATATGTCGTTTGAACCGAGATTGATTATTAGACCAATTTCAACGCATACACGTATTTACATATCCAAATTCTCCAATAAACCAATAATCGTATGCATATGTGTATACAATTGAAGTAAGATTCTCGAGTTAGCTCCGAAATTCAGCACCATCATATACGATTATGCACACTTTAACGTTTAAACACAAATTAAAAGCGTTACAAGTGGTCAAACTCTCCAAGACACCTAATCACTATTCAAAACCGAAACATGGACAATCGCAACACACCTGCAAAATTGGCCGGAGTATCCCGATGAAAAGACAACAAGTAGAGGTGAGAAAGAGAGAAAGAGATTTCTGGAATCTAAAATCAAAAATCAAAGCGAAAGAAGTACCCCGATGAAAGACAACAAGTAGTGTTGATTTCTGGAATCTAAAATCAAAGCGGAAGAAGAATTTGAAAAAGAAAAAAAAATGTCAGACTCGGGCGGTTCGCCGAGTTCTTCAGCTCCGCCGCTGGATAATTCGTCGGAGAAATCTGCTCCTCCACCGACTGATTCCTCACCCCCTCCTAGCCCACCGATTGACTCATCACAACCTCCACCGTCGCCTCCTCCTCCCGATTCAAAGCTTCCTCCTCTGCTTTCGATTCTGTCTCCACCGACGGATTCAGAAATACCACCGACGGATTCAGAAACACCACCGCCTCATCTGCCTTCGATTCTGCCTCCCTCGTTATATAACCATCCATCGATTCGTTAACCATCCATCGATCGGAGCTATAAAAGAAATTGATTTGAGGATTTTTATAATTGAATCGAGGAAGAAGAAAAAGAAATTGATTTGAGGATTTTTATAATTGAATCGAGGAAGAAGAAAAAGAAATTGAATTGATTTGAGGATTTTATAATTGAACTCGGGCTCGGATTTCAGTTGGGCTCGGGTTTTAAATTCGGTCTGGTATTGGTATAAGTGGTTTAGTTAATTGGTATATAATAAACCGATTTAGATAATGTTATGTGGAGAAATATATTTCGAACTTTGCTTTCGGAGACAAATAGGTTTGAACTTTGATACGGTGGAAAAATAGGTTTCGAACTTTGATTAGGTAGAGAAATAGAACTAGTCTCAAATTCTTTGGGAAACTGTTATTATATGAAACTTCTCAGAGATAAATAGATCATTTTTCCTATATCATATATAGTATAAACGAAGTGATTTTTCGAAATAGAGCTCTCTCATTCACCCTAAACCGTAAAGCTCGGTTATTACCTTTTTCGGTTCAAATTAAGTTTTTTAAGATTTCAAAATTTGTCGTACCGATTATCGATTTTTGGGCTTTTAATTTGTGATGTTACGTAATAGTGGGCTTTTCAAAAGTATGTATTCGAATTTGTTAACTAAAAAAAAAAATTGAAACCCTAGCTTGACCTTTGGTTTATAAATACGGCACCTTTAGCCGAAACCCTAGCTTTGTTTATGGGTTATAAATATAGTTTTATTGCGATGCAGTTAGGGCATCCCGAAATTGCATTTTGCTTTGTTTTACGTTGCTAGGGTTTTTGTAATGCTTTTTGTCTTTTGCATATATTTTTTTTCGTTCTTGCCTCTTACCTTTGTTTTGAGTGTTGTTCATTGTTCTTTCGTCGCTAATAGATCGACTATTTTTGGTTTTTTTACCGTGTAGGTGGCTCTAATTCTAGAGATGTTAATCCGGAGTATTCATCTTTTCTGCTCTGTCGAGGTATACGTTCCGTGTGTGAGTTTGTATTTTTTTTTGCTTTGTTTAACTTTATTCTCTATGCAATTGGTTTTATTGCTTTTTATCGTCCGTCTCGATCTAATTATATACTTCTTTGTTGATTTTGATCTGTTTTAAATTAGATTGTTTGTGTTGTTCATTGTTCTTTGTTGCTAGAAGGCCGACTAATTTGAGTTTTTGTTCGTGTAGGTGGATCTAATTCTGGAGATATATACCTGGTGTGTGCATCCTTTCTGCTCTACCGACACGTTTGCTATCGACTCTCTATTTTTGAATGATTGTTTTCTCATAATTCGGTGTAGTACTATGTGCTAACCTGTTACTTTTATCTTCTTTTAGAGATATATCCTTAATAGCAAAGCAAATTGGACTTTCCAATATAGTACTTACATACGATATTACAGTTTCATTGTTCTTATTTGTTTGTTTTCTTTGAATTTGGTGTGATTTTGGTTTTTAAAAACGATGACTCTGTGCCGATCAACATCTATCTCTGCAAACGATGAGGCCAAATTCAAGCAACTCTTCGCTCATTCTCCCGGTAAAGTTTCGGTTTTATTCTTTGATGATCTTGGAAAACTGGATGGAAATCTACAAAATCCTTATAGACTCAGTATAATTGTTTGTTCTAATTCAAGTTTTTCTGTTTTTAGAATTTTGTTTGTGCTTCAGATGAACAAAAAGGTAATTATTGTGTCATATAATCGTTTGATCAAAACTTGCAAGTAAAAAATATGTTTTCTTACAAAGTTAGAATCTTCGAGCTCTCTAACATGTGTTGATTCATTGTATAATCTTTCACAATCTAATAAAACTTTTCAAATCACAGGGATCTTTACTGTGTCTATTCAGCCTCAAGTTGAGTAGAGTGAGCTTTTGTTGATACAACCATGTTAATTACCCTACAGCAGCAAATTTCATGGATCCACTGCATGTTGTTGTTCGGATCTTTTCTAATATAATCTTTTGAGATATTAGATAAGATCGAGCCGCTGCATTTAGTGTATGAAATTTTGTTGTTTCTTTTGGTTTTTTCTTTTCTGTGTTTTGTCTCAAGAAAAGTTTATGGGAAACCAGTTATACTTGCTGATGGAGAAATGGTGGAAGAGCATTCATAACGATGTCGATGCATTCAACAAGGAGTTTGGGAATGAGTACTAGATTCGTTTTGAAATCGATCTTTCATTATTTTTGGCAGATTCACGATTGATTGATTACTTGTGGCTCATTCTTTGGAAGGTGATTCATGGGATCTCTGGGGTTTTAGGTCGAAGACGGAACTCTGGATTTGTTTGGGAACAAAGGTTAAATGATATTGAAAGATTATTGGTTGTTATCTTTTGTATGGTGTCTAGGAGTTGCGATTTCAGCAACCTAGGCTGGAAAATAGTGATAAATTTCAGAGGATATGTTTAAGGAATTTTTAAGACTTTTCAGAATTTCTCTTAATTCCATATCTCATTTTGTAAATTCTGAACTGTTCTCTTTTTCCAGGTTGTATTTTATGTCGATCTGAACATTTTTGCATGACCGTTCCTAATAGGAATCTCAAAGTGGTGGGAATAGATTAAATGTTTGATTGCTTTGTTTGTTCACCTGTTCGCTTGGTGTGTTTAGGATGTTCTACTTCTTCTTTGTGTCACAAAGAATAAAGAAAGAGAAGAAAACCAGAAGATGAATAATACAAAGTAGACGAAGGTGAAGATGAGAAAGAGACGAAGAAAAACCATAAGAAAAAGAGTTTGGATAAGACAAAGAAGACCAAGGAGGAATAAGAAGCAGAGAATGAAGAAGGCTAATGAAAATTGAAAAACTGAGAGAATACAAAGATGATGAAGAAGAAGTCAAAGAAGTAGGAAAATACGAGGAAGAAAAAAACCAAAAGAGTAACAAGAGGAAGAAAAAGAAGACACAACATAATCGTAAGAAGAAGTAGAAGTCGAAGACGATGATGAAGATGAAAGAAAAGGGTGAGGAATAAGAAAATCAAAAGATATATAAGAGGAAGAAGAAGAAGTAGAAGTCAAAGACGATGAAGAAGAATAAGGAAAAGATGAGGAACTGAAAAAGCTTTAAAATTGGAGAATGAAGAAGAAGACAAATAATAACCGGAAAAAATAATAAGGAAAATACGAAAAAGAACAAAACCAAAAGATAAAGAATAGGAAGAGGAGTAGAACAAAGCAGAAGAGGAAGAAGAAGAAGACAAATCATAAGAGGGAGAAGAAATAGAAGTTGAAGACGATGAAGAAGAAGAAAGAAAAGATGGGGAATAAGAAAATGAAAAGACAAATAAGAGGAAGAAGAAGACAGTGAAGAATAAGAAGCCGAAGACAATGAAAAGGAAGAAGGAAAGGACGAGGAAGAAGAAAATCCGAAAGTTGAATAGGAGGGAGAAGAGAAGGACGAAGTCGTGAAGAAGAAGAAGGAAAAGACGAGAGGGAGAAGACCGAAGAAACTAAAGATAAAAATCAGAATAAGAAAGGGAAGAGGATGATAAATTTGGAGAAGAAAAACCATATAGAATCTTTGAGGAGTCACATTGACAATCTTATGGTGATATTAATTAGATATTATCTCTGGACACCTCAGAAGATTATCAACTTGAAAGTGATAACAACATTAAAAAGCTTATAGCGGAATCCGAGAAGATAAATTGTGGAAAATTTCTCTTAAATAAATAGTGACACTTAAGGTCTGCGGAATACCAACATGGTTAGAGAGCTGGGAGCGATAAGATACGTATATATGCCGCTCTTCCTGTTGTTTGCGTTGCTGCTTCAGCGGTTGTGGCCTATACTTGCAACAAACGGTTGTAATGAAGAAATTTGAATCCTAAGATGATTATGTATTGTGTTTCAATTAGACATTGTGACTTTGTTTCAGATTTCAAACTATATTTCCCCTTAGTTTCAAGAGGAGGGTTCATATTAGAACGGTCGGATGATATGTGTCCATGTTATCTATGTGCTTCTACTTTACAAGATTCTTTGAAACTGATCGTTTGTGTAAAGATAGCCAAGCCCATAAAAAATGTAAAAATATACGTCCGAAAAATTCCAAAATTCCAAAAAATAATTAGAAGAAAGAAAATACGAGAAAGACGAAAAATCGAAAGTCAAATAAAAGGAAGAAGAAGACCACAAAGAAGAAGTAGATGATGTTGAAGAATAAGAAGCAGGAGAATACAAAGACGATAGAAGAAAACGGAGAAGATGAGGCAGAAAAAAATTAGAAGAATAAAACGAAGAAATTCAAAAGAAGAAAATGAAGAAAGAAAGAATGAAAAAAAAAAGTCAAAGAAGACGAAGACGATAAAGAAGAAGAGGTAGGAGTTGAAACCGATGGAGGATAAGAAGGAAAAGACGAAGAACATGAAAAACTAAAGGATAAAGATGAGGGAGAAGAAACAGACGAAGCCAATGAAGACAATGAAGAAAAGAAAAATAGTCGGAGAAGACGAAGATAGTGAACAAAGAAGAATGAAATGTCAAATTTTGAGAAGGGAAAAAGTAATCAGATTAAGAAGTCGGAGAATAAAACTAATACATAGTAAACGGATAGGAAGTCGAAGAGAACGAATAAGACGAAGGTGAAGAAGAAGGAGAAAAAAAGAAGAAGAAGAAAGCGAATAATATAACCCGAAAGAAGATGAAGACAAGACAGAAGAGGAACAAGAAGTTGAAGTCGATGATGATGATGAAGATGAAAGAAAAGGGTGAGGAATAAGAAAATCGAAAGATGTATAAGAGGAGGGAGAAGTGGAAGTCGAAGACGATGAAGAAGAAGAAAGAAAAGATGTGGAAAACACGAGTGACAGAGAAAAACGGAAGAAGAAAACAAAAAAAACGAAGAAGAAAACGTGAGAGAAAGAGAGATAAATGTGGAAGATGATGACGGAAAATAAAGAAAAGACGATAAAGAAGAATACCAAAGGATAAATAAGAGGGGGAAAAATGACGAAGAATGATTATGTGAAGACGAAGAACTCGCGTTTGTCTTAGTTCAATTGGTTTGTGAGTTTCATACACTTATTTAGTATTGCTTTTTGAGTTTTTAATTTTGTATAGTGTTTACTTTTTTTGGATTAGCTTTATTTTGATCATGTATGTCTCAAGTGTTTGTTCTAATTCTCTTCGGTTTATAACATAAAGTTTTGTATTACGTTTTTGAGATCACTCGGGCGCGGGCTACCTACCTAGTTTTTGTATATGAACTCAAAAAATTTAGGTTTTTTAGAATACGAAATACTATATTTTTCCATCCATGTTCGTTAATAATATTGTGATTTTGATATGGATAAAAAAAAAGAACAGATTTTGATCAGCGTATCAAAACGGGTAAAGTGGTAAGCTATCATGTTGAGAAGCCTTGCATTAGCTTGTTTCGTGGAAATTTGTTGGGGGGTAAAGAAAAATACTAATTTTAACCAAAGAAAAAACTACAACTGTTGGATCTTATTTTCTTTTCAGCCCACGCAAAATAATAATAATAAGAACCGATAACGAGGCAAACAAAAATTCGAAGGGAGCTGGCCAAAACTCATTTTCTTTTGCATCTTCTCTTGTGAATTCGTCATGATTCAAATTCTAACGACTCAGCTAAACAAATCAGAAAGTGAATCGCCCAAAAGCAAGGGGTGATGAGAAGAATATAAAGTTACTCTCCGGCAAGCAAGAATCAAGCCATTTTCACTTTCCGGGAAGGAGGCCGGCGGAATAAGCTTATCAAGTCATCCAGACCCTGTCATCATTTCGAAACCACTCTCCGTTAAATTTGCTTCCATAGTTGACACAACCTGTATATATGTATTAGATTATATTTACCCGAGTTGTGATGACGAGGAAACTGAAAAGCACTATCAAGTATGATCCTAACACCAGAAGCAAGAGTAAGTCGAATGTTACACTTGCCACCTACAAACACAAACATCAAATAGAAACACCGATCAATGAGTGGTTCAGTCAAATAGTTGGAAGTTAAAAAAAAATAAAAACTCCAGAAAATGCGTTGTTGTTCGGGTTTCTCACTTGATTTTAATCGGTAGACTGAGAGGGACTTTCAATGGTTAGAAAATATTAAAGAGACTATGATGAAAGTACCTGGTATATGTTAAGGCTAGCCTTTGTTGAGTCGTAAAAGGTGAAACTTCCGTCTATAGATTCATGTTGAACACTCACTTCAGCGGTATAATCCTCTAGTTCCTGCCAAGATGTATCTCACATAGTTAACACCAGAGATCATAAACAATCGCCGGGCAGCATGTGGTTACGAGAAACCGGAGAAAACGTGGTGAGAAATAGATTATATATACCTTCTTCAGAGCCATGACTAATGGTTCGTTCTTTGAGAGAAATGGTGCCACCCGGGGAGTTTGTGACAAAAGCTCCAACCATGATCTCACATAAAAGGGATTTACAGCCAAACTACTGTCATCTGCAAAAATCTTAACGTCTTTTCCTTGATGACCATAGATATGCCTCTGCGGGAAACAAGAAAACATTTAAGTTTGGTTATCAGGAAAAATAACAAGAATATACAAATTTTCACGTTTTCTCTTCCAATTAAAGCAAGGACAGTATACAATTTGTAGGTTCTTGAGTTGAGTGCTTGTCTTACCGCAAGGCTTTCAGACACCAACTTGACAGCCTTAATGATAGCATCCTCATTCACAAGTTGCCTGCAGAAAAAGTATCGATGTATTTAGTCTGAAGGATGGTGGCAATACTTGATGGATGAAACAGAAAAATATATCTTGAAATAGTTTGTCAGAGTGCACAAAACAGATGATTAGTTTTGTGAAGGCTACCTTGTGTCAGACAGACTTCCAGCATTTTCCAGTAACTCTGGTGGAGTCGAAAGTTCGGATAGCGTGGCTGCAGTTACTCTGAGTCTTGAAAACTGCTCATGCTCCCAAGCAACCTAAAGAATTCAGCAGCACATTTTCAATCAGAAAGTGTTTATTGTCATGAACAGCGAACAATTGTCGGAGAGAGAATATAGTATAGTCACATATCTCAAGTAATCCCTACATGAGAAGATCATTAAAGGAAGTGCGAAATAATATCAATTAACTAAGCAAGAGTAGGTTATCATACAGATTTAGCACTGGAAAATGTAAAGACAGAGCCTACTCACTGCATAAGACAAGTTTAATGCTGCAAATAACTTTCAAATCATGGCAGGGACATTCCAACTATCCAAATTATGGCACAGTTCTAACAGTCAATCAGACACCTAAATACTATCGACATACCGATCTGTTACAAAAATAACGAGTCTACTTTGCATCATTCAAAAAGTGAAGTATTGACTCACTCGTGAATTAGAGATATTAATCTTCTTGTGCTTCAGAGCAACTTGAAAACCCAAGTCTTCTGCCACATTAGAGAAGCCCTGCAGAGACGCACCCATTAATCAATGAACCATAATAGCTAGTCACTGCAACGATGCATACACTTTCTTTTTTTACCTCAAAAATTTGTTTTATATAGGCGTTATCCGGAGGCTTTGACACGTGAACCAATAATTCATTATCCCAAGAGCCAACACTGTTCAAGCAAATGGCATAATCAATGCTCTCACGCATCCTCTGATCAAGGCTCTTCAGCCACTGCAGAAGATATGATGCTTATTGAAGAATACCAACAAGTTTGCAAACGCAACAACAAAAAATGCACAAACAAAAAGGATATGGTTTTAGTAGAATCAAGAAGAAAGGTTTAGTACCTTATGAGTTCCTTCGTAGTTGTAGGGTCCACCAGATGTCAGTGCAAAAAGTAAATTGTATCTTCCTCTTGTCTTGGGATTTGAGTAAAGAATGGAAAATAGTCTAGCTACTTCAAGAAGTGCCACGACCCCACTTCCATTGCTGTCACTTCCGACTGATAATGCCTACATATACAAGTTAATCATGTACATACTACTACAATAGTAAGATATCCACTACTCATATTACATACAGGAGCTGCTCCGAAGGTATCATAGGATGCAACTACAGCAATTGTTGGAAGCTGGTTGGAATCTCCATCTGCTTTTGATCCTGGAAGCCATCCCTATAAACAAACCAAATCCTCTCAGGCTTTCTGTATGTCAAGCATCAAAAATATACCAGAACAAGAGAGATAGAGAGAGAGAGGGCGCCACATATCCAGATCCTAAAAGTAACTAACAAGAAGCGGGTAGATCAAAATTAAGATAAATTAGTAACGTTCAACCTAGGGTCAATGACACTAGACATGAGGGAAGTACACCAAATCCTAGTTGCTCAGAAATGGAAGAGCTTTAACTGATTATAAAGATGATGAAAGCAAAAACAATACTGATAATATTACTGCATGCAGGGAATTTGGACTGTAGGATGCACAAATGCATGCTACCAGAAATCAGACTATCAGCATTTAACAACTGAGGTGTCTATAATCTGTCATGCTAATCACACTCATCTTAAAATACAGCCAGCCGAGGTTCCCAAAACTGAATTAGCTAATAGTTGAAGACAGGACAGAGAAGGTTATGCTACTTATCATAGATATCAACGCTAGTCATGACATTATCAGAATTAAATTAACTTCCATGAGTTACCTGAATGTTTGTTATGGTGGGCGATGCAATTTTCTTAGGCTCTGATACAGAGATAACAAGCTTATATCTGAAAATAGTTTACATACAAAATAGTTATAGAAAGAAATGGTTTACATACATACTTAAAAAAAAAGCTCATCAATAAAACATTCCTTGGAAATGAACAATATCGTAGTTAGAATGGTATTCAAACATCTACCTATAAAGCTTCAAGCATCTACCTATATAGACAAGATGTGCTAGTAGACTACGTGTTAAAAACGTAGCTTCCCCAATCTTGAAGTCAGACATCATCACTATTATACTTAGCTTATAACAAAACTGTTTGGCAGAAGACATTACTACTACATCTCATTCTCATGATAATTCAAAGAGAGTCATTGACAACTGATTGACTAACCCGCCTGTAGTTGCAGTAGCTTGCTGACCAAGTGCGTCATTTTTCTTTACATCAGCCAACATAGCATCAGTCTCTTCATTCTCAAACGCGAAGTACACAGGAAACTGTAAGAATGAATACCATAAGAGCTATGTACGCTGACAAACAAAAAGACTGCTTTTCAACTTAAACTAATACATATGAAACAAAACACTCACAGGTATGTTTCCATGGACAAGTAACTTCTCAAGTTGTGCTAATAATTTCCTGAACCCTTCGGTTTCAGAGATTAGATTACCACCTCCAATGTTTCCAGGTCTAAACGTCTGGGGAAGCAAAATCAACAATCCCCCAAGCGACTGCTTTTGTAAGATGTAATCTGCCATCATCTTCACAGTGTAAGTAAAGTAACCGGAGAAGAACAAAATAGCAACAAAATCCAAATCCGAATCCGAATCCGAATCAAAGTGCGAATCAGCTATTTAAGTAAAACGAGAGCTAATCGACGAATCAAGTCGAAGGTACCTTGAACGAAACCGATATCGAGCTCCCGGAGAGGGAGGATAAGTACAGAGCGAGATAGATCGGCGCCGCGTTGGAAGCTGAGGGAAGCGGCGTGGTGGTTGAGAGAGGAGAAACGAGAGCCGAAAGGAACGCCGGAGATGTCGTATTGGATAAGACGGTAAACATCGACAACAGTAGCGGCGTCGCAGAGCTCGACGCAAGCGACGAGGATGAGCATTAGAGCTAAGACTGGATACATGGATTCGAAGACCATGGACCGATGTCTCTGCTTCGATTTCTTCTCGTCCGCCATTGTTGGGGTTGGTGTGGATCTAGGGTTTTGTGCAAAGTGGAAGAGATCTAGGATTTTTGATCTAAAGTGAATCTGTTTGATCTAAATAAGTTTTTAGTAGTCACCACTAAGATTATCGTTATTGACTTCTGGGTTTTTGCAAAGAGACGATCATTGCACGTTCATTTACCTGTGACGTTAAGAAAATAAATTTTTTTTTTTACCAAGAAACATCAAAATTTGGTTTTTTTTTGTTTTTACTTTTATCCAACAAATTGTTGTTATACCATGATGATAAAATAAAGAAGCTTTGAGTCAAGGCAAACAATAACAAAAAAGCTTTGAGTGAGTACTAGGAGCTGAAACTATTATCCGAGATTTAATGTTAAAAAACAAAACAAAAAACTATTACCCGAGATTCGCTATGAAAATTCGGATATCTGAGGGGTAAGATCCGGATCTAGATAATAAAATCTCAGATCCGTCAAAACCATATCCGGATAGTAAAATTATAAGGTTCGATATATGGATCCGGATTCTTTAAATATATTAAAAATTTCTATTTTATTAATAGTTTTTTAATATCTTGAGATTTATATATAAATAATAATAAAAATAAAAGAAAATATTTTTTTATAATAACAAATTTTTTTTACAAAATATTATATAAATTTTTAATTTTATTATCATTTTTAATATTTTTTTTACAATTTTATTATCATTTTTAATATTTTTTTTACGGATCCGGAACTGGATATCCGTAAATATTTTAATATTTAGGCGGATATCCGAAACCCACAGATCCGGATAAAATAATTAAAACTCGGGATAAAGAAAGAAAATATGGGATTTAGAAAATAAGAAAACTAAAGGCGACGGCGATGGTGACTTAGGGTTGAGAGATGCGATTAGATCCAACATGAGGATCTTCGGGGTTTTGGTTTTCAATTCGGTTTCCTATCTTTCATATATGGAGTTGGGATGATAGCAGTTTCAATTTCGGGGATCTATCTTCGGGGATATATCACGGGAAATCGGGGATAAACCATTCTCGGGATCTCCAAGATTCATCATGGAATCGGAGAGATCTATGGTGGTTACTCCCTCGATCTCGCCTATTGGGTTTCTCTGGAAGGAATATTGAAGCATATAAAGTTTTTTTTCATTTGGAGGGCATGGTGGATTATGGGATTGCGGAGGATGATTCGGGTCGGGTGGCTGAGAAAGGAAAGCAGTGCGGTTTTGGATTCATGAAGATTTGGTTTGGTTTCTCATGAGGTACAGCTGATGCGATTTGGGTTTAAAATTTTGAATTCGTCAAGAACGACTACAATAAGAATCGTTTATGGCATGCATATATCATGGAAAGATATAGGGAATCGTATCTGGTCAGGTCTCACACTATCGAGTGGTGGGTGCTGATTTGGGGTTTGGAAGATTTCAGTTTGATTATGACATGGAGGAGGATAAAAAGAAGGTGATGAAAATGGAGCACTTCCATTTTTATTACTGGATGGTATCTCTGGTTCAGTGGGAACCGTTGATTGATCAAAAGTATCCATCAGCCATCACGTTCTGGATACGAGTGTTGGGAGTTCCTTTGCATTTCTGGACTGACCCAACATTCAGAAGCATTGGGGAGGCTCTTGGTGAGGTTAAGGCGATGGACCTGGAGGATGGGAGAATTCAAATGGTGGTTGATGGTTTTCAACCACTTGTCTTTTCATCATTAGTGGAGTTCGACAGCGGTGAGGAGACAACGGTGTCATTGCGGTATGAAAGGCTCTTTGGTTATTGTCGAAACTGCCATAGTATATGGCACGATTACTTTAAATGTCCATCTCAGGTGAAACGGAGGTGAAAAAGGAGAATGATTGATATATCATGGTTTTTACCCGCTTTTAACCATGATATAGGTCTTATTTATAGAGTCTTTCTAGTATTTTTGGAGTCTTTTCGAGTCTTTACAGGTTTAGGTACGTTTGGAGCTAAATTGGAGATATTGGAGCATTTTGGAGCCAAGCAAAATCATGCAGCTGAAGGA
Source organism: Eutrema japonicum (assembly GCA_030161315.1). Lineage (NCBI taxonomy): Eukaryota > Viridiplantae > Streptophyta > Magnoliopsida > Brassicales > Brassicaceae > Eutrema > Eutrema japonicum. The sequence goes on along the minus strand of BSQW01000013.1, from coordinate 35,268,880 downwards.
TCAAGTTGAAGTCCTGGTGTTGAGCGACACCAGCCTGAAGAGTCGATACAGAAGCTGTATATCGATCGATACCACTTATGGTGTCGGTCGATACTGATTCCATGAAGAGAAGGATCGCGACTTTTTACAAGTCTGAAGATTTTGCACTTTGGTCCAGAAGACTTTAATAATTACAAGGAGCCCCAAAACGTGTTTTACCATCATAATTAGGTTTTTCATCCACCTTGGTTGTCTACGCTTTATTCTACTTTGGTTTTTGGTTGAGAGAGCTTTGAGGGAGACAAGTCTGAAACTCTGTTCGTCCGAGAGAAGATTTCGAACCCTTGTTTTCTTTCTACTTATTTTATTTCATAGATTTATTCTATCATGTTGTTTGTTTCAATTTACATGTCTGAGTAGATCTCCTGTTAGGTTTAGGGTTCTCAATAAAGGATCTCTTTGAATGTTTGGTTAATTAGTTGGTTAGGGTTTACAATCTGAATTAGTTCTTCACCATAGGTTATTCTTAAAGCTAATTCTAGATTGATCACCTGGAACTTAGATCTTAAATTAATCGATTAGGCACGACAGTGCAATTGATCATCTGATAGAACCTAGGGTGAGCAAAATAACTATCTGCAAAGAGATTTGATTTAGTTGTTTTGTGAACAAATCAAACTTGAACTTAACTGGTTTAGTCTTTAGGATTTGCAAAGAATTTTGGAATTCTGATATTTAGACCTAGATAATTCTCACAACGACAATTGGTTAATTATAGTTTAGTGATTTGAGTTCAAGAACCGGGCTTAACCTGAACCCTAGCTAATTGGTTTATCTACATTCTCTAATTTTCTGAGAAATACCATGAGCCTATCTTTTCTCCATTGAATTTACAACTCTTTAAACTACGTTATTGCTTCCTGTTTTATTGATTTACTTAGCTTAATTCGAACCTTTATAATCTATTGTGTGATTCTTGAGTCTATGTGGATTCGACCCCTAAATACTACAATCGACAAAGTTGTTAGTACTTTAGGGTATTACATTTGAGCTTATCAATGATCTTTCAGGTCAATGCAAGGATTCTGGTAGTGACCAGAATGGTCAAGGTGACCAGAAGGGCCCAAGTAAGTTTTAAGGCGGTGGTCTCTTCTGGTAGTGACCAGAATGATCATGTGATTAAGCCTTACAAGGGGAGTTACAAAGGGAGAGACAATAGTCAAGCTGCAAAGGAGAGTACGCAACAGTATCGGGTTGGGAATGAGTCTCGGCCATACAAGGGAAGAAATGAACGGAGGTTTGGAGAAGGATCATCACGTTACAATAAACACTCAGGGTATGTCCCTCTATATGAGCTAAAGCAAATGTATGTGATATCCACTAAGGGAGTTAATGAAATGAAGCATAGAAGATTGGGTGAGGATCTCTCGAATCATGAGAGGAACATGATTGAGGCTTTCCAAAAGAAGAGTCTATCTATTGCTGCGAATAAGCTTGAGATCGGTGATAACGTCATTGCTGAGAACACGGTTCCTAAATCATCTAGTAAAGTACGTAAGGAAATACAATTCTTGAGTGAGGATGTCTTTCCAGATGAAGAAAAGAGATCAAAATCGGATAATATTTTAGGTGGAGAGGAAAAAAACGGTTGTTGATGAGGTCATGGAGGACGGTGAAGTTAGAACAGAGGGGAACATAGTGGTACAAGTGTAGGAGAAAGGAGAGCTTGGAGAAATCGGCGGACTTGTGAAGGAGTTACAAGAGATGAATGACTTGGTTCATACTCAGGATACAGAGGTACCAATCACTTCCGAAGGTAGCGTTGATGAGGTTATGCAGGAATTAATTCTGGATGAGGAAAAACAGGTCCTCATGGGCGATATTAATCAAGGGGCAAAAATGAAATTTATTAAAACGGGTTCGATGGTTTATGGTGGCGGATCGAAGAAGAGGATTGTCCAGGCGATGATTTCTCTGCGTAAGAAGGTGATGGCAAAGTCCTCGGCTCGCATTGGGGAGGAGCCAAAGGTGGCTGGTTCGAAGGTTTCATCAAACCCGAAAACTAGCTTAGCTCAATCAAAATTATTTAATTAATGAAGATTATGAGCTAGAATTGCCAGAGACTCGGGAACCGGTACACAATAAGTTATCTACGGGAAGTTTGGAAGAAATATAAACCGGAGCTTCTGTTCCTTTCAGAAACCAAGCATGATTTGTTTTTTCTTGCAAAAATTTCAATTACATTTCGGTTATAATAAGTTGTTCACAGGTTGAACCGTGTGGTACGAGTGGTGGACTCGCTTTATTTTATGATACTTTGTTTGATGTCAATGTTTTATTTTCAAATAATCGAATAATTGATATTGATGTGGTTATTCAAGGAAAAAAATATTCTTATCGTTTATCTATGGGGATCCGGTACCGAAATTAAGAGATCAAATTTGGGAACGTTTAACACGAACGAGTTTAACAAGGATAGATTCGTGGTTTATAATTGGTGATTTAAAAGAAATAACCGGTAATAATGAAAAGAAAGAAGGCAATTTAAGACATGCATCATCTTTTATGTCCTTTAATCTCATGATACAACATTGCGGATTTACGAAATTTTAGTGTCTCAGAAACACCATGTCTTGGAGGAGAAAGCAGAATTCAAAATTGTTCGTTGTCGCCTGGATAGGGCCTTAGCTAATGAAGATTGGCATGAAATCTTTTCACATTCATACGTCAAATATTTAGCAATGATTGGGTCAGACCACATGCCAATTATCGCTACTATAGAGGATTAGGTCCGTATCTTGGTGTGTGCTGGAAGTGCAAATGCACAGGGCCCCACCCAATTTTCAACAATTTCTTTTAGATTTTAGGGCCCTTATTTTTTAAAAAATTTTAGAGTCCTTATTGTTTTAAAAAAAAAAAAGTTTAGGGCCCTTATTTTTTAAAAAATTTCAAAACATGGTTTAATTATTGTAATTTTTAAATTTATATATAAAATTTTTTTAATTGGGTTAGCACAGGGCCCTAATTTCCTATGAGCCGGCCATGTAGAGGATAAACTTTCTCGGAGACGGGCACAGTTTCGATTTGATAAACGGTGGATTGGTCGGGACGGTTTAATGGAATCGATTTCCAAGGGATGGGAGATTAATCCAGGTGGAAGTGAGACCTCTTTTATAGAAAAATTTAGTAGTTGCCAGCGAGAAATATCTAAATGGCGGAAAAATAACTTACCATACGGCAAAGAGAAAATTAAGGAGTTACAACAAGTATTAGAGGAGGTCCAAAATGATGACACTAGAACTCGGGAGGAACTGATGGATATCACAAGAAACTTGAAAGAATCATATTTAGATGAGGAACTCTCCTGGCAACAGAAAAGTCGTAATTTATGGGTAACGACGGGGGATAAAAATACAAAATTCTATCATGCGCAAGTTAAGCAAAGACAGGCGAGAAATCGAATTGCGGATTTGCATAATGCATCATGAACTTGGGTAACTTCAGAAAAGAAGGTTGAACAAGTGGCGATAAATTATTTTGAAGACTTATTTACCTCTGCATCTCCGACGGAATTTGAGAATGCGTTGAGAGAAATTCTGGCTCTAGTTTCGGAACAGAATAACGAGATGCTTACGGCAATGGCTACCGAAGAGGAGGTACGGAGGGCTCTTTTTATGATGCATCCAAAGAAGGCCCAGGATCCGGACGGAATGGCAGCATTATTTTTTCAACGAACATGGCAAATTATAAAAGCGGATATTGTAGGATTGGTTAACGGTTTCATGGCGAATGGTTCTTTTGATAAACAGTTGAACATGACAAATATTTGTCTAATTCCAAAGACATGACGACATACTCATATGACGAAATTAAGACCCATAAGCATGTGTAATGTGGGATATACAATTATATCAAAGGTTTTATGCCAGAGGTTACAGAGATTGCTCCCAGACCTGATATGAGAGACTCAATCAGCCTTTGTGTCAGGACGATTAATCTCAGATAATATTCTTATCGCTCAGAATTGTTTCATGGTTTAAGAACCAATAAATCCTACAACGGCAAATTTATGGCGATAAATACGGATATGAGCAAAGCGTATGATCGGGTGTAGTGGCCTTTTATTGAACACCTTTTGAGGAAATTTGGTTTCGCAGAATAATGGATTACTTGGATGATGTGGTGCATTCAATCGATACAATACAATGTCCTCATTAACGGTCAACCAAAGGCTAAATAATTCCGCACAGAAGGTTTCGTCAAGGAGATCCCTGATCTCTGTACCTATTCATACTTTGTACGAAGGTCTTAATAGCAAATATACGGAAAGCAGAAAGAGACCGATTACTTACGGAGTTAAAGGTGGCGAGGGCAAGCCCATCAATCTCCCATATACTCTTTGCGGATGATAGTCTTTTTCTGCAGGGCTAATATCCAGGAATGTCATACTATATTGAATATACTTAAACAGTATGAGTCGGTCTCCGGGCAGCAAATCAATTTCACAAAATCTTCATTACAATTCGGACATACGATACACGGTGCGGCACAAACAAATGTTAGGAATCTCTAATATGGGAGGCATGGGCTCATACCTTGGCCTTCCGGAAAGTCTTGGAGGAGTAAAAAGTAAGATTTTTAATTTTGTCGTGGAGAGACACAATGATAGAATTAATGGATGGACATCAAGATTATTGTCTAAAGGAGGTAAAGATGTTCTAATCAAATCGGTGGCATCAGCTATGCCTACATACGTTATGTCGTTTTTTGTCTACCCAGATCTATAACCGCAAAACTAACTAGTGCGACATCACGGTTTTGGTGGAGTTCAGCTGGACAACAGAAAGGAATGCATTGGTTAGTGTGGAAGAAATTGTGTCGGAGTAAATTAGAAGGGGGAATCGGTTTTCGAACAATAGAGGATTTTAACACATCATTATTGGCAAAACAACTATGGCGGCTGATGGATAAACCGGATTCATTGTCTGCGCGGATTTTTAAGGGTCGATATTTTCGGAACACATACCCTTTAGAGATCATATAAGATCATATTCCCCGTCGTTTGGATGGAGGATTATTATTTCGGCTAGATCTCTGGTTAAAAATGTTAATTAAAAGAGTTGGTCACTACAAGAAAACACAGTTTTTGTGACTACCTTTTGCGACTATTTTTTTGGTCGCAAATAAGAGGGACGGTATTGTGACTGATTTGAGACTAATAAGCGACTACTCATAATGCAGAGGCACAATAGTCGCAAAATACCGATGAAACTAAGTAGTCAGACAAGAGTCGCTTATTTGCGACTGTTTAAGGACTTGCAAAAGTAGTTCCAAATTTGTGACTGATTTGCTTCGGTTTTGCAACTCCACTCGATTTTTTTTTAAAAATTCATCAATATATAATTGTAAATATGTTAATTTATAAGTTTTAACATATTTTTGAACTACTATATACACATAATCATTGTAACGTCATATTCAAACCTTTTAGGTTCTTAAAGTTTAGGGTTTTGGGTAAAGGTTTTTGATTATACTCATAACATGTATAACTAGTCACAAAAGAGTCCAATATTTGCGACCGTTTAGCAACTCGACTCGATTTATTTTAAAAGTAGTCACAAAAAGGTCCCAAATTTGCGACCGTTTAGCAACTCCACTCGATTTTTTTAAAAAAATCATAAATTCTAAACCCCAACCACAAACCCTTAACCCTAAACCGCTAACCTTTAATCATAAACTTGATATAAATCTAAAATTGTAAACTAGATATTACACATAAACATCAAATAATATACAAAAAATTCAACACTTACAATTTTTTTAAATATAATCATTTTATAAATCCTAAATTCTAAACCCTAAACCTCTAACCGTTAATCATAAACTCTAAATCTTAAATTGTAAACTAGATCTTACACATAAACATCAAATAATATACAAAAAAAAATCTAACACTTACAAAAATTTCAATCTAATCATAACATGTACTAAGTGTTACATGTGTTTTATAAGGAATGATTTTGAAAGATAGAAATTCTCTAAAAATTTACTTACTTTTTAAGTTTTAACATATTTTTGAACTGCTATATACACATAATCATTGTAAAGTCATATTCAATCCTTCTAGATTCTTAAAGTTTAGGGTTTAGAGTAAAGGTTTTTGATTCTACTCATAACATGTATAAGTAGTCACAAAATGGTCCCAAATTTGCGATCGTTTAACAACTCCACTCGATTTATTTTAATAGTAGTCACAAAAGGGTTCTAAATTTGCTACCGTTTAGCAACTCCACTCAATTTTTATAAAAATCCTAAATTCTAAACCCTAACCACAATCTCTTAATCCTAAACCCTTAATCATAAACTTAATTAAAATCTTCAATTGTAAACTAGATTTTACACATAAACATCAAATAATATATAAAAAATCCAACACTTACAATTTTTTTAATAAAATTCATCAATATATAATTGTAAATATGTTAATTTATAAGTTTTAACATATTTTTGAACTGCTATATACACATAATCATTGTAAATTCATATTCAAACCTTCTAGGTTCTTAAATTTTAGGATTTAGGGTAAAAGTTTTTGATTCTACTCATAACATGTATAAGTAGTCACAAAAGGGTCCCAAATTTGCGACTGTTTAGCAACTCCACTCAATTTTTTTAAAATCATAAATTCTAAACCCTAACCACAAACTCTTGACCCTAAACCCTAAATCTCTAACCCTTAATCATAAACTTAATTAAAATCTTCAATTGTAAACTAGATTTTACACATCAAATAATATACAAAAAAATTCAACACTTACAATTTTTTTTAAATATAATCATTTTATAAATCCTAAATTTTAAACCCTAAACCTCTAACCCTTAATCATAAACTCTAAATCTTAAATTGTAAACTATATCTTACACATAAATATCAAATAATATACAAAAAATCTAACACCTACAAAAATTTCAATCTAATCATAACATGTACTAAGTGTTACATTTATAAGGAATGATTTTGAAAGATAGAAATTCTCTCAAATTTACTTAACATATCTCAGTTTACTCTTTAAATAGAGAGTTTTATTTTAGAATTAGAATAAGAATGATTGTAAAGTCATATATAAACCTTATATGCTCTTAAAATTTAGGGTTTAGGGTAAAGATTTGTGACTTACAAAATATAGTCACAAAACAGTCACAGTTTGTGACTACTTTGTTACTAATTACTTATGTGACTACTTTGTTACTTTCTTTGGGACTACATTATGACTACTTTGCTACTTACTTTACGACTATTTTGTGACTATATCAAATTTTATGAAAAACATTGGAATTTTGGATGAAATAATAGGCGCTAAATGTTCCTTCTCACATTTCATTTGAGACTATTTCGTTATCTATTTTCTTCTCTTCTCTCTCATTTCGTTTCTATTTTCTTGACGAATCTCAAACTAAGCTTCTCTACTTCTCATAATAGATATGAGTGAATTTCTCATCTCTCCCTTCAACTATACAACAAACCTCTTCTACCCATTCTATTCTACCATACCCCTTTCTTTTGGGAAAACGATCTATTTCTCATTCGGAACTATGATATAGCACCAGATCCACACAAAGTTTGATCCTCGTACCAGTTCTCCACGGTTTAAAAGTTTAAGACTTATTTTCCCACAGTATGAAAGTTCGAAACCAGTTTCCCCACGGGTTGAAAGTTCGAAACCAATTTCCACAGACGTTGGTTTTATCGGTTTATGACCTAAACCAGAAACCAAACAACATAAGTCTTAAACTTTTAAATCGTGGGGATCCGGTACGAGAGTCAAACTTTGTGTGGAACTGGTGCTATATCATAGTTCTGAGGGGGAAATAGATCGTTTTCCCCCTTCTTTTTAATGAAATGTGATATCCCCATATTGCCCTTCCTTCCTTTTTTTATTTTAACTAAAACATATTAAAAAAAGAAGATCAATTCAACCAATGAGAATTAAGCAAATTTCAGCCAATCAAAAACATATTTCCATTAACGTTTTCTCATCTCTAACGACATCTTCTCTTTTTTATTTGTTAACTAAATATATTAAAAAAAATCGACCAATGAAAATTAAGCAAATTTCAGCCAATCATAAACATCTTCTCATTGACTTTTTATCATCTGTATCGACATCTTCTCCTTCTTTTCATCCGCCATTGAAGCTTCAAAATCCAGATTAATTATTCTATAATTATTGTGTTTTAGCTTAAATCTTTCGATGCTGTTAGTAGATTTTGCCCTAGAAACTGTTGGATTTTTGGATTTCACTTGGATTTGCAATTTGGAAGAAAAAAAACTCTCTTGAGGAAGAAGACGACTAAGCGGTCCGAGCTAAGAATATCCAGTCTTTGATCCAGTCCAAAAGGTTTTGATGAATAAACCGATCCAAATTGAGTTGGATTAAATCGGAAAACCATATCAATTGGATTTTATTTTTTGACCTAAATAAATGATAAAACAACAATATCTAACTAAAATAATCACACAAAACGGAATTTGTAATGCTGATGCCTGATAGTAACGACTATGACTTTTTTTTGGTTTAATTTTGATAATTAAAATTGTAAAGTTAAGATCATTGATGGACACCTAATTAATTATCACATTAGCCAAAAATCGTTTTCGATTTAATACAATAACAAAAAATGCAAATACTACAACTTTATTAAACGAAACATCATCTTTAGCGATAAATGAATCCCCAAGACAATCATTGTTTTTGTATTTGTACTAAATTGCGTTTGTATTTGTATCTCTTTGATACTCTTTGTTTTGTACAATTACGTAAATTTGGTTTTTATAATGGTACAACTAAGTTTATTTTCCTTTTAAAAGATAACGAAATTTGTTTTAAAAAAACGAAACATCAACTTTGATTTTCATACACAAGTAATAAATCGAAATAACATCTATTAGTTACACAAAATAATTTTTTTTGATAATGGTCTTTATCATATTCTTGTTTTTACATCAAAAACCTTATACTTTTATGATGACTTTGTTATTCTTAACCAACTTATGATGCAAAAGATACAAACATGTGCTTTAAGACATATTATTGCATGAAAATGTACTTTGATTACCTTAAATCAAGTGTACAACCAAAAATATTTAATTTATAACAAGGTAATACTAATTATAAGTTAAAATCCTAAAAGTACAACTGAGATTACTAGGGACAACTATGTGAAAAATTCATGAATTTTATATTAATTTAATTGTCATGTGTCCTAGAATTGCGGCACCATGTGTTAAATGACGGCGCCAGGTGTCCATTTTGATTGTGTCACGTGTTTTTAATATTTTTTTTTTGGATTTTTTTTTAATCTTATTTTTTTCAACCCATATTTTTTTCAAAATTATAACAAGTCGGATATCCGTAATACTTGGTATTACCAGGTACAAATATGAACAAAATTATAACAAGTCAGATATTTGTAATACTTGATATTACCAGGTACAAATATGAACAAAATTATAACAAGTCGGATATCCGTAATACTTGGTATTACCAGATACAAATATGAACAAAATTATAACAAGTCGGATATCCGTAATACTTAGTGTTACCATATACAAATATGAACAAATACTAGAAATGTTAAAATAAAACTTTTAAGAATATTGCTTCAGTCACTTCCCCATTTCCGGACAACGCTCTCTTTAGCAGAGACATTACTAAAACCTTCCTTCTTCCACTTCTCCTCTGATTTATCACCATTCACTTTCGAAGCTTTTCTTCCCATGAGTGTGGAGTTTAGTGAAGTCAAACATTTTCGAGTACATCACCATCAACGAGTTAAATATCACAATCACTAGCTCTTGAAAGTTCTTGCTCACAAAGCCATGGAACTGCCTGCCTAATTTCACTTTCTGCACCGCTGAAACATCACTTGCGGCCAAGAGGAACGTTACTTCGTCAGACACAATCTCTTTTGATCCTATTGCATCAAGAAAAAGCACGATACTTTCAACAAGATAATCGTTCTGAACATAGACACCTATCATTGTATTCCACACCTCGATGTTTCTCTCAACACAAGAATCAAATACTCTCTGTAATGATTCAAGATCGCCAAGCTTGGCATACATAGAAATAGTCGAACTCACCACAAACAAGTCCTTCACATACTCATCCCTCAATTTAAGCATCAACCCATAGAAAACGTTAGCTTTCTTAATGCTTCTCGAAGTCGACACCGCGGGAAAAACATTGGCAAAGCTAACAGGGCTCGGTTTGATCTTTATTCTCATCATTATCGCGAATTGCCTACACGCTTATGCATTTCTCTATGTTTTCACATACCAATAAATCAATATATTATACGCCACAACGTTCTTCCTACGCATATTATCGAAAACTTTATGCACCACATCGTATTCAGTAGAATCCAATTCACTTCCAAGAGCGTTCTTGTACGAAACGTACAAATTCATCAGAGAATTATGCACAATCATGCTTGAGTTCTATAAACAACGGAATAAATGGCAATGCACGGCCTTACCAGCTTTCAAGTTCCTGGTCATGAGTGTGGAAGAGTAAGTGTAAGGATCACATTTGATGAAATGTGTCGTCTTCTTCATCCGGGAATAGAAAAGGAGAGCCTCGTGAGGCAGATTATTGCAAATAAAGCCGATGATGATGGTGTTCCACAAAATGGTGGTTGGTTTGAGAATTGCGTCGAACAATTGGCGTGCGAGTTATGGGTTTTCATCTTGACAGATTCTGCTGAGGCGGGAACGAATGGAAAGCGTTTGGGGGAGTGAGGTTTGGTGGTGAAAAGGTAGAAGAATGGCGGGTTTGATTTTGCGGCGGAGATTGCAACGACATTGGTGGTGGTGGTGGAAGAGGCAGAACTGATCCGGCCATTGTGAAGGAGATGACGATGAATCTAGAAGAAGAGGAGAGACAGAGAAAGAAAAAGTGGCAATTTTGGTTCATAAATTTTATTTGATAAACAATTCAAAGAGCACACAATTTAATTAATGTTGGAGAAGAAAAAAAAAATCTTACAATATTTTAATTGTGGTTTTAATTGGAATTGGATCCAATTTTTGTGGGTGGACGTGGATATATGTGGTTGGATATTCATTAAGGCTAAGAAGATAATTGCCACATTTTCGATTTTAAAAAAAAATTAATAAAAATTTAATTTTTATAACGGAGCCATACGAGCATTATGCTACTTGACGAAACCCAAACTATTATTCTATACCTTCTCGATTTTGTCTCAGTTTTCTTTTCATTTTTCCTCTGTTTCTGTGACGAAAAAGATACAATATGTAACAAATTCTTTTCTCTTTCTCCATTGATTTTATTTATGTTTCTGGGTTCAGGTTCATCAAATACAGTGAGCGAGGGTTTGGGAGAAACAACAACAGAAATGGAATCATCATCGGCGACGGAGAGGAAGGATGACGATAAGTATATGCAATTCATATAAATGTGAGTCCCATCGATTCTCCATATATGCTTCCTTTAAGATGTTGTTTGTCTATATGCTTCAACTCCACTCGATTTCCCTCAGCTCGATCGATTTCTTCTCCCTCGCGTCTCTTTCCCGTCGCTAACTTCTCCCCTCGGATCTAGAATCGTTTCTATAACATCCAAATCTGGACTAGAACTCATCGGAGTCGACAACAAAGATTAAGAGAGGCCAGAGACCATGTCCAAGTTCTAAGCTTTGTTGATTTTGAAAGAGAAAATTTGTGCAGAGGAGAAAGCAGAGATGACAACGACGGCGCAATCTCTTGCAGGCCACGGTGTCGGAGTTTGAGGAGAACTTCGTAGGAGGGTTGATCAACCAAACCGTACTCGCCGCTCCGTGCTCTCTGTCAATTCAGATCGTTTCCAGGCGGCCACGTTGCCAAGAAAGCCAGTAAACATTTTTTTATTTTTATTTTTATTTTGTGTAATTAATTAATTTAATAAATAAAAATATTTTTTTGTTTTTTTTTAATTTATTTTTATAACTAGTCGCAAATCAATATCTAAATTAGGATTGACATTGGGAGTCACATATTAGTCGCAAAAATGACTGTTTTTGCGACCATTTTAATTTGCGACAAAATATTTGCGACTATTTTTTTGGTCCCAAAATGGTCGCAAATGACTCATTTTGGGACTCTTTTTGGGAGTCGCAAAAACTGTGTTTTCTTGTAGTTAGTTCATGTGGTTCTATCTCAATGTAATGACCCATGGATACCATCTTCTTCCCCGAGGTCAGCAACATGCAAGGGGTATAATTACTACCCAAATCTCATGGTCAATCATCTGATTGATCCAGTGACACAAATGTAGAATATTGGGTTGGTTAATGCAATTATTGACCCGGCAGATACGGAAATTATTCAGCGTATGCCTATAAGTAGAACTTATAAACCATATATTCTTGGCTGGCATTATACAAAAACGAGAAAATATACGGTTAGGTCGGGATACCAGATCGAACACCAATAACTAGACAACGACTTGAATTGTTTCTATGGCTCGTATGTGAAGAAATTACATGGAAATTAAAATGCTCACCGAAATTGCGATATTTCATTTGGCAAGCCATCTCGGGATGTCTCTCGGTTTCAGCAAATATATGCGCTAGATGACTTAATTGTGATACACAATGTGCACGGTGTGGAGCGGAAGAGGAAACGATAAATCACGTTCTTTTTGAATGCCCCCCCCCTCCGGCGTTACAAACATGGGCACTTTCTCAGATACCATCGGTCACGGGGACATTCCCAATGTCTTCGGTCTTCTCTAATTTTGATCACCTCTTTTGGAGACTTCCAAAAGATAATGAGAATACAATTTCCCTTGGATTGTGTGGTATATTTGGAAAGCGAGGAATGATAAAGTCTACTCAAATGTAAATAGAAATCTATAGGAAATACTGGGGATTGGGGAAACTGAGGCAACTTGGAAATCGGCACAACGTAGCGATTCAGCCATGTTTTCTCAACAGATTGGTCATACTCTGGTGATGGCTCAAGACGTTGGATACAATGGATGGAAGTGTTATATTGATGGCTCTTGGAAGGAAACTGACAACTTTTCTGGATTAGGATGACACTGTTTTCACGAGGGCGTCGAAGGAGTCATAATTGGAGCAAGAAATCAGCGAAGAAGTATCTCCCCCCTGCACGCAGAATTTGAAGCACTCATTAGGGCAATGCACTGCATGATTGCGAATCAGAAGACGGCGATAGCTTTTGCAACATACTGTTCCGAGTTAGTGAAGATGGTGTCTACACCCGAGGAGTGGCCGTCCTTTACATTACACTTGGAGGAGTTCGTGAAGAGTAAGGAAGAGTTTATTTTTTCCCATCTCACACATCCCATGCGCAAACAATATAAGACAGCCAAGTTAGCATGGGGTGCTCGTGTCTACCCATCATATTTCATTTATGTAAACTCGGTACCCCAATTTGGTTTACTGAACCGATATAAATACTTAGGCTGTTGAGAAAAAAAAAATTAAAACTCGGATCCGAATATCTTGATATATGGATATATGGATATGTCCCACCCCTAGTTAGTAGTGGCTATGTTACTTTGAAAATTTCATGAACAACCATTGCTCCTGAAATAGCATCTACTAGGCATGGGCAAATTACCCGAAACTGAAGAACCGAACCAAACCAAACCGAATTGGAAGGTACCGAACCAAATCGAAACCGACATAAATATCCGAGTCGATCTTAGATTCCTATATCTGAATAACCGGAACCGAAATCGAACCGAGAACCGAATGGGTATCTAAAATACCTGAAATACAATTATATACCCAAAATATTAGTTATATTTAGACTTGAAATAGCTAAAATAACAAAAAATTACAATTATAAACCAAATATATTAGTTATGTTTAGATCGAAATAACTGAAATATCCAAATATACAAAAATCTTTATTTTTTTTTTTTTTTTTTTTTTTTTGTCAACAGCCTTGATACCTAACCCTATTCGGTGAACCAAATCGGGGGTATCGAGTTTACATAAGTGACTTCCGATGGGTAGACTCGAGCACCTCGTGCTAACTTGTCTGCCACTGTGTTACTCGTGCGTGGGATTTGTGTGATAGAGAAATAGGTGAAAACCTCCCTGCTCCTCATGAACTCCTCCAACTGTAGCGTAAATGCCGGCCACTCATTCGGTGTAGACACCATCTTCACCAACTCTGAGCAGTCTGTAGCAAAGGCTATCGCCGTCTTGTTGTTTGCAATCATGCAATGCATCGCCCAGATGAGTGCTTCCAACTCCACGTGTAGCGGGGATATGCTTCTTCGTAGATTACGGGATCCCATAATCTTTCCTTCAATTCCTTCCTGAAAGCAAAACCAACCTAAACCAGAAAATTTATCTCCTTCCTTCCATGACCCGTCAATAAAGCATGTGAGCCCGTTATATTCATTTTGTTCATTTATTCCGGTGTTGGGACTCGGTGGTTGTTGGTGAGATATGTCAGGTTCACTATTTTGTGCTGCATCCCAAGTTGCTATTTCTGTTTCCGCTATCCTCAAAATCTCTTGTGGGTTTCTGTCCACATTTGAGAACACCTTATCATTCCTGGCTTTCCAAATGTTCCACAGAATCCATGGAACCATTATATTTCTCAAAAGTAAACAATTTTTTTTTTGCAAAATTTTATTTAAATTGAACCATTTTTATAGTTTTTTTGGTATTTGGGATAAATTTTGGATACCCAAACCCAGGCAGAACCGAACCGAACCCGTCCCGAAAAATATATCTGAATATTTCATAGACCCCTAATACCGAAATACCTAAAACCCGAAAGAATCGACCCAAATCCAAATGGATACCTAAATTCCCAAACCTAACATCGACCTATTGTAAAAAAATTTCAACCCGGTTTCATTTTGACGTTTTTCGGTTTTAAAATTTTTTGGTGTATAAATAATATTTGTAAAACTTAATCTAACATATATAGTTTGATACTATTTCGGTTTTGGTTTCAGATTCGGGTTACAGTGAAACATATTTTTAATTTTCGTAAAAAATCGGGTTATAGATGGGTTTTCTTCGGTTTGGTTTGAATTTGGATTGGAAAAAGGTTTTTTGAAATATAGAAAAAGTAAACATTTAAACCCTATACAAATATTAATTCATTATTTTATCAATTATTTCGGCAGCTTGGTTTGGTTTTTTCAGAGCGGATCAATTTTTTTTTTTTTTTTTTTTTTAACTTCTATTTCAGAGCGGATCAGTTTTTTTTATTACAATGAGTTGAATTACAAATCTGTGATAAAAAAATAGAGCAAAAAAAAGTGAAAAACAAAGCCTTTTAGTGGCCTAGAAACCACATATTGCTACTTTTTAATTTCCAGAATTGTTCTTCGTCAATATACGCTCTATTAAGATCCTTCCTAAGAGTATGAATCTCTGAAGATGAAACCGTATGATATCTCAATGCAACATCAATATGATTTCATAGATGTTTGAAACGTTTTGCAGCATTAGTACGATTTCTCCTCTTCCATTTGGCCATTTCTTTTCTGCATACAACAAGTTTTGAAGAAAATCGTTATTATTTACACATCTTTGCATTCAAGATTCCCGGGTAGGAAGTCCGCCTAACCCAGCGAATCGACCTTTGACTTGACGAGTTTCCAACAAAATATTAAAATGTTAGTAATAAAATTACGAAAAAATAAATTGAAAACAAATAAAAACTTACCGTGAGAACAATTTGGTTGATCTCTTCTGTGGATAACACGTACTCGTTAGAGTCCGACGAACCGTCAAGAGCGAGCTGCGACATCGCAACTTCATGTTCCGTCTTCTTCTTCTTGCAGGTCTCGACAAAGCCATGCATGCCCTGGTCCTAGACCACACAAGTTTTTTTTGTTGGTGTGCCTCCTCTCGATCACTTTAAGATAGTTGGGAGCTTTGCCGTCTGCCTTCGCCTGTACAATTTTGTTAAGTAAAAAACAATAATAACCGAAATTAGTAATTAAAAATTCAAATTATACTTACCATTTCCATCGCCTCGCGTTCGACGGTCTTTGCGCCCCCGTTGTGAATGTAGACCCCCTTCCCTCCTCGCTCCCTGTTGCGGTTCTTAAATTGTCTTTCGGAGGTCGCCTTAGTCGTCGCATTACTCCAGTACTCGCATAAGCCTTTCCAGATATCGTCCTCAAGGTCCTTCGGCTTGGCTAAGTCGTGTTTCCACTTCTGCTTCCACTCGTACATGTGGTTCGAGTACAAAAGCGCGACATACTTGTCAAATTGCCCAAGTACTTTCGTAGTAAGGTTAGGGTCCCGCGTGAACTGTTGCTACATTTAAAACAAAAAAATAATGTTACTTTTGAAAATTTATATTGACAAAATGAACTAAAAAATAGAAAAAAAAAATCCAAATATTACTTACCACGAAACTCTGGTGCCACACGTTTTGCTCGTCGGAAGGCATGTCGGAGTACTTCGGGTTGGGTTTGTCCAACATGTTGTGGAGCATCCGCAAAATTGCCTTTGTGATCTCATGAGACAACTTAAACCTGAAAACATTTTTTTTTTAAAAGTTAGTACGTTAAAATTAAAAATCTAAATAAATTGAACTTATAATAGAAATTTCACTTACAAAGTTCCACTTTCGAACTTCGGGTCTAGACGGATGCAATGGTCCCAGTTCGGCTGCTGGACAAGATCCTCGATCCTAATGTTGGACCGAGCCGCGGATTGCTGGGAGTCCGGGATTTGAGTTTCCGAACTCGATGGTGCAGTAGGCGGTTTTCGACGACCCCGAGAACGGCGGCCTTGGGAACCACCCAAACGGAGAGAGTCCTCGTCAGCCCTTGATATATCATGGTTTTTACCCTGTTTATGCCATGATAGAGGTCCGTTTTATCGAGTCTTTATTCTATTATAGAGTCTTTTACATGTTTTAGAATATTTGGAGCATTATTGGAGATATTGGAGTTTTATGGAGCGTTCTGGAGCAAAACTGAAGTCTGGTGACTAAATGTCTGATTGAAGCGTCAAGCATCGATCGATACCCCCTGGTATCGATCGACACCCATCGAGCAGATCACGACATGCGACTTTTAATGAAGTTTAAAGAATTGCAGAACTTGCCCAGAAAACTTTAATATTTACAAGAAGACCCCAATTCGTGTTTAGACTATTTAATTAGGTTTTAAAGTCACTTTGATGGCCATGCTTGTTTTATGCTTTGTTCTAGGCTTTCATTATTCTTGATTTTACTTTGGTTTTTGGAGAGACAACTCTGAACTCCTGTTTATTATTGATTTCTTTGATGATCTATTCAATCATGTTGTTTTCATTCTACATGTCTGAGTAGATCCACTTTAGGTTCAGGGTTCTCATAAGGGTTTTCTCTGAATGCTAGGTTGATTAGTTATTAGGATTCACCATATGAATTAGTTCTTCACCTTAGGTTGTGTTCAAAGCTTGTTCTAGATTAGCTACCTAGAACATAAATCTTAGGATAATTGATTAGGCACGACAGTGCGATAATTACCTGATAGAACCTAAGGAGAGCAAAATAACTATTCGCACAGAGATTTGGTCTAGTTATTTTGTGAACAAATCAAACCTGATCTAAAAGCTGATTTAGACTTTAGGATTCGCAAAGAGATTTGGAATTCCTAGGATTTAGATTTAGATAATTCTCGCAACGACAGTTGGTTAATTATAGCTTAGTGATTTGAGTTTAAGAACCACGCTAAATCTGAATCCTGTTAGTTAGTTTATCTGCATTCATTAATTCCCTGAGAAATACCCTGAATCAATATTTCTCCCATCGAATTTACAACTCTTTACTGTTTATTGCTTTTTGTTTCAACTGAATTGCTTAGCTTGATTCTCATCTACATAATCTATTGTGTGTTTCTGTGAGTCCTTGTGTTCGACCCCTACTATACTGCAACTACTGCTTAGTACTTTTAGGGTATTAATTTGAGCATATCAAATTTGGCGCCGTTGCCGGGGACTCAATTCGCCATTAGATTTTAGTCTGAGAATTTCGACTAAGTTCGTCGGTATCGATCGATACTACTTAGTATCGGTCGATACTCGTCGTCTTCTTTTGTTGATATCGATCGATACCACCCAGTGTCGATCGATACTCAACGTGTTTTTTTGTTACTTACGTGCTTTGCCTAGTGTGTTTCAGGTGTGAATTTGGAACGTGAAAACAGGAAAGCAAAGAAGCCAGCAGAGATGAACAACACGATGATTCTGATTCAGGATGCTACTGGAGCTTTGAGAGACCAAGAGGGTCAATTGTGCAACGAGAGAGGACAACGTCTGGATGGAGATGGGAACATCATTCCACCTGCTCCTGTTGTCGCTGGGAATATCGCTTGGAACGCGAATGCAGGGAATCCTGTGGCTGCTCGCGGTAGAACGATTGGTGAATACAACAGGCCTGATCAGTTCTATGCCAATCGATCGGCGATTCGCCTTCCTGCTTTTCAGAGGGATGACTTTGAGCTGAAACCTGCATACTACACTCTTGTGGGTCAGCATCGTTTTCATGGTTTTCCTCATGAACACCCTATGGATCACATTGAGAGGTTTGAGGATCTGGTTACAAGCATCAAGAGCAATGGAGTGTCCTATGATTACCTTTTCTGCAAGCTCTTCCCATACTCTCTTGGTTGAGATGCAACTTATTGTTTGAAGCAGTTGTCTCCTGGTTTGCTGACTACATGGGATGAGACGAAGAATGTGTTCCTGAACAACTTCTACGATGATGCACGATCCGAGGATCTCAGGAACAAGATTTCTCAGTTTTCTCAAGTACTGACTGAGGCATTCAAGGCTGCTTGGATTCGTTTGAAGTCATATCAGAGAGATTGTCCGCACCATGGTTTCACTAAGGTTCAGCTGCTGGGTACTTTCTACAGAGGAATCGATTGGCGGTATCAGATGGCTTTAGATGTTGCGAGCAATGGAAATTTTTACACGAGATATCCTGACGATGCCTATGTGCTTATTGAGAACTTGGTTTCTAGCAATAGTACCAAGAATGCAGACATGGAGCGCAAGAAGCAAGCTGGTAACTTGGATTGCAGTCAGATTGCTGAGGTGAATGCTAAGTTAGATTTTTTGATGGACAAGCAACAGAAGACTGTTCGTTTTGCTAAAAAAGATGGAGTGGAATTTGTTAACCATATTGATGGAGATGAATTTCAAGATCAAAGCTATCGATGCCCACCCACACCACCCAGAACTTCTGAGAGTAAGATGGAATCCATGCTTGAACAACTTCTTCAGGGACAGCAGAAGATGACACTAAACCTCAATGGGAAGATGGACGCTATGTACACAAATCTGAATGGGAAATTTGAGTCTCTCAGTATTCATCAGAAGATGCTGGAAACTCAAATAGCAGAAAATTTCGTGTTGACTGAAAACGCCCGTGTATCGATCGATACCAGCCAGTATCGATCGATACCAGTCCAGACACCTGCACGAGAGGATCCAAAATCCCGTGTGTCGATCGATACCCCACCAGTATCGATCGATGCTGAGACGCAGATCGAGAAAGAGCGCGAAATTGTCACGGAGAGGGTGTACAAACCCAAAATACCTTATCCTATGCCTCCTACGATGACAAAGAAGGAATGGGAGGATGCCAGATGCAAAACTATGTTGGATAAGTTAGTTGTGGAGTTTCCTTTTGTTGATGATATATCTGATGTTGAGAATTCAAACACCACTCATGCATCGATCGATACTCTCTTGTATCGATCGACATCCGTCCAAGAATCTATCAAGGACGTCTCGAAGGAGCAAGCATCGATCGACACTCTCTCTGTATCGATCGATACTCACCCAGATACTGCAAAGGAGTCGCTTATGAGTGTCGACAGACTTCGCAAACCAAAGAAGCTGGATCCTATTCCTCAACACCTCCGAGCTCCCATCACTCCAAAGCAGCTGTGTGGCTTTGAGAAGATGGTACGAAGAATACCCCACTCGTCCACTTTTGAAGAAGCTCTAGAGGGCTGGCCTCTGCTAAGTCACTTCAAAGATTGCAGAGAAACCCTGGAAGAGATCGAAGTACTCTTCATCAAGGCAAGAAGCAAGTCACTACCGCTGAGGCAGTTGACCAAGAGGGAAGACGCATGCATATTTTCCGTTCCATGCTCCATCTCTAGAGTTGCATTCAAAGAGTCTCTTGTTGACTCAGGGGCTAGCGTAAATGTCGTGTCAAGGGAAATTGCAGAGAGATTGGGAGCTGATATTCGACCGCCCATGTCATCTATCACATTCGCGAATTGTTCCACCTCACTTCCATATGGTGTAATCCCTGATTTGCTGGTTAAAGTAGGAGACTGTATGGTTCCTGCTGATTTTCATGTTGTGGAGATGAGTGCACAATCTCGTACGCAGTTATACTTGGAAGACCGTTCATGGCTACGGTTGGTGCCATTATGGACACACCCAGCAAGAGAATCTCGTTCTCATACATTGACAAGGAGGTGTACTACACAGCTATCCCTAGAGGAACTCCCACACGTGTCTCTTGCATCGATGTTGTTACAGATGAGACGTTGGTAATTGATCTTTTGGAAGAGCCTCCTGATGAGCCAACTGTCATAGACCTTCCAGATAATCCCTCTATCATCACAAAGAAACACGTCAAAACGTCTAACGGAAAGAAGAAGGTGAAGAGCAAAGGAGTGAAGGATGCTCCCTCTATGACTTTAATCCCTCAGAAGTGTGATGGGGATTCGATTGAATACAATGTGAAGTGCAAAGTTGCCTTGAAACCATTCTCTAAAGCTAGAGTTCTTCTTACTTCGAAGCTGAAAGAGAAAGGAAGGGAGTTTGTGGAGGGCATGATGAGCAGAACTCTGAAGCTGGCGATGTCAAATTGTGGAGCTTGTTTTGGAGTTAGCTCTCAAGTTTCTCCTGACTGATCATCCGTACAGTCAAGCTCGTGATGTAAAACAAGCTCTTGGTGGGAGGTAACCCACTGGTAAGTCAGTTTTTGAGTCTTTTTCTTTTTATTTTTCGTTTTTGTGTGTCTGTGTCAGGATAAACAAGAAGCAAAAACTCGGAATCGCCAGAGTGTCGATCGATACCCTTGAGTATTGATCGACACCCTACGCTAATGAAAGGATATGTATCGGTTTAAGCTTGGTATCGTTCGATACCAAGCTGTGTGTCGATCGATGCTCAATGTTCCAGCACGGTAACTTCTTGTTTATCATATTTCCATTCAGTTCTTTTGTTTTCTTTCACCAACTCTAGGCTAGATAACACTGGGGACAGTATTGTTTAAGTCTGGAGGAGGAAGTCGCTGACTTTGTTTTTGTTTTTCTTAGAGTCAGTCCGTTTTTGAGTCATTCGTTGTTTTATTGAGTCAAAACTTTGTCTGAGACTGTGATCTTTTTCTTGAATCTTTTGATCTGACCTTGCTTCTAAGTGACCATTGTTACAAAATCAGTCCTTGATTTGCCTGTTGGAGACTTCGACTTGCCCACTGGTATGAGGGTGATATGGAGTAGCTACATGATGATACACACCATGTTTCTTCAGCAACTTCTCAAAGACTTTGTTAATAAAGTGGCTGCCACCATCACTTAAAACAATGCGCGACACTCCAAATCGTGGGAAAATGATGGTCTTAAACAGCTTAAGAACCACCAAAGAGTCGTTGGTTGGACTAGCAATCACTTCCACCCATTTGGACACATAGTCCAGCAACTGGGATGTATATGTTCTTGTGTGACGAGGGAAAGGGACTCATAAAATCGATGCCCCAGCAATCGAAAACTTCAACCTCAAGGATGAAATTTTGTGGCATCTCGTGTCGCTTACTGATTTTCCCTCTCCTCTGACAGACATCGCCATGCGAGATATAAACATGCTCATCTCTGAACATATTAGGCCACAAGAAGCCTGATTGAAGAAATTTGGACACCGTCTTGAAAGTAACGAAGTGTCCAACATACTCAGACCCATGACAGTGATAGAGGATCTCAGGAACCTCTGACTCTGCAATACACCTCATGTAGATACCATCAGAGTAATGCTTGTACAACTAAGGCTCATCCCAGAAGAAACGTTGTATCTCGTGCAGAAACTTATTCCTTGCATACTTCGTGGGATGCTTTGGCTCAGTCTCTGCAGCAAGGTAGTTGGCAATGTCAGCGTACCATGGTCGTGCATGAGTAGATACAACAGCTATATAAGCATCATAAGAATCGAAGTGTTCTGTTGGCAAAACAGATCCAAAACGTGTCGGGTATCGACCGATACTAGGTGAGTATCAATCGACACCGAAAGTGTTCACCCGTGAAAACTTCAGATTTTCGGCCAAATCACTCTGAAATTCGGTCTCGACGAAGTAGATGCGCTCTTCTGGCAAGAAATAATCAATTGGCATGTCTGCATCGATCTTCATTCGCGACAAGTGGTCAGCAACTCCATTCTCAACTCTCTTCTTGTCCTTAATCTCGATGTCGAACCCTTGGAGCAACAGTACCCATCGGCAAAGACGAGGTTTGAGATCCTTGTTCTGCAGCAAGTACTTGAGAGCAGTATGATCAGTGTGAACATTGCTCCCAATCAAGTAGGATCAAAATTTCTCAAAGGAGAAAACCACTGCAAGTAACTCCTTCTTAGTAGTGCTGTAGTTGCGCTGAGCATCATCCAACGTCCGGCTGGCATAGCAGATGGCATGAAGCTATTTGTTTTTCCTCTAACCCAACACAGCTCCAACAGCAAAGTCGCTCGCATCGCACATAACCTCAAAAGGTAAACTCCAATCAGGTGGTTGGACAATAGGAGCACTCACCAAAGCCTTCTTAATCTCTGCAAAGGCTGCAAGGCAATCAGGGGTGAAATCGAATTTGACTTCTTTGCATAACAGGGCGGTGAGTGGGCGGGCTAGCTTAGAGAAATCCTTGATGAACCTCCTGTAAAGCCCAACATGACCAAGGAAGCTTCGAATCTCAGATACATATCGTGGAGGTTGCAGGCTTGTCATGACCTGAATCTTAGCTTTATCAACTTCGATCCCTGCCTTAGAAACCTTATGCCCAAGAACAATGCCATCCTGAACCATAAAGTGGCACTTTTCCCAATTAAGAACCAAGTGTTTCTCCTCGCATCTCTGAAGCATTTTGCACAAGTTAGCCAAACAATCCTTAAGTGATGATCCATACACTGAAAAGTCATCCATGAACACCTCCATAAACTCCTCAATCATGTCAGTGAAAATCGACATCATGCATCTCTGAAAGGTCGCTGGAGCATTACATAATCCAAATGGCATTCTTCTATAGG